>CP136060.1:558245696-559609446 GCA_032464435.1 Aegilops umbellulata
CTTGTCTTTGGGTTGGGTTGCTGCTGGCTGTGAATGGGATGGGTTCTTGTCTTCCTGGGTGTTCCTCTACCTCGGCTCAACATGAGGATCTTGGGCCGCGGTTGCACTGCACGAGGTGGCGCCAGCAATATGCCTCGCGTCTCTGTGAGCCAACGACAGCGATGAGCCAGGGAGAGCAATCATGGATTCGCTACGGCATCGACGCCCCATCTCAAGGTGTGGAAATTGTTCTTACCTTGCGTCCTATCCCTAGCCTTGAACAACATCTCTCTAAATCCATCCCTGATCTGCAACACCTTTTTTTGGGAGGTTGCAGGTGTGTACGGCATATGTTTGCGTAAATGCCCGTGTTGGAAAGACTTCTTTTTGTGTGCATCTTCTTTTGTTCGAAAAGGGCTAGCTTTCACCATGAATCATTAGGTCAGTGTGGCATATGAGGTGGTATAGATGGATTAGTTACAAATATATTAGGTACTTGAATTACTTATCATGATCCTGATTTCGAGCGTTTGAGCCGAGATCGATGACCGTGAATCATAAGGACTGTTAGAGAAGAGAAGAAGATTCTTGGTTGTTACTGTTGTGAAAGCATGGATTGTGTTGTCATCTGTTCCTTTCTCTTCTACATAAGTTCATGAATCATAAAGCAGGGCCTATGCAGCTGTACTGATGTTTGAACACCTTTAGGTACAACACATGTGCTACTATTCTCACAAAGGGAATACTTACTGTTGACCATTACTACATATGCCACATGACAGAAACATTTGCTACTGACGGCAAAAGAATGGTAATCTCAAACAAATGCATTCTTGTGTTTCATACAAGAACATGCTGGCAAACCATGTACTGAATAATCTTTATTCTCATTTGCACACACTTTTCTAAGAGAAGCCTCTTCCCGCACATGGATACTGATCATGATGAGCTACCAATCAGGAGACGGGACCACCAGTGTCATGGCCCGCTTTATTAAGGTGTCGACAACAGGGCTACACTCACAAAGAACTGGAGCAGCCTCTTCCATAAGGCGAACATGAAGAAAGGGTGTGCATATGCTTTCGCCTTCAAGTGCATATCCAAGGGCCTCTGCATGATTGTCTATCCAATCTAAACAAGTCACAATAGTCCTTTGCTACGTAACTTGGTATTACTATAAGTACCTATTGAGACTTCTATATCTGGCATCATTTTGGATCTTATGTAAAAAATTATGATAATCCTGTCTGTGTGACTATCATCAATCCGTACTTATTTCCATATGTTTTCTTCTGTGTCTACATATTTTGATGCACCTTCTTTCAATATTTGGCTTGCTCTCGGCCTTTGCGCCATGGGCTCAACTGGTCATCTAGTAAAATGAAATGGTAAGCTCAGGCCACAGGCGGAGCCCCGGGTGAATGAGAAGCAGGTGTGGAGTACTGCACCGCGATCCGAGAGAAGTATGTTCTTGCTGCACACCATCCTAGCACGCAGAGGAATAACTGAGGAAAGTTCTACTGCCGTGCATATGGATCCAATCCGGTAAGGAGCAGCAGCAGCATGGGTATGCACAAACGTGCATGGTACAGTGAACGGTGACGACAAGTGGTTCGGAATCGGCAATGATGGTTGAGGCATGCATGTTTGAGTCTTCGTGATAAATTGTGCTAGTTACACTCTAATTCATGTGTACGTAGGAGTTTTTACCTAGTACAATTTTCCCAACGTCTACCAATCCCATAAAACATGTATCTAGAATTCAAGCTAACGTGGCGTGAACACGTTCATAGAGGCAATCGTTCTCGAGGCATCTGTAACACGGAATCCTGGGTTAAAAGCAAGGCCATTTATAGTACCCGGATAGCCGTGGACCGTGGTTGTCTACTACCGCTTCATGGGGCAATGATCTATGAATCAATGGTAGCAGTACCTGTATTGCCCATGAATTTAAATTACTCTATTGCATCTCCAATGGGGTTGGACGTGACAACCACATGCGGTTTTGAGTTTTCAGATTGACAAGATACTCATACAAATCTATTATGTACACAAAATGCATAAGTAGTTTCCAGGTTTTAATATGAAAAGAAGAGAAACGTGTGAAACAACTAAACAAAGCAAAACACCTAACAATTGATGTAATAAGTACATAATCACAGTAGTTATAAATGGTATACCTCAGAAGTTAAAACATTCTCATCAGTGCCACGATCTGAAATACATAAGTCCGCATTCTATTCCTAAATTAAATTTACTTCGAGCAGCAATCTCATAAAAATTGAAAAATCTTCATCGCAGCATCTCCCTCTTAAATTAGAGTAAATAACAATAAACTATCACAATTGGCATTGGGGTTAAGAAAAAAGTACCGATTTTTCGGTTCGCTGATAACTACCACTTTTCCCTATTTTTCGTAAAAAAGGACTGATGATTGTGTTGGTTAAGTTTAAGTGCTATTATGATATGGATGGCCAACATGTTTCTTCAATAAAGGAAATATATTAATATCAAGATGATACCAAATACACCCAGCCTTTGCAACAACATAATGTTTAGATTAATTCTAAACATCAAGGATGTACACAGCCAAAAGAAAACAAAAGAAGAAGAAAAAAAACAAATACCCCGCCGAAGCAAATAGAGATTCACATCAGCAAGATCACGAAGAGTGGTGATGACATGTAGACTTCGTAGAAGGTTCTCCAAAATGACGCCTACAAGAAGCTAAGAGTGCACAAACACCGTCGGCGTCCGGTCTAACCAGCATGTCCAGATCCAGAATTTTCACATTGGACAAGGTCTCATCTCCAGACAATGTCTTCAACAAGAAAAATGTCTGGAGAACCGCCATTGCCAGGTACAAGCACTGAAGGTCAGACCTAAGGTTTTCAACCCAGAAACTGAGACGCGGAACTCAAAGAGTACTGCCAAGAACGAAGTCTGCTAATCATTCGACATACATACTTCTTTCGATCCGCTATGCATGCTCTGTGGAATTTTCTTCGGCTCTCGGCTCGATCTGAGTATGCGAGATGGAACCTCCAGAGCCCATCCGATCTTCTTCAAACACGACCGCCTTGATCCCCCTACCAACACCATGGTTAACGTGGCAATGAAGGTGCCACGGCGGACTCAAGGTGGATCGTTGTCACCAGTAGCCATATGAAATGGATCTTCACGTTGCCAATGGTGGCGGCAGGACACCGAGTCACACTCCCGTGCCAATGTCAGAACAAGCAATGTCAGAACAAGCAAACTGCCGTGGGAGGTGCCCAAGCAGGGATCTCGCCTCGCAAACCATTCCGGCGTCGTGGTATAGGATGCACATGGCAGCGGCGGCAGAATACGCTAGGGCCAGAAAAGAATCACTCTGACCTGCCAGATCCGCATCGTTGCGTCGATCTGCGCATGGAAGGAGGAGGAGGGATGGGGATTTGGGAGCGCGAGGAGGGGTGGCCGGCCGCCACCGTCGGCTGGCAGGGGTGGTGAGCGACGGCGGCGGTGAGGGGATCTGGAGAGGCGGTGCTGGAGAGGTTGGTGACGGGGACGCCTCGGAGTCGCCTGGGAGGCGACCCGAAGGCAGTTTCTTTTTTGGTTTGTCTAGGATACATCTAGATGTGATATAATTATGTCACATCTAAGCTGATGTCCACTCTGTTTGTGGTCTTTTCTTTGTCCTAGTTTTTTTTTTTGGTTTCTTATTGTTGCAATATATATTTGTGGGAGCTTAGATGTGACATCCTTACTAAAAAACATCTAGATGTGAATTAGACATACTGTTTCTTTTTTCGTGTCAAGATAGTAGTTAACGCCGTTTGTTTTGACTGTTATGTTGGACGTTATGACAGTAGGGGCGCACATGTTAGTCTCGGTAAAATTTTCTGTGTAAAAAAATCCCCATGTAAGATTCTACAATGGCCGGTGCGACTGCCTAGCAGCGTTCATTTGGGAGGGAAAGCATGGGCAGCGTCTTCGCCCTTGTCTCCGAAGTAGCCGCTATGGTCTTGGTGTGCTGTCGGCCATCGTATATGTGGTCCGCCACATGGATAAGCATGGGCATATGCATGGCCGGCGTGCACAGTCGGGCACAGGGATATGCACATGCACAGTCACGGCTCGCAAGGCGTTCAGATCTGGCAGTGACTTATGCGAGATGGGTGTTTCCATCCGCAAGATACCTCTTGCGAGGTTCCTACTAATTCATGTGTACATATGAGTTTTTACCTAGTACAATTTTCCCAGCGTCTTCCAGTTCCACAACATATGTATCAAGATACTCTTGCACGAACACGTTGATAGACGCAACGTTTCTAGTGGCATTTGCAACATGGAAACCTGGGATAGATGGGATGTCATCTATCGTAACTGGCTAACCGTAGTTGTTTAGTATCTATGAATCAATGCTGCACTAGTAGAAAAGGGGGCAATGGTCCAGGCCGGGTTGAGCATTAGTCCCGGTTCAGTCTAGAACCGGGACTAATAAGAGCATTTATCCCGGTTCGTGCGGCTAAGGCATTAGTCCCGGTTCACCTGGGCCCTTTAGTCCCGGTTCGTGTTACAAATCGGGACTAAAGGGTGCGATGACCTTTAGTCCCGGTTCATGCCTCAAACCGGGACTAAAGATTAGACCTTTAGTCCCGGTTTGAGGCACGAACCGGGACTAATGGGGTTGAGACCTTTAGTCCCGGTTCATGCCTCAAACCGGGACTAAAGGTCCCATTTTCAAACTCTACCCCCCCCCCCCCCCCCGCGTGGATCGCCTTTTCAGTTCTAAAAAAAATAAAAGAAAATGATGGAAATGTCAAAAAAAAAAAGTTTCCCATGTGATATGTGGTCTAGTTGTTGGGAAAATTTACAAACATGAATTTTCGACTTTTTTGCAAAATCTCTCGAGAATTTGTAAAAATGGACGTAACTTTTGCATACGAACTCGGATGAAAAAGTTTTTTATATGAAAAATCATCTACTCGAAAAGTTACATCCAAATTTAACTGGGGGAACCCCGTTAAACATTTTCAAAATCCTCAAAAACCTAACATAAAAAAAGTTACGGGGCTTTTAAGATCTGGAGAGGCAAAAAAATTCAAAAAATTTCAAACTATGGTCAAACTGTGGTCAAACAATGGTCAAACTAATTATTCTACAATATTAGTGTTACTAAATAATTATTTTAGTTATTTTGAATTTTGGTCAAATTTGGTCAAACTATGGTCAAACAATGGTCAAACAATTTATTCAAGAAATATTAGTGTTACTAAATAATTATTGTTTTTTCAAACAATAGTTTCAAACTCAAACAGTGAAGTGTGTCACTTCATGCTCAAGCAAAATTCCTGAGGATTAATAGGATTGACATCTTACTATTGTCAGGAAAACAACAAGTGCAGACTCGGAAGCGAAGGAGAATAGAACCTGAAAGTTAAACGTGCTCGTGCTAGAGTAGTGAGAGGGATGGGTGACCGGTCGGGAAGTTAGATGATTTGGAATGATGAGGGGAGATTAGAGGATAAATTAAGTAGTGATGAGGGGGTGGTGATTAGAGATTAGAGGTTAAAATTTTGGAAAAAAATCAAAAAAAAATTCAAAAAAAAAATTCAAAAAAAAATTAAAAGTAAAATTTAGAAAATTTCCTTTAGTACCGGTTGGTGTTACCAACCGGGACTAAAGGTGGGCCTCCAGGCAGCGGCCACGTGGAGGGCCTTTAGTCCCGGTTCTGGTTTGAACCGGGACTAAAGGGTGAGGGCATTAGTAAGCAGTTCATGAATTTAATTTAGTCTATTACATCGCCAACAGACTTCCACATGATAACCACATGCAGTTTTCAGCTTGACTAAATAATCTTGGAAGTCTATTATAAACTCAAAATATATGAGATGTTAATAAAAAAGGGTAATATGCTAAAAAAATAAACAAAGCAAAACATCTAACAATTGATTCAGTAAGTCAATAATCAGAACATATATTACAAATAGTATACCTCGGAAGTTAAAATATTCTCGTTAATGCAACCATCTAAAATCCATAGATCTACAGTAATCCTAAATTAAAATTCCTTGAACCTAGCAATATAAATTATTTGAAAAATACTCGTCGCAGCATCCCCTTCTTACCACTTCACCTTTGACGTGGTTAGTGCAAGCACGCTCCGGAACGGTTGGAGCATCTAGACACTTCTATTACCCATTCCATGTTCTTCTTCATCACATTGCCCTCCACCTCCTTGGGTCCACTTATAGGATCAAGATTCTGCCTCTTCTCTAATCTACACCACAGCCAGCAACCATGGTGGTTTACTAAAGTAGATGGCTACTACAACGTCTCACACCTGATTCATTGTAGAGAGTTGTCTTAATAATGATAAGGCCCTAATTTTGTCAAGGTTGTTGGGCTACTAGGCCATTGGTTTTTATGGCGCTGTTTCCTTTTTCAATGATATGTCATGGAAAGACATACCAGAAACCTAGTAAGGAATGGCAAGACTGCCGGTACAGCGCTGCATGCGGCTACAACATTAAGCTAGCTGACAAATCACTATCAGCTACCCTAGCAACCTGTAAGACCGAGAAAGAGGACCTATCACCCCTAATGAGATGTGCCGCGCCCCAGTTGGCCCCTTACTCTACAACATGTTTGAGACATCAGAATTCAATCGACCGACGGCAATATTGAAGACGACATCATTTTGATGGGTCCAAATCATGCAGGCCACCAGCTTGATATTATTCCATGCATCATTGATACGAGGCGCCCATTCCTCAACACTCGACCACCACTCCAGGAGATTGGAGTCTGACTAGTGTCAAAAACAAAATGGTGTTGATCATGAATAACTAACATTGACTCATGAATATTATTCTATTTTGATTTTTTATTTACAATCATCAAATTTACAAGAAAAATTGTACGAATGAACTTTGTTTTATAGGTTCGGTGGTACAAATATTGTGTCCGATGAAAAACTGCATGACTTAGTACATTAGTTTAGCGAAGGTGAGAGAACTATGAAGAAAATCAATCATGCATTCATAATGATGAAATTTTACTTTATCAGCAAGGGCGCACAACATTGCAAGCATAGCTTGCCAATATGGAGACCGAGAACCATCTTCACCAATTCATCGGCAAAACAGGAAAACACGCCAAGAGACATGATTTAAGCCCTACTGAATAAAATTTTCCTTGTATTATGTATTTATAATGTGGCCGACGAGGTTGCACAATTACAATGCCAATATAAGTAGTCAGTCATCACATGTGTCATACTATACCATTGTTGTTTTCACTTTGTTGGCCCCGGGAGTCAAGGTTTCATTCAGGTTCAAATAAATGCAACGGCTGTAATAAAATCACACATTTCCACTGTCTATATTTTACAAGTACTTAAGATCTTTCTTGATGCTAATTTTTTTTACCATCAACCTGAATAGATCTGACATTTCTAAGCGATTTAACTCAGTGTTGATAATTAGTTTCTACACTCTTTGGAGATAGCATTGGTCAGTCTCTTGTTGCATCCTTGTTGCATCTTTGGAAACCCCTACTGTGGATCCAACTAATTTGTACCCTCTTTGTTGCATCCGTATGTTAAGTTGTCCATATTAGAATCTCTAAAAAGACTTTTATTTAGGACGGAGGGAGTAGGTAGTACTTGATTAAGGAGCAGGCACATGGTGCCTGATTGTACGCGCACTAATTCAGATTTGGATGTGATTTCCGAGAATAAAACATGTATAGATGTTTGGACGTGCCCTTTCCAGTTTCCAGTAGGGATTTTAACAGGTGGTTCTAGTTTCTATTGCCGACTCTCCTTTGCAAAACACAATAGCACATTACAGCTGCCAGCTATGGTGAACAAATCTTCTGGATTCCATTTCAATCCGTTTTCTCTTACGGCTGATCTCTAAATGCGAAGCGCTGCAGTAATGTTTTGAATATATGATATGTAACGAGCTACGGAGCTAGTGCTGCTGTTAAGATTCAGTCAACCTCAAGTCCTGTACCACAAGCAGACAGACTTGAGTGGGGAGGCGAGTCAAATCCTGCTGAGGGTAGCAGTCTGCACTGTACAGCGAACCAGTCCACCTCGTCCAACTTTCCAACTTGGTTGACAAAACTGCGACTGCAGGTTCAGACTTGTGCCGTAAACATTTGACTTGTGTATGACACAGCAGTCTTGCGTGGACGTACATATTTATACCTATCACAGTTTTCCCAATGTCTTCCACTCCAACTGCCATCCACACGCTCACAATCCTGCATGCAAACTGTCAAAGTATGTATATAGTGGCCGGGAAAAGGGTGCTATTTGCAATAATCATGTTGTGGACTTTGTAAAATATATGACGCTAGGTTAGAAGCAATGTCATTTATAGGGCTCAGCCAATGGTAATTATTGAATTCATTCCAGAAGTCCGAACTGATGGAGAGAGACTCAAGACCTCTTGGCTCGGGTACCACATTGAATTCATGCTCCGGCCAACTCACTACCAGAAACGGACATTTTTCTGTGAGCCCCAAACCGACAGGAAAATAGGGGTAGCCGTCAGGGATAGCTTGACAGGGAAAATAAACTATGCCTGTCGGCCAACGGACAGAAACTATATTCCTGTCGGGTTTCTCATTTCCCTGACGGGTTTGGCCCTACAGGGTTATATAGGCGTCAGATTTGGCAAACCAGGGAAATAGTATATCCCTGTCATACATAACCGTCAGGAAAAAAGAAAACCCAATGAACAAAAAAAAATATCAATGGTTTTCTACATAGCTATTCCATAACTCGGAATATTTAGAACATAGAAACATCACTATCAATTGTTTCCATCAACCAGAGATACAAATTCACATGTCTTCGGATACAGTTCCATAGAATTTACATATACATGAATCGAAGGTCAATATACAAAAGGTGCAACATCTAAAAACACTCTACCAACAGAGGTGCAACATCTAAAAACACAAAAGTGCATCAACTAAATATACACAAGAAGAGACCTCATTTTCTATAATCTTTGGTTGCAGCTTAAGTTGTAAGCTTCTCTTCAAGGTTACCCTGCAGTGGACATATAATTGAACTTGTAAAAATGTGCAAGTAACAACAGTTTGCTACAAAAAGGTATCAAGATAGAGAAACGATATCTATAAGATATAATAAGCATAATCTATTCGGTATCTCAGTTTGTTGGAATAATATTGGCACATATACCCAACTTGTTTTTGTCTCATCCGAGTTACCCACTTTTACAGCTTATAGACTAATAATGAAGTAATTTGTTCTAGCATCATATCTCGGATTTGATACAAATCATGCAACTGACAAAAATCTATTTAAATGACAACCTGAGAACATGCTTCTGGATCAGTTTGACATAATTATCAGCTAACTTCCTGATCAAATTTAGAGACTTCTTGCAAGAAATCACACTACCAATTTCAATACTCTTAAGTCTATCCATTTCAAATGTTCAAGAAAAATGGGCAGAGTCATCATCATCTCCATAAGAATAAAAAGCCAAAACATTATGCAATTATTCGATAATGTAACGACATTGGAACTGTACATCATGGCGAGACAATAAAAGACCCCAAAGAAATAGAAAGAGGTTGTGTTCAGACTAAACCAACATAGCAACTAATGGCTCAATAATGTTGATCTCATGATCTTGGGCACATTGGACATAGCATGATATTTACAAGAGAAAACTTGACTGACAATTATTCCTGGTAAAACTTTGGGGATGATGGTGAATGCAAAAGTAAAAATACCTTGATTAGAGGCTCTTGCATATCTCATAGATCCCAAATCTTGAATTTTGCTCCTAATAAGAATGAATTGCCAACTAGAAAAATAAGACCTCGATCAGGTGTTGATCAATATTTAATTTCTAGGTTCATGTGCACAGAACAACAAAATATGAAAGGGAATAGTGCCACTTCAGTTGGAAGAGTCTTATTCAATCACTACAAGAAATATGTCAACTTATGACCTTCTGTCAGTGACCCTCGAAGAATTGGTCATAAATTTATGACCATTTCAGACCAATTGGTCAAAAGCTGTTCGGGGGGCTCCAAATCCTAAACCATTGCGACCATTTTGGTCAGAAAGGTCGTAAGTTCCTCACACGAAAAGGTCATAAAGCAAACAGCGCTAGTCCGCTGCCTTATTTCTAGTTGTTAACGACCAATATAGATGGTCATAGCCTTGTAAATTGTGGTGGGTTGCTATGACTAGGCGCCACCTCATCAGTTTTGCCTATGTGGCATGTCCATGTGGCAGTTTTTGCCCTAGGTTGTGAAGCAACCTATATTTCTGTCATTCCCAAAAGTCCCAAAAAAATCTCATAAATTCTTTGGGTCATATCTTCGTCAAATATGTAAAAACCTTCCTTGCCTAGTTCAAAAATAATTCAAAAATATTCATTTTCCTATTCTGTTCAGAGTAACAGTTTGTGAAGGAAGTACCACTTTGGCATGTCCAAATAGTATCCATTTTCTACAGTGCTTTCCTATGCCCAAATAACCATCCTCCACCAAATGCCAGCTCAATCCATTCATTATTTTGAGCCGAGCTTCAACATTCGTATTTATGTCCAGTGTGGTGGTTTGCAAAGCAAGTACCAGCTAGGCTCCTCCTTTTGAGCTGAAAATTTGTGAAGACGGTCTTCTTAGTAACTGATCATCCTCAGCCAAAACTCACGCCCATTAGCCATGTACATTTCCTGTACCGCTAATCAAACACTTGGCTGCTAATTCATGTTTGAGCACCGATCGGTCTCCTCCTGAGAATCTTATGTTGTAATTTTCTTCCTAGCACCTACATGGGGAGTTCCCAACCCACTAGACATGTCTAGGCCACCCAGAACACATGGCAACGCCATGGTCACGCGGTGACCAGGCGGCGGGCATGCGAGCTTACGCGCTCTAGAGTTGGGGCCTCGGCCACCGCCCAAACCTCGACGTATCGCCACCAAACCATGTATTTATGATTAAATAGGTACTTATGTAACTAGAAATTATTTTTGGAAAAAATAAATAGCAAACTATGAGGCAGCTGGCGTTCAAATTTGACCCGCTTCCAGCTGAATCGGCGGGAATTTGTCTTTTTCACGAGAGGTGGATCAAAACTTTTTGCACCCAATCATTTTGTCAATTGTGCATTAAATATGGCCTAGTATTTTATAAAAATGATTTGGTCCAATTTTGCAACAATTATTTGGTAGTTCCTTCACAAAAAAACCTCCTTTGGGGCACTCGAAAAATGGAAAATGGTTTTTTCGTCCAACGAAAATGAAAACTTCCTTAGACAACATTGTTTGCCATTCCAATATACACGCTTGTGCACAATATGAGATCATTTGAACAAACTATGCCATGGATGTGGCCATAAGATTGATCATTTGGCTTGAAAGCCATTGATCTCCACACATGATAGCTCGTTTCTGAGAACACTTTTTTATAATAATTGCCGTATTACAAGTTTGTTATTTTTCCTAGGAACTTGGCCACATATGATGACACAATGCGAAGGTTTCCCAATTTTTTGATTTTTTTTTGAATTTTTTATGCCCGTTTCAAAATGCGGTCAAAACGGCGGGATTGACCATTCCTAGCTAGTGGTTGAATCTTGGAATTTTATTGGTGTTTCTCTGATTAAATAGGTACTAATGTAACTATAAATGATTTTTGGAAAAAGTAAATAGCAAACTATGAGGCAGCTGCAGTTCAAATTTGACCCGCTTCCAACTGAATCGGCAGGAATTTGTCTTTTTCACGAGAGGTGGATAAATTTTTTTTACACCCAACCATTTTGTCAATTGTGCATTAAATATGGCCTAGTATTTTATAAAAATGATTTTGTCCAATTTTGCAACAATTATTTGGTAGTTCCTTCACAAAAAAACCTCCTTTCGGGCACTCGAAAAATGGAAAATGGTTTTTTCGTCCAACGAAAATGAAAACTTCCTTAGACAACATTGTTTGCCATTCCAATATACACGCTTGTGCACAATATGAGATCATTTGAATAAACTATGCCATGGATGTGGCCATAAGATTGATCATTTGGCTTGAAAGCCATTGATCTCCACACATGATAGCTCGTTTCTGAGAACACTTTTTTATAATAATTGCCGTATTAGAAGTTTGTTATTTTTCCTAGGAACTTGGCCACATATGATGACACAATGCGAAGGTTTCCCAATTTTTTGATTTTTTTTGAATTTTTTATGCCCGTTTCAAAATGCGGTCAAAACGGCGGGATTGACCGTTCCTAGCTAGTGGTTGAATCTTGGAATTTTATTGGTGTTTCTCTGATTAAATAGGTACTTATGTAACTATAAATGATTTTTGGAAAAAGTAAATAGCAAACTATGAGGCAGCTGCAGTTCAAATTTGACCCGCTTCCACCTGAATCGGCAGGAATTTGTCTTTTTCACGAGAGGTGGATAATTTTTTTTACACCCAACCATTTTGTCAATTGTGCATTAAATATGGCCTAGTATTTTATAAAAATGATTTTGTCCAATTTTGCAACAATTATTTGGTAGTTCCTTCACAAAAAACCCGATTATTGCCACTTCGAAAATTGAAAAATGATTTTTTGTGCAAAGAAATAAAACCCCCATCCCAATATATACACATGTGCGCAATATTGGAGCATTTTCACAAAATATGATCCAATTTTCCATCAAGATTTCATATGTTCTTAAAAAAACCATTTCTACACTCAAAAAATAAACTTAAATTCTCATTGGTGGAAAGGTATGTGCCACGGATCGATGACATGGCACACATTCATCCATCGATCCCACACCACTGTAACTCCCTCCGCTCCTACCTCCCAGACCCTAACTCCCACTCCCCAGATTCAGATCGAATCGATGGCGACGCCGCACTCCCACTCCGCCCCCGATCCAGATCCCCCTCTCTCTGCCACACCTCTCCCCTCGCCGCCGCCTCCCTCTCCGTCACCCACCTCTCCCCTCGCCGCCGGTCTGCCACATCCGGCAACATCGAGGCCAGCGGGCGCTGGATCCGGCACCGGCGTGGCCCCTCCATCAGCAACTCGAACAAGGGGGCGGTCGCGCCATGGCTTCCCCCAACCACATGGCGTGGGCCTGAGCAACCCACTGGCCTCGGCTGGGTCCCGGACGAGCAGCCGCCTGGGATGATGCAAAAAATACAAGAGAAACAAATAAAAAAACACAATTACATAAGCTTTGTTCTTATTGGTTGAAATGTTTGTGCCATGGATCGATGACATGGCATCCATCCATCCATCCATCCACCGGGGCAGCCCAACCACCCAAACCCTATCCCCTCCCCAGATCCATCGTCGCCGCCCCCTTCTCCCCCCTCATCCCCTCCAACCACCCAAACCCTATCCCCTCCCCAGATCCAATCTCGCCACCGGCCTCACTCTCCCCCCTCATCCTCTCCCGCTCGCGCACGCTCCCCCCGCGGTGGCTCCTCCCCATTCCCCCCGCGGCTCCGACCATGGCCGCCGCCCTCGCGTCGCCGCGCACCGCGCGGCAGCTCGTCGATGCCCTCGCCGCGCACCTCTCCCTCTACCATGCCGCCAACCCTAGCAGCCCCTCCCCCACCCCGCGCACCGCGATCCTGCAGTGGCTGGTCGCGCTGCCGCCGCTGCGAAGAAGGACCAGGAGCCCGACCCCGACGATGGCCGCCAGCGGGTCGCCCTCTTCTTTGGTACGCAGACCGGCACCGCCGAGGGATTCGCCAAGGCGCTGCTCCCCCGCCGAGGTACACGCACACTCCTCCTCCCCCGCGCTGCTCCCGCTCGTCTGTCTGTCTTGTGCAAGGTGCCTAATAAGCTCTCCCTTCTATGCTCCTGCCGCCAGGCGCTCGTGGAGGAGGCCAAGGCGCGCTACGACAAGGCCATTAAGGTGCTCGATCTGGTACGAACCTCGCCGCCGACGCTGCTTCTTTTTAAACCTCCTCCCCCCCTCCCCTCGGCTCACACGATTGATTTGTCGGGATTCAGGATGACTACGCCGCCGAGGACGAGGAGTACGATGAGAAGCTCAAGAAGGAGAACATCGCATTCTTCTTCCTCGCAACGTAAGGACCACCTACAACTCTTACTGACTTCGTTACTGTAGGGAGCAGAAATCTTTAGTTAATCCACATCTTTTCAAAGACCTATTCCTTCCGCTGATCGTTTTATAGATGAGGTTGATTCTCTTTCAGAATACCATATCCATGGTTTGACAGTGGCGAATCGCTTTGACTACTCGTTTTACAGACATGGGTTGGTATCTGAAGATTGCATTATCTTTTGCTTGTTTTATAGATCAGATTGATGCACAATGATTTTATTTCTTTGTCCAAACCCCAAATTTGACATGGCTGATATATATATATAAGTATATTCTCAGGTTCTTCTGTAAATCCTGATGGGCCATACTATGCAACACTAGTTTACTGCCAAAAGCTGTAATGTAATCTAATGACTGCTACGTTTTGTGCACGTACAAGTTGACTCTC
The DNA here is from genome assembly GCA_032464435.1 of Aegilops umbellulata. Classification (NCBI taxonomy): domain Eukaryota; kingdom Viridiplantae; phylum Streptophyta; class Magnoliopsida; order Poales; family Poaceae; genus Aegilops; species Aegilops umbellulata. Next base: position 558,260,181 of record CP136060.1, read on the forward strand.
TCCTTGAAAGCTATGGTCTTCTGGCAGTTGGTTGCTGCATCCAGTATTGATTTGTTTGTTGTCGCTTCCGCACACTAAAGAGAATCAGTGAAGCAACGTTTATAATATTGTTAGCATGTTCTATTAGTTCCAGAGAAAAAGTGAAATCCCAGCTCCGCCTGCTTCACGATCTATGATAAGTTCACTTGTGTAAGAATAAGGCAGCATTTAAGCATTGAGTAGCAGTATCCACAAAACTAAGTATTCTGTTCGTTTTCTTGTGTGCTTGACTGCCTGTGTATTGTTATAGGTGAGGAAGAACCAGCTGCCGACGGGCGAGGGCATGGGGTACCTGGAGGCCAAGCACCACCTGCTGCTGAGCATGTTGTAGATCTGGTCTTATTTAAATTAGATGTAGCAGCTGCTGTCGATTCTGTGTTGCAGTCCTGTTTTTCTCTTATCTATCACATAATTTTATTATTAGTTTATTGGCATGGCAGCTCTCTGTTTATACTGTTCGAAATGCTGTTATTTTTTGTTGTTGTTTGTTCTGCATGGTTCAGTAGTAGATCCTTCAGAATGGAGGGCTAGAATTAAGTTGGGTGGTTGAAATTATGCTGCATATGAAAATTAGTTCTACTATGGTATACTAGATTCTCAAGTTTTACATCCATCAGAAAAGACTACTTGAAACTATTTCTGCTGCTGCTACTGTCAAACTACTTTTGTTGTTGTTTTCGTTGTCATATGACTCTAATCTCTGCTGTTGTTGGTGTCAAACTGATGAATAAATGTTAATGATACTTAAATGTCTGTTGTTGGTTAGTACCTGCTGGTTGTTACTATCGCTGTCAGTTAGTGTTCAACATCTATCGCTTTAGCACCAAGCGACTAAACAATGTTTTGGTAAAGCTTTCAGAAATCAGTCTGCAGTGTTGAATCAGTACACATCTTTTACCTTCAATTTGGTAGTATGAAAAACACATTAGTAAATCTGAGTAACTTTGACATATTTTCTCTATTAACTTGCACTGGATTGGTACCCGTGATTGCCTTGTACTTAATTCTGCTAACACTGATCTTGTTACTGTTAATTTGTTATTGCCATGGTGTTTATGCTGTTTAGAATAAGATCCATGCATCAATTCTAAGTTCTCGTCTCTCTGAAGAGACACTTCTAGCTTCTATGACTCAGACTTGTTAACTATTGTTTCTTACTTTGTTAGCTACGACATATATTTTCCCCAGTTATTCTAATTCTTCTCTGATTCATGTAACAGGATGACAGTGGAAGCCATGTTGTTGTTTTGTTTGTTCCCAGCCCTGACTATGGTCGTCGAGCGAGTCCGGCATGTTGTTCATCTAGTAGAGCTTGTTAGGAGTCTGAATCTAAGAACTTGTAGAGTTTGTTAGTATTACAATTGTAGAGCTTGTTACACTTGTAGAGCTTCTAAAGCAGTATGGTCTTATGTATTGGAATGGATAGAGCTTGTATTATGTGATCTGGTTGCTCTTATTTAAGTATCATGTGTGTTTTTGTCTCCGAAAATCTAAATAATGTATGAAATATAGAACCTGACAACTGGGACCCATCTGACTAGTGGACCCTTCTTTTGGAAGAAAAAGAAAAACTAAATTCGTTTAGACAAAAAGGCCACAACCCAACAATAAAAAGGCTGCAATATTGGGCTTGGCCCATGAACCCAACCAAAAATTCACACACAGAAAAAACACAAATAGGCCGAATTGTTGGGCTAGGCCCATGTAGAAAATCGAATTGGACCGGGCTGAATCTTGTGCCACATCAGCTTGCCACGCTGGATGCCTACGTGGACTGGGGAGGCTGCTAGTGACCAAAACGCCACAGTAGGCTTATTTTGGTCGTAAACGTCTTCGACCATTCCAGAAGAAAGGTCGCTATAGTCAGTTTATGACGGCCAGCTTTTGACCTTCTGTTTTTGGTCACAAAAAGGTCGCAAATGGAAATTTGTGACCTTTCAGTGACCAATAGTGGTGGTCACAAGTTGACATATTTCTTGTAGTGAATTTCTTGAAATTGAGTGATACCTCAACCACCTGCTTTAACCTCTATGTTGCACTGATGATGTTCATTTAATTCTTCCCAAAAACCTAACATAATGAAAGAGACTAAAATGAGAAGGTATGGACAAACAAGTTAGAGAACAAACTGTTACTGTACTGGATAGTAAGACAATCAAAAAATCATAAGGAAATAGAATGCAACAATACTAGGCAAAGGGGTGACCCCAAGCAGAGGAGAGTTGTTACTTTATGTGTCAGTAAGTTAATACAGAGGTTCAGAACAACAATGTAAGGAGTGACATCCATTCATCTATGCAATGTACTGATAATTTTTAGAGCAATGCAATATCTACGGGTATTGCACCCAGACACTTGCATCCACCTTGTACAACTAAGAGCTACAATCATCTAGTTCCAGCAATGTAAAAATACACTCAACAAGATTGCACACCTACTCCAGCAGGAACAACCAATTGTATGCTTGTCCTGCAATTTTTCAATCTTTAATATACGAAAGAAAACGAAATACAACTTAAGGGAGAAGGAAGAACACGGTGAACTTAAGTATGAGGAATACACAAGAACTATTAGGTACTAGACTAGATAATAAGAGAATAGGAAATTCCAGGAAGCAAGTAGTAAAAGGAGCAACTAAATTAAGATGACATAGTGTGGCCCATGATAGGAGCCCCTGAACATATCTTTGGCTTGTTAATTGTTATAACAGAGGGTTCATATCTTGAGCATAGCTGCTGGTAATAGGACTTTCCTGGTACAGTTACATTGTCAATACTCTGAAATATAATGTCTAGGTGCATTTCAGATGTTATTGAGCATATTGAAGATAGCATGATCTTGCAAGATAGAAAACTTGAAACAAAATTAATCAATACATGAATCTGGAGACAAGTAGGCAAATAATAGTATGTACCATACCATGTCAAGGGTAGAGGATATTACACCTCTCTTATAGTTGGATCATGAACCATAAATACTACTCCTGATCTGGATGAACCGTAACTAGGAAAAGGAGATATCAAATGGGCGTTCATAAGTATCAATTAGGGGAATGGTACATACTATTTGGAAGAAAAATATGAGACTATTTCTTGCTGTCGAGTGAATCTGAACTTCTTGCACTGATGATGTTCCTCATATTTGCAATGCAGCTGCACAGGGCTTCCTGAATGTCAACATATTAAAGCAGGTAAAATTAAAATGTATGGACAGAAAAAAAGATTGACTTATTATCGTGTTGTACAGTAAGTCAATGAAAAAATCCCACTGAAATAGAAAGAATATTATCATTTAGTCTGAAACAACATTACATTGCATTTTGGTTACGTACAGTTGTATCCAACCCATTCGTACCAAAAATTTGAGAACTAATCGAAACTCCCTGAGTACACCCCAAGTATATATCCCACCCATTCTTAGTAAAATTTCAGATCCTGTGGATAGTTGCTGTTGCCTCCAAACTAATTTATGTAATAAGGCAGAAATAAAGGGTTGCAAATTCCTCAAATACATAGCTGAAATCCAGATCCAGATTTGGGATCCAAGGAGCTGCACCAATTTTGGGGATTATTATGCATCCAAACCACAATTATATAGATCAGATCTGAGACTGGATTTGGGGATTCCTAGAGCTGCATCAGATTTGGGGATCCGAAGATGCCAGAAACAGGAAACAACAGAGTTTCGAGATTTAGGTCATGTACCTCCATGACACTGGTGAACTGCTTGAGTTTGGGTGGATTATCAACGGTGGCGTCGATGGCGGCGTGGTCCGAGAAGGGCCGTGGTGGAGGAGCAGGCCAAGCGTTGGTGTCGCAGGAACGGAGATGGGACGATGCCGTGTCCCAATAGCGGAGGGCCGTGGTGAAGGAGATCTGGTGGGATTGGATTTGGGCGTGCCGCGATGACGGGCGTGAAAAAAGGGCTCCATGGCGGGGCGTAGTTTCCAGATGCGCGCGGCTGGAAATTCTTCGCGGCCTAGTGTTTCGCGGGTGGGCCGAAAATTATATTCCTGTCGGTACTTACTCAGCCCACAGGAATATTAGACATATCCCTGGCGTGTAGGGGTCGACCGACAGCCCAATTGTTTTTCCTGTGGGCTAGTTGCGGGCCCGATAGGAAAATTAGTCGACCCACAGAAATATTACAGTTTCTGGTAGTGACTCATTAAAAAATACGAACTGATGGAGAGAGACGGGCAATATATTTCAATAGTAATGACTACTACCATATCTTTGAATCAATGTTCGTGTCACTTCCATTTACCGTGAATCTAATTTACTCCAGTTACATAGCCAATAGCTTTCAATGTCAAGAAATAATCATGGTAATTGCCAAAACACTACGTGTTTATTATTTGGATCCTTGGATCCAAGTAATTTGTACGTAGTATTGGAGCAAGTAGCAGAAGCATGGAGCACAATTGTGCACTTGTTGAGATTTGGCAGTGATTTCCGAGAGTTGAACATGTATACATGTTTTGAGGTACCCTTTCAGTAGTGATTGTTATCAGGTGGAACTAGTTTTTTAGCGCTCACTGTGCTTTGCAAACACAAGTGTACGTGAAAGTTGCTATCTCCGGCAAACAAGTTATCTGGATTCAGAATAAGTTATCGTTGTGTCGCACAGCAGATCTCAACACGTGAACCACTGCAATGCTTTTTCGAGTGCGAGCTACGATTCAGTCAACCTGGGGACAGAGTTGAGAAGGGAAGTCCAGTCAAACCCATGAGCTTAACATCATCGGCTGCAGCGTCCCCAGCGTCTGCTACATATTACTGTACAGCGCATCAATACTCCTCTCGGTGCCTCTTTCCAACTTGTTTGTTACTGCAGGTTCTGACTCGCACTCGTGCCATGGTCTTCCTGCAGACTCTATGTCTACTGTCGACGCAAACTGAAATGAGAGGTTCTGGCTGCTTACTGCCGAGTGCCGACGGTTACCAAGGGTGGACGAAAAGTCAACATAACGTGGAGAACAACAGCTGAAGGGCCGACCAGCCATACCAAAGAGCAAATTAAATGAATTTCTCAGAGACGTACTGCACTATCCAGGAAGCGATGTGATTTCGAAAGATGATAGTTTGTGACAATTCCGTTGTACGCTCATGTGTAACGCTTCGATATTCGAAACAGGCTAATTTATGACGATAAAATTGCTTTGGTTATGTGTTTTCAATTGATTTACATGGCATGGAAGAAAAAGATGGTTCATCTGTGGGACCTGCCTGCTTTGTGGTTTCTTTCCTCTAGCCAAACACAGCATTCTCTTCAACCAGCAAAATCATTGTCATGGCAATAGGTTATAATTAAAACACATCATTTTTTTAAACGAGGCAAAGGACCTGTAATTTTAATAGTTTGAGGAAGAAGGTTTTGACATAGCCGAACAAGCAAGGAAAACAAAAGAATTACTCGCGTTATTACATTTCTCAAATGGGTGGCTCCCATGAGAATTGTCCTGATTGATTTAGTCAACGATGACTCCAACAAGGATGGCGGTGTTGTAGAAGTGCCCATGGCAGATTGTGTTGACATCGGTGTACAAGCTCTGACAAGCCAGAGAAGGCTTCGTTGCCTAGCAAACTGGGAAATGGATTCATTGTGTGAGATACTCTCTAGTTTAACTCAACATAAAAGGTTGTAACTAACACAATTGACCTAAAATTTTCCTATCCCACAACACACGGAACAAGACGTTCAGTCTTGTATGCATACTCGAAGCATGTCGATAGACGCCTGAAAAAGGGTGCTACTTGTAATAGTGCTTGTTGTGATCTTTGCAACATGGAAAAATGGGTTAGACCAATGTCATTTATAGTGATCGGGCAACCGTAGTTTTCTAGTACTCCCTCCGTCTCCAAAAATGGGAATGCATGTTGTTGCACAGATACCAGGCTCTATTCAAGCCCATCAATCATGTAAGTGGTCACCCACTCAACTCAGCTTGTAATTGCTCCAAATAACAATGTGCCTTGCTTTTGGTGAAAATAGAGAAAAAATCATGCCCTTACTTTTAAAATCCGAGGGAGTATCACGTAGAGTAGTGTACTTAATCAATGACCACGGTACTTTCACTGACCAAAATATAATGTATTACATCTGCAAATAGGCTTCAACTCACATTACCAAGGGTCGATAAAAATATAGGGACGGGACCTACTTCAATTCTTGTGACTCGATTACAACACCGCCCCGAGTGACGATGGTGTCTCAATCCATCCCTCCCGACAAAAATAAGAACAATAAAAATGGAAGGAGCCGAAAAGCACTATAAAAGCCTGCTAAGTTTGAGCTTCACATATCTCACCAGGTTTTCAATAGGTCATGCTGAAGTCTGATGTTTCAAATTGCGTACATGTAAATCATACTTTATAAATCTAATGGGATTTCTCCTAAAGGCTTAGCCCCGGGGGTACGCGCCATTATTCATGCAACTGAGTTCTCGACACTTCAAAGTCTTACCTAAACTGAAACTAGTGTAGGTTGGAATGTTGGATTCCAATGACACCTCATCAATGATATGCATAGGTCCAGGCTAGAAGGAAATCATCACAGATGAGTGCAACATAGATGATAGTTTCGTGACGAAGACCGTTCTATATGTATAGGTGATGATTTTAAGCAAGAAACCATTTGGGATGACTTCCTCATCCTCTACGTGGCATCCCTGGAGCGAAGCAGGTGCGGAGTATTGCACCACGTCGATTGGAGAGGGGCCCGGTCTTGCTGCACCACCCCCGCATGCAGTGGAAATTTCTACTAACGTGGGTATGCACTAACTTGCATAGTGCAGTGAACGGCGATGGCAAGTCATTTAGATTCCGCAGTGGTTTTCGAGACTAGAACATGCATATTTCCATCCAGACTTTTCTACTTGCTTTGCACTCTCTTCGCACCGTTCAGTCCTTACTGATGCTTAGTAGTGCTGAGTCACATCAACTCTATTAATACTGTTCTTCTAGTAGACAACTGACTGCTCCGACAAACAAATCTTCTGTAACCGGACATTAGAAGGGAGCTTCAATAAGCTATCTGACACGGCTGATCACAAAATGCAAACTGTCACAGCAGACAACACTATTTCACATTTTGTGCCGGGCAGCGTGGTACGAGGGTATTGCAGTGCGTTTCAGCCAGCTTGGTGACGGACTTGAGGGAAGAGGCTCTGACTGCTGATGGTTAGGGCATGTAGGATGCTGCTATCTTAGGATACATGCCGAGGTGGACAAAAGAAAAATCATAAGAAAAAGTTTGTCTTCTCTTATTTAAGAGATGATCTTTTAGCATAATATGTCTCATCACGTTTTTAAGAATAGCTAGTTATTGAAGATAAGACTATGAGATAACCCATTGTAGTCATGTATTTATTGTTATATCTAAATTACATGCAAGCCTTAAGATAAGATGGTCTTATCAATCATTCTACTTGGAGAGCCAAACAGCTGAAGGTGCCGACCGGCTATTACAAAGCAAGCTACTGAAGCGCACATTTTAGTAAATTTCTTACAAGCACTGACTAGTTCATGACAATTCCATTGGGTACCTCCACTGCACAGTCATTTACTTGTTGAATTGCTTTCCCTCGCATAAAGAATTAGACCAGTTCATTCCTGTGAACTGCTTGTTTCGTTGTTTCCTTTTATCTTGCTGAATAGAGCAATCTCTCTAGCAAGGCAAAGGTTTGCTGTGCTGATATGTTGTAGTTAAAACTCTTGATGAATGTGTTGCCCACATGTTAAACTAAGCCACCTTGCGACTCTCCATTGGTCACAGAAGAATGTCATCAACTGTGTCGACGGAAAGGCCGTTGACACAGACACATCAAATATGCCAGAGAAGGCTTGGCTTCCTAGCAACGAAAGATGGAGTTCCTTTGTACGAGGTACCCTCTGGTCCCTGTGTACATATTAATTTGTACCTAGCACAATTTTCCCAGTGTCTTCCAATCCCACAATAGATGAATGTATCAAGATACTCAGATTCTACCTCCCACACGAGTTGATAAGTGTAGCGTTTATAGTGGCATTTGCAACATGAAAAACTACGTTAGAAGCACTGACATATATTGTGGCTACCAATAGTTGTCCAGTGCCACCTCATAGAGCTATGATATGTAAATCATTGATTGCGGTACTTCTAGTGTCCATGCATTTAATTTATTTTATTACATCTCCAGTTGGTTTCCATATGACAACCACCTACCATCTATCATATACTGAAAACTCAAAACAGTGCAATCCGAAAAAAAGAAAATGATGCTAAATTTTTCCAAAAATACACATCATGGATTCAAAAAGTCAACAAATCATAGCAAATATTTTTTTTCAAATAGTACACCCTTCATTCACAAATATGACGTATTTTGGATATTTCAATATACAATATATACGGACTGAAATAACCACTAAAATGTGTCTATATACATTCAAATAAGAAAAAAGTTATAACATTTTATTACTCATATATAAAGGATGCTGGACCACCTGCCTCCTGGCCGTCCATTGGCAGGTGGCGTGCCACGGGAGCCTCTCGGGAGCACTCCAGGTCGTCCGATCTGCATATACGGCTCGGGCCAGGGTGATCCGGCTGGATGGTCCATGATTGGTGGACCGCCCAGCGCGTCTAGTCCACCCGTCGTCATTGGGTGTCTCCTTGCGCGCCCCGCTTGCTCGCGGGGTCCGGGCCGGTCCTGCGTCCGCGTCCCGGGCTCCCACCAGGCTGGTCCTATCACGACAGGCACATGACCTGGGTCCTGGCCGCAGCGATGCCTTCCTTTGTGGGCTCTTCACGGGTGAAGAGGACCTCCCAACCGTCCGTTTTCTGGTGGCTTTCCGCGGGGGCCTCTCGGTGCGGCTCCTGCCCGTCTGATCAGCCCGGACGGCTTGGCCCTGGGCCGCTTGGCTCGAGGGTCTATGACGGGTGGGCAGCAGGACACGACCGAGGCCACCGTCATTGTGAGGATTTCAGCGTGCCCCCGCTTGCGTGTGAGAGCCTGGCCGGACCCACCTGCTGGTGTCTTAATGCCAACCGTTGGTTTGGTCGCTACACTCGACGTGCGGGTTTGCCTGTTGTGTCTGCTGGCGCGACGCCACCCGTCGTTCACTTGGGTGGGGGTGTCGTGTCCGGCCGTTGGTTTGTGTCGGGTTCGAATGTGCCGGGTAGGCCTGTGAAATCTCGGTGTTCATTGGGATGGGCGGCTCCACTGCATGCTCGCCGGCTAGGCTGCACCGGGTTCAACCGTGCCGGGTAGCCCTATGTGGACCCAGTGTTCACCGGGGTATTGCGGCTCCATGGGCGTGCTCGGGCACTTGGCTTTGCCTAGTAGGATCCGGCCGGCACTAGTAGAAAAAGGGTCAAACGTGAACCACATTAGTGCCGGTTTGTATTTGAGTCGGCACAAATGTATACATTAGTGTCGGTTCCAACGGCTAGCCGGGCCGCTCTCATTAGTACCGGTTCGTGGCTAACCTTTAGCACCGGTTCGTGCCACGAACCGGTACTAATGAGAGTGGTGGCAGGATGTTGTCAGTCTGGTCCCCCTCCAGCACCTTTAGTACCGGTTCTTGGCACGGACCGATACTAAAGGTCGTCCTACATAAACCCTTCGTCCACCCGAGCTCGCTCTATTCTTCCCCTTTCCCCTCTGCTCTCTGTTCTTCCCCTCTTCCTCTCGAGCTCATCACACGTTTTGCCCAAAATTTGTCAAGATTTGAAGGCCCCCATTAATTCAAATGATCACAAAGGTTAGCAACTTTGTCCTTTCATCTCTCATTGCTAGATTAGCTCTTGCAATGCTTTATATAGTGATTAATTTGTGAGTTTAGTAATTTGGGAGGATATATATATATATATATATATATATATATATATATATATATATATATATATATATATATATATATATATATATATATATATATTCTAGTATTTGATTTATATGCAATTTGAGGTCAAAAATAACACTTAGTTTGCATATGTAGGTGTGGTTTACTTAGTGCCTTCTAAATCTCCGTCGTAACCACCGTCGATCGCCCGCACCGTCCCGTCGCCGGCACCACCTTGTGGTGAGCCTCTTGTTCATGAAATTTTATATAAAAATTGATGTTTGTGTGATTTGGATATATAGTTACTCGTATAATTATCTTACCCGTACGTTGTTTGTTATACATATAGTGCCATGGTTTTGATATCCGTCCCTGTCGGCCCTCGTCCTTGTTATGATTCGGATGTGGTATATATATTCTCTTTTGAAACTAGTTGCATTTCATGTTTATGACAAATTATGCCCATCAAGTTGACATAGAATTTTTTTCTAGGACGTATGTGAACCGGAAATTCCAACCGACCCTATTGTCGAGAGGTTAAATTTAGTTGAAAGAGAAAACGAGTACTTGAAAGAAAAATTGAAAAGAATTGAGGGGGAGAAGATGGAATTGGAGTTGCATGTTGCCGATGTCGTCGATGATCACAAGATCAAGATGGAGAAAATGCGCTTGAAGATTAGAAAGATTAGAAAATATGCCATCGATAGGGAGGCTTGGTATCATTATGCTGTTGGATCCATTGTTACCTTAGTTGCGATCTTGATCGCATTTGTTGTTGCATTTAAATGCTTTAGCTAGAGAGTTATTTATTTGTTGCATTTAAGTGTTGTATGAACTTTATGTATGAACTTGTATTAATTTGGTCTATTCGGTGTTGTGTAATGAAGATGAGCTGGCAATGGATGTACGATGACCGATGCTCTCCCCAGTTCGTTGAGGGCGTGCATACTTTTCTGCTTGCGGCTGAGGCAAACAAGCGGGCGGATGGTTTTATGCCTTGTCCATGTGCTGGCTGTAAGAATGGTCACAATTACTCTACATCAAGAACCATTCATGTCCACCTGTTTGAGTCCGGTTTCATGCCCCACTATAATGTTTGGACCAAGCACGGAGAAAGAGGGGTTATGATGGAAGACAATGAAGAAGAAGAGGACGACGACAACTATCCTGGCCATGGGTTCCCTGAATACGATGATACAACAATGGGAGAAGAAGTTGAGCCGGTAATGCGGGAAGAAGCTGAGCTGGCAATGCGGGAAGTAGCTGAAGAAGAGGCATCAGATGAGCCCGTTGATGATCTAGGTCGGGCCATTGCCGATGCAAAGAGAAACTGCGCAAGTGATTTGGAGAAGAAGAAGTTGCAGCGCATGTTAGAGGATCACAAAAAATTGTTGTACCCGAATTGCATAGGTGACAAGAAAAAGTTGGGCACCACACTGGAATTGCTGCAATGGAAGGCAGAGAATGGTGTATCTGACAAGGGATTTGGAAAGTCGCTGGTAATGATAAAGGATATGCTTCCAAAGGACAACGAATTGCCCGAGAGTACGTACGAAGCAAAGAAGGTTGTCTGCCCTCTAGGGTTAGAGGTGCAGAAGATACATGCACGCCCTAATGATTGCATCCTCTACCGCGGTGAGTACGAGGATTTGAACGCTTGCCCGATATGTGGTGCATTGCGCTATAAGATCAGCCGCGATGACCCTGGTGATGTGAGGGCGAGCGCCCCAGGAAGAAGATTCCTGCCAAGGTGATGTGGTATGCTCCTATAATACCATGGTTGAAACGTTTTTTCCAAAACAAAGAGCATGCCAAGGCGATGCGATGGCACAGAGAAGACCGTAAGAAAGACGGAAAGTTGAGAGTACCCGCTGACGGGTCGCAGTGGAGAAAAATCAAAAGAAAGTATGGGAAGGAGTTTGCAGATGACGCAAGGAGCGTATGGTTTGGTCTAAGCACAGATGGCATTAATCCTTTTAGGGAGCAGAGTAGCAACCATAGCACCTGGCCTGTGACTCTATGTTTGTATAACCTTCCTCCTTGGTTGTGCATGAAGCGGAAGTTCATTATGATGTCAGTGCTCATCCAAGGCCCTAAGCAACCCGGCAACGATATTGATGTGTACCTAAGGCCATTAGTTGAAGAACTCTTACAACTGTGGAATGGAACAGGTGTACGTGCGTGGGATGAGCACATGGGGGAAGAATTTGACCTAAAGGCGTTGCTGTTCGTGACCATCAATGATTTGCCTGCTCTCAGTAACCTTTCAGGACAGACAAACAAGGGATACCGCGCATGCACGCACTGTTTGGACGATACCGACAGTATATATTTGGCTAATTGTAAGAAGAATGTGTACCTGGGACATCATCGATTTCTTTCGAGAAGGCATCCCGTAAGAAAGAAAGGCAAGCATTTCAAAGGTGAGGCGGATCACCGGACGAAGCCTCGCCACCGTACTGGTGCTGATGTACATGATATGGTCAAGGATTTGAAGGTGGTCTTTGAAAAGGGTCCTGGTGGACAACCTGTTCCGAATGACGCTGACGGACGCGCACCCATGTGGAAGAAGAAATCTATATTTTGGGACATGCCCTATTGGAAAGACCTAGAGGTCCGCTCCGCAATCGACGTGATGCACATGACGAAGAATCTTTGTGTGACCCTGCTTGGCTTCTTGGACGTGTATGGGAAGACAAAAGATACACCTGAGGCACGGGAGGACCAGCAACGTATGCACGGAAAAGACGACATACATCAGGGTCATGCAAGCTACACTCTTACCAAAGAAGAGAAGGAAATCTTCTTTGAATGCCTGCTCAGTATTAAGGTACCGTCTGGCTTCTCGTCGAATATAAAGGGAATAATAAACATGCCAGAGAAAAAGTTCCAGAACCTAAAGTCTCATGACTGCCACGTGATTATAACGCAACTGCTTCCGGTTGCATTGAGGGGGCTTCTACCGAAAAACGTTCGATTAGCCATTGTGAAGCTATGTGCATTTCTATATGCAATCTCTCAGAAGGTAATCGATCCAGAAATCATACCAAGGTTAGAGAATGATTTGGTGCAATGTCTTGTCAGTTTCGAGTTGGTGTTCCCACCATCCTTCTTCAACATCATGACGCACGTCCTAGTTCACCTATGCGAAGAGATTAATGTTTTAGGTCCTGTATTTCTACACAATATGTTCCCCTTTGAGAGGTTCATGGGAGTCTTAAAGAAATATGTTCATAACCGTGCTAGGCCAGAAGGAAGCATCTCCAAGGGCCGTCAAAATGAGGAGGTCATTGAGTTTTGTATTGACTTTATTCCTGACCTTAAGCCGATTGGTGTTCCTGAATCGCAGTATAAGGGCAGACTGGATGGAAATGGCATGCTAGGAGGGGAACAAATAATATGTATGGACGGACATTCTCTCACTGAAGCACACTACACAGTTTTACAGAATTCCGCCTTGGTGGCTCCGTATATGGATGAACACAAGAATTTGCTACACTCCAAACACCCGGAGTGGTCTGATGACTGGATTACACGTGAACAAACCAGGAGTTTCGCCAGCTGGTTGCAGACACGTACCATGCATGACACCTCTATTGAAGATGACTTGTACTTGTTGTCCTAGTTACCATCTTCGAATATAATGACTTTCAAAGGGTACGAGATAAATGGTAATACATTTTACATGATCGCCCAAGATAAGAAGAGTACCAACCAAAACAGTGGTGTCCACTTTGATGCAGAAACCAAGACGGGAAAGGAAACATATTATGGTTATATACAGGACATATGGGAACTTGACTATCGACGTGGTTTGAAGGTCCCTTTGTTTCGGTGCAAATGGGTCAATATGACACGAGGTGGGGTAACAGAAGACCCGCAGTACGGAATGACAACAGTGGATGTCAACAATCTTGCGTATGCAGACGAACCATTCGTCCTAGCCAATGATGTGGCACAGGTTTTCTATGTGAAGGACATGTCTACCAAGCCAAGAAAAAGAAAAGATAAGGAAGCGAATGCATCGTACGATGAGCCAAGGCGGTACATAGTTCTTTATAGGAAAAGAAACATCGTGGGAGTGGATGACAAGACAGACAAGTCAGAAGATTATGAAGAGTTTGATGAAATTGCTCCATTCACACTGAATATTGACCCGAGCATCCCGTTAAATGATGAAGACTTTCCATGGTTACGGCGCAAAGGGACACACGCGAAGAAAAAGTTTCACACCCAAAGATCTGGGATGTGATCGGCTTCACTATCATCACTTTCTTCTGTGTTTCACACCCACAAGGGAATCTCTGTAATAGTTAGGGTAGTTAATTATGTGTTTTGGCATTTGAAACGCGAAGAAATTTTATGTGCAAACAAATTCATTCATGCCTTTACTGGTTTTTAAAGTTATGATATTCACAAACTAGTGATTCACACTAATTTCAAATAATTCAAAATTAAAACTATTCAAATTTGAAAACTACGGGCACTAACAGAAAGTTTGTAATTTTTTGTACCTAAAGCAAAAATATTCACAAAGAAACTCTAAATACACAAAAAAAACAACTCAAAAATAAATAAAGCAAAAAAATAAAAAAAGTCCGCCTACTAGGCCAGAGCGGCCTGCATACGACTAGAAACTCAACCTGTTGTTGGGCCAGGATGCAGGCGCGCAAAGGCCAAGTAGGCCCACAAGGCAGCACAGAACATGTAGGCCCAGTAGGCCTGCTTTGGAGTGGAGCTCGAGAGAGCTACCACACGGGGGTTTATAAACCAGTGCGGTCGCCCCTCGGCTAGCGAGGTGGGACTAAACTTGCCGCACCGCACCTGCGCCAGCGCACCCCCTTTAGTACCGGTTCGTGGCACCAACCGGTACTAAAGGGGGCCTTTAGTACCGGTTGGAGCCACCAACCGGTACTAAAGGGGGTGCGGTTCCCGCCGCTTGGCCTGGCCAAAACAGGCCTTTAGTACCGGTTGGTGCTCCAACCGGTACTAAAGGTGCCTTCTATATATACAACACTTACGAAAATTTCATTCTCCCTCCGTTTCTTCCTCTGTTTCCCCATTGCAGCACCGCCCGCGCGCCCCGATCGATCAACGCCGTCGCCGTCGGCGCCCCCGTCCCTGTCGCCGTCCTCATCTCCGTCGCCGCCCCGGGCCCGTCCCCGTCGCGCCGTCCCCGCGTCGCCGCCCCCGCGTCACGTCCCGACCCGTCGCCGCCCCCAGTCGTCGCCTCGCCGTCGCCCCGCTGTGAGCTCTCCCCCTCTAACCCCTCTCCCTCGCCCCCGGCGGCCACCATGGGCGCCGCCCCTCCCCGAGCCCATACACACACACACAAGCATGATGAACACACACACACACACACATACATATGTATGAATTAATGCATGTATATATTAGTATATACGTATTTTGTATGTTTAATTAGTTTAGATTTTTTAGATTATTATTTTTTCACTAGTATATATGTATGAATGCATGTTAGATGGATATAATTAGTGTTTAATTAGTATGGAAATTTTTTATATAATGTTGTGTTTCAGTTTTTTAATGGATGTATAGAAGTTGTGTTTTCTGTTTTTAGTGTTAGATGCTTAATTAGTATGAAATAGCATATAGAATTTTGACATATGCAATGATAGCATAATTAGTGTTATATAGAAATGTTAGAAATTTTAGTTATCAAAATCCAATCAATAAAAAAATGTTACTTTTTGCGGGCATATAGCTAGTATTTGTTCTCGACGATGCCCGGCCCGCATCCTCGCCGTCGACCCGTCCGCGACGACGTCCGGCTGACCCATGTCCGGGACTTGGCTCCGCAGGGCTGGCACTAGGAGGTGCTGCCTGGAGGGGCGCGCCGCTTGATGAGGAACCCGGCCCCGGGTCCCGTCGTCGACCCTGATCTCGTTTGGTGGCGTTCGCATGGGCCAGTGTTGGTGCGGAGGGAGCCGGCCCCGCCGGAGGTGGTACGTCGTCGTGTCAGGGAGGAGGACGAGCACGTCCATCGCTACAAGATTGCGTTAGAGGGCGGCAGGTTCTCCAATACCTGGCAGTTTCTTCAGGATCTCACTTCAGCTATGATCCTGTGAGGGTTCTGTTGGGGAACGTAGCAGAAATTCAAAATTTTCCTACGTATCACCAAGATCTATCTATGGAGAGACCAGCAATGAGGGAAGGAGAGTGCATCTACATACCCTTGTAGATCGCTAAGCGGAAGCGTTCAAGTGAACGGGGTTGATGGAGTCGTACTCGTCGTGATTCAAATCACCGATGACCAAGTGCCGAACGGACGGCACCTCCGCGTTCAACACACGTACAGCCCGGTGACGTCTCCCAAGCCTTGATCCAGCAAGGAGAGAGGGAGAGGATGAGGAAGACTCCATCCAGCAGCAGCACAACGGCGTGGTGATGATGGAGGAGCGTGGCAATCCAGCAGGGCTTCGCCAAGTACCGCAAGAGAGGAGGAAGAAGAGAAGCAGGGTTGCACCAACGAGGGATCGAATCACATGTGTATTTGGGCAGCCCCTTAGGCCTCATATATATAGGGGAAGGGAAGGGGCTGCGCCCCCTCTAGGGTTCCCACCCCTAGGGGGGCGGCAGCCCTAGATGGGGAGCAAGGGGGCGGCCAAGAGGGGAGATAGGGAGGCGCCCCCTAGGGTGGGCCTTAGGCCCATCTAAGCCTAGGGTTCCCCCCCTTTTTTTCTCCTAGCTGCCCTTGGGCCTTGTGGGAGGCGCACCAGCCCACAAAGGGCTGGTCCCTCACCACTCTTCGCCCACGCAACCTTCTGGGGCTTGTGGCCCCACTTGGTGGACCCCGGACCCCTCCGGTGGTCCCGGTATGTTACCGATAAAACCCGAAACTCTTTCGGTGACCAAAACAGGACTTCCCATATATAAATCTTTACCTCCGGACCATTCCGGAACTCCTCGTGACATCCGGGATCTCATCCGGGACTCCGAACAACATTCGGTAACCACATACAAGCTTCCTTTATAACCCTAGCGTCATTGAACCTTAAGTGTGTAGACCCTACGGGTTCGGGAGACATGTAGACATGACCGAGATGTTCTCCGGTCAATAACCAACAGCGGGATCTGGATACCCATGTTGGCTCCCACATGTTCCACGATGATCTCATCGGATGAACCACGATGTCAAGGACTTAATCAATCCCGTATACAATTCCCTTTGTCTATCGGTACGATACTTGCCCGAGATTCGATCGTCGGTATCCCGATACCTTGTTCAATCTCGTTACTGGCAAGTCTCTTTTACTCGTTCCGCAACACATCATCCCGTGATCAACTCCTTGATCACATTGTGCACATTATGATGATGTCCTACCGAGTGGGCCCAGAGATACCTCTCCGCCACACGGAGTGACAAATCCCAGTCTCGATTCGTGCCAACCCAACAGACACTTTCGGAGATACCCGTAGTGCACCTTTATAGTCACCCAGTTACGTTGTGACGTTTGGCACACCCAAAGCATTCCTACGGTATCCGGGAGTTGCACAATCTCATGGTCTAAGGAAATGATACTTGACATTATAAAAGCTTTAGCATACGAACTACATGATCTTGTGCTAGGCTTAGGATTGGGTCTTGTCCATCACATCATTCTCCTAATGATGTGATCCCGTTATCAATGACATCCAATGTCCATGGTCAGGAAACCGTAACCATCTATTGATCAACGAGCTAGTCAACTAGAGGCTTACTAGGACATGGTGTTGTCTATGTATCCACACATGTATCTGAGTTTCCTATCAATACAATTCTAACATGGATAATAAACGATTATCATGAACAAGGAAATATAATAATAACCTATTTATTATTGCCTCTAGGGCATATTTCCAACAGGTTCCTTCTCTTTGGGTGTCCACCGCCCGCGCCGCAGGAACCGCGAGTGTCCTAGACTCTTCTGTAGTATTCGATCTTTAATTAGCTACCTAGCCAGTAATGTACTATTCAATATTATATATTATTCGAGACGATGTATTCGAGATTATATCTATTATTCGAGACAATGTATTCGAGATTATATCTATTATTCGAGACGATGTAATTTGAATACTAAATTGTTTTATATTTCTTTTGGATTAGTTAAGTAAAAGCTATGGCGGATAATACCGACAGAGAGGGAGAACAGACCATGTTCGATATGATACGCGGGCCAGATGATGATCAGAATGAAGAAGATTATGACGGCTCCGGATCGATCTTTCTTCTTTCAGCCATCCGGATCGAGCAAATATTCAGGCTACAGGACGAAATGAGGCCCGAACAAAAAGTTGAAGGAGGGCGTAAAGTACAATATCGAGGCAATCAGACCTAATGGCGAACCATTAGCACCTAAGAAGATTGCGGACAAGTTCGTTCGTCAGTGCGGAGTTCTTGTGAAGGACCAACTCCCGATCTCCCTTCAAGAATGGAGAGAGCCAGCAAAGCCACGTCCAAATGTTACTTTTGTCGACGACAGACAAAAAACTGCTTTGGGATACTCTCATGGAACATTTCACCCTACCAGATCATTTCACAGATGCAGATGTGGAGAAAGTCAAGGACGCCCTCTTAGGAAGATGGCGGTTGCATTCAAGAACCACAAGAATCGTGTATGGGACAAGTACATCAAGGATGGAAGGAAGACTCCAGTATTCGAGGGAACACTAGAGAACCAAAGTGCTCATTGGGACGATTTCGTGAAATTTAAGGATTCAGAATTAGCTAAGGAACGGTCGAGAATAAACAAGAAGAATGCCGAAAAAAAGGATAAGTTCCATAAGCTGGGGCCAGGTGGCTACGCGGTGGCAATGCCTAAGTGGGATAAGTCTGAGAGAGAGATGGAGGATGCAGGTGTCACTCCGGTTACTAAGAGCTGGCCCCCCAGGTGCAGGACTTGGTTCTATGCGCATGGGGGGGAGTTGGACCCGAAGACACGCAAAGTTTCGACAAAGGCATGTCTGAACGGAGCCGACGATAATATACTTGTTGCAATAGAAGAGGCTCGAACGGGGGTGTTCCAGCCCAACAGAGAGAACGACGAGCTTACGTGTGCCCTGGGAAATCCTGAACACCCGGGAAGAACATGAGGCAAGGGCG
This sequence comes from Aegilops umbellulata, assembly GCA_032464435.1. Taxonomy (NCBI): domain Eukaryota; kingdom Viridiplantae; phylum Streptophyta; class Magnoliopsida; order Poales; family Poaceae; genus Aegilops; species Aegilops umbellulata. The sequence continues at coordinate 558,279,153 of CP136060.1, forward strand.
CTATTCCATGGTATGAGGGGTTTTTGGACTGTAACGCCGACTACAGAACCCGTGCGAGAAGGAAGATTGCGGAGGAGAAGCAGAGGAAGATGGAGGAGGAGAGGAAGCTGGACTATGAACGCCTTCAAGGCCTAGAATCAGCGCACGCGGACTTGGCAGTCAAATTCCAGTGGCAGCAGGAGCAGATCGACTCACTTAGCAGCAAAGGGGGTCTCAGCAGCTGCAGCAGCTAGCGGATGATCCAGCATTGGATACCACCGCCCCATCCATGCCAAGAAGCAGCGTTGGTTCCGCCCCGTTTGACGCAATGCTGGATAGATACCCTGCAGATGACATCACGGAGAACACTAACTGCGAGCTACACTTCAAAATTAAGAACATATCCTTGAAGGTGGCGGATGACGTTGCTTATACAAATTCCCCCGATGCAACCTTCCATTGCAACCCGATTCCAGCAGGCTATGCTCGTGTCGTGGTTGATGAGGTGGTGGACCAATATTCGGTGCTAGAGCTTGACATTCCTGGAGGTGACGAGGAGCACACACTCAGAGAGGCCAAACATCTTATCATCCATTGGAGAAAGGATTGCATCATCTTTCGAAGGCCACCGCCACCGCATCACCCGACTCCTCGTCGAAGTCCGCCACCGATTCAGCAGACTCCCGCTCCTCCAAGTCCACCAATGCGTGAGGCCACTCCTCCTCCTCCATGTCCGGCAAAGTGTCAGGCCACTCCTCCTCCAAGTCCGACACAGCGTCAGACGTCCACTCCTCCTCCAAGTCCGGCACAACCTCAGGCCACTCCTCCTCCAAGCCGGCACAGCTTCAGGCCACTCCTCCTCGTCCAACTCAGCCCCGTCAGCCGTCTCCGCCGCCTCAGCAATCGCATAAGAGACACCCCGCAGCTACGGTGCGTAGCGGTACGAGTCGAGGTCATAGTACAGGAAGTACAGGCGGAGGCAAGCGATATAAATATGGTCCAAACCTCACTACTCCTCTTCCTAAGAGGGCTTACGACAGGACCAAGGAGCAAACCAATGCCATAGTGCGGGCAGAAGTCGACGCCCATTTTGGACCGAAACCGCCACCGCCGCCAAGGGAGAAAGTGCCTGTGGAAATTATTGACCACTTCATTCGTATGGCTCAACCACCAGCTCCTAAGCCTATTGACACAGACTATGAGCGCCACATCAGGAAGTTACATCAACAACGTCTACAGAAGGAGGCGAGCTCGAGCTCGAGCAAACAACAAGCAGCTCTCAAAAAATGCGGGAAAATCGTTGCCCAGCTGGAAGAACAGGCGGCGCAATTGATCCCCCTGCTTGTTGTGCCAACAACACGTGACAGTACGCGCGCCCAATATTATTGTGGGCAAACAGTTTACGTTCCCAAGGTGGGCGATGTGGTAATAACCTAGGAGCATATAATGCAGGCTGAAACTCTCAACATCACTGTTGGACAACTCCTCAAGATCGAGGACATGCCTGTGCTTAGAGAGGAGGAAATAAAACGGAAATATGCCCGGGGCCAACCTTTGGTCAAGCCAGAAGAGGTCAAGAAGCTCCCAACGAGAATGTATGAATTGCATCAATGGTACATGGACATTACCAAGAGATCCGATCGAGAGTCCCTCATGGTGCAAGTCAAGAAGGATCATTACTACCATCAGAAACCTGTGACCGTTGAGTATTCTGAACTGTTTCAGTTATACAATCAAGACGCACTCGACAAATCTATCATCAGTTGCTATTGTCTGTAAGTGATTTCTTTCTGTAATTCAAGTCTCAAGCTAGCTGTAGTGATCCTTTTGATCAATCATTACCTGTAATTATCCTCACTATATTCTTTTCTGTGGTATTATGCAGGATGTAGATGTATGAAATGAGAAAAGGTGGACGCTATGGCATTGGGTTCATTGACCCATACACCGTTAATGAATACACATGGAAAATAAACAAGCATCATGAAAAGCAGGTAGAGGACAGCATGCTAGAGTTCTTGAAGCGCCTCAAATACAATGAAAATATACTACTTCCTTACAACTTCCAGTGAGTCACACTTTCTTGTACTACAAATTCTCTGTTTTTGCCTACTAGCTAGCTACATGTTTTTTCTTACATATGCCTGCTTAATTAAGACATGCAAACGTGTGTGCATGCAGATTTCACTAGATCTTGTGTATCATTAAAGTTGACGCCGGAACAGTTGAAATACTGGACTCACTACTCAAAGCAAATAGTGACTATAACATCTTGTTTGGGATAGTCAACAGGTAATTTCAATCATTATTAACTATATATCTCGGCCTATTTAGTTCGTCATTTCATGATATGAACTATTTAATAACCCCTTTATTCATTTTCTTTGTCGGCGGGCAGGGCTTGGGCAAGGTTCATCAGCGTCACTCCAGGCGAATGGAAACGACAGCTGAAATGGTTTTGACCCAAGATAAGTAATTAAGTAGTACTAGCTAGCTAGCTAGCTGCCATCTCTTTAATTATCATGCTTGATTAATTATTATCTGATCAAATTAAATTTCATTCTCGTAAAGGCCCTGAAGCAGGCGTAGGGGACTGATCTGTGTGCATTCTGCGTTTGCGAGAACATTCGCATGATGGCGTCCGAAAGGAGCAGATCTCAAAGACAGGAATGGGTACGCTTGTCAGAACACTATTCACAATTTTTACACCATTATCGATATCTAGTCACACAAGTAATACACATGCATATTGATCTCCTTCTTAACAGTTCACAGAGGTGCGGGACAAGCTCCTAGAAACGGAGCGCGTAGAAGCACTTAAAGAGGAAATAGCGGGATTTTTGCTCGACAAGGTCATAAATCCGAAGGGAGAATACTATTACCCGCTACTGCCCCCATCGACCAGGTCATGAACCACTTCCAATTGTCATCGTGCTCCGAAGGCACCAATTAGGCTAATGCCACTGGCTCCGAAGGCAACATGCATATGTAGGAGAAATTGTATATAGCTATACATGTGTGTATGTGTGAATTAATATGGTCGTTCTGCCTCTATCGCGAAACAGATTCTTCAAAAATGCACCGCGTGAAGAACCTGAACTTCTCGGCGCGTGTACCTGAACTTCACTCTGTTTTTCACGTGATTTTTTGTTCATAGGTCTCCATCCACTGCTCGTAACTCTCCATCCACTCACCGGAATTGAGCAAGTGATATACCGATGGAAAGCTGCTGTAAGCACTTAACTTTCCCGTGTTGATCGTTTTTTCATATTCGCGACAATTTCAAAAGTTTTTCATCTGATATTCATCCACTGTAGTAATTAAACTTCCTGATGTTTTCAGTTGAACTTTTGTGACGTATTTTCGTTTGTAATTTTCTCATCCATCGGCACTGTTACACAAATGATATTCCTTTTGTACAAATCTTTCTCACAATAATTTTTTTAACTTTCTCCGACGAAGTGCTTGAACTTATAACAACAAAACTTTTAGCCTTTGATTTTTTATTCTTTTTTTTCAATAAAAAATGTACACCGTGTAGTACATGAACTTTTGGCAGTTATCAACCTGGACCACTCTCGGTTACGTGAAAATATTTAAGTTTTTTTATGAATTTTTTATTTGATTTTTCTTAATCCATTTTATGAATTTTGAAGTGCTCTATTTTTAATTGTTGAACTTCTTCTTATTTTATTTTTGAACTTCTTTCTTTCATTCTTTAATAATGAGGAAAATTTGAGTTTTCTATAATCATCGAACTTATCCATCTTTTTAATATGGACTTCCAGGTTTTATTTTCTTAATCTTTTTTTATGAAATTTTGAAGCGTTATATTTTTTAAAGTTGAACTTCTTGTTTTTTATTTTTGAACTTCTTGTTTCCATTATTTAATAAAAAGGAAAATCTAAGTTTTCTATAATCATCGAACTTCTCCATCTTTTTAATATGGACTTCCTGGTTTTATTTCTTAATCTTTTTTTTACGAAATTTTGAAGCGCTCTATTTATTAAAAGTTGAACTTCTTGTTATTTAATTTTTGAACTTCCTGTTTCTATTCTTTAATAACGAGGAAAATCTGAGTTTTCTATAATCATCGAACTTCTCCATCTTTTTAATATGGACTTCCTGATTTTTTTCTTAATCCTTTTTGATGAAATTTTGAAGCGCTCTATTTTTAAAAGTTGAACTTCTTGTTTTTTAGTTTTGAAATTCTTGTTTTCATTCTTTAATAACGAGGAAAATCTGAGTTTTCTATAATCATCGAACTTCCCACTGTTTTCACTTTGAACTTCTACCACCTATTTTTGTTCGTCATTTCTCACCCGTTCATCGGAGTTGCATAATTATATATAGTGCCGATTACCTCTCTCACAAGATGTTTTTGAAGTTCCCCGTGCTGAGCACCTGAACTTCTAGCAGCGAAAATTTTATACTTTAATTTTATATTCTATTTTCTCATATGAAAACACACACCTTGCAGCACGTGAACTTCTGGCCGTTTTCAATTTGAACTACTCTGTAAAAAATGATAGCTTTGGAAATCATTTTTTTTAACAAATCATGACTAGTTAAGAGCATATTTTGAACATGCTAAGACTTGTTTTGAATGATATACATAAAACATTCAAATTATATTATGGGAATAATACGCATGATATACCATTGGAAAGATTATGTTTGAGAAGCAAATTTTTTCAAATTCGTCGCCATTTATGGGTAGTTTTCAAAATGCCAAAAAATAGCAGCAAATTTTTTTACCTTGTAAATTCTATGTTTTCATAAACTTCGGACTTCTCTCTTATTTTAATTTGAACTTCTTAGTTTGATTTCTAGAAAATAGAAAATTAATTTTTTGTAAGTAAACATTGAACAACTTTTTTCATGAATTGAATTTTTAGAAACAAGAAGAATTTGAGATTTCTGCATACATCGAGTTGCTCCATTATTTTAGTAAAAAGGCAAGGTCCAAATATGGGCACATCCATTTTTACAAACCTTTTAAACTGCTCGAATTTTTTAATATTTGACCTTCTTGGTTTTGGAATAAACATATTTTTTATAAACTTTTCGAACTGCTCCATTTTGAGTTTTTGAAATTCTTGGTTTATTCTATAGTAACGAGGAAAATTACAGATTTGTAATAAGCATTGAACCGCCCTATTATTTAAATTTGAACTTCAAGGTACTTTTTTAGAAATGGTTAAACTTACAAAACAAAATTATGTTTTCCACCTTTCTATAAACTTACTATGTTATATCTTATGCATTTTTTATTTTTTGTCTCGCGACATTTTTTGGCATTTTTTGCTGTCGTTGAAATGGCCTTTCATTGATGAATTTCTTCAGTATGTGGTACACCTGAACTTATGAGTTTCTGAAACATGAACTTCGCATGGTATTATAATTCAAGAAAATTACACGCAACAATACACATACACTTCGTGTGATACATGAATTTACACAAATACTAATGCACATATCTGAAAGAGCATTCTGATGTGAATCAATGAAGGTATGCATTAAAAAGAAACATACACACATATACAATACACACTTGACCTTCTGCAACACAACATCTCGACCTTCTCAAAAACGAATTTTGAAAGCCAAAATAAATCGTGCATTAGTACAAGTACAAGCACAACATTTTTTAATATTAAACAATAAAACCAAATTAGATGTTTTAGAAACATCACATTTTGTACTTTTAACTATTCTTTTTAATTAATGAACATCCAGTTTTTAAGGTGAGTTCCTTTTTTCATATAGAATTAGTAGAGTGGCTTCTTTTTCTTTCATGTGCACTTGCTCTATTTTTGGGGGCTCAACTGCTGGCTGTTGTAATTGCCCAGCACGATATTGTATAATGTTCTATAGTTACTACAATTTTTAACTTGGAGTCACATTGAAATGCACAATCATGAAAAACGGCAGGACGCTTGATGCGTTTATAGTAGTATAATGTACATCAGTCATGTAGTACAATGCATCAAACTTCAAGCTGGAGTCACATTGGACTGAACAATCTACATTTTGTGGCGACTTAAAATCAAAATTTATCTATTTCACAGTGGCCATGTCGTCCCTGCCAAAGACATATTCTTTTTCAATTGAAGACCAAAACTCAAAAACAATGGAAGAACTAGAGAGGGGATGGAAGTGTGAGTCGCACGCTGCTTTTTTCGGTCCAGCTGGGCGATCGGCGTCGTTATATGAGGCCCGAGAGAAGAGCTCTGGTGTATGAGGAAGATGTATGAAGGCACTAGATTTCCTGCCGATGCACAGGTGACGACGGACCGAGTGCTCGCGACCTACCCAGGGCGCCACCGCGACCTGCCCAGGGCGGTGCCGCACCTCGGATGACGCTGAATCCAGGGAAGGGCGTGAAGGTGTGTGGCGGCGGCACACGAGAATCAATGAATGATGCGAGAACACAAGAATAAATACTCCATTTTTGGAGATAAACTGGGAAGAAAACCAACTTGTGAAACTGAAACCAATGAACCAAAAACACCAGTTTTTTTACCTACATATACAGTTGAACTTCAGACATCAAAATCACTTAGTGAACAATACAGAATTGGACAGGGGAAGGAATCGACGATTGATCTGGATACAGTTTTAGGATAGTGGGAAGGAACCAAATTCACACATCAAAATCTTCATCTTTTTCAATGTACAAGGCTCTCGTCTTTGTCCCTTCATGTTGTTAAGTAGACTGTCATCTCCCTTAATTAAGTTATTAATCAAAAAAATACCGCACCGATGCGAGAAAAGCCATGACGGGGGTCCTCAGATTCAGGTTGCCGGTCAGCATAGTTGTCGTCAAGCCGCCCATTGCCAAGACAAACGCACCGCAACACGCCGTGGACCGTCGTGGCTGCAGCAATACATCACTGGACCTATAGCAGTTGTCTGATAAGTTCAGAGAAGTAAATTAGTAATCCGTCAGTGCCCAGCTTCGAAGATCAAACTAATAAAGAAAGTTCTTGCCTCAAATCATGCATCGCACACATATTCCACCACCGCTCCTTAAACAACTAGTTTCTCTTTGATGCTTGAGTCACGTGCTTCATGAACGTGCAATAATTACAGTTTCTTCATGATATTGTGCTCTAGTCCTTCAGATCATCTTCAAGGCAGACGAGCTCCCGGCCTCTGCTGTGCTGACACCCTTGTCTGCTGGCTTCTCCATGCTGGTCAGTTAAGTGGACGACAGATTTAGCAGCTACAACATCAGTAGCAACTTAACTGCAGAGTGCAGAGGAGCCGAACGTAAGTAGTATGAGATCCCAAACCTGGTCGCCGAGGAGAAGGTGACGAGCGTGATGGAGGACGCAGGCAGCAGGCGACCAAGGCACAGGTCAGCGGCTGTGCGCAGGGACGCCGGCCTGAGACGGGTCAGCTCGTGGTGTCGAAGCAACAGCAGGTGAGGACGACGAGGAAGGAGAGGAAGCTGTAGGGGATGAATGGATGGGCCCTCAGGCAGTGGCGGAGCCAGAAATTTAATATAGAGGGGGCCAAACAGATTGCTATAATGCTAGACGGGGCCAAATCATCTAAATCTTACTAATTGTGTTTGATAAATGGAGGATTAGAAGCACATATAGTTGTATTTGAGAGAGCATAGGGGGGGCCTTGGCCCCTGCCAGCACCCCCCTGCCTCCGCCACTGCCCTCAGGCCGCGGCCGTGGTCGATCTCGCCGGCCATGACTCAATCTGCGTGCCGGGAGGCAGTGGTAACTGCAGCCACGCGGCAGCGCACGGGAGCTCCACTCACCGGAGAGGTGCGTGGCTCGGGGTGATGCACGTCGCCGACACAGGGGACGTCGGGGCCGGGAGGAAGCAGGGATGGGGGAAGTTCAGGTGGAGGCGGGCGCGGAGGAAACTGGAGGGAGCCGCGCACGGGGGCTAGCAGTGGGAGGTGGAGGTGATGCAGGCGGAACCGCCCGAGGCAATGGCGCGCGGCGGAAGGGAGAAGGTCATGGTGGCAAGTGGAGGAAGGTCGCGGTGGAAGGTCGAGGAAGGTCGCGCTGTGGCAGGATCCCGGTGTCTTGCGACGTGGGTTGGTGGTTGTCGCGCAGCCGCAGGATCCCGACGAGCGGAGGTTGGTTGGTGGTGGTTGCGGTGGCGCCGCCAGATTGGGTCATGCGCGTGGCCGAAAGCTGGGGTTGGAGTGGGGCGGCGCGACGGCCAGATCCGTGGGTGGGGGCGCTACGACTGCCGGATCCGGGGCGGGGTGGCGCGGTGGCCGGAAGCGGCGGTGGGGCGGCGCACGGTGTGCTCACGGTGGCTGGTGAATCGGGGCACAGGAGGAAAGCCATGGGAGGTTGGGGAGGAATGGGTGGGCTCCGGTTCGGTCGGGCTTTTCGATCTCACAGACATTTTCATCAGGCCCGACCGTGATCCAAATAACTATTCTAATCCAGGATTAGAATAGTGCTAATATATATATATATATATATATATAAATATATATATATATATATATATATATATATATATAAAAGGATTGACTATTCGTCATCCTGGGCGAGGAATAGTTATTCTTCACCCCCTTTATTTTATCATCAACGCACTGTAATTTTACGTTTCGTAAGATTTGTCTTATTTCTAACGTAAAAACAGACCGTAAGAAAATATATCATCGCCGTAAAAAATATTTTATGTTATGTGAAATTACAAACGTAGAAACATAGTGTAAAATATACATAAACTTCAAATTTTCTTGTCTTATTACCCAATTTTTACGTAGAGAATCAATAGGAATGTAACTATATATAGTGATGCTATTCATCACCCAGGGTGCAGAATAATTTATTCTTCACCCGAGGTAATCTTGCGATCACTTCATAATTAAATTACATTTGAAATTCAAATAGTTACATTCCTATTGATTCTCTACGTAAAAATTGGGTAATAAGATAAGAAAATTTGAAGTTTATGTATATTTTACACTATGTTTTTCTACGTTTATAATTTTACATAACATAAAATATTTTTTACAGCGATGATATATTTTCTTACGGTCTGTTTTTACGTCAGAAATAAGACAAAACTTACGAAACGTAAAACTACAGTGCATTGATGATAAAATAGATGGGGGTGAAGAATAACTATTCCTCACCCAGCGTGACGAATAGTCAAATATATATATATATATATATATATATATATATATATATGTGTGTGTGTGTGTGTGTGTGTGTGTGTGTGTGTGTGTGCGCGCGCGCGCGCGCGCATAACGTGTACAATGTGTAGTATCGTAAAATACCAGCAAACGAAAAAGAATTAAAATGGAAAATACAAAATTAAATGAAAAAGAAATCATAAAACCAAAAACCCCCCAAACATTTTAGTACCGGTTGGTGTTACCAACCGGTACTAAAGGGCTCCCAGCCCCCGGAGCTGGCTCGTGCCACGTGGTTGCCCTTTAGCACTGGTTCGTGCTGAACCGGTACTAAAGAGGGGGGCTTTAGTGCCCACACTTTAGTGCCGGTTATGGAACCGGCACTAAAGGGCCTTACGAACCGGTGCTATTGCCGGTTCTGCACTAGCGCGGGTAGGCAATACGGTTAGGCAGCGTGCCTGGGTGCTGGTTTGCATGGGGTGCAGGGATGGCCAATCCCGTACACTTTTCCGGCGCTGTTCCAGGTCGATGGACGGTCGTTGCTTTCCGGCTTAGTTTTGCCGGCCACCTTGGCATGCCTTCGCTGGCTGGTTAGGAGGTCAGTGCGAGTACATTCTCTGACAACCAGCTCCCGTAATGAGTATTTATATGTCCTTTCCTCTGGATGTGTCTTCTTCACGTTGCCCGTTTCATATTGCTCTCCACAGGCTGCGGACGCTAGGCGTTCGCCTTGCCGGTTGTTGGAGGTTGTTTCCCTTGCCGCTGTTCCGTCTGCTTCACCATGCTGCACTAGTAGAAAACCGACCTTTTGTCCCGGTTCATAAGGGCGTTTAGTCCCGGTTCTTGAATCAGGACTAAAGGGTCATTACTAATGCCCTCACCCTTTAGTCCCGGTTCAAACCAGAACCGGGACAGATGGGCCTCCACGTGGCCTGTGCGCCGAGCCCAGGCAGGAGGGCCTTTGGTCCCGGTTGGTGGCACCAACCAGGACCAATAGAACTCCATGCGTCAGCATTTCTGTGGCTGGGGTTTTTGTTTTTTTAAAGGAGGGGGGTTGGGGGTTTTGGGGGGTTAATTTAGGTATTTCATATATTGTGTTAGATAGCTAATTAATAGAGAGAAGTGTCCTCTCTTATGTCTGTGCTTGGTCGACGCTACGTACTATACATACGTATAGAGAGGACTAGACACGCTATAGCTAGCTAGTAAGCAAACGAAGGAAACAGAAGATCGTCATGAACATATATGCATACAGAGAGATGTGATATCAACCACCTCTCCTTCTCCGAGAGATTGGTCGAACAACAAGTTCTTGTATATCTATCCGACACTACCGGCTACATATATACAATAATTATCTCTTACAAATATAATCTCCTAAATTACGCACGCATGGTCCACATAGTATTCTCTGTCTTCAGCGATCACGTGGTCAAGAAAGAATGCCGCCAATTCCTTTTGAATTGCTCGCATGCGATCTGGTTCTAGGAGTTCATCCCGCTGCCGAAACATCTAATTTGAAGAAGGGGGTCAATACATATATATATATATATATATATATATATATATATATATATATATATATATATATATGAATGAATGAAACTCAACACAAATGATGGTAATAAAATAAAATTGTGAATACTGTTATTTACGCACTTCATATTGTTCGTCAGAGTAGCCCCGCTCACAGGTCGTGTGGCGGATGGACTCGCAGACCTAGTATCCACAGAAATCATTCCTTTGTTCCTGCCACAACCACTTTACAAGAAATAGAGGTCAATCAAACTGATAAGCAAGAATGTCAAATGGTATTGATGAAACTAGCGCTTGAATCAATAGCTAGGAGACGCGCGGAACATGCTACTATAGTACTTGCATTCGGGTATCTAAATTGCAGCATCTTTGGCAGTCCCGAAGATTTTTTGGTGAATTTTCTCCAAACCCTGCCAGACAAAAGAAAACAATTACTTGATATCAGAAATGAACAAAGTTGCTGATATGGTGGATAATGATCGATTTAACTTACTTCTTGAGGATTTCAGTCATGTCCGCATACTCCTGGTGATCTTTTCGTCTAGAGTCCAAGACAGTTACTACTCCCTGCTCAAGCCTAATCTCTAGTAGAATATAGTGGTACCTGCGCACACATGCATAACTCATCAATTACATTACTATAACCTGGACTAATATATAAGGGAAACCGAATATGCACAAGACAGTAACACTCACTTGAAGTTGTCAGGAAAGAGTATTATATCTTTGTGTTCATTTATTTTGAATGATCATAGCAAGCTGGCCTCGGTTTCTGCGGCATGAAATTTAACCTAAGTTGCATCTATGAGATATGTGTTAATGAACCCAATATCACCGACTTGTCTTTTCTTCAATTCGGGGATCTTCAATCTGCATAATTAATATAGTGAGGATAATTATAAATGCATGCAATGAAAGAGCTAAGCTATATAGAAAGACTTAATGACAGAAGTATTAGTACTTACAGACAGTAGCAGGTGACCGTTGCTTTATCGAGGGCCAATTGATTGAAAAACTGATAGAACTCCTCAAATGGAATAGGCAACAGATCAATTCCAACGAGGTCATGCTCCGGTTTAACTCTCACATACAAAGTACTCCTCCCCCGAGACTCTTTGCAGATTTTCAAGTACCAATCATGCAATCTTCGCATCATCGTTGTTAGAGATTTTTCATCTTTGACGAGAGGCTTCTTGTACTCGTATCTGTGTATTTGCACGTCCATGGGATCATAATGTACATCGTCGGGCAGGTAATCGTCAAGATTGCTATAACCGGGCACCATCCTCGGATCGACGATGTCGATAGGCACCTTGAGCGGGGGGCACGATTGATTCCCTTGTTCGCCGAGCTGGGCAATTTGTTTCCCAGCTGCTCGTCGTTCTTTCAACCTTTGATCACTGACTGTACTTCCTGACCGCTCCGCTTTGGCCCATGTCTTCGCCTTCACCGGATCTACCTTCTCCTCCGAAGGTGGATGTCTCTGTGCTTTCAACCCTTCAATCCATATTCCTTCGCTTCGGTTCACGCGATCTTCGCGTTCTCCTCCGGGGTCCTCTCGTATGGTAACTTCTCTGGAGTCTTCAGAGAAGGACCGAATCTGTATGTCTTCCCGCCTCTGGCTGTACTGCTAGACACCGGCCGAGCAGACAGAGCGGCTGTCTTCTTTACTTGCTTACGAGGCGGAGGAGAAGGACTACGACGCGCTGGAGCAGCTGCTGGAGCAACGACGGGTCTCTTCCGCCCTTGCTGACGAGGCGGAGAAGGAGGAGGCTGTCTGCTCGGGTGTGCAGGCGCAGGCAGAGAAGGAGGCGGAGTGCCGCCTCGCGCCGGAGAAGGAGCCGGTCGAGTGCCCTGATCGTCACTCGCCGGAGGAGGAGGCGGTGGAGGAGGCAGAGTGCCCTGACTCGCCGGAGGAGGAGGAGGAGGAGGAGGTGGAGGCGTCCAGTTCTGAAGGTTGATGAGATCCTTCCGCCATAGGCATGGCGTCTTCAGAGCAGAACCTAGCCGAGTCTCCCCTTCACCGGTAGGGTGGTCAAGCGGGAGCTCCTCAAATCCCTCCGTTATATCATCCACCATCACCCTAGCATATCCTTCTGGAATCGGTCGGCAGTGAAAAGTTGCGCCAGGTTCAGAAGGATAAACAGAGCCAACAGCCGCCTTGACCTTCAAATCCATCCATTGCGTCATAAGATGGCAATTTTGAGACTCCGTGATAGCATCCACGGGATAGCTGGCAGGAGCCGTCAAGACATGCTCCGGCTGAACCAGCTCGGTGGAAGCCACGCTGCTTCTCCGCTGAGATGGCGGGGTAGCTTCGGCAGTTCGTTTGCTGCGATTTGCTTCTCGTTCCTCTATCCCGAGTACCCTTGCTTTAAGTGCCTGCAGTTCGGACTGCTGCACATTCTTCCTCCTCTCCTGGCTTTTGTAACCGCCTGCTTCCGGAAACCCAGCCTTCCACGGAATGGAGCCTGGCTTGCCTCGTGTCCGTCCAGGGTGCTCAGGATTTCCGAGGGCCTTTGTGAGCTCGTCGTTCTCTTTGTCTGGAAGGAACGTCCCTTTCTGCGCTGCTTTGATATAGTACCGAAGCTTCTTCAAGGGTATGTCAAGTTGCTCGTCCGTCCAAATGCACTTCCCTGTTACAGGGTCCAAGGTTTTGCCAGCCCCGAAGAACCAAGTCCGGCAACGGTCTGGCCAGTTCATTGTTTCTGGTTCGATCCCTTTTTCAACCAGATCATTCTCAGCCTTGGCCCACTTAGGCCATGCTACGAGGTAGCCACCTGACCCCGTGGGATGGTGAAGCTTCTTCTTCGCAACATTTTTCTTGTTTGGCGCTGACATCTTCTTACTCTTTTCCGATGTCTTGTTGGCCACAAATGCGGGCCAGTGATCTCTGATCTTCTCATATCTGCCCTTGAATTCTGGTGTCTCTTTTTTATCGACAAACCTATTCAGGTCTTTCTTCCACCTCCTGAATAGGTCTGCCATCCTCTTAAGAGCAAAAGACTTGATTAATTGCTCTTTAACTGGCTTCTCCGGATCATCCTCTGGCGGTAGTGTGAAATTTGACTTCAGCTTAGTCCAAAGATCATTTTTCTGCATATCATTGATGTAAGACACCTCAGGGTCTTCTATAGCCGGCTTTAACCATTGCTGGATGCTGATCGGAATCTGTCCCTAACCAGAATCCCGCACTGAGCAACAAATGCGTTCTTTGTTCGGATGGGTTCAATTGGTTGGCCGTCGGGCGCGATTGCTATGATCTCAAACCTTTCACCCGAGCTCAACTTTTTCTTCGGGCCTTGTCTCTTTACCTCAGTTGTGCTCGATCCGGAGGGCTAGAAAAAAGAACAAAGACTTAATTAATATGTGTACATACCAAAACAATGAACGCATCAATTAGCTAGTCAGCACAGGCTTAACTAATATATATACCTGGCCGGACTCGGTTCGGTCACCGGAGCCGTCATCACGGTCTCCTTCTTGCATCGGCATTGGGTCACCGGAGCCGTCCTCACGTTCTCCTTCTTGCACCGGCATTAGGTCACCGGAGCCAGCTTCTTCACTCTCTCCTTCCAGACCATCGGTGTCGTTGAGAAACAACGAGACGGTATCACTTCCTTCTGCGATTATGTCCATCAACAACGCTTCTTTTGCTTCGTCTCGGGCGGTGTCCATAGTTTCTACAAATATTTACAACATGGCAATTATTATTCAAACATGACAGATGGATATATTAGTGGCAAACGTAGATCTAGCTAGCTAATCACAATAAGGAAGCATATTAATTAGTGGCCTCGACGCTGCTTCTCTAGGGTTTCGGGTGGCCTCGACAACGCTTCAAGGGTTAGGGGTGGCCTCGAGAACGCTTCAAGGAGGGGATAATATCGACCCCCCCCCACGTGTTGAAGCTATCGGGAGGGGGTATATCGACAACGACGACACTACATCTATGTCCCTCGACGACCCTCGTTCCCGATAAAAAAAAAGAGGAAGAAGAAGAAAAAAAAGAGGAGAAGAAAGAGCAGAGGAGAAGAACTCCTCTATTCTTTCTTCTCCTCTTTTTTTCTTCTTCCTCTTCTTTTTTTATCCTCTTCTTCCTCTCATGTTCGAGAGGATCGCCGGGGGGTCGGGAGGTTGCCTAGTGTCAAAGACACTACATCTATTATCCCCTCAACGTCCCCGCCTCTCTCATGAACAAAAAAATCTGTGAATTAAAAAAACATCATGTTCTATGAAAAAAAAACATTATATTTCATCCACATTCATGCATACATCATATATGGGATCATCTATGAAAAAAACATCATATTCTATAAAAAAATCATTACATATATATAAAAAACAAGCATATATATATATATAACAAGCATCTATCTTTTGCATATATACATGAACATATATATACACAGAGAACATATATACATACAATCATATACTCACACATATACATATAATCTGAAAAAAAAACACCATATATACATGAAAAAACAGATCGGGGGGGGGGGGGGGCGGCGCCGGCCTGACAGGGCAGTGGCGGCTGGGCGGCGCACGGCGCCAGCGCAGGGCAGGGGCGACGCACGGCAGCCGCGCAGGGCAGGCGCGGCGGCCACGCAGGACAGGGGCGCAGGGGCGCGGGACGGGAAGGGCTGTGCTCACAGGGGGCGGCGGCGACGGCGAAGGCGATCAGCCTGACGGCGTCGGTGGCGGCAGCGACGGCGAAGGCGAGCAGCCTGACGGCGTCGGTGGCGATGGCGACGAGGAGGAGCAGGGGCATTGGGGGGCGACGGCGACGAGGAGGAGCAGGGGGTGTCGGATGAGAAGTGGGTGATTTGGTCGAAAACTGCTAAGTGATGTATATATAGCAAGAGCATTGGTCCCGGTTCGTGAAACCAACCGGGACTAATGCCACCTTTAGTCCCAGTTGGTGCCACCAACCGGGACCAAAGGCCTCTTTTCAGCAGCCCAAAGGGCGGGAAGCGGCGGCCTTTGGTCCCGGTTGGTGGCAACAACCGGGACTAAAGAGGGGCATTGGTCCCGGTTGGTGCCACGAATCGGGACCAATGCCCCCCTTTGGTCCCGGTTCGTGCCACCTACCAGGACCAAAGGCCTTGTGATGCCCCGCGCCCAAATATTTAGTCCCACCTCGCTAGTTGAGAGGGAGCCGCACCTGTTTATAAGGTGCGGTGTGCCTTCCCTCTCGAGCTCCTCTCTAAAGCAGGCTTTCGGGCCTAACCGTGCAATGTGTGCCTCTGGACCTACTGGGCCTCCCACGGGGCTGAATCCTGGCCCATGGTAGGGTTTCTAGTCGTATTCAGGTCATGGGTGCCCAGTAGGTGGCACTTGTTTTGTTTTTTTGTTTTTTTGTTTCTACTTACAACAAAATACTTATTGTTGCTATATTTAATTTTTTTTCCAGTTTTTTTGTTTTGTTTTCTGCATTATTTATTTTCTTTTGTTTTTGCTTTATTTTTTAATTCTTTTTGCTTTTAGTTTTAGAAAAATTATAAACTTTCTGTTAGTGCCATTAGTTTTCAAATTTGAAAATACTTTTTTGTTTTTTTGTTTTCTTTGATGCTTTATTTATTTTATTCTGTTTCTACTTACAACAAAATACTTATTGTTGCTATTTTTATTTTTTCCAGTTTTTTTGTTTTGTTTTCTGTATTATTTATTTTCTTATGTTTTTTGCTTTATTTTTAATTCCTTTTGCTTTTAGGTCAGCAAACTTATAAACTTTCTGTTAGTGCCATTAGTTTTAGAAAAATTATAAACTTTTTGTTAGTGCCATTAGTTTTCAAATTTGAATAGTTAAAATTTGAACATAGATGCACCTATAGAGAAAATTCGACCTAAATTCATAGTTTTCAAATGAACTCTGAAAAAGTTGGCATAGAATACTCGTCTGTTACAAATTTGGCATGGTCTCATCATAATAGTTGCGGGAGAAAGTCTTCACTTTTTCTTCGCTTATGTCATTTGCTTATTGCGCCGTAACCATGGATAATCTGCATCATTTATCAGGATGCTTGGGTCAGCCTTGACATTGAAGGGAGGAATTTCATGAAACTTTTCATAATCTTTAGACATGTCTGTCTTGCCCTCCACTCCCAGGATGTCCCTTTTTTCTGAAAGAACTATGTGACGCTTTGGCTCATCGTATGATGTATTCGTTTCCTTATCTTTTCTTTTTCTCAGTCTGGTAGACATGTCCTTCACATAGATAACCTGTGCCACATCAATGGTTAGGACGAACGGTTCGTCAGTGTACCCAAGACTTTTCAGATCGACTGTTGTCATTCCGTACTGTGGGTCTACATGTACCCCGCCTCCTGACAGATTGACCCATTTGCACTTAAACAAAGGGACCTTAAAATCTTGTCTGTAGTCAAGTTCCCATATGTCCACTATGTAACCATAATATGTGTCCTTTCCCTTCTCGGTTGTTGCATCAAAGCGGACACCGCTGTTTTGGTTGGTGCTCTTTTGATCTTGGTCAATCGTGTAAAATGTATTCCCATTTATCTCGTATCCTTTGTAAATCAATACAGTCATAGATGGTCCCCTGGACAACAAGTACAACTCATCACAAACAGTGTTGTCACCTCTGAGACGTGCTTCCAACCAACTGCTGAAAGTCCTAATGTGTTCACATGCAGTGCTCCGGGTGTTTGGAGCGCAGACTGTTCTTGTGTTCATCGACATACAGGGTCACCAAGGTAGAATTCTGTAGAACTGTGTAGTGTGCTTGAGACCAAGAATGTCCGTCCCTGCATATTATTGAGTCCGCTCCTAGTGTTCCTTTTCCAGTCAGTCTCCCCTCATACCGTGATTTAGGGAGACCTATCTTCTTAAGGCCAGGAATGAAGTCAACACAAAAACCGATGACATCCTCTGTTTGATGGCCCATGCAGATGCTTCCTTCTAACCTAGTGCGGTTACGGACATATTTATTTAGGACTCCCATGAACCTCTCAAAGGGGAACATATTGTGTAGAAATACGGGCCCAGAATGACAATCTCGTCGACTAGATGAACTAGGACATGCGTCATGATATTGAAGAAGGATGGTGGGAACACCAGCTCGAAACTGACAAGACATTGCGCCACATCACTCCTTAGCCTTGGTACGATTTCTGGATCGATCACCTTCTGAGAGATTGCATTGAGGAATGCACATAGCTTGACAATGGCTAATCGGACGTTTTCCAGTAGAAGCCCCCTCAATGCAACCAGAATCAGTTGCGTCATAATCACGTGGCAGTCATGAGACTTTAGGTTCTGAAACTTTTTCTCTGGCATATTTATTATTCCTTTTATATTCGACGAGAAGCCAGTCGGGACCTTCATACTAAGCAGACATTCAAAGAAGATTTCTTTCTCTTCTTTCGTAAGAGCATAGCTGGCAGGACCTTCATACTGCTTCGGAGGCATGCCGTCTTTTTTGTGCAAACGTTGCAGGTCCTCCCGTGCCTCAGGTGTATCTTTTGTCTTTCCATACACGCCCAAGAAGCCTAGCAGGTTCACGCAAAGGTTCTTCGTCACGTGCATCACGTCGATTGAAGAGCGGACCTCTAGGTCTTTCCAGTAGGGTAGGTCCCAAAATATAGATTTCTTCTTCCACAATGGTGCGTTTCCCTCAACGTCATTCGGAACAGCTAGTGCGCCGGGACCCTTTCCAAAGATTACGTGTAAATCATTGACCATAGCAAGTACGTGATCACCGGTACACATGGCGGGCTTCTTCCGGTGATCTGCCTCGCCTTTGAAATGCTTGCCTTTCTTTCGACATTGATGGTTGGTCGGAAGAAATCGACGATGGCCCAGGTACACATTCTTCCTGCATTTGTCCAGGTATATACTTTCAGTGTCATCTAAACAGTGTGTGCATGCGTGGTATCCTTTGTTTGTCTGTCCTGAAAGGTTACTGAGAGCGGACTAATCGTTGATGGTCACGAACAGCAACGCCTTTAGGTTAAATTCCTCTTGTCTGTGCTCATCCCACGTACGTACACCGTTTCCATTCCATAGCTGTAAAAGTTCTTCAACTAATGGCCTTAGGTACACATCAATGTCGTTGCCGGGTTGCTTAGGGCCTTGGATGAGAACTGGCATCATAATGAACTTCCGCTTCATGCACATCCAAGGAGGAAGGTTATACATACATAGAGTCATACGCCAGGTGCTGTGATTGCTGCTCTGCTCCCCGAAAGGATTAATGCCATCCGCGCTTAAAGCAAACCATACGTTCCTTGGGTCCTTTGCAAACTCATCCCGGTACTTTCTCTCAATTTTTCTCCACTGCGACCCGTCAGCGGGTGCTCTGAACTTCCCGTCTTTCTTACGGTCCTCACTGTGTCATCGCATCGACTTGGCATGCTTTCCGTTTCTGAACAGACGTTTCAACCGTGGTATTATAGGAGCATACCACATCACCTTCGCAGGAACCCTCTTCCTATGGGGCTCGCCGTGAACATCACCAGGGTCATCTCGTCTGATCTTATACCGCAATGCACCGCATATCGGGCATGCGTTCAGATCCTTGTATGCACCGCGGTATAGGATGCAGTCATTAGGGCATGCATGTATCTTCTCCACCTCCAATCCTAGAGGGCATACAACCTTCTTTGTTGCGTATGTACTGTCGGGCAATTCGTTATCCTTTGGAAGCTTCTTCTTTAATATTTTCAGTAGCTTCTCAAATCCTTTGTCAGGCACAACATTCTCTGCCTTCCACTGCAGCAATTCCAGTACGGTACCGAGCTTTGCGTTGCCATCTTTGCAATTGGGGTACAACCCTTTTTTGTGATCCTCTAACATGCGATCGAACTTCAGCTTCTCCTTTTGACTTTCACATTGCGTCCTTGCATTGACAATGACCCGGCAGAGATCATCATCATCGGTCACATCGTCTGGTTCCTCTGGATCTTCACCAGCTCCCCCCGTTGTAGCATCACGGTATTCAGGGGGCACATAGTTTTCATCGTACTCTTCTTCTTCGTCGTCTTCCATCATAACCCCTATTTCTCGGTGCCTCGTCCAAACATTATAGTGTGGCATGAAACCCTTGTAAAGCAGGTGGGTGTGAAGGATTTTCCGGTTAGAGTAAGACATCGTATTCCCACATTTAGTGCATGGACAACACATAAAACCATTCTGCTTGTTTGCCTCAGCCGCATCGAGAAACTCATGCACGCCCTTAATGTACTCGGAGGTGTGTCTGTCACCGTACATCCATTGCCGGTTCATCTGCGTGCATCATATATAATTAAGCGTCCAAATTAATAGAAGTTCATCATCACATTAAAACCAAAGTACATACATAGTTCTCATCTAACAACATATAGCTCTCCAGAACATCTAATTAATTAAACCATACATTGAAACTATGTAAAACATTTTAATGCGAAAACAAAGGCGATCATAATCGCAACCAAGGTAACAATTGATCCGACGGCATAATGATACGAAGCCTCGGTATGAATGGCATATTTTCTAATCTTTCTAATCTTCGAGCACATTGCATCCATCTTGATCTTGTGATCATCGACGACATCCGCAACATGCAACTCCAATATCATCTTCTCCTCCTCAATTTTTTTTATTTTTTCCTTCAAGAAATTGTTTTCTTCTTCAACTAAATTTAACCTCTCGACAATAGGGTCGGTTGGAATTTCCGGTTCACATACATCCTAGATAAATAAAATCTATGTCACGTTGGTCCGCATAATTTTCATAAACAATAAATGAACCAATAGTTATAAAGATAATATATATACCACATCCGAATCATAGACAGGACGAGGGCCGACGGGGGCAGATACCAAAATCGTCGCACTATATAAGATGCAATAATAAAAGTAAGAAAATGATACAAGTATCTATCTAAACATACAAGTAAGAATATTTTTCCTTTCAGAAAGAAGATAAGAACAGGAGGCTCACCACGGTGGTGTCGGTGATGAGATCGGCGCGGGTGATCGACGGCGGTGAAGACGGGGGGTGGGGCGTGATGGACCGCTAAATCTAGAAAAATCTCGAGGAAAATGGAGCTTTGAGGTCGAGCTTCGAGAGGAGAAAGCTTAACTAGTGTGGCTCGGGCATTTCATCGAACACCTCATGTGCATAGAAGGTGAGCTAGAGCACCACAAACCCCTCCCCTCGCCGGCCAGAGAAAAACAGAGCACTGGAGTGCTCTGCTCGCGGGCGAGGGTATATATAGGCACCTCATTGGTCCCGGTTCGTGGCATGAACCGGGACTAAAGGGGAGCCTTTGGTCCCGGTTCAGGCCACCAACCAGTACCAATGGTGGTGGGCCAGGAGCCAGGCCCATTTGTCCCGGTTCGTCCCACCAACCGGGACCAAAAGGTCCAGACGAACTGGGACCAGTGGCCCACGTGGCCCGGCCGGCCCCCTGGGAGCACGAACCGGGTCCAATGCCCCCATTGGTCCCGGTTCTAGACTGAACCGGGACTAATGGGCTGACCCGGCCTGGACCTTTGCCCCCTTTTCTACTAGTGCTGCGTGATCGAGCCTCCATCTCTTTGTTTGGTGTAGGTACTTTTTAGGCGCAATTGTTCTTGCTTGCCTCTTCCTCTTGCATGCCATCCTTTCTTTTCTTTCTTATGCATGTAGGTCTCGAAGGTGCTTTTTACATCTATCAATGTTTCTTTCTTGCACGGAGTGTTCTTGTCAAGGTATGTCACTTCTCGGCTTCGTTTCCTTTCTTTTTTGTTCTTCACTTCTTTGTGTGTTTGGTTTTTTGTGTTGTGTTGTTTGTTTGTAAAGATGCGTGCGCTTCTAAAGTTCCATCATGGTTTTACGGTCCGTTTCTTTTGCGTGACACTGACGCAGCCGTGCTGGATGCTTCTGTCTAGCCGTCGGTTAGTGGACATTTGAGACAGTTGAGGGCGGCAGAAATGTGAGCTCGGCCGATGACTGGTTGGCCATCCTCCATGCGTCAGATTAAGCTGGACGTGAACGCAGCTGCTTGTAGGTTGGCGGTGATAGTTCCGCTGGCATCGTTGTGTGCGGTTATTTGTCACCCGTCCCATCGAGGACTTATGTTGCTCTGATTCCATTAGCCTCCCAATGAGCCCCCACTTCCAGTTTATCCGGTTCATGAAAGGTCTGCCGCAAGAGTACGTCCGAGGTGGATGATGACGAGACAGACAAGGAGTACCCATAAGACCATGGTGAGGACGACCAGAAATCAACTTTCGGCATTAAGAAGCGTCCTCGCCAATACAATGGCGAGGGGATATCCAAGAAGAAAGACTGGCCTACATATTTGTCGGTGGTGCATTTGGTCACCCAGTTGGAATGTGTGAGGGCCATGGATCCATCGAGTACATGCAGTGAGAGCGAAAAGGAAAAGTTATTTGTCCAATCTCATGCGTACTGCGACTGTTTTAGTTGGGGGCCATGAATGCCCTCGCCCATCCGAACCGACTACCTCATCGCGTTTGGTTCAGACAGGCTGGAACACTGGAAGGACCTCCTTCGACTCCTAGCCCGGTATCAGTCAGTCGGGGTCTGGGTCAACACCTCCACTATAGGAGGCCTCCACACTTGTGTCCCGAGCCATTCCCTATGGACTGGGAGGAACACACGCAAGAGGTTGCCTATGACCGCCGTCGAGGAAGCCTCAGCCCTAGTCCTCTGACCTAGTCCAAATCAAGCTTGCACAACGCCACACACGTACCCATCGCCACTGATCTAACCGACATGGCACAACAACATCAGGGTTCTACTCCGACCGACGCCTCAACAGAGCTGCAAGGAGGAGAGCACTAACGCGAGGGACTCACACAATTATTTTCTTGTTGAATTGTTTTCCCTCACACAGAGGATTGTAGTGTTGATATGTTGTAGTTAAAACCCTTGATGAATGTGTTGCCCACATGTTAAACTAAGCCACCTTGCGACTATCGTTTAGTCACAGAGGAATCTCATCAACTGTGTCGACAGAAAGGCCATCGATACAGACACATCATATATCACAGAGAAGGCATGGCTTCCTTGCAACAGACGATACAAATCTGTTGTATGGGGTACCCTCTTGTTCATCTGTACATATCAATTTGTACCTAGAAAAATTTCCGAAATGTCTTCCAATCCCACAATATGCATGTGTCAAGATACTCAGATACTTGCTTCCACAGAGGGAGCAGCACCGTACAACAGAGGGAAAGAAAAAAGAAATGTGTGAAGCCCCGACACTGCAAGGCCACGCCACTGTTGGCACAAACCCCGGACCAGCTCTCTTTCTCTCTCTCACTCGGCAGATGAAGGTGGAAGGAGCACACTAATTTTCTGCCGCACGAATGCCTCCGCGCACCAACGGCGCCACGCCACACGAACGGCGATTTCTTTTCTGGGCACATACCCGGCTCGGGCAGCAAACCATAACGGCAAATGCACATGGGAGATCGGTCGCTGGAGACTACAACTCTTCTAGGTGTTGGTCCTTCCTGGGGCGGTTGCAACTGAGGTGGTAGCTCGGTGAAAACTGCTCTAGTTAAAAGGTAAGCAACCTCTGATGTTTACTGTAGTAAACTTGATCAACTAAGTGTGATCAGCAGAGAGATGCTATGGGTCAAATGTTATGTCTGGGGTGTTTAGGCTAGGAAGGACTATAGTCCTGGGGAGTTTGAGGAGATTTGGATCAAGATTTAATGTAGTTTCTTAACAACCACATAAACTGGTCCAGAAACTAGATTAGGATGATGCACTCTGATGAAGCATCAACTTGAGCTCACATTGGGCAAGGCAGAGTTATTTGGTCCTATGAAGATGCTCAAAAGGTTTCATACCAATTGGATAAACCAAAATGGTACTTCCTTCACAAACATTTCCACTGACCAGAAACTTGCAAAAATTCTAAGGGAATAATGGCTTGATGAACCGTGCTCATAATGGGTGGAGGTAGGTTATAAGGATAATAGAAGGCCTAGAAAAATTGGCAGCCATAATGGAGCAAGATAAAATATACTTGCTTCACAAACTGAAATTTTGGACAGAATCAAATAATTAAAGATGAGCTCACATGGAGGCATGACATGAGCTCTACTTTGGTGGAGGGCTTTGATATGATGATATGAGGGATCATGCAAAATTGCAACTCATTTGGATATGCCTAGATTGTACTTCCTTCACAACCACTTCCCTCAGACAGGAACTTTGAAAAATTGCTCAGGAATATTTACTAGGCAAATGAGGTTGCACTTTGGCATGTGGCAATGATATGGACAGGAAAAGCTATCCAAGGAGTATGAGGTCAATTGGGAAAAGATAAATGACACTTGCTTCACATTCTGCCATTCAGGACAGAATAGGAAATGAATTAATTGAGCATGATGGGGAACATGGCAAATTAAATATCTTGCCATATTTGAGAAAGATATGACCCAAATAATTGATGAGAATTATGTGGGATTTTTACGAGTGATAGAAATATAGGTTGCTTCACAACCTAGGGCAATTTGAGTTATTCCTTTAATAGAAAAGGAATATTCCCAATAAAAAGAATATTGGGATTTGGGCTAGGATGAAAATGACAGGGTCTAGGGAAGGATTTGGGAATGACAAGCCACTCTGGAAGCACAGAAGAGTTCATCTTCTTCACTTTCCAGACCACAAAGCCGCGTGAAAAGAAATCTCAGGCAAAAACCTCAGAAAAACAAAAGAAAAAGAAAGGGTCAAAAATTAGGCTGTCACAAACCTTACCCCCTTAAATAAATCTCGTCCTCGAGATTTGTTGCTCAGGGAACAAGTATGAAGATACTAACTTAAGGAAACTGTTTCCAACTCGAGTATCCTTTTTCTTATTTTTGTTCCCAAATTTTTATCTGACTGGCCCTGGGGTGGTTTGCTTTAATATATCCATATTTTGACAGATCTTACCTTGCTTGTTCATGCTTATACAGGCTCCAATTTCTTTTTAGATCTGCTGACTTAGCTGACTATGATTTTATTCTCACGACTTAAATATATGTCGGTCTCACAAATCCAAGAGTGATTTCCGCTGGGTGTGTCATCCGGCACTGACAATCTTTCATGAAGTGGTGATCAGATTTTTCTAGTGGATACCCAAGCTCTAACTCCTTGCATTGGGTTTCTCCACTAAATGCATGTCCTTCGGGCTCCAAAAGTGAGTTGGGTCATAACCGCTTTCCTGATCCTGGATTATCGCGGAAATTTCTGAATTATCTTAACTGGTTCCAGTGTCTTGAGAATCAGATCCGTACCAGATATTTGATTGTCGCCTGCATCACTGGTCTTGCTCCTTCATTATTGTTTTCTTGGTTTGGATCCTTGGCTGAAAGAGCTAGGTCATATTGCTCCTTCGTATCACCCTAGGTACTGTCGGTACAATTTTTGGGCAAACGTAGCATATCCTCATTTTTCTGACAGGGTACCCTATTAAATTGCAGGTTCAACACCCCTCAAGTTCTGACCGCAGGAAAATGATCATCTGAACCTTTGCAAGAAATTGGCAAATAAATCAGTAGCCACCAGAACGGTCTTTACAACTCAGATCTGGGACATTACTGAAATAACTCAACCACAACTCAAGACGGCCGAAAAGCAGCTCAGAACATGAGACCGGGTTGATAAGAAGAAGGTGGCAGCTCCCTAAAATAGCCAAAAAGCAGCTATAGGGCTACTGTCACAAAAAGAAACTCAACAGTTGTACGAGGCGGCCGAAAAGCAGCTCAGAACTCGTGACAGTCGTTGAAGAGAGAAATAAAAATCGGCATCCACCCCGGATAGCTGAAAACAGCTTAGATCACAGGCGTGGTGCCGTCATTGGAGAAAAAAGGGGAGAAGGGCTCATCGGGATCATTTTCCAGGTTCACAGGTACTTGCATTGTGCTCATTGATGTCGTCAATCCTCATATTCCTTTGTCACACTGCGGTGTATACTAGCGTTCTTCTCTTAACCATCCGCACGTGGTTGTCAGATCCTCATCCGAGTGACTTGTAAGGTCTTGGTGATATGCTCACTGCATGTATATGAGAATCTGATTCCCGAGACAGATGTGTATTCTGACTGATTCTTGCTTCTGACCAAAATGTGCGGATCCAATTCTTGGGATTCATTGCCATATGTTATCAATTCACAGCGTACTACCTTGTACCAATGTCTTACTGAGGAAGATTGGCTGGCTTGTGCTCGAAACTTTCATCGGACAGCTTGTTGAAGAAGACTGGTATCGTGCTTGAGACGCTTACCCCCTTAAAGACTTTGCTGGGGAAAGACTCAATACCTTATGCCGGAAGCTTTTCTGGTTGCCTACTGAAGAACGCAGAGTACCTTGTACGGGAAATCATCCATGTATCATACTGAGGAAGATAGATGAATCTTGCCTTGGAAGCTTCTCGGGTATCTTGCGAGGGAAAATTGGGTTGCTTACACCAGAAGCTTCTTGTCGTGATATGCGGACCGATTTCCACATATATAACCATCTTAAAATTTTTGTTCTTGATTTCTTGTATGAAACGGGGTTTTGCAGGACTATCCTCCTTTTTGAGTACATGCCATATTTTTGCTTGCTTCCAGGTACATCGGGTTCCAAAATCACCCTCAACGAAAAATTAAACTTGTATCTGAGCCATACCTTTGATAATATTTTGTCAACCTTGCACACAATTTATCTTCTTGCTGATTTGATCATTTCTGCTATGAGGTGTGCACGCTGAGAGAGACTTGACACTCAGTAACATGATCAGATATCCCCCAATCTGAATGCAGTCAGCGAAGAATTCCATATTGTTGTGAGGAGTGCACGTTAATGCAAACTTTATACTAACATTCCATCCAGGATTCCTTTTGTATTCAGACGAGCTATTTCAAATTTCACTGCAGTCTGCTGACAATTCCAGTCTGTTTACCTGAGTTTCCAATTATATGTGTTTCTTGCTGACTCTTCGGGTCCGGTGTCGGCTGACGAGCAACTTTAATAGGGGAAAAATTTGTAACACCGAAGGCCCAAAGAAATAAACAAAAGAAACGACTAAAACAAAAGCACCCAAGCATACTACTAATATAATTAATCAAGTAATCATCACATATTACTGCTAGTCACACCATAATATGCATGCACACCTAAGGACACAAATCGCATGGAAACTCCGGTATTACGGTCTAATATGTTGTGGCGGTGTGCACGAAAATTATATCCATGTGTGGAAGGAGTTGGCGTAACCGAAGCTACACCAAGCACTGCCTGAACAGTGGCTGGATCTGGATGGATACACAGGTGAGGACGGACTAGACGATCAACTAGCGATACACAAAAGTCACGACCACCTCATCATCAAGCGTATGAAGGGAATCGTACCCGTCCAAAGAATGAAATGACCAGGCAAGATAATAGTGGAAGACTGGATTTATTGGCATTGCCCTTTTCTGATAACAAAGATCAGCAAGGGTTGCCAAGGGGACGAGATGGAGGGCATGGATGATGATGTGGTCGCATCACACCGAAGAGCAGGCATGCTAAGAAGGAGGGCGTAGGTAGTGGATCGGAACCGATACCACATACACTCACAAGATTAACCGTTAGTGACAAAATAATATCTATATGCATGCTATGCGATAAACAAATGCAACAATCAAGTTCAACAATCCAACTGGGGTCTATACTACCGCTTTCTAACGTTTGCGCGGGCTAAGGCATCCTACAGCCAGACCTGCTCCGATACCAAGCCTGTGGTGCCCCGGCTCAGAGAAAACCGGAACGCCCCGTATTCCAGCCCAGAGATCGAGGAGAAGTCTTCTGGAATACGGTACTGCTTAGCATAGAACAAACCAGCTTTCTATTATTACACGGATATGAATACAAGGTCTCCGATATTACAATGAATAACATCGGCACGGCGACACTACGCCATCCTCAGTTGCTCTATGCAAGCAGCAGAACAACTCGAAGCAGTGGAAAAACTACTGGCAGCGGAACAACGACAATGGTGGTGAACTCCACTTCGCAGGGGCTCTGGCTGTAACGCTTATCCTAGCTCGCGAACACTGGAACAACACCAAACAGGCAAGCAATCCAGGCATGACCTGCAAGCTGGCATGACATGCCAAGTCAGTACATTGAATGTACTTGCAAGCTCACAACAACCAGAAGCATTCAAGACAAACAACAGCATGGCAATTGCGGATTAAGCAGGAATTATCATGAGGTCATCCGGATAGCATGACATGAACAACATGAACATAATACCACTAAAACAATATGAGCATGACATGAACATATAAATCTGACGATACTAGCATGCAACATGATGACACCACATGCACTATTTATTCTGCTCGGGTTATCTCGTAACCATCACATGCAGCACTCACCAACCTCGGACATCACACGATCATCGCAGGATCAAATCAAGCTTGGTATAAACAATACCGTAGTAATCATTAAATGACCACAAGGAGCTTGATCTTTACCCATGATTCCCACACAACATCATGAATATCCAACAACTCGGTATCCTCGATACCACGGTGATCATTCCGGCGATCACAACCATGACCAACACTTGGTCTCAAACGGTGATCCTTCCGGCGATCACAACCAACTTATCTCCTCATCGAACCGGGGTTGTTATTAATCAAGTTATTATTAATACTGTTGACTCACGGTGAGACCGACACGAACTGGGCCCTTTTCCACGGGCGCGGCTATCGATAGATTTAATATACACTCTGCAGAGGTTAGTACACTGTACCCACACTACGGAACCCATGGCTTCGCACACCCATTCGGGTGGACCAACTGCGTTCCGACAAAACCGATCTAATGTCATGACACTCTCCCGGCCACTCCGACCCACTCCCAACTGGGCTAGTCCTGGGTGGCCCCGTGTCTACCAAAGACACAACGACCACCGTCGTGGCCAAACGTCCCTCACGGGGACCGGATCCATAAAAATAACAACAACGGGCACACAAGGTTATGTCTGCTGACCTGATCAGGGTACGCACGCCCATAATCTTCCCTCGTGGGAGGCACCTGTGAGAGGCACGATAATAGACCTAGTTAGGACCTTCCCACAAAGGTAAGGATGGTTGCACTGGTTAGTTTCGATATGGTGGCACCATGACTCGGCCAACAGTTGTTCAAGTTCAATTTAATCCAGTTAAACTTGACTGCAATATGCTGAGCCATGATAAAATAACACGATGCAAGGACAATGCATGAGCATGATATCAACATAAGTATGAGGGTATAACATGACTATCCACCATATCAACAATGAATCATATCCAGTTGAACATGGCATAATGATGAGCATAAATATTATAAGTGCAACACTACTCATAGTATAACATGACCACTAGCATCAACCATAAATACCATGCAAGAACACATCAATAACATTACCGAGTAACACTTAACCACTAACAGCAAAGGAACAACGCATATTAACCGAAGAACATGACCAACCCAACATGTACTACTATCAAGCATGGAAATATGAAAGTAATACTAGCAACTAGCAGGGCATGATAACCAGGTGCATAACAACATAGCAATTAAGCACTAACGCAGAAGCATTACCGAAACAACGATAACCATATTTCAAACAAGCAATCATTTAATAAATATTCAAGTTGAAAACCATGGATATTGCATGATTATCATGCGAGTGGGTATTGTGGCTTGCCTGGGGATGAAGAAGGCACCGGGGAGAGGTGCGGTGAAGCCGCGGAAAGATTTGCCGGAAACAGTTCTCTCTCGGAGTGGCAGTTTACGCGCAAGGGCAAAAAGGTAATTTTCATAGTGTCAAACCATTGTGTAAATGAAACCAAAAGAACGGGCTCGACGAAACGAAGAAGTGGGCTTTGGATTCACCTCATTTGGAGTTGTGGTTAAAAAGATATGAAGGTTTTTCTTCCAGGGACCTATCTGTAATAAAATCATCACAAACAGGCCTTTAGCAGGAAAAAAAGAACGTGCCTTTTCTGGTAATACATTTCCCAGAGAGGAAAACGTATTCCCGCCCAAAGAAGACATGGAATACGCCTTCGCTAAGGGAAAGCATACTCACAGGAGTACGTTTCCACTTATCCACGCTGGCAAGCGCGGGGCCGGACCTTGAGCA
Organism: Aegilops umbellulata; assembly: GCA_032464435.1. Classification (NCBI taxonomy): domain Eukaryota; kingdom Viridiplantae; phylum Streptophyta; class Magnoliopsida; order Poales; family Poaceae; genus Aegilops; species Aegilops umbellulata. Next base: position 558,308,914 of record CP136060.1, read on the forward strand.
GCTGACAGAGGGGGCGCGCGCGCAGGGGGAGGGGGCCAGCTGGGCTTCGTCTTCCTCCTCGCTGCTCCCCTGATGGGAAACAGAGGAGCGGGAGGCAGGGGCGATGCCGGCGATGAAGCGGCCGACTCCGGCGATCTCCGGCCAAGTGGAGACCACCGGCGGGCTCGTGGGGGCATGGCGCATCCATCCAGGAAAGAAACGGCGCCGGAGGAAGAGCGACATGGGCGTGCGGCGACGCAACAGATAGGAGCAGAGGCGGCGGTGATCTTCTGGGCACGGCCCTAGAGAGGCTCCGGCGACTCATGGAGAGGTGGGGGAGGTTCGCCGGACTCCGGGGAAGCCGAGGGTGGTGGCTAGGGGAAGAGTAGGGCTTTGGTGGCCGTGAATTTCGGATGAGGAGGCCCGCGGCCATGGCGGCAATGGTGGAGCAGGAGAGCTCCAGAGGCTCGGGCGGATGGATGGGGAGGTTGCTGGAGGTGGTGTGAGTCTGGTGGTGAACTCGGAGGCGCTCGGGGTGGGCTTATATAGCCAGTGGGGCGAGGTGCCGCGCTGTCGTCGCCGCGGATGCGTGGCGGGCGCCGCGGACGCGTGTGCGCGCGCATGAGCTCGCTCGTAGACGACGGGGGAGGAGCAGTGGAGCGTCTCACGAGGCAGAGGAGGCCAACAGAGTGCAGGGAGGAAGGCGACGGCGATGAACCGAGCCAAACGGCCACTGTGTGCCCGTGGGCACGCGGCGGCTTGCGTCGGTGAGGAAGCTGCCGGAGGGGGAGCGGGATCCAGGTGATCGGCGATGACGAGAGGAAGACAATGGACATGCTCACGCGCGCTAAGACGGTGAGAGGAGGAGGGGGCCGAGCACAAACGACGTTCTGGCCGCGCACACTGCATGCCAAAGCGGTGGTCACCACCAGTACTGGCATGTGTGGGAGGCAAACAGCTGTAAAAATGATGTCTAGGGGTTGGTCCTTCCTGGGGCGGTCGCAAATGAGGTGGTAGCTTGGTGAAAACTGCTCTAGTTAAAAGGTAAGCAACCTCTGAAGTTTAATGCAGTAAACTTGATCAACAGAGAGATGCTATGGGTCAAATGATATGTCTGGGGTGTTTAGCCTAGGAAGGACTACAGTCCTGTGGAGTTTGAGGAGATTTGGATCAAGATTTAATGTAGTTGCTTAACAACCACATAAACTTGTCCAGAAACTAGATTAGGATGATGCACTCTGATGAAGCATCAACTTGAGCTCAAATTGGGTAAGGCAGAGTCATTTGGTCCTATGAATATGCTCAAAAGGTTTCATATCAATTGGATAAAGCAAAATGGTACTTCCTTCACAAACATTTCCACTCACAAGAAACTTGCAAAAATTCTAGGGTAATAATGGCTTGATGAACCATGCCCAAAATGGGTGGAGGTAGGTTATAAGGATAATAGAAGGCCTAGAAAAATTGGCAGCCATAATGGAGCAAGATAGAATATACTTGCTTCACAAACTAAAATTTTGGACATAATCAAAGAATTAAAGTTAAGCTCACATGGAGGCATGACATGAGCTCTACTTTGTCGGAGGGCTATGATATGATGATATGAGGGATCATGAAAAATGGCAACTCATTTGGATATTCCTAGATTGTACTTCCTTCACAACCACTTCCCTTAGACAGGAACTTTGAAAAATTGCTTAGGAATATTTACTAGGCAAATGAGGTTGCACTTTGGCATGTGGCAACGATATGGACAGGAAAAGGTGTCCAAGGAGTTTGAGGTCAATTGGGAAAATATAAATGGCACTTGCTTCACATTCTGCCATTCAGGACAGAATAGGAAATGAATTAATTGAGCATGATGGGGAACATGGAAAATTAAATATCTTGCCGTATTTGAGAAAGATATGACCCAAACAATTTATGAAAATTATTTGAGATTTTTAGGAGTGATATAAATATAGGTTGTTTCACAACCTAGGTCAATTTGAGTTATTCCTTTAATAGAAAAGGAATATTTCCAATAAAAAGAATATTGAGATTTGGGCTAGGATGAAAATGACAGTGTCTAGGGAAGGATTTGGGAATGACAAACCACTCTGAAAGCAAAGAAGAGTTCATCTTCTTCACTTTCCAAACCACAAAGCCACGCGAAAAGAAATCTCAGGCAAAAACCTCAAAAAACAAAAGAAAAAGAAAGGGCCAAAAATCAGGCTGTCACAGTCCGCCGCGCCACAGCCGACGCCGTCACAGCGTCGGTCACCATGGACCATCTTGTCATGGATGACGTCCTTGCGACGCCGACCACCATACCATCATCATCTTGCGGCATCCCACCGAAACCGGCCGCTCGCGGCATCGCGCTGTCGCTCTGATACCAATTGTTGGCGCCGCCTCTCGCAGCGCCGCTCTTCTTCTACCTTGGTGCTGCCTCTCACAGTTCCCTCTCTGTTTCTCTGGTTGTTTCTCTCTATCTTCTTCTCACAAGAACTCAAGAACACACACACACACACATGAAACTCCACACACACGCGCAACCAAGGATAAGACCAGCTGGTGCTTTTCCGAGAGGCTCTCCTCCTTGGTGGAACAAGAGACTTCATTGTGTATTTCCAGCCCTCACGGCCTTACCTTTTCCATTCACTTGTTCACCTTAAATAGCCAAGTACAAGGGACTCACACCAGCCTAGCACGGCAACTAACACCACGTACACCAGCCTGCCGCTACACTCGGCCACTACTTGACCCATTACCCCAGCTACGTGCACAAACTGACTAACTAATCTATCTCCATTATCCAAATGCCACGGTAACAACCTGTGACCAAGCCACTACGCACATGCACGAGTCTATATCCAGCTCTCCTTGCATGCAGGCCATGCTCACACTTGGTACACTATTTTCTTTTGACAAGATTAAACCTAACAATCACCTTCCTAATATTGTCACCCCATCTCCGATTTCATCTTGTCGTGGACGACGTCGTCACCACACCGAACACGCACACCTTGCTGCAGCATCATACTGTAATATTTGTTGGCTTCGCACCAACTCTCCATGATGACGATGGCATCGCACCACCGTCGTCAGCATCGCACCGACCCGAGTGCAAGCATCACGCCGCCGTACCTCTTCTTAGCAGCATCTCACCGCCTCTCCTTGTAACGGCATCTCACCGTCGTTGTGGCAGCATCGCACCGACATCGCCTTCTTGTCGTGGATGACGCCGTCATAGTGCCAACTGCCCGTCGTGGATGACGCTACCGCAGCGCCGGTCACCATGGTGTCAAGCCGCATGAAGCGGCCTTCTCTTGACGCGGACGACGCCTTCGCGACGCCGATCACCGCACCATCTCCTCCTTATAACGGCCTCTCGCCGTAAGAGCCGCCAGCGGCCTCGCGCCGCCACCGGCCTCCTCCTTGCGCCGCCAGCCTCCATCTCGCATGGAGTCCGCCGCGCCGTCGCCATCACTTCGGATCTACTAGGCTCTGAATACCAATTGATGGCGCCGCCTCTCACAGCGCCTCTCCTTCTTCTACCTCTCATGATTTCCCTCTCTCCTCACCTAGAATCGCTCCAGGATCTGCACGATCGGTGGCTTCACAGCTTGTGTGCTAACTGACTTATCCATGCAAAGTAATCAACAGCTAACTAGCTAACTGCATGCACACCCCTTGACCAGCTAACAACCTCCATGCGGCCACTACTTACCCACGAACCTGGCTAACCACTTGCATGCATCTAACTAATCCATCCAGCCAGCCGGTTCTCTTTGCCGTCCATGCGCTTGTCGCATCACACGACTTTGCTGCCTCACGCAACACCGCAGCTTTGCACTGCCGTCGGCATCTCGCCGTGCTCGCCGCATGGCACAACAGCTCGGCATCTCGCCTTCTCCGTACGCCTTCGTCGAAGCAACACCGGACTAGCTATTCTAGACCATCTACACTATATGCAAAACTTAAAACAAATATGCAGATAGAAAACATCAAGATTAGTTCTAACAGAACTAGCTAAGTGGGTAAATATCAATCACAATTGTCATTCAACTCATGGTTTTCATTCTTCTCAGCACTCACTGAAGTATTTACCTTTGGGCCAAAATATTTCAGCCGTTTCAGTCATACACATGAATTCAAATATTTTTCAAAAATAATTTCAGAAAATTCAAATATTTAATTGTATTCAATCGAATATTTCAGCCTTCTGGCTAAAATGCAAACAGGACTCTGTAAAATTCACTGAATTTCGGTGATTTTGGTCGGTGCTGAAATTTTTCTGAAACCGAAAGTGAAAACCTTTTCAACTCTTATTTTCGAATGGAGGTACTTTTCGCCTCGATTTCATTTCCTGAAAAGAAATCAATTAACAACATCCCCCCGCCCCCCCCCCCCCCCCCCAATCACAAGAGAGTGGGGGGATCTGTCAGGTGCCATCGTTCGCTGATGACAACTCATAACTAACATGTGCCATGTTTCCTGGATTTTGTAGAGAACGTGGATACACTCAAGGCTACTGAATTCAGCGAGTACGAACTGCTTTGCAACTGATGCTTCTGATTCCCAAATATTTGTGAACCCCTTCGGATCATCTCTCGCCACTTTTTTCTTGCTGCATGTTATTGGTTTTTTTGCACTCTAACATGTCAAACAGAAGAAAGAGTAAGTATCAAAGTGTATATGAACTATTGGACTCCGGGTGCTCTCGGCCGCGGCTCGTCCATGAAAGACTCGTGGGCGTGGCATAGCGGGCACCCGCGATGTCCGCCGGCGACGAGCTTTGGATCGAGAAACCCATGATTCTGTCCGTGGTCAACGGCACCTAGCGTTGATTCTATTCTGTTTCCTGGCCTATGTGTGTGCTGCATTGATGGATGCTTTGGTTTCCTACATGGCTCTGCTACTGCTCTCTATATATACACGAAAACGGGGGAAGCGAAGCAAGGCAGGAAAGTGGAGCCGTGACGTGGACGAGAGACTTGGAGAAAGGAAAAAGACGTGAGACGCAGTGGACTGTTGACGGAGTCGGATAGCTAGGCGGCGTCCTGTTGCAAAGCCGGCCACCCCTTTCTTCTCCATCGACGGTCGAAGCAAATTCAGGCGCCCCTTTCTTCTGCCCCTACGGCCGAAGCAAAGCCTGACGAAATCCCATCCCCCGGCGCACGCGGGCAACTCCATTTCGATTCCGAGGTTCGCTGACGCTAGAACCAACCAGATTGTGGAAATTGAGGCTAAAGCGTATGCAATTAAGCAGGGACGCGTACGTGTTATATAGAGGCAAAGATTACAAAGATTACAAAGAGGTTAGGTGGTTAGGGCTGTGGATTGATCTACAAGAAACTAGGCTATGCAATCTCAACAGCCCCACCGATCCTTATCCCTCCGTTACACATAACACGCACGCACACACGTCTACATACGGTTTATACATCACCGTAGAATACAATGCTTAACACGACCCCTTAATCATAACTTATCTAAGTTAAGATTGTGTCGAAAAGCTTCTAGCTGCCTCAAAGACAAGGGTTTAGTAAACCCATCTGCAACCTGATCTCCTGTAGGCACAAACCGAACATTGAGTAGTTTATTTGCTACCCGTTCGCGAACAAAGTGATAGTCGATTTCTATATGCTTTGTTCGAGCATGAAAAACAGGATTAGCGGTCAAATATGTGGCACCAAGATTATCACACCAAAGTGATGCAGCTCGAGGGTGATGAAGACCCAATTCTGTCAACATATTCTGCACCCAAATAACTTCAGCAGTTGCATTAGCTAAGGCTTTATACTCAGCCTCCGTGCTAGACCTGGAAACAGTAGCTTGCTTGCGAGCACTCCAGGACACTAAGTTGCTTCCAAGGAAGACTGCAAATCCTCCCGTGGATCTTCTGTCATCAGGGCAGCCTGCCCAATCAGCATCAGAAAAGGCACTGACAAGCATGGAGTCAGATTTGCAAAGCTTGAGTCCAAGCCCTGGCGTCCCTTGAAGATATCGGAGGATCCGCTTAACTGCAGTCCAATGAACAGAAGTGGGAGCATGCATGAACTGACAGACCTTATTAACTGCATAGGAAATATCTGGCCGAGTTAAGGTAAGATACTGTAGCGCTCCTACCACACTCCTGTACCAAGTGGAGTCATCTGGTGCAAGTAGTTCTCCATCATGAAGAGACAGTTTCTCAGAGAGGGCCAGAGGTGTAGAAGAAGGTTTGCAACCTTTCATCCCAATGCGTTGAAGAATTTCTTGGACATATTTTTCTTGTGATAACAAAATACCACTTGCAACCGGTTTCACCTCAATGCCAAGAAAAAAATGTAGAGGCCCTAAATCTTTGAGTGCAAAATCCATACGCAGATCTTTAAGAAGAGACTCAACTGCTGTAGGAGAAGCTGGTAACAACAATATCATCAACATAAATAAGCATGAAGATGATAATGCCATGCCGACGATAGAAGAACAGCGAGGTATCTCCTTTTGATGCAACAAAACCAAGAGACTGTAATTTGGAATATAACCGAGAGTATCAAGCTCGGGGTGCTTGTTTCAAACCATATAGAGCTTTGTCAAGTTTGCAAACATAATGCGGTGAGGTTGAACTTTCATACCCAGGAGGTTGCCTCATAAAAACTTCCTCTTCCAGAACACCATGCTAAAACGCGTTCTTGACATCTAGTTGTCGAATGCACCAGTTTCGAGAGACTGCAACTGAAAGAATTAAGCGGATGGTGGCGGCCTTTACTACAGGACTGAAAGTGTCCTCGTAGTCAAGCCCATACCTTTGCTTGAAACCTTTTGCAACCAAACGAGCCTTGTACCTGTCAATGGTGCCATCAGATCTCCTCTTGATTTTATACACCCATTTACAGTCAATGACATTGCTACCCCTGACTGGTGGAACCAAGCGCCAGGTTTTGTTGTCCATGAGTGCCAAGTATTCCTCATCCATGGCCTTTTTCCACTTGGGATCACCAAGTGCTTCACGTACATTTGTGGGTTCACCTGCAGCACAAAAAGAGCCCCAACGAACACAACCATCCTTATAAACTTTAGGTTTGACAATACCACTTTGTGACCTGGTTTGCAAGCGTACAGGAGGAGGCGGAGCAGGTCGAGCGGAGTGCATTTGCAGCCGGTTTTGTGAAGCAGAATTGGCAGAATCAGCTGCAGCCACAGAAGATCCCGAGCCGACCACAGCCGATCCCGAGGCAGATACATGGGACGAGTCAACGAGATGTGGCGCGGCCGCCCGTGAGGAACCGCCAGGTGACAGATCCTGGCTGGGCCCTGGTGATTGCAGCGGCGGAAGGGCTTCTGAGTCCGCACCCGAGCCGCCACGTGGAGCGTGCGGAGTCGCAGCATGAGGAAGTGGCCCGCCTGGCCGACCAGAGGCACGTGGGGCTGGCCCGCCTGGAGCGGACGCGCGTGGAATTGGCCCGCCTGGCCGCCCGCCTGACGCATCTGGCGACGCGGATCCCGGAATAGATGGCGCTGCAGTTGCGTCAGGGAGCAATCCCGAGGAGATACTCCCGCCCAAATCCACTCCGGGAGCTGCGTCCGGATCCTCTGCAACATGTGATCCTGGCTGCATAAAATCAGGGTTATTTTCATCGATTTCTTCACTGATTTCTTGACCTGTTGCCTGCACACTTTCAGCAGAATTATCAAGAGTATTAGATATAGACATAGAGCCTACAGCTGCGTCCACTCCTTGGAGGAAATTAGGTGGCAGAAGATGTGGTGGTAAAAGAACAAGTTCCTTCCGAAGTTGTGCACCGGCATTGGCATGAAGTTTGGCAAAGGGAAAAACTTGTTCGTCAAAAACGACATCGCGAGAGATATAGACACGCCCGGAAGAGATATCAAGACATTTGTACCCCTTGTGAAGACTACTGTAACCCAAAAAGGCACATTGCTTGGAGCGAAACTCGAGCTTGTGCTTGTTGAAAGGGCGTAAGTTGGGCCACACGGTGCATCCAAAAATACGAAGGAAGGTGTAGTCTGGTTTGGTGCCAAAGAGGCGTTCAAGAGGAGTTTGGTTCTTAATAACACGACTAGGAACGCGATTGATAAGGTAGACAGCTGTGAGGAACGCTTCGTCCCAAAACTTGAGTGGCATGAACGCATGAGCCAAAAGCGAGAGACCAACTTCCACGATGTGTCTGTGTTTTCTTTCTGCAGCTCCATTCTGTTGATGGGCATGAGGACACGATACATGGTGGGAAATGCCAATGCGCTCAAAAAAAGGATTGAGCTTTTGGTATTCACCTCCCCAGTCTGTTTGCATAGAGAGAATTTTACGATTAAAAAGGCGTTCAACATGAGCTTGAAAGGAGTGAAATTTCTCAAACACATCAGATTTATTTTTGAGCAAATAGATCCAGCTAAACTTGCTGAAATCATCAATAAAACTGACATAGTACTTTTGTCTGCCTACAGAGACGAGTCCAGGACCCCAAACATCTGAATAAATGAGCTCTAAAGGAGCTTTGGACTCACTATGCTAACGGGAATAAGGTAGCTGATGGCTCTTGGCCATCTGACATGCATCGCAAACCAAAAGATGGTCTTGTTTATTTGACACAGGAAGATGAAAATCTCGAAGAATTTTCTGAACTACCGGAAGGGAGGGATGCCCTAGACGCTTGTGCCACCGAGATGTGGATGGTGTGGTTGCTGCAAGTGTTTGACGCTGAGGGGCACCTTGCCGACCAGTAACAGGAAACAAACGCCATTTAGTCTTGTTTTGAAGAATGGTTCTTCGGGTAGCCTCATCCTTGACAGAAAAAGTTTCAGGGTGAAGTTCAATAAACACATCATTATCTTTCATAAGCTGATAAGCAGAAAGAAGGCTCTGTTCGGCACTAGGGACATGAAGGATGTTGTTTAAATTCAAGGAGCCAGAGGGAGTGGACAAAACTGAATGGCCAATATGTGCAATATCCATACCTTGACCACTAGCGGTGTGAATTTGTTCGTTGCCGGTGTAGCGATCACGGACGGCCAGCTTTTCTAACTCTCCGGTGAGGTGATCTGTAGCACCGGTGTCGAGATACCAGTTGGTATCCACGCCATAGGAGTGAGCTGCGTTGGCAGCGCGAGGTTGGCCGCCGCCACCGCCACCGCCGCCACCAGCACCGCCGTTGTTGCCGCGACCACCACCACCAGCAGGATTGCGGACGTTATTGTTGTAGCTCTTGTCATAGCGCTTTTTGCAGCGCCACGCGCCATGGCCCTCCTCTTTGCAGATCTGACAGCGTTCGCGGTCACCGCGGTCACCACTCTGGTTGCGCGGCGCACCGCCAGAGGAACCACCACTAGAGTTGTCGTTGTAGCGTGGTGGTCCGGAGTTGTTGTTGTAGCCGCCACGTCCACCGCCGCCGCCACTACTGCCGCCTCCACGGCCGTAGTTGCCGCCACGGCCGCCGCCACATGACGCAAGGTTGGCGGAGTGGTTCGGGGAGAACGCCGCCTGCTGGGCGGCGATGCGGCCTTCCGCCGCCAGGAGCAACGAGAAGAGCTCGGTGAGCCCGATCTGTTGATCTGTGGCGGCTCGCGTGGAGATAGCCGAGACGAAGCCATTGTAGTCTGGTTCATGCACCAGGCCCTGTAGAATTTGATCGACTAGATCATCTTCTCCGAGAGGGTTCCCGGCGGCTGCGAGTTCGTCAGCAATGCCCTTCATCTTGGTGAAGTAGGCTGCTGTCGACATGTCCCCCTTGCGCGTATTGCCTAGGGCAGACCGAAGCTGGAGCGTGCGTGCCCTAGATTGCGATGAAAAGCTTTGCACCAAGGCTTGCCAGATGCCAGCAGAAGTAGTATGGTTCGAGACTTGCATGAGGACATCGCGAGAAAGAGATGCAATCAAGAACGTAAGCACCTGTTGGTCTTGTGTCTCCCAGATGGCGTGCTCGGGGTTCGGCGTGGTGACGGTTTCTTTCTTCCCGTCGGCGGTGTCCCTCTCCGTGAGAAGAACGACGTCTGGCTCCTTGCGTGATCCATCAAGGTAGCCCATCATGCCTGCAGCTTTGATGTGCGGCAGGACTTGCGCCTTCCATACAAGGAAGTTTTCCCTGGTCAGTCTTTCGGTGATGGTGTGACCAAGGGATGCGAGGGAGTGGGCGGCCATGGCGACGGAGGAGGAGGAGAATGACATGACCTAGATGCGTGGAAGAGTTAGGCTCTGTATACCATGTGGAAATTGAGGCTAAAGCGTATGCAATTAAGCAGGGACGCGTACGTGTTATATAGAGGCAAAGATTACAAAGATTACAAAGAGGTTAGGTGGTTAGGGCTGTGGATTGATCTACAAGAAACTAGGCTATGCAATCTCAACAGCCCCACCGATCCTTATCCCTCTGTTACACATAACACGCACGCACGCACGTCTACATACGGTTTATACATCACCGTAGAATACAATGCTTAACACAGATCCGCTGGCTGCAAGGCCGCACGCCAAGCTCCTGGGCGTATCCATGGCGTCAACGTCGGCCGCTAGCCCGCAGATAAAAATAGCCACCTCCCGCCCCCAAATTTGTGTAATAGATGTGGCGCGGGTCAGCGGAGCTACCAGACGGCGTGGGGCATCCAGAACCAGTGGGGAGGTGCGGCGGCGGTGGTGGGGAGTGAGGCGGGAACAGAAGCGGGCGGAAATGAGCGGATCCGGAAAAAAAGAGGGGCTTATCTCATAGATATGACGGAAACTACCCGGACTATATAGGATCACGCAAAAAAAATCCGAGACGAAAGATTTTGTGGGACCTGTTCTGGCCAAAAAAATTCTCCGAAATCCCGTAAACAGGCGATTATTATTCCGTATGAACTGGTTTATAGTATCTGGTAGATATGCTCTAACTACATAATGCACCCTGGTAGCAGTACCATCTCATCCGGCAAATGATCACACGCTGGGAAACATATTTTTTGTGCTCATCTACATGACCGAGGACTCCCCCTTGATTGCTTGTCTCCTGATGTCTCCTATTCCCATGTGTTTGTATGTCTCATCATTTCCTCTCATGTTAGCATATTTGTTTGTATGTTTGCCCTATATTCCCATTCTAACATATCCAACAAGAAATATTAAATACTGAGATAAAGATGAATTACTTGACTTTGCTATCCGCTCATGTATATATAGAGTTAAACAGTATTCATACTACCGAAGGTTTGTGTGGTATTTATTTATTAGCTTACTGTTTTCTATGGTGTGGCTATTATGGGTTTAATGCCTATGTGAGTTTTCACCCACAAAAAAAAATGCCTATGTGAGTTTTACGTATAAATTTCCATCTCCCCGCCGCTTGAATATTCACTTTACCATTCTCGTGTTTTTTCTTTTATCTGCGGATGACATATATTTAGATAGACCCAGTCATATTACGTCTCGCTACAACATGTTTCAACTTTGTACGTGAATAGGCAATCCCACAATTTCAATGATAGATATTTTGTTGCGAAGCTAGAAAAGGTGATATCATCCATTTTTTACACAGAAGAGAAATGACATTGTCTGCTTATAGTTCCCTTCATTTGAACTTAGTTGGTGCATTAATCAAACAATGTCTCTACAACAAAGAGATGAATAATCACCATGGGTACGTTTGAGATGTGTAAATATATTCTAGTTTCCATGGCACTTGTACAGATGAACCTCACCCACCCCTTCGTCAGACTTGTCCCCCCCACCCCCCCCCCCCCCAAAAAAAATCATTCCTGACGTACCAAATACACCATAAAGCAGCATAGGCAACCAAGTTCACAACAATATGTTTTTCCTCACTCATTCAAGAAACCAAGCAAAGCCATTGTCAATCCTGCGAGAAACAATCAAGGTCACAGCGTGCAAGAAAGCTTGGGCCACTGAAACTGTTGTGGGAATCAATCATCCGTCTCTAATCTGTCATGGACAAGTTATTGGCCTTCTCGATCCTGAGCGCTTCATCAGCCGACAGTACTAGGGAAAACCTTATAGGTGAAGGCTTAACATTAGCACAGGTGAAAGGCACGCGCTACTACTACTTTACAGTAGCGTTAGCCAAAGGCACATGGCTGCTATCTGTTTTAGAAGTAGCGCAGGCTTTCTGGCCAGAGCTGCTGTCCCCTCCGTACCAGCCGGGGCTGGCTATAGTAGTAGCGCGGCCAATAGTACCCGCGCTACTACTAAAATGATAGTAGTAGCGCCGGCACTTCGACCCGCACTACTAGTATGGTTATGCTCTTTCAGCTGGTGGGCCACAGATAGCTGCAGTGTGGTCCGTCAGTCCCGCGCTATTGCTATGAAGCTTAGCAGTAGCGTTTGTCCCCAACCCGTTCTGCTGCTAAGCCCGTGTTATCCTCTTCCTCCTCCTCAATCTCCATCTCCTCACTCACTCACTCACTCAGCCTCTCTCACCACCGTGACCATGCTCCTCTCGCCATCAACGAATTGTCGCCGTCACCGCATTGCCGCCGTCCTCTGAGCCCCGCCTCCGCGAGCTCCTACTGCTTCGCGGTCTACCGAGCCCCGGCACCCCACGACCTCCTTCTACTCCATGCCTCCGCCGACGCCTTAGGTGAGCACACCCTAGCTCCGCCCTCCTCGTCCAGCCGCCATGTGCCTTCTCCCTCCTCCTCCAGCCGCCTCCGCCCACCTCGTCCAGCGGCCGTGTGCCTCCTCCCTCCTCTCCTCCTTCTCTCCTCTATTCTCCAGCCATCAAATCTCCTCCCTCCTCCCTCCTTTTCCTCCCTCCTAGCTCCGTCATGTGGGTCATGCCTCACGGGCCTGCGGAAATGGATTTTCGGCCTAGCATGTGCTGGGCACAAGACGGGAAAAAAATGGCATTGAAACTTGGAGTTTGTTTTTGTAACTCATGAACATTTTTGCATCTGCTAAAAAAGAACATTTTTTCAATTCATGAGCTATATTTGAATCTTCGAATAGTTTTTCAAGTTCTGAACGTTTTTCGAAGTTCATGAACATATGTTTAAATTCATGAACATTTTTTGAAACCATTAACTTTTTAAAATTCAGGATTTTTTAAAATTTGAGAACATTTTTTGAATCAACAAATATGTTTTAAAATTCGTGAACATTTTAAAATTCATGCAGACATATTTTAAATTCGTGAATACTGTTAAAATTTAGAAAGTATTTAACTTACTCAGCCTATAAAATTGTTATTTTTTAGTGAACTTCCTACCTTGAAAGCTAAATAATAACAGAAATGCTAACAATCTGACATCAGAAATTTATGCATGACAATTTATGTTGGCGTAATTATGAAAAAATTAGTTGGCGAGCATGGCAAACTCGTAAATTTGCCACCCTCTAAAAGAATAATTTCACACGAAAAAAGTTTGATATTACGGTCCAATTAATAATATCAGGCCGAGTAGGCAAAGGCCCAGAACCGAACACCTAGGTGTTGGGACTTGGGACGTGGAAACAGTGACTCGCGACGGGGGTGGTTTCCAGCGGAAAAATAGGATCGCTCGAGCGAGGCGATCTAGGGAGGCGACGAGGGTCCCTTGTGCTCCACCGGTGACGCCGCCGGTTCCCTCTCTCTCTCCGTCAGCCACTCCGGCGGCGAGAGGGAGGGGGAACCTTGGGTCTGTTTGCTAGGTGGTTGTGTAGTAGGCTTAGGGTTAAGGCAGACACTGCCGAGGCCGTTGCGGTGGTGTCGCGTCGGAATAAGTTTCTCCGGGCTCCGTTCACGGACAGGCGAGGCTTTTGCTTTCGTCTAGGAGCCAGCGGGGTGGGGGATCCCCGGATCTCGTCGAGGTCGCGGGCTATGTTGGCTGGAGATCTATTGGCACTGGCCATTTGGGTCCTCAGGTGGGCGATGGATGCAGGGAGACGAAGACCCTTCTTCTTCCTTGTCAGTATGATTTGCTGCTGTTGTTCTTTTCCTTCCTCTGCGCTGATGCTCGTGGGAGATCCTGCTTTGTCCGGGTGGATGGACCGGTCGGATGACTCGAGTTCTCTTCCTTCCGGAAGGGAGACTTTTCGCGGTACTCAAAGCCAAAGATGGCGACGGCTGTTGCAGGTGTGTTGGATTGATGTTCATGCCCTCTCAGCGCTTGTGTCAAGAAAGGAGGAAGCAGCGTGGCGGAAATTGTACCGTGGTTGAAGATGATGACCTGGTTGCGCCTGGTTGCAGATCCTTCTGCTGCAGGGGTCTTCTCTCAAGAGCCAGGGATGATGACATAGGGCTCCAAAGATCTTCTTGTGTTATGATTGTCTTAGGTACTCTGGGTGTTCATGGTTCTTTGTGTTTGCGTCTCAGTGTGCTTGTAATGGTCAACTACTTTGTATTGTTTCGTGATTTGAATGAAAAAATTCAAAAAAAAATTTTCAAACAACCAATACACCTAGCTACGTACCCGGTGGGTGAACACGTCAACACTCGGACAGAAAAGAAACGAGTTAAATACACCGGAGGTGACTCAACTTGTCCTAAGCGGTCAGTTTAGTGCCTAAAATTGCAAAATACGTGAAAGAGTACTCTACGTGAAACTGGTGGTCGAATTTGTCAGGCCGTGCAGATACGGTGCCTCCATTCATATCATGACGTACATCCAGCCCGCATGGCGTACAAACATAACGGTGGCCCGCCTATCGTGTCTAAGAGGCGCTGGGTGGCCCGCACGTGGGGATTCTTTTTTACAAAAATCCTTCTCATTTTTATTTAATCAATAGAAAAGCCATCAAAAATATTGTATGATTGCGAGAAATAACATTAAAAAAACTCAATGGAGAGGTATCGAATCTGGCACATCATGTTCAACAACGGCACGACCTGGCCAGCCGGCCGAAGTATGCTTCAAATTCAACTATTAGCTACAAAGCTGTGTAAATACTAAATACAATCCACATATCACTCTACAAATTTCTTTATTTTTAATTTTTTTCCAAGTTCCTGTTTAGTTTCATAACGCATAAATTTTCCCATATGAAAAATACAATTATCAATATGCAAATATTTTATATTTTACATATTTTTCCATTATCATTATTGTGTACTGCGAAGAGGCTGAACTTAATTTATGTGGATAATATTAAATTTGAGAAATGTAATGATAATTTACACAATAATTTTTTAACTCACATTGAACTCTTTTAAAAATACATACTGTAAACTTTTTTAACGCACGCCAAACATTTTTCAAAAATGCATTATAATTTTTAATACATGTGAAACATTTTCCAACAACATGCCGAACATTTTTCAAATGCACTAACATTTTCTTTAAGTTTATGGCAGTTGTACTTTGTTCTTAAGTTTCTTTTCCAAATGGTGAAAATAATATGAAAAATAAAAATAAAGAACTTGAAAATTGAGTGTGCAGACCCATACGAGCGCCATATATATACAGCAACTGAGCACGTTTGAGGGGTACATAGCAACCAAAGAGGAATTTTGAAGCACGGTGGCCACTGAGCATGTTTTTTTTCTTGAAAGTTTAAAAACTAGCTAAAAGTTTCATACAAAATTTAAAAATTTCACAAAAAAATGTATGCATGTGCTCTAAGTGACTTTCAAGTTTTGTTTGAAATTTTGTTATATTTTACCCTGCAAAAAACAACAATAATCAGGCCAAAAAAATTAGCTGATTTTTGCATGTAGTTGTCTTTTTTGTATCTCTCACATACAAAGTACAGTTTTGAAAAAGAAACACGCGGATATATTACATTTCTATATGTGCATGTACAAAAAATGTCAGAAGTTCTTTAGCTGTAAAAATCTGTTTCTTTGACCTTCGAAAAAATGGGCACAATGTGTCAGTGCTCCAAAATTACATTTTTCATAACAACGCAATATATAAAGTTCTGACTTAGTCTATATCTACTAAGCACAGTATGGCCTACCCCTCAAAAAAAAAGCACAGTATGGCCTGGTGGACCCCCTATGCGTGCAACATAATCAACAAATTTGTGGAGCTTCCCCATGCGATTAAGCAAAATTTAGGCCACCAAGCGACTTCCCTGCTCCCGGCCACTGACAGTTGGGCCACCGCCACGTTGGCACGCCACATGGGCTGGACGTACGTCTGGATACGAATGAAGGCACCATATTTGCATGGCCGGACAAGTTCGAGCACCCGTTTTATGTATTTTGCAACTTTAGGCACTAAACTGACCGCGCAGGACAAGTTGAGGCACCTCCAACGTATTTAACTCAAAGAAACACGCGAAGCCGCGAGGCCACGCCACCGCGTGCATCACGAGCTTGCTCTCTTCTTCTGCCTTGCGGCCGCAGCCACAAATAATATGGACTCCTCCAGCGCAACAAACCGCCATGTCCAAATCATCCTCCATGCTCCGACTTATATAAGAAGCCATGCTCCCATCCTCCCTCCCCTCACCAACCGTAGCAAGACAGAAACCAAGCAAAGACCATCAAAGCTGCTGCGGGAATCAATCGCCCGTCTCTAATCGGTCATGGACAAGATTCTGGTCTTCTTTATCCTGAGCGCGTCGCCGGCCGATAACAACCCCGATGCCCGTGGCAGCTGGGCAAGGCTATCTTGGCGGGGCATGCAGCAGGACGAGAAGCGGCCGGAGGCTGAGCAG
The DNA here is from genome assembly GCA_032464435.1 of Aegilops umbellulata. Lineage (NCBI taxonomy): Eukaryota > Viridiplantae > Streptophyta > Magnoliopsida > Poales > Poaceae > Aegilops > Aegilops umbellulata. Next base: position 558,325,448 of record CP136060.1, read on the forward strand.
CACCAGCAGCAGCTTGAAAAGGGGAAGTCACAGTCGCAGCTTCCGCCGTCGCAGGAGGAGATGAGGCGGCCGCGGTTCGCGCCGGAGTTCGACGGGCTTGACTGCTTCGAGACCATCATTTGGCGTTAGTGAACTGCATTGCTGCAAGACCGGGGTGTGTAATTCTTGATTCTTGAAGCGATTGGTCGCCGGATGATCGGTGCGTCTAATTAGACATCTGTTTTTAGCCGAGGCAGAAGTTATACGGACTTCTACATGTACATAAGTGCGTGCGACCAAACTCTTCCTTTCTTTTGATCTGCTTTGAATCGCACTCATATGGAAGCAACAGACCCAAATCGTCTGGGTAGGCTTTTGTTTCTACACAGTTCAGGAAATTATAGAGATGCTGACAGAAAGCAAATCCAAAAAACGGACGCGCCCAGTTCCAAAAGAAGTGGGCTGGTTTCTTTCATGCATATCGCCTGTTCCGCATATAAACTCCAATCTGGTTGCATACTGCGCTATATTCTTAGTTGTGCCGGCAGCACTGATTGGTTTGTTTTGGACCGAACCGCAGACATCATTATTACCCATCGGATAACAAAATCATCATCAGTCACCGACTCGGTACAAATTATTAGCATCCTCAACTCCTCAACAAACAGATGGAGAAGTATGATGCCACAAAATTTATTGACCTTTTACAGTACATCAAGATAATATGAGCCGTTTATTTTTGTGCATGAACGGTTCAGATGAAGTAATACCACACCTGAATATGAGCAGTATTTTTCAGACAGAAGGGTAAATTTGGCATATTCAATTCCGCTGGGGACATGGCAACCGGCGTCGCTGCTCCCGTACGCCCGGAGAGATATGCACTGGAACTGGCTAGTACGTAGCAGATCAAATGAACAGCTAGCTTCGTACGTGAGTTCGTCAAAGATCAATCCACCTGCCTGGTTGCTTGAGATCAATTTGTATGTTTGTCTGTATCTCGACTAATCCACCTGCCAGGTTGCTTTGGGAGATCAGCTTGTATGTTTGTGTGTGTCTCTCGATCAAAAACATCGGCAAATCAAGTCGTACAAGTACATGCCGGAATGTATTTCGTGTATGGGGTTGTGCCAACAGATTGATGCACCCGGGAGGGCTGCGCGAGGCACGAGCAGTCGAGCACGCCATGGTTAATCTCGCATGGCTCCTCGAGGCGACATGCTATCTTGCCGTCGTATCGGTGCTCCTTGTATCATGGCAAGTTGGCACTTGGCAGAGGGAGGCAGCTGCCTGGTGGAGGCGGGCAGGTCGCGTCAGGATTCTGGCAAGATCGCTCCGGTGTGTGGCGTTGTGAAACGACCAAGGGAAATTACATATCTGTCCTCGAGTTAAAATTAAACTGAAGCATAATAACCGTTGGATCGACTTAATACTACCCACTAACTTCGGTAGTATGATGTACCGTAAAAAATCTCAAAATTTATTATGTAAGCAGCTTGGTCAACTTCGCCCCGATTCAACTCTCTTCCGGCCTTGTCGGCGGTGGGAGGGCGGCGGAGGTCATCCATGGCTGCGGAATGCACCGGTGGCTCCGGCGGATCTGGATCCTGGCCTCCCCCCCTTGCTACAGGCCGCCCAGGCAGATTTGGTTGTTGGGCGTGGGGTGATGGGTGCTCTAGAACGGGGAAACCCCTGGTCGACTTCACATTGACCTCGATGCCGTCAGTGCCCCTGCACCGGTCCCCTCCTGAGGGCGCGTCGAGCTTCCAATCTGGTCACCTTGGCCTTTTGGGCTGGACGACGGCGGTGTTTCAATGGCGTGTTCCTCATTGGAGGTGTTGTTATAGGGATGGGCAGAGGATGTGGGTGTGGTGTTTGGTGGATGGTGGCGGTGGTGGTGCGCTGCTCTCTAAGCAACAAATAAAACTGTCGATTCAATAAGTCAATAATTGTATTAGCAAATATGATTTTAAAATAGTGAAGGTGCCGACCTGGTTGTACAAAGCAGTCTAGCAAAGCGCACATTTCGGTAAATTTCTTACCGCAGTGACTAGTTCATGACAATTCCATAAGGTACCTCCACCACACAGTTACTTTCCCTCGCAAGGAGGATTGAGGTACTGATATGTGTTGCCCACATGTTAAACTAAACCACCTAGCAACTATCCATTGGTCACAGAAGAATCTCATCAACAGTGTCGACAGAATGTCCGTCGATACAGACGCATCAGATATGACAGAGAAGGCATTGCTTCCTAGCAATGATGGATCCAGATCCGTTGTACGAGGTACCCTCCGGTTCATGTTTACATATGTTTTTGTACGTAGCACAATCTTCCCAATGTTTTCCCAACTCACAGCACGTGCATGTATCAAGATACTCAGATTCTTGCTCGCACAAGAATTGATAGGGTAGCATTTGTAGTGGCATTTGTAACATGAAAACCTAGGCTAGAAGCAATGCCATATATAGTGGCTATCAATAGTTGTCCAGTACCACATCACCGAGCTATGATCTGTGAATCATTGATAGCAGTACTCCTATTGCCCATGAATTTAATTTACTTTATTACATCTCCGGTGGGTTTCCATATGACAACCACCTACAGTCTAACATATGCCCAAAATTCAAAACAGTTAGATTTGAATAAAGAGAATGATGCTAAAAATTAGCAACAAAAAAAGCATCGATTCATCAAGTAAATAATTGTATTAGCAAATATGGTTTTAAAATAGTATAATACCACTAAGGATAAAACATTACTCACCAAGTCCATGGTCTAAAAAGCACAGATCTGCACTCTAGTCCTTAAGTAAATTTTCCTTCGAGCTAGCAGTCTCAACAAATAAAATTTAGAGGCTTGCTTCGGTAGACCCCCCCCCCCCACCAACAAAACGTACAAGGGCATAATGGTCATACGGAAGAAACGTATGCCCACCTCCTATCATACCGTATAGACCGACGTCCGTATACCTTAACGAATAAAAAAAAACCGCCGCACGTGTAGAGGAAAAAAGTCAGCTGCACGATCTTCTCGCCCGCCCGACGATCACGCACGTCGATCACGCCCAGTTTCCAACTGTGCGATCGCGCGCCGCCGACTGAACCCCATCCGACGCCGCATCTGAACGTCGCCGCGGATCCGTCCCGCGTCGACCTACGCCGGCGACGTCTACACGGCGGCCCTCGTCTTCCACGTCGCCGCCGTCTTCCATCTTACCCTCGCCTTGCACGTCGCCGTCGGACGGCTTGACCGCGCTGTCGTCCGCACGCCGCGGATCCGGCCCTGCGTCGACCTACGTCGGCGACGTCTACACCGCGGCCCTCGTCTTCCACGTCGCTGCCGTCTTCCTTCTAACCCTCGTGTTGCACGTCGCCGCTGTCTACTCCGCGGCCGAAGGTTTGCCATCTAATCTCCTCGTCTAAACCTAGCATGCTAGATGATATGAGTCACACATAGTGATCTAGGGTTTATGGTTGAGTAAACATGCCGTCGCACGGCGCCTCCCCGGACGACCGCATGTTGTAGGCAGATAGAGTTGCAGTCGGGCATGATCCACAGTACAAACTTAACACGTGATGAACTCACAATCCTATGCAGTTTGGTCAGTTAGGCGTGTTGCCATGGATGAACAAACCGCTTTGACGGGGGATGAGAATGGTACTAATAAGGCGACTCGGAATGATAACGATATTTTTAATGAAGATGATGACAGCAGCGACAACGATTCCGTGTCGTCATTTGATATCTTGCCTCCGGAGGATTTTGATCATAATGAACATGGCGCAAATAGTGAAAACGTAAGTGCCGTATATTTTGATTTCATCTTTGAACCTGCAATGTATGGCATGGCTAACTATTTCTCTATGTATATAAATTTGCAGGAAGATGTGGATGTTGACAATGTGGAAAATAGTTTACAGGAATCATTCGCGGATAACTTGAGCCAGGTTCGTAGATAGATGTTGTACATCGATGAATATTATGAATGAAATGATAGTAGTTAACATATACAATTTCGTATGAATTTTGTAGGAGTCAGATGGTATTAGCGGTGATCACGATGAGGGGGAGATCGACATTGAAGAGGCTCGAAGGCAGCAGCAAATGGTGGATACACATTGGAAGGTGATGGCTATGACCTTTCGGTCGCAAGGTGATGCATACATATTCTATAACAATCACGCCAAAGAGAACGGGTTTAGCATCAGAAAACAGAAAGTCAAATGAGGTGCTTCAGGAATGATACGGTACCGGAGGTTTCTTTGCTCCAGGGCAGGTAGAAGGCAGAGCAAGTTTATAACCATGGAGGGCCGCAAGCTCAGGCTTAGACCGGAGACTCGTTGCGATTGCGGTGCACATATGGTGGTGAAGCTGGACAGAGAACGTGGTGTTTGGTTTGTCGCGTCATTCGTGGATGATCACAACCACGCGATGGCTAGGCCCGACGAGGTTTGTTTTCTGTGGTCTCACAGACGGATTGAAGCAGGCACGAGGGCAGAGATATTGGCGTTGGAAGCTGCCGGGATAAGAAAGCATATAATAATGGACAACTTTATCAGCAGATACGGTTCGTACGATAAGTGCGGGCTTATCAGGAGGGATATTTACAATCTTTGTTGCAGAGAAAAAATGAAGCTCATAGCAAAAGGTGACGCAGAGACGGCAGTTGGCATTATGAGGAGCAGGAAGGAGAAGGACCCTGAGTTTTTTTTTTGAGTATGTGCGTGACAAGGAAGGGCGACTGAAGAGTATGTTTTGGTATGATGCATAGTCACGGAGGGACTATCAGGACTATGGAGATGTGGTTGTCTTTGATAGCACTTATAAGATGAACAGGTATGGTATGCCGTTCGTCCCCTTTGTCGGAGTTAACAACCACCGTTGCACCACAGTGTTTGGATGTGCCATAATTGCTGACGAGACGGAAGGGACATATGTGTGGCTGCTGCAGACATTTTTGAAGGCAAACTGCCAGGTGAAGCCTAAGTCAATAATCACAGATGGTGACGCTGCAATGATCCGGGCTATTCGGACTGTGCTTTCAGATGTTTTCCATCGTCTTTGCTCCTGGCATATCGAGAAAAATATGCAGAGGCACCTGCATTACAAGTCATTGGAAGAGTTCAGATCGCTCCTATACTATGCCACCTCTCAAGCGAACTTTGAGCAGAGATGGACCGCTTTCTATAATAAGTGGAAGACGGATAGAACTAAAGAGTGGCTTGACAGGATGTACAGGAAGAAGAGACTTTGGACAGCTTCTTATCTTTCTGATGGTTTTTTCCTTGGTATGCGAAGTAACCAGAGAAGCGAAAGCCTCAACTCCTGCCTTCACCTACACCTGGACTACGGTATGACAATAGTTGATTTGGTTGTGCATTATGAGAACTGTATAGTTCGCCTGCGTGAGAATGAGGCGTACGATGACTGTGAGGCAAACCAAAAAGAACCACCGTCGGTTACTGAATATAAGGCACTTGAGGAGCATGCCGCCAAAGTATTCACACTTGCTAATTTTTACATCCTGCAAGATGATTTGCACAAGATGGGTCAGCTGGAGATATTTGAGACGCTCGTGGGAATTGAGCGTCAGACATATATGGTGACATGGAAGGATAACCACAAGTTCATGTATAATGTTGTTTATGAACCAGGTAACTCAGAAGAAACTATAACATGCACTTGTCTTAGGATGGTTCGGAAAGGCCTGCCATGCAAACACATTCTTTTTGTTCTCCATCATCTGAGCATAACTGAAATACCAAAGTGTTGTGTCCTTCATCGGTTGTCAAAAAATGCGAGAGATGGATTGCCTGTGCAGCGGAAGAGTGATATGTTTGGATGGGGTTGGTCAGGGGCATTAGAGAGAGACCGGTATAGTCAATTAAGCATAAAAACCGCAGAGGTAGCTCATGTTGCAGCAAATGATCCCTTCTTGTTTGACGAGTTGATGAAGTGTCTGGACAACATAATAGCGCAGAAAAAGATACCGGAGGAGGAACTTATAGGAAGTAGAAGGTATGCTAAGCTTAAGAAGGAGGCAAGTCAAGCGCAACAAGTTGAGCCTGGTATTGGTGATCCTGAGAAAGTTTCGACCAAGGGTGCACCTAAGAAGGGGCGGTCAAAGGGGGGCCCCGATGTTACAAAGAATGGTAGGCCAAAAGATTTTACAGAGAAAAAAAGTGGTCCTTTGTGCAGTCTGTGTGGTCTACCAGGTCATAACAAGGCTACATGTCGAAAAAACCAGAAGTAAGATGCTACCCTATTATTTTTTGTTATGTTCGTACTTCGGTTTTACAAACTATATTTTCTCACCCATATTTTTATGTTATGTTCAGGAATTGGGCGTAGAGAAGCATCTTGCTATGTTGGAAGAATAAAAACGGTCACATGAGTCTAGTCCTAATAAACTATGTTATTTCTTGTTCGTACTTGCGTGGCAGAAAACTTTATGTCTCGATTTATTTATGTGTGACGAAAGTACTTATGTGAACATATATGATATGACACATCATATTTGTTTAATGAATTGTCATCTTATTTGTACTGCTATGTGAAAGAGTTCACAGTTTTAATATGCTGCGTTTTTGTTACTGTACCTGTTGCAATAACCATGGCCGACCGTCGTTGTGCAAAAAAACATAGCCGACCGTCGTTGTGCAAAAAAATGCCCGACCGGCTGCTGGACCGCAAGTTGGGCTACATTCCCAACCCAAATCAAGCCAACGAGGCGACTCAGGAGGTCCATATAAAGCCCATCAAGGGCCCAGCAGCCGGGTCCAACAGGGCGGCGATATCAAGCAGTAGTAGCAGAGGAGTTCGACCTGTGTAGCGCGCCGGCATATTTAAGCTGGTCCTCACTCCCGTCAGCTTTCGAGGTGGGACTAAACTCCTTCGCCGGGCGCGCGAGGCGACGGTGACTGGGCCGGGGAGGGGCGAGGCTGGGCCTGTCGTACTGGGCCGACATGGGCCGGCGGCGACTTGGCAACAAATGGAGCCTCGTCAGCGTTGCGTCGACCGCATCGCCTTATTTAGTCCCACCTCGCCAACGGAAAGGCGCACCGACCGGCTTAAATAGCCGCGTCGGCTGTTTCTTTCGAACTCCTCTGTTACAAAAAGCTCCTTGTCAGCCCCGTTGGCCTACTTGTGGACCATTGGGGGTCCGCATCGACCGCCCGAGTCGCCTGTCGGCTAGATTTGGGTTGGATGCACATTCCCTGGGTCCACAAGGGTAGGTCGGGCTGTTTTTTTTCTAGTCAAAATTTTATTAGCAAACGAGGAGCCGTCCGCCTGCATTTATATGTGCATCTAAGAACCAACAAACGGCGGCTGGCATTATCATCACATAATAATATTGCACATAAAGCCAGCCGTCTGCCTCCATTTATATGAAACTGTACGAGCCAGCAGACGGCGGCATCATCATCACATAAGCATATTGCATATAGCAGCTTAACATATATAGTTGGAAAATAAATATTGTAGCTAGTACCGACGACGGCACCTTTATTTAGTTGCGGACGTGCATAATCATGCCCATTACAATAAGAAATGTCATAATATCAAAAATTGTTCCTAGTGCCGTCAACGGCACGTTTATTTAGTTGCGATAATAAGAAAAAAAATGTTCTCGTAGCCAAAAACCCATCAACAAACTAATTTCTTGTCCATGATCTTCAAAATCTTCTCTTTCACAGTTTCCGTCGTGTTGCACTCTGAAAATAGTATTTCAGCTAGAATGCGTCCCCTTGAAGCATTCACCTCAGCTTGATCAAACTCAAATATCCATTCATCTCCGTTCCAGTTTTGAATGCATTTCACCACAAAGAGACCACAAGAAACTCTGTAAAAAATCTCGAGTCAGGCATTGCTGTGTAAGAGAAGTACTTAGAACTTAAACAGTTGAACATACCCATCCTTTTGTAACGGCATATCGTACTCATTTATTGGCCACGAAGATACGTCTGGATGTTCCGTTTGTACAGGGGAGTTCACCTCCAAGGTATCTTTAGCTATTTCTGCCCTTTGAAATATAAATGTGAAATTCATATGAAGTACATAACTAATTACTACTATCTATCTTGTTACATGTAAAGAAAGAAGCTTACCAGCTGCCTTATTTTATTAAGAACTGCCTTGCTGCATTTACCAGTAGAATTTAAAACTTGAAACTCTTTTTTCTTGTTGTGCATGAGAATTGTTATCCAGTGACTTTCTTCCACATGAAAAGGAAAGTATGCCTACAACAAAGTTTAGTCAAGTTCTTGGACACACAATTAGTTATGTACTACGAAGGATCATACAAATGTGAAATACCTTATCTGTAATGAAATACTCCTCATTAACTCTAGACACCATTTTACTTTGGTTTGTGAAATGCTCCATAAAATGGTGCTTAGAGTTCTTAACCTTTCCTTCAGCACGAAGAATAAGCCAGTGTGACACCCAAGATGATAAAATGTGACGGTCAGAACAAGGATTATGGGTCTGTATATGGTTGCAATAACTATTGATGACCTGAAAATAACATAACAGCAATACTCCTCTTAGAAAAAATTAAATATGACATGTACTACTTCATATAATTGTTGTAATACATACACTGCCATGCAACCATTTTTTCGCAATGATGGCTTGAAGCATATCAGGTGTACACGTTTCCCCAGCAATTCATGTCATGTGCACGACAGTTTTCGTACTAAGCTTCGCCGAGTCTGATAGTGTCTTGATATAAACCTTCGCGGCCTCTATGTGATCCTCAGTAATGTAATCGGTATTAATCAGAACGTCTCTTATACCAAACAAACCTAAAATATAATCAAACAATGAGTAAATAATTTGTGCATGCAAGGAATGAAATATCTTCAAAACAAAGTACATAACACTTACTTTTCTTTGGACGTTTACGTCCAACGATCTGTTGGAAGGGTGAAAGAATATGCTTTGACTTTTTTCTCTTGCGTTTCCCATCATTCTCCTCAGTGCCACTTTCTTTCACATTCCCATCATTCTCCTTAGTGCCACTTTCTGTCGCATTCCCATCATTCTCCTTGGTGCCACTTTCTTTCGCTTTTTTAATAAGTGTGTTCAGACTATCCATACTAATCTCCTCTGATTTATCGGCGCTAGACCCGTCTGACACTGCATTTATATTCTTGGGGGTTGAAGTAACTGCTGGAAAGTCATTTGTGTGTACCGTTGCAAAAGATGGGTCGGTTGAATTACCATTCTCGTCAATAACGAAGGGGTCCCCTTCATCTCCTGTACCGGGTGTGTTTGGATGCATACCTTTCTCACGTGCGTACTTCTTCCCGTTCCCATTGGTGAAGGATGCCTCCACCCCGTTGTCCATATCATCCTTTGCAGGAGTTGATTTTACATCTGGAAAATATTTAGACGGACCATACCTCCTCATCCAGTTCTCACTGTGCTCCACAAACTCAACATCACTAAGCCCTCTATTTGTCTTGAAGACAAGACCTTTGTTCTCCAGCTCCTCCAGTACTATCTGCAATAACACATGTGAAGCAGTAAATACATGCAAATAATATGAATAATCTCATGTATTTTGAATAACACATCACTAATTACCTCAGCACATTTTTTAGGGACAAAGCGAATTTCTTTCTGCATGTCTTTCATGCTTTTCATAATTTGATCTAAGGTCGTGTCCTTGCTCGATGAAGCCTCGTCTCTATTATCCTTCCTTTTCCGCGAACGACCTGTTCTATCAACTGGCTCAGATTCTTCCTCCACAAATTTCCCCTCCTGAGCAATTATCATCTGTCTGTGCTTCTTACTTATTATGTCATCAACCTGTGCCATGTTAAATCATTTTAAATTACTCACCATGAAAAACGTTTCATAACGCCATGCATGCAAACCATAAATACTTACCCTCCCATTCCCGCGGCCGTACGATGTGTCGTACGCATCACGCTTCATAGCCTCGACTTCTGGCCAGTTAAGCATCAGCGGATACTCATGCGCGAGTGGATCAAAAGTCTCGTCATCAAGTGGCTGCACTTTCTCCCAAAACAAGTACTGCATGAACATAAAATATATTAGCAATCTTAACAGTCCAGACTATAGTTCGAAATAACATATATAACATACAATTTACCTGTATGAGAGCAAGGTTTCCCACCGGCCATGTAAATTTTGTACGATCCGATAAAGTCTTCGTGATGCCATCGACGCAAACGCGTAAAGTAAACGCGTTCCAGTTAAATGATTTAATGCTCTCCACATCCTCCACTAGCTTGTAAAAAGCATTAGGAACTTCTACCGTGGAGTGTGGTGCAAGAACAGTGCCTAGAAGAACCAACATAATTCGACGCAGGAAATCATCATCATACAATCCACTAGTAGTGATGTCGTGTATAAGCTGGTCTATCATTATTTCATTCGTACTCGAATCTATGAAACGACTCGGCACCTTCACTTTCGCCTTTAGCCCCCCTTTACCTAAAGCTTTCATGGCATCTCTGCCCTTGTTCACTAGGCCAAAAATATCAAACACATCTTCAGCGCGCAATGATATCGCACCGTTTCTTGATGGCATAATGAACCTTTCTGTGTCCACTGCGTATGATTTAATCATAAACATTAGCAGACACTTGCGCATGAGCACACTAGGAATCATCAACATTTGTCCTAGTCTAGTGCTTGCAAATCGTTTTTTTTTGCCTAGAGGTCAGTTTGCTGACGAGGAGACACCACTTCTCAACAGAACAGAAAATCTGTCCGTACTCCTCCGTCACTACGAATAGGAGCAAATAACATATTAGCTACTTTTCATGTGTACATGATGAACATGATGAATGCATCGTTCAAAAAACATAAAAATTACCTCCCACCATTACGGCCGCGGCGGGGTTGGCGGCGGCGGCGGGGGGGGGGGGGGGGGGGTGCTGGTGGTGATGATGCCGCCGACTGCGTGCTGTGGAACCGCGGCCGCCTACGTCAGAATCTTCGGCTGACGTGATGTAGACGGACGACCACGTTGGATAGCGTGCTGTCGATTGGTGGACAGCGGAAGAGGTGTTCTCCAACGGTGGCGGACGGACGGCGGATGAGGTGTTCACCAACGGCGGCGGACGGACGGCGGAGCGGCGTCACGGGGCCACAGTGCGAGGGTGAGGGGTGTCAGGCGATCGGGGGTAGATGGCGGCGTGGGTTAGGGCTTGGGGCAGGGCGTCGTGGGTGACGAGGGCATATGGCGGCGGTCGTGCCAGGTGCTAATCACGATAGATTCAGTCGGGCCCGCGTCGCTTCTCTCTCCACTGCCGTCCCCAATGATTGGGCCGGGCCCCAGACGACACGGCCGGCCCCAGACGACACGGGTTGATTAGCGTCGGCGTGCAGCAGCCATTCTAATTTAGTCCCACCTCGGCAGCCGAAGGATGTCCAGACCAGTTTATATAGCCGCCTCCGGTAGTCCATGCATGGTCATATCTTATATTCTGATATGACTTTACATAATTGCCCGGCAGTACACTGTCTGGTAGTGAACTGCCCGATAGGTATGTAAAGTCAAATCACAGTATTAAATATGTTTATTTTGTCATTTTGTTTATTTTTTAACTTCAAACGGAAAACAAATTTTTTTAAATATGGTGAGAAAATATTTTGTTTATCACCATCCACAGCACACACGCCAAATCTCGTATTTTTCTGGCGCTCGGCGCATTTTCTACGGTTTTCCAGGTCGAAAATCGCGGAAACACTGCCCGGACGTGACGCAACGTTCGTTTTGTGTCCGTTTTCGTTCAAACCTTGCGTGGGGGCCTACGTTGGCCGTGCCCACATGTACGCACACTTTCGTGCAATTGCATGCATGCGATCACGTAGCACCAGTGCAACCAGCTACTCGGTCTGCCGGGGAGTGGGTTCTCACTACGGACTTTTTTCTACTCCGTCAAACGTCACGACACTTTTTCCACACGTTGCCATCACCATCCACAGCACCCACGCCAATTCTCGTATTTTTCCGGCGCTCGGCGCATTTTCTAGGGTTTTCCAGGTCAAAAATCGCGAAAACACTGCCCGGACGTGACGCAACGTTCGTTTCGTGTCCGTTTTCGTTCCAACCTTGCGTGGGGGCCTACGTTGGCCGTGCCCACATGTACGCACACTTTCGTGCAATTGCATGCATGCAATCACGTAGCACCAGTGCAACCAGCTACTCATCTGTCTGTCGGGGAGTGGGTTCTCACTACGGACTTTTTTCTACTCGTCACGACACTTTTTCCACATGTTGCCATCACCATCCACAGCACCCACGCCAATTCTCGTATTTTTCCGGCGCTCGGCGCATTTTCTAGGGTTTTCCAGGTCAAAAATCGCGAAAACACTGCCCGGACGTGACGCAACGTTCGTTTTGTGTCCGTTTTCGTTCAAACCTTGCGTGGGGGCCTACGTTGGCCGTGCCCACATGTACGCACACTTTCGTGCAATTGCATGCATGCGATCACGTAGCACCAGTGCAACCAGCTACTCATCTGTCTGTCGGGGAGTGGGTTCTCACTACGGACTTTTTTCTACTCCGTCAAACGTCATGACACTTTTTCCACACATTGCCATCACCATCCACAGCACCCACGCCAATTCTCGTATTTTTCCGGCGCTCGGCGCATTTTCTAGGGTTTTCCAGGTCAAAAATCGCGAAAACACTGCCCGGACGTGACGCAACGTTTGTTTCGTGTCCGTTTTCGTTCCAACCTTGCGTGGGGGCCTACGTTGGCCGTGCCCACATGTACGCACACTTTCGTGCAATTGAATGCATGCGATCACGTAGCACCAGTGCAACCAGCTACTCATCTGTCTGTCGGGGAGTGGGTTCTCACTACGGACTTTTTTCTACTCCGTCAAACGTCACGACACTTTTTCCACACGTTGCCATCACCATCCACAGCACCCACGCCAATTCTCGTATTTTTCCGGCGCTCGGCGCATTTTCTAGGGTTTTCCAGGTCAAAAATCGCGAAAACACTGCCCGGACGTGACACAACGTTCGTTTCGTGTCCGTTTTCGTTCCAACCTTGCGTGGGGGCCTATGTTGGCCGTGCCCACATGTACGCACACTTTCGTGCAATTGCATGCATGCGATCACGTAGCACCAGTGCAACCAGCTACTCATCTGTCTGTCGGGGAGTGGGTTCTCACTACGGACTTTTTTCTACTCCGTCAAACGTCACGACACTTTTTCCATACGTTGCCATCATCATCCACAGCACCCACGCCAATTCTCGTATTTTTCCGGCGCTCGGCGCATTTTCTAGGGTTTTCCAGGTCAAAAATCGCGAAAACACTGCCCGGACGTGACGCAACGTTCGTTTTGTGTCCGTTTTCGTTCAAACCTTGCGTGGAGGCCTACGTTGGCCGTGCCCACATGTACGCACACTTTCGTGCAATTGCATGCATGCGATCACGTAGCCCCAGTGCAACCAGCTACTCCTCGGTCTGCCAGGGAGTGGGTTCTCACTACGGACTTTTTTCTACTCCGTCAAACGTCGACACTTTTTCCACACGTTGCCATCACCATCCACAGCACCAACGCCAATTCTCGTATTTTTCCGGCGCTCGGCGCATTTTCTAGTGTTTTCCAGGTCGAAAATCGCGAAAACACTGCCCGGCGACGTGTGATCGTGTCTGATTTCGTTCATATCGTGCGTGTAGGACTACATTCGGGATGCAAAGACACTCTCAGAATTTTGTTCTGTTACATGCATGCAATCACGTACTTTAGCGTCCTTACTATTTTATTATGTTTTAGCATATTGTCGTGTACAAATTAATCATCAAATCAAAACTCTCGAATGAAATGGACAAAATAAATTTCACTTAAATTTCATTCAACATAGATAAAATATTTTACATAGTCGAGCGAACTCGATGATTACAAGTTCATACATAAAGTCTACTACTTAGGCTTACAACGACATAACTAAATTAAATTAAAAACACTGTAAAAAACTACTCGTCGTCGCTATCAACGAGATCAATCACGTCCGGGCCGTCGCCGCCGTCATCATCGCTGCTGGATCGGTTGGCGAGGTCGTCCCAGTCCACCGGATCGTCGTCGGGATCCCCCTCCTCCGCCGGCGCCTGCTGCCACCCCGCCGGCGCCTGCTGCCACCCCGCCGGCGCCTGCTGCCACTCCTGCCGCCACTCCGGCGGCACCTGCTGCCACTCCGGCGCCGCCATGGCCGCCTGCTGCGCCGCCTCGGCCGCCTGGATTGCGGCCGCAATCTCGGCGGCCTCCGCCGCCTCCGCCGCCGCCGCTGCAGCCTCCGACGCCCGTACGGCTACGTGGTACCCCGGCGTGTCATCCGGATCGCCGTCCTCGCGGAGGATGACCTGCTCCGGCGGCAAGTCTATCCCCGGCGGGGAGGGAGGGGCGGCCGGCACGGGCGCCGGTGCCGGGTGCGCACCCTGGCCGCCGCCACGTCTGCGGCGATCGTGCGGTGGAGGCGGTGCGCGAAGGCGGAAGGCGGCCATGACCTCCCAATAGTCCTTCGCGCGCCAAAACTGCTGCCAGCCTTCGATGTTGTGCCGGCCGCCGCTGTGGTTGCGGAGCTCCTCCTCCGTCGCGCCGGGACCCTGCGTCGCGAAGCCGTCCGCGTCGATCTTCCAGTTGCGTGGAAGACGGCAGACCGGCGGCACAGGGAGGCAGTAGTGCTGAAGCTCTAGCGTCTCCGGCATGCCGATGCTCGTTGGCCATGCGTCGGGGACGTCGTCGTCGGCGCCGCCTCCGCCGGCGCTGCTGCTGCCGCGGAAGAACGCCATCGGGTGCGGGCAGGCGGCGACGGGCGTTGGTGGGACGGGTGTGGGCGGGGACGGCGGAGGAGGCGGGCAGGTGGCAGCGCGGTGGGACGGGCGTGGGCGGGGCGTCGCCGTTTTATAGCGGGGCGGGCGCGGGGCGGGGGAGGAGGCGGGCGGGCGCCAGCGCGTCTATTAACACCGGCGTTAATGACCGCGCGGCAGACAAGGCGGCCATGCGGGAGGCGAGGCGCCGCTTTGATCGTCGGGCGCCGGCCGGTCGGGTGGCAGACCAGCGGCAGCGGCGGCGCGGCAAGTGAGGAGCCGACAGCGACGGCGGGCGGCAGCGGTGGCGTCTGGCAGACGGCAGCGGTGCCGTCCGGCAGGCGCGGTAGCAGGCGGCAGCGGAGGCGCGGCCTCCGAGGAGACAACAGCGGCGGCAGCGGTGGCGTCCGGCAGGCGGCACGCGCGTGCAACCGCCTGCGTGCATGCGCGCCTCGGGCGCCGTGATTGGCGGACGGGTGCGGGCTGGCGTGGGGTCGGGGGTGCGGCGCGACGCGTTGACTGCGGCACTGCCGCCTCGCGGGCGGGCGGGCACGTCTGCATGCTGCCATGTCACCAGGCGCGTGCGGCCGGCCGGTTTAATTTTTTTCCCTCCCGGGCGGGCGGGCTGTATTCATATACGTATTGCTTCGCTTGTTTTTTTTTTTGCGGGCGGTCGGGCCGGCGGGGGAAGCTTTTTCGAAATATGCCCATCATGCCCTCTGTTATGAAGGGGTATTGAGCAATCTCGGCCGTCCTTGTGTTTAAGGGGGTCTACCGAAGCGGAAGTGTAAAATTTATGTGTGGCAACATCCCATTCTTGGTGAAATGCACAGAACCACCACATTCGTATTATCATGTGCGGAAAATGACCACTTTACACAATGTTGCATTTTGCATCCCACCGAAAATTTGACAGTGGCAAAGAAATACTGACCTATTTTTTGAGCAAATTTTGACATGGCAAATCCTCCGCATGGCTAGACAGAGATGGTGCGCGTGTAAAATCATCGCATGCGCTAGAAATTTATGAAACATAATAATGAGAACAATTTATTTTATAAACTAGCCTACCAGTTCATCCGCAACCAACCAATGGGCAAGGTCAACACATCTCGTGCAAAGGGTTAGATCGGTGCAACCGGCTGCTGGTCTCGACTCGATCCATTATCACATGTGCAGCAGCAACGGTGACTATTCATCGAGAGGGAACCAAATGGCTAGGTCAACTCAAGTCTCGTGCGGGCTTTGATGCAAAACATCGATCGATCTGGCCAGCAAACTAGGTGCACACACCAGTCTTGTTTGCATCGGTGGGGGTCAGTAAGCAATGAAGGGATCGCTCGGGTTCAATTAGCAACGAAGGGATTGCTCGGGTTCTGTTAGCAATGAAGGGATCGCTCGAGTTCAGTAGTAGCGCGAGGGTCGCTTTGTTCAGTACGGCTCACTCAGGTTCAGTTAGCGAAGGGCTCGCACACGCACGCGTACAAGAGAAACACACAAACCACTACATCAAACCAGGCCCGACAACCCACCAATTGCCCAAAGAATGTCATGAATGTGCTTCTCCGCTCTGCCCATGACGAAAAGCCCATTTTCTGTGGGAACTTTTTTCATAGAAAAAGGAACCCACCATCTCTTTGATGATACATATTTTTGTCACAATTACCATCATGGAAGTGTCACTTCCATGACAGAGAATGTTTTCGGTCGGTCCATAATGTCACGGATGTGTCTTTTGTTAATAATGTATGGGTAAAAGTGCCATCCTTAATTGAGATTTGCAAGGGGATATGAGCTATATATCTAGACATACTTCAAAAAAGAATGAAATTATCTCTGTTTAACTGGGGTGATAGACTTCTAGCAGTCTTCGGATGATGGACTTTTAGTAATACTGAGAAAATGTGAGGTCCTAGAACAGAATGTGGTGGTTATTTCACATGGACATTACCATTCTTGCATGCTGGAACATTCTGGTCAATCACAATGCTAGGATCATTTGCAATATATGTCCATCTGTTATTTATAGAAAAAAGAAAACTCAAAGAAGATATAGCTCTATTTCTTGATAGGATCAACTGAAGGACATTCCATCACTATCATACTGGTTACATCTTTTCCAGTAATTGTGGTTCCTTGATTTTGTTCATTTTCCTTGTCAATGGTTTCTACTTGTTTGCTCGGGTTTAAAATAGTTACACTAGGATACCCACCTTGGTTCAGATCAAAAAAGGAAGATCGTAGCTGTGGTGTAAAAACAAGGAACTTTGCTAACCTTAGATTTGGTGGAGTGTTCATTTAGTTCAACGAGAAAATGCATGCCAGCGTGTCGATATACACCTCTACATAGCCTCAGTGGATGCGGTCTAAAGCATCACACATCACATGTGGGTGCGTCTAGTATGTATGTTTGTTGCAAAATAACAAATAATAATACATGTGCAGTTTTACAAATATGTTTTTCCGGCCAAAATAATCTTCAGTTAAGAATTGTTCTAAATTAGTAGATAACGTGGAATGCACGACGTCCAGGAATTGATTCAATACTGTGGTGCATGTTGGAACCATGCGCATCACGTGATTATGATGCAGTACATATAGCATGATGATGTCGGAGAAACTTGTGCGGCATGTTATGGCAAAATGGCAACGAGAGTGTGTAGGGTATTGCTTCTTTGAGTTTCAATCGTACATTTCGTGGCAAATCTAGCAAGCGATAGAGAACGAAAATAACTTGCTTAGTATGTTCAGTTTGGCTCAAAACCGTACACGTAAGTATGATATGTTTCTAAACTGATAGTGCAAAGTAGAAGATTTCCTCAATAAAATCGAATCTGCTTCAAAAAAAAGATACCAGAGTTGTTTACTTGACTAAACCACTAAGGTGTCATGCCCAGGCTTTAGTTGGGATCGCCTTTTTGATTAGTGAAGGATTTCTTTTCTAGGCTATGGTCATTACTCTTCACTACGTTAGATTGTTTTCTTCGAATAATGAGCATGGGCTTTTTTTTTAACTCTAATTAGCATGGGCTCTGCACCTTCATTAGAAATATAAAAAGATTGACTGGTTATCAACAATTGAAATGCTTTTGCGTTGATATGCCTCGGAGTGAGCTGAACATGTCACTACCTAGAACATTTCGCCACCAAACAGAAGAAACATCTGCCGTATGATTCATGTTTTGTGCTCTACAATATTAGGTAGGCTTGGATAAAGTACGTGTTTTTTCTACCTGGTGCCAACACCAGTGGGTCTTTCCTTTTTCATTGTGTATCTCTTCCCTTCGTTTTCATGAAATAATGATTGTGAATTACCAACGATTGATAACAACGAGACTAATCAAAATACATTCTGTTCATGCAGAGGTATACATCATAAGTTGCATACAGAAGAATAGGCTTTATCTTTAATGAAATCAAAATAAAAAATGGACTCCAAGATTCTCTAGCTTTGCGGGCTTTGGTGTTGAAAAATATCGTGAACATCTAAGCTTGGATAAAAAAAAAACTTTAGCAATTTGTAAATATAGTTTTAATTAGATGTGGGAATCAATATTCTGCTCTTATGTATTTCTCGTAATTATTAAAATGTTCATAATATAGGTCATCACTCCAAGTAGACAACCATTTGTGAGAAAATACTATACGTCATAGAGCTCTGAAAGAAGTCCCCGTGTGATTTATTTATTTATAAAAAAAATCAGTGGGGTAAATCCTAAAGATCCATTTGTCTCCGGAGGAGGCAAGCACACTGATCAGCATGTTCTTTTAGATTTTTGATATGTGGACTGATGGAGGAGCAAAAGCCTCGTGTGACATTTTGTTTAAGCTATTTCACGTGACTATGGTACTATGAGTGTGTTTCTTCATCAAATTGATGCGTATGTGCGACCGGGTTACTCTAGCTTTATGGGATGCCAGTTTCTTCGCCAGCTCTTTAGGATATTTCCTAAGGACGTCTCCCTCCCGAGCCGCCCCCCGCAAGGGCGACCGGGAGGCCCCAGATCCCATCGCTGCCGAACCTCCCCCACTCCTCCTCCTCCTCCCTCGCCGCCGCCCAAGGGTGTGGCCAAGCGAAACCTAGCCGTCGCCGCCGGCGGCGGGGACTCGGGCCCTCTCGCTCTGGTGGGGCTGGCGCGGGCCGGCGCCGCCGGGCCGGAGCGTGGCGGCGGGCCGGTCGCCACGGCGGGTGGTGGCGGCGCCTCGGCGACGTCGATTCCTCGCGGCAGGAGGCCTTGCGATCTGGTGCGTCGCGGCCGCCAGGAACGGCGGCGGCGTGACCGGATCGGTTCGCGGCGGCGCGGCCGGATTTCGCTGGTCGGCCGTCGGCACGGTGGTGGGTGCGACTCGTCGGCAACTGGGCAGATCCGCGGGATTCTACCCTTGTCTGGCCCTTGACAGTGTGGGCAACTACGGGGGAAACCCTAGATCTCCTTGGGATCGAGCGATGGCGGCGCTTTTGTGTCGTAGTCCCTCTTTAGGGCATTGTTTTGGAGTTTGCTCCGGTTGAAGGGACCAGCGACGTCGGCGGCGCACGTCTGGTGGAGCAACTGCCGATGAAAATCGCGCCGACTACGGTCATGGCAGACGATGGCGGCGTCTTAGATGTCGTTCCCTTGTCGAGGCATCGTCGTTGCAGTCCGCGTCATCAGGCTCGGGATGCTCCGGGGGAAACCCTAGATCTGGGTCTTCCGGATCGGACGATGATGGCGTTTTATCGCTTTACCTCCTTGGGGCATCGTTTTGGAGTAAGTGCTGGCTGGGGGGATGGTGGACTGGTGCTTCATCTCACACATCGATGGCGGCGGATATCGGCGGCATGGCGTTGTGGTGGCTCGGCGTCCGATGCACGGAGATGGACTCGCGCAGGACGAGGTTGCTGTCTGGCGTCATGGTGACGTCGATGGCAGAGTGGCCAGACAAGGTAGAAGCCTCAATATGATCTGAAGACGGACCTGTGAAAGATGGCGGCGACGACACACGAGTGCGTTTGACCGGATTGTGCCTCAGACCCGGTATGTGGCTCGGCTGGGGCTTCCGAATATGTTTTGGCTTCCGGTTTTTGATGTTAGGCTTAGGTGAGTAGTTTGGGTAGCGGCTCAGCTAGCACCCCTTCATCATTTTGGATAGGTGTAGCGGCATGTGTTGCCAAGATGGTGGATTCAGGCACATTGTTGTAATACTTTGTAAGGTCCTCAAGAATAATCAATAAAGTGGCCGTATGCATCTCCCAGATGCAGAGGCCGGGGGTCATCCTCCTTTTCTAAAAAAAAGCTCTTTACGATCAAAATTTGTCACCACCAAAGTGAACACGTTGCGGAATATCATATTGGTTACGAAAACATCAAGTGAGGCTGTCTATCGCTGGACCAAAGTACAATCGCCATGTGAACAAAATAAATTATGCACCAACCATTGTTTTAGTGATTAATGTTTTCCATCGACATATAGAACTCACTTTCATCATTATTTTGATAAAGGGCATTTTATTGACTCCTTTCACCACAGTAGGTAGACCAGATTGCATCTCTGTAGATCAACTTATCGCTGATTGTTACCACCATACCTTCTTTTCTTTAGTGATTTAGTCCACCCCCCCCCCCCCCCCCCCCCCCCCCCCGCGATGGTTGTAATTCATACCTTCAGTTTGACATTTAGCACAGCGGATAAGTGGCAATCTCAGATGCACTAGAAAGACAAGGGAATTGGAGACATTGGGAGATAAGCAATCATTGGTAAGCTGATGCGGCCTCTCCATAATATATGAGGCATGGCTCCTAGAAGCTATGAATCAGCATAGTGGTTACCTATCACGACATGCCGTGTATTACCATCTACATGCTTAGTTCAATACTGAGGGTGCACACCAGTCTTAGGCACATTGAGGCGCATATGAAGTGAGTCCATGGGCCTTTCATGGTTGTTGTTGTGAGCAACTGACACAAGATCTCTCTGTTGTGGATACTGTCACGATCATCATCGATTTGTGATGTTTCTTCATGGCCATAGGCACTCGTACACACGTGTACTTAAAAGCACTTCGTATGACTTTGACTTTGTAATGAGTTGTAATATGAATAACATATTCTGCAAATAATGTGGTTGAATGGTCAAAATTTGAAAGCATTGAACCCTTACATAAATCATGACAGTGCTATAGAGGATTTCCATATTTAAAAAATACAGTCTGAGCATGGTGTGTTCCTTTTTTTTGAGCGAACCTCGTCCGAGAGTATCCTTAGTAGAGTCAAGAAAGAAGGAAAATCATAAGGAATTAATTGACTCAAATAGATTCACCAACAACTTAACAGCCACAAGAGAATGAAAAGAAGGGGGGACATTGACGGCCTTCGTGGCATTTGCCACCAGCTCGGGTCTCGTCATTGGCCACACCTCAGGCCCATCTCTTTCGCACCGGTACACTTCCCTGGTTTGGACGAAGCAGTCGTGGTGTGTGGTGTAACCAGATCTGGTGCGCGGTAGCGCATACTAGCCCCGCTGCAACCTTCATCATGTTCTGGCTAGGCTACTCTGATGCAGGCCCGATCTTGATCCGGCGGCACGGCCCTGCCATGGTACACATTCCTGCTGAGCTGCTGGACGCTAGGGTGGCAGTCTTAGGGATGTATTTGTTGTAGGGAAAAAGATTGAGGGCATACAAGGTGGGCCGCTGCCTACCTTGAGGGGGCTATTGCTTTTGGTGGTCCATCACACATATTTCTAGAAAACCCCCTATATTTCCCTGAAATCAACCCGTACTACAGGTATTTCTAAGTCAGGAAAACATTTCAAATTTACATAAAGCCCCTAAGCTTTATTGACATTAACCTGCGGTCCGTGCTTAATGAGTCTATGAAAACATTTCTTTTTTGTAGTAATTTCTCGGAAATCAACCTGCGGTCCACTTGCCCAAACTTAAAATTAAATGCTAAAGTCATGATTCGAACACGCTACCATAGCACTGCAGTTGCATCACGCTGGCCACCACACCCAACCAGTTTTTATGTACAAAAGGTAGAGCTTTTTGTAGATATAGCAAATGAATATCATGGTTGATTTCCCTAATGAAATCAGCCAACGAGAAAGTGAGTCCTTTAAATACTTTTTGAATTTAGGCGGGTTTGTCATTAATTCTCTAGCCAAACAGGGAATATGAGGAGAAAATTGCAAGCGCTATAATCAGGAGTTAACATATACGTGATTAATGATTCGCATGGAATCAGCCAATGAAACCCATATACCAAAGGAAAAAGGGGACAATTGCTTCAATTACTACATCAATTTAATGCCTAGCTGACTAAAAAGAGCAGAATATCTTGTAATGAATACCCGACTAATATACCCACTTGAAGGCATTACTAGGAAAGACATACTATAGAACACACGACTATTCAAAGTTAAATAGTCTCACATCGGTTTCTTACACTAAATATCATCAATTTATATACATTCATAAATGGTTTGAAATATTAACAAGCCATCTTGGAAATAAAGAGTAGAGAATGAGAATGGAGGAGGTGCATCATCGATTGGGTGTTAAATCAAATGATTATGCAGAATTAAATGAGGGCGTGCCCCCTCATGCATGATGAAGGAGGGCCTTGCACTATTGATTCGAAAGCGGGAATCCTGGTCTCCTAGGTGGGATCGTAAACTTGAATTAGTGGTGAGCGTAACACAGCCAACACTATGAGCGTAACACACCAATTTTATCTCCCGTTGCAACGCACGGGCCCTTTTGCTAGTATAAATAAATTTTAGTTGATGGTCTCACTTCTAGCAATCTTGGCCCATTGGGGCAGATCCTTCGCTGAATGGTTGGATCTGCGAGGTGGTTGTTGTCGAGGCAACGAACCTAACAATGAGTATTAGGGGTACGAACAAGGTGCGGAGCCTAACTACGGCGCAAGTGTATTAATCGGATTTTACTAGTTCAGGTCCCTCTTGGAGAGGTAACAACCCTACGTCTGGTGTTTTCTCTTGGGCTGTATAATTAGAATGGATGTTGAACCCTTGCCATGGATTGGGAGACCGGCTTATATAGAGTATACCTCAGGCTCATAACTGCCAGGTTACAGGGGGATTAAAGGAGCAAAACTACGGCAGTCGCAGGTAACGACAGCCATAACTACACTCGAAGTCCGACATAAAGCTACTCGACCGTTGCAGCTCCAATGTTGCTCCAACGCCTCCTCTATCCAAGTGATGAAGGCTGGGCCAACTAAATGGAAGGCGTCCGAGTGCCGTCGGTGTATCCGAGTGGATTTGCTGTGGTGCGCATCAGAAAGCGCATGTGGTCCAAGGACCTTCCAATGATGGTGTAGGGAACTAGGTGGGCCTTAGATGTCACGTCCTTGACCCTAGTAGTAGTAGGTGACCCCATCATTACACCCCCCTCCAATCGGTTGGGATTTGTAGTACGAGTGAACTGAGCCTTTGGTTTGGTCAGAGTGCTTCGGGGGCACTCGGAGTCTTCTGCCAAGTGGTTACCCACTGTGCCTGAAGTGAAACCGCAACAGATTCTAGACTAAAGGGTTTTTGTGTAATTGGATAGCGTTGATCGTTGGGAAAAACCTAGTGGAAATCGTATGTCCCTCAGGAGAGATAGATTTGAGTTCCGAGTGAGGACATGCCATAAAACTTGAGTAACAATGCTAGCGCGTGGTCTGACTCTCTGGAGAGATGCCGCTCTTTATCCCAGGGGAGCACCTGCGTGGGCCATCTCTGAATCCAAAATATGAGGCTCGTGCCTTGGAGCCTAGTGAAAGGGCCAAGTTAACCCGCGGAGGGGCGTCAAGCTCATCCCATTGCGATCTTGAAGACGACTCCATTCGGGTATTTTACGTGTCTGGGTGCACGGTGAAACGCCTCCATCATATCTACAATTTTTTATTATTTCATGCAAATATTTTACTACTTTTACATACTTTTGGCAAAAATATATATGATTTTCTTGGACTAACATGTTGATCCAGTACCCAGTGCCAGCTCATGTTTGTTGTATGTTTTTTGTTTCGTAGAAATCCATATCAAACAAAATCCAAACATAATAGAAATTGACGGAGATTTATTTTCGCATATATGTGAGTTTTGGAAGCAAAAACCAACCCGAGACGATGCTTGAGGGGCCCACAAGCTCACACGGCGCGCCCCCTACCCTGGGAGCACCTAGCAGGCTTGTGGCTACCCCGTAAGGCGGTTGGGTCCCTTCTTTCGCCGCAAGGAAAAAAATCCGGATAAAAATCCCCTCGAAATTTCAGCCCAATCGGAGTTATGAAACTCTACGAATTTAAAAAACGGTGAAGCCAAGAAAACAAGAACGCGAAACAAAAGAGAACAGAGAGAGATCCAATCTAGAGTGGCTCCTGCCCTCCGGGAGCCATGGAGGCCAAGGACCAGTGGGAAAACCATCCTCCTTTCTAGGAGGAGGCCATGGAAGAATAAGAAGGAGGGGGGCTCTCTTCCCCTCTCTCCGGGTGGCGCCGGAACGCCGACGGGGCAATCATCATGTGATGGCGATCTACTCCAACAAATCCATCATCTTCATCAACACCTCCGTCACCTTCCCTCATCTATATTCAGTGGTCCACTCTCCCGCAACCCTCTGTACCCCCTATTTAAAAATGGTGCTTTATACATCATATTATTATTCAATGATGATGTGTTGTTATCCTGTGATGTTTGAGTAGATTTTTTTGTCCTATGGGTAATCGATGAATTGCTATGTTTGGCTTAAATTGCTCGTGGTAATATTGATGTCCTTTGGTGCCCATCATATGAGCGCGCGCGTGGATCATACCATAAGGTTAATTGTATGCTGATAGGACTATACATTGGAGGGCTAGAAGACACATTTTCAAGCCACATAACTCCACGGGCACAACTATAGATGGAAAAACTGTAACCACATAACGCATGCGGATAACCAACCCGACATAAAACTCCAGATCTACGACCCTATCGCACAGAAAGACTTGATTGAAAAACAAGGCATGGGCGAATCAACCTGTGGTTGAGTTGGTTAGGTGGACAGTGGTATCCTCTACCCATCAGGGTTCAAATCCTGATGCTCGCATTATTCCTGGATTTATTTCAGGATTCCCGGCGATGCGCTTTCAGTGGGAGGAGACGTTCCCGTCGACGACGAGGCGCCTACAGTGACTTCGTAAATCTCAAGATGATATGCCGGCTCAGTCTCTCGGAGGTGCTCATAGATGCGTTCATAGGAATGAGTGTATGCACGTTTATATGAGTGCTTGTGTCTTTACTGATGCTTAAAAAAAACAAGGCACGGACTAGCAGGGTATCAAACGTACATGTCCCCGGCGCGGCGAAGCGAGCTGTGCGCCGGCACAGGGCCCCAAAAATCAGGGGCACCCAATTACAGGTCCAAGTATTCTCCTTTCAGTTTGGGGCCTATATTGCTTAGTCACCTGAACCACTCTTTTTGGGCCACCTGGGCCTGGTGTCTCCAGCCGCCGATCGCTGGCATTCTCCGTCTCAAACTAATCAGATCGAGTTGGAGAGGAAAACACGGCACTTACATACGCGATTTCCAGTTTCTAATAAAAATCCGAGATTTCCTGCCTGTCTTTAGATTTGAATTGAAATCGTTGATCTGTCTACGTCTTCTTGTAGATCGGCGTCAGCAGGAGCCACGCGATAGGCTACCGGCCGCACGCTGGAACTGCGCGGAAATTGCAGGCGCCCGCTGACATCAACGCCGCCACGCCATTCAAGTAACCAGTACCCTACAGGCTACAGCTCCTCCTTTTTCTCATTTTGATTGATACAAACAGCAAAGCCGTACCACTGCCATCACAGTGTATTGATTTTTCTTGGAACATTTGTTGTGCAGTCAAATGCTTTGGGGATCCATGTAGTGTCACGCATCAAAGATTTTCAATAGTTGTTCGTCGAAAATTAAAGTTTGATCCTTTTCTATTTTGCCATCTTGACAAGTCTATAATTCATCGAGTATGCACTAATATTTTTTTTCATAAACAGAAACAGTCATGCATTCTAGAAATAGGAATTATGATTCTGGAGCCGAATAGAGTAGGGGTGCTCTGGATAATTTGTTGTGAAAGGATCTCAAACTAATTCGGAAAATCAAAATCACACAAAAAGGAGGTCAGTTTATTACTTTAGCTATACCTTTAGTCTTTTGCATTGATATTCGAGAAATTTATAAATATTGTATACGAAATAGCACACATTTTAATTATATAAATGAGATTATAGTCGATCTATAGTATTATAAAAAAACTAGGGCCCCATTTTTTTGCTTTTCGCACCGAGGCCCTGAATTCCTGGAGACGGCCCTGTATAGTGAGATGGCATAGCGCTCGAAGGATACAGATACCACCAGGTAGCATTATTCTTGTTAACCGGCAGGAACTCTGAATTTTTTATATGTACTCCCTCCGTTCCAAAATAGAAGACTCAACTTTGTACTAACTTTAGCATAAAGTTAGTACAAAGTTGAGTCTTCTATTTTGGAATGGAGGGAGTAGAAGCGAATTGACAGGTTCGGAAGAAAATCTGGTTAAAAACCAATAGAAAGTCATCTAGCTTAGAGGGTGTTTGGATACTCTCTAGTCATGTGATTAGTAGTAGTCAGACTAAAAGTTTTTAGTCAGGCCCTGTTTGGAAGGTGACTACTACTAGTCAGCATTAAATGTTTCAGTATTAAATATTTGGAAGGCAACACCAATTAGAGGAGAGAGAAGGGGACTTTAGTCAGTAAAAGTCAGGGGTGTTTGGAGGTTTACTGACTAAAGGTGACTACTACTAGTCTCTAGTCACTTTTAGTTGGGGGTGGGGTGACTAGGGACTAAACTAGTTTTAGTCACCCAGTAGTCAGGGGTGTTTGGAGGTTTACTGACTAAAAGTGACTACTACTAGTCTCTAGTCTCTAGTCACTAGTGATCCAAACACCCTCTTAGACTCGTTAGGTGCATGCACACTTCAATGTAGAGATCTCTTCAATGTATTAGTCAAGTTGGATTACTTGCTGGTGTGCATGGGAACTTCAGTGTTTTACTATGTTTCTGATTCCTCCCAGTTCCGCACCCTGTTTCTGATTCCTCCAAGTTGAACCAAATAGCTAGCCTTAGGCCTTGCCCATATGTAGCCCAAAAGACTTGCCTAGCTAAACATCAACGGCAAGAGATCCAACCCAACCTGAAGTTTCCAAAGCTTAACTTTAACGAAAGACAAAGAATCAAATTAAAGGCGCCCCTGACCTGATTTTTGTTGGTTCGGTAAAGAATTAAAGATGGAGCAAGAGTGATGTTGTCTATATGCTAAACTAGGACCAGTCTCGCTTACTACTTTCTTTTAAGCTCGAGCTAGCTTGGTTGGCTCTTGGGCTGAGGATGCTTAACTTTTAGGCCTTAGATGAGCTCAGATTTTATTCAAGTGGGTTCAAATATCTAAAATAACTACCAACAAATATATTATGGAAATTACCAACATGTGTATCAATAAATTTGAAGTACACTACATACTTGGGTCATAGGTCCGAATCATCCAATCGGAGATAGCAGGTGGTATGTTCCATTTCTGTAGAGAGTTTTCAGGTGGTAAACTGGAGTTTACCCATGTTTAAGCAATAACCATAATTTTGCGGCGTACAGCAAAACAAAATATTTTGGACAAATTTTACTAATAATTAAATAAAATTGAACGAAAACTAAAAGGATTACCAATATATTCGAGAAGGTGGGGGTAACAGGCTGGTTAGACAATTGCTTTTGACTCTCATATGTTTGTTGCTGACTAGTTAAGAAAATGAACTAGTAAGTCGCCCCCTCCCCCTCCGTCGCTCCCCGCGCGAGCGACCGAGGAGACCCATCCCTCCGCCGCCGGCCTCCTCCTCCTCCCCGCTCTCCCCTCCGCAGCCGCCGGTATTCAGCGCCGTGCTAAGCCCGTGCGTGTGACGGCGGCGGCAGAGGCATCGCCCTCTCACTCCGGGTTCAGGATGCGCAGGGCCCCAGATCTCGAGGATGAGGCCCCGATCTATGGCAGCGGTGCCGATCTGGCCCACGGCGGTCTCCATGAGTGCGGCTGTGTGGCGGCCAACTGGTTCCTAGGGGCGGCCGTGGCGGCAGCCTGGCTATGCTCTGCGTAATGTGGGGCAGAGGGTGCAGGATTCAAGGCGGCGGCCCCTAGGCTGGCCTCCTCGTCCTGGCGCGGCGGGGCAGGTGGGCTACCGGGGATCGGATCGGGTGCCCGATGATCATCCGGCGTTTGGTGTCGCGGCATCAGATCTGGTGGTTCCCCTCCCTCCTGTTGCCTCTCTCGTGGTCCCGGTGGTTTGCGGCTATAGGCTCTGGTGATGGTGAGCCTTGTTGGTGTACCTTGGGTCCGGGGGAAACCTTGGCCCGTACGGCCTACCAGCAGCAGCGTCATCCATGGGCGTCGCTTTCCTTCATGAAGGTGCAACTGAGGGCCCAATCTAGCCACTCCGATCTCCTCCCGGGTGAAAACCTACAATCCTCATTGGATTTGGCGACAGCGGCACTTCACGTCGTGACCTTCCTGGAGGTGTCGTCAGGGGCCTTGGGGCTCGATTGGGAGTGCAGAGGAACTGCAGGTGGAGGGGATGAGACCAGTGGCTGCAGGTGGTGTGTGGGGAACGTAGTAATTTCAAAAAAATTCCTACGCACACGCAAGATCATGGTGATGCATAGCAACGAGAGGGGAGAGTGTTGTCTACGTACCCTCGTAGACCGAAGCGGAAGCGTTGACGCAACGTAGAGGAAGTAGTCGTACGTCTTCCTGATCCGACCGATCCAAGCACCGTTACTCCGGCACCTCCGAGTTCCTAGCACACGTTCAACTCGATGACGCTCCCTGGGCTCCGATCCAGCAAAGCTTCGGGGATGAGTTCCGTCAGCACGACGGCGTGATGACGATGATGATGTTCTACCGACGCAGGGCTTCGCCTAAGCACCGCAACGATATGACCGAGGTGGAATATGATGGAGGGGGGCACCGCACACGGCTAAGGAACGATCACGATGATCAACTTGTGTGTCTATGGGTGCCCCTGCCCCCGTATATAAAGGAGTGGAGGAGGGGAGGGCCGGCCCTCTCTATGGTGCGCCCTAGGGGAGTCCTACTCCCACCGGGAGTAGGATTCCCCCTTTCCTAGTCCAACTAGGAGTCCTTCCATGTATTAGGAGTAGGAGACAAGGAAGGGGAAAAGGGAAGAGAAGGAAGGAGGGGGCGCCGCCCCTCCCCCTAGTCCAATTCGGACTAGCCAATGGGGGGGCGCGCGGCCTGCCTCTCCCTCTCCCCTAAAGCCCAATAAGGCCCATATACTTCTTCCCCCGTATTCCCGTAACTCCCCGGTACTCCCGAAAATACCCGAACCTCTCAGAACCTTTCCGATGTCCGAATATAGTCGTCCAATATATCGATCTTTACGTCTCGACCATTTCGAGACTCCTCGTCATGTCCCCGATCTCATCCGGGACTCCGAACTCCTTCGGTACATCAAAACTCATAAACTCATTATATAACTGTCATCGAAACCTTAAGCGTGCGGACCCTACGGTTCGAGAACAATGTAGACATGACCGAGACACGTCTCCGGTCAATAACCAATAGCGGGACCTGGATCCCCATATTGGCTCCTACATATTCTACGAAGATCTTTATCGGTCAGACCGCATAACAACATACCTTGTTCCCTTTGTCATCAGTATGTTACTTGCCCGAGATTCGATCGTCGGTATCTAATACCTAGTTCAATCTCGTTGCCGGCAAGTCTCTTTACTCGTTCCGTAATACATCATCTCACAACTAACATATTAGTTGTAATGCTTGCAAGGCTTATGTGATGTGCATTACCGAGAGGGCCCAGAGATACCTCTCCGACAATCGAAGTGACAAATCCTAATCTCGAAATACGCCAACCCAACATCTACCTTTGGAGACACCTGTAGAGCTCCTTTATAATCACCCAGTTACGTTGTGACGTTTGGTAGCACACAAAGTGTTCCTCCGGCAAACGGGAGTTGCATAATCTCATAGTCATAGGAACATGTATAAGTCATGAAGAAAGCAATAGCAACATACTAGACGATCGGGTGCTAAGCTAACGAATGGGTCATGTCAATCACATCATTCTCCTAATGATGTGATCCCGTTAATCAAATGACAACTCATGTCTATGGCTAGGAAACTTAACCATATTTGATCAACGAGCTAGTCAAGTAGAGCCATACTGGTGACACTCTGTTTGTCTATGTATTCACACATGTATTAGGTTTCCGGTTAATACAATTCTAGCATGAATAATAAACATTTATCATGAAATAAGGAAATAAATAATAACTTTATTATTGCCTCTAGGGCATATTTCCTTCAGTCTCCCACTTGCAGTAGAGTCAATAATCTAGATCAGATCGTCATGTGATTTAACATCAACAGTTCACATCATCATGTGATTAACACCCATAGTTCATATCATCATGTGACCAACACTCAAAGGGTTTACTAGAGTCAGTAATCTAGTTCACATCTCTATGTGATTAACACCCAAAGAGTACTAAGGTGTGATCATGTTTTGCTTGTAAGAGAAGCTTAGTCAACGGGTCTGCCAAAATTCAGATCCGTATGCATTTTGCAAATTTCTATGTCTACAATGCTCTGCACGGAGCTACTTTAGCTAATTGCTCCCACTTTCAATATGTATCTAGATTGAGACTTAGAGTCATCTAGATTAGTGTTAAAACTTGCATCGACGTAACCTTCTACGACGAACCTTTTTGTCACGTCCATAATCGAGAAACATATCCTTATTTCACTAAGGATAATTTTGACGGATGTCCGGTGATCTACTTCCTAGATCACTATTGTACTCCCTCGCTTAAACACAGTGTAGGGTATATAATAGATCTGGTACATAGCATGACATACTTCATAGAATCTATGGCTGAGGCATAGGGAATGACTTTCATTCTTTCTATTATCTGCCGTGGTCGGGCTTTGAGTCTTACTCAATTTCACACATTGTAACACAGGCAAGAACTCTTTCTTTGACTGTTCCATTTTGAACTACTTCAAAAAACTTGTCAAGGTATGTACTCATTGAAAACTTATCAAGCGTCTTGATCTATCTCTATAGATCTTGATGCTTAATATGTAAGTAGCTTCACCGAGGTCCTTCTTCAAAAAAATCCTTTCAAACACTCCTTTATGCTTTGCAGAATAATTCTACATTATTTTCGATCAACAATGTGTCATACATATACTTATCAGAAATGTTGTAGTGCTCCCACTCACTTTCTTGTAAATACAGGCTTCACCGCAAGTCTGTATAAAACTATATGCTTTGATCATCTTATCAAAGCGTATATTCCAACTCCGAGATGCTTGCACTAGTCCATAGATGGATTGCTGGAGCTTGCATATTTTGTTAACACCTTTAGGATTGACAAAACCTTCTAGTTGCATCGTATACAACTCTTCTTTAACTAATCCATTGAGGAATGCAGTTTTGTTTATCCATTTGCCAGATTTCATAAAATGCGGCAATTGCTAACATGATTCGGACAGACTTAAGCATAGATACGAGTGAGAAACTCTCATCGTAGTCAACACCTTGAACTTGTTGAAAAACCATTTGCGACAATTCTAGCTTTGTAGATAGTAACACTACTATCAGCGTCTGTCTTCCTCTTGAAGATCCATTTATTTTTTATGGCTTGCCGATCATCGGGCAAATCCTTCAAAGTCCATACTTTGTTCTCATACATGGATCATATCTCAGATTTCATGGCCTCAAACCATTTTGCGGAATCTGGGCTCATCATCGCTTCCTCATAGTTCGCAAGTTCGTCATGGTCTAGTAACATGACTTTCAGAAAAGGATTACCGTACCACTCTGATGCGGATCTTACTCTGGTTTACCTACGAGATTCGGTAGTAACTTGATCTGAAGTTACATGATCATCATCATTAGCTTCCTCACTAATTAGTCACAAGAACAGATTTCTGTGATGAACTATTTTCCAATAAGGCAGAAGGTACAATTACCTTATCAAGTTCTACTTTCTTCCCACTCACTTCTTTCGAGAGAAACTCCTTCTCTAGAAAGGATCCATTCTTAGCAACAAATGTCTTGCCTTTGGATCTGTGATAGAAGGTGTACCCAACAGTTTCCTTTGGGTATCCTATGAAGACATATTTCTCCTATTTGGGTTTGAGCTTATTAGGATGAAACTTTTTCATATAAGCATCGCAACCCCAAACTTTAAGAAACGACAACTTTGGTTTCTTGCCAAACCACAGTTCAGATTGTGTCGTGTCAACGGACTTAGATGGTGCCCTTTTTAACGTGAATGCAACTGTCTTTAATGCATAACCCCAAAACTATAGTGGTAAATCGGTAAGAAACATCATAGATTGCACTATATCCAATAGAGTACGGTTATGACATTCGGACACACCATTATGTTGTGGTGTTCCAGGTGGCATGAGTTTGTGAAACTATTCCACATTGTTTGAATTGAAGACCAAACTCGTAACTCAAATATTCTCCTCCACGATCATATCGTACAAACTTTTATTTTCTTGTTACGATGATTCTCCACTTCACTCTGAAATTCTTTGAACTTTTCAAATGTTTCAGACTTATGTTTCATCAAGTAGATATACCCATATCTGCTCAAATCATCTGTGAAGGTCAGAAAATAATGATACTTGTCGTGAGCCTTAATATTCATCGGACCACATACATCAGTATGTATGATTTCCAACAAATCTGTTGCTCACTCCATTGTTCTGGATAACGGAGTCTTAGTCATCTTGCCCATGAGGCATGGTTCGCAAGCATCAAGTGATTCCAAAATTCCATCAGTATGGAGTTTCTTCATGCGCTTTACACCAATATGACCTAAACGGCAGTGCCACAGATAAGTTGCACTATCATTATTAACTTTGCATCTTTTGGCTTCAATATTATGAATATGTGTATCACTACGATCGAGACCCAACGAACCATTTTCATTGGGTGTGTAACCATATAAGGTTTTATTCATGCAAACAGAACAACAATTGTTCTCTAATTTAAATGAATAACCGTATTGCAATAAACATGATCAAATCATATTCATGCTCAATGCAAACACCAAATAACACTTATTTAGGTTCAACACTAATCCCGAAAGTATAGGGAGTGTGTGATGATGATCATATCAATCTTGGAACTACTTCCAAAAAACATCGTCACTTCACCCTTAACTAGTCTCTGTTCATTCCGTAACTCCCGTTTCGAGTTACTAATCTTAGCAACTGAACTAGTACCAAATACTGAGGGGTTGCTATGAACACTAGTAAATTACACATCAATCACATGTATATCAAATATACCTTTGTTTACTTTGCCATCCTTTCTTATCCGCCAATCACTTGGGGTAGTTCCGCTTTCAGTGGCCAGTCCCTTTGCAGTAGAAGCACTTAGTCTCAGGCTTAGGACCAGACTTGGGCTTCTTCACTTGAGCAGCAACTTGCTTGTTGTTCTTCTTGAATTTCCCCTTTTTTCCTTTGCCCTTTTCTTGAAACTAGTGATCTTGTCAACCATCAACACTTGATGCTCTTTCTTGATTTCTACCTTCATCGATTTCATCATCATGAAAAGCTCGGGAGTCGTTTTCGTCATCCCTTGCATACTATAGTTCATCACAAAGTTCTACTAACTTGTTGATGGTGACTAGAGAATTCTGTCAATCACTATCTTATCCGGAAGATTAACTCCCACTTGATTCAAGAGATTGTAGTACCCAGACAATCTGAGCACATGCTCACTAGTTGAGCAATTCTCCATCATCTTTTAGCTATAGAACTTGTTGGAGTCTTCATATCTCTCAACTCGGGTATTTGCTTGAAATATTAACTTCAACTCCTGGAACATCTCATATGCTCCATGACGTTCAAAACGTCTTTGAAGTCCCGATTCTAAGCCGTTAAGCATGGTGCACTAAACTATCAAGTAGTCATCATATTGAGTTAGCCAAACGTTCATAACGTCTTCATCTGCTCCTGCAATAGGTCTGTCACCTAGCGGTGCATCAAGGACATAATTCTTCTGTGCAGCAATGCGGATAAACCTCAGATCACGGATCCAATCCACATCATTGCTACTAACATTTTTCAACATAGTTTTTCTCTAGGAACATATCAAAATAAACATAGGGAAGCAACAACGCGAGCTATTGATCTACAACATAGATATGCTAATACTACCAGGACTAAGTTCATGATAAATTTAAGTTCAATTAATCATATTACTTAAGAACTCCCACTTAGATAGACATCCCTCTAATCCTCTAAGTGATCACGTGATCCATATCAACTAAACCATGTCCGATCATCACGTGAGATGGAGTAGTTTCAACGGTGAACATCAATATGTTGATCATATCTACTATATGATTCACGCTCGACCTTTCAGTCTCCGTGTTCCGAGGCCATATCTGTATATGCTTGGCTCGTCAAGTATAACCTGAGTATTCCGCGTGTGCAACTGTTTTGCACCCGTTGTATTTGAACGTAGAGCCTATCACACCCGATCATCACATGGTGTCTCAGCACGAAGAACTTTCGCAACGGTGCATACTCAGGGAGAACACCTCTTGATAATTAGTGAGAGATCATCTTAAAATGCTACCGTCAAACTAAGCAAAATAAGATGTATAAAAGATAAACATCACATGCAATCAATATATGTGACATGATGTGGCCATGATCATCTTGCGCCTTTGATCTCCATCTCCAAAGTAGCGTCATGATCTCTATCGTCACCGGCACGACACCATGATCTCCATCATCTTGATCTATATCAATGTGTCGTCACGTGGTCGTCTCGCCAACTATTGCTCTTGCAACTATTGCTATCGCATAGCGATAAAGTAAAGCAATTATTTGGAATTTGCATCTTATGCAATAATGAGACAACCGTAAGGCTTCTGCCAGTTGCCGATAACTTCAACAAACATGATCATCTCATACAACAACTTATATCTCATCACATCTTGACCATATCACATCACAACATGCCCTGCAAAAATAAGTTAGACGTCCTCTACTTTGTTGTTGCAAGTTTTACGTGGCTGCTACGGGCTTAGCAAAAACCGTTCTTACCTACGCATCAAAATCCACAACGATAGTTTGTCAAGTTGGTGATGTTTTAACCTTCGCAAGGACGGGGCGTAGCCACACTCGGTTCAACTAAAGTTGGAGAAACCGACACCCGCCAGCCACCTGTGTGCAAAGCACGGCGGTAGAACCAGTCTCGCGTAAGCGTACGCGTAATGTCGGTCCGGGCCGCTTCATCCAACAATACCGACGAACCAAAGTATGACATGCTGGTAAGCAGTATGACTTATATCGCCCACAACTCACTTGTGTTCTACTCATGCATATAACATCAAACCATAAAACCTAGTCTCTGATACCACTGTTGGGGAACGTAGTAATTTCAAAAAAATTCCTACGCACACGCAAGATCATGGTGATGCATAGCAACGAGAGGGGAGAGTGTTGTCTACGTACCTTCGTAGACCGAAGCGGAAGCGTTGACGCAACGTAGAGGAAGTAGTCGTACGTCTTCCTGATCCGACCGATCCAAGCACCGTTACTCCGGCACCTCCGAGTTCCTAGCACACGTTCAGCTCGACGACGCTCCCCGGGCTCCGATCCAGCAAAGCTTCGGGGATGAGTTCCGTCAGCACGACGGCGTGATGACGATGATGATGTTCTACCGACGCAGGGCTTCGCCTAAGCACCGCAACGATATGACCGAGGTGGAATATGGTGGAGGGGGGCACCGCACACGGCTAAGGAACGATCACGATGATCAACTTGTGTGTCTATGGGTGCCCCCTGCCCCCGTATATAAAGGAGTGGAGGAGGGGAGGGCCGTCCCTCTCTATGGCGCGCCCTAGGGGAGTCCTACTCCCACCGGGAGTAGGATTCCCCCTTTCCTAGTCCAACTAGGAGTCCTTCCATGTATTAGGAGTAGGAGACAAGGAAGGGGAAAAGGGAAGAGAAGGAAGGAGGGGGCGCCGCCCCTCCCCCTAGTCCAATTCGGACTAGCCAATGGGGGGCGCGCGGCCTGCCTCTCCCTCTCCCCTAAAGCCCAATAAGGCCCATATACTTCTTCCCCCGTATTCCCGTAACTCCCCGGTACTCCCGAAAATACCCGAACCTCTCAGAACCTTTCCGATGTCCGAATATAGTCGTCCAATATATCGATCTTTACGTCTCGACCATTTCGAGACTCCTCGTCATGTCCCCGATCTCATCCGGGACTCCGAACTCCTTCGGTACATCAAAACTCATAAACTCATTATATAACTGTCATCGAAACCTTAAGCGTGCGGACCCTACGGTTCGAGAACAATGTAGACATGACCGAGACACGTCTCCGGTCAATAACCAATAGCGGGACCTGGATGCCCATATTGGCTCCTACATATTCTACGAATCAGACCGCATAACAACATACCTTGTTCCCTTTGTCATCAGTATGTTACTTGCCCGAGATTCGATCGTCGGTATCTAATACCTAGTTCAATCTCGTTGCCGGCAAGTCTCTTTACTCGTTCCGTAATACATCATCTCACAACTAACATATTAGCTGTAATGCTTGCAAGGCTTATGTGATGTGCATTACCGAGAGGGCCCAGAGATACCTCTCCGACAATCGAAGTGACAAATCCTAATCTCGAAATACGCCAACCCAACATCTACCTTTGGAGACACCTGTAGAGCTCCTTTATAATCACCCAGTTACGTTGTGACGTTTGGTAGCACACAAAGTGTTCCTCCGGCAAACGGGAGTTGCATAATCTCATAGTCATAGGAACATGTATAAGTCATGAAGAAAGCAATAGCAACATACTAGACGATCGGGTGCTAAGCTAACGAATGGGTTATGTCAATCACATCATTCTCCTAATGATGTGATCCCGTTAATCAAATGACAACTCATGTCTATGGCTAGGAAACTTAACCATCTTTGATCAACGAGCTAGTCAAGTAGAGGCATACTGGTGACACTCTGTTTGTCTATGTATTCACACATGTATTATGTTTCTGGTTAATACAATTCTAGGGCATATTTCCTTCAGTGTGTTCGCGAAGGAGGCGCGGCGTTGCATCTGACACGTCGACAACGGCGGGTCCCGGCGGCATGGAGCAGCGGGGTCTCGCTGTTGGGCGTGTGTTGATGGACGAGCAAAGGATGATGGCGTCGTGGTGGCGTCGACGTTAGTTAGATCGGGCAAGGTTGATGCGTCAGTACAACTCTGAAGATGGAGTGGTGGCAGTTGGCGGCGGCGCCCTCTGAGTGTGCGCCGGACCGGTGGGTGCCCCATACCCGGCAGGTGGCTTGGTTGGGGCCTCAGGTCTTAGACGTTAGGTTTGGCTGCGAGGTCTATTTGGTATTAGGCATCGGCGGAGCTACGTTAGGGCCAGAGGGGGCCGTGCCCCCCCCCCCCCAGCCCAAACGATAGTTTTTTCATTAATACTAGTATTAGTACCTGCAGACTATAGCTCGGCATAGAGTTCGGCACATGTTCACGCACAAGGCACCATGCACCAACAAACATGAGCTGATCTTCACGCACCAGCTGACCAGCTCGGCTGCTTCTCTAACAAACACGCAGCTTCTCTAACAAACGGCTGCTTCTCGGCTACAAGGCACCACGCACCAACACATGTTCACGCACCAACAGACCATAGCGCCGCTGTGGTGTTCTCCTCAAACAAACAAACAAAAGACCATGGTGTGCTTCGTCTCAACAATCGGACGGCGCCGCGATGCACAACCACGAACCCTCTACGCCGTCCGGCAGTTGCTCAGGAGAAGGTGAGAAGGTTAGGAGGAGCTGCGTGTTTGGGCTGCTGGCAACGACTCCGGCGTACTGGCTGCCGGTGGTCGCGGATAGCCGATGTTGTCGATTGCTTGAACTATGCCCGGCCGGCCACTCCGTTGTCGCCGGCTGCGACACCCGCACAATTTATATGAAATCTCTAAAGCTGTAAGCATTGCCTGTACATCAACCATAGTGTGCGGTAGGAGTCAAACTGGTTTTTCTTTCGTTATTTCGTTGTGTGATTTGATCTAATTGGGAATTATTTGCTGATGGCACTATTCTTTTTTCTCTCAGCAGCAGTTGATCAGTGGTGGATTGAATTGGACTATGCACATAACAAATTTGTTTTCTCAGTAGCAGTTGCTTACTACAGAATATATTTTTGTGTGTTTTCGGCCCCCCCCAAACATTTTTTCCTAGCTCCGCCACTGGTATTAGGCCTAGACTACCATCATCCTTTCATCAACTGGATAGGAATAGCGACAAATGTTGCCTAGACAGTGGCTGCAGTCTTACTCATGTATTACTTTGTAAGGTGTTTTGTGAATAATTAATAAAGCGACTGCATGCATCGCCTAGATATGCAGAGGCCACGGGTCTTCCTCCCTTTCAAAAAAGGAAAAAGAAAAGAGGCTTGGCTTGAGAGAGCATTTGTCTTTCCAGCCTGTGAATATGTGACACAGTACCCCACGTCTTATGCTGATCACAAGGTAGGTATTCTTTTCTTTTGAAGGAAAAGCTAGGTAGAGATACTTGCCTTGAGCGTGTGAAAGCTAGGTAGAGGCCGGGGGTCTTCCTCGTTTTTTTAAAAAAGGAAAAAGAAAGGAGGCTCGGCTTGAGAGAGCATTTGTCTTTCCAGCCTGTGAATATGTGACACAGTACCCCACGTCTTATGCTGATCACAAGGTAGGTATTGTTTTCTTTTGAAGGAAAAGTTAGGTAGAGATACTACTTGCCTTGAGCGTGTGAATGTGAATTAGTAGAACAATTCCTTCCAATCCCACGCACCCCGATTGATGCATACACATAACTAATGCATCGCCAGTTAGCCAGCCGCCCGCGCAAATCCGATTTGACCACCAGACACGAAACCACCGGCGGACGCAGGGAGCTAGCTAGCGATGTCGGAGCTCGCGGCCGTGAGCTCCCTACTACTGCGCGTCATCCGCGACGAGGCGCTACTTCTGGGCGGCGTACGCAAGGACGTGCAGTTCATCTGGGAGGAGATGGAGAGCATGCAGGGCTTCCTGTCGCACCTGGAAAGGACGGTGCCCACCGGCGGCGAGTACAACGAGCAGATCATCCCGTGGAAGAACCAGGTCCGGCAGCTCGCAGAGGACTGCAACTACTGCATCGACATCTACATGTCCCGCGGCAACCCCGAGATTCATCATGCCAGGGGCGGCCTCCTAAGCTACGTCTGGTGGCTTCCCTGGTTCGTGCAAAAGATGGCCGCCCAGCATCGCGCGGCCGTCCAGCTGCGGGAACTCAAGGACCGGGCGCGTGACATTGGCGACCGCCGATTGAAGTACCGTAACACCCTCGTAATCTTCTTTTTTTTGGAAATCCGTAACACCCTCGTAGTTTACCCTATCTTGCAAGGAAAGGTTTAACTGAACTCCTATGCAGCTACCCATTTCTTTTCTTTTCCTTTTTTTTTTTGAGATTACAGCTACCCATTTCTATCTAGCCACTGTGTAATACTGCCTCCGATCTAAAAAAAGAGGACGTATATCCTTTTCTTTCTTTTTTTTGAGGGGAATTTCTTTCTTTTTCTCAGAAGCAAGGCACGTAGTCATTTGCACCAATCACTAGATAGGTTGAGTGAGTGAGCACTTATATATATATATATATAATTGGTTGACTTGAGAGTACGTCCTAAACAGCACACCATATAAACTTTTTCACGTTGTTCCTTTTTTTCTTTATATAAACCGTGCCTTGGCACAAGCTAGATTTTCCAAAATACGAATTATCTTAAAATTTGTACATAGTCAAACCTTCCAAGGCTGAAAAGGGTACCAATATTAGCTTCTCCCGTAGACTACGTAAAGTCTCCCACTATCTAGAAACTATCAAAAGTTTGAGTTTTTTGTTCTCCAGCACCCTTCTACTGGATCCTCCATCCCCTGCTATATATGGCTACCAATACCTTCAATTTTAAGTGCAACTTAACCTCTAACATATGCAGATCCAATCCCACTCCCTATTCTTCCAATCTGTTTTGCGGGCTATTTTTCAAGCGCCGTCCCAAATGTTTTCAGTACCCCAAAATATATCATACATGTTTTCCCTACACTTGTTTGCTCCACACCCTTCAGATCCATTCTCAGAAGAACTGTCAATTTATCCTACAGGAATAACTTCATTTACATTTCATAATAACTTTAAGATAGAAGTATGAGAAGATCACTACATTTTTTCCCTAGACATACGACGAACACATAATGGTTAGTTGTGTCATCCCCTTGAACTTGTCAGCACCTTGATCCCATGAACTCCATTTAATCCTCTTGCCAAAAAGTTACGTATCTGTAATTCCGAGCTAAAGTGCCAACAAAGGGAGCGGAAGATGCAAAAGAGGAGCAAAAAGAAAAGACTGAAATTAGTAGCTTCTTGGAAGTGTTCTTCTAATCCCGAGCACCATGGATGTTATTTCTTGAAAACAAATTGCGCGTGAAACAAATTGTGCACCATGAATTGTTCAATGCCTCTTTTTGGAGCATTTATTTTGTTATTTTTTCCAGAACACCATGAATTTTATTTCATGAAAACAAGCGTGTGGGAAGATAATTCAACAATTTTTGTTGTCAAACAAATCTGTTTTTTTTTAATTGTTACATTTTTATGATTTTACCATTCACGAGGGTGCACTTGAGCTCGAGTGTGGAAACTTCAAGGCCATAGCTTCTTGCATTCAGTATACTGGAAGTTGTGAAAATAATATATTAGGATATTAAAAGGTGAGCGGTTGAGGATATCCAAAGGCAATTTAAGCAAGCACTTTCCAAGAGCACCATTTTGCGGGAAGGCCTTCTAGTTTTACCCAGGCTTCAATCAATTCACTGAAAGGGTCAATAGAGCCAGTTCACTCAACAGCTTTAACACACTCCATGAATATGCAAGTCAAAAATAGGGAATTGAATAAAATCCCCAACAATCTTCCAAGGAGGGAACCTAACAAGGAATGAATTTTCAGTAACGCGCCTGATCTGGTAAGGTCACTTTTTATTCTTCGAGAAAATCCCAGTATGATTCTTGATCAATACATCTTCAAAGATTTCACCATTGACAATAATGACCACAACACAGTTGCGAAAATTCAACAACTTAGCTTCATCTCCCATGGCTACATCAATATGGTACAAAACCTAGACCAATACCAACATATCCAAAATAAGTGGCAAGTGCACGTAATTGGGTCCATGAATCGCAATTGTTGACATTGTGGCCCTCCTGATTGCAAATGGAATAGGTTTTGTTCTGGATACAGTTTCCAACGTAGTGAAAAGGGCCTCCACAAGTGAAGCATACCATATCTATGAACCTCGAGTCGAGAACTCCTCTGCTGGCAGAGAAGTTGGTGTAGCAGTGACAGGGCGACTTGCAAGGATGATCCAGGGGCGGAGCCAGGATGAAAATTGAGAGGGGGAAAAGATATAAACATGTATACGGACTATAATGACTAGATTATTTAAAACACACAAGCATAGATATAGTTTGTAAGAAGCAAAATCACATACTTTCTAGTAAGATAATGTCATCACACGCATAATTAAGACAATTTCACTGCCAAAGTAAAAGTAAACTAACCACTTAAACCACAATAACTTGAGAAATATGAATATGTCGTTCCTTTTTGTTTGTATATGTCCATGATTTCTAGGCTTGAAGGTGCACGAAGAAGAAACATGTTTACATATAGAGAGCATTGAATCATTGATAGATAAGAAGAAAAGCTTGAGCACATTACCTAATTCCATTTCATGCCACGAGCCCAAGACGATTTTTCGCATGCATGGAAGCGTTAAACTATCACCTCATTAGGAATATTATCCAACATTTCTTGATCGTATTCTCTAAAATCTGCAAGTCACTTCCTATCAGATGGATGTTGAGTAAGCTTGTTCAGATTGACTATTTCAGGCATCATACCAGTTGTGAATTTTGCAAAAAAAATCTCTTCATCAGCTTTCTTGTCAATGTCAAATAGTTGAACATTAAATATATTGAGATACATGAAGGAAGAATATTATTTTATTCTACTCCCACGTCTTATTCATATGGAACTATTACGGGAACCTAGATTCAATCAACCTAATCATCAATTTGTACATTATAATTTATACAGATGCATATTTGATACAATTCAGTACTTTTTAACATGGAAATCACAATAGACCAATAATGTGGAAATTACAAAAAGAGAGAACTAAACCTAGGGCTTACCTTGATTGAATGATTGATCAGTACAATTTCTTCCTTGGGATGGCGCCGGCCTGCCGGCTGGCCGGGGTGCGCAGTGCAGATCGAAGCTGATCGCTGGAGGGGAGGTGTGTATGTGCAGCTTATAACCGCAGGCGGCGGCATGGCGGCTTCGGCTCGTCAAGGCGTCATGGGAGCACAGACGACGAACGCATCTGAAACTCCGGAAGAAGTCAATACGTTTCCAGCGAATCGGGAACCACCTGATCGGATGCATGATGCTGGGCTAATAACCTATCTATTTCTCATTGATGGGCTTTAAACATACAAAAGAATATTAGAGAGTGGGGGCAAATACCTTGGACTGAGTGGGGGCAGCGCTGTATATCCTGGGCCTAGTACGAGTAGGCTGAAAAAACGAGTGGGGGTCGCCCCCACAACCTCGTACGTGGATTCGCCCCTGGGAGGATCTTGTCAAGACGTTGGAGCGGGAGCTGCAGTGACTTGCGCAGCCAGAGGGGACGCCCTCGTCCCCTCCCCCTCAAACTTACGGTAGGGTGATTCCCGCCCATGTTTTTTTTGAGGCTGATGTGGTAGGGCTTTAGAAATTCCACGGTTCTGATAAGTGAACACCAACAGTGAGCCCAACATGCATGCAAAAGATCTCAATCCTAGGCCTAGGCCTGCACGGATCAAACTGGTTCAGCCTCTTCACCGGATAACAATCAGAGGGGGAGAAACATCCTAACTGGCGAACATCCTTTCAAACCCAGACGATGGTGAAAGAGACTCAAGGAGCAGTAGGGGAGGGGCAATGACGGGGTGGGGATGGGATCGACCTCAATTGGCCAAAAGAACCTAGCTACAACCTCATCATCACCCACACATTGTGAAGACGTAATACCAAAAGTCGTTTTCGTGCTCTCGACTCAAAAATTACGGTGCGGATTGAGTGACCGGTGTAGAGAGAACAACAGGTGGACCCGACACCTTGATGGGGGAAACTGAAATGTTCGCCTGCTGGGAAACATTATTTTCTGGCAACGAACTCTTCAGAGATGGGATTTGGGAAGATAGCAGAGGGCGACACAAATTAATAGTAGTAATCGCAACCGTAGATGACTCACATGAGGGCTGGGAAAACCCGCTACATGAAGAAGAACATAAGGAGTAGAAAAACGACAACGTGGAACCTATCCTAGATCACCCCGCCATGGGGTGTCTAAAAATCATTTTTTTCGCAAATACGCAAAGCCTGCGTATCATTCGTTGATAGAAGGAAACAGAATGAGTACATAAGAAGGTACAACACATGGCAAGAACACATACATGAGAAGGCGTGTGCATGGTATCCTGAGCAGAGAGACAAGGGGTGCTCAGCCCGAACGGAGAAGAAAAAAACACACAGCTAAAGCCACCGAGCCTAGGACATAGAGGTGCGGCCGAACCAGCCAGACACCGAACATCTCCAGAGCCAACACCGGGGACGCCACGAGCAGGCAAGATGGCGCCTTCAAGAAGAGGAGCGACGTAATGACGCCGCCGCCATCCGATCCAAAGAACAGGACC
The DNA here is from genome assembly GCA_032464435.1 of Aegilops umbellulata. NCBI lineage: Eukaryota > Viridiplantae > Streptophyta > Magnoliopsida > Poales > Poaceae > Aegilops > Aegilops umbellulata. The sequence goes on from CP136060.1 coordinate 558,369,129, forward strand.
AAGGGTTTCCCCCGATGCTTGAAGAGGGGCAGGGATAAAGGCCATGGCAGCACCTCCAGGAAGGGACACTGCACCCGCGAGTGCCGCCGCTGCCAGCATCCGTAAGCCGCAGCAAAGCTTTCGCCCTGGCCTAGGACCGAGCAATCCCATTGCTGCCGGTTCAGGGTCTAGAGATTAGGAGGTCAGTCCGCTGATTGAGACCACCACCTCAAAAGGAGGGTGGGGTTGCGCTTTCCACCGGAGCGGGAGGCACCGGGAATCGTCGAGAAAACACGAGCTTTGGGACCGGCGTGGCATGGAGGTGGACGGGGTCAGAAAGACGGCATGGTAAAGAGAGCCGACGCGGAGGATGGGATGGCAACCGACGCCACCGACAAGCTAGGAACCGGAAAAGGGAACGCAGCTCCAAGTTGTCGGGGCGTAGCCGCCGAAACGCCGGCGAGCCGAAGACTGGAGAGGATGCAGCAATCGGAGCACGACAGCCAGGGCGGCGCCAGGAAGGACGCCGGCAGGCCGAGGACACTGGAAGATGCAGGTCCATGACTGTCGGGACCGGAACCGTGACGGCAAAGAATCCACCGCGAGGCCACAACCACCCACCAAAAATACCACCTTGAACACACGAACACGCAGGAGCCGGAACCGCAACTCGGAGGAGACGCCATTGGGAACGAGGAGCGGGCAGTGCTGAAGCAAGGCCGACCCTCAGCCAGCCGGCCGCCAACACCCAAGGGCCTCATGCCCATCCACCACCAGCAGCAGAAGGAGAGCTGCGTCGAGGGAGGGGTCGGAAGCAGGCCTCCAGCGCATCCACCACCAGCAGCAGAGGAGCTGCATTGGGAGGAGGGCAGGACACGGCCGAGGGATGAGCAGGCCCAGGCCGTGCCGCCGCGCCGAGCCGGCAGAGAAGAACGCAGCAGCCGAAAGAGAAGGCAACGCGGCAGATCAGATCTGGGAGGAGGGGGGCGTGGCGTCGCGACACGCAGGAATGAGGCCGCCCCGCCGCCGCCATCCCGAGGCACCGCGCGGCTTCGCCTGCAGGCCCTCCGGTGGGGGCGCGCATAGCGGTGGGGGTGGCGGAGAGGGGACCTGGCCGGCGGCGGCTAGATTTTCCCCCGCGTCGCCAGACCAGTGCGACGCATCCGAAGGTCAATGGGCGAGGCCTCCCGCAGGATGCGCCCACCGACAAAACTATGACTCGCGGTGATGGAGACCCAGCTAACCCCTGTGGAGGATGTGCAAGCGCACCCAGATCGGGCCAGATGAGTATTGAAAGGGACTGATTCTTCAAATTGAATATTGCAGGATAGGCCAGTATTGGCAGGGCGCCAAAACACCATCAGTGAGGGGTGAGGCTCTCAGGGGCGACCGCCACTAATCTCCCGCCACTTCTAACATGTCATACTTTGCACGAAGGGCAACCTCCACTGGTAATAAGGTCTCAAGGTTGGAAGTAGCGCCCGCCACTGGCATAGTCGTCTATAGACAAACAACATTTGTTGTCTCGGCCTTGTCGTGTCAGCTTTAACACACATTACTTCTAAAGGGTTAATTCACATAGTTATATAATTCTCAATATAACTAAACCAGCCTTGAAACAAACAACAAAATAATTAAGAAATACTTCAAATTTGTTCCACTTACCAAACAAACATCAATGTATCACATCCATCTTAACAAAGTAACTAGCAGTCATCGGCTTACATATTCATGTCTTAGACCTTATATCTAACCGAGGTCAACGACAGCTGCATGTTGTTCTGGCTGTTGTTCCTTATCCTGATTACCTCTAGTGTGTCAACCCTTGGTCCTCTCTTTCCCGTGAGGAACTCCCATCAGCCGGCCTCATAGAAGGATATGCGCGTGTCTATTTCTGTCTTGTACTGAACGGTGGTGAGAGACCCTGCTCGAAGGCCTACTCCAGCTTTGCCGACAGCGGGGATACTCACACTGGAAAACATCTTCATAGATAATTCTAAGATTCCGGTGATTAAAATCAAAGAGAGCACGCATGGTTAGACATCCCACCATATAGTGTTACTTTACAAAAAGAGAGGATAGAATAAAAAACATATGATTTTGTGTTTGACAATGTTGGTCTTAGTGAAACGGTGGACAAATGGCCTCCCTGAGTAGTTTTTTATTGATGGTAGGGTCGTCATAAATTTGACAATCTCATCCTCTGTAAGCCGTTTCATTATTATAGAGTAAATTTCTTGAGTGAATGGACCATAATCGTAATCTTCCTGGCTATCCTCATCATCTTGCTCCCACATCATCCTGGCTATCGTCATCATCCTAGCAATCCTCGTCATCCTGGCTATTCTCACCATCCTAGTCATCCTGGATATCTTCATCATCATGTTCATCCTCATCATCTTCGTCAACCTCATCATCTAGGCCGAAGAAATAGAGAGCCCTTAACTTGTTGACCGCTCCTTTAAAGGAAAAGGTTATGTACTCTCCCCGATGTGCTTTATTTGTTGATATGTACTTCTAGCCATCGCCAGCTATGATGGCTCTATTGTTTTTATTTATGCACTTCAACTTCAGATGTGCACTCCTTATCATCCTTAAAGTGCAATGTGTCACCAGTTAAACTGTTGAAGTCCACCCTTACGTTGCATAGGATACACAATCCAACAATAAAGAAAGATGTTGTTAATAATTAATGGTAAAGACAGTAAAAAATAGTAAGCAAATGGTTAAAATTGAATACTAAAGGTAAAGGCCGTTCACCTTATTTTTAGAATCCCTCCATCAAGTACAGCCCGAATTGTACTATAGTTAGCAAACTATCCATGAATGGACTTCTGCAGATATGGTCGATCTTACGAAGCATGATCCCTATCAATCATTATGATGCGCTTATCAATTTTAAATAGTTGACATGCATACTATCTTATCAAATCTTTGATCATCATTTACTGACCTAAATATATTTTAGGATTTTTTAGTAATCACTTATTTGACAAGAACTTATTGGCTTAACAAAGAGGCAAAAATTACTTTATTTGTCGACAAAGGGTGAATTTTATTGGCTCAAAATATAGCATCAAGAGGATACAAACAAAATGAGCACACCCAGCCTCTGCATAGATAGGATGCACACAACCAACACCAACTCAAGCACAAAAGAACACTCCAACAAATAGAAAATTCATATAAGACCAAAGTTATGCGTAGCCAAGGAAAATACCATTAAGAGGTCGGATTGACATTCAGTAAACTACATCAATGACCATATCTGTGTCAACCATCTCATGAAAGTAGACGAACGAAGAGGTTCTTTAACAACAACGCTTTCTGGAAGGGAGCGATGCTCAATAGCCGTTGTCATTGGATGTAACCACTCAACGTCAGAATGTAGGTTTTTAACCTCAAGGACCAGTCTGAGCATATCCAAGCACTGCCTTAAACAAGTTAACAACATAAAACTGTTGCCATTGACAAGCAAAACTTATTTGATAATAACTTATTTGATATGAATTGATTGCCTTACCAAAAAAAACATTATTTTATTTTATATAAGTCAATAAAACACGGGATAGTTAAGTCAGTTTGCAAGGAAAACAGGGTGAAAAAACAAGAGATATAAGGGGGAATCAAAATAGAGAGAGTGATGCAAATGCAGGGAGAAATCGATTGTGTGGGCAACAAAGCTTTTCGAAAACCATAGTAAGCGAAAACCAAACTCAGCAGAGGACAAGGGCGTAATGAGCTTGTGCATGCAAACGGTTGTCGCATGCATGTAGCCTTGCGACTCCTAAATGCTAGGATCTGTAGTGGAGTTATCTACTTTTGTATCACTGTCCGCACAGAATCAATCAGTGTATGACTGCTTCTCCAGCGATAGGTCGATCTAAGTCTCGGCTTGCGCATCTTTCCAGCTGACGTTGTAGTGTTGTGCGACTGTATGCTGTGTGTCAGACCATTCGCCCAATCAATCGGCTAGCTAGCTTAGTATGTCGCGTACGACTGTCTCAGTAAGTCAGGATCAATCAATCAACTCCCCATTCTAAACGATCTACGGGCTGCCCCTTGTTGCATTGGCACAATAGGCAACACATTAAATAGATCACCGGCGGAGTCATCAAGTGGAGGTCGGTCGTACGAATAGCGGAGTAGTCAATGTAGAAGAGCACGTACTTTTCCTCCCAGGTCCGCTGCAGAGAACACGGAGCAATGGCAGATAAATGATGACTGCAAGAAGAAGTCGAGCAAGCATTTCTCAATTTACGGAAAAATACCTCTTTTTTTCAAGAACCGCAGAAAAACCACAGTATTAGATATACTACAGTTTATAAAACTGAAGTATTAATTCATGCCAAACACGTCAAAGTATTTAAAACCAATGTTTTTTCTCAAAACCATGGCATCCTTGTAAAACTTCAAAAATATTGAGCTGCCAAATGCAGCCTAAGGTTGTACGAAGGATAAGGTGCATGACTAAACCTTAGGTTCTTTCTGAATAGGAGAAGGAGGAAGAGAGAAGAGAAGATTTGGTATCTTTTTTTCTTGAAAAATTCAGAAGAGAGGAGAGATAAGATCTCTGATTTTCCATCCGGCTTATGTAGTTCCACAAGTTCAATTTTTGGTCTGTTCTTCTAGGTATGGTCAAACTTCTGCTGCTTATTCTTTCGGGCGTGTTATAGGTACGCTGCTGAAATCCCGGCGAAGAGGGCGGTATTTCCATCATCGGGACAAGCATCCACAACATCTGTTTCTTCCAGAGACGATGAATACAATAATGGTCAGCTCGAGGTGGCAGTGACGAATCGCTCCCATCCAAGAGGGCCGTTTTTCGGGCCTCGTACGCCGGAGGACAATGTTAGGGTGAAGCTAGCCGACTGGATGGAGAATGTTTCACAACCCAACACTGCTGAGAAGAAATCAATCCCGTCCCTTGTCATTTTGGCATCAGATAAGGAAGAGACCCGTGCTATTGCAGATGAAGCTTCGGCTATGTGGGAGAATCATTCTACGCGCCGCCGCAGTCTCCTGGTCGACATCCCATCAATGCATTTTAATGATAATTTGCTACGAACCAAAGACATTATCTATTACATCATGCGGGTGTTGCAGTCTGCCAAATCTGAGCTGCAACAGCAGGAAGGTCAAGTCGGAGGCAAGGTGGAGTTGGATATTAACAGAATAAAAAGTGACATTCTGTCCGATGAAGGGAAGATGATTGATGAAATCAACAAAAATATTGAAGCAATGAAGGTTGAACACAAGGTTCAAGAAATCAAGAACACAGTTGAAAACATTAGGGGAGGCCAGATACAGCTCCCCCTTGCTCATCTATATCAAGACCAGCATGACCTGGTGCTATCCACTAATGATAAACCCTTAAGCTTGCTCCTTCGAGTGTTGTGGCTTCCCAAGCTCAAGCTAGCTCCAGAAGGCACATCTAGAGGCCAAGAAATGAAGCAAGCCGCACGTTCGTATGACGATATCATCAGAGAAACAGCCAAGGAGCTTAAAGAGCATATGGAAGCAGATACACAAGAAAAACCGAAGCCCAGAGAGCACATGGAAGACGAAGCATGTGGAAAGCCCATTGGTCTGAAGGAATTCCATTATGAACACATCCTGAGAGAGGTGTTCCCCTCTGACGCCCCTGTGACCATTAGGAAGACCCTACAAGCATCGAACCAAGCCACCGCCGTGACCACCACTGGTACTACTATTGTATTGGTCGAGGACCAATTCAAGGAAATGATGCGCATGATGCTACAGGAATTGCATGAAGAAAATTTTGGGAAGAAACTTGATTCAACCGCTGAGTTGCAGGACACACCACGCCGGGATTGTATCCCGGAGGCTCTTATTGAAGAAACCATGAAGAAGATCAAAGAAATCGAGAGTAAGATGAAAGAACAGCTCCGGATCAAATGGATCATGGACAAAATTAGTGATTGTTTGGTGATACCATATGACCAGATCCTGCTTATCCTCAAACTAGATGATGATTGGGTATCTGGTTGGGAGGAGACGAAAAATGCTCTCAGCATGTTGGGTTGCATAGCTGGTGCACTGGTGTTGACCGTCGAAAAGGAAAAAGCCAAAGAATATTGTTGTCAGCTGCAGGAGCCAATAGACTATTCTGTTGTTGGCTTCTACCGTGGTATGGTACTTGAGCTTGCAAACCAACACATGAAAGAAGATAACAAACAAATTCTACTTGAAATATTGGACAAGTGTACGCAACATGAATTATGCATGAAGATATTCGTTCATGCTTTGTACGCCAACACCAAGTGGAGAAACGATTAACTAAGCAAGTTGCACAGAGCCCTGCAGCAAGTTCCAAATGACTCATTGGACAACATTGCTATGAAGATATTAAAGTTCGCTTATAATGATCTTCCTAAGGTATACAAGTCATGCTTGATGTACCTAGCAATTTTCCCTCGACGACAACGCATCAGGCGATCAACCTTGGTTGCACGGTGGGTCGTAGAAGGGCTGATAACTGAGGAAGATTGGGACTGTTCTGTGCATCATGCCAATCAATGTTTTGAAGCGCTTGTCGACCGGTGTCTTGTTTATCCTACTGATATTGGTGCTGCAGGATGGGTAAAGAGCTGTGAAATAGGTGATCTTGTTCATGACTTCATTACGAAGATTGCCAGAGAACATGGCATTTTAGAAACACGTGTGTCACATCACTTGGCTCTCCACTTCTCCATTTTCAACCACCTAAAGCTCCATGGATCTGACAAGATTGACAGATTCTTTGAAAAGCTCTATGAAGAATCGTCTCGGGTATCCCTGATCAAGGTGCTAGATCTCGAAGGTTGTCAATGCTTTGGTGGAAAGAACCAGCGCTACCTCAAGGACATCTGCAGTAAGATGTTACTTCTCAAGTATCTGAGCCTAAGGGGAACAAATGTGACCCAACTTCCTAGTGAAATCAACAACCTTCGTGAGCTGGAAGTATTGGATATCCGAGAGACATATGTGCCTACACAAGCAACAGTAAATGTCCTACTCCTGAAGTTGAAGCGTTTGCTGGCTGGTCGCGTTGTTCTGAGTTCAGGGGCAGTTAGTACTGAACTATCTAGCGTTGTGATTCCTACTAAGGTCGAAAAAATGGTAAACATGGAGGTATTGTCCAATGTCAAGGCACGCAATAGACAAGATTTGAAAGATATTGGAAAGTTGTGGCAGCTGAGGAAGCTTGGTGTGGTTATTGAAAACAAGGCGCCACACCTCAGGAATTTGCTTCGAGCTATCAGTGATCTGCATGAGTGCCTCAAGTCTCTGTCAATCACCCTTCCCATAAGCGAATATGAAACTTTCCACAATGAAGACTTTACACCTGATGATCTCAAATACATGGTACACCCTCCCAAGCTTCTTGAGAGCCTAAGCATTACTGGAACTTCACAAAGGGGGCAACTTCTTCGACAGCTGACCAATGGTAGTGAGGAACTCAAACTTGCCAAAGTAACTCTAACTAGAACCAAGCTCGAGCAATCTGATCTGAAGGTCCTCGCCAAGCTTCCCAACATAGTCTGTCTTAGGCTCCATGACAAGGCATGCATGGATACCAAGCTCACCTTCAGAAAGGAAGAATTCAAAAATCTCAAGTGCTTTCTTGTTGAGGGCTCCAACATGACGGACATCTTGTTTGAGGGTGGGGCCCTTAAGCTGGAGAAGATCATTCTGTCCTCCACTCATGGCCTGCAGTCTCTTCCTGGAGTTGAGGACCTTCCGGAACTGAAGGAAGTCGAGTTGAAGAATGGCAATAAGCTTTCATTATTTGAAAAGGCCAAAAACATATCCAAGGTAACATTTCTTTGTACCACAATCACTCAAGATGAGGTACAAATTATTGCCAAGATGCCAAGCATCCGCTGCCTAGTACTCAAGGAGAATTTGTATGCTGAAAACAATCTTACTTTCAAGAAAGACAACTTCCCATGGCTCAATCTTCTTATCATCAGCTTTTCTGACACCACCAAGATCAGCTTCGATGGTGGATCTGCTCCTAAGATCGAGAAAATTGTCTGCTCCTTCACCAGGAAGCTCGAGAAAATCTACAGCTCCTTCACCAAGGAAATGGTGGGTACTCCCAACATCTCCGGCATTGACAACCTTCCAAAACTGAAGGAGCTCGAGTTCAATGGTGATTTTGTCCCCTGTGAGATGGATGAAGCATTGAAGCAACACAAGAACAAACCCAAGCTTATACACAACAAACCAGAAAAACAATACCAAGAAGCAGGAAACATAGCAGAAAAGAAAGATGCTCGAAGATTCCCATTATTCTGGAAGAAAGAGGATTGAGGAGCGCTTCCTGTCATCCATTCATCATCTACTCCCATCCCGTGGTGTGGTTTGTGTGTGCTCTTTTGTTTTCCATTGTGTGTTTCCTCTGTCCACTGCGCATGCGTGGGCATATATATTGTATAGTACATCTATGTATCTGGATTGAGTAAGCGTATGTCCCTGCTACTTATTCTACGTGTGTGTTTTCTGTAACTAAAGATTGAGCCTACGTAATGGTGTGTACATGTGTACCTTGTAAGGCTGTAACTAAGACTGGGCACATGTAATGGTGTGAGGTGTGTACATGTGTGCCCTGTAAGGCTGTAACTAAGATTAAGCATATGTAGTGGTGTCTTGTTTGTGCTCAAGGATTTGGAGATCTCTACTGCTTGAGGGAATGCCGACGTCGGAAGGGTCGAGAATTAATCCCCTAGTCTCCTGGTTGCCGAGGGATACATCTAGGAGACAAATAAATAATCTCCGTGAGCTTGAAGTATTGGATATCCAAAAAACCAATGTGCCTCCGTCTTCAACAGTAAATGGTTTACTCCTGAAGCTGAAACGTTTGTTGGCTAGTGCCTTGTTCAGGGCAACTATCTAGTGTCAAAGGTTCCTCACAAGATCGAAAAAATGTTGAACACGGAGGTACTATCCATTGTCAAGGTACAAAATATTCACGATTTGAATGTTATTAGAAAGTTGTGGCAGTTGAGAATTCTTGGGTGCTCATTGAAAACAAGGACGAATTCATTAGGGATTTTCTTCGAGCTATCAGTGGCCTGCACGAGTGCCTCCGGTCTCTGTTACTCACTTTTCGCATGATTGCGTAAGAACCTTCCGATGAACACTTTACAGAACAAGATCTCAAACACTAGGTACACTCTCCCAAGCTTCTTGATAACCTAAGTATTACAGGAACCACACTATGATCTGACCAAAGAAAGTTTCAAACTAGCCAAGGTAGCTCTAACTAGAACGAAGCTAAAGGAGGCTGATCTAAAGATCCTTGCTAAGCTTTCTCGGAACGAAGGCTCAAGAAGAGCCCGGCTTTGAATTAACAAAGCCATCTTTTTTTTGACCCGGGCCACAACCCCTTTCCATTAAATGCATAACGGAAATACAAAGTTCAAAGCGAACACCGACCCAGCATACTCGACTACAACATAAGGAAACGAGAAAGGGGTAAGGCGAGATCAAAGCATCACTGGGAAACCCACTATGAGCACTCGTCATCGAGCAGCCCATCGCGGGACGAAAACCCAGTGACACCTAGCATCACGCAAACCACTAGACCTAACCAGTTCAAGACAAACTACAATGGGAAACATAATCATTACTATAAACGCCCTGCTCGCAGGCAAGACACAGGGGAGCAAAAGGCCCTCGTGCAGGAATGTGATTCACCAAACGGCTAAGCACAGAATCGAAGCTCTATTCTGCCTTGGTGGGGGTAGATTCAGTTCGTCGCCGATGGAGGTGCACAAATCCTCATCATCGCCGAGGCATTCGATCTCAGCATCTTGGCTCCGCGCTCCATGGACTCTCGATCCTCACCAGCCATCAGACCTGCCCAGTATGTCAAAAAGCCACAAGCAGCATAAACCACATTAAAAGGACTTTTAAGATATTTATGTTTAAAGGTAGCCTGATTGCGACTGGTCCAAATTGCCCAGCAAACAGCTGCCAAACCAAATGTATAAAACATGGCCCCATCGGGAAGGAAAATATAACACCATGAGAAAAACTGCCAAAGGTTGTTTGGACACAGCGATGTGCCAAACACACACCCAACCGTCCTCCAAACCACTCGAGCAACAGGGCAAGTAAAGAAAAGGTGCTGTGAGGTTTCCACCTCATTGCAGAATGAGCATTTGGGATTTCCTGCCCATTTCCTTTTTTTCATAACTTCTCGAGTCAAAACTGCATCTTGGAACAATTGCCAGAGAAAGATTTGAATCTTAAGGGGGATTTTTGCTTTCCATATCCATCCAAAATCACACCCCGCCAGGTTTCTTTCCAAATAGGCATAGACCGATTTGGTCGAAATTTACCTTTCTTTTTTCCCAATCTCCAGCTAATATAGTCTGTCTCATCCGACAATTGCCAAGAGTTCACCACTCTAACTAGCTCATTCCATTGATCCACCAGAGGTGGATGTAGGTTCCTTCTAAAAAGGTCACCACCCTCAAACTTTTTGAAATCAGAAATAGTAATCTCCTGATAGTTACAGATATTGAACATGATCGGAAATTTGACACACAAGGGAGCAGCACCCCTAATGGGATCATTCCAGACTCTGGCTATATTCCCAGAGTTTAAAATCACCTCTCTACCCGCCAGATAAGTTTCCTTCACTTTCATAATGGCTTTCCAAACGGGGGAATCCCCAAATTTACTCTTCACCGAGGGAACCGTGTCATTTCTAAAATATTTAGCACGGATAATCTCCTGCCAAAGGCCTTGTTGGGTTTCCAGCTTCCACCACCATTTGGTGAGGAGACTTATATTTTGTCTGTGTAAGTCTTTAACCCCCAGACCCCCTTTATTCTTGGATCTGCAGATCCTAGACCATCTAACCAGGTGGTATCTTCTCCGACCGTCAGTCTCTTGCCAGAAGAACTTTTTTCTATGTTTATCTAGCTTCTCAATATTCTTCTTAGAAAGCATAAACATAGACATGTAGAAGAAAACAATGCTCGTCAGGGACGAGTTGAGAAGAGTCAACCTTCCTCCTGAGGAGGCCGCATGACCAATCCAGGATTCACAACACTTAAGGAATTTGTCATCAACAAAATCCCAGTCAATCGCACGCAGGCTAGAGTAGCTCACCGGCACCCCTAAATACTTCATAGGGAAGTGGCCAATTTAGCAGTTGAAGAGTTCTGAATGAAACGCAAGAACCTCATCATCCCCTCCAACAAACATAATTTCACTTTTTAGAAAATTAATCTTAAGCCCTGACATAAGCTCAAATAAATAAAGTAGTAGTTTCAAGTTAACCGCAACATCTTTATCATGCTCGAAGCATACAACTGTATCGTCTGCATATTGGAGGATAGCTACCCCCCCCCCCCCATCAATCAGGTCCGGAGCCAGACCTGTTATCAATTTCTCTCTTTGAGCATTTAGGATCATTTTGGATAGGGCTTCCACAGCCATATTGAATAGGAAAGGTGAGTGCGGGTCCCCTTGTCGCACTCCTTTGAAGCTTTGGAAGTAAGGGCCTTTTTCATTGTTCAATTTGATATTAATGGTTCCATTTTTAAGGATATTTTGGATCCATCCACACCACACTGGGCCAAAACCCCTGTTACTGTGGCATTCGAGGAGGAAATCCCAATTGATCTTATCATAGGCTTTCTCGAAATCGAGTTTCAACACCACACCAACTTTCTTTTTTCTATGTGTATGATGAAGGATTTCATGAAGTGTTAAAATGCCATCCATAATACTTCCGTGTTTTATGAATGCATTCTGATGTTTGCTGATGAGAATATCTGCAAACATGGAGGCTCTATTGTCCAACACTTTGGTGATAAGTTTGTAAGGGCACCGCAGCAGACATATAGGCCTATATTGTTGAATTTTTTTAGCTCCATTCATTTTAGGAATAAGGGTAATCACCCCATAATTCAGCCGAGCCACATCCAATGTATTATTGTGAAAAGCATCGAATAGCTTCATAATATCTTCTTTCACAAACTCCCAGCAGTGTTTATAGAATTCTGCCGGTATGTTATCTGGGCCCGGGGCTCGATTGCTCTTCGTACAGAAGAGAGTCTTTTTCACTTCTTCTACAGTAAATCTACTAGTGAGTAGTATATTATCATCTTCAGTCAACTTCTCGCTATCAGCCCACATATCAGGGGATAGGTGGAGAAGATTTCCACTAGCGGGACCAAATAGCTCCTTATAGTATGCAGTTGCATGACCTAGAAGGTTAGTGGTCCCCTCAATCACAACATCCCCATCTGTAAAGGATTGGATCGTATTTTTCCTCCTTTTGCCATTAGCCACTCTGTGGTAAAAGGCTGTGTTTCGATCTCCTTTTAAGAGCCAGCGCTCATTCGACTGTTGCAGCCAGTACAGCTCATCTTTGAACAAAATCTCGTTGAGTTCTACCTGAAGCGTAGTTTTCCTCTCATATAACTCAGGGTCGAGAGGCCCTTCCTCTTCTTTACTCTCTGTATCTTCTAGATCCCTCTTAATTTCTTTTTTTCTCTTCTTGGCATGGCCAAATATGTTCGAGCCCCATCCTTTAAAGTATTTTTTGAGACGTTTCAGCTTGATATTAAGAATATCAATAGGATCGTCAGATCGTACAGGTTGCTCCCAAATCTCCTTGGCAATGTGGTAAAAACTTTCATCACACAGCCAGCTAAGCTCGAATCTGAACTCGTGTGACTTAGGTTTATTTTATCTCTCCTCTCCCGAGGACAAAAGGAGTGGACTGTGGTCCGAAACATCCCTCACTAGTTTGCGAACCGTAACCAAAGGAAACTTGTCCTCCCAATCAAAGCTCATCAAGACTCTATCAAGTTTTTCCAAAGTAGGGTGCTTTTGGTTATTAGTCCACGTATACTTGCCACCCCCCATATAAATCTCTCGAAGGTTTAAAGAGTTTATAATGGAGTTGAATTTATCCACATAAGGAGATCTATTCAAGATTTTGTTTTTATCACAAGCCTCTCTAAGGATATTGAAATCCCCCCCCCCCCACTATGTACGGGACAGGAGTGTGGGCACACGTTGCGGCTAGTTTAGTCAGGAAATCATCTTTACTGTCATCATGGGCTGCACCATACACAGTAATGAGAGCCCAAACAAATTTACGGTTAACATCATAAAGGTTAGCCTGCAAACAAAATCTACCAGGAATCCAGGAAACAACTTCTAGGGTCTCTTTTTTAACACCACAAAGGATCCCCCCTGCTTTGCCAATTGATGGAATCCAGTTCGAATCAAAACGAGCCGCGGGGTCTATTTTCCTGAGATTCTTAGGAAGGAACCTCTTCTTCATAGTCTCCTGGATGCGAAGGAAATCTAGGGAGTGATCTTTTATCATGTCAGAGAAGCAGACACTCCTCCCTTTTTTGCCTGCTCCCCTGCAATTCCAAAAGATACCATTCATTTAATCACATTGGATTTTCTCCCTCTTTTGGCATTCCTACCAGGGGGCATGGTAGGGCTACCATTTTCTCGTACAGGAGCTTTCTTACCATTCTGACTTCTAGTAACAGGTCTAGATATAGTAACATTTACCTTTCTCTCCTTCTTTTTCCTAGACCGAACTACAGTAAAAGATTCCTCCTCCAACACATTTTCCTCACTCCATTTCATGTCCAGAGGGGTTTGGTCTCCTTTTCCATTAGTTAACATCAGGATTCTACTGCTATCCTCCTTATTAATATCTTTATCAACCCAGAAATCTCTATTTCTGGATCTTTCTAGCTCTCTTAAAATATCTATATTAGCAAAGTTTGCATCAGGTATATCCACCCCCATCTTAATAGCCCTAAGCATAAGCATTGGATCTGACAAGGTATCAAATGAGTTATGCTTTGAATAGTTACCTTCCATGTTCCTTTTCTTTGTTGCAGCTGCAGCCTTGTCCTCCACACGCTCCAGTTTACTCTGCACATTTCTCAAGCTGAAGCGTAAGTTTTCCTCAGTGACCAAAGGAGGGGTGGGAATCACCTCAATATTATCAGGAGACTCCACCCTATATTCATTGACCACTTTCAGAGCTGAGTCATGATGCCCCACCACCTCCACAACCTGTGGTAAGGATTTAACCACATCAGAATAAGATTTCACAATTTCCTTATATTCAATATTCTTTTTTATAGGAGTCTGTTGGGTAAGGGTACTTACTTTCTCTTTCATTCTCTGCTCATGTTCATTTTTCATGGTTTCAATGAGCAGTGAAGTGTGAAGGGAGTCATCAGATTCCACACTTTCTTGAGATTCCCGCATCGGGTCAGGTACTACATGCTGGGGAATGGGAGGAGATTTCCCCCCAAGCCCAGATGAAGTACTGCCCATCTGCAAACCAGGATTCGTAGTATGATTATTCTTTTCATTTTTCCCTCCATCATCACTCGTAGGCCTCCGTATCTCATTGTGTTCACGGTTAGGGTCCCTGATCAGCACCTGTTCTACCTCATAAGCGAAATCATAGAAATGCCCTCCCAAGACAGACTCAGCTATCCCAGGCATCGCATCCACATTTCTGCACCCAATTTTCACATGAACAGAAGCAGGATGATGCAAAGTTGCCTTATCGATCTCTAAAGGAATCCCCACCAGCGAAGCCAGAAAAGCTACATTCCTCTCACTTCTCTTATCAAGTGGAATATTAATCACCCTCACCCAAGCCACTTCCATAACACCTTTAGACCCCACAGCTGACGACCATTGAGTGGCATGTATAACAGCTCCACTTGTTTTCAGGGTAACTTTCCCCACATAACAGATTTGAGCAACCGCATGAGGATTAGGAAATCGCACCACATAAGCCCCAGGACCAATGGCATGCGCAGAGCATCGCCATCCAGTAGCAAGATAATCGGATAAATCCAACTCCATCTGCCTAGTCGAAGTTTCCCCCTCAACAATTCTAACCACAATATTATTGGACCTCTCCTTAAGCTGACTAGCAGTGCAAGAATCATGGATATAGTAAAACCCCTGCCCCTTTGACTGAAAAGCACACATCGGGGCAATACACTCCCATGGAGCGAACGCCGTACAGACAGAGGCCAGATGTCCTAACTTATTGCATCTCTCACAGAAAACTTGAGGACAACTAGCAGGAGGATGATCATTCGACTTGCATATGGGGCAGGAGTTAGGGTTCTTGGTAGGAGGCACCTGAATGATGTTCTGTTTGCCATGGGGGCGACGAATTGGTGAAGAGGTCTGGCCGCTTCCAGTGTCCCCCGACGCCGCCGCCGATTGCTGCTTCTCCACCCAGATCCCACCGTCTTGGTGCTCTTGGCGCCTGGTGGTCGCAGCGGCCTCCCAGCGTGTCGTGTCCGCCGCCGCGGAGGTGGGATCGGACGAGGCAGAGATGGTGCGGTCACCGTCGCCGTCGCCCTCGCTCCGCTTCCAGGAGTACTTGTTCTTGTCGCCGCCACGGCCATTGCCACGGCCAGCGTTCCTCCCCGCGCCGCGACCCATGCCGCGCCTCGCACGGGCCGCATCCGCGCCTTGACGCCGGTCTCCCTGGATCCCGCGCCCCGCATCAGACGCCATGGGTGGCGAGGCAGCAACCTCCGCGAACGATCGAGAGTCTCCGCTAACCTTGCCTCTCCACCACCCCCACTCCTCTCTAGATCTCGATCTAGGGTTTTTTTCCGCCGTCCAGAGATGGGCGAGGGCAGAATCTAGGTCAAGCAGCGGGCGAGATGGGGAATTTATACCCGCGCCGCACGCCCGTGGTCGAGGCTGGACGTCCGGATGCGAGCCCACGTGTCGCGCATCCGCCATGGATGTGTGGGGGCGGAAGGTCATGCCCGCGTCGCACCGCATCCGGTCCTCCGTGTACCGGGTCCTTGTGTACCGCTCCTCGTTGTCCCCGTGAACCGCGCCCGCGCGGCTCGAACCCTCCGCCGACTCATCCGCCGACGAGCTCGTCGCCGGCAAACGATCCCGAATCTTCGCGAAATGGCAAGGAAAAGAGATCACGTCTCCAATATCGATGTGTTCGCTCTCGCGGAGATACCTCGCATCCACGGTCACGCCACGGTCATCCACTAGCACGTTGCGCAGCGCCCCTCGCCGGAGGGCGACCTCCCCGTCGGAGAAGCGGAGAGATCCCGTCATCAGATCGGCGGCGAAAGAGACTCGCCATCGCACGTCGCACTCGCGAGACGCCATCCTCTGCTTGTGAGATGTGTAGATAGTCTGTTTTAGGCTCCGTGATGAGGCATTCTCGGATAGCAAGCTGCCCAAGATAGTCTGTTTTAGGCTCCGTGATGAGGCATTCTCGGATAGCAAGCTCACCTTCAGCAAGGAGGAATTTCAAAATCTCAAGTGCTTTCTTGTTGAAGGATCCAACATGTCTGACATCAGCTTTGAAGGTGGAGCTTCTAAGCTCGAGAAGATTGTTCTGTGCTCCACAGATGGCACGCCTACAGTCTCTTTCTGGAGTCCAAGACCTGCAGGAACTCAAGGAAGTTGAGTTGAGGAACAGCAATACACTTTCATTGTTTAACAAGGCAAAATACATATCAAAGGTGACTCAGTGTCGTACAATTATGAGTCAAGATGAGGTAGAGATTCTTGCCTAGATACGTAACATGTGCAGCCGAGTACTCCAGGAAACATCTTATGTACAGAGCCAGCTTATCTTCTACAAAGACGACTTCCCAAGGCTATACCTTCTTATCGTCGACTATTCTGTCATCAGCAGTATCCAGTTTTACTAGCCAATCTGCTACTAAGCTCGAGAAAATCATCCTGTCCTACACAAAGGGCACACTACTCTCTGGCATTGATAACCTTCCAAAACTGAAGGAGCTCGAGTTCAATGGTGATTTTGTCCCTGATGTGGTGAAAGAAGCGATGAAAAAAAATAAGATCAAACCCAAGCTTAGACACAACAAACCAGAAAAACAATACCAAAAAGCGGGAAACATAGCAGAAAAGAAAGATGCTCCAAGTTTCCCATCATTCTGGGAGAAAGAGGATTGACGCCGGTCGCCGGAGGAGCCGTTCCTGGCATCCATTCATCATCGACTCCCATCCCATATGGTTTGTGTGTGCCCTTTGCTTTACCATTGTGTGTTACTGTCCGCCACGCATGTGTGGGCATGTATATACTGTACGTCTATGTATATATATTGAGTGAGTGCATGTCCCTACTTCCTACTACTTACAACATCTACAACCGTACTTGGCAAATCCGGCCACTCAAACGCCCGCGGACGCGCGGGCACTGACCAGGCACGCCTCACATTTCCTTCTCCACGAACAACTCTCATATTCATCCCCTAAATCCATACAAAAGCATGCAGGTATATAGCTACGTACTACGTTCTATACTACTCAAATCTCCTTGTTGTCGGTGATGGCCGAAGCCGCCTTCGCCGGAGCCAGAGCCACCAGCGCCGGAGCCTGGGCCGCCTGTGCAGCCTACATCTGTTGCCGACGGCGACGTCTGGCCTCCGCAGCCGACTCCAAGCGGATGGAGTTCAGGATGGCGTGCTGCTCCGGCCACACGCCCACGTCCTCCTCCATCGTCGGCGGCGGCGCCTCCTCCTCTTCCTCCGCCAGCTCCTGCTCCTGCTCCTCCTCCTCCTCTTCCCCGGCACCTCCTCCTCAACCTCCTCCTGCTCCTACTCCTCTTTCTCCTCCCCGGCACCTCCTCCTCAACCTCCTCCAAATCCTCCTCCTACGGATCCGGACCTGCTCAAGGAGGAAGAGACGGTGCTAGATCGTGTAGTAGCGGTGGCGTGTGGGCATGGCTAACGGGCTCGAGTGGCGGTGGAGGGAGGGAAGAGGCAGATGTGCTAGGGCTGGAGTGCCGGCCGGCTTAAATAGTCGGCTACGGCCTCGGGCGGCACCACGCGGCGGACACACCATGGCGGTGGTCGAAGCGCCCATTGGACCGTCAGGTTTCCCGGCGAGTCCATGTGGGGCCATGCCGTCAGGTCGACGTGGTGGGCGTTCCCGAGCGTGCCCGTGCGCCCCCATATCCGTCTCATATTTGGGCTGGATATGGGGATGCCGGTCAGCCCGGTTGTTTGAGGGTCCCGTCTGTTGAGACAAACCCGTTTCGGCGACGAACGCCGCGTACCCTCCGGCGACACGAACGCCGGATGAACCTCTCTCTCTCTTTCACCCGCTTGAACAGAGGTAGAAGAAGGAGCACAGCATACTGGATTTTTCAGGCGACGAACGCCATGCGGCACAAACGGCGCCATGCCGACGTACGGCGCCACGGCCGCACGCACGACCTATTCATTTTTTACTCAGCTCAAACTATGGCACGTACCACGTACATCCAACCAACTCGGATCGGCCTCTATTTATAGGCTGGCACACACCCCACCTCCCCTATTGTGATGCATGCTAACTAACCATGGAGTCTATCCGGCCAGCTAACAACTTATCCAGCTAACTAACTACATGCATGACTATCCTGTCACGCCATGGAACTAGCTAACCAACTAACCACCTGGACTAAGCACTACGCGCTGGACTAACCAACTCGCCATGGCCACGACTACACGCACACGCACGTACACCATCGTGACACACACGCACACACGTACTCTGGGTGCATACCCATCACGGTTTATTTCTAACACCGTCTGGGTCAAAAAAATCGTGACCGGGCGGCCCGGGCGTACGAGGCTGGTTTGTGAGGTCCAGTTATAGATGCTCTTAATCTACATCTGTCTCCATTAAATAAGATTGAGCATGTAATGGTGTGTACATCAGTACATGTGTGCCCTGTAACTAAGATTCTGCATATCTAATGGTGTGTAAATGTGTACCCTGTAAATAAGATTGAGCAAATGTAATGGTGTGCTCTGTAACAAAGATTGAGCAACTGTAATGGTGTGTCGTTTGTGCCCACGGATCCGGAGGTGTCTATTGCCTGAGTGAGTGATAAGATCAGGAGGTGTGTGAATTAATCCTCTCGTCTTCAGGTTGCTAGGTGGTTCATCCAAGAGTGCTGTCTGTTTTTGAGTTGCCGGCAGACTGTACTAAAGATCTAGGCATCTCTTTTTGAAAGGGACCGAATCAATCAGATCCCCATCGCTGCGTTCCTTGTATCGCGTCTCGAATCGATCTACACAAGATCTATTCATCTTCGTCTGCTATATGTTTTTTTTACTTTCGACCTATTTATCTTCAATCATGACAGTACAACAAACATAAAAAAAATACATCCAGATCCATAGACTATCTAGCGACCTCCGCCGATGAAGAGTGGCGTAGATTGAAAGGATTCAACCTAAAGACACACAAACATAGATGAACTACGACCAAATGCAAGCAAATCCATCAAAGACAGATCCGCCGAAGACACACCTTCACAAGCCCACCGACGATGCCAGCTAGATATGCCACCGGGACGTGGGCTAGGCGGGGAGAAACTTATTCCATCTTCAAGGACACGCTGCCGTCTCGTCTTCCTGAATAGGACAAAAACCATAACAAAATTCAAAGGAACATCTAAAACTCTCTCGTCGGCAGGGGACGGGATCCACCGTGCTGCCATGGCCCTAAGGTCACTGGACACGAGGCGACTGACGACAACGCAGGCGGGAGGTAGAGAAGCCTAAGCTTTTCCCGGGGAAGGAGTCGCTGAGCGATGAGTCAATTGCTTAAACTAGGAAAACAAACAGGCTGTATCCGTATTCTTATTTTTTTTACCTGACCTAGTAGTAACTCAACTTGTGAAATGTCGAGTGATATCAAAGATATGGGTTCCACCCAGTGTGGTGCTTCCCAGCGACAATAGAATTGGCCAGGCCATGTCTCCATCGCCTATAGCATCTCCTCCACTGAACCTTTTTTACAACCGATGACGAACAGACAATATTCCTCCTGGATTATGCAGCAAGCAGAACAAAAAATGAAGAGGTCGTTGGATCAATTGACCAATGGTTTCATCTCCCCTGATGTCGTTGGATCCATCCACCAATGGTTGTAAAAATAAAGATCTCTATGACTTGCCTATGTAGCAGATAAGAGCAGTTTCAACATGGAGTCGACCGCAGCTGGTGAATGAACATGGAGTCCACCAAAGCAAAAATTCTGTGAATTTTTTAGAGAGCTTGCATGGTACAGCGAACCGCGACACAAGACGTTCAGAGTCGGCAGTGACTTTCTCAAAAATGCTACACTTACGGAAAGATGTTAGGGAATCAACCTACGCGCTGATCCTCCCCGTTGATTTCACCTTAAAGCCTGCCCCCTAATTTCAACGGGGCCCCAACCACCTACTTGTTTTCTTCCACATAAGCCCGTAAGCAAAATTCCGTAGCCCCGTTCCATAAGTGTAGAATTGTTGGTGACTTTCTGAGACATGCATGTTTCCATCTGCCTTCTGCACAAAGCAAGCGTTCAAAGTACAAGTTCTGTAAAATTTCATAGAGCCATGTCCATGTAGCAGTGATGTTTCCTAAGAAAAGCTTAGGGTTCCATTGCCTCCCGCCGGTGCCGCTGATGGTCTGCCTCGTCTCCTGTGACCTTAGGGCCATGCCCGCACGGTGGATCCCGGCCCTTGATAGTGGCAGGGCTCTGTTTTTAGATGTTCCTTTGAGTTTTGTTAGGGTTGTGTCATACTCAAGAAGACGAGACGACGGCGGCTTCTGAAAATGGAATAAGATTCTCCCCGCAGATTCTCCCCGCCTAGCCCATGTCCCGGTGGTGTGTCCCGCAACGCCAGTGGCCATGTGGACGTGTGTCTTCGGCGGACCTGTCCTTGGTGGATTTGCTCGGATTTGGTCTTAGTTCGTGTACGTTTGTATGTCTTAATTTGAATCATTCCAATCTACGCTACTCTTCACCAGCAACGGTTGTTGTTTTGTTGCGCTGCTGCTATGAGGCCTTAGTACAACGACTTTCCGACTATCTACTACAAAAAGCTTTTTCTGGTTCCGTCGAGGGAGAGTGATGACGGAGGCACGTGTTTGGCTCACTTCAGTGCTTGTAGTCGTCGCTAGGTGGTATACGGATCAATTTTTGTTTCTGATGTTTGTTGTACTATTATGATTGAACATGAATAGATTGGAAGTTTTGTCGCAATTTAAAAAATTATTTGGGACCACCTGACGTCAGATGACTGAAAAAATATTGTATAAGTCACTTTCAACAAGAGCCATCAAATCTTCATCCAATGGCTAAAAATAGATCAAGAGATCAGGTCACTGTTCATCTTCAACCTCCAACTTCTTCTTCCTGGTGTAGATGCCAGCCAACTCCCTAATTGTTTGCCTCCCTCCTCCCCTTGGCCTACCCCCACTGCCGAGGTGGTCACCGCCCTGGCGATCCCTCTAAGCCCCACACCGGTGAACAACCCCGGTAATCCCCTCCCACCCGTAAGATAGATAGTGAGGCTGCTACTTCCCCGCCAACATGCACCCCCACATCCCTAAGTAGATAATGAGGTCGCTTCTTCTCCAGTGAGGTCTGGTCTCCACATCTCGTGCACTCAGGAAGGAAAAAAAAGTGACGGACGCCAAGAAAAAATTCAAGCACCTGAGGTTTAGCAAACCGAAATGATTTTCATTTAAATGATGCTAATGTGTCTTGCTTTTACTTTTCCTCACACAGAAAACATGGACATTTCATTTGTGTGACCTACTACCTGTTTTGTTGCCACTTTTTTTTATCAAGCCAAACAGAGAGTATTTCTCTAACAAGCTAAAGAATTGTCATGCGAATATGATGTTGCTATAACCATTGGTGAATGTTTTCCCACATGTGAAACTAAGTCTAACTTGGGACAACCCATTGGCCATAAAAGACTGTAATCACGTTTGTCGATGGAAAGGGTGTCGATGGAGGCACATTAGATGGCGCAGAGAAGGCATGCTTGCCCGGCAAAGGAGTTGAAAATACCTGGTGCAAGATACCCTCTGATTCATGTGTACATAGGACTTTTCAGTTAGTACTATTTTCCCAGTGTCTTCCAATCTCAGAACATACGTATCAAGATACTCTTGCACGGACACGTTCATAGACGCAACATTTGTAGTAGCATTTGGAACATGAAATCCTGTATTAGAAGCAATGCCATTTATAGTACCGACTAGCCGTACTTGTCTAGCACCACTTCATGAGGAAATTTATTGTGTTGATGTCGATGGTTGTCTGGCAACCTGGTAGATGGGTCTGTCATGCGAGGTACACTCTGGTTCATCTCGACATACTTAAATAAGACTTTTTTCCTTGTATTTCCCAATCAAAATATAAGCAACAAGAAGCTCAGTCTCGTGTGCATGATTTCTAAATATGTTGGTAGACGCCAGGAAAAAGGTGTTACGTGTAATACTGTTTGTTTTGACCTTCGCAATATGGAAAAAATGGGTTAGAACCAATGTCATTTATAGTGCTCGGACTCTGGTAGTCGCCTAGTACCATATCAGATAGAGTAGTAATTATCTGTGAATAAATGATCAAAATACTTCCTCTGGAAAAATTCTAATTTATTACATCTCCAATATTTTTCAGCGTAAATATAATCATGAAAATTGCTACAATAGTACTCCCACTATAAAGAAATATAAGACTTTTTGGATCACTATTGTGTTTACAATGTTATGACAGGTCGGTCAAATGTACCAGTATACAAGCACGGTTCTTAAATCGTAACATTAGTTGTGAAGTTTCAACTACTGATGGTAGTGAAGATGAATCAAAGGTACCGAGGCTCTATAAAAATATAGGGACCTGACCTACTTCTCCTTTGTTGTGACTCGTCCCGGACACTGCCCCGGTGGCGATGATGACTTTCCTTTCTCTAGAGCCATCCCTCCCCGTGCAAAATAAGAATGGAAACGGGAGGTTCCCAAAAGCACTAGAAAAGACGGATGAGCTTGAGCTTCACACATCTCACCAGGTTTTCAATCGGCGATGAACAGAACTACCCGAAGGCTGATGTTTCTAAGTGTGCATGTAAATAATTCTCTATAGAGCTAAACGTACGTGTTGGTAGCAAAACTACTTGTTTTCCTGCAGGTTCATAGAAGTAATAAGTGTCGGGATTTCACTTAATAAAGGCTTA
The DNA here is from genome assembly GCA_032464435.1 of Aegilops umbellulata. Classification (NCBI taxonomy): domain Eukaryota; kingdom Viridiplantae; phylum Streptophyta; class Magnoliopsida; order Poales; family Poaceae; genus Aegilops; species Aegilops umbellulata. The sequence goes on from CP136060.1 coordinate 558,392,158, forward strand.
GCCGTACGGGTACGTGCCGGTATTCATGCAACTGAACAGTTGTGCCTCCAAAGTCTGAACTTAACTGAAACTAGAGTAGGTTGGATCACACGACACCTCCTCAGTGACGGTTTGGGGTCTTGTGTCACAATCTAGAGCCTCACTAATTAGTCATTGATGATCATCACAGATAGTTTTGGGAAACTAATTAGTGGTGTGCGCAATTGGCATAGGGCCGGGCTAGAACGAAATCATCACAGATGAGTTCAACATATACTCCCTCCGTTCGGAATTACTTGTCGCGAAAATGGATGTATCTAGAACTAACATACGTCTAGATACATCCATTTCTGCGACGAGTAATTCCAAACGGAGGGAGTATATGTTAGTTTTGTGAGGAAGCCTGTCGTATATGTGTAAGTGACGATTTTCTGCAAGAAGCCGTTTGGGCTGAGTCCCCCATTAGTCTTGCTGCACCACCCTCCCATGCATAGGAAATTCGTACTGCGCTAACTTGCATGGTACAGTGAACAGCGGCGGTCAGTCCTTCAGATTTGGTACAGTGAACGGCGACAGCAAAAGAATCCTAGCAACGAAGGATACCAGTTTGCTGTACGAGGTACCCTCTGGTTCATGTGTACATATGAATTTGCAAATAGCACAATTTTCCCGGTGTCTTCCAATCCCACAACATATGCATGTATCAAGATATACTCAGACTCTTCCTCGCACACGAGTTGATAGGGGTAGCGTTTGAGGCGGCATTTGCAACATGAAAACCTAGGTTAGAAGCAATGACATATATAGTGGCTACCAATAGTTGTCCAGTGCGACATCACGGGGCTATGATATGCGAATCATTGATAGCAGTACTCCTATCGCCCATGAATTTAATTTACTTTACTCCCTTGGTCCTAAGTGTACGTCTTTTTAGACATTTCAAATGTACTACAAACTATGGATGTATGTAGACATATTGTAGAGTGTAGATTCATTCATTTTCATCCGTATGTAGTCACTTGTTCGAATCTTTAGAAAGACTTATATTTGGGAATGGAGGGAGTATTACATCTACCGGGGGTGTCCATATGCCAACACCTACAGTCTATCATATACTCAAAACTCAATGGAAATCTTATCTGGCTTACGTTCAATAATTTACACCTACAGTCTATGGGTGACAGTTTTCTATGAAAATTACACTAAAAAAGTAGCATGCAAATGCCTAGGGTCGCTGGTAACCATTTGCCACCCAGCGGGGTCCAAACTCAAAACAGTTCAATTGGGAAGAAGAGAATCATGCTAAATTTTTCCAAAAAACAAAGCATCGAATATTTGATTCAGTAAGTCAATAAGTATAGCCAATATATTTTTAAAATAGTATTATACCACTAAGGATAAAACATTGCACATACCTCAGCTCTAATTCTTAATTAACTCAAATTTCTTTCAACAAGTCAACTGTCGGAAATGGCACCACTCGACACGTCACGCCATGGCCACCAAGGGAGCATCACTGTACAATAGAGGGAAAGAAAAAGAAACATGCGAAGCTCCGACACCGCGAGGCCACGCCACTGTTGGGACCAGCTCTCTCTCTCTCTCGGCAGATGAAGGTGGAAGACGACGGAGCTCGACAGCAAACCGTAATGGAAAATACACACGGGAGATCGGACGCTGGCGACTACAACTCTCCTAGCTTCTCTCCGGGCACACACGCACTAACCATTGAAGACCACATCTCTTTTTCACTGGCTTCTCCTTGGCTCATCCGCCAACACCCACAGCCGCAACAGCTTAAGAGCATCTCCAACAGCCGCGCTAAATAAGCGCCGCGCCGTAAGTTTGCCCTTTTTAGCGCGTGCTCAATCGGTAGAGGGGCTCCAGCGGACGCGCAATGAGCGCGCGCGCGGAATATAGAGTTGGGCGCACGGTCCGAATCACCATCGCGTGCTATGTATTTGGTGCGTCCGCTTCCGTGCGCCGCACACTCGAGCGCTCGCGCTGCACTCTCTCCGCCGCGCCACCTTTGCCCCGCCCGCGCCGCCGCCGGCGAATTGATCCGATGGACGCCCGCACCGGCACCCCCCTCATCCCTTCCTACAGCCGCGATCCCTTTGCCGCCGCCGCCGCATACCCTAGCGCGGGGAGCTTTGGCTTCGCCTCCACCGGAGCTCCTCCAAGCACTTTTGTGTGAACTTTTGTGTCATGAACTTGGTTTGGATTGTGAATTTGGTTGGATGATGTTGTGGGCATGAACTTTTATGTCATCAACTTGCTTGTGTGATTTAGAATTATGCCATGTCTTTGTTTTGATGTTTGAAATTCAACATATGGCATGTGCCGGCTGCTCGCGCGCGCTGAATTTTTGCGCACGCTGCATTTTACTGCGGCTGCTGGAGCTAGCGCTCCCTGCCGTGCCAAACCAGGCGATCGGCGCGCTACAAACTGATTTTTAGTGCGCCGTATGTTGGGCGGCTGTTGAAGATGTTCTAAGTAGTAGACCCGCGCACACATAAAGCTCTTCGGCTGCACCGGCCACTAAGCAATGCACACACGCATTACCTAACCACTAACTACATGCACGCAGCACGCCCACGCACGCCCGCCCTCCACGGCTGCCCAACGGCACGGCAGACGCAGCTGCTCTACTTATGGCCGCATGACACGAACGACCTGGCCATGTCTTCTACACGAACCACGCAGCCACGGACGGCAAGCTCCGCGAGTCCCGGCCTCGAGCGCACGGGCCAAGATTAGTGCTAACAGCCACGGCGTGCATCTGCATCACGAGCTCATTAGCTGGTTCTCCCTCGTAGCCGCGTCCACGAATATTCTGGATCCCTCCAGCGCATGAAACCGCTATGTACAAATCATCCTCGATGCTCCGACGTATATAAGGCAGGCTCGCATCCTTCCTCCCTCCACCAACCTTAGCAACACAAAAACCAAGCAAAGACCCGGCCCGTCTCTAATCGGTCATGGACAAGATGCTCGTCTTCTTTATCCTGAGCGCGTCGCGGGCCGATAACAACCCCGGCGCCCGCGGTAGCTGGGCGAGGCTTTCTTGGCGGGGCATGCAGCAGGACGACAAGCGGCCGGAGGCTGAGCAGCACCAGCAGCAGCTTGGAAAAGGGAAACCGCTATCGCAGTCGCAGTTTCCGCCGCCGCGGGAGGAGACACGGCGGCCGCGGTTCGCGCCGGAGTTCGACGGGATTGACTGCTTCGAGACCATCATCTGGCGTCAGTGAACTCCGTTACTGCAAGACGCTCGCCAGATACGGGGGTGTGTAATTCTTGATTCTTTCTTCGTTTGACGAAGCTGTGTTGCGTGTGTGGCGATTGGTCGCCCGAGGATCGGTGCTTTCAATCACATTTGACCTCAGTTTCTAGCAGAGGCCAGGAGTTGTACTGAGTTAAATGTATATAAGTGCGACCAAGCTCTTATTTTCTTTTGATTTGATCACATTCATATGGAAGCAACAGACTCAAATCGTGGTGAATATGTGGATAAGCCGTTGTGTCTACACTTTCAGGAAAGAGTTTACAGGCACTGTAGCTTTATGTTCGACGTGTTATAGAGATGTTCAGAGAAACCAATCCAAAACAAGATGCGCCCAGTCCCGAAAGAAGTGGACACGTTTCTTTGACGTACATATTGCCTGCTCAACAGATAAACTCTAGTCTCATTGCATACTGCATCATATTCTTAGTTGTTCCAGCAGCACTAGTTGGTTTGGCTTCGACCGAACCGTAGACATCACCATTAGCCATCGGATAACAAAATCATCTTTTGTCACTAGTTCCGTACAAACTATAAGCCTTGTCATTGCTTACCAACAATAATACTCCCTCCGTTTTTATTTAGTCCGCATATTAGCTTTGGTCAAAGTCAAGCTTTGTAAACTTTGATTAAGTTTATAAACAAAAAATATTAACATATACAAAATAAAATCAATACCACTAGATTCATTATTGAATGTACTTTCACATTATATAGATTTGTTATGGTAAATCTTTATATATTTTTCTAGAAATTTGGTCAAACTTTGTAAAGTTTGACTTCGGTCAAACCTAATATGCAGACTAAATAAAAACGGAGGGAGTATATAGATGGAGAACTATGATGCCAAAAAAATTATTATGGAGAACTATAAGCCGTGTCCCCGTGGATTTTTACCTTATCAGGAGACGGGGATTGACGTCTTTCTATCCCCACGGGGCTGCTGATGTGTACATTATAAAACCCGGCATGTTTCACTGGTTTAAACCCGTTTCTCTAGTACCCGAACCAGAAATCCTACAATACCTGTCAAAATACGTTTTTTAGCATCCACTGATCCATCTTGAGGCCCTACGCTACAAAACCGGCCAAGCAGCCCAAAGCCACAGCGACGGAGCCCCTTAGCGTCCCATCGTCGAGGCCCTCGAGTACAACCCAACCCCTCGCTCGGTCGCTCTGGCAGTGTCGCATCTTCTCAAGTCTCTCTCTCCCACACAACACAACACCTAAACCTAAACCTAAGTCCACTACTTGTTGTCTAGGCTTGATGCCATCTCGCAGTAGCCGCCGACCACGATCTGCGCTGGCGAGCCTCCTCCCTCCACGTCTTCTCTAACGAGCCGCCTTCCTCCACGCGTCATGTAGTCAAGAGAAGCGGCGCTGCTGCCGATGACGAACTATTTGTTGCTACTATTTTTCTTATGTTGTTGCTGCTGAAATATACTATGTTTGTTGCTTAAATATGATAATTTTCGTTGCTATAATATGCTCCTGTTTTTCTTTCAAATGCTACTGTTTTATTTGACTGCTCGTGGGGACGGGTTATTTGTGGGTTTAGAAAACCCGACGAGTTTAGGGGACGGAAAAAAACTAGCCCCGTGTGGCACCCCGGCTCAGAGTAATCGGTTTACCTTGCATTGCCAGCCCAGAGATCATGTCTTCTGGCAGCACACAACATCTTGGTACAAAAAGCAACCGCTTTATTGATACTAGCGGAACATAGTTTGACATTACATCAAGTTGTGCGGCTGAACAATATGTACATTATTTAGTGAAAATAAAGGGGCCTCGATCACGACAACTACGTGGAAGCGAAATGACGATGAAGCGGGACTCCATAGCACAGGGACACCGATGTGGACACGATCTAGACTCGAGCAGCACTCCGATCAACCGAAACTTTCATGAAATCTGGCATGACACGCCAGGTCAGTACATTGAATGTACTTGCTCTCTCACAAGAAGCATAAACATAATGACAAACAATATCATGATATTTGACCAAATTATCCTCTATGCAAAATCATACTAGGGATGCAGTGAACATGATCTCGTGCCTCAAGTCCCTCGGATTTGCTTACAAAAAGGGTTACCTCGTAACCAAACGGTGATCTTTCTCGAATCACAACCAGACCAACATTTTGGTCTCCATCATCAACAAACAGAACCAACTCTTTGGTTCCCATCATCAACATAGTTTCTCAACCATCATCTTTCCAACTGGGCCAGGTGATTAACATTAGTGTGCATGATTATTTAAACGTTGACCCATGGTGTGACCTACTTCCGAGTTGTGTCCATAAACGAGGACACGGCTATCGATAGATTAAATACACTCTACAGAGGTAGCGCCCTTTACCCACACCACGGAATCCATGGCCTTGCACTCCCATTCGGGTGGACCAACGGCATTCCGACGAAACCCCCCCCCCCATTGCCATGACACTTTCCCGTCCACTCCAACTTACTCCCCACTGGGCTAAGTCCTGGGTGGCCCCGTGCCTACCAAAGGAATCAACGGCCACCGTCGTGGCCAAACATAAACGGTCCCAAACGGGGACAAGGTACCATAACAACTACGGGCACACAAGATTATGTCTGCTTACCGGGCCAGGGTAACGCACACCCATAACCTTCCCTCGTTGGAGGCACCGACCAGAGGCATGACAACAGACCGAATAAAGGCCTTCCCATAAAGGCAAATGAGGTTGTAGTGGGAAAAACTCGATTCAGTGGCACCATGACCCGATCAACGATAGGTTCAAGTTGAGTTATTATCAGGTTTAACTCAAAGAAAAAGTAACCGGTGTCATGATATGCCATGACAATGCAACCTTACAATATGCATCACATATTATCGGAAATGATTGGGTACCCCTCATCAAGTATTTCACTAACCATAATCATCAGCAAACTCATACCACTTCTCTGGTTATTACTATTCAACAAACTTAACCATGATTAAAAAATATTACTTGTGCCTAATACATTTTATTTCTACATAACCAAATATTACTTGTACTGACTTAAACTAACTTAGTTAGTCTCAAACTACTGTAAAGTAAGCATACCAAGCATTCAACAGAATTAAATATTTATTTGGATGATTTAAATGCATGAACTAAATCATTATTCAAGTTGGAAAATCATAAATATTGAGTTGGCACCATGAAAATGTTGTTGTGGCTTGCCTTAGTGCAGATGAGGTTCACACTCCTCCTAGTGATCCTCAAGACAAGCTTCACCTTCTGAAAGTAATTAAAAAAAATAGAAAGAAAATATCAAGAAACACTCTGAAAATCATGAGAAAATTTTGACAACAGAGAAAAATCTCATTTTTGGTGAGCTGCTAAATCTTTTCATTGAGAACACAATGCAAAATAAATAGTTCATTTGGACTTAAGGCTAAAAAGTTGTGGTTGTTTGAAGTTCTCTGGATAATTTGAATTAAATTAGAATAAAAGAAAACAAGGGGAGGGGTGACGTCTAAGGCGTAAACCAGCAGGGCGCCACTACTCATACCGCTTTGGGCGCGGCCTGAGTGGCTGACAGCGGGCCCCAGCGGTCAGGTCGGAGAGGGAGGGGTAGAGAAGAAGAGTCGGACGGCACGGCGACGACGCTTTCTCCGGCGAGGAGTGCCTGACGACGAGATCTGAGAGGATAGGATTGGATAGGAGATCGAGGCGCACCTGCCCGTACCCGTAGCTTGGCTAGGGGTGGCCGGACGGGGTCGGAACGAAGCTCTCCAGCGGCGGCAGCGGGCGGGGCTCGTCGGAGATGGTGATTCCGGCGAGGCAGGGCTAGTCCAGCAGCTTCAACGACACCAGGACGCCTGTGATGAAATCCATATAGACATCATACAACTTCCATTGCGGAACGGGCAAAGGTTGGAGGAGTCCTGCGGGTTTCTGGTGTGCTGCCTTCACTTTGTTGCATATGTCGCAACAAGCCACATAATAGGAGATTATTTCTTCATCCCATACCACCAGAATATCTGCCGACGTTCTTCATACATTTTGGTACCTCCGGGGTGAATAGAATACGAAGACTCGTGTACTTCTGCTAATATCTTCTTTCTTAAGTCTGCTTGATTCGATACACAAGTCCTGCCGCGGAACCTTAGTGTACCTTGCTGATGCTTAGAAAAATCTTGTGTCTGGCCTTCCGACATACGCCTGATATGTTTTTGTAGTACGAGGTCATCTGGCTGGGCCTTGCGGATCTCATCCTCGAGGGTAGGAGTAACTTTCATCATATTAGCAAGACCGGTATCAATAATGACTACATTGAGGTGAGTGATCTCATCCTGAAGTTCGGGAGGCAAGGACTCCATCATGATATTCAGACTGGCAGGCTTCTGTCTGAGTGCATCGGCGACCACGCTGGCCTTACCCGGATGATAATTAATTCCAAGATCATAATCCTTGACTAATTCAAGCCATCTTCGTTGGCGGAGGTTTAAGTCTGGCTGAGTAAATATATACTTGAGACTTTTGTGGTCGGTAAATATCTGACACCTTTTTCCAATGAGGTAGTGCCTCCAAAATTTTAGAGCATGAACAACCGCGGCCGACTCCAAATCATGAGTAGGATAGTTCCCTTCGTGGGGTCGTAGTTGTCGAGATGTGTTTGCTACCACCTTGCCATCTTGCATGAGTACTGAAAGTGCTAGTTATCGACTAGAGGGGGGGTGAATAGGCGATTTTTATTAAAGTCTTCAAAACAAGGGGGCTTTGAAGACAAATAGTAGAAATGAACCTATTGATATGTAGCGGAAGGTAGACTACACTAGACAAGCCATAGTCAAGTAAGCAATGAAGTGAAAGCACGAAGACTATCAACAGTTAGGTAGTATGGATCAGGATGGAAGATAGTATGAAGCCAGACAACAACAGTATTCACACAGTGAAGACAATCAGATCATGCAAGCAGGCAATGACTTCACGAGGACAAACTGTTAAGTAAAGAGATGGGAAGGATAGAACCAGTTGCTTGGTGAGGACAAGGATTTGGTAGACCAGTTCCAGTTGCTGTGACAACTGTACGTATGGTTAGGGAGGCTGAGATTTAACTCAGAAGACCGCGTCTTCACCTTATTCCCCTTGAGCTAAGAACACTTAGTCCTCGCCCAAACACTCTGGTAGGTCTTCAAGGTAGACTTCCAAACCTTCACAGACTTTGTACACTGGCAATCCACAATGGCACTTGGATGCTCAGAACGTGACGCCTAACCGGCTGGAGGATTCACAATCCTCAAGTGTAACAAGTCTTCAGATCACGTTGAAAGAAAGACTTCAGTGATGCCTAACACTCTTTGGCTCTGGGTGTTTTGGGCTTTGTCCTCGGAAGGATCTCTCTTTCAAATGCTTCGGAGGTGGGTTGCTCTCAAACGACAAAAGTTGTGCACTAACTCTAAGCAGCCACCAATTTATGGTGTAGGGGGTGGGCTATTTATAGCCAGGAGGCAACCCGACCTGATTTGTCCGAAATGACACGGGGTCACTAAGGAGCTGACACGTTTATAATGCTCAGATTTCAAACACACGTGGCAGCTTGACTTGGGCTACAAGTAAAGCTGACTCATCCAAATCTGGATAAGATTTGCTCTCATTGCCTTCGCTCAAAGACATAGGTTTCGGTTGAGCATCACATCAGGCACTCTGACTTTGTTCACTTGGACCCCACTTAACAGTACGGTGGTTCCTATGACTCAACAAAGAAGAAAAGCAAACTACGAAACAACTATGTCTTCGCACTCCATAGTCTTCATGTGAATGTCTTCTCAAGTCATAATCTTCGTTGTGAATATCTTCACATATCACCATTGTCTTCAATGTCTGCACACATTTTTAGGGGTCATCTCTGATACGTAAACTGAATCAATAAGGGATTACTACCTGTGTTGTCCTGCAATTCTCACAAACACATTACTCCCTCAACCAAGTTTGTCGTCAATACTCCAAAACCAACTAGGGGTGGCACTAGATGCACTTACAAGTACGCATCCAAGACCTTGCCTGGAAGCGTCGCAGTACACATCAACGTTGCGGTAGATGTCCGGAAGAGTCAACATAGGGGCTGTTGTCAGTCTGGTTTTCAGCTCATTGAAACTTTTCTCACAGTCCTCAGTCCTTTCAAATTTCTTATCTTTCTTGAGAAGCTCTGTCATTGGCTTGGCAATCTTAGAGAAACCTTCAGTAAAACGATGGTAGTACCCGGCTAATTCAAGGAAACTCCGGATTTGTAATACTGTCGTGGGTCCCAACCAATCAAGCATGGCCTTCACCTTACTTGGGCCCACATCGATACCTTTTGCTGACAACACATGCCTGAGGAATCCAACTTGCTTGAGCCAAAACTCGCATTTACTGAATTTGGCGTATAGCTGATGGTCACGGAGTCTCTGTAAGACAGCTCTGAGGTGTCCCTTGTGCTCTTCTTCACTTTTTGAGTATATTAGGATATCATCGATGAAGACCACCACGAATTTATCTAGGAAATCCATGAATACTTTGTTCACCATATGCATGAAGAAAGCAGGGGCATTGGTGAGGCCGAAGGACATAACGGTATACTCATAAAGACCGTATCGGGTAGTGAATGCGGTCTTAGGAAGATCTTCCTTTTTGATCTTGAGTTGTTGATATCCAATCTTCAAATCAATTTTGGAGAATACTTTTGCCCCACTGAGTTGATCAAATAAATCATCAATCTTGGGCAATGGATATTCATTTTTAATGGTGACATCATTTAGCTGACGGTAATCCACACACATACGGAGACTACCATCTTTCTTGTCCACGAATATTGTGGGTGATCCCCATGGTGAAGAGCTTGGACGGATATAACCTTTCTGGAGCATCTCATCAAGCTGTTTCTTTAACTCCACTAATTCTGACGAAGGCATCCGATAATGCTTCTTGTATAACGGTGCAGTCCAGGGTACAAGGTCAATTGCAAACTCAAGTTCTCGGTCTGGCGGCATTCCTAGATATTCCTCTGGGAATAATCGGGAAATTCTCTGACCACCGGAATTAATCCCAATTCTCCAGCTACTGCAGTGAAGACTATTTCTTTCTTGGGTATGCTTCTGCGGGCATAGAATAGTGTAGTCTGCCCTTCCTGACTTGTCAAGGTGACTTCTCTGGTCGTGCAGTTAATGCATACTTGGTATTGGGTTAACCAATTCATTCCCAAAATAATGTCCAACTTGGTAGACTCGATGACTATCAAGGAAGTTGGAAAACGGACTCCGTTGATATCAATTTTCAAGTTACAGCAGACCAGATTGCTTCTGAGCAAAGATCCCGGGGATTGTACTAGCATATTCTTTCTCAAAAGCGAAGAAGGAAATTTGTTTTGGGCAACAAAACTCCGCGAAATAAAAGAGTGGGAATCCCAACAGTCAAATAAAATTATTGAGGGTATGTTATTAACATGAAACATACCAATGACGACTTCGGGCTCCTCTTGGGCTTCGTCTGCGGAGAGGTGATGAACTTGCCCTTTGATGGTTTGCTGCAGAGGGTACGGCCCCATATGGTTGACTTGTGGCCTGAATGGAGCATTCGCCTTGCTGTTCTTGGGACACTGTCTGGCATAATGTTCGGTTTGTCCACAACTGAAACATGAGTTATTGCGCTGACATTCTTCTCACACCGGGCTGGTTACAACATTCTTGTCTTGAGTAGTGGTTTTGTTAACATTTTGTTGCCAATTGGGATAGTACTCTACTTGAGTGTGCTGCCAAGTACGAGCCTTCTGCACTGGCTGACCATCCTTCCTAGGCTCAAACTTGCGCTTGTGATCATTATTGGCAGACTTGATGTCATGTACAGGCTTGTGCTCCCTTTTAGCAATGAGGGCCTTGTTTACCAGAGTTTGGACGTCTGGGAAATCAAACATACTGAGAGTGCATCTGAGGTGTTGGTTTTGTCATCCAAGAAATCTGTAATCTTCCTTTCTTCGGTGGCCACATCATAGTGGGAATAACGGGACAAATGATTGAACTTATGCAGATACTCACTAACAGCCAGGCTTCCTTTGTTGAGCGCGAGGAATTCACGTTGCTTGACCTTCATAATACCAGCAGGAATAAGCGAAAATGATCCTTGAATTTTTTCCATGTGATTTCTTCATCTGCAGGCCACATGGCTTTACCAGCCCCTTCGAGATAATGCGTAGCAAACGGAACATTGTCATCTTCTTTAGTAAGAGCAATCTCAAGCTTTTTCTCAATAGTTCATAACCAATCGTGTGCTTCCAAGGGATCAATAACTTGACTGAAACTGGGAGGCTTGGTTCTCTAAAAATCTGACAGTTTGGAATGGTGCCCGTTCTAATTTCCATTCTGCTCAACCATAGCTTGTACACTTTTTAATAATTCAACCAGATTGTTATTCCTTCTTTCCTCAAACATGCACAAAATTTTCTCGGTGGAGGGCGGATCTGGCGGTGGAGGCGGTTGTGGATCGTACGACTCGGGGGAATGCCCTGCATGTCATGCTGAGCGGCGAACAGGGACATCCTCACAAGCGTGGCTGTTGCTGCCTCCCCACGCCATCCTATTATTTTTTTTCCCAAGATAACGCAACCGTGATGAGCAACATCCAAAATAGTGGGGAAAAGCCAGCGACAGAGCCCGAAAGAAAAGAAAACGGAATACCGAAGAAAAACACGGCGAATAATAAAAAGTTCCGACATAATTATACGTAGACTCATACATGAAAGATAAACACCACGATAAGTTCGACTACTCTCATACATGAAACGGGACGTCATGACTCGTACGACTACATCCATACATCAACATGATGACTACGGATACTCGAACACTCTTGTGCTTTGCTGGTCCTGCTGGGTCCTCTCCTGAAGCAGACCCGGATCCTGAACTCACGACATTAACCGAGACCTCCAGATTAAAGGTAACACGACGACGCTGCCTCGAGGGTGCAGGATGAGGCTAGTGCATCGGGGCTACGGGGGTAGCGAGAAGGGAAACCCACTCAGCAGGAGCACTGAGGGGAGTCACGGTCGCGGTGCCCGAGCTACTCAGAGGAGTAACCGGGGAAAGAGGCAAGCTAGAACCAGGTGGAATATCTGGAGTAAATCCCGTAGACGGGGGAGTGGGATTGGACCTAGCGGCTACTAAAGCAGTGCGAGCGTGAGTCAGCTCTCGAGCCAGCTCATGAATCAGGAGGTAACTAGCAGTGATATAGTGAGAAAGGTGGCTAGCAGCTCTATCAGCCTCCAGATCAATGATAGGAAAACGGACACGACCATCGCCATGCAAAGATGGACAATAGTGAAAAACTGTGTGGGTCTGCATCCGGACCTCGTTATAGCACAACTCGACGAGGACCTCAAATGCAGCAAACTTGATAGCCTGAGAAGCGAAGGAAGCGAAACCGCTCCTGGAGGTACGAATATAAGTGCTGGAGGAGGAACTAGTGCGTAGAGTAACCACGGCATGATACTCGTATACTAAGTCTGCTGGATGCTCCAGGTACACCCGATATGCTGGGTCATCACCGTGAGGGTACAGTCGACGCCACACGTTACGAAGAAGATGCGGCGATGTGCACGACATCAGCTCCAACTGACACGGATACGGCACCGGAGCCATCTACACTCACAGCCATTAGTTGGTTAGAAATAATATTAGAACGAGTGCATGCAATGCAACAATCAGCTATAAACACTACCGGCACCCAACTAACTACCGTTCACTTCACGCTTCGGGGCCTAGCGTGTCCTACAGTCAGCGCGGCTCTGATACCAAGCATTGTGGCACCATGGCTCAGAGTAACCGGTTTACCTTGCATTGCCAGCCCAGAGATCATGTCTTCTTGCAACACACAACATCTTGGTACAGAAAACAACCGCTTTATTGACACTAGTGGAACATAGTTCGACATTACATCAAGTTGCGAGGCCAAGTAGCACACACGGTGCGGCTAAACAATATGTAGATTATTTAGTGAACATAAAGGGGCCTCGATCACGACAACTATGCGGCAGCGGAACGACGACGAAGCGGGACTCCACAGCACAGGGACACCGATGTGGACACGATCTAGACTTTAGCAGCACTCCGATCCAAAGAAACTTTCCTGAAATCTGGCATGACATGCCAGGTCAGTAAATTGAATGTACTTCCAAGATCACAACAAGCATAAACATAATGACAAACAATATCATGATATTTAACCAAATTATCCTCAATGCAAAAGCATACTAGGGATGCAGTGAACATGATCTCGTGCCTCAAGTCCCTCGGACTTGCTTACCAAACGGGTTACCTCGTAACCAAACGGTGATCTTTCTCGGATCACAGCCATACCAACACTTTGGTCTCCATCATCAACAAATGGAACCAACTCTTTGGTTCCCATCATCAACATAGTTTCTCAACCATCATCTTTCCAATAGGGCCAGGTGATTAACATTAGTGTGCATGATTATTTAAACATTGACCCATGGTGTGACCTACTTGCGAGTTGTGTCCACAACCGGGCACGCGGCAATCGATAGATTAAATACAATCTGCAGAGGTAGCGCACTTTATCCACACCAGGTAATCCATGGCCTCACACTCCCATTCGGGTGGACCAACGGCATTCCGACGAACCCCCCCCCCCCCATTGCCATGACACTCACCCGGCCACTCCGACTAACTCCCCACTTGGCTAAGTCTTGGGTGGCCCCATGCCTACCAAAGGCATCAACGACCATCGTCGTGGAAAAACGGCCACCATCGTGGCAAAATATAAACAGTCCCAAACAGGGACAAGGTATCATAACAACTACGGGCACACAAGGTTATGTCTGATTACCGGGCAAGGGTAACGCACGCCAGTAACCTTCCCTCGTTGGAGGCACCGACCAGTGACATGACAACGGACCAAATAAAGGCTTCCCATAAAGGCAAATGTGGTTGCACTGGGAAAAACTTGATTCAGTGGCACCATGACCAGATCAACGATAGGTTTAGGTTGAGTTATTATCAGGTTTAACTCAAAGTAAAAATAACCAGTGTCATGATATGCCATGAAAATGCAACCTTACAATATGCATCACATATTATCTGAAATGAATGGGTCAACCTCATCAAGAATTTCACTAACCATAATCATCAGCAAACTCATACCACTTCTCTGGTTATTATTATTCAACAAACTTGACCATGATATTAACTTAAAGTAATCCATTTTCTCACTTCAGAAAATATTATCCAAACTAGCCTTTTACATAGTCATTCTGTTTCTACATAACCAACTATTACTTCTACTGACTTAAACTAACTTAGTTAGTCTCAAACTATTGTAAACTAAGCATACCAAGCAAATCAAGCATTCAACATAATTAAATATTTATTTGGGTGAATTAAATGCATGAACTAAATCATTATTCAAGTTGGAAAATCACAAATATTGAGATGGCACCATGAAAATGTTGATGTGGCTTGCCTTAGTGCAGATAAGGTTCACACTCATCCTAGTGATCCTCAAGACAAGCTTCACCTTCTGAAAATAATTAAAAAAGCAGAGAACGAAAATATCAAGAAACACTCTAAAAATCACCAGAAAACTAGGCAGCAGAGAAAAATCTCATTTTGGGTGAGCTGCTAGATCTTTTCATGAAGAACACAATGCAAAAATAATCACTTCATTTTTGGACTTAAGGCTAAAAAGTTGTGGCTATTTGAAGTTCTGTAGATAATTTGAATTAAATTTGAATAAAAGAAAACCAGGGGAGGGGTGACGTCGAAGGTGTAAACCAGCAGGGCGCCACAACTCATACCGCTCCGGGCGCGGCCTGAGTGGCTGACAGCGGGCCCCAGCGGTCAGGTCCGAGGGGGAGGGGTAGAGAAGCAGAGTCGGGCGGCGCGGCGACGGTGCTTTCTCCGGCGAGGAGTGCCCGTCGATGAGATCTGAGAGGATAAGATTGGAGAGGAGATCGAGGTGCACCTGCAAGTACTCGTAGCGTGGCTAGGGGTGGCCGGGCGGGGTCGGAATGAACCTCCCCAGTGTCGGCAGCGGGCGGGGCCTGTCGTAGATGGTGATTTTGGCGAGGCAGTGCCAGTCTAGCAGCTCCAACGGCACCAGCACGCACCAGTGGACCACCACGGACACGCCAGAGAAGTCAGTGGAGCTCGAGCAGCTCTGGAGCGGGAGGGGGCAGTGGACGAGGATCGCCGCCAAGCTCGGGGCAGGGGCGGTGGCCAAAGGCCTACCCCGCTGGGCTGCAGCTTCCTACAGTGTTGTGGAGGTGTGATGAGAGTGTGGGTGGATAGAAACCAGCTCGGGAGGGCTCTATTTATAGGCGAGGCCGAGGCGGGGGTCGAGAGCTCGCCGAAACTCTCTAGAGTGGCGCCCGGCAACGAATGGCGTCAGTGAGTGGGGGAAAAGGCGTCAGGGATCACGCGGGGACTGTGGGAGGGTGGAGACGAGCATAGGAGCGGGGTACGCGACGAGCACAGTGGCACGGGCGCACTATTGGCTTGGCCACGCCGTGCCCTTGCTCGCTGCGGCGAGCTCTGGCGTCGGCGAGCGCCAGGGCAGAGTTAAGTGGGTCGAGACGGCGACGTTGGCGTGGTTTGGCAACGTGCAGCAGTCGGGGAAGCGAGCACGCGCTGAACAGAGCGCACGACGGCATCCAGAGCGCGTCGACTAGCACATTGTCATCATGCACACACGTGGTCACGGTGCGTACTCTGACATAGGGCCACGGCTTGCCATAAATTCGTGTCTGGCGTGTAGTCCTTAGTGGTTTGGGTCGTTCCAATGCTTTGAGTCGAGCCCAGGTGCTGTAGGTGAAGGAAATATGCCCTAGAGGCAATAATAAAGTTATTATTTATTTCCTTAATTCATGATAAATGTTTGTTATTCATGCTAGAATTGTATCAACCGGAAACATGATACATGTGTGAATACATAGACAAACAGAGTGTCACTAGTATGCCTCTACTTGACTAGCTCGTTGATCAAAGATGGTTATGTTTCCTAGCCATAGACATGAGTTGTCATTTGATTAACGGGATCACATCATTAGGAGAATGATGTGATTGACATGACCCATTCCATTAGTTTAGCACCCGATCGTTTAGTATGTTGCTATTGCTTTCTTCATGACTTATACATGTTCCTATGACTATGAGATTATGCAACTCCCGTTTGTCGGAGGAACACTTTGTGTGCTACCAAACGTCACAACGTAACTGGGTGATTATAAAGGAGCTCTACAGGTGTCTCCAAAGGTAGATGTTGGGTTGGCGTATTTCGAGATTAGGATTTGTCACTCCGATTGTCGGAGAGGTATCTCTGGGCCCTTTCGGTAATGCACATCACTTAAGCCTTGCAAGCATTACAACTAATGAGTTAGTTGCGAGATGATGTATTACGGAACAAGTAAAGAGACTTGCCGGTAACGAGATTGAACTAGGTATTGGATACCGACGATCGAATCTCGGGCAAGTAACATACCGATGACAAAGGGAACAACGTATGTAGTTATGCGGTCTGATAAAGATCTTCGTAGAATATGTAGGAGCCAATATGGGCATCCAGGTCCCGCTATTGGTTATTGACCGGAGACATGTCTCGGTCATGTCTACATTGTTCTCGAACCGTAGGGTCCGCACGCTTAAAGTTTCGATGACAGTTATATTATGAGTTTATGAGTTTTGATGTATCGAAGGAGTTCGGAGTCCCGGATGGAATCGGGGACATGACGAGGAGTCTCGAAATGGTCGAGACGTAAAGATCGATATATTGGACGACTATATTCGGACATCGGAAAGGTTTCGAGTGATTCGGGTATTTTCGGAGGTACCGGGGAGTTACGGGAATACGGGGAAGAGTATTGGGCCTTATTGGGCCTTAGTGGGAATGAGCCAGGAGGTGGCGCGCGCCCCTCCCAAGCCCAGTCCGAATTGGACAAAGGGTTTGGCGCGCGGCCCCCCTCTCCCTTCCTTCTCCACTCCCCTCCTTTCCCCCCTTCTCCTAGCTGGACTAGGAAAGGAGGAATCCTACTCCCGGTGGGAGTAGGACTCCCCTTGGCGCGCCCCTTCTAGGCCGGCCGCCCCCTCCTCCCTTGCTCCTTTATATACGGGGGCAGGGGGCACCCCATGGATACACAAGTTGATCTTCGTGATCGTTCCTTAGCCGTGTGCGGTGCCCCCCTCCACCATATTCCACCTCGGTCATATCGTTGCAGTGCTTAGGCGAAGCCCTGCGTCGGTAGTACATCAAGATCGTCACCACGCCGTCGTGCTGACAGAACTCCTCCCCGAAGCTTTGCTGGATCGGAGCCCGGGGAGCGTCATCGAGCTGAACGTGTGCCAAGAACTCGGAGGTGCCGAAGTAACGGTGCTTGGATCGGTCGGATCGGGAAGATGTACGACTACTTCCTCTACGTTGCGTCAACGCTTCCGCTTCGGTCTACGAGGGTACGTAGACAACACTCTCCCCTCTCGTTGCTTTGCATCACCATGATCTTGCGTGTGCGTAGGAATTTTTTTGAAATTACTACGTTCCCCAACAGTGGTATCAGAGCCTAGGTTTTATGGTTTGATGTTATATGCACGAGTAGAACACAAGTGAGTTGTGTATGATATAAGTCATACTGCCTACCAGCATGTCATACTTTGGTTCGGCGGTATTGTTGGTTGAAGCGGCCCGGACCGACATTACGCGTACGCTTATGCGAGACTGGTTCTACCGCCGTGCTTTGCACACAGGTGGCTGGCGGGTGTCAGTTTCTCCAACTTTAGTTGAACCGAGTGTGGCTACGCCCGGTCCTTGCGAAGGTTAAAACGGAGTCTATTTGACAAACTATCGTTGTGGTTTTGATGCGTAGGTGAGATTGGTTCTTGCTTAAGCCCGTAGCAGCCACGTAAAACTTGCAACAAACAAAGTAGAGGACGTCTAACTTGTTTTTGCAGGGCATGTTGTGATGTGATATGGTCAAGACATGATGCTAAATTTTATTGTATGAGATGATCATGTTTTGTAACCGAGTTATCGGCAACTGGCAGGAGCCATATGGTTGTCGCTTTATTGTATGCAATGCAAATCGCCCCGTAATGTTTTACTTTATCACTAAGCGGTAGCGATAGTCATAGTAGCATAAGATTGGCGAGACGACAACGATGCTACGATGGAGATCAAGGTGTCGCGCCGGTGACGATGGTGATCATGACGGTGCTTCAGAGATGGAGATCACAAGCACGAAGATGATGATGGCCATATCATATCACTTATATTGATTGCATGTGATGTTTATCTTTTTATGCATCTTATCTTGCTTTGATTGACGGTAGCATTATAAGATGATCTCTCACTAAATTATCAAGAAGTGTTCTCCCTGAGTATGCACCGTTGCCAAAGTTCGTCGTGCCCAGACACCACGTGATGATCGGGTGTGATAAGCTCTACGTCCATCTACAACGGGTGCAAGCCAGTTTTGCGCACGCGGAATACTCGGGTTATACTTGACGAGCCTAGCATATGCAGATATGGCCTCGGAACACGGAGACTGAAAGGTCGAGCGTGAATCATATAGTAGATATGATCAACATAATGATGTTCACCATTGAAGACTAATCCATTTCATGTGATGATCGGTTATGGTTTAGTTGATTTGGATCACGTGATCACTTAGAAGATTAGAGGGATGTCTATCTAAGTGGGAGTTCTTAAGTAATATGATTAATTGAATTTTAATTTATCATGAACTTAGTCTTGGTAGTATTTTGCAAATTATGTTGTAAATCAATAGCTCGCGTTGTTGCTTCCCTGTGTTTATTTTGATATGTTCCTAGAGAAAATTGTGTTGAAAGATGTTAGTAGCAATGATGCGGATTGGATCCGTGATCTGAGGTTTATCCTCATTGCTACACAGAAGAATTATGTCCTTGATGCACCGCTAGGTGACGGACCTATTGCAGGAGCCACTACTGGAATCAGCTACTTTGCCATCTGCTAGCTCTTTGCCGTCTGCTAGCAGATGGCAAAGAAGCTCTTTGCCATCAGCTACCCAAAAGCAGACGACAAAGAACTGGCTGATGGCAAAGAATGTCTTTGCCATCAGCCAGTTCTTTGCCGTCTGCTAGCTGACGACAAACAATCTTTGCCGTCCGCTAGCGGACGGCAAAGAGGGAGGGGGCCCACTGAGGAGCTGCTTAAAAAATACTTAACGCCCCCCCCTCTTTGCCGTCTGCTATCGGACGGCAAAGAGCAAAAAAGCGGACGGCAAAGGGGGCGGACGGCAAAGATTAAACGTATCTAACGGCGCCCCCGCCCCTCTTTCTCTGTTTCTCTCCCTAGCCTGCTCCCACACGCACGCCGCCGCCCGCCGCCGCCCGGTCGCCCCACGGCCCCGCCGCCCCCCGTCCCCCGCCCCGTCGCCCCACCGCCCCCCCGCCCCGTCGCCCCCGCCGCCCTGCCCCCCCGCCCCGGCCCCCCCGCCCCGTCGCCCCCGCCGCCCTGCCCCCCGCCCCGGCCCCCCGCGCCCCACCGCCCCAGGCCCGGCGACGCCGCCCCAGGCCGCCCCGCCCCCTCCTCCACCGGCCCCCACCTCGTCGCCACTGCTGCTCGTCGCCGTCGCCCCACCGCCCCCGCCCCGTCGACCCCACCGCCCCACCGCCCCCGCCCCGTCGACCCCGCCGCCCAGCCGTCTCGGCGCCGCCGCGCCCCGGCCCCCCGGCGCCACACCGCCCCGGGCCCGGCGCCGCTGCCCTAGGCCGCCCTGCCCCCCTCCTCCACCGGCCACCTCCTCCACCTGCCCAGGTGAGCTCTACCTCTCCTCTGTTTTTCCTTTTTTTCGGTTTTTTTAATTTTAGGTTTATGTTTAGTTTAGTTTCAGTTTTAGTTTTAGTTTTAGGTTTAGTTTTAGGTTTAGGTTTAGTTTTAGGTTTAGGTTTAGTTTTAGTTTAGTTTTAGGTTTAGATTTAGTTTTTTCCTTTTTTCTGTATTTTTAGTTTTAGGTTTATGTTTAGTTTAGATTTAGTTTTAGTTTTACTTTTAGTTTTAGATTTAGGTTTAGTTTTAGGTTTAGTTCAGTTTTAGGAAAGACGAAGAAGAAGAAAAAAACAGGAGAGGAGGAGAAGAAGAAGAGTTAAAAGGAAAGGAAGAAGAAGAGGAGGAGGAGGAGAAGAAAAAAGAAGAAGAGGAAGAAGAAGAAGAAAAAAAGAGGAGAGGAGGAGAAGAAGAAGAGGAAAAAGGAAAGGAGGAAGAAGAAGAAGAAGAAGAAGAAGAAGGAAAAAAAAGGAAGAAAAGGAAGAATAGGAAGAAGTAGAAAAGGAAAAAAGAGGGGAAAACCCCGACCCGACACGGCACCCCGACCCCGACACGACACCCCGACCCCTAGACCCCGACCCCGACACACTGACCCCGACCCCGACACCCCGACCCCGACCACGACCCCGACACCCCGACCCTGACCCCGACCCCGACACCCCGACCCCGAGCCTGAGCCGACACCCCGACCCCGACACCGATACGGCACCCCGACCCCGACCCGGCACCCCGACCCGACACCCCGACCTCGAGACCCCGACCCCGACACCGACACGACACCCCGACACCGAGATGGCACCTCGACCCCGACCCGGCACCCCGACCCGACACCCCGACCCCGAGAACCCGACCCCGACACGGCACCCCGACACCGACAGGACACCCCGACCACCGACACCTCCCGAAAAGGTGTTCTTTGGCCTTCCAGAGGCCGACGGGGTCATATATTTGTGAATTATTAGTTAGGTCATATATTTTTCGATTTTGTTATGAAAAACATCATATATAATTGTGTTGATCGTGTAGTTTTAAATGTGCAGTTGTTTCATCGCTGCGAGGTTTGGTGTTCGACGACCTCGCCGTGCGTTTGACGAGCTCTGCCCCTTCGTTCGTGGGTGAGCACAAATGACAAGTCCTCCTCCCCCATTAATTATTTGAATCATCAGTATGCGTAACCAATATGTGTCTCCCGTTCGAAAGCGTCATAGTTATAAATATTCATGCATTTGCATATTTATAACCTTGATTCTTTCGAATTGTCCAACGCTATCCATGGACAGCCCGAGTATGTGTAGATTGGGTTCGTTTTCCCATATGCTTTGCTCCGGATCCGACGCATAAATTTCGTCAGTGCCTCCCCTGTTGTTCTCCGGGTACACATCCTCTCTGTTTATTGCAGAGACGTGTATCAGGAGAACAGCGGGGAGGTGCTGCCGAAATTTTGCGTCGGATCCGGAGCATAGCATGGGAAAATGAACCCAATCTACACATACACGGGTGGGATTAGGATCTATCATTACCTATTAGAGTGTAGGTTGCATGGACGTAATAAAATTGACAAAGTAGATCAACTGATGAATATATACATGGTGAATTACATATATAATTGTTGTGTGTCCAGTAGCTCTGAAAGTCAAGATGAGTGACCGTGCTTGGATGTATACCGGTCACACTGGTCAGAACAAATGGAGCGCTGAATGGTTCACAAAAACTAAGGGGTTTGTGCAAGCCACATTTGCAAATGGCCAAAAGAAAACCTGGTGCCCCTGTTTCCGGTGCGGCAATTGGGAAAAGAAGACAGAGGCTGAAATGGGCAAACACCTGCAGAAGAGTGGTTTTACGCCCGATTATACGGTGTGGACATTTCATGGTGAGTCTGCCCAACGTGACCGAGCTGAGGTGGATCGTCGTCGCACTGACGAGCATGGTACCGGGATGGAAAACATGGTGCAAGGCTATGATGATGCTCGGGATTCGGACGAGGAGATGGAGGAATCTGCAAAGGCCTTCAATGAAATGTTGGAGTCTTCGAAACGTCCGCTACACGAGCACACTGAGCTTTGTCAGTTGGATGCCATCTCACAAGTAATGGCTCTGAAGGCTCAGTTCAACTTGGGCAGAGAATGCTATGACGCAATTATGACAGTATTTGGACGCTTTCTACCCAAAGGCCATGTAATGCCTGCAAACCTGTACCAGTCGGACAAAATCCTCCGTGCACTGAAGATGCCCTATGAGAAGATACATGCCTGTGAGAAAGGATGTGCCTTATTTAGGCTTGGCTATGCGGACTTGAACTATTGTCCCATTTGCAAGTCTTCCAGGTATATTGTGGTAGACAACGGTATGGGTGAGAAGACACAGACCAAAATCCCCGTTAGTGTTCTTCGGTATATGCCAATCATACCAAGACTTCAACGTCTTTTCATGGTCGAAGAGACGGCCAGACAGATGACATGGCACAAAACAGGCAAAAGAACCGAACTAGATGCAGATGGGAATCTGATGATTGTACACACATCGGATGGTGTTGCGTGGAAAAAGTTTGATGAATTACATGCTGACAAAGCGGCAGATCCGAGGCATCCTCGAGTCGGCATCAGCACGGATGGGTTCAGTGTGTTTGGTATGACGGCAGCCCAATACAGTTGTTGGCCCGTATTTGTCTTTCCACTCAATCTCCCCCCCGGACAGATTATGCAAAGAAAGAACATTTTCCTGACGTTGATAATTCCAGGACCCAACTATCCGGGCAAAAATATGAATGTGTACATGCAGCCGCTTAAGGACGAATTGCAAGAAGCCTGGGATAATGGGTTCAAGACATACGATGCCTTTAGCAAACGGAACTTCATAATGCGTGTCTGGTACATGTACTCGACGCATGACTTGCCGGAGTATGCGCTATTCGTTGGCTGGTGTGTGCATGGAAGGTTCCCGTGCCCCACATGCAAGGGAGCTCTTGAGTTTCGTTGGCTTCAGGCCGGTCGCAAGTTTTCTTGCTTCGACATGCATAGACAGTTCCTGGATCCTCGCCATAAGTTCAGGAAAGACAAGAAGAACTTCATCAGGGGTAAAGTTGTCAAAAACTCTGCACCACCTGCATTGACAGGCCAACAGACCCTTGATCAGTTAAACGCTCTCGAGCCAGATCCACAACGTTCAGGGTACTTCAAGGGGTATAATACTAAGCACGCGTGGACTCACAAAACATGCTTATGGGATCTGCCTTACTTCAAAGACCTCCTTTGCCCACACAACATCGACGTGATGCACACTGAGAAGAATATCGCTGAGGCACTTTTTGGTACATTGTTCGGCATAGATGGGAAGTCAAAGGATAATACTAAGGCTAGAGTCGATCTGGAGGCGCTATGTGATAGGCCGTTACAAAACATGAAAGAACCGAAAGGAAAGCAGAACTGGACAAAGCCAAAGGCATGGTTCAATCTTGGAAGGCCAGCTATGAGGGAAATTCTCTTGTGGGTGCAACAACAGTTGATGTTCCCCGATGGGTATGCAGCGAATCTAAAGAGGGGAGCGAATCTTGATAAACTGAAGATATTTGGTCTCAAGAGTCATGATTGGCACATATGGATTGAGCGGGTAATGCCGGTGATGTTGCGTGGCTTCATCCCTGAGGATGAATGGCTAGTACTGGCAGAACTCAGCTATTTCTTCCGTGTTCTTTGTGCGAAAGAACTATCGCCTGGCGTGCTAGAAGAAATGGAAGAGTTGGCGCCGGAGTTGATCTGCAAGTTAGAGAAGATCTTTCCACCGGGCTTCTTTAATCCAATGCAGCATTTGATTTTGCATCTCCCGACCGAGGCAAGATTGGGCGGGCCCGTGCAAAATCGTTGGTGCTACCCAACTGAGAGGATGCAGAAGACGCTTCGAGAAAAATGTAAAAATAAACGTAGAATTGAAGCATCGATGGCTGAGGCATTCATCACAGAGGAGGCGGCAAACTTCGTAACAGCGCACTACGAAGCCAAAAATCGTCATTTGCATAATCCGAAGCCTCGGTACAATGCTGACGAGCCTAAAAAAGGTGGATCCAACCTCAGCCTATTCAAAGGGAATCTCGCAGCAGCTAGTGTTTCACATCCAGTATCTTTGGATAACGAAGAATGGCGGAGCATTTCGTTGTATATCTTCAACAACCTGATAGAAGTGCGGCCGTACATCGAGTAAGTTCTCGGTACATTGTTTCGCAACTTCTATTTCCTTTGAACTACTCTTATTCCTGGATATGTCATACAGTCGATACGTCACCATATTCTCGTATGGAGCGGAGATCCAAAAGGATTCCGTCCAAGAGTATGAGCTTCTCGCAAAGCAAGGAGGTGGCTATCCCGGTTTCATCTCTTGGTTCAAACAAACGGTAACTTCTATTAGACAATTTCATTTCATTCGCTAATTTGTGCATAGTGCAACAATCCTTTCATATTAAACTTGTAGGCTAATTCAGAGTCTATGGACGCCGAATTGAGACAAGTCGCTAATGGTTTTGACTATAAGGTTCGTTCATTTGACAAGTACGACATCAACGGGTATCGCTTTCGTACCTATGGCAAAGAGCTATCTATGGCCGACCGAAAGTCAACAAATTGTTGTGTATCTGCTATCGGCGAAGGAGGTACCGAGTATTATGGGAGAGTTGAAGCAATTTATGAACTTCTGTTCTATGGTGAAAATCCACCGAATGTCGTAGTCTTCAAATGTTATTGGTTTCAGCCGAAGGAGACTAGAAGGACTCATGAACATGTAGGGCTAGTTGAAATCAACCAAAGCACTCATTTAGATGTTCCAGATGTCTATATTATGGCTCAACAGGCGACCCAAGTATTCTATCTACCGTGGGCCTGCCAAACTAATCCAAATCTGAAAGGTTGGGATGTCGTTTATGAAGTGCCGCCACGTGCTAGACTTTCTCCCCCAAAGGAAGAAGATTATGAACCTCACATTAACCCAGACACATATGAAGGAGAATTCTTCCAAGAGACACGTCTTTCCAAAAAGCGTTTCAAGAACCGCTATTCTTCACCCCAAAACATTGAAGTAGACAGCGACAATGAATCCGACATCACCCCAGAGGAGGAACAAGAAGAGCCGGAACAAGAAGAGGTTACTGCTGCGGATGACCTGTCAATGCTTGACCGATTATGTCAAGGTGGCCTTGCACATGTTGATGCCAATGAACCCTATGAGCCCGTCATTGATTATAGTGATGATGATGATTATGCATTTATTGATGATACTGATCGAGATTATTAGTAGTGTCAGGTATTACATTTTTTTATGTTGTACTTGATGATGATACACTTAAGTGATACAAATATTATTATTCATGTCGGTCTTTTTTTATGTTGTACTAATTTCGTTTACTGTTTGTCATGGCAGGTGTTGAAAGATGGTGGGCGCTGGTCGGGAGCGTGGTCTGAGGTCTTCCATTCCAGACGCACCTCTCCGCCGAGCGTTGCTGGACAGTATGGCCACACCGCCGGGCCCTTCTTCGTCGACCGCGGTGCCCAGCAGGGGACGAGGTAGGAAGAAAGGAGGTGGGGCACGTGGTCGTGGGAGAGGAAGTAGGGTGACTGCTACGGCGCCTTCCTCGCCGCCACCCCCAGCCGTTTCACCCGAGCACGTGACTGCTAGGGTGGACTCGTCAGAGGAGGAGGCTACACGGACTCCGGTCCACGAGCCTCCGGTCCACGGGTGTACGACCACGTGCAATAAGGCGGATAAGGTGCCAGAGGTGTACGACCTGTATGCCATGGCCCACACTGCCTCTTTCAAGAAAGTCAAGGCTTTCTCTCAGTCTGACCTCGATGATGCAAACAACTTCACCAACATCTCCTCCCACAACAAGCTCGTGAGATATAGAGATGAGGGGAAGGCGAGGAAAGGGGAGGACTTTAACCCGAGCCAGGGTCCCATTGATCCAGAGCTGTTGATGATATCTGGTGGCGGGAGGTCCCATGGCTCCATAGCCATTGGAGATGGACTTATCCGTTGTCCTAGCACTCTCCCGGAGATCAAGGCGCGTCAGTCGAGCTTCGCTCCTGAGATAAGGCCTCGTGAACGGCCAGTGCAACTCGCCATCAAGGTTAGTGATACCTACTCAATTATCTTTCTCCATTACATTGTGTGCGCTTCCATCAATGATTACAAATTGTCATGTGAGTGGTGTTGCAGGCTGCTATACAGAGTGAGAGAGATAGAACAGAGAAACTTCTGGCAGAGGCGGCGGAGAGGCAGCGGGAGTTGGAGGAGAGGACGGCAAAGATGATGGAGGAGGAGAGGGCACGGAATGACATGCAGGCAAGGGCCATGTACGAGCTCCTTGTGGTAAGTTTCTTCTGCAGATTAGCCAAAACATTCATGTAGTGTTTGTCTCATTACGAACTAGTATGACTGAGTCGTCAAAACCAAATGTGCAGTCTGTGTGCGAGAAGGCAGGTCAGACCGCTCCGCCGATGCCAGTGATTGCTCCTGGGACCACGGTGAGTTTTATTTGAAAGGACATTACTTGCTAGTCTTAACATTTGAGTGTCATCATGCTAACAAGACATTGGAAATGATCTTTGGTGCAGCGTAACTCCAGACAAGCATCGCACGATCCTTCTCCAGCTACCGACACGAGCCACCACGCTCCTACACCTCCTGGATCTTGGTAAGTTTATCTAGTGTTTTGCTTAACACATGCATAAAGACCTAGACTTAGCTTTATTTCCTCCAATGCTTACCATAATGACCTAGACTTAGCTTCTTCTCCTCCAAAATGACTTAATAAGCTTACTGACCTCCAAAACCATCCATTTTACCTAAGTTAGCTCTAAAACGATCTGTACTTAGCTTACTTATGTCAAAAATTGCATAATTAGCTTAGTTAGCTCATAGACGATCCATTTTACCTAAGTTAGCTCTAAAATGACCCATTTCAACTAGGTTAACTCCAAAATGACCAATCTTACCTAGGTTATCTCATAAACGATCCATTTCAACTAATTTAGCTCATAAACGATCCATTTCACCTAGGTTACCTAAAAAACGATCCATTTCACCTAAATTAGCTCTTAAATGATCCATTTCACCCAAGTTAGCTCAAAAAGATCCATTTCAACTAAATTAGCTCATAAATGATCCATTTCACCTAAGTTAGCTCAAAAACGATCCATTTCAACTAAATTAGCTCAAAAATGATCCATTTCAACAAAGTTAGCTCAAAAACGATCCATTTCAACTAAGTTAGCTCAAAAACGATCCATTTGACCTAAGTGAGCTAAAAAACGATCCATTTCACCTTAGTTGCCTCAAAAACGATCCATTTCACCTAAGTGAGCTAAAAAAGATCCATTTCTAACTTTCTTATTTTGCCATTTTGCAGATTTCATTATGTGCTGGATGGAGTGCTTGTTCTACTCTTCTTGTTCTTGTCTTCTCATTCTAGTCACCTTAGCGATGGAGTGCTTGTTTATGTATGGATGGAACTTCTTTATGTATGAAATGATGGATGGAACTTGTTTATGTATGAAATGATGGATGGAACTTGCTTATGTAATATGTACGGATGGAACTTGCTTATGGACTTGCTTATGAATGCCTGTGAAATACATGAACTTGCTTATGAATGCCTGTGAAATATATCTATATGTCATATATATTTTCTGTGCAAATTGTGGGATTTAATAAAAAACAGAAAAAAAAACCCAATATGCAGCCTCTTTGCCATCCGCTGCTGACGGCAAAGAGCTCTTTGTCGTCGGTGGCAGACGGCAAAGAGCTCTTTGCCGTCAGCAGCGGACGGCAAAGAGGCCACGTGGCAGGCAGCTGTGCTTCCTGGGAGGCTGACCCATTTGGCCAGTTTGCCATCAGCGGCAGACGGCAAAGACTTTGCCATCAGTGGCGGACGGCAAAGACTTTGCCATCAGTGGCAGACGGCAAAGACTTTGCCATCAGTAGCAGACGGCAAAGACCTGCCGTTAGCCACTTAACGGACTGACAGCGCAATTATTGCCGTCCGCTCTCTTTGCCGTCTGCCCTGCTCTCTTTGCCGTCTGCGGCGGACGGCAAAGACTTTGCCATCAGTGGCAGACGGCAAAGTAGCTGTTTACCGTAGCCAACGTTGCCGGAGCCTTTTGCCGTCCGCAGCTGACGGCAAAGGCCTTTGCCGTCCGCTGTTCATGCCTTTGCCGTCCGCCATGGCAGACGGCAAAGTAGCTGATTCCTGTAGTGAGCAGATGCAGACGCTATGAACGTTTTGCTAGCTCAATATGATGACTACTTAATAGTTTAGTGCACCATGCTTAACGGCTTAGAATCGGGACTTCAAAGACGTTTTGAACGTCATGGACCATATGAGATGTTCCAGGAGTTGAAGTTAATATTTCAAGAAAATACCCGAGTTGAGAGATATGAAGTCTCCAACAAGTTCTATAGCTAAAAGATGGAGGAGAATCGCTCAACTAGTGAGCATGTGCTCAGATTGTCTGGGTACTACAATCGCTTGAATCAAGTGGGAGTTAATCTTCTAGATAAAATAGTGATTGACAAAATTCTCTAGTCACCATCACCAAGTTAGTAGAACTTCATGATAAACTATAGTATGCAAGGGATGACGAAAACGACTCCCGAGCTTTTCATAATGATGAAATCGATGAAGGTAGAAATCAAGAAAGAGCATCAAGCGTTGATGGTTGACAAGATCACTAGTTTCAAGTAAAGGGCAAAGGGAAGAAGGGGAACTTCAAGAAGAACGGCAAGCAAGTTGCTGCTCAAGTGAAGAAGCCCAAGTCTGGTCCTAAGCCTGAGACTAAGTGCTTCTACTTCAAAGGGATTGGTCACTGGAAGTGGAACTACCCCAAGTATTTGGTGGATAAGAAAGGATGGCAAAGTGAACAAAAGTATATTTGATATACAGATTATTGATGTGTATTTTACTGGTGTTCGTAGCAACCCCTCGGTATTTGATATTGGTTCAGTTGCTAAGAAGTAGTAACTCGAAACGGGAGTTGCAGAATGAACAGAGACTAGTTAAGGGTGAGGTGACGATGTGTGTTGGAAGTAGTTCCAAGATTGATATGATCATCATCGCACACTCCCTATACTTTCGGGATTAGTGTTGAACCTAAATAAGTGTTATTTGGTGTTTGCGTTGAGCATGAATATGATTTGATCATGTTTATTGCAATACGGTTATTCATTTAAGTAAGAGAATAAATTGTTGTTCTGTTTACATGAATAAAACCTTATATGGTTACACACCCAATGAAAATGGTTCGTTGGATCTCGATCGTAGTGATACACATATTCATAATATTCAAACCAAAAGATGAAAAGTTAATAATGATAGTGCAACTTATTTGTGGCACTGCTGTTTAGGTCATATTGGTGTAAAGCACATGAAGAAACTCCATGCTGATGGAATTTTGGATCACTTGATTATGAA
This sequence comes from Aegilops umbellulata, assembly GCA_032464435.1. Lineage (NCBI taxonomy): Eukaryota > Viridiplantae > Streptophyta > Magnoliopsida > Poales > Poaceae > Aegilops > Aegilops umbellulata. The sequence goes on from CP136060.1 coordinate 558,421,670, forward strand.
TCACTTGATGCTTGCGAACCATGCCTCATGGGCAAGATGACTAAGACTCCGTTCTCCAGAACAATGGAGCGAGCAACAGATTTGTTGGAAATCATACATACTGATGTATGTGGTCCGATGAATATTAAGGCTCGCGACAAGTATCATTATTTTCTGACCTTCACAGATTATTTGAGCAGATATGGGTATATCTACTTGATGAAACATAAGTCTGAAACATTTGAAAAGTTCAAAGAATTTCAGAGTGAAGTGGAGAATCATCGTAACAAGAAAATAAAAGTTTCTACGATATGATCGTGGAGGAGAATATTTGAGTTACGAGTTTGGTTTTCAATTAAAACAATGTGGAATAGTTTCACAAACTCATGCCACCTGGAACACCACAACATAATGGTGTGTCCGAACGTCATAACCGTACTCTATTGGATATAGTACAATCTATGATGTTTCTTATCGATTTACCAATATCGTTTTGGGATCATGTATTAGAGACAGCTGCATTCACGTTAAAAAGGGGCACCATCTAAGTCCGTTGAGACGACACAATATGAACTATGGTTTGGCAAGAAACCAAAGTTGTCGTTTCTTAAAGTTTGGGGTTGTGATGCTTATGTGAAAAAGTTTCATCCTGATAAGCTCAAACCCAAATCGGAGAAATATGTCTTCATAGGATACCCAAATGAGATAGTTGGGTACACCTTCTATCACAGATCCGAAGGCAAGACATTCGTTGCTGAGAATGGATACTTTCTAGAGAAGGAGTTTCTCTCGAAAGAAGTGAGTGGGAGGAAAGTAGAACTTGATGTGGTAACTGTACCTGCTCCCTTATTGGAGAGTAGTTCATCACAGAAATCTATTCCTGTGACTACTACACCAATTAATGAGGAAGTTAATGATGATGATCATGTAACGTCAGATCAAGTTACTACCAAATCTCGTAGGTAAACCAGAGTGAGATCCGCACCAGAGTGGTATGGTAATCTTGTTCTGGAAGTCATGTTACTAGAACATGACGAACTTGCGAACTATGAGGAAGCGATGATGAGACCAGATTCCACGAAATGGTTTGAGGCCATGAAATCTGAGATATGATTCGTGTATAAAAACAAAGTATGGACTTTGATGGATTTGCCCGATGATCGGCAAGCCATAGAAAATAAATGGATCCTCAAGAGGAAGACGGACGCTGATAGTAGCGTTACTATCTACAAAGCTAGAATTGTCGCAAAAGGTTTTCGACAAGTTCAAGGTGTTGACTACGATGAGAGTTTCTCACTCGTATCCATGCTTAAGTCTGTCCGAATCATGTTAGCAATTCCCGCATTTTATGAAATCTGGCAAATGGATAAAACGAAACTGCATTCCTTAATGGATTTATTAAAGAAGAGTTGTATATGATGCAACCAGAAGGTTTTGTCAATCCTAAAGGTGTTAACATAATATCCAAGCTCCAGCGATCCATCTATGGACTGGTGCAAGCATCTCGGAGTTGGAATATACGCTTTGATAAGTTGATCAAAGCATATAGTTTTATACAGACTTGCGGTGAAGCCTGTATTTACAAGAAAGTGAGTGGGAGCACTACAACATTTCTGATAAATATATGTGAATGACATATTGTTGATTGGAAATAATGTAGAATTATTCTGCAAAGCATAAAGAAGTGTTTGAAAGGAGTTTTTCAAAGAAAGACCTCAGTGAAGCTGCTTACATATTGAGTATCAAGATCTATAGAGATAGATCAAGACGCTTGATAAGTTTTTCCAATGAGTACATACCTTGACAAGATTTTGAAGTAGTTCAAAATGTAACAGTCAAGGAAAGAGTTCTTGCCTGTATTACAAGGTGTGAAATTGAGTAAGACTCAAAACCCGACCACGGCAGAAGATAGAAAGAGAATGAAAGTCATTCCCTATGCCTTGGCCATAGGTTCTATAAAGTATGCCATGCTGTGTACCAGATCTATTCTATACCATACACTGATTTTGGCAAGGGAGTACAATAGTGATCTAGGAGTAGATCACTGGACAGCGGTCAAAATTATCCTTAGTGAAATAAGGATATGTTTCTCGATTATGGAGGTGACAAAAAGGATCGTCGTAAAGGGTTATGTCGATGCAAGTTTTGACACCAATCTAGATGACTCTAAGTCTCAATCTAGATACATATTGAAAGTGGGAGAAATTAGCTAGAGTAGCTCCAAGCAGAGTATTGTTGACATAGAAATTTGCAAAATACATACGGATCTGAATGTAGCAGACCCGTTGACTAAGATTCTCTCACAAGCAAAACATGATCACACCTTAGTACTCTTTGGGTGTTAATCACATAGCGATGTGACCTAGATTATTGACTCTATTAAACCCTTTGGGTATTGGTCACATGATGATGTGAACTATGGGTATTAATCACATGGTGATGTGAACTATCGCTGTTAAATCACATGCCGATGTGAACTAGATTATTGACTCTAGTGCAAGTGGGAGACTGAAGGAAATATGCCCTAGAGGCAATAATAAAGTTATTATTTATTTCCGTATTTCATGATAAATGTTTATTATTCATGCTAGAATTGTATCAACCGGAAACATGATACATGTGTGAATACATAGACAAACAGAGTGTCACTAGTATGCCTCTACTTGACTAGCTCGTTGATCAAAGATGGTTATGTTTCCTAGCCATAGACATGAGTTGTCATTTGATTAATGGGATCACATCATTAGGAGAATGATGTAATTGACATGACCCATTCCATTAGCTCAGCACCCGATCGTTTAGTATGTTGCTATTGCTTTCTTCATGACTTATACATGTTCCTATGACTATGAGATTATGCAACTCCCGTTTGCCGGAGGAACACTTTGTGTGCTACCAAACGTCACAACGTAACTGGGTGATTATAAAGGAGCTCTACAGGTGTCTCCAAAGGTAGATGTTGGGTTGGCGTATTTCGAGATTAGGATTTGTCACTCCGATTGTCGGAGAGGTATCTCTGGGCCCTTTCGGTAATGCACATCACTTAAGCCTTGCAAGCATTACAACTAATGAGTTAGTTGCGAGATGATGTATTACGGAACGAGTAAAGAGACTTGCCGGTAACGAGATTGAACTAGGTATTGGATACCGACGATCGAATCTCGGGCAAGTAACATACCGATGACAAAGGGAACAACGTATGTTGTTATGCGGTCTGACCGATAAAGATCTTCGTAGAATATGTAGGAGCCAATATGGGCATCCAGGTCCCGCTATTGGTTATTGACCGGAGACATGTCTCGGTCATGTCTACATTGTTCTCAAACCGTAGGGTCCGCACGCTTAAAGTTTCGATGACAGTTATATTATGAGTTTATGAGTTTTGATGTACCGAAGGAGTTCGGAGTCCCGGATGGGATCGGGGACATGACGAGGAGTCTCGAAATGGTCGAGATGTAAAGATCGATATATTGGACGACTATATTCGGACATCGGAAAGGTTCCGAGTGATTCGGGTATTTTCGGAGGTACCGGGGAGTTACGAGAATACGGGGAAGAATATTGGGCCTTATTGGGCCTTAGTGGGAAGGAGCCAGGAGGTGGCGCACGCCCCTCCCAAGCCCAGTCCGAATTGGACAAAGGGTTTGGGGCGCGGCCCCCCTCTCCCTTCCTTCTCCACTCCCCTCCTTTCCCCCCTTCTCCTAGTTGGACTAGGAAAGGAGGAATCCTACTCCCGGTTGGAGTAGGACTCCCCTTTGTGCGCCCCTTCTAGGCCGGCCGCCCCCTCCTCCCTTGCTCCTTTATATACGGGGGCAGGGGGCACCCCATGGACACACAAGTTGATCTTCGTGATCGTTCCTTAGCCGTGTGCGGTGCCCCCCTCCACCATATTCCACCTCGGTCATATCGTTGCAGAGCTTAGGCGAAGCCCTGCGTCGGTAGTACATCAAGATCGTCACCACGCCGTCGTGCTGACAGAACTCTTCCCCGAAGCTTTGCTGGATCGGAGCCCGGGGAGCGTCATCGAGCTGAACGTGTGCCAAGAACTCGGAGGTGCCGGAGTAACGGTGCTTAGATCGGTCGGATCGGGAAGACGTACGACTACTTCCTCTACGTTGCGTCAACGCTTCCGCTTCGGTCTACGAGGGTACGTAGACAACACTCTCCCCTCTCGTTACTATGCATCACCATGATCTTGCGTGTGCGTAGGAATTTTTTTGAAATTACTACGTTCCCCAATAGTAGGTGAGTGGTTTACTTCCTGGTAAGTTTCTGGTTAGTAACTTTGGGAGTTAACTGTGGTCAAACCATTAAGAGTTTAGGGCTGAGCTTTGTGGTTTAGCTATCACTTAGGAAGGTAGTGATGCTCAAGAAAAATCAACATCATTGGATCAAGGAAAATGGTACTTGCTGTAGAAGCTGCCTTTTCTGACCAGAACAGGAAAGGTTTTCTGTAGCAAAAATATTCTAAAAAGTGATGCAATATTTTGCTCAGGGAGGTGCCCTAGGGTTTAGAGAATATTTGTGATTTTTTTCAGATTTCTATGGGCAAAGAAAATAGGGGTTGCTTTGGAGCATATGTTGCTGATTAGGGTTTTAGAAGAGAAAATGAATATTTTTAATTTAAGAAAAATATTCCTATGATTATTCTGGGATTGATCAGATAAGAAATGATGGCTTGGGGGGAGGTGAGCCACTTGGGTGAAAATCATGGGTATGCTGAAAGGTTTAAGTCCAACTGAAATGATTCAAAAACCCAGATTCAAATAAAAAAGCAAACAAAATTAGAAAAAGAAGAGGGGGCAAAAAACAGGCTGTCACACCCCGTGCACGGTGACGGGGACGGGGACAGACTTGAGTTTTTCTCATGGGGATGAGTTTGAGCAAGCAAATCCCGGTGGGTTGCATCCCCGTTGCCATCTTGAGGAAGATTGGTCAACTTGGCCTTAAGATGGCACTAGCTATAGGGGTAAATCTTAAGCAGAATTGCCATTCAATAATTTTTTTCGAATTGAGGAAGCGAAATCAATACACAACAGTTTTCAGAAAAGAGGCGGGATAAAACCATCTTTCGTTGATGACAACTCATTACTAACATGTACCATGTTTCCTGGACTTTTTGTAGAGAGTGTGAATACATTGGCAGGCTACTGGATTCAACGAGTACAAACTGATTTGCTCCTGATACATATCATTCCCAAGTATTTGTGCACCCATTTGGTTCATCTCTCGTTGCTTTCTCCTGTAGCGCGTTTGCTATTCATTTGCACTCTAATAACATGTCAAACATAAGGAAGAGTAAGTATGAAAGTGTATATGAACTATTTAACCTTACTATATGTTCATGTGAATATAGACTTACATACAGAACAAGCATTACTCACAAAAGGTATGGTTGGTGGAGTATTTACTTTTATTGTTTATCTTTCGGTGGTTTTTTCCCCAATGATCAATGCATGTGTGTTTTTACTGCAAAGGGAAAAAAGTGTGTCTTTTAACATTTTGATTTTCACACTAGGAGTTGGGAGCAGGGTGGGGACTGGGAAGGAATTGTCCTTTTTTTATCTTACCCTTCATAGAATTATGGCTCGAGTTAGCAGCATAAAGCGTATGGTCAGTAATTCATTCACCTTTCAATAAAAAAAGTAATTCATTCACCTCCTCCGTTCATCGTACATGTCTCATCATCACAAATTAAGCAACCCACAAAAATTGACATGAAGCTCAATAACTATCCTGATACAGCAGCAGGTGAGCCTCTCAAAAGGAAATGATGGACTCAAAGCAGTTGATGCCGTCGAACTCCGCGGCGAACACCCTGCAAAAAAAATAACTCCGGGGCGAACCGCACCTCTCGTTTCTTCTCTAGTAGAGAACCCTGGTCGACCTTCTCCTGCTGCTGCTGCTTCTCCATCACTTTCTCCGTCCGCTCCACGTTGCGACCCCTCCAGGAAAAGGCGCATTGGTGTGCCGAAGCCGACACCCGCGATGTGTGCCGGCGACGAGCTTGATCACGATCGAGAAAAGCCAAGATTTTGTTCCTAGCATTAATGCTTTTCGGTTTCTGGTGATCTGTATATATGCATGGAAACATGGCAGGAAAGTGGAGCCGTGACGCCGAGAAAGGAAAGCGACATGAGATTGTTTACGGAGTTCGGGATGTAAAAACTATGGTTGACTGCGTTAAGCGTGTTGCCTCTTGGCAGGGACGCCTTCGTGTTAATATAGGCAGAAGCTTTACAGGATATGGCGCAGGTAGTTGGTCAGTTATCAACTTGTCCTCTACTCGAAGCTATACACGAGATAGAGGATATCCTAGCCAACAACCTACGCCACAATTCTCATGAATACAACGCGTTACATTGTCACGATTCAACTACGGTCCTACTCTTTTAACATCCTCACTCAATCTTAACATATCAAGGTTCAGATTGCGCTTGAAGGCCTGTAGTTGCTTCACTTGTAACGGTTTTGTGAACCCATCTACTACTTGATCTCCTGTTGGAATGAACTGAATATCTAGCAACTTTTGTGCAACTCTCTCTTGTACAAAATGGTAATCAATCTCTATGTGTTTTGTTCTTGCATGAAACACTAGATTTGCAGACAGATATGTTGCTCCAAGATTGTCACGCCATAAGCATGACACACCTCTTCTTCCAATGCCAAGTTCATCAAGCAAAGTTTCAATCCACATTACCTCAGCTGTTGTATTTGCCAAAGATTTATATTCTGCTTCAGTGCTGGAGCATGACACCGTAGCCTGCTTCTTTGCACTCCAGAATATAAGATTCGACCCAAGGAAGATTGCAAATCCTCCTGTAGATCTTCTACCATCAGGGCATCCATCCCAGTCTGCATCAGAAAATGCACTCACTGTGTTTGAAGAAGATTTACACAATTTCAGCCCTGTGTTTGCACTCCCTTGAAGATACCTCAATATCCCCTTTACAGCTGTCCAATGTACAGTGGTAGGAGCATGTAAAAATTGACAGACTTTATTAACAGCAAAGGATATATCAGTTCTTGTTAGTGTCAAGTACTGGAGAGCACCAACTATACTTCTGTACTTGGTTCCTTCTTCTAGGCTTAGTAATTCTCCTTCATATAATGACAACTTGTTAGTGATAGACATAGGTGTACTAGAGGGTTTGCAATCCTTCATACCTACACGTTTGATTACATCTTTGGCATATTTTTCCTGAGTTTGCATAATACCATCATGCAACTTTTTTACCTCAATACCTAGGACGTAATGTAACTCTCCTAGGTCTTTAAGAGTAAACTCATTTTTCAGATTTGATAGCAATGCTGAGGTAGCCTCCTGTGAAGATCTGGCAACAATTATGTCATCAACATAAATTAACATAAATATAATCACCTTCCCTTTCTTGAAGAATAAAAGAGAAGTGTCACCCCTTGAAGGCTTGAAACCAAGTTGTTGAAGTTTTGCACTCAATCTTGAATACCAAGCTCTAGGTGCCTGCTTTAGACCATATAAGGCCTTGTCCAACTTGCACACATGATGTGGCTTTCAACCATTTTCCAACCCAGGTGGTTGTCTCATATAGACCTCCTCCTCAAGAACGCCATGTAAGAACGCATTCTGAACATCCAATTGGTGAAGGCTCCATCCCCTGGAGACAGCAATAGACAGAACAAGTCTAATAGTAACAGCTTTTACTACTGGACTAAAAGTATCCTCATAATCAATGCCATAACGTTGTTTGAAGCCCTTAGCGACTAGTCTAGCCTTATATCTAGATATTGTGCCATCAGGTCTCTTTTTAATTTTATATATCCATTTACAATCAATAATATTCCTCCCTCGCTTAGGAGGAACCAAACGCCAAGTTTGGTTTTTCATAAGTGCATAATACTCTATATTCATGGCATTTTTTCAATTATCATTTCCTAGAGCTTCGGTCAAATTTTGAGGCTCACCCGTAGCAGCAAAATTTGCAAATTTGAAGTTCTTATCATACCTGAGTGTCCCATCTTCGTAAACCGTGGGTTTTAAAATACCTCGTTGTGCTCGTGTAGTCATCCGAGGAGGTGTGCTGGAGCATACAGGTTCGGTGGCCGCAGAGGATCCCGATCCCGCCACCGCGGGACCGACCTCGTCTGTCGCGCGCTCGGACGGTGTTGGGTCGCGCGCCGGTGAAGCAGGAGAATCCGTCCATGGCGAGTCAGATTGCACCACATGAGCACGGGTCAGGGCGCGGCCGTGCCCGCCATCATTGCGCCGCGTAGCGAGGACACGCGACAAGGTTCAGGCCCACCCGCCTCGTGACAGCTGGGGCGCGGAGACAGAGAACGGTCCTACCTACCCGACCGGCCTGGAGACTCATGCCAGGCGTCACCCGGGGAGTGGATGTCCCCGGATCCTAGAGGGGGCGGCATTAGAGGATCCGCCGGGGGATCCGTTCATGTGTCAGCTCCAGAATCAGCGCGACCAGGCGAATCTGCCTCGTGTCCGCTACCAGGTGTTTCCTGCTGCTGCTGCATAAAATCACAAGCATTTGGAGTGCAGTTTTTTTCACCGCCATCTTCGTCAGAGGTAGGGCTATGTAACAAATGATCATCAGCATAATGTTCGTCCCCATGATCGGTTGTATTTAGTAACTCCGGATTCAAAGGAAGAATTTCTGCCCGAAGCCGTGGACCGGCATTTTGGTGTCGTGTAGAGAAGGGAAATACGTTTTCATCAAAAAATAACATCCCTGGAGATATATACTCGCCTGTTGAGATATCAAGGCATTTAAAACCTTTTTGAAGGTTGCTATATCCAAGAAAAGTGCATTGTTTTGAACAGAATTGAAGTTTGTGCTTGTTATAGGGTCGGAGGTTAGGCCAACAAGCACACCCAAAAATTCTAAGCGAGGAATAATTGGGCTTTTCATGGAACAATCGTTCAAGAGGAGTTTCACACTTGATAACTTTGCTAGGAAGGCGATTGATCAAATAAGTAGCAGCAATAAACGCCTCATCGCAAAATTTTAAGGACATAGTGGCTTGGGCAAGAAGAGACAAGCCTACTTCGACTATATGTCGATGTTTTCTTTCTACTGATCCGTCCTCTTGATGCGCATGGGGACAAGATACATGATGAGATATCCCCATCTTGGTGAAGAAGGAGTTGAGTTTTTCATACTCCCATCCCCAAACTGTCTCAAGAGCAAGAATTTTGTTATTAAATTGCCGTTCAACAAGGTGCTGAAAGTCATAATTTTTTTTGAAAAACTTCAGACTTGTGTGTGATCAAATAGATCCATGTGAACTTACTGAAGTCATCGATGAAACTCACATAATATTTCTTTCTGCCTAATGTTTGAACAGCAGGTCCCCAAACATCAGAGAAAATAAGTTCTAAAGGAAACTTGGATTCACTTATTGATTTTGTATAAGGCAACTGGTGACCTTTTCCCTTTTGACATGCGTTACAAACAGAATCATTATTGGAAAAACTAGCACAAGGGAGTTTCTTCTGACTAAGAATTCTCCTGACAATGAGAGGAGCTGGGTGACCTAAACGTCGGTGCCATCTATCCGAGGATATTTTGGTGGCACTGAGCATCTGCTTCTGGACGTTGGATCCCTTGTGCTTGACGGGGTATAGAGCACATCTACCCCTGCCTCAAAGGAGTACATTCCTCGTTCCCCGTTCCTTAACAAGAAAAGAATGAGGGTGAATTTCAACAAATGTATCATTGTCAAGTGCAAGGCGACTAGTAGAGATTAGGCTCTTGCTAGCTTCTGGAACATGAAGGATATTATTTAGGTAAAGATCACGATCAGGGGTACGAATAGCTAAGTGACCAATATGTTCTATAGCCATACTTGAACCACTAGCAGTGTGGATTTGCTCGTTCCCGGTGTAGCTGTCATGGACAGTCAGCTTCTCAAGGTCTCCTGTGAGTTGGTCAAGATCGCCCCAACCATAGAAACGGACAGAAAAAGTGGCGGCGATGATGATATTTGGAATATGAGTGGGGCGGGCGAGGACTTGGACTTGACAAGAGGTGTCGTGGATGGTCGGCGTCGCGCTCCAATTGGACTTGGTCAGGAGGTGACGTTGAAGCACGCACCGCGATCTGCTGTCGGCAATCTACATGCCACAGTCTGTAGGTAATGGGGGTTGTGCATGTGCTGCTTTTGGTATGGTGTATCTTACCCACCGAATGAGTTGATCACATCCAGAACTCAGCTCTTCTGTGTGTCAGACACTCTGGATTTCTAGGGACAAAGACTCGATAGTAGAGGTTGTTGTCCATGAGTTGTTCGTTGACTCCACGAATACTCTACTGGAGAAAGGCAATGGCAGGTGCACCGTGTGCCGTGTTCACTGCGTTACATGAGCAGTGACGTACACTGCCATGTGTAAAGTTTGAAATAAAATCCAACTTTCTAGACGTCGACTAAATGAGTCATTAACTTTAAATCCTTGATGTTGGTACCCTAACCTCTTTCATCCCGGTCTATTCTAACCCTACTCATGTTTGGCACAATGGGAGAACTAGTCGGGTTCAGCAACTATTCTCACCGACAGTATGGGTGCACAACTCATATTAATCTCTCTCCTATTATCTTCTTCTTCTCTATCATCTAGTCTCCCGATCACCTTTTATCCTCCACCTTCGATTCCCCTTTATCCCTCCATTGTTGATCCCTCTTGAGCCTACCCCGTCCGGGCCGACAGCTGGAGGCCTTCGGGCAACATGGCCTACAAAGCGGTGGCGGCAGGCGGCGGGGTATCGGCGGAGTGTGACGGGGCTAGTAGGCCCACGCGTGACGCGACTAGGATTGGGGATGGCGGCGGCCTGCATGCGTGGCGACCCAGGGGCGAACCGGCCGCTGACGTGTGTGACTAGTGGTGCCAAGGCATGCGGTGGGCGGTGGTAGCCAGCCTATCGCGTGGCACTTGCAGCTCATGGCGCAGTCGAGGCTTGGCATGGCGGCGAGGACAGAAAAAGCTCAGCCATGCGAGTTTGCCATCCAGCACAGGCCGGCGGTGGTGGCGCCCAATCGATGACCGCTAAGTGAGGCGGCGCATAGCTGCAAGGGACTGCACAAAGTAGGGGGCATCGGGCACGAAACCGAAGCACGACGCCTTGGCTGCCACCAAAAGTTGAGGCAAACGGCAGCGCGGTCAGCGAGCAACACTGCGACCAACAGCCGAATTGAGACATGGTTGCCACCATCGGCTTGGCACGGCGAAGCTAAAGCAATCAGTGAGAAAATTCCCCTCACCGATCGGTGCTCATGTCGCTGACCATTGTCGCCATCTTGTCGGTCTTGCCCAGGTGAGCACGCTGTTGAGGTGCTTTTGAAGAGATGCTGCATATGACACATGGGCTCACAGTCTTGATTCAGGCTAGATGTATCGAGCGGGCTTTTTGGCCCGCTCATGGCCCGTTCGGTCTTGGCCCGCTCGGGCCTGGCTCGCTCTGGAAATTGGATGGTCCTGTCTGCCAAATTGGGCCCGAAAAAATGTCGGCCCGGTCCGATCTTTAACCGGGCCGACCGAGCAGACCGAGAAAACACAACGACAGCTGCTGCCGTTCCTCATCGTCACGGCCACCGGCAGCTCTTGGGTGAACCACTGTGTCTCCAAGCTTGCCCTTCCCTTCCATTCTCACCTCCCTGTGTCGTACTAGCATCTTGCCACCGCTTGTCATCGCTGTCGTGTGTGCACCACAACCACTCTCGAGTTCTCGACCATGGCATCGACCCCAACCGTTGCACCAATTCCTACCATGGCAACTCTTTTCGCCATGGAGACCAGTGCCATGACATCCACTTCAGCATAGCAAGCACACACGTAGGCCACCAAACGGATCGTTGGTGTCTGCTCTGCCGTGATTTTTGGATCGTGGGAGAAATGCTCGGCCGTGATTTTTGGATCGTGGGAGTAATGCTCTGCCATGATTTTTGGATCGTGGGAGAAATGCTCGGCCGTGATTTTTGGATCATGGGAGTAATGCTCTGCCGTGAGTTTCACGTCCAACGGATTAGGCAAGTATAGTATTATTTTGGAAGGTTATAGATTTAGCGGCTTCCTATAATCACGCATCATCGATCTCAGGCTGCCGTTCCATTTATTGAGCCGAACATAAAACAGAAAGTACGAGAGAAAATGGGTTTCATCCAAAAATCATGGTGTCATTTGACGACCTTCTCCATGTTAGATTTGATCTGCTAATCAGGGCAAGGCCCGTACAGAGAAAATCATGGGCTCATGTACGCGCAACATTACTTGCATGCAACAGAAACACTGCTAAGAAATACATAGTGTGTCAGTTCATGGCTACATCAAAAATTAATCAAACAATAGCCGTGCCGCCCAACGCACTTCCTGTTACACTCTCGGTTCGATTGGGTACAGAGAGTCCCGGATTACACGAATTTTAGGAAGGTAGCTGAAAATCTAAGCCAGGAAGAAAGGGGAATTGGAGAGAGATAGCCGCCGCCGTCAGGAGTCGTCTCGTTTCTGCTTGCTTCTTCTGGTATCTCCTTGCTGAATAAGTAGGCTAGGTCACCCACTTGTGGGCTGGGTAGCGCTCGCTGGGCCTTCTCACCCTCTTGGCTGGTTCCTGGGACTTACTCGCCGATGGGTCCGTAATCGTACTGGGTTGGGCTGTAACAGTCCCCCCTTCTTGAGAAATAGATTGCCCCCAAGCTGGAGCGTCGGGGTAGTACTGTTGTAGCTCATCGCAGTCTTCCCATGTAGCCAGCGACGCCGGTTGGTCCGTCCACCGGACCAGCACCTACTGAACCGTGGTCGCGTCGCGTTGTTGCTGTCGGTTGGCGAGGATCTCCATGGGTGCGGGACTTGGTGCAGCGTCAACGGGTAAGTCGTCAAGGGCTTGCTCCGTTGGTAGTAGATCCCGCCGCAGTTGTGAGACGTGGAAGACGGGATGGATGATGCATGTCTCAGGAAGCCTGAGCTTGTACGCCACTTGACCAACACGCTGGATTACCTGAAAGGGGCCAAAATATCTGAAAGAAAGCTTCTGGTTAGCTCTTGTCGCCAAAGAGCGCTGGATGTATGGCTGAATCTTGAGGAACACCCAGGCATCCACGTTGAAGGTTCTTGCAGACTGATGCTTGTCAGCAGAGTCCTTCATTTATTGCTGAGTGTTGTCGGAGTAATGGGCCACGGGTAGGCTAACCCGGGACCCAGAACCTTTCAAGACATCGGGGCAGGCTTCGCCCCTCAAAGAATCCGAAGACGATCTGCCGATTCTGGGAGTCGGCCGGAGCATCACCGATACCCACTCACGGCCGAATCCCAGAGACGGCTGCGATCCCCAATCGGCGACTCCAGGGAGGCCGACTATGGGGAGTCGGCCCGCGACTTCGCCACTCTCTGCCTTCTAGAAGAAGGACGAGACCGGGGATGGCCGGAGTACGGCCCTCCCCTACGTTGATTACCAGGGGCAGGTGTGGCTACAGTACGCCGTACAGGAGGAGAGCTCCGTCCGGCGCGGCACTGTCGCCATGCTAGCCCTGACGTCCGCCCTGACGACAGAGCACTGTTCCCACGTTGGCCCGCATGTACGGCCTGGAGACGGCGGGCCCCGCTAGTCAGCGGGAGGGACGAAGACGGCGAGAGCACCCGAAGACGGACCCCATGGGAGTCGGCCTCCGAGAGTCGGCCCGTTCCTCCCACGGGCCCCACACGCCATTAACCAAATAAGACGGGGAGTGGCGACAGTGATCGCCCGCCAGGCGGCGGTACTGTTGCCACGCCCCCACGACCAAGCCAACGTCATCAGAGGCACGGCTACAGTGGCCAGGTCAGTCGGCGGGGCCCACCAGAGGCGGGCCCCAGGAGTCGGCGGAGAAGACGGCGGCCTAAGACACAGACGGCTGGGACCCGCGCCCAGTCAGATTACCTTTGTACCCCCGGGGAGTAGGCCTATATAAACCCCCCGGAGCACCCATGCAAAGGGTTCGAACATTTTACCACTAGATCAGAAGCATAGAAGGGAGAGAGCTAGCCTTGCCCTCTCCTACCTCCAGAACACAGCTCGAGGAGCAACCTTGTACACATATCACCATAGTGATCATGCGGAGACCCCGCAGAGCAGCAGTAGGGGTATTATCTCCTCGGAGAGCCCCGAAGCTGGGTAAGATTCGCCGGCGTGCATGTCTACGCCTCATTCCACTTCCAGGCATCGGCGACGTTCTACTCGCCCCCACCATGATAAGCCATTCTTTGGCATATGTTGCATCCAACCCCCGACAAGCGTGGAGCAGGTGTTGTCGGAGCAAAGCCTCCATCTGGGCGCGATCTTGTAGCCAGTCGTGCAGGTCCGGGGCAGCCCATGCCACTGGGTCCACGATGCCAAAATGCTGTGGAGCATGACCATACAAAGCTTCAAATGGAGAGATCCCCAACGCTGAATGAGGGGAAGTGTTGGACCAGAACTCCGCTAGTGCCAGCCACGAGGACCACTTGGACGGGCACGCATGCACAAAACACCTTAGGTACGTCTCGAGGCACTAGTTCACCTGCTCAGACTGCCCATTGTTCTGCGGGTGTGGTGTCGTGCTCATGCGCAGCTCTGTGTGAGTTAGTCTTTACATCTCCTTCCACATGGTACCTGTGAAGATAGGGTCTCGATCCGAGACGATGGCCTCCGGCAGACCATGGAGCTTGTAGATGTTGTTCACAAAGGCCAGAGCGACTTGAAACACCGTGAATGGGTGGGAGAAAGGAATTAAGTGTGCGTACCGTGAAAACTTGTCCACGACCACCAGGATACTGTTGTAGTGAGAGGATTGTGGCAGCCCTTCAGCAAAGTCCATGGTAATGAGCTCCCATGCATGTTTGGGCACGGGCAGTGGCTCCAACAATCCTGGGTAGCGACACGCTCTGGCTTCGCCTGTTTGCACACTTGGCACTCCTCAACAAATAGCTTCACATGCTGCTTCATACTCGGCCAAGTGAATAGCCGACGGATGCGGCAGTATGTGGCGTTGAATCCTGAATGACCGCCAATGGCCCCAGAGTGGAGGTCTGCTAGGACTTGCTTCTATAGCAGCACGTTGTACCCCAGCAAGACACACCCGTTTTGCTTGATGATGCCCATCTGTAGCAAGCCGAACCAGCAGTTTCTGGGCCGCTACATCAATGTTGTAGCCTTGTTGCACCGCCTCCAGCCAGCTAGGTACTTCCACCATGACCACGACCAAATCTCCTTGTGGTGGTCCGGGGCGTCGGGACATGGCGTCAGCCACACGGTTGTCCTCTCCTCGTTTGTATATGATTTTGTATCTCAAACCGAGCAGCTTCGCCATAATCTTCTGCTGCCAAGGTGTGGCCAATCGCTGATCTTCCAGGTGTACCAAGCTACGTTGGTCCGTGTGGATGATGAACTCGTCGTTCTACAGGTACGTGCGCCAGTGCTCCACTGCTAGCAGAATGGCCAAACCCTCCTTCTCGTAGGTGGATAATGCACGGTTCTTGGGTCTCAATAATTTGCTAAGAAACGCCACTAGGTGTTTGACCTGGCGTAGGCACTGCTCCAATGCCTCGATCTGAGGCATCCGTTTCTAGCTCGATCCGCCTCGTGTAATCAGGGAGGGCTAAAACCAGCGCCGTGACTAGCGCCATTTTGAGCTCCTGGAATGCTGCAGCTTCGAGCTCAGTCGAACGGAAGACCGTGCTCTTCTTAAGCAGCTCCGTTAGTGGCAGACTGATTATGCCAAAATTCTTGACAAACTTACGATAATATCCTGCTAAGCCGAGGAACCCTCGCACCTCCTTGACATTCACCGGGGTTGGCCATTTCTGAACTGCCGTCACATTTTTGCCGTCTGTGCGAACTCCGTCTCCACTGATCTCGTGCCCTAGATAGGTGATGCTAGGCCTTGCAAACGAGCACTTGCTCAGCTTGATCTTCAGCTGATGCTCCTCGAGTAACTGAAACACTTGTCACAGGAGCTTGATGTGTTGCTTCATCTCGGCGCTATAAACCAGGATGTCATCGATAAAAACAAGCACTCCCTTGTGATTCAGCGGTGCCATCATGATGTTCATCCCCCCTTGAAAGGTATACGGGCCACTGGTGAGTCCATATGATAGCACCCGGAACTCGAAGTGACCATGTTGAGTTTTGAAGGCCGTTTTGTGCTCATCCTCTACCCTCATAGGGATTTTATGGTACACAACTCGCAGGTCCAAACTAGTGAAGATCTTGGCACCTGCCAATTCATCTAGCAGTTCGTCGATGACGGGTAGCGGAAATCGATTCTTCACCGTCACGGCATTGAGGTGCCGGTAGTCCATGCAGAAGCGCCAGGTAAGATCCTTCTTTCGTACTAGTAAAACCGGTGACGCGAACGGGTTGGTGCTGGGCACTATATTGCCCTGAGATAGCATGTCAGCCACTTGTCTTTCAACTTCGTCCATTTGTGACGGGCTGTACCGATATGGTCGGATGTTCACTGGTCTAGCCCCGGGCAGTAGGGGTATGGTGTGATCAAATGCGTGCTGTGGTGGCATCCCGCGCGGTTCTTCATAGAGATGCTTGTAGTCTTGCAAGAGATCTGTAATTGCGGAAGGAACTCGCAGTTCTGTGGCCTTGATCTCTTCATCTACCATTGCACAAAGGTGTACGACCTGCGCCACTCCAGCACACTGTAGCAGTGTGTCCAGTTACTGACTAGAGAGCTGCTGACATTGTGTTGTATCTGCCCGCGCACCTTGCAAGTGAATGTGTTCTCCAGCATGATCAAAACTCATGGTCTTCTCCCTCCAGTGCACCTTCATCGGACTGTGCTGCGCCAACCAATCGATCCCGAGAATGACATCATAACTGCCCAGGGGAAGCACCCTAAGGTTGGTGGTGAAGGTGATGCCCTGAGTGCGCCACTGGCAGTCTGGCAGCTCACGATCACTGCGCATCACGCCCCCATTCGCCACCCGCACGGTCAGCGAGCTCTTGGCGGCTTGCACTCCCTGCAAGTGGTCTGCCAGGGCCTCACACATGAAGCTATGGGTGGATCCCGAGTCCACCAGCATGAGAACTTCACGATCCTGAACCCAGCCATGGAGGCGCATGGTGGTAGGAGATTATGCGCCCTCCACAGCCTCCTTGGGAATGACACAGCAGTCTGCATCTTGCTTGCTAGACACTTCCTCGCCGGGCACCTCTTCTCTGGCCGGGGCGGGCTCGCTGCGCATCATGTCCAGGAGCTCCTCCACCACATGCAATCGCACTGTTGGCCCACAGCCATGGTCACGCCCCCACCTCTCGCCACAGGTGAAGCAGAGACCACGGGCGCGTCAATACGCTCGTAGCGCCGCCATCTTGTCTTCTGGTGGTGGTGTGTGTGCCGCCTCCACGGTGCGGCGGTCCGTACTGCGTGCTTCGGAGGATACCGCCTGCTTGGGTGGAGCCATTGATGGAGGTGGTGGTAGAGGCAACGCAGTCCGTGGCACTGCGCGCGACGCAGCGGGCGCGGAATAGCGCCGCTCTTCGCGCTTGTCCTCCCGGCGCACTGTTTCCATTACCTCTTCCTATAAACAAGCAAGATTGACGACAGTATCGAGAGATTTTGGTCTATGCAAAACTACAGCTGCTCTAATTTCCTTCTGCAACCCATCGATGAAATGAGTAACAAAGTACGATGGCTCCCATGACTCGTGATGTGCTATGAGATTGTGCATGAGTTGAGTAAATTTTTCAGCATACTCTGTTAGCGAACCAGTCTGTCGAAGCCTATTAAACTGGCGTGGGAGGGATTGAAATTCTTCTCGCCCGAACTGAACACAGACGGCCTCAGCAAAGGTGTTCCAATCAGTGTAAATCAGGTGAGCCTTAGTGGATTGCAACCACGACAGTGCTCCGTCGATGAGATACATCGCGGCGCAGCTCACCCATGTATCTGGGCTAAGAGTACTCACTCTAAAGTAGGCTTCACATTTCAAACGCCAAGCTCTGGGACCATCCCCGTTGAACAGCGGAAAATCAAATCGAGGTGGTGGTGGGAATCGGTGGTAGTTTCTGTCCCCAAAAAATGAACTTTCCCCAGGCAAAAACTGAGAATTGTGCATAACCGTGACCGGAGGCACCCATGGGGTGTGCTCCCCAGTGACATCCCCCGGTGCGTTGTTGTCCTGCCATGGCCAATGGGCCCGTGGCCTTCGCCACCAGGAGCTTGTAGTAGCTCCCCCACCTGAGGGAAGGACGCGTCCGTCACATGGCCTAGGATCGACGACAGGTCTGCCAGTCGGATCGGCGATGGTCGGAGAAGCAGCGGCGCTTGGTGCTGCACCTGCGCCTGCGGAAGAAGCGGCGCTTGTGAAGGGCCCGCCGGTGGGGGAGCGTGTGACAGCGCGGATCAGTCTGCCGCCTTGCCCTTGTCCAACAACTGCGCACGCAGGTCGCCCACTTCGGCTCGCAGTTCTTCAACCGATCGCTCAATCGTCAGCCTCCACCCTTGGAACTCGAGGACAACTGGATAGATGTCGTCGATCTTCACCGTCACCGCAGCGATCGCCGCTGTCAGGTCAGCCAACGCCTTGCTATGCTCTTCCATGGAGTTGGCTTGTCGTGCCTCATCTGAATAATCGAGGAAAAACGCCCCGCCAGGTTCGATCTGTTGGCGGAATTGGTGGGAAGTGGCTCTGATTACCAAATGTTACGCTCTTAGTTCGATTGGGTACAGAGAGTCCCGGATTACACGAATTTTCGGAAGGTAGCTGGGGATCTAAGCCATGAAGAAAGGGGAATCAGAGAGAGATAGCCGCCGCCGTCAGGAGTCATATCATTTCTGCCTGCTTCTTCTGGTCTCTCCTCGCTGAATAAGTAGGCTAGGTCACCCACTTGTGGGCTGGGTAGCGCTCGCTGGGCCTTCTCACCCTCTTGGCTGGTTCCTGGGACTTGCTCGCCGATGGGTTCGTAGTCGTATTGGGTTGGGCCGTAACACTTCCACTGCACGTCGCCTACCTCGCCGCAGTACCCTTGCACACTGCACCTCGCCGCTGCACCCATGGGCATCGCCGCCGGTGTTTGTTGGCCGGTCCGCTCGGTCCGGCCCGGGCTTCGCTGCCGCCGGTCCAGTCCCCGAAAACAGGACCGCCAGGATGGTCGGTCCGGTCCGGTCCGGACCGCCGGCGGCCGGTCCAAACTCTGGCTCGGTCAGGGACCGGACCGGCCCGGACCGTGTCCATCCTGAGTCTTGATGATCAACCGAAAGAATAATGTTGGCACTAGACGTTTTGACAGGTGATCAGTAAAGCTGCTATCGTCGGTAGTTCATCTGGTTCATGAGTTTTGTTGGGTGACAACCAACAAATTAATGAAGATTTATATCATCCATTTTTGTCCTTTTACTGTGACCCGACTCCACGTGCTGGCCATCTCTTTGGGCTATGACATGAAGGGGTGTTTGTTGCATTTATATTTTTGTCCGCTTGAACAAAGAGTAAATTTCGCGTCTTTAGTCAAGACATTCCGTCCCCTTGTTTTAGAGATGTTCATTTATTAATTCTGCAAACACGCCTATAAAAATGAGTTATTGACGGACAGGACAGGACCATGATCTGTTCCGATTTTTACATGAGACGAGATGGACACATAAAAATGAGTTTGCTAGCTTTGTCATCCATCATCTGACACTCCAGTGACATTGTTATTTCTTGCGCTTAATAGATGCAGCAGCACCTCGGGGTTGGATCGGGATTGCAGTAGGCTTGTTCCGGGTTGTAGCCGAAACTTTTGCAGATGCTTTTGCACGTTTCCGTGTTTCCCGGCGTAACCGGGTCCTGGCAAACCGCCTCCGGCGTGCACCAGCTGGGTGGGTCGACTGCACAGTGGCACCAACAGAGATGGTCAGTATTGTACCAAGGGAAAGAAAGAACAGATCTATAAAGAAGAAGATGATGGAAGCATATATTCTTTTTTTTTATGCTTTTGGCTTCGGCCGGGTTGTCCTTTGCTCCTACTATATCAATATAAAAAGCAAAGTTTTTGCCTTGCTTCGAAAAAAAAATTGTACAGGAGAAATGTATGTTCTTACTATCTGCGTTAGAGGGCAGGAAGGCGGTAGACATGACCAGAAGAGCTACAACCAAGAACAAAGTATGTGTGTTGTTCCTTGGACGTGCCATGGTGAATGGGTTCTTGCAATTCCGCTTCTTCTGGGCAGCTAGTGTTGTTTTTCTAGTCTAGTCGATGGATGCCAGTATTCGCCATGATGGTGATCATATATAGAGAGAGGACTTATCGCAGGAATTAGGGGGCATTAATGAATTCCCATTTATCCTCTCGTCATCATAGCAATATATAAATAGAGGACTTATTGCAGGAATTAGGGGGGACTTAATGAATTCCAACTTATCCTCTCGTCATTACTGGAGAATCAATTAATTATCTACCATTTATAGGTGGATAGCACTACACACCTACACATGGTACGCACCAAAAATAGTACTACTCCGACGCAAAAATGTAGTACTTTTTTTGCGGGTAAAAGGTGAAATATTAAGCAACAGAATTTACAAGGAGGTCTTGGTCATAAACCCGAGACATGTTCTCATGTCCCGAACCAAACCAAACAGTGACTTGCGAGACAGTGACTTGCCCTATTTTGCGATCGATCCACTTGTACAAGAGAAATAATTCTACTACCCATACACAAACCTCTAATGAGCGAAGCATGATCGGTCTTGACTCTTCTCTCGAATGGCATCAGTCCAGTTCGAGTTAGACCGGCTTATCGCTCCATTGCATCGTCAGCGTCAAGCCTTCTTCACATGCCCTTGTTTCGGCCTCAAAAGGATCTGAAAAGTTCAGCAGTTGATGACACGCCAAGAAAATTATGGTCCCATTTTCATCTCGAAGCCCCATTCCAGCTCCGGCCGAGCCATCCTCTGCCTAAACAGAACCATCACAATTAAGTTTCACCCACCCAGCTGGATGTTTGCCCAAACGTTATCAGGTGGTTTCTTCAGTTGTGCCATGCGAGGATCACACGCCATAGTGATCAGAACGGGTTGCTTTCCTTTTATGATTTCCTCACTGGATGATTCCTTTAGGTTCCTCAGTGTTTTAACATAATCAGAGAGGAATCTCTTGAAACCTTCAATCGTAGGCAGAGGATTAGCATGGGTGACCTCATTGTGGGCGTACCATGCTCGCCAAGCAGTCAAGAACTCAAGATGATGTAGTCGACCATGCTTTTCGGTGCAGACTCCAGTACATCTCTCAACCAACAGGTAGAGGTAAACTGCAAATCCATGTCCGCAGGTAGGTGCCATATACTCCTCATAGAGCTCTATAGTTGTCTGGCATGGGAACAATTATAAAGAGCGTGTGCTGTGTCCTC
The DNA here is from genome assembly GCA_032464435.1 of Aegilops umbellulata. NCBI lineage: Eukaryota > Viridiplantae > Streptophyta > Magnoliopsida > Poales > Poaceae > Aegilops > Aegilops umbellulata. The sequence goes on from CP136060.1 coordinate 558,442,991, forward strand.
CTTTGGAGGGATATGTTAGAATAAATCCGAGGCCACCGTCGATCATCCGAGAACCAAAGCAATCACACGAGCACGACATCAAGATTTGTTAACGAGGTTCACCGATATGACTACATCCCGGGGCATGACTATGGGCGCTCTTTCCCATGACACCGCTACAATACCGCACCCGGTCGCCCTGAACACCGGCACATGCCACCGGCTTCCCCTGCGTTCCGTTGCTATTATGTTGGCATAGGTTACATCGTGTGTCTAGCCCCGCTATATATGAGAGGGCTAGGATACAAGTGTCCTACTAGGACACGACTCCATATCCTATCTAAACACAATACTACTACAAGTCCAACTGTAACCTACCTTGTACACTATATTCGACACAACTCCAACAAACTCCACCTAGGCGAATATACTCCACCATCCTGTATTTGTCCATACGTCAAACTTCCATGTACATTGGACTTGAGCATATCCCATAAAAACCGCTGCTACTCCAAAGACTCCATATGACTCCACCTGCAACTTGTAGTTTCTTCTTTTCTTGATAACAGTTAACACTCGAGCAAAATTAAGTACCTTGTTACTCTAGTTTGTACTCCCAACTTCCAGAGTATCCGCCCAACGCCATCACACACTGATCACTGACCTGCGTGAAACTGAACAACTGACATATTGGGTGTCACACATAAGAGTTACCTGAACTCAACATCACCGTTCCTTTCTTGACCGTCTGTCTGAAACTTGAAGGAATTTCACCATTGCTTGTAGTCATTTCGAGTCAAATTCACAGTTGTCTCGCCACATTTATGACCACCAGAGCCCTGGCCCGTCTCCATGCCCCATGCATACCGCACGCCTCGCCGCTATTACCGCGTCAAGCCTCCGTTGTCCCGGTCGAGTCTCAAGGGTCGCGAAACCACACCACTCAACCCCCACTGCAGAGTACCACCGATCATCACTGACCGATGACGAGTTTTATGCTTCCATCAGACCAAGGGCTCCAGTCCGAATTATGTGTCACTCGCTTTTTCCTGCTGAATAGGCTCCGATTCTCTGGATCCTTACACCGTAGCCCCTCAATCCAGCTCCACCTTCAACATGACTTCATGGTAGATGATCAGTCCACCCTCGCGTCCCGTCGACTTCAAGCTCACATGCGTACGCCATCTTGAATCAACCCCACGCCATAGTCTTGTTGAAGCCGCACAAACCCTCGGGGCTTGCGCCACGTGTCTCCACGCCCTAGAAGTCGGTCACCATCAGCATCACGCTCATATGTCGTCGTCGCCGATTCCACCACCGTCTTCTGTACCAACCGACATCCAAGTCGATCCTTCAGACTATGTAGTCCGACCCAGGCCCCCAAATCATCTTCCACGAATTTTCATCCATCACATGATAATTCCATCTTAACTGACATGACTTCCCACAACGCCTTCAAGCATCCGTGTTGTGCCAACAAATTTTTACCCTTGTCTGCCATAACCCAAGGCTTTCAGTCCCGTCGAACTTTCCCACCTCAAACCTGGTACCTGTTGGCGCCATGGTTCTTTGTACAGCTGACCTTGTAAAATATTAACCGAGCTCCACCGCAATGCCCCAAATACACAAGCAAAACCCAATGAGACGCACCGCTGTGTACTAATAGCAAAAAACCAACCACTCTTGGTCTTTCACCTGATATGCTCCTGGCACAATATCTGACGCTAACGTTGCTTTCCCAAATCTGTGCTTTCCAATGCATACATATCAATGGATTTCCTTCGCTCGATTTGATCTGCCTGTGCATCTCTTCTACGGCTGCCTCTACCAGCCTTTAAAGCGAGCATGCAAGACTCCGTTTCTGAGACGACTTCCTTCCGGGACTCAGTCCCGTTTTGGTCTCCAAACAAATCTCATAAACACAGCTCCCGATTGCATTGTGACATGCTGCACCACGCACCTGTACACGCACATCATTGTCCCATGCCAAAGGCTGCTCCGCGTAGGGCCATGATGGCCCACCACAACATCGCTCATGCACCGGTTTCGCGAGCCTTGCTTGGCTTCCCACGTCACGCGCTGCACCGCGTCTGCGCCGCCCAAGCCTGCCTGCACCGCGTCTCCCGAGCCAGCTACTACGCCGCCAGTCGCCTGAACAGATCGAACGATCAATCCGTCTCGCTGGACATCCATATGTGCGCTTGGACCACGTGTTGCTTCCATCAATCCGATCTATCTATCCAATACTCTGTCACCTGATCTTGGCGACTGATCGATTCTTCGGTCATCCAATCCTCTAGATCAACGCACAGCGACCGCACATAACCTTGTTCTGATACCACTTGTTAGAATAAATCCAAGGCCATCGTCGATCATCCGAGAACCAAAGCAATCACACGAGCACGACACCGAGATTTGTTAACGAGGTTCAGCGATATGGCTACATCTCCGGGGCATGACTATGGCCGCTCCTCCCCATGACACCGCTACAATACCGCACCCGGTCGCCCTGGACACCGGCACATGCCGCCGGCTTCGCCTGCGTTCCGTTGCTATTATGTTGGCATAGGTTACATCGTGTGTCTAGCCCCGCTATATATGAGAGGCCTAGGATACAAGTGTCCTACTAGGACACGACTCCATATCCTATCTAAACACAATACTACTACAAGTCCAACTGTAACCTACCTTGTACACTATATTCGACACAACTCCAATAGGATAAAAGTCAAACGTTGTAAAGTTTATACAAATATGTCAAATTTAGAAAAATATAACATCTACAATATCCAATTTGTACTGCAAAAGTGACGCTGCCTCCGTCAACCGAAAAGGTAAAGTTTCTCCGTAGTCTTCAACTAACTTACAACATGAAGATTTCTCTTTTTCGACCGGAAAGTATAAGCCAAGTACTGTATGCCTAAATAAACGGTGTATTTTGCCACTGTTTCCCATATTCGCATAGGCAAAGTTTATAAACCGTTTCCTTTGAGGTGCTCACAACAGTGACATCATTGTGATGTCAAATCTAAAACCGCGAAAGAGGCTTTTTTAGCGTGTGTCATGACCCGGTTCCACTTAATACAATCATCTAAACACCAAATTGGAAGAGAAAAAGATGGTTATATCAACGGCATCGTGGCCAAGTCCTTTTTTAGGAGGGCTTAGCGTCAAATGAATGAATGTACTTTCAATCACGGTGTGACCGTGTGAACGGCAGACGAAAAGAATGATGAACTTATTTAAAAGAAGCCAGAAAACGGTGATGATCATCGAGGCAACAGAAAAAGCTCCGGCCGCGGTATGTGTAGCCAGGACGACGCCCATCATTCATGCCAATCCGTAGCTTCCGTTCCAATCCTCCTGAATCCAAGGAGATGAATGTTCATCGCAAACAGCTGACCACATAAATACTTTTGTACTTCGATCTATGTGTCACATGCTTATGTGCAAACTTAAGTGACAGCAGTGTCGCTGTTCTATCTGGACTCTGTCGGCTGAGTGGTCACTGATTGATCTAGCGTGTCGGCACCTCAAGATAAACCCACTAATCCATCCACGTTCCATGACGCCTGCTAGTCCACTTATAAAAACCTCTACATAAGACAGGAACACACGTTCCCGTCATCTGCGTCCAAGAAAAAAAACCAGCGACGTCGCTCCCCAAGTTCCCATCCCCTTCTCTTCCCGAGTCCTTCCAAACCCTAGCCGCAGAACTATCCCATACGGTTGATGTCAGTGAAAAAACAACATGAAGAGAGGGTGCATGACAATGTAGGTGAACTAGAAGACACTAACTCGAGTGACAAAAATCAATTTTACTAACCAGGTGCAGTCTCGACTTGGGAACGAGAGAAGCCTATTCCCATTGAATGGTACGACCTTACGCACACGAACATGACAATCCAGAGATGTGTCGAGGATCCTCGCTGAGACACCGCAACTTTCGTTGACCTTTTTCGTAAGCCCAACGCTTGAAGGTATTGCACCCGAACCTGGTGTCCGGAATGATCAACTCAAGAAGCAGATCTCACCCTAGGGAAGAGCTCTTGCTTAATATGAGATGTGTCGTGGAATTGTCACGGCAGATGTCCTTAGTGTCAGGACTTAGTCACGAGGCCAACGCATCTATGTGATAACTTGAGAGGGGTTGGATGGAATAGAGAGACGCAACCCAAGACAAGGATTTAGACAGCTTCGGGCCCCGGGAAACATCATTCGATAATAGCCGTACATGCTGTTTGTGGCTAGGTCTCATTATGATCATGAGGGAGTCGCCGGTAAGCCGGCTCTTTCTGTCTAACCCTAAAGATTGTTTCTTCTTGCTTGTCCCTCTTTGGGGAGCCCCGCCCCTCCTTATATAAGTTGAAGGGGCGGGTTACATGACTAGTCATAGTAGGATTAGGATTACTCAATTACAAGTGGAGTTCTAGTCTTGCTTCCTTTGTAAAGGAATATTCCTTACGCTTTCCTCTTAAGCCGGCCCACCATAACATGAGCTGGCCTTCTCGGCCTTGGGCCTAGTCTTCTATCTGACCCGCCGTCGGGGTCATCCGTGAGTCGTCAGGCTCGTGAGTCGTTTGACCAGTGAGCCGCCAGATCCGTGAGTCGCCAGTCCTCCGACGGGTCATCGGTGAAGCGCCAAGTCCGGTCGGGTCATACTTCCGGCCGGGTCATACCGCGGGGTATATCCCCGACATTAGCCCCCAGTTTAATTTGGATTTATCCTATAAAACAAACACAAGAACAAATTTGACAGATTGTGTTCCGGGTTAAAAATTCTTGTAAGCCGGCACCTAATCATCCTTAATTCCTTGTGCTCCGGGTTAAATATTCTCCTGAGCCGGGACCTGATTATCCTTAAGTCCAATTGTCATTTCCTTCATCTAGAAAATCCGGGTCAATAAGCTAGCTTCATACTCAATTTGTTGATGTTGGTTTCTCACAGAAAAATATTGTTAGAGATATGATTTATTCCTTCCAAAGATCAAGTGGCTGATGGGTTCACTAAAATCTTGTCAGTCAAGCCATTTGAAGCATTCGAGAACAATCTTAATTTATGATAGTTGAGATTAAGGGAGGGTGTTAGACATATAGATATTTTTCTATTGTAATCTCAATCATGTCTATACCTATCTCTCTCGCGTAACAAACTCTATCTCTCTATCTCATGTACGGAACTGAATCCTAACGATCGGTTCCAATCCTTGTACACCACGGCTGGGGTTGTTCCTGCCTCTATCAATATATTGACGTGGGTCCTCTACGGATGAGTAGGAATGCTTCCAGAAACCAATCTTACATATCTTCAATCTAGGTAGTGATTCATTCAAAGTGATTCGGTCCGATGAAATGTTTCACATGTAAATGAACTGTAGTAATCATCTCACTAGAGAACATGAGTAGAAAATAAATGAATTGATCTATAAAAAAGACACAAAACTGATGATGCATAAGAAAATTTTGAAGAAATCAATGGATCTTCCACTTGCCATGCACTATCAAAGAACACGGACAATGAACTGTAGTATTCCAGATAGTGCCACACGTGGATGAACATAAAGTACTTGATATTTTGTGTGAGGGATCATTCTATTGAACACGCTTTAAACTAAGTGCATTAAAAGGAAATAACATCACTGCGAATTCATAACTTAGTGATGTGGTATTAGCCCCTTCCGCTAAAGAAGTCTGCATCTACCTTCTTCCTTCCTCAACAAAGCTTTCTTTGTCTTCGGGCCTTCTTCTGAATCTCCAACAGCTCCTAGCTACCAAAACTGCCTCCACGCCGTGCATTCTATGAGCGCCCTATTTTCTTCTCTCCTAACTCCTCAGTGCACACACCGGTCGTATCATGCCTGCATCAGACGAGTCTACTTCCAATTGCTTCTCTCCTGATGTCTCTGATTCCCATATGCTTGTGGATTTCTTTAGTTCGTCCCACAATTTCTTCTCTTTTGTATGCTTGTCACTTTTTCATACTCTAGCATCTAAAATTATGGACCACATATAGAAGTGTCGACGCACTACTGACTCTACCATCTGATCGTGTGAATACAGCCTTATATATTAGGAAACCATTATTCACTAAATCAAAGGTTGGTATGGTATTTATTTACTTGTTCATTTATTTCTTTCGCGTGGTGTTTCTCCTTTGGTTGCCTGTCTTAGATATTTCTATTCATAACTACCAGACGATCCATGTCAACTTTCCTAAACAGAAATTGTTTATATACGGTATCTATTTAAAGTGCATTTCACTTGTATTGAAGCTTATGCTCTAATCAAATAGTACTCCTACAAAATGAAATAGAGACTGTGTCCACCATCGCGCGCATGTACGAGAGAGAGAGAGAGAGAGAGAGAGAGAGAGAGAGAGAGAGAGAGAGAGAGAGAGAGAGAGAGAGAGAGAGAGAGAGAGAGAGAGAGAGAGAGAGAGAGAGAGAGACTGTCAACACCCTGGAAATCAAACCTGAAGAAGATTCGAATACTTTTTTTTTTAGTTTCAATTGTAATCAGAGAGGCTGACTGAAAATGATGTATACATGCATTTCCATGCGAAACCCCAAACTGATAAATACACATCCACTTAAAATTACTTTCGTTTGTACTGAAGGCTATGCATATGACTAGTCAAACAATGCAATCAAATGAAAAAATCATTACAAGTACGTACATGTCAAAATTCTAACTGATCGAAGTCCTATATATAGGTTTAGAAAAAATGGCATGATCAGTGAATCATGACGGTGTCAAACCAGATGAGGCCGTCGAACTCCATCTGGATGCCAGCATGCCGCTGCACCGTCGACCAACTGGAGTATCCCTGTTTCTTATCCTCAGCGTCCACCTTGTGAGCCGCCGGTTTCGACGTGCCGCCGGAGACGTGCTTGCCGACAGAGCCGGCTGTCATCACGGAAGTGCCGTATCCGTTGAGGGGCGCCTCGCAGAAGACAAGCGCCGTCAAGAACCACTCCATGGCCATGGATCCTGCTAGCTTCGTCCCTGATTTCGATTCCTGCTGCAGCTTGCCGCATCGAGAGATCCAAAGTTCTTGCTTGATCGGATGACAATTTTCTGCACTATTTGTGCTGTGGCCGAACAGAACGCCGGGGTGGAGATTTTATAGGCTCGCGGCATAGACCTGTGTGTGTTCGCATCCAGATCAAAGTCGGAAGCTGAGAACGCGCGTGTACTGAGTCGGAATCCAAAGGATGGTGACTGTGCCATTCGGGCTACTCGGAATGAGTGGTCATACTCATACCTGCAATCGGACTGCCGCCGGCACGCGCTAACGAAGCTACTTGGAGAGATTTCATCCGAACTCCGTATGACTTGAGCTCAGGACCACATCAAACTTAGTGGACTAGATCAGAGATCAACTTCGTAACTGTTGAACCAGCAAATTTCGGCTGTTCCGTCCGATTCAGTGCTTGTAGAATTTGAACTGGTTTTCCCTTAAGGAAGTACCCGATACTGCTACCGGAATCAACAGTATCTCACTGTTCAGTCCCCGGTGCAATATAGACTATTTACATCATTTACATCTGGGTCAAAACCTGATGGGTCAAAACGACCCTAAACAAATGTCTAATTCCGACTGTCCCCCGCGTCGCTCTCCCAGGAGCGGCACGGGTGGAGCCTAGCTCGTTGGGCAAGGCCCGGCCTACAGCAACGGCAGCGGGGCCGCTTGACTCTCCTGTTCCGGGCGGATCTGGGGCGGCAGCAGTTCTTCGATAACCCGGTCGGCTTGCTTGCTTGGTTGGTGGCGTGCATGCGTCCATTGGCGAGGGAGTCAGCCGCGGTGTTGGAGAGCAGCGCGCGGGCGCGGACTGACGAGTCTGCCGCGACAGTGGTAGCTGGTGCAGGCGCGAGAGTTGGCCACGACATTTAAGCCGGCGCAGGCGCGAGAGTTGGCCACAACGTTTAAACCGATGCGAGCCTCATGTCTATGGCATGACGTCATTTTTGTAGTGCACTTTGTCCTGCATAAAATATATTGAAAGACAGAATAATTGTTCTCAAAAGATTTAATATGGGCTAAAAATACTGAGAACAGAGAGCACCTGATTTATTTTCCGGATGAACGCCGATGCAGGCATTTAGGTAATGCTGGTTAGACGTCAGACAAAAAATCCACAGCCCATCTCACTTTAAGTGGTTTTCCCTTAAAGAAGTACCCGATACTGCTACCGGAATCAACAGTATCTCACTGTTCAGTCCCCGGTGCAATATAGACTATTTACATGGAGGGGAACTTTTGGTTACAGGGTACATATGTACATATGTACCCTATATGAAAAAAAATTAGCAATTGAACAAAATCAAAATTTTCTAAAAATATTTTTGAAATAAACTTGACCTTTCATTGTACTAGTGAGAAAAGTACCACAAAAAGAAAAATCTTCTTTGACTTCTTTTTAAAAAAGAAAAATTTTCGATCAAAATAGCATGAATAGTGACCTACAATAGCAAATAAATTTTGTCTTTTTCGGTGTGAAGTCAATTTGGAGCTGAGAGCTGCTCATATGTCCAAATGACTTGAAATTTGGAGCGGGCCTCAGGCATCAAATTGTCTACCACACAAATTTTATTTGGAATTGTTTTAATTTTTTTTGAAATTTTTATGAATTTTTTTCTAACCGGGTGCAGATGAGTCTGGGCACCAAAACGCCCTACTCGTAGCCTTCGACCTTTCTTGATCGTTGTTGATATAAATTGCCCAAATAAAGCATATTGGATCATAATTTGCTACATAGTGTAATATGTTCAACACAGTTAACTACTGTACCACATAGTATCTACACTATAGTTGGATGAACATGTGTGGTCTTACATTTTTCTTTGCTTGATTATGTATCTTCCAATGGTGTTTTGATTGTTAAAAGAACAATGATAAGTATATTATTGATGATCTCTGCTGATGTGTAGGAGTTGCTTACCTAGCTCCAACGTTGTTCATAGAATAAGTCATAAATTTTATTTTCACGCAATTTGGTTGCCTGTCTCAGATCTAGGAATCACTGACGTCATTCAAGTGAGTTGGTCTGATGAAACATATCACAGGTAAATAAACTCAGCAAATATCTCCCTAGAGAAGAGAAGAAAAACAAAACTAGAAATTTGATTTCAAAAGAAGACAAGAAACTAGAGATGCGTACAAAATTTGGAGAAATCAACAAATATTCCACATGCCTCGCACTTTTGAGAAAGTCGACAAGGAAGGGAGACAATTCAATGTCATCAACACATTTGTACTTGTACTCCCCTCCTACACATAAGGTATGCTTTATAGAAAAATTGAATTATGAGTGATTGAAGACGGAATCATGCCTTTTATGGGTAATCTCAATCTTCTAGGCATGTCAGATAGCAGAAGTACATGATTGCTCCTCGTTATCTCCTTGCCCGATAGGGCTCTATAAGTTACAACTTGGCGACGCACAAAGTTCCTCATAGGAAACTCAATAACCAGGCTCTGTACCATCAAGAAAAAAGAAGAAGCACCAATTCTAAAAAATTTGGCCGCTTCCATCCCATATTAATTACATTGTGATTCACCTATGCTCATTACAACAACGTCTTGTATTCGTACATGCTAGCACATCAGATGGGTGACAATTTAAGATGTGTTGAAAACCCAAGGGAATCGGAGACATCAGGAGAGAAACAATCGTTGCTATGTGAATCTAGCACCCTAATGTAGTCTCCTAGTCTCTACATAATGCCCCCTAGTAGCACTAGCACTAGGTGTACAAACAATGTTTTGGGGGCGATATGGCCATGAACTTCGCTGACGCTATGCCCAAGTCATCGAGGAGGCACATCATTCTACAACGCATTTAGAGCATTTTCTCTTCGGCATAGAACTTTATGGTTGGTCTAGCGAAACCTTGTGATTCAGAAAGCATACTTGCGCTCTTCATAGCAACACGGTGTTTCTTCGTCCGTTCTCCACTCTACCCCTAAATGCATTGTCACGTTGGTAATGGCTGTGCTGCAAGGCTCGGCTAGAATGTTTTGGAGAAATAATGTAGTCAAGATTGAAATTTGTAAAACATGGACCCCTGCATAAATCATGGAAATGTTAGGAGTATCCAAAATTTTCAACCGCGGAGCGAACTCGAACGCGCCCAGTGAAAAAGGAACATTAAACTCGAACGGATTCGCCAACGACCCCAAAATCCGCAAGCGAAAGGGGGGGGGGGGGGGGGGGAAGGATGAAGAAAAAATGGCATCGTTGGCCCGGGCCACCCATTCGTTGCGGTCGGGATCGGCTCTCCGTTGGGTGCACCTTGCCATCTCGTCTTCCTCTTCCGCAACCGGCAGGAGTCGCTGGGATCTTCGGCCGGTAGGTTTCTAGATCTGAGACATTATTTACATTTAAAATAATATGAATTTGATAAAAGTAAACTACAATATACTATAAAAAAGATCAAGACCTAAAAAATAAAAAGGAAAAAAGAGTAAAATTGAAGTCTCAAAGTACATACAATAAAAAGTATGAGTATTTACATTTATAATAATATAAATTTGATAAAAGTAAACTAAAATATTCTATAAAAAATCACCACCTAAAAAATAAAAAGGGAAAAAGGTAAAATTGAAGTAAAGTACATATAATAAAGGTCAGTATTTTCATTTATAATATAAGGATGTTCGCATTGACAAAATAACAATGCTGACGTGGAAACCAATGACAAAATAAATATAACAAAGTTGGTGTACCATGCTTACCACGCCAGCACTATACTACGCCTTGTACAAATTGTTGAGCCCATATACTTCTGATGCCTACATGTTTTCGTACGCCACAACTATACCCCTACTAATGTTGTACCAAATAAGCCAACACCACCACTATTTGAAAAAATAATGCCGACGTTGGTTGGAAATGGCGCGCCACCAACGAAAGTTGTGCCTAGCACCTTTTCCACTAGTGAGTCAACGCCAAGTCAGTGACAATGTAGACAAATTTGGCAATTTAGTCAATGAACTAGTGCTATTTTGTTGTTGTCCAAAGCTAGTTATGCACATATATGTTTTGTCAATGAACTAGCTTTTTATTATTCTGTATGTGTTTAGACTGCCATTTCTTTGTATGGCAGTGCTAGGTAATTTTCTTGTGTATATGCATTATGTATATATGTATATGCATAAGATGGTAGTTCATCCTATCTATAATTCATACCACTAGTATCCTGACTTTCTATTATTTTATAGTTGCAGCCATGAGTACCTTGGACAACCACTACCAGTCCTCGACCAACTTTACGGCGTATGCCGGACTAGACAAAGGCGAAGCAAGCACCAACAAGGTAAGATTACAAAAACATACATGAGCAATGAAAACAAATGCATATGTATAACTAACCATTAATTATTGATGATTTCAAATATTTGACTTGCCAGGAGCATGTACGGGACTCGTCTCCAGCACCCGTCTAGCAACAGCCATGTGACGTTAGCATGCTCAACTGCGAGTTGGTCGCCTCCTCACATGAGAGTACAGTGAAGGCCCTCGGGGAGTTGAATGACTTGCTGCGGAAGGAGAGGGATCAGATTATCGATGATAATGCTGATTTCTACGGTAAGGTATTAAAGCTGAAAAACTAGAAGGATAAACTAGTCGCCAAGACGGTTGAGCTGGAGAAGGACATACAGCTCCCGAAGACCGAGAGGATTCAACTAAAGACGGAGAAAGCCCATTACATAATGGAGGGGGAGAGCAATAGGAATAAGCTATGTGATATGAAGTTAATTATTCAGAGAGAGATGCAATGCATGTGTAGGTAGTTTCAAGATATTGTGAGAAGTTGAGCACTTGCTACTAGTATAGTACTGTTTGTGGAGTTGATCACTATGTAGTTTAGAAGTACTAACCTTTTGTGAAGTTAATCAAAGTAAGTTTAAATGGTTGCATATATACTAGGTTTAAATAGCTGGGTATATTTTTATATGAGCTTAAAATCTAGTTGCTGGCGTTGGCACACACTTACAGCCATAGCTAACACGAACATATAGCTGGCGTTGGACACGTTTCACGTCATCAGTACTAACAATAATGCTGATGTTTGCGCCAACACCACCAATAAATTTGTTCACTGACACCATATTGGTGGCGTTGGAGCCCTACGTCAGCAAGGGTAATTTTGGCACGCCATAACTAGGCTTTTCTGCACAAGCGACAGATTCCCCCTTGCCCATAGGTTTAGCTATTAACTTCAACAAAATGACTTTTCTCTCCATCCATTCTGAAAAAGTATCTCCTCTACCATTGCTTCTGCCATGAAGTGTACACAACAATTCTCCCCACCAAACTTCCAGTTACTGCCTTTGACCCAATCATAGATTGTTTCCATTCTTTTATTTGGTTGGGCTTCTCGGTTGCTTTCAAGAGGGGCTCGTCTTACTTTACTTTCTTCTATTCTTAACTCGTTTGTAGTCTATTTATTTATTTCAGCCTTTCTTTTACGAAAATAAGTCTTACAAAAATTCGACGCTTTTCCTAGAACTTTCTTATGGTCTAACAACGACTCATGCATTGGTCCTAAATGTCTTATAGCTTGGAACAATGTTTGCAAAAATAAGGAAAATGGTGTTTTGGGCATAAAACCCCTACATATTCAGAACAATTGCCTCCTAAGGAAGTTTGCCTTAAAACTGCTACAAAACCCTGATCTACCTTGGGTCTAGTGGTACCACTCAAACTACTCCCATAACATTTCTCAAAGAACATAATACCTAGCTTTATATTTGGAAAGTGATCAACAAACTATCCACACTCATTGACTTTACCTTTTTCCTAACAAACGATGGTCTATCTACTTTTTTTGTTAGACACTTGGCTTCTAGACAAATCACTTCACACTCAATGGATGACAAGGTTCTAGTGGCCACTGTCTGGAATTTTGGCTTATTATCTAAACCGTGGAACCGTCTTACGACTGCCGTGGCTCACGATTTGCCTATTGTCCTTTCACTCTTGCAGGATTTCTAGTTTTCTGATCGCGCGGACGAGTGTTCTCTCATCCGTGGACTGCCTTTCCCTCTGAGGTATGCCTACATGTTCATCACAGATGACACAACTATCGACCTCAGGCATGCGTTCATTGGTCCTTGACTATGCCCATCAAAGTGAAAATCTTCGGTTGGCTTCTCTGTAAAGATAGGATGAACAAAAAAGGCAACATGCACCACGAGAACATTATTGCAAATGCCACTTCCCTAGATGTGTAGCCCCTTGTGAAAAATGTTTCTCACCTAGCTCTACTTTGTCCCACTTCAAAAGTTTCGGTCGATCTAGGACTTCTTCCTAATCCTGACTTGCAACATATATTGAAGTCTAACATGCCACCTGGTCTAGATCCAAACACCTGGCCTTCGACAGCTCTACCAGTTCTTTGAAAACTATGGGATTCAAGAAATTCTTTCATCTTCCATGTTCAATTCCATACGTCCAAGACCACTATTAGAAACATTGTGTTGACCTCTCACTATGGATATTCAGATTTACAGTAAGTACTATGTGTGACGCTGCTAGATCACCGAGATTGTATCTCTCTTCTAAGCTCTAGTATCTTCCCTAATGTAATGACCGACTATGGGTGTTCGTAATATATTCAAGTAGGGAAGCTCTTCTCCCCGGTGACCGTTAATTTTTTTGTTTCACATGTAAAAAATTGTAGTGAACATTTCATTGAGAACATGAGAAGAACAAAACTAGATTTTGATGTAGAAAAAAAGACACAAGACTCATGATGCATATGAAAATTTGGAGAAATCAACGGATCTTCCACTTGCTATGCAGAAAAACGCCGATAAAGATGGAAAACTGGTCGGTGGTATCATGATGAGACTTACTTTGTACTCCAATTCAACAGATAAGATATGCTTTAAAGTTAACCTTAATGACAACCAACAAAAGATATAATCATGCCCTCGTGGGCGATGGCAATCTTCCGGGCATGTGATAGATCAATTGTACATGTCCCCTCCTTGTTTGTCTTCTTTCTTGGTCTAGCAATATAAATTGCGACTTTGCTAGGCACAACGTTCCTTGTAGCACATTGCATTAACCACTCTTTCTTCCTCAAGGGAAAAAAACTAGCACCAACTACTCCATGGCACAGAAGGCGAAGCTCTTGTAGAAAGACAAAGCATCTAATTGCTTCCATCCCATAAGAAAATACATTGTTATTCATGTGTGCTTGTTACCATCACTGTCCCTTTTGTCATGGTAAAAAACTAGATAGATGGCAATATGAGATGTATCGGTAACACGAGGGAATTGGAGACATCGGGAGATAAGCAACCATTTCTCGACGAATGCGACAACCTAATACTTTGTCTAGTTCTCTAGGTAGTCCAACAAACATGCCTCCTAGTAGTACTAGGTATACAACCATTTGTTGAAAGACCATAGGGCCATGAACATAATTGACAAGGTCAATCAGCTCTTGACGACCCACATCGCCTTGTGGTGCATTAAGAGCCATTGCTCAACCATCTGCATAGAGTTTAGCTCTTGTGTAGGGCTTCACGATTGGTGTGGTGAAGCCATTCCTCCTGTTCGAGAGATTGTTCCCATAACTTTCAGAACAATATCGTGCAGGGTGAGCAGCAGTTTCTGAAATTTAGAAAACATGAATTCCCATTTTTAAGGAAAAACATGGAGCCTTGACATAAATCAAGGATTTTTTTTTCGACTGCTATGACGCATATGGTCTCCGCCGGGCGCCCCTCACCGCCACTTCGTCCTCTTCCAGCGCCGGAGCTGCCGGGATCCTCCTCGGATCCTGCATCACCCGAGGTAAGCTTGTGCAGCGCCTCCCTTCTTTTCCCTCTCCTGTTCTGCTGGTCATTAGCTTCCATTAGATTGTATCTTCGTCCCATGTGTGAAGGCTGTGCAGAGTAAAATTTGTTTGTTTGATTTTGCACTATGAGGTTTCTAGAGTCAGATAGTATGGCGCGAACTGTATTGATCTCGAACATAGGAATGCTACATCAAATAATTGGATTGATTTCCCTTCCAAGCACACTACTAGATACTGCATACGGCAGGTTGCGCATGTTGTGTCCATGGGAGGGGTTGCTGATACTGTCATGCCTATGGCTTTGTTGTTGAGATCATCTCCTCATACAACATGAGAACCTAGAAATAAGAGTGTTAATCTTGTTGATTCTGCAGGATATATGAGCATTTTCATAAGGAAATGCACTAGTAATTTGAAGTGAGTTGGTGATTGACACGTGTGAGTTCATGAATAACTATGTAACTGCCGATGTTACAGTTGTACTGAAAAACACCTCCTTTTATACATTATATGGCCCCATATACGACAATCACTTGTCACAAGAACACCTTGAGACTGCTATGCGCTAAAGACCCGTTTGCTGTTGTTATTCATATTGCATTGTTCTTATTTTAGACCAAAGACAATATATTAAGTATCACAAACCTTTGTAAAAATACCCTTATAGAAATTGAAACAAATGTGCCCAAGGCTTTTTCCTCCCGAATCCACAGGTGGTGCTTGCTCATTGCTGCCTATGAGCGTCCGTCACAATGGGGCAAAGTTGTTGAACCCAAGAGCTTGTAGAAGCAGCGGCCAAGATATCATCGATGTAGACCAGAAGATGATGGCTACCATGATTTGCGTTGCCCCGGAGAAGAAAACACCAGTGAGTGCCTACAGAACACCCCAGCTCCGTCCAGACGAAGTCTGAGCAACACAAAGCTCACACAGTCCCCGATGAGGTCGAGGCTGGCTACCCTTCATCGGTTTGAATTGGAGCCAGAGTACCAAGACAGATAGCCACGTTGTCCGCTCTATAGGACAGAGCAGCGAGAGAAACCTGCAAAAAGAAAAAACACAAGACCGGCAGAAACAGATCTGGGGACAGATTATCTTCTACACTCCTCGTGACGACATGAAGAAGCTTCATAGGAACGGGGGCAAGGGCGGAAGACATTATTCCATACTGATGGCGGCACAATCGTCTCGACGCCGCCGAACGAAGATAATCCCAAATATTATTCCTAAGCCTACCACTACAAGACCAAAGCACTGGGGTCCCCGGCCTCTTCCATCGTCGGAGCGATAGATAGAGGGAGAGAGGGTCCTTAGACTTGCTGGACAGAAGAGTAGGTCCGTCACCGTACAGGAGCAGGACCGGAAAGAAAGGCGCAATGTATGAGATTAACCATGCATTCTGGACTGATGTTATTCACTGATCTATCACAGGCTATTAAATGTCTTCTTGTATTTGGTGAATTTGGGAGATCTATATCCATTGCCCTCTCAACTAAGTCATCGTATTACTCCTTATTCGAGGTTAACATCCTTATAATATCTAGAACAATGTGTAGAATATATGAGTCTTGCCAGAGGTTCCATGGCTCCATGAGGACTAAATATTTTGAGGACTTTATAGTAGCCATTTTATTTTGAGATCTTGTATTTCTTGGTCTTCATCATATCTAATCAATTAAGTATGTTGCGTAGTAATGAAGATTGAACTTTGATCAACATAGTTATCAGAGTTGCACATTTTAGAAGGGTAAGTTCTTTAAAGTACCACCAGTACTCGCCAACTACCGTAACAAAGCTCCAAATATGAATAGATAGAAAAATACTACACCAGCCTTCCTTGGGTAAATAATGCTTTCCCGATACATTTGTCTATTTACAGCATGACCGATTGCAGCTTCAGTAGTTACTCTAGTTTTATTTAGATATTAGAATATGAGTGACGGAAGAATAAAGAGATGCATAAACATGTCGGGGTGAGAGACATCCAGAGAGAAACAATTAGAAACATTGTCATTGAATCGAGACATGGAAAGACAACTTGTGTGCAGGCCAATGACCTAGAATTGAAGATGGTGGCAGGGTTTGTAGACTGTAGGGATGGAGGCGGTTTTGGTAACTAGGAGCCATTGCACATTAGGAAGAAGGCAATGACACTCAATAAGTACGTTGATGGAGAAGGCATGAAATGACTTGGTTCAAGAGAGGTCGTTGACCCCGCGGTGGTGCAAGCCCACGACCATTGAAATAGAGATTGTCCACCATCCAAAATTGAGACTGTCTTCGCATTGGAAACAAAACTTGAAGAAGATTTGAAACGTGTTACCGACCGCATGTTTTAGTTTACATCGTAGTAACCCAAATAGAGTCATGGAATGATCCATATGTTTCTTTGTGTGAAGCACAAACAAATAAAATACATATACCCCAAACTTTTCTCTTTTTTGAGTTGTCATATACCCCAAAAGGAAAATATACTCCCTCCATAAAGAAATATAAGAGCATTTAGATCACCATTTTGGCGAAGTATCAGGTGAAAATAGGTACTCGGTGAAAATCTGAAAATTCTCACGTGGTCCATCAGATATATAACGACCGGCACTGATCAAAGGTGGGATCTCTAATGATCCACTTAAACACAATTAGCAGAAAACCCCTGGCTTGTTCACCATCAAGGTGGAAAAATCCTTCGTGAGTGTCCCTATGATAGGTTTACGTTTCAATCTTATACGCCGCCATGGAGAATCACGTTTCGGCGGCCGTGAGCCCTTGCCTTTCAACGGCAACGACGGACCCTCCGATGGCAGCAACAGGCCCTCTGTCCGCAGCGGCTCATCCTCCACCGGTGGCGACTTGAGTTATGTCCTTCCCTCCGACGGCAGCGACGGGCCCTACATCGGCTACAACTCATCCTCCGCCGGTGGCGACTGAAGCCATGATCTTCCCTCCGTCTGTCGTGACAGGGTCTCCATTGGCTGCTCACCCTTCGTCGGTTGCATCTCAATCTTCAGAGTACTCACTACTACAAAAAGGGCTATAGATCGGAATGACACTAATGGCGCACCAGATAAGAGGTGCGCCATTAGTATATACTAATGGCGCACCACCTTCTGATACGCCATTAGTGTTGAAACTACTAATGGCGCACCAGGCCTAGGATGCGCCATTAGTACCAATTTTTTTTTGAACTAGCGCGCCTGTCCAAACATACTAATGGCGCATCCAGACACAGTGCGCCATTACTAGTTGTAACTAGTAATGGCGCACTCATCCCAGAGTGCGCCATTAATGTTGTTTTTTTAATTATATTTTTTATTCCTTTTGTTGCAAAACTACTAATGGCGCACTCTTCCACCGTGCGCCATTACTAGTTCAAACTAGTAATGGCGCACTCTGTATCAGTGCGCCATTAGTATGTTTTTTTTTGCAAAATTACTGATGGCGCATCAGACGTTGGTGCGCCATTAGTAACCTGGATTACTAATGGCGCATTTGTTGTTGGTGCGCCATTAGTAAGTGGGCAGCAACAAGATATTTTGGGCAGCCTCTCCTTCCCACACTCACTTTCTCCCCACTTCATTCTCTCCACCTCCTCCTTGTCTCGGGTGCCTCCTCTTTTTCACCTCATTTCCACCATAGATTCATTCAAATTAAGTGGTTAAATTACCTTGTTTTAATAGGTAAGTAAGGGGAAAGCTATATTTATGTTGTTCTCGCTACAACAATGTGCACATGCACTTTTTATGGCCTAGCTAGATCTATGTATGTTCGTGGTGTTGCATATGTTTGTGGTGTTGCATATGTGTTTGTGTTTGGAGGTGTACCGGTATTTGAAATGCGATAGTTGCCAATATTTTGCCGGAATGTTGATTCATTTCCGTTTCGGCGATAATTTTGGCATTAAGCATTCTTTTTGGTCCTATTTTTAGGGAAAGTCATGCCAAATTTTTTCTTTGTTCTGAAATATCGTTTTGCTCTATCCCGCAGGCGACCATGGTCCGCACGATGACCGAAGGCATCGTGAATAGGTTTTTGAGGTCCGCGAAGGCCGAGATGCTTCAAAAGAACGAGACGGAGATAAGATGTCCGTGTCGAAGATGCAAGCTGGAGAGCCTTATTGCGGACCCGGATTCCGGTCAGGTGCGGGACCACCTGCTCTTGCGTGGTTTCATGGATGGCTATCGGTGGCAAGGTGATGAAGATGACTACGAAGTCGTCCATGGGGGCTGGGCAAGAAATGAGGAAGGGCAGCAAGACAACTACCGCGGCTCGGGCGGGCGAGAAGACGAAGAATCTCCAGGAGATGATCACGTAGACGATGGGCATGATGATGAGGAAGATGCCGGAGCAGACGACGGGCATGATCATGAAGATGATGATGCCGGCGGAGCAGACGACGGTGGACCATCGATGGGCTGGGTGCAGGACCCATATATTCAAGAGCTGCTTCTCAAGCAGACGGATAACGCAAGAGCTGCCGCCCGTGAGAAAGCCAAGGTGGATCAACTTGAGTTAGACGCGGTTACTCCATTGTATGAAGGATGCAGGCCCGAGGATACCCGCCTGAAAGTAATGCTCATGGCTCTGGAGATGAAGGTAAAACACAAAATGACCGACGCATGCTTCGACGAGAACATGTCATTCTGCCACGAACGTCTTCCAAAGGGGAACAAGTGCCCGACCAGTTTGGAGGAGGCGAAGAAAATCGTGTGTCCTCTGGATTTACCGCACGTGAAATACCATGTGTGCATGAACAATTGCATCATTTATCGGGACGAGCACGCGGAGTCTACCATATGTCCGGTGTGCGGCGTCACTCGATACAAGAAGAGGAAGAAAGCTCCTCGAAAAGTGGTGTGGTACTTTCCGATCACTCCTCGTCTGCAGCGGTATTTCGCGGATCCTAAGGTAGCAAAACTCCTACGTTGGCACGCAGATAGGGAGGAGAAGAAGCGAGAAGATGACGCAAATGATCTGGAGATAGATAAAAAAGACAAGATTCTGAGTCACCCTAAGGATGCGAGCCAGTGGCAAGCGTTGAATTTTGAATACCCAGAATTTGGGAAGGATCCAAGGAACATCGTGCTGAGCGCGAGCACCGATGGAGTAAATCTGTTTGGCAGCCAGAGAAGCACACATAGCACCTGGTCTGTGTTTGTGTGGATGTACAGCCTTCCCCCCTGGTTGTGCATGAAGAGGAAGTACATTCACATGAGTATGCTAATTGAAGGGCCGAAACAACCATGGAACGACATCAATCTGTATCCGGGGCTGCTGAAGGAGGAGCTAGACACGTTGTGGAAAACGCCAGCCAATACGTGGGACGCTGCAGAGAAAGAATATTTCCCTATGAGAGCCGCACCGCTCACGACGGTGCACGACTATCTCGGTTACGGATATCTCGCGGGGCAGGTAGTCCACGGATTTTCTGGATGCGTAAGGTGCATGGATGACACAACGTATCGCCAGCTAGATAGAGATCCCGGGTCTTCGAAAACCGTGTTCATGGGACATCGAAGGTGGCTTCGCGACGATGACCCGTGGAGGAAACGCAAGGATCTGTTCGATGGTGAAACCGAACCCCGAAAACGCCCGTGTACGAGGAGCGGCGAGGAAATAGACAAGCTGTTGGAAAGACTGCCCATTGCCGGGAAAGAAGCAAAAGGCGCCAGAGCCGGGAAAGAAGCGAAAGGCGCCAGAGCCGCTGCTGAAGGTATGGAAAACGAGGTCTGTTTTCTGGGACTTGCCGTACTGGAAGATCCACCTTGTGCCTCACAGCCTTGATGTCATGCATATCACGAAGAACGTGTGCGAGAGTCTGCTTGGTACCCTGCTCAACATGCCAGAGAGGACCAAAGATGGGCCGAAAGCAAGGGC
Organism: Aegilops umbellulata; assembly: GCA_032464435.1. NCBI lineage: Eukaryota > Viridiplantae > Streptophyta > Magnoliopsida > Poales > Poaceae > Aegilops > Aegilops umbellulata. The sequence goes on from CP136060.1 coordinate 558,463,660, forward strand.
AGACTTGAAATCAATGGGCATCAGGCAGGAGCTTCACGCTATATATGATGATGATGATGATGAGGCGAAGCAGGACACAGAAAGTCGTCGCAAAGGCAAAAAGGCCAAGAAGACTGGAAATGACTACCCTCCCGCGTGCTTCACTCTAAGTCAGGAGGAGATCGAGCAGTTTTTCACCTGCCTCCTAGGAGTAAAACTTCCTTACGGTTACGCGGGGAAGATAAGCAGATACCTAGACCCAGCGAAGCAGAAGTTCAGCGGGATGAAGTCTCACGACTGTCATGTGCTGATGACGCAGATACTTCCAGTTGCAATCTGTGGGATCATGGACGCGCACGTCCGTGAAACGCTATTTGGCCTATGCAACTTCTTCGACGTCATCTCTCGGAAGTCGATTGGCGTGAGGCAACTCAGAAGGCTACAGGAAGAGATCGTGGTGATACTATGCGAGCTTGAGATGTACTTCCCGCTCGCATTCTTCGACGTTATGGTGCATCTGCTGGTCCATATAGTGGAGGATATCATCCAACTCGGGCCGACGTTCCTGCACAACATGATGCCGTTCCAAAGGATGAATGGTGTCATCAAAGGATACGTTCGCAACATGTCACGTCCAGAGGGAAGCATAGCCGGGGGTTTTCTGGCCGAAGAGTGCATCTCGTACTGCACGAATTATCTAGGCATCGAGAACCCCGTTGGTCTGCCCGTCAACAGGCACCTCGGCAGGCTCGCTGGATGGGGTCACCGTGAGGGTCGCCGCGAAATGCATGTCGACTTCGAGGGTCGACTCGCCGACTTTGAAAGAGCAAACCTAGTCGTGCTACAACACATAGACGTGGTCGATCCTTGGGTGGTAGAGCACAAAACCTTTATTAAGAAGACCTACAATGACCGAGGCCAACAGAGGACGGACGGAGATATACTCAAAGAGCACAACTCATGTTTCACGCGTTGGTTCAAGCAGAAGCTTCTATCGTACCCTTTACATGAGGATTCTTCCGCGGAAGAACAACTCATATTCGCCTTGTCACAGGGCGCCGAGCACAACCTGATGACCTATGACGCGTACGATATCAACGGCTACACATTCTACACCGAGGCCAAGGACATGAAGAGCGATGGTTATCAGAACTCCGGGGTAACGATGGAATCCTACACCGGTAACGACAAGGACAGATACTACGGAAGGATCGAGGAGATCTGGGAGCTGAGCTACGCTGGAGAGAAGGTCCCGATGTTCCGTGTCAGATGGGCCAAGAGCGTCATAAAAGAAGACCGGTATTTCACCACCATGGTTATACCCGAAGCCAAATCCAAGACCGCGGGCGCAAACGTCACCGCGAAAAATGAGCCATGGGTACTGGCTTCCCAAGTGGACCAATGCTTCTTCATTACCGACCCGCCAAAGCCCAGTCGTGTTGTCGTGAGGAGAGGCAAAAGGAAGATCATCAGAATGGATGGAGTAGCCAATGAGCAAGACTTCGACAAGTACGGCGACCCGAGGATCGAACATGACGACGATGATGAAGTAGCAGCATACACCACAAGAAGAAGCAGGACCACCCTACCTAAAGGACGTCCGTTCCACAGAAGAACTCCATTTGCGAAAAAGAAGGGCAAGAAGATTGTGAACAGATAGCTAGCTAAGATCGATTGTATTTAAATCGTAGACTTCATTTCTCGATTGTATTTCATGGGCACTTTTTGAACTATCATGAATATTTTTTAATTTCATGGACACTCGATCTCAATCCCCCTCCATCTCGATCGCTATCCCACCTCGCCAGATCCGGTCCACCGGCCGCCGCCGACCGCCCGGTCCCGCGATTCCCCTACTCAACCGCCGCCGCCGACCCCCCGCACCTCTCCCCTACTCAACCGCCGCCGCCGACCCCCCGCACCCCCCGCACCCTCCCCCGCTCCACCGGCATTACTGTTTGATGATATTTTTTAAAAAAAATATTACTGTCTTATAAAAAAAATATTACTGTTATGATTTAAACAAGTTTGGACATATTTAAACACAAATAAGTATGAAACAACATTTTAAATGCATAAAAAAATTGTGGAGCCTGGGAATCAAACCTAGGACCTCCTGGTGTGAGAACTAGCTGTGACCAGTCGAGCTAGTAGGGAAGACTTGATGTCTATCAGGTCAGGTTGTAGATAACCTGTTGGCTCGAGCAGAAAAAAAAATACTAATGGCGCACCAGGGTGAGGTGCGCCATTAGCATGTATGTACTTATGGCGCACCGAGCTGTGGTGCGCCATTAGTATTGTGCCGCCCCTACTTCGTATCGATCCCCTCTCTCTCCCTCGCCCTCGCCCGCGAGATCCCCTTCCCCTCTCCTCTCCCGACGCCGCCGCCCCGCCGCCCTCGACGCCGCCTCGACACCAGCGCCGCCCCGTCCACACCACCGTCACGAGCGCCACCCCGACACCACCGTCCCCCGCCGCCCTCGACGTCGCCCCGACACCAGCGCCACCCCGTCCACACCACCGTCGCCAGCGCCGCCCCTTGACACCACCGTCGCCCCGCCGCCCCGACACCAGCGCCGCCCCGTCCACACCACCGTCGCCAGCGCCGCCCCGACACCACCGTCGCCCCGCCGCCCTCAACGCCGCCCCGACACCAGCGCCGCCCCGTCCACACCACCGTCGCCAGCGCCGCCCCGACACCACCGTCACCCCACCGCCCTCGACGCCGCCCCGATACCAGCGCCGCCCCGTCCACACCACCGTCGCCAACGCCGCCCCGTCTACGGAGCGCACGGAGGAGCAGCAGCAGTGACGTCTCAAGGTACTTGACGAATTACCATTACTTGCCTTGTGATGATGTGATGCCGGGCAGGAGAAATTAACTGTGGCAGCATAGTGATCCGGTTGGGCTGGTAGATGCAGCAGTAGAATGGTCACATGTGCTTCAACCATCTGCTGTTAAACGAGACATTACTGTCAAATGTAGCCTGGGTATTATTGTGGACATCTGCTCTGCTTAAAAATGTCACCTTGGATCATTCATGTGCTTTTTATTGTTTGCGGGAATGGATCATTCATTTTTGAACTGAATGAATGTACTGGATTATGGTGGTCCAGTTTTGTTGCCATTTTTAGTTGGTAATGTGCTGACAGAGTAGGAGAAACCTTGTCTGTTTACTCTGCAAATGACGTTTTGCGCTTTTTATCTCTAGCCTAAGACTGTACTCTTGGCAGGATGATCTGCAGCCTGCATTTACAAGATGGCTGCATAAAAACAGCTAAATTAATGCATCTTCTCACTGAACTCTTAAGCCTAGATAGAGGCAGCAAAACATTTTTGTCCCTCAACTTTAAACCTGGATGTATATAGAATCCAAGGGACACCCTATCTTGCACCTTTTGCGCCGTTGTGTGGCCAGCCTACTTTTATCAGGTCTCACAAGTCCTGATAAATATGCAAGGTCAAATGCTTCATCCATTCAATAATATATAGTCACTTTTGCAACATTACACTGAAACTTTGCCGTAATGCCTTCTTATGATCCCAGTCTTAATTCATACAATAGCTTCAAATTTGTATTAGCTTTGGTACTTTATTTCATCTATGTCATGCAGGTTGTAAACTGGCTATGTTCGTACGTTGTTCTTTAGATAAGACACAGGTCATGAAGTAATGAACATTTCTTAAGACGAAATTGTGACACTAGATAGGTTAACTTTATGGAGATGCCTTGCAATATGTGAAGGAGGACTGGGAAGGATGGAAATCGTAGCAACCACCAACAAAAAATATCTCTCAGTTTTCCATGGCCTGCCTAGCTACCTTGCAATTGTTATGTTTGATTTGAGTGCTTCACCAAGACACTTGCTGATAAGATGCAAGGGCTGAGGTGGTATTAGTGAGGTAGTATTAGTATATGCTTAGTGTACTGCCTACTAAAATGTAGTAGTAATGCTTAAGATGCAATGTCCTGATTTTATTTTATTTTACAACAACGACTGCTGTAGATATGTTTTAGAAAGATGATAGACACACTGTCCTAAGTGTTTATGATATCATCTGTTGTTTATATCTTTTAAAGGGCCAATTTCAAACTGAAACCGAGATTGTTACCTGCTGGCTAGTAAGCTAATGGTACTAACTGCCATCTGTAACCCAGTTTATGATATCATGAGTGTTTATGATATTTTAGAAAGATGATAGAGATCATTTGACCTGCTGATACTGATCCAACTTATTTTGAACATTTGATTAGTTGAGTTGGGAGCTAGCTATGATTACTGCTTTGCCAATAGATTACTGCTCCCTTCCTGCCTTCTTGTATGATTACTGCTTTGCCAATAGATTACTAGGTTGTTTCCTGATGTAGGGTTCAGTGTTTCCTCGTCACCATGCATGTTATTATATATGAAAAGAAGGCACTTTGTCTATGCAGAGTATGTGTACAAAGTTGTGAATTAACAAAGAAATACACATGAAGCTTCACCAGCTCCTGTGGGTGTGGGATCCATGTGACATGTGACATTGCATCCATGTCCACCTGGGATAATGATTTTGCAGGTACCCCGAGAGGCCCTTGAGTTTGCCGGAATGTCGATTAACTTCCGTTCCGGCAAATTCGGGTACTCCATATGTCCTATTTTCAGCAAAGGTCATGCTGAAATTTTCCGTGAATTTTAGCATGATTTTGCTAAAAATAGGACATATGGGGTACTTCTGACTAATGCATGGGCCGGGGTATCTTAGTAGTTAATTAAGTAGGATCAAGTGCCCCGGCGTACTTGTGACTAATGCATGGCTTTTAGGGTGCCTCGGTGTCGAAAAACCCTCAATGATAAAAGCTTAGATTTTAGGATGCCTCGGTGTCGACAAACCCTAAATGATGAGACCATGATCTTGTTCCTTGACAATAAACAACTTTTTGACCAAACTTTGTTTCTATTTAGAGAGAAACATGGCCCACAACGATGAGGCCGGGGGTTCGGGCGGCAAGGCATTCTGGGAGCTGTCCCAGGAGATGGAGGAACAACCTCACTTGTATGAGGACACCGCCTTCCCCGCCGATCCTGAGACCACTGATGGTGCTGCCGAGGATGACCCCACTGATGCCACCACTGATGGTGCCGCCGAGGATGCCACCACTGATGATGGCGGCGCACGCACAGATGGCAGCCAGAAGAGGCAACGGAAGGACCGGCGCCCGACCGTGCTCCGCACCCTCAAGGAGGAAGTTACTGAAGTGGACTCCGACGGGAATCCAACGGCGCCCGAACGAATAGTCAAGGGGTACTCGCTTCAGCTCGGGTGCATTCTCCGGAGCACCGTCTCGATCAACACCGAGAACCTGAGGCATCCTGACCGAGGGAATTTGCGCAACCTCCTCTTCACGAAGCTGCACGAACGATACAAGTTCCCCGCTGAATTTGAAAACACAAGCCTCAAAGGGAATAAAGTGAACAATGCTGCCCTCACGAAGATAAGCAAGGCCCTGTCTACTTGGAAAAGCAATGTGAAGAGAATGATCGAGAAAGGTGAGAGTTATGAGAAGATCAAGGAGAAAAATCCTTCGATCACCGAAGATGACTACAACGACTTCAAGATCAATTGCTCGAGCACAGCACACTCCGAATCAAGTAAGTGGGGGAAAGAAATGCGGGAGCTGAACTTAGGGGAACACACACTCGGTCCCGGCGGTTACAGAGTGGCGGAGCCTATATGGGACAAGGAGGAGGCGGACCGTGCCGAGCAAGGCCTACCGCCCCTCTTCGATAAATACGGTGACAAGCAGACCAGGAACTATGTCAGGGCCCGGTACAAGAAGGACCCGAAAACAAAGGAGCTTACCACGGATCCGAAGACCAGGGCGCTTGAGCTTGTTCTGGTAAGGAATACACCCCCGCGTAATTAGCTCCATATGGTTGCATTCTAATTAATGAAGCCAAATTTCTAAATGGTTAACATTCCTTCCGCAGGCGACTGAAAGCAGTAGCGCGGGGTCGACTAAGTGCAACCCTTGGGACACCACTCTAAATAGGGCGTTGAATGTAATGAAGAACAAGGATAAGCTCAGTAAGCCGACGTCAGCTGGCCGTGTGGCCGGCAAAGGCTTGTCGACAAAATGGGGGTCATACTATAACACTGGTGGGCGAAAGGAGAAAAAGACCAGCTCGGAAAGCCAGGCGCGTGAGGTTCAAGAACTCAAGGCACAGGTGGCGCGGATTCCGGAGATTGTCCATGAGCAAGTGCAACAACAACTCGGAGCGACGATCACCGCCATTGTGCCTACCTTGATCCAGGGGTTGAGTGCGTGGATTGCGGGCAGCCAACAGGGGCCGTCCCCGATTCCTAGCTTCACGGCCAGCAACTCGCAGAACGCGATGGCGGGGCCATTGGTGTCTCCGACGGAGGCGGCATTGGTGTCTCCAACGCCGGCACGGGAGCTTAATGCACCCGGGTGTACGCCGGCCGGCACCTCTGCAGCAAGCGGCCCCTCCGTCAACTGCATGCCCGCCGTTGGCGGTGCCTCGACATTAGCCGAGCTCGACGCCATCATCACGGTAACTAATTAAGCCTCTCTCGGCCGAGGACTTCATCTCCTTGCCTTTGACTGGGCATTCCTGACGCCCTACATGTTTTCGCAGGGCGCCGCCGACGTTCCATGAACTCTCCTACACTTCGTGAACAATGAGTTGGTCGATGTCGCCAAGGGCAAAATCGTTCAACCGGGCAACCCCTTGTTCCACGGTACCCAGATGCCACCCAACTTGGTTAGGGTTCAACTGGTTCGGGTGCTGTCAGGCTGCGACGAGTTGTTACCTCCTATTCGACCCGTCGGGGCCGACGATGATGACGTGATGATCCTCAGCGCCTGCCTGAGCTGGCCCCTGCTTTGGCCGAAGAGCCAGATTCGTTTGGGGGCGGGGGACACCACCCCAAAGACAACACCACCAGTCGTGCCGGCGCCAAGTCGGCCCCATGGCAAGACCGCCGCAACGGTGCCGGACATCCCTATGCCACTGGATCCAAACATGCATATGGCACAGGATCAGAACGACGACGACGACGATACATTTGCCAACGTCGATCGGTACTTTGCTGATCATGGGTACGATGGCGACTTCATGGGGCCTCCTTCTCAAGAACCCAACCCAACAAAAGACGTGCGCGATCTAGCTGGTACCGCGAAGAAGCCAAGTTGCAACAGGCGTCGTCTGTCGTTCAGCTCTCAGGAGACGCCTCCAGCTGCCGATTTCACCGAGCCTCAGATAGGCGAGGTGCGAAATATTCTCAGCCCCAACACACTCAAGAAGGCGGTCTGTGAGCAGAACTCGGTCCCATTACAGGAGAAGAAGAAGGCACGCAAAAGAAAGACTAACAAGGGTGCGGGCCAGCCGGCACCGAGTACGATCCGTGCTCAGGACGGGCCACCTTCACCTGAGGATTTAATGAGGAGGGTGCATGTGGCGGGTAGGCCGATGCTACCGAGAAATATGCTCGATGTTGCAGCCGGTGCTATGCGGAGTCTGCATGACAGTGTTCTTTCTTTGGAGAAGTGGCGTCTCAGAGAGAAGGATGTGGCATACCCGGTTTTCGTGGCCAAGGTGCCAGAGGGCAAGGGCTTTGTGGATAACTCCATCGGGGGTACGATCGCCCTGCGGTTTGATGACATCCACGCTATGTTGAACCTTCATCCGCTGCACTACACCTTAGTTCGGCTATTTTCGCTGAGTATGGAGATGCGGATCATTCGCGACAAGACCCCGGACATCGTGATAGTCGACCCCTTCTACATGCGTGCCAAGATCTTGGGCAGCGCTGGGGACCAGCAAGTCGCGAGTTCTTACCTCGAAGGCGTCATTCTGGCAAACCCAGATAAGGATAACTTCCTCGTGCCTTACTTTCCCGAGTAAGTCCTCCCCTCAACCGCCCCGTAACATACGAATTCTTAGATTTCGATCGTTTTTCTTTTAACATTCCGTGTTTTCTGCAGTGACACACATTGCACGCTCATCCTCCTAAGCCCCAAATATTCCATGGCCACGTATTTCGACCCGGACCGTCAGTCGAACGTAGACTACACAAATGTCAAGAAGGTTCTTGATGATGTTCTCCCCGGCTACGCCCAATCTGGAGGCACCTTCAACAGGCCTATTCGTAAGTACGGCAAGCACGTGTTCTCCCACAATACGACGTTCTGCTGCATCAAGCAGCCGCCTGGCGGTCAGAAGGGTGCCTACTACGCCATCCATCACATGCGGGCGATCGTACGGGACCATCATCAACTTCTACTACCGAGTAAACTCAAAGATTGGGCCGCGAGCGTGTCGGCAATCCAGGACGCGGACATCAGACAAGAATTCTTTCGCATCCAGTCGGAATTTGCGGAAATCATCCATCAAGATGTCCTTCGTACCTCGGGGCAGTTCTACCTCAGAAATCAACCGTCCAACAGTGGGATAGACGGAATGCTACAAATGCAGGCTCACAACGCCCGTAATTTCATGACTCACACGATAGACGGCGGCTTCATCCATGCTCCGGTCCCTTGAGTCGAGTCGAAAGAAGTGATGCTGTGTCTAGTTCTGAAACATCGATTGGCTCATGTTGTAATTAAATTTTAATGAACTTGTAGTATGTCTTTTTGGTTTCAAGAATCGTTCAACTTAGATGTAATTGATGCTATTAATGTCTTGCTTTTCTCTTCCGATCATTCTGTTGCATACTTATATATTGCTTATGTATTGTCTGTGAATTGGTACTAACGTTTCGTTTGGCTAGTGCATAGCGATGCCGTCGTATGTCGTCTACAAGGGTAAGGTTCCCGGAGTCTACGATGACTGGGAGGAGTGTCGGAGACAGGTTCACCGATTCAGCGGTAACAGTTACAAAGGATACACCACTAGGGCCGAGGCCGAATCTAGATACGCCCGCTATCTAGCGGGAGAGAGGAGGGAGCGTTGGAGGAACCGGATGAAGACGAGTTCCATCGTGATGATGCTCATCGTGATGACCGCAGCTCTCTTCTATGTGATGGTAGTTTAGATGATCGATATCGACTTGTAATGTGAAGACAAACTCGCTACTCGCGGTCTCGGGACTTGTAATATAATGTTCTATCTTTGTTCGGTCTTTTCAATTCGGAGACTAATATGATGAATTGTATTCAGAGACTAATATGATGAATTGTATTCAGAGACTAATCTTCTGTTGTATTTGATGAATCTGTTGTTGATGTGTGTTGTCTATATGTTGTCCAATTATACAATTTGTAACCTGTGAAAAAAACAGAAAATGAAAAAATAAAAAAAACCTAATATTCATACTAATGGCGCATCACATCACAGTGCGCCATTAGTATGCCAGAGGATACTAATGGCGCATCTTTAAGCAGTGCGCCATTAGTATGCCGAGGTTACTAATGGCGCATCCCGTCGTGGTGCGCCATTAGTATGCCAAAGCACCTGGCTATACATGGCCCCTGGGAGGCATACTAATGGCGCACCGTGCCCTATACTAATGGCGCACCAGTGGTCCGCCATTAGTATACCAGATACTAATGACGCACCAGTGGTGCGCCATTAGTAAATATTACTAATGGCGTGCTAGTAATGGCGCACCACTAATGCGCCATTAATGGCCAAATTAGGTGCGCCATTAGTAGCCCTTTTTCTAGTAGTGACTCAACGCCGTCGGTCGTGAAAGGGCCTCCCTTGAGAGGTTCAATGTCGTTCTTTGAGAACTCCGTTTGTTACCTGCTACTGAATTTTCTTTATCTGTAGAGAAACATTGCTAGTTGCTTGTTTTGGTGAACTACATTGAACAAGTTCATGTGTTGCGTGATTTCTCAATTGGCATTGTGCCAATATTTTATCAAGTTAAACCGTGGGAAACTCTACAATAATGTTAGTTTATGGGCTTCATGCCAACATTTTATCAAGCTCAAACTGTGCAAGAATTCTGAAGTTATGTATTCACATTCTTTTGCCTCCTACACACAGATTTTTGGCAACGAGCCCACCACCCAATCAATCTTAATCTTTTTGTAGCTAGACACATGTACATGGGCCCAAATTACAGTCTTTACAAGCAAGTTTAGAAACAAACAGAGGGACAAGCCGCAGCCACATTACACAACTCTTATGATTAAGCTAGCATGTTCAATTGTTCAGGTACATTTTCTGAAATAACAGAGGTTGTGCGGACGTTTCTTCTGATAACTGTATAATTGGCTACAATTTTTCAGATAAAAGCGTAGCATGGGGCAGCACGCGTCCACGTGTTGCCGCTCGAGGTCGACGAATCTGGATGCTACTGTGATTGACGCAGCTAACTCGTACACTGTTACAGAAAAATTTGGTTCCAGCGAGCTGGAACATTCAGTTAGGCAAGCGACTACACATCACTTTGATATCTCTTGAGCTCATGACACAATCTACAACGAGATGCTTCAGATTTTCAGCTTCTTCATTGCCACCGAACAATCACCACAAGAGAGTTGCACAACTCCAACACAAACAATATAGCAAATCTCAATGCAAAAGCTTCAGCATGTTCAGGTACATTTTCTGAAATAACAGAGGTTGTGCGGACGTTTCTTCAGAGAACTATATAGTTGAGCTACAATTTTTCAGAGAAAAGCGTAGCATGGGGCAGCCCGCGTCCGCGTGTCGCCGGTCGAGGTCGACGCATCTGGACGCTACTGTGATGGACGTAGCTACCCTGCAGGTCACACTCGCCGACCACTGTCATCATGGTGCAGCATCTCGGATGCACTGGAAACACCAGGCCGCTCGGTTTCACCACTGCGGCTGGTCTGTCGCGTGCGTGTCACCTACGCAGTCCCACTCCTCCGCTACACGGTGTGCGTCGTCGGCGAAGCTGCCAGGGCGGTCGTTGCGGATATCCTTGCCTTCCGCCGGGGCGGCGTCCTCACCTCAGGTCCTTGGGAGCCCTGCCTGCCGATGAGAGCTCTAACGCGGTGCGTGCCCGCTTCGCCGCCGGTTCGGTCCGCCCCGGCTCGGGCCTTGCGGCCGCAGGAAGGCTCGAAACTGCCGTGGCATTCCCCGCGGAAGCTGCCCCATGGGACGGCCGGGGAAGAGTTAGATTAGAGTTGGGCAAGGCCCCCACATGATATTGGTTAATCACCGAGAGAACAGGGGGTTATCGCTAATTGTGTTTAAGTGGATAGTTAGAGATCCCGCCTTTGATCGGTGCCGTTCATCATATATCTGATGGACCACATGAGAATTTTCAGATTTTCACTGAGTACCTATTTTAGCGGTCTAAACACTCTTATATTTCTTTACTGGAGTATATCCAATTAAAATAATTTCCGTTTGTACTGAAGCTTATGCATATGGACTACTACTAGTGAACAGTGCGATCAAATGAAAAAATGATTACTAGTACGTACGTGTCAACATTCTAACTGATCCATGTCCTATACAGGTTTAAAAAAAGGGCATGCTCAGTGCATCATGACGGTGTCGAAGCAGTTGAGGCCGTCGAACGCCATCTGGAATCCAGCATGCCGCTGCACGGTTTACCCGCCGGAGCATCCCTGCTTCTCCTCAGCGTCCACCTTGTGAGCCGCCGGTTTGGACGTGCCACCAGAGACGTGCTTGCCGACAGAGCCGATTGTCATCACGGAACTGCCGTATCCGTCGAGGGGCGCCTCGCAGAAGACAAGCGCTGTCAAGAACCTCTCCATGGCCATGGATCCTGCTAGCTTCGTCCCTTATTTCGATCCCTGCTGCAGCTTGCCGAATCGAGAGATCCAAAGTTCTTGCTTGATCGGATGACAATTTTCTGCACTATTTGTGTTGTGGCCGAACGGAATGCCGTGGTGAAGATTTTATAGGTTCGCGGCATAGACCTGTGTGTGGTCGCGTCCAGAAGACGGTGACCATGCAGGAGTCGGAGTCCAAAGGATGGTGACCGTGCCGTCGGGGCTACTCGGGGTCTCGGATCGAGTGGTCATACCTGCAGTTGGAGTGCCGCCGGCACGCGCTAACGCGGAAGCTACTCGGAGAGATCTCATCCGAAACAATGACTTGTCCACGGATTGTAGAGTAGGAGTAGGTACTGACTGGAAAAGGATTCTTTTCCCGTCTCAAGAAATCCCAATCCCCGTCCCCCGCGTCCCTCTCAGGGGCGACACGGGGGACCCTACTTTTGCTCCATCGCCCCCCCCCCCCCCTCGTTACTCCCCTCCGCCTTGCTGCCGTCGTGGGCCGCTGCCGGGCAATGCCCGGGCAGTGCCAGTGGCGGCGGGGACTCACCCCGCGCGGCCTCCTCCTCCCTGGTCACCGCATGGGTGCTCCACCGATGGATTTCCTTGGCGACGTGGTGCTGCGAAGGTCCGGCACAGGATGCGGACATGCATATGGCACATGATCTGGATGACGATGACGACGACGATGGTACATTTACCAACGTCGATAAGTACTTCAACGAACATGGGTACGATGACGTATTCTTGGGGCCTCCTTATCAAGAACCCAGCCTTGCAAAAGACGATCGCGATCTAGCTGGTACCGCGGAGAAACCTAATTGCAACAGGCATCTTCTGGCGTTCAGTTCTCAGGAGATGCCTCCAGCTGCCGCCTTCACCGAGCCTCAGATAGCCGAGGTGCAAAATATTATCAGCCCCAACACACTCAAGAAGGCGGTCTGTGAGCAGAACTCGATCCCATTACAGCAGAAGAAGCAGAAGGGACGGAAAAGAAATAATAACAAGGGTGCGAGCCAGCCGGCACTGAGTACAATCCGTGCTCAGGACATTCCACTTTCACCTAAGGATATCTCGAGGAGGGTGCATGTGGCGGGTAGGCCGATGCTACCGACTAATCTGCTCAATGCTGCAACTGGTGCTACGCAGAGTCTTCATGACAGTGTTCTTTCTTTGGAGAAGCGGCGTCTCTCCGAGAATGATGTGGGATACCTAGTTTTCGTGGCCAAGGTGCCAGAGGGCAAGGGCTTTGTGGATAACGCCATCGGGGTACGAACGTCCTGCGGTTTGATGACATCTTCTCTATGTTTAACCTTCATCCGCTGCACTACACCTTCGTTCGACTATTTTCGCTAAGTATGGAGATGCAGATCATTAGAGACAAGACCCCGCACATCGTGATAGTCGACCCCTTCTACATGCGTGCCAAGATCTTGGGCAGCGCTGGGGACCGGCAAGTCGCGAGTTCATACCTCGAATGCGTCATTCTGGCAAACCCAGATAAGGATAACTTCCTTGTGCCTTACTTTCCCGAGTAAGTCATCCCCTCACCGCCCGTAACATATGATTTCTTAGATTTCGATCGTTCTTTTTTTCTAACATTCCGTGTTTTGTGCAGTGACACACATTGCACACTCATCCTCTTAAGCCCGAAATATTCCATGGCCACGTATTTCGACTTGGACCGTCAGTCGAAGAAAGACTACACAAATATCAAGATAGTTCTTGATGATGTTCTCCCCGGCTACGCCAGATCTGGAGGCACCTTCATCAGGCCAATTCGTAAGTACGGCAAGCACGTGTTCGCCCACAATACAACGTTCCCCTGCGTCAAGCAGCCACCTGGCGGTCAGAAGGATGCCTACTACGCCATCCATCACATGCGGGCGATCGTACGGGACCATAATCACCTTCTGCTACCAAATAATCTTAAAGATTGGGTCGCAAGCTTGTCGGCAATCAAGAATTCTTTCGCATCAAGTCGGAGTTTGCGGAAATCATCCATCAAGATGTCATTCATACCTCGGGGCAGTTTTACCTCAGATATCAACCGTCCAACAGTGATATAGATACAACGCTACAAATGCAGGCTGACAACACCCGCGATTTCATGACCGTCACGAGAGACGGCGGCTTCATCCACGCTCCGGTCCCTGAGTCGAGTCGAAAGTAGTGATGCTATGTGTAGTTCTGAAATATCGATTAGCTCAGGTTGTAATTAAACTTTAATGAACTTGTATGTCTCTTTGGTTTGGACAGTCGTTCTACTTAGATGTAATCGATGCTATTTATTAGTAGGACCATGAATCGTGCTATTAATGCCTTACTTTTCTCTTCCAATCCTTTTGTTGCATACTTATATATTGCTTATGTATTATCTGTGAATTGCTACTAACGTTTTGTTTGGCTAGTGCATAGAGATGCCGTTGTATGTCGTGTACAAGGGTAAGGTTCCCGGAGTCTACGACGACTGGGAGGAGTGTCGGAGACAGGTTCACCGTTTCAGCGGTAACAGTTACAAATGTTACACCACTATGGTGGAGGCGGAATCTAGATACGCGCGCTATCTAGAGGGAGAGAGGAAGGACCGGAGGAGGAACCGGATGCAGACGAGTTTCATCGCGATGATGCTCATTGTGATGACCGCAGCTCTCCTCTATGTGATGCTAGTTTATATGATCGATATCGACTTGTAATGTGAAGACAAACTCGCTACTCGCAGTCTCGAGACTTTTAATGTTCTATCTTTGTTTGGTCTTTTGAATTCAGAGACTAATATGATGAATTGTATTCGGAGACTAATCTTCTATTGTATTCGATGAACCTGCTGTTGCTGTGTGTTGTTGTCTATATTCTGTCCAGTAATATATTTTGTAACCTGTGCAAATATTAGAAAAAAAATTCCCTAATATTCATACTAGTGGCGCACCACCAACTAGTGCGCCATTAGTAAGCCAGAGCACACTAGTGGCGCATCATCAACTAGTGCGCCATTAGTAAGCCAGAGCACATGGGTAAATATGGCCCCCTGGGAGGCATACTAATGGCGCAGCGTGGGATATACTAATGGGGCACTGCATGGTGCGCCATTAGGATACCAGATACTAATGGTGCACCCATGGTGCGCCATTAGTAAAAAATTCTAATGGCGTGATGCTAGTGGCGCACCTGTAGTGCGCCATTACACTACAAGGGAAAAGCTTATACACAGACGCTTACTAGCAGCGCGGGTTTATATCCCTCGCTACTGCTACTTACTAGTAGCATGGGTTTTTAACCCTCGCTACTACTAAGTTGATAGCAGTAGCGCTGGTTTTTACCCCTCGCTACTACTAAGCGGTCTCTACCGTGCCCCGTGGGACATGCCATAGTACTAGCGCGGGTTTTTAACCCTCGCTACTACCAAGTTGATAGCAGTAACGCTGGTTTTTACCCCTCGCTACTACTAAGCGGTCTCTACCGTGCCCCTGGGCCATGCCGTAGTAGTAGCGAGGGTTATAAACCCGCGCTACTACTAAGTTTTTACCCCTCGCTACTACTAAGAAGACTCAACCATGCCCCTCCGGGACATGCCATAGTAGTAGCGAGGGGTAAAAACCCTCGCTACTACTAAAGGTCCCATTTTGAAACTCTACCCCCCCTTTGGATCGCCTTTTCGGTTTTGTAAAAAGCAAAAGAAAATGATAAAACATCAAAAATTAAAATACTTCGAGATGTAGTTATGTTACTACATCTACTAGTTAGGAAAATTTAAAAACTTAAATTTGGACATGTTTTGCAGAAAGTGTAGGGAAAATGTAAAATGGCTATAACTTTTGCATACGATGTCAGAAAAAAACGTATAATATATCAAAATGTTCAGCACGAAAATCCGCATCCGATGGAGACGGCCTATGGCCTATTTGCAAATTTTTAGAATCCTCAAATTCTAAAAGGAAAAAAAGTTATGCTCAAGTTTCAGTTTTTTTTAATTTTGATTAAATCTGGCCAAACTATGGTCAAACTACTTATTCAAGAAGTATTAGTGTTACTAAATAATTATTTAAGAATATTAGAGTTACTAAATAATTATTTTAGTTTTTTGGAATTTTGGTCAAATCTGGTCAAACCGTGGTCAAACTTTGGTCAAAAAGTGGTCAACCTCCTTATTCAAGAAATATTAGTGTTACTAAATAATTATTGTTTTTTAGAACAATAGTTTTAAACTCAAACAGTGAAATGTGTGACTTCATGCTCAAGCTAAACTCCCGAGGGTTAATAGGATTGACATCTTACTATTGTCAGGAAAACAACAAGTGCAGACTTGGAATCGAGGGAGAATACAACCCGGAAGTTAAGCGTGTTCACGCTGGAGTAGTGAGAGGATGGGTGACCGTCCGGGAAGTTAGATGATTTGGAATGATGAGGTGTGATTAGAGATTAAATTGAGCAGCGATGAGGATGATTAGAGATTAAAGGTTAAAATAATTCAAAAAAAATCAATTTTTTTTCAAAGCACGGGTTAGTAGTAGCGCGGGTTTTTACCCACGATACTACTAACAGACGTAGTAGTAGCGCGGGTGGCACCCGCGCTACTGCTATACGTTAGCTGTAGCGCCTTATTAGTAGCGCCGACCCCCGTGCTACTAATAGGCCCAAAACCCATGCTGCTGCTAGGCTTTTCCCTAGTAGTGTTAGTAGCCAAAATAGGTGCGCCACTAGCAGGCCTTTTCCTAGTAGTGAGGACTGTGAGAAAAGTTTCAATGAGCTTAAGATGCGGCTGACGACCGCACCTGTGTTGACTCTTCCAGATATCTACCGCAGTTTTGATGTGTAATGTGACGCCTCCAGACAAGGACTTGGATGCGTACTTATGCAAGACGTCAAGGTAGTAGCATATGCATCACGACAGCTACGAACCCATGAGGGGAATTACCCTACTCATGATCTGGAATTGGCTGCGGTGGTTCATGCTCTAAAAATTTGGTGACACTACCTCATCGGGAAGAGGTGCCAAATTTTTACCGATCACAAAAGTCTCAAGTATGTATTTACTTAGCCAGATTTAAATCTCCATCAACGAAGATGGCTTGAGTTAGTCAAGGATTATGATCTTGGAATAAATTACCACCCGGGTAAGGCCAACGTGGTTGCCGATGCACTCAGTCTAAAGCCTGTCGGCGTAAATGTCATATTGAAATCCTTGCCTCCTGAACTTCAAGAGGAAATTGCTCAGCTCAACCTGGTCATAGTTGATGCTGGCCTTGGTAATATTTTGGAAGTTCACCCACACTTGAGGAAGAGATCCGCAAGGCCCAGCCAGCTGACACCGTCCTGCAGAAACGTGCCAAGGGTATGGTAGCAAGACAGACTCCAGATTTCTCAAGGGACCAATTCGGTACCCTACGATTCCGTGGAAGGATTTGTGTACCTAGTCAGACGGACTTAAAGAAGAAAATCATGTCGGAAGCACACGAATCTTCATATTCTATTCACCCTGGAGGTACGAAAATGTATGAAGACCTTCGACAAATATTCTGGTGGGATGGAATGAAGAAAGACATTGCCTATTTTGTGGCCTGTTGCGACATATGCAACAAGGTGAAGGCAGAGCATCAAAAGCCAGCCGGACTTCTCCAGCCGCTGCCAGTTTCACAATGGAAATAGGATGATGTGTGCATGGATTTCATCACAGGGCTACCTAAGACTCAACGAGGCAATGATGCAATCTGGGTCATAGTGGACACCTTAACCAAGGTAGCTCACTTTATCCCGATCATAACCACATATCGAGCAGATCAACTTGCATAGCTGTATGTATCCAGAATAGTCAGTCTGCATGGAGTACCCCGAACCATCACTTCTGACCGAGGTTCACTTTTTACCTCCGCTTTCTGGTCACGTCTCCATCAAGCCTTGGGGACTGCGCTAAAATATAGTACCACTTATCATCCTCAGACTGATGGACAGACAGAGCGGGTAAATTAAATACTTGAAGATATACTACGAGCCTGTGCTTTGGCCCAAGGACCTAAATGGGAAGACTGCCTGCCATATGCCGAGTTCTCTTATAACAACAGCTTCCAGACCAGTCTAAAGATGTCACAGTATGAGGCTTTGTATGGCCATAAGTGCCGCACTCCGTTAAATTGGTCTCAAACTAGAGATAGCCGTATCTTCGGAACGGATCTCATGATGGAAGCCGAGAAGCAAGTCAAGGAAATCAGAGACAGATTGCAATTGGCCAAATCTCAACAGAAGAGTTATTACGATGTAAAGCACCGACAGATCAGTTTTGAACCCGGAGAACACGTATACCTCCGAGTCACTCCTATGAAAGGAGTCAAGAGATTCCAGACTCGTGGAAAGTTGGCACCCAGATTTATTGGTCCATTTCCAGCTATGTCACGAGTGGGTACAGTTGCATATCAGTTGGAACTACCCCCTAAATTGTCGGAAGTGCACAATGTGTTTCACGTTTCATAGTTGAGGCGATGCATATCGCCGCCTGAGAAAAAGACTGCTATGACTGAAATAGAGTTGGCAAAGGATTTAACATACGAAAAGAGGCCGGTTAGAATTTTGTATCAGATGGAAAGAGTCACTCGTAGTAAAGCAAGGAAGTTCTACAAAGTTCAGTGGGAGCATCACACAGAGTCAGAATCGAGAAGAATTTCTAAAGGCACATTTTCCAGAATGTTTTTCCCAAACAACCGAATCTCGAGGATGAGATTCATTCTAAGTGGGGGAGGTATGTAACAGCCTCGTTTTTGCCCTCTGCTCTTTGCCTGATTTTCAGTTGGTTTGATTTTGAAATTTGGAGTTTTGAATCTTTTCATATGGACTTAAACACTTGGGTACCCCTTGGCTTTCACCCAAGTGCCTGATTTCCCTCTCTAACAATCATTTCCTCTCTGGTTCACCTCAAAATAATATTTTGAATATTTTTTTAAATGAAAAATATTCATTTCCCTCTCTTTAACCCTAGCTAGCTCAATGTGCTCCAAAGCAACCCCAATTTTCTTGCCCACAAAAATCTGAGTAAATTCACAAATATTCTTTGAACTCTAGGGCACCTTTCTGAGCAAAACTATTTCATCACTTTTTGGAATATTTTTGCTACAAAAAATATTTTCTGTTCTGGACAAAAATGGTGGTTTCTACAACTACCATTTTACTTGATCCATTGTGGCTGATTTTTCTTGTGCATCATCACCTTAGTAGATGATTGCTAACATCCAAAGCCCAGCTCCCAACTCCTAGTAGTTTGACCACAGTAAGCTCTCAAAGTTACTGTCCAGAAACTTACCAGGCAGTTGAAATCTATTCTACTGCGCCTGCGATC
Organism: Aegilops umbellulata; assembly: GCA_032464435.1. Lineage (NCBI taxonomy): Eukaryota > Viridiplantae > Streptophyta > Magnoliopsida > Poales > Poaceae > Aegilops > Aegilops umbellulata. The sequence continues at coordinate 558,482,695 of CP136060.1, forward strand.
AAACCCTAAGTGTGGTAAACTCTAAAACTACCACGAACAACATGCCAAACATGAAGTTTGGGCTTAGGTTTGCCTGAGGTCAGAGTTCACGCGTTGACCACGCGTGTGCATGATGCCAACCTACATGTCGCCGCGCTCTGAGTGCCGCCGAGCGCTCTGTTGCGCGCGTACTCACTTCCCCGACTGCCTAAGCTTGCCAAACTTTGCCACAATCTTCGTCCAAACCCTCTTAACTCCTTCACGGCTCTTGCCGATGCCGGAGCGCGCCGCAGCGAGCACGGGCGATGTCCGTCCAACGCAACAGTGTGTTGCACACTATGCTCGTCGCCACCCGCTCATTCATGTTTTCGTCACCGCTCGCCCACAGTTCCCGTGTGAGCTGTGTCGCCTTCTCCCTCACCCACTGACGCCGTTTGTCGCCGGGCGCCGTGTCCAGGTGTCCACCGGCGGAGCCCGATTCCCGTCGACGCTCGGCTATAAAGAGAGTCCTCCCCAGCCTCCTCGAGCATCATCCACTCCTCCCACACACTCCACGATCTCGTAGAAAGCTGTAGCCCGGCCGGGCAGGCCGCGGGCCACCGTCCCCGAGCTCGAGCTCACCGGCGCTCCCGTCTGGCCGTCTCCGTAGCTCCAGCCCCTCCCAGGCCCGGGCCTCCCTTCCAGGGCCTCCGTCGTGCCTCGGTGGTGCCGTTCCGCCCGGTTGGAGCCCCTGGTGTCGCCTCTGGTCGCCGTCGTCTTCATCTTCGGCTACCTCTGCTCTCTGTCTCCACTAGAGAAGCTGTTTCTGACGCCGTCCGACCACCCCTAGCTACTCTACGGGTACGGTCAGGTGCGCCTCCCTCTCCTCTTTCGATCCATCCCTCTAATTCTGGCAAAGAAGCTCTCCTCGCCGGCGTGTGCTCCGGCGAAGCCGCGCCGTCCTCTGTTTCCTTCTCCCCCTCCCTCTCACCTGACTAGCGGGGCCCGCTAGTCAGTCACTCTGTACGCGCGCGAAGCGGTACGAGTGGTGGCGCCCGCGAGTCTTTACGCCTTCGACGTCACCCCCCCCCCAGTGTTGTATTTATTTAAATTCAAATTTCATTTTTCTAGAGAGCTTCAAACAGCCAAAACTCTTTAACTGTAAGTCCAAATGAATTGATTCTTTTTGCATTGTGTTCTTTGTGAAGAAATCTAGCAGCTCACCAAAAATGAGATTTTTCTCTGCTGTCTAGATTTTCTGGTGAATTTTAGATGGGTTCTTGATATTTTCTTTTTGTGTTTATAAATATTTTCAGAAAGTGAAGCTTGTCTTGAGGATCACCAGGAGGCTTGGGAACCTCATCTGCACTAAGGGAAGCCACAACAACATTTTCATGGTGCCATTACAATATTTGTGATTTTTCAACTTGAATTAATGATTTAGTCCATGCATTTAAATCACTATCATATTATTTATGTTCTATTGGTTGCTTGTTTAAGTTGTCATGCTTAGTTTACAAAAAGTCTAAAGCTAACTAAGTTGGTTAAGTAACTAGAAGAAATATTTGTTAGGAAGAAGTAATATGATTATGGATATGAGTAATTATTTTTGAGTTATTTTTCTTGAAGGAGAAAAATGATAAAATTTGCTAAGTAAAGATTCTGTTTACAGTGATGATTAATCATAACCAGAGAAGTGTCATGAGTTGTTGATGCTTATGCTTAGTGTGGATATAGTTGAACCAGTTATTTCTGATGATTTATGATGCATATGTTCGTGTTGCATTTTCATGGCATGCTATTACACCGGTTATTTTCAATTTAAGTTGAACCTGAGAATAACCTAACTTGAATATATCGTTGACCAAATAGTCAAAAAAAAATATCGTTGACCGGGTCATGGTGCCACTGAATCAAGTTTTTCGCAGTGCAACCACATTGGCATTTATGGGAAGGCCTTTATTCGGTCCGTTGTCATGCCTCTGGTCGGTGCCTCCAATGAGGGAAGGTTATGGGTGTGCGGTACCCTGGCCCGGTAAGCAGACATAACCTTGTGTGCCCGTTTTTGAGATTATGGTACCTTGTCCCCGTGTGGGATTGTTTATGTTTTGGCCACGACGGTGGCCGTTGGTGTCTTTGGTAGACACGGGGCCACCCAGGACTAGCCCAGTGGGGAGTGAATAGGAGTGGCCGGGAGAGTGTCATGGCAATGGAGGGGTTTCGTCGGAATGCTATTGGTCCACCCTAATGGGAGTGCGAGGTCATGGGTTCCGTGGTGTGGGTACAGTGCGCTACCTCTGCAGAGTGTAATAAATCTATCGATAGCCGAGTCCACGATTACGGACACGCTCGAAAGTAGGTCACACCATTGGTCAACGTTTAATAAATCTTGCACACTAAGACATGAACTTTGCACTGTTGATGATGGCGGGAAGGCCATCTTGATGCGTGAGACCAAGTATTGGTCGTGGTTGTGATCACCGGAAAGATCACGAGGTAACCTGAGTTAAGACCACAAGGTTTGTACGTTCGTGATCCAAGAGAGATCACGGTTGATAAGCCAGTCTGAGGGACTTTTCTCACAAGAGCATGATCAAAGCATGTTGGATATATTGTTGCATTATTAATAATTATTGGTTAATTATCATGATATTGTTTGTCATTATGTGTATGCTTGTTGTGAGCTTGCAAGTACATTCAATGTACTGACCTGGCATGTCATGCCAGATTTCAGGAAAGTCTCGTTGGAAAGGAGTGTTGTCCAAGTCTAGATCGTGTCCACATCCGTGTCCCTGCGCTATGGAGTTCCGCTACGACGTTGTTACACTGCCACGTAGTTGTTATGATCGAGGCCCCTTTATGTTCACTAAATAATGTACATATTGTTTAGCCGCGCCGTGTGTACCGCTCAGCCTCGCAACCTGTTGTAATATAAACTATGATCCGCTAGCATCAATAAAGTGGTTGTTTTCTATACCAAGATGTTGTGTGTTGCCAGAAGACATGGTCTCTGGGCTGGCAATGCAGGGTAAACCGGTTGCTCTGAGCTGGGGTGCCCCACGTTGCCTGCTCATCTTCAACTTTTCTTGGCTGATGGTGCAAGCCATACTTGGGGACCTCTGACCCCTTGATCATGGATGCCTTCTCTCTGCGAACTGGAGTCTATTTTGCTCACTCTTTGAGGTTTATCACATGTGATAATGGAAGTTGATTGCATGTGATAATGGAAGTTGATTGCATGGAGTTGGTGATACTCTATTTGAAATAGGAGGGCTCAATATTATTTCTTCTTCTTTTGTTATTCAACATGCAAACAGATCAGGAAACCATCCGGCGCATCTTTGTGCGAAGCATGCTTGCACTCTGAATGTGACTGAGAGCTGGCTTGATGAAACTCCTAGCTTTCTAGTGACCAGATTGTTGGCTGATTGTCCTAGTAATGCTTTTATATGAATAAACTATATGATTTTTCCGCAAAAGGGAGTTAACCCATACATGTGTGTCTATACTCCCATGGGATACGACCTCCTCATTTATATCTGGTGCTAAGGGGACATGGACCAACACGAAAAATTGGGTCAATGCCCCAGATCAAGGCATGCACATGGGGGGATTAGCTCCCCTCTTTTCTCTCTCTGTTTGTTCCAAACCAGAGATCAATTCCAATATTATTCCCCTTGATCGTTAGGTTAACAAACGTCATAAATCCACTCTCAATCGAAACAACATGCCAAAGTAAAGTGTTACAATATCTAGTGAGATATCACTGAACACCATTACATAATGTTCTTAATTCTACCTCGACATGGAAAACATAGTACTTCATGGGAGTTTCTTTATATGATGGTCCTAATTTCTAGGATCAAAAAGCTTTCCTAACCCATGCGGCAACATTAACATAGACTACAGGAATCAGCTACTTTGCCATCTGCCAGCTCTTTGCCGTCTGCTAGCGGACGACAAAGAAGCTCTTTGCCATCAGCTACCTATAAGCCGACGGCAAAGAAACGGCGGATGGCAAAGAAGCTCTTTGCCATGAGCCATTTCATTGCCTTCGGCCAGCTGACGGCAAAGATTCTTTGCCGTCAGCCAGCTGGCGGCAAAGAGGGAGGTGGCCCCCACCCACCCGCCCGTTTAAAAAAACTTAACACCCCCACCTCTTTGCCGTCAGCTAGCAGACGGCAAAGAGGTACAACGGCGGACGGCAAAGACTGGCGGACGGCAAAGAGCTTCTGTAACTAACGGACGTTCACAACCCCCCCCACCCATTACTCTCCCCTTCCTCTCTACTTCCCGACGGCCCGCCCTAGATCGATCCACCGCCGCCCCCGCCCCTGCCGCCTGGCGCCGCCCCCGCCTTGCCCCCCCTCGCCGGCCGACGCCGCCCCCGCCTTGCCCCCCCCTCGTCGCCCCGGCCCCGCCCCCCGCCGCCCGGCACCGCCCCTGCCGCCTGGCCCCGCCCCGCCCCCCACCACCCCTCCGCCCCCCACCACCCCACCCGCCACCCGGCGACGCCCCGTCGCTCCTACCCCGCCCCCCGCCGCCCGGCGCCGCCCCCGCCCCCCCACCGCCCGACGCCGCCCCCGCCCCCCACCACCCCTCCGCCCCCACCACCCCACCTGCCGCCCGGCGACGCACCCGCCGGCCGACGCCGCCCCGCCGACCGTCCCGGCCCATTGCTACGGTGAGGGAACTACTTTTTTTTCTTCTGTTTTTTCATTTTTTTTGCTGTTTAATTGTTAGTGCTATATTGTGTTAGTGTTAGTGTTAGAAAAGAATTAGAAGAAGTAGAAGTAGTAGAAAGATGAAAAAAAAGGAAGAAGAAAAGAAGTAGAAGAAGAAGAAGAAGAAGAAGAAAAGAAGAAATGAAAAGAAGAAATGAAAAGAAGTAAAAAAAGTAGAAAAAAGATGGAAGAAGAAGAAGAAGAAAGGAAAGAAGAAGAAGAAGAGAAAGAAAGAAGAAGAAGGATAGAAGGAAATACCCCGACCCCCTGACCCCCGACACCCCGACCCCGACACCCCGACCCCCTGACCCCTGAACCCGACACCACACCCCGACCCCGACACCACACCCAGACACCCCGATTAGTTAGGTCATATATTTTCCGATTTTGTTATGAAAAACATCATATATAATTGTGTTGATCGGGTTGATTTAAATGTGCAGTTGTTTCACCGCTGCGAGGTTTGGTGTTCGACGACCTCGCCGTGCGTTTGACGAGCTCTGCCTCTTCGTTCGTGGGTGAGCACAAATGACATGTCCTCCTTCCCCATTAATTATTTGCTCTGTTCCGGTGTTCGTGCCGATGAAACTTGATAGCTAGCTATATATGTGTCTTGAATCATCAGTATGCGTAACCAATATGTGTCTCCCGTTCGAAAGCGTCATAGTTATAAATATGCATGCATTTGCATATTTATAACCTTGATTCTTTCGAATTGTCCAACGCTATCCATGGACAGCCCGAGTATGTGTAGATTGGGTTCGTTTTCCCATATGCTTTGCTCCGGATCCGATGCATATATTTCGTCAGTGCCTCCCCTGTTGTTCTCCGGGTACACATCCTCTCTGTTTATTGCAGAGACGTGTATCAGGAGAATAGCAGGGAGGTGCTGCCGAAATTTTGCGTCGGATCCGGAGCATAGCATGGGAAAATGAACCCAATCTACACATACACGGGTGGGATTAGGACCTATCATTACCTATTAGAGTGTAGGTTGCATGGACGCAATAAAATTGACAAAGTAGATCAACTGATGAATATATACATGATGAATTACATATATAATTGTTGTGTGCCCAGTAGCTCTGAAAGTAAAGATGAGTGACCGTGCGTGGATGTATACCGGTCACACTGGTCAGAACAAATGGAGCGCTGAATGGTTCACAAAAACTAAGGGGTTTGTGCAAGCCGCATTTGCAAATGGCCAAAAGAAAACCTGGTGCCCCTGTTTCCGGTGCGGCAATTGGGAAAAGAAGACAGAGGCTGAAATGGGCAAACACCTGCAGAAGAGTGGTTTTACGCCCGATTATACGGTGTGGACATTTCATGGTGATTCTGCCCAACGTGACCGAGCTGAGGTGGATCGTCGTCGCACCGACGAGCATGGTACCGGGATGGAAAACATGGTGCAAGGCTATGATGATGCTCGGGATTCGGACTAGGAGATGGAGGAATCTGCAAAGGCCTTCAATGAAATGTTGGAGTCTTCGAAACGTCCGCTCCACGAGCACACTGAGCTTTGTCAGTTGGATGCCATCTCACAAGTAATGGCTCTGAAGGCTCAGTTCAACTTGGGCAGAGAATGCTATGACGCAATTATGACAGTATTTGGACGCTTTCTACCCAAAGCCATGTAATGCCTGCAAACCTGTACCAGTCAGACAAAATCCTCCGTGCACTGAAGATGCCCTATGAGAAGATACATGCCTGTGAGAAAGGATGTGCCTTATTTAGACTTGACTATGCGGACTTGAACTATTGTCCCATTTGCAAGTCTTCCAGGTATATTGTGGTAGACAACGGTATGGGTGAGAAGACACAGACCAAAATCCCCGTTAGTGTTCTTCGGTATATGCCAATTGTACCAAGACTTCAACAGGCAAAAGAACCGAACTAGATGCAGATGGGAATCTGATGATGGTACACACATCGGATGGTGTTGCGTGGAAAAAGTTTGATGAATTACATGCTGACAAAGCGGCAGATCCGAGGCATCCTCGAGTCAGCGTCAGCACGGATGGGTTCAGTGTGTTTGGTATGACGGCAGCCCAATACAGTTGTTGGCCCGTATTTGTCTTTCCACTCAATCTCCCCCCCCCCCCGGACAGATTATGCAAAGAAAGAACATTTTCCTGACGTTGATAATTCCAGGACCCAACTATCCGGGCAAAAATATGAATGTGTACATGCAGCCGCTTAAGGACGAATTGCAAGAAGCCTGGGATAATGGGTTCAAGACATACGACGCCTTTAGCAAACGGAACTTCATAATGCGTGTCTGGTACATGTACTCGACGCATGACTTGCCGGCGTATGCGCTATTCGTTGGCTGGTGTTGCAAGCTGCTATACAGAGTGAGAGAGATAGAACGGAGAAACTTCTGGCAGAGGCGGCGGAGAGGCAGCGGGAGTTGGAGGAGAGGACGGCAAAGATGATGGAGGAGGAGAGGGCACGGAATGACATGCAGGCAAGGGCCATGTACGAGCTCCTTGTGGTAAGTTTCTTCTGAAGATTAGCCAAAACATTCATGTAGTGTTTATCTCATTACTAACTAGTATGACTGAGTCGTCAAAACCAAATGTGCAGTCTGTGTGCGAGAAGACAGGTCAGACCGCTCCGCCGATGCCAGTGATTGCTCCTGGGACCACGGTGAGTTTTATTTGAATGGACATTACTTGCTAGTCTTAACATTTGAGTGTCATCATGCTAACAGGACATTGGAAATGATCTTTGGTGCAGGGTAACTCCAGACAAGCATCGCACGATCCTTCTTCAGCTACCGACACGAGCCACCCCGCTCCTACGCCTCCTGGATCTTGGTAAATTTATCTAGTGTTTTGCTTAACACATCCATAAAGACCTAGACTTAGCTTTATTTCCTCCAATGCTTACCATAATGACCTAGACTTAGCTTCTTCTCCTCCAAAATGACTTAATAAGCTTACTGACCTCCAAAACCATCCATTTTACCTAAGTTAGCTCTAAAACGATCTGTACTTAGCTTACTTATGTCAAAAATTGCATAATTAGCTTAGTTAGCTCATAGACGATCCATTTTACCTAAGTTAGCTCTAAAATGACCCATTTTACCTAGGTTAGCTTATAAATGATCCAGTTCATGCAAGTTAGCTCAAAAATGACCCATTTTACCTAGATTAGCTCCTAAATGATCCATTTTACCTACGTTAGCTTTAAAATGACCCATTTCACCTAGGTTAACTCCAAAATGACCCATCTTACCTAGGTTATCTCATAAACGATCCATTTCAACTAATTTAGCTCATAAACGATCCATTTCACCAAGTTAGCTAAAAAACGATCCATTTCACCTAAATTAGCTCTTAAATGATCCATTTCACCTAAGTTAGCTCAAAAAGATCCATTTCAACTAAATTAGCTCATAAATGATCCATTTCACCTCAGTTAGCTCAAAAACGATCCATTTAAACTAAGTTAGCTCATAAATGATCCATTTCACCTAAGTTAGCTAAAAAACGATCCATTTCACCTAAGTTAGCTAAAAAACGATCCATTTCACCTTAGTTACCTCAAAAACGATCCATTTGACCTTAGTTAGTTCATAAACGACCCATTTCAACTAAGTTAGCTCATAAATGATCCATTTCACCTTAGTTGGCTTATAAACGACCCATTTCAACTTAGTTAGCTCATATATGATCCATTTCACGTAAGTTAGCTCATAAATGACATACTCTTCTTGTTCTAGTCTTCTTCTTGTTCTACTCTTCTTCTTGTTCTACTCTTCTTGTTCTCACTTTCTTAATTTTCATTTTGGAGATTTCATTCACTTGACCAAAGCTTGCATAGATGGAGTGCTCCTTATCCCTTTCTCTGTTTCTTTTGTATCGTTGAACTATTCATGTATCGTTGGATGAAACTATTGTAATATATATGGTTGGATGCCTCTATGTTGAACTTGTTATGTATGATGGAACTATGCATGTAATATATATGGTTGGATGATGAAGTTATGTGTTGGATATCTTATATGTTTGCTCTGTAATGGCCTTTTGAAATATATCTATATATGTCATATATATTTGTGATGAAAATTGTTGGATTTAATAAAAAACAGATAAAAGAGCCAATATGCAGGCTCTTTGCCGTCTGCCGCGGACGGCAAAGAAGACACGTGGCATCCAGCTGTGCTTCCTGGGAGCTGACCCATTTGGCCAGTTTGCCTACAGTGGCAGACGGCAAAGACTTTGCCATCAGTGGCAGACGGCAAAGAACCTGCCATGCAGTGACGTGTTGATGACATCATACGGCGGACGGCAAAGACACTAGAAATTTTGCCGTCAGCGGCGGACGGCAAAGGCCTGCCATTAGCCACTTAACGGACTGACAGCGCAATTATTGCCGTCCGCTCTCTTTGCCGTCCGTCGCGGACGGCAAAGGGCCTTTGCCGTCAGCCGCCAGAAAGCAGACGGCAAAGTAGCTGTTTACCGTAGCCTACGTTGCCGGAGCCTTTTGCCGTCCACGGCTGACGGCAAAGGCCTTTGCCGTCCGCCGTTCATGCCTTTGCCGTCTGCCGTGGCAGACGGCAAAATGGCTTATTCCTGTAGTGATACACGGGTAAACGGTAAGCCTTAGTAAGCAGAACCGCAAGAACTAATAAATAAAACATCATAGGTTTGTTCCATAACTCTAGTTTTCACAACAATGACATGATCAGAATGATTTTGGCAATACCAGTTGACCTGCCATTGCTCGTATAGACTACGAACAAAAACAATAGTCATTTGTATTTCATCACATTTGCACAACCTATGAATCACGTTACTTTTTAAACGAGATCACAATTTCTTGTTTTCGGCACTTGTTTTGCTCGAGCATGCTACTTAAAAAACGTTTGTAGTCCTCGAGAGCAAACTACTATGAACGACAATGCCACAGCCTCTATAGACTAACCATCATGGAGAATCGACATATCTTTCAAACCTCAACATTGTTTTCTTAGTAGAAGCCATCAAGATGGACCATCAAAACCAGTACCGCCAACTCCACTCCCTTCCCAATTATGTCGCCTTCTAGACAAAGTTGAATCCCACCACCTGCTAGTTCCAATACACCTCTCCCCAAATACCATGGCGAAGTCAGGCTATAGGCAACGAAGCAAAGAAGTGAATTCTAGAGAACAGAAAACATCGTACATGTCAACACGTTGCGCCTTGCGACCCCCTCCCCCAACAGCAGTGATGTTATTTGGTAGGGGGGACCGCAAGGGGCTATGCTGGAAACAAGTCACAATTACAAACGAAATTGGTCACTCACTCCATGAGAACAAGAAAGTGCATCATTCACTCTGACATATGATTCTCGGATCATGTCGTGGACTTATTTATTCACCCCGACGTCATCGCGATAATAGTTCTTTATTGAGGGCTAATGTTGCTGCATCACTATGATATATGTATTGTGCTTGCAATATACATGTACGATTGACCAACCCGTCGACACGTGTTTTTCACATATGGAAGCACATTTGGAATATAATAGAGTAAATTTAATTCATTGGTAGTATAACTAATGTGAACATTGTTTCGTAGCTCAATGCTACAAGACATGGTACCATAATAGTACCACTAGTAGGGTTCTATAAATGCCATTACTTCTAAGCTTTCCATGTTACAAATGGTAAATGCTACTAGAAGCACTATTGCAGGTAGCACCCTTCTATGGCATCTATCCACGTACTTTGATCAGCGTGTGTGCAAGAATATGAGTGTCTCCATGCATTTCTTATGGGATTGGAAGACATTAGGGAAACCGTGTTTGGTAGTCTGATAGAAATTCCAAGGTGAGCTTTGCTCTGCCATCATTTGCTGGCAATCGTCTAAAGGCACTCTTCGAACCAAGCGCAAAAGGTGGAGTTGTGCTCTCCTGTGATTTGATCCTCGATCCTCGCATGCGCAAAAGCGCTGTACTTATTTTCTTAGTGCCTTGAGGTGCTCCTACGCCCAAGGATGAATCATTTTACGTGTCAGAAAACTTGTATGTGGGCTTTGTTGAAATCATTGGAACATATGCACTCTAGGGGGGATTACTACTTTCCAGATAGATGGGTATAAACACGAGTAACACCTCTGAAGTTAATGATTGCTTATAGAGAGTTGGATGAATATTGACCAAAATTCTCACATTGCCATACAAGAGAATCCTGAGAATCAGTAAAGGAAATGGTTTCAGAAATCTAAAAAAATCCAGCCACAGATTCATCATGCTATCATCAAAAGTTCTTCTGAATGTAAATATTATTACTTCAACATTCTGGATTTGATGTATAGTTTGGCAATGCTATAGGAAAATGCAGTAAAGATCCCAGCACTGAAACTGACACGAAGCATAAAACTTATGATTTAGCATTACCATAATGTAAGTTCTAAGGCCACCAACTGGAGATCCAACTCTAGAAAATTTAACACCCAACAGAAATAGCACAATAAATCGCAAGTAGAGGAGACAAGAAAAGTACCACTACGTTCACACTGGAAGAAACTACAAAACAGGGGACAATGGCAGCAAGCAAAATTTCTAGCTCTCTTATTTATATGGAGTTTTATATGGATAAAAATACTAACACTTGTACAGGTAATCGAAAGTTGGTTCAATACTCCCTATACTACAGCCTGCCCTATCTAGTTTGCACCTGGAGGAAAAAGTTAAATAAGTTCTCACACGGTTACTGAGATAGAATGGTAGAATTCCCTTTATAGGTACAAGTGACATCAAAATATGCAACCAACAACAGAGATACTAACATGTTGTCACAGGTACGTATGGCATGCCCTGTCTAGTTTACTCTGAAAGATGCAGCAAGACGAATATCCTAGTCTTTCGTGGACAATGAACACCACACGCAGGTAAAACCGAGCACAAGATGTGCAGGTAGTAAAAAATGGAACAAAGCAAAAGAAGGAATAAGACATACCATGATTAAAAAGGAAAACTAATCTACAAGTGGACATGGATATGAACTCTGAATTATACTTAACAATTTTGACACCCTCGTCTCATGAACCGCAAACTAATGTGATCGCTTACTCAAGATGGGTGGCTTTGTATAGTACAACAATCATAGCTCAATTGAATAATTATACTGTGATAAAAACCACTATTTCTTATTCTATTGTGAAACATATGTCACACCATGATGATTGTATAAAGAGTACAACAATAGCTGAACCATATCTACACTTCAGTTAGAAACCAATTTACAATATTAAGAAAACATTGGTACTACTACATCCTTTAAAACACGAGTAGTATTATTAATACCATGCTAATTCCTGGTGCTCTCGGCTCGCCGTTGGGCTGCTTGGTGACGCCACCAGACTAGATGATTTGTGTTGATGCGACAATGGTTGCCAGACATGTGGCTTCGGGTTGATCCATGTATTTTTTTGTCAGATCTTGTCGAATAATATAATAAAATGGATGTGTGCATTGTTTGATGCACAGACCTCGGAGGGGGGGGGGTGTAATCCTCCTTTTTGAAAAAGAAAAAGAAAATCAGCTCAAAACTAATAATGAATATACTCTTTCAACCACCTGTTTCACTTCTCTGAACAATGCTATTCACCTCTCCCCTGTAAATATATTGGATCCATCTTTACAGATGTAAGCAGAAAGATATCTTCATATAAGTAAGTAGGAAGCCACATTTTTCATTCATACATACTGGTATATTAACCTCTTTTTCTTTTTTACTGGTGGTGTTTTACCTCTTCATTCTAGAAGAAACACTTATTTTTGGACATACATATTTGCACACCAAACAGTTGACAATGAAATAATCAAAGGAGAAGATGAGGAGAGGAAAGAAACGGAGACATGAGGTGTATGTGTCGGCGTTCTGGGAACGGGGGTCCCCAGACTTGCCTGCCTGCGGCCTGCGGCGTGGCTCAAAGGGGGGCCCAGCACGGCCCATCTTCATCAACACAGACCCAAGACCCTCGCGAGGGGCCAAGCCTCGCGGGGCGGACGACACGGAGCTTCCTCAGGCACGGCCTCGTCAGGCTGGCTCCCGAGGAGGCGGAGAGATCAAGGCGGGGTACCTCACGAGGTGCCCGTGACGCAAGCCATGACGACGCGCCAGGCGGGCGCCAGCCCGCGCAATGTCCTCCTTTCCTCTTTGGTGCAAAGGGAGCAAGCGCAGGCGAGAGCATCAAGCAAAGGCACCCGTTTCGGTGCAACGAGACCAAGACCAGCCCAACGGCAGGGAGGAAGTCATTGTGGAGCCCAAGCCAGCGTCGCCACCAGAGCCTTTGGCAGGCGAGGACCAACTTTAGTCAGGATAAGTGTACCAGATGTTCCCCTTCAAAATGGCCAACTGTTGGCGCCCTTCCCGCTCAATATTTTGGAAGAGGCCCAGGGCCTTTGCCTATAAATAGGACTAGCCACCCCCAGGGTAGAGGCAATCGGCCAATCCAGAAACAAGCTGGGATCGGATCGAGTAGCATCACAGAGAGAGAGAGAGAGAGAGAGAGAGAGAGAGAGAGAGAGAGAGAGAGAGAGAGAGAAGGGTGACTGAACTCCTCCTTGCAGTTCATCGCCCCAGCTAAGAACAGACCCTCGCGAGGCTGTTCTTCCCTGTATTGATCATCATCATTAGCCCAAGAGGCAATCCACCACACCACAAACTAGAGTAGGGTATTACACCACAATGGTGGCCCGAACTAGTATAAACCCTGTGTCTCTTGTGCTGTTCTTTCCATAGCTTAGATCTTAGCGAGGCGGTGGGGTGCAGGTAGGTAGAAGGCAAAATCTCCGCGTGCACCCCAGTGTTCGAACCTCAAGGGTCTGCCGGAACCCGAAATCCGACATTTGGCGCGCCAGGTAGTGGTGCGTCGGAATTCGTCTTCCACCGCCCCATTCTCCTCCGACCATCGCGTCCATGTCTGACGCTCATCGGGCCCGTGCCGAGCGCCGAGCCACTCTCGCTTTCCGCGTCGCCCAGACGGCTCCTGTCGACGGGCGTCCTTGCCGTTCCCCGTCACCTGCCGTCAACGCCGCCACCGGCCCGGCGGGAAATGAGCAGCAAGCGTCGTCTCAGCATCCGTCCGTGTGGCAAGACGGCTGCACCGCTACTCCCTCGCCCACCCCAGCTGGTTCTTCGTCCTGCGCGCTCCGCGCACCCATGGAGGCTCGAGCTGTGCTCATCGCGGCAAACGAGCTCCTGCGCTACCGTCCCTTCGACGACGTCTACGAAGAATGGCTCGACCGCGTCGCCGAGCTCGTCCGCGCCGCAGGGTCCCGCGCCGTCGTTTCTGCTGCACCGCACCCCGCCCTGCGTGGGCGACGAAGGTCCGGGGGCGCCCCAGCCGCCTCCGCCTCAAGAAGGCGCCCTGACTCCAAGGCGCGTGGCCCCTGGGCGGAACCCGCTCTGTCAGGTGCCAGCGCGGCAATAACAGACCTGTCAAGAAGTCCCTCGCCCGCAAGAAGCTGCCCGGGCGCTCCCTGCTCCAGCACGTCGCGACCATGCTCCTGCTCCCGCACGTCAAGACCCCGCGCTGCTCCCAGCTGCAGCGCATGGGGACCTGCAAGACCAAGCTCTCCGTCACCCAAGGCCTCCCGTGGCCACAGCAGGCTGCCGTGCCTTCACCACCAAGCTACGCAACGTCACGTGGCCCGTCAAGTTCAAGCCAGACCTGCCTCCTCGTTACGATGGCACGGCCGACCCTGCGGAGTTCCTCCAGCTCTATGAGCTAGGCATCGAAGCTGCCAACGGAGACGAGAAGGTCATGGCGAACTGGTTTCCCATGGCGCTCAAGGACGGGACCAGCACCTGGCTCCTGAACGTGGCTCCAGGCACGATCTCCTTCTGGGACGAGATGCGCACCCGCTTCATCGTCAACTTCCAAGGTACTCGCGACCGGCCACCCGCCGTGAGCGACATGCGCCGCATCAAGCAACAACCCGGAGAGACCCTACAGAAGTACATCTAGCGCTTCAACAACGCACGCCTCAAGATTCCCAAGGTGACCGAGGAGGCCATCATCTCAGCCTTCTCCGACGGCGTGCGCGACGTCAAGATGAAGGAGGAGCTGGCGATGCATGAAGACCTGTGCACTTCCTTGGAGCTGTTCAACTTGGCGACCAAGTGCGCCAGGGCTAAGGAAGGGCGTCTCTCCCTCCTTGAGCTGCCTGCCGCAGACCGAGAAGATAAGAAGCCCAAGGCCAAGGATGTGAAGCGCAAGGGGGCTGCCGTGCTCGCGGCAGAACCAGACACCAAGCGGGGCAGAGATCATCCCGAGTCTTTCAAGGGCAGTCGGTACTGTGTGTACCATGACCTCCACACCCATAACACCAACGAATGTCAAGAGCTCTGAGCCGTGCGAGAAGGAAGGATAGGCCGTCGTCCCGACCACGGTGACCGGGGCTACGGTCGAGGAGGAGGAAGGAACGCAGGACGCTGGGAAGACCGCGGCCCACGCCAAGGGTGCCGCGATCGACCTCCGAGGACCGCTGGCAAGACCCGCCTCGCGAGGGAGACTGGAGGGATCAGCCTCGCAAGGATCGCCCGCAAGGCAACGCAGGCCTCCCTCCGCTGCTGCCACAGCCAAGGAGAAACGAGGACCGCCATCAGGACGAGGGGGCTGGGGGCTTCAAGGAGCCGCGCGCGATCGCTTGCATCCTGGGCGGGGCTCAAGCCCCAGCCTCTCAGCGCATCTTCAAGCAGTTCGCCCATGAAGTAAATGCAGTCCTCCACAAGCTCGAAGCCACGCGCCCTCTCAGGTGGTCGGCGTGCGCCATCACGTTCAGCTCAGCGGATCAGGTCAAGTGTGCGGCCACAGCCGGAGTCCTCCCGATGCTTTATTCCCCAATCATCAGCAATGTGCTGGTCACCAGGACCCTCATCGATGGCGGGGCAGGGCTCAACGTCCTGTCCGTGGAAACATTCAACAATCTCCAAGTGCCCTACAACCAGTTTCAGCCAACCAAGCCTTTCTCCGGAGTCACCGACGGCTCCACGGCCCCGATTGGGCAGGTCCGCCTCCCTGTCACCTTCGGGGCATGCGACAACTACCGCACCGAGCTCATCGACTTCGACGTCGCTAACATTCGCCTGCCGTACAACACCATGCTTGGGTACCCAGCGCTGGCCAAGTTCATGGCCGTAACTCACCACAGCTACAACGTCCTCAAGATGCAAGGAAGTGGTGGAGTCATCACGGTGCCCTGTGAAGAGAAGGACGCGGTGTGTTCCCTGGAACGAGCCTTTCAGGCCGCATCACTGGAAGACCCGGATCGCGGAAGCAGGAGGCTTCCCGAGACCACCCCCAAGAAGAAGAAGACATCGTCCGGCCCGGCCCCTCAGGAGGCAGGCCCCTCAGTGCCCGCGCCTGCCCAGGGGGAACCTCCTTCCATCGCATAGGAAAGCGCGCCCGGCGCCCTCCTCAGGCAGGGCTCGGGGGGTCCCCCCTGGAGGGCCACCGACCTGGCAAAGTCACGAGGGAGGCGCTTGGGCACCACATGGCGGCGTGTTTCGAAGCACGTTTCCCTCAAGAAGGAGTAAGGAAAGGAGGGCCAGACCCTCAGGAGTTCGTCAGCAAGGCCAGTCAGGAGCTACATGAGTCAAGAGTCATGAGAGGCGGCCGCCGCCTACCAGCTGTGGCTCCCCATCCAGACGAGGATGGTGGACTGCGCGTCTGCATCGACATACCAGGGCTCAATCGAGTCGCCTCTCTGGAGCGCCTCTGGCCGTCGCGAGTGGGGCGCTGCGAAGGTCCACCCCACATCTACATTCACATGCCTTACGGTTTGCCGAACGCGGCTGCCACGTACCAGCGCCTCATGAGGGGCATCATGGAGGCTCAAGAGGCCAGGCATTCCGCAGCCTTGGCGGAGATGGAGATGGTCCGCGAGGAGCCACAAGCGCCTCCGGAGCCTCCCGAGGCCCCTGGGCCTGGGGGCTCGTGAGGATCGGCTTCCACAGCCCATCGAGTCTGCTACACCAACACTCATTCGTCCTCAACATCATCAGGTGACATCTTTCAAGTTTCATTTCCAGCTGGGAGCGCCCCCCAGGGCTGCATTATTCCCAGGCCGCGTGGGTCCGTCCCTGCGGCATGTATCCCTTTTATTTCATGTTGTTAGCTTACTTTGTTGGGAGCGCCCCTCGGGCTGCATCATCCCCAAGTCGCTCGGGCCTGACCTAGTGATGTCCGCCTTCCCAGCATCTATTTGAATGAATCCACTCCTTCGCGGCTAATGTGTTTGACCTAGTTGCCCGCTCAACTGACGCCAATTGATGGAGCTGCTCCCAAAATGGAACGACACTTGCGCATGGGTCCGTCCCTGCATCGCCGAAAAACCTGAATGGTTGAGCTCTGGCCGCGGCAGCCCCGCATGGCGCCACCTCGTCAAGCCTTTAGTGCCTCATCGCCCCTCGGAAGCAACCAACGGCTGACTCAAAATTGTCATGGCAACCCCTCGTTCTTTCTATGATGGGTCTACAGTATCTCCTAAAGGAGCTGCGTCAGGCGAGGCCCTTGCGGTGCCTCCTTCACTCTCATCCGCGCGAACCGCTTGCACGTTAAAGGGGGGGTGCCTGAGCATCGCGACTCAGGGCTCCTACTGGCTCTCCAGCCCTCACCCTCTGGCCTTGTCCACGGCATCGCGACCTGGCATACCAGCGACAGCTTAGACTCGCTCGAGGGCCGGGACCCGAGGACGTAGAGCAGAAAGGGGAGCAAAGGTGAGAGGGGAGGGACACGCGAGGACCTCGCCGAGCAACCTCACGCCTGCCGATGCACGGACCCGGCGACACACCAAGGAGCGGTCCCTGATTCTCGAGATAAGTCACCACCCGGAAGCACCAGCTACCGTGGCACCGTCCCCGCACCTAATGCAATCCCGTGTTAGCGACGCCGCTCTCCTTTCTCACCGAACGACGGCTGCTTGAGCGCCAAAGGGGACCTCCTGAGCATCGCGACTCAGGGGCTCTTACCGGACCCCGGGTCGCTCACCTCCTTGCCTTGACCACGACATCGCGACCTGGCATACCAACGACGGCTGAAGTCGCCTTGCGAATGGGACCTGTCGGCGTAGAGCACCAAGCCCTCGTGAGGTTCGAAAAGGAGAACTGAGCTAAGACGGAATTTGCAACTCGCACAATTCTACGACAAGGGTTATATTAACAAACAGGATCACAGGCACCTTACAAGCCCCCACGGGACGCGTCTTTGATTCCTCGCAGGGAACAGATCCTAAAAGGACGCTAACTACACGCGCCCCTGCAAAAGACGCCATCATCAACAGTGGGCCGTCAAGCACCGGCGCCAACCCCATCCAGATCAGAGTCGGCGACGGCCTGACGAGCCCGCCCTGCTCCAGGAGCGGCGCCGGCTCGGGGGCTCGTAGCTGTCGTCACTCGTCTCCGGATTCGCGAAGAGCTCGCCGGAGTCGCTGGATCCTCCGACGCCTCCGCCGCCTGAGGAGCCGCCAAGGGAGCGGTCGGCGGGCCCAGTCCTTGCCGTAGCAGGGTCCCGACCACCTCTCCCGGGGCAGCACTCCAGCCGGTGCCCGTTCGCATCGAAGACCTTGAAGAACATCACCGAAGCACCGTCGTACTCCAAGTGTATCGCGAAGGCGCCTCTTGTCCTGCAAACCCGGGCGATTTCGCCCCAGCCTCGAGTCATGAAGACCTCGCCCAGGGCAACGACCGCGACCTCTGCCTCGGTCGCGAGGGTGCTGCAGCCGGCGTGCTGCAGCCGAAGCTCCAGGAGTTCTCCCTGCGGGATGATGGAGGCGAAGAAGGGAGGAAGGCGAATCCAAGACTGAGGAGGCATGGCGGCGTGGAGCATGAACTCTCGGGAGGAGCCGTCGGTGTGGACCCCAGGGGGGACGACCCACACCTTCGTGACCCGTCGGGGCCGACGGCGGCGCCGCCCGTGGCGATCGGCATCGACTCCTTCAGAGCCCTCGATGTGGGCGTACAAGGGAAGCGGGAACCCCGGCGGTGGCCGCTCGCACCAGGGCCCTGACACCACCTGATAGGCCCCCTCGTCCCAGCGGCAGAGGGTGAGCCGTTTCTTCGGCGGGAGCGGGTCTGGTTCCTCTTGGGGAGCCTTTCCCTTCTCTGCCGCCGAGAACCGGCGGATCGGAGCCATCGCAACAAGAGGGAGCAAGGACCAGGAAGAAGGAGAAGCAAGAAGAGATGGACTGGAAGGGCGCGTGTCGTTCCGTACTTATGGCCAGCGAAGGCCAACCGCCGACCTCCACGATCGCAGGTAATCATGACCCGCTTTGCATGCAGGGACTTGTCCAATCCGTGCAGTTGCCGAGGCGTCGTGCGGAAGTGGAGACGCCCATGTTCAATCAACCGCCACGCGGTGCCCAAGGCCGCAGGCTGTTAGGGCCCACGGCGCTTCGCCCTTGCCCTTTCGCCTCCCTGCACGGCCAAGTCCGGACGCGCCTTGGGCCCGGGGGCTACTGCCGGTGTTCTAGGAACGGGGGTCTCCAGACTTGCCTGCCTGCGGCCTGCGGTGTGGCACAAAGGGGGGCCCAGCACGGCCCATCTTCATCAACACAGACCCAAGACCCTCGCGAGGGGCCAAGCCTCGCGGGGCGGACGGCACGGAGCTTCCTCAGGCACGGCCTCATCAGGCTGGCTCGCGAGGAGGGGGAGAGATCAAGGCGGGGTACCTCACGAGGTGCCTGTGACGCAAGCCATGATGACCAAGGGCGCCAGGCGGGCGCCAGCCCGCGCAAAGTCCTCCTTTCCTCTTTGGTGCAAAGGAAGAAAGCGCAGGCGAGAGCATCAAGCAAAGGCACCCGTTTCGATGCAACGAAACCAAGACCAGCCCTACGGCAGGGAGGAAGTCATTGTGGAGCCCAACCAGCGTCACCACCAGAGCCTTTGGCAGGCGAGGACCAACTTTAGTCAGGATAAGTGTAACAGATGTTCCCCTTCAAAATGGCCAATTGTTGGCGCCCTTCCCGCTCAATATTTGGGAAGAGGCCCAGGGCCTTTGCCTATAAATAGGACTAGCCACCCCCAGGGTAGAGGCAATCGGCCAATCCAAAAACAAGCTAGGATCGGATCCAGTAGCATCACACAGAGAGAGATAGATAGATAGATAGATAGAGAGAGAGAGAGAGAAGGGTGACTGAACTCCTCCTAGCAGTTCATCGCCCCAGCCAAGAACAGACCCTCGCGAGGCTGTTCTTCCTTGTATTGCTCATCATTATCAGCATAAGAGGCAATCCACCACACCACAAACTAGAGTAGGGTATTACACCACAATGGTGGCCCGAACTAGTATAAACCCTGTGACTCTTGTTCTGTTCTTTCCATATCTTAGATCTTAGCGAGGCGGTGGAGTGTAGGTAGGTAGAAGGCGAAATTTCCGCGCGCACCCCAGTGTTCGAACCTCAAGGGTCTGCCGGAACCCGAAATCCGACAGTATGGAAATGCATACTAGAATTGAAGATATCACGTGATAGGTGTATGGACCAGGGTTTTGGACTCCGAATGGGTAATTTTTCTCGCAGGGGCCAAATTTTCTCATGGGAATGTCCAGAAAGACAAATATTGAGGAACGGAGGGAGTAGTTGTTTAGTCAATAGTCTTAGAGTCAGTTCTTTTGCGGCTTCGATGAGCTTATTGCCAAAATAACCCAATAGTGCAGAGGAACTCGTTTTGAAGTGTTGAGTTTAACTCATTCCATGTCACCTCCTTCACAATGGAAATAAGATGGGGTGGGGCTGCTTCCTGCAGAATCCCCTTTAGATGATTGTCATATACAGAATATGATCTTTGTATGTGTTTGAAAATCGATTTTATGTACATATGGATGACAAAACACTAAAAATATTACTCCCTCTAGTCTATACAATTAATATGGATTCGAGGGAGTAAGTCAATATCGTTTAGGCACGAAAACATTACAGATCAAGGGCATTATAGACTTTTCACTGTGTATATCACAAATAAGCTGAAGGGGCACGAACTGAAAAGAACTGGTTAGCTATTCTTATGGGCTTATTTTCACAGGAGCTTATCTAGGACTTATTTCTGCAAGAGCTTACGCATAAGGCAGAGCTCAAAAGAACTGACCCTTAGTCTGCTGGGGTTTCAACCCATACAATTATAGTGGAACTAGATGATTTGCTATTGTCTAAATGACAAACCTATCCACCAGTCGACTAGTGGATTGCTACAAATCCGCACGACATGGATGCCATCAGATTTAGATCGTACGGCCATCGCACGACAATATGTGTATAGTTCGCTTATATTACAAGTCATGCCACTGCCAAGTGAAGAAAAACGCTTCGTCCGTCCTGTCTCTCGATCCACACGCAGTCTGCTTCCCAATCCTTCTTCTCGCCTCACGCCGTCGGCAGACCGTCCGCTGTCGCGTTTTCTGTACTTATCTTCTCAGCGTCCATTCTCTCCTTCCCGCCGGCCGCATCCCACCTTGCTTGCACGCAGCTCATCCGCGAGCAGAGAAGCTATGGCGTCGGTTGCTGCTCCGCGTCACGCGCCGCCTCGCCTCGCCCTCTTTCTCACCGTTGTGCGCCGTTCCGCCCGAGGCTGGCTGCTCTTCTGCCTCCGTTCGTCGAGTGCCTCTTCTCCAGCCCATCTCCTCCCAGCCGCACCTACGCTGACCCATTTCCCAAGCTCCCTGATCGGGCCATGGTGGTCTCTACCCCCTGCTTCTCCACCAGTCGGCTCGTCTGTGCAAGGCCGAGCCCAACAGCCAACGCTGATCCCCACGAACGGGGAGTTGATCATGGTGGTTCCGTTCAGCGGGCCGGTGAAGATGGAACCCACCGAAGCGATGGACGTGGGCTGCTGCCCCATGTCCATCTCTTCGGTGATGAGGGAGGTTGATGATACCATGGTAATTTTGGTGGGGGAGGTTGATAAAATATACCGTTGGTAATTTTTGTGTGTGTATAGCATGGTAACTCACACATCACATACCTGATAACTTATGTACTCGGTACTGATTACTTCGGCGATCGGGAGGGAGGCGTTGATGAAATAACCCGGGTCATTTTTGTGTGAATATCATGATAACTCACACATCACATACCTGATAAACTTATTTTCCTCGATCCTGGTAACTTTAAGGGAAGTGGTGTTGATGAAATATCCCCAGTTACTCTGATGTGAACAACATGGTAACTCAGACATCAGAGACCCGATAACTTATGCACCCCGGTCCTGGTAACTTTGGCGAGAAGGGGTGCTGAAATATACCCCCCAATAATTTACGCACCCCAAACATGATAACTTTTCCCTCCGCCGAAGGGAGGGGTTTTGATGATGAAATATACTCTCGATAACTTCTGTGTAAATATGATGATAGTTTACGCATCACTATCCTGATAACTTTTATGCAAATAACATGATAACTCATACATCGTGGACATGACAAATTATGTACCCAGTCCTGATAACTTTGTCGGTGGGGGTAGGGGTGGGGGGAGTCGTTGAAACATACCACGGTAACTTCCATGCAAATAACATGATAAATCACACATCATAGACATGATAAATTATGTACCCAGTCCTGATAACTTTGTCGGTGGGGGTAGGGGTGGGAGGAGTAGTTGAACCATACCACGATAGCTCTTATGCAAATAACATGATAACTCACACATCGCAGACTTGATAACTTATGTACCCGATCCTGGTAATATGGCGACTGTGGCGAGGGGGGGGGTGATGCCCCGCTAATTTCTGTGTAAATAACATGGTAATAGAAACATACAAAATTGATAACTCCCATACAAACGACACTGTAACTTTTGACCTGAAACTTTTTTGTTGAAAAACATACACCCGATAATTTCTGTGTAAATAACATGATGATGTATCATCGCAGACTTGATAACTAATATTTTACGTTGAAACACCATGGTGTCTTTCATCCAAGGGAAAATAGTTTTTGAAGCATTTCAACAGTAATTTCTATGTTAAATTACCATACTTTCCCATGCTTTTAACCTTCTCGTACTATGGTTACCAGCCTTATCATGGTATAGTTATCATGTTACTCAGACCATAGTTATCACGCTGGTCATTGCCAAAGTTACCAAGCCAAACTTTTTTTTTTGATATGGCAGAAATAAGAAAGGTTCAAATAACATTGTCATTCTACAATAGACAACAACAAAAGGTGGCTTAGTTGGTTATTAGGCTCGATAGGTATTACATAGAGCTGGGTTCGAATCCTCTTTCAAGCACTTTTATTTTCTTTTCATATTATGCAGCGAAAAACCAGAAAAAACCACTAGCAATTTACTACGGTTTTTGAGAGAAGGAAAAAATTCAGTGGAAGCGGGAGGAACGACGCTGCGGGACGAGCGGAAGGATCGATCGAAGGTTGTGCGGATCTGTTGCTAACCACCAGTCGACTGATGGTTAGCACAGTCCTTGTCTAAATAAAGTTTGATACTAAATTTATGTAAGCCATAGATAATAAAATAATGTTGGGTGTGGAAGAGTCGAAACATTCGAATAACAAGTAGATGCTACATAAAAACATTGGCTCGTTCCTCACGTCTCTACACAAAATTGCTTGAGGCCCGTTCCAAGCATGACCGAGACAAAACCTACTTCTTCCCCAAATACATGAAACTTGTAAAGTACAATGATACGAATAGTCACGGCAAGAACTAAGACTAAATTTTTTGCGTGGATGTGAGTGTAAAGAGAAAACTATTTTATTAGAATTGTTCAGACTGGGCTTTTGCACGCCTTACCGGGGCACCAAGAAGAATCTAAAACACAACAATTCTCTTCATCACGTCTCGGTTCCATATGTGTATGACTAGGTACTGGCGATGTGGCAAAGGATGTAAACAAATGAATCAATATTAAATGGTGAAAATTTAGTACCGTTAATCAATGGTGAATTTTTGGTAAATGAAAAAATGCCCCGACAAGAGATAGCAGTGAAAATGAATAAATGCTGCACCAACTTTCAATTGCGTGGATAATTCTTCCTTATACATGTGTATATATTCACATGAGCCTTGGCAAGGTCGAATAATTCATTCGCACTTTGATATTTACTTTCTCCTTCTATTCGACAAGGATGAATACAAAATAATTAGAAAGCATGCAAAGGGAGAGTATGACAAGAAAACAGCTGAGATGCAAAAGAAGTAAATGACATCGGGGTCAAAGCAATCCTTATCAATTTAACCTTCAGTCTAGGTGTATAGTCAACTTAAAAAAACCAAATAATCCCGAAACACTTAGGTGCTTTGCATTAACTCTCACCTCGTTTTTTGTTTCTTGATATAAATAAATGAATCAACCAATAAAAGATGTGAGGTGTGTATGCTTTCAATGACTTGAGACTAGCAAACACGACATGCAGCTGTCAGTTCATTGCATGTAATGCTATTAATTAGCAAATAAACATTAAATTCTCTCATTTTTTCATTCGCTTTGGTCACAGACTCACAGTGCACAACCTAAGATGACTTACAAACCTAGACAGAGGGAGCAGCTTTTTTTGTTGAGCGTCGTCTCCTGAAAGCCAAATATGAATAGGATATTCTGAGTCGCATGCCGCATGATAAATCTGGGTGGCTGTTGAGATTGAGGCTCACACGGAAGTTGGATTTTTCTGTTAGTAAGTACCACATCCCCAGTGGGTGAACTGACCTTGTGCATGCCTTCTCTTCCGAATCAACCTAAGTAAACCACATTTGCCTGGCACCTACTTCTACATATCTTTAGGTGCTTACAAATGGATTGACTTGTACTGCGTGCAGATCAAGCGAATGAGTCAAATTAATAATCAAATGTATGCTACCTGGTCGATGGCAATAGTTGTGATTCCAGGAGATTTCACCATCTTAGATAAAAATTGCTCTGCTTCTCACCATGTTAGACACATAATTGATCGATTCTTGTTGCGACCACACAACCCATTTGGACGCGGAAAAAGCCAAGTTGGGCTGGCACGTTATCATTGCCCCACTAATACAAACATGAGGCATTATTGTGGACATCTAGCTAGTCGTCTAGTGACAAACGTGACTCATTCTAGATATGCTTCTCTGAGCATTTCTTGCTTATGTATGACATCAAGTGCATTAACATCTGACTTTGTGCAACCTATTGCCTCGGTTAGGGCATCTGCAATGGCAACCCGCAAATTTCTTCTCACATCCGTATGCGGACGGAGGGACCAATCCGCAGACACGGATGTGCAAGCCGGTCATCCAACACTAACTAACCAGACAAAATTCATGCCAACCGGCCGATATTTTTCAATATTCGGATAGAAGATAGCACAAATTATTCATACTTAGCATGTGAGGTCAATGCTAGTACAAAAATGTCTCAAATTCGACTAGATTATCCGGATGTCCAACAAGTTTTTCATCAAGGGATCATGTCTTCCCACACATACTTATTCTTTAGCTTCATCCAACAATGTGTATATGTAAATGGTCATCCCTCTATACTTTGATACATCACAGCAGCATGTGCGGGCTACTTAATGTGTAGACCAACATTGAGTGCATAAGTCAATCAATAAGTTAAAGAGAGGATGCAAAAATTATGATCTCGTCCAATACCACTTGCAATGGACACCGTGCCTCCAGCTGACAAACAACGTTACAAAAATAGGTGATGCCGGTATGGATAGCGTACCAGTGATACGATAACGGCATCACATTGCATTCTTGAATGATGTATATGTCATAGTGCACAAAGTGATCTCGTGCATAAAAGGATTCATGCACTCGCTGCCAGAAGCTCCCCCGTCCGCTCCTACCTATGTGTATACGGCCAACCACCCATCTCATAAAAACTCATCCTCCATGTTCTAGTAGCTCACCATCCTTCGTATTCTAAAAATGACGTATCTTTTGAAATAAAGCTCAATGGAACTTGACTAAACACCTGCCACGCGTGGTATCGACACGGGTTCGGAGTGTACCTGGGTACAAAGGGCTTCAGGGTGGACAACCACGTCGCAAAGGCGAGTGGGCGCGTCAGTGCGGCTTGCGGACGTTCAGTAATGCCTTTGGTGCGGCCGGAGAAGTACATCGACAGCGGCAAAGGTGGTGGGTGCGGATGCAAAGTAAGGAAGGGGATGGCGTAGTGGAAGGAAATGGGACCGGGAGGGGGATTGGGTTGCTGGGGCTGTCGGAGTCCTACCTGGCAGCTATCCGGACTCCCGCAACCCCCCCCCCCCCCACACACACACACACTTCGTCAAGAAAAATGCGTCCAGACCGTAGACCGCCCTGCGAACCGATTCAAGACCGCGATCAATGGCTCCCACCGTGCGAACAACGCGATTATGATGGATGCGGACGGTTTGAGAGTCGGTATTGATGATGCCCTAGCAACAGAACTAATAAATAAATGCACAAGCCAACCAATACCAGATCCTACGATCAATCATCCAAGAAATAACATATACATATCTCCTTTTATTGAAGACTAAATTTGTTATCACAAACAGGACCAAGCTGAGCATTTTGGAATTGACAGACCATGGTGTCGCATGGTACACCGATGAGAACCGCACTAGTTGCGCCTACTTTGTGGCAGGGCATGCTGGAATTCCACTCGTGGTTTCCAGATCGTATGCGGACGGTTTCGAGCTTAGTTTGTGTCGCCTGTGCCAACCCACCATGACCAAAGAAAGGTGACAACATATGACATGTCTTTGATTAGCAAAAAAAATATATAATTTGGTCAGTCAGCTATCTCCAAAGTCTTAGTTTGGTTTCCCAACTTCAATACCAGATCTTTTTTGTCATTTAAGTGTCATAACTGTTGGAACCAGGAACACCTACAAGCTCTAGATCACGGCAACAATGGCGAGAGGAGAACGATGACTTAGGTGGTTTTGTGCTGCGGTACTGTGTTACAGCTTTTCCCGTTTTTCATTCCTCTTATTTGTACTGAGATTACAAGGAAAGGATCAACTCCACACGCGAGTAGACCGGCCGTGCCATCCCACGACGCTCGACGTGCGAGTGATGCGCTCGTGCCGCGAGCTACGCTGCATGCCATCCCATGCAACACTAGCGGCCGCGCCAAGCTAGCTAACAACTAACTGAAACTAGGATCGGCCTCATCGTGTACATGCACACGTGACTTGGCCGTTTATTTGCTAACTGAAGAAATAACTAAGCTAGCTACTGAACCGGGCTAGGAAATACAGGTTCAACATTTCACCCCCTAATTCCGATGCCCGGTGCTCACCACTCCGACGCTAACCTTCTGCCTCATTTCAACAAACTTGATTCGGCCGAGCGCCTTGGTGAGGAAATCAGCAAGCTGTCCGTCAGTGCCGACGTGGTCGACGTCCACCTTGCCGTCTTCGATGCACTCACGAATGAAATGATATCGAATGTCAATGTGCTTACTTCTGTCGTGGTGCACCGGATTCTTGCTCAGAGCAATCGCCGACTTGTTGTCGACGCGCAGCTTCGCCTTCGTCGGAGTGTCGCCGGTGAGCTCGCCGAGAAGCCTGCACAGCCACACGCCTTGACATGCTGCGGTTGCCGCCGCCATGTACTCAGCTTCGCAAGACGAGACGGCGACGACCTTCTGCTTGTGAGAAGTCCATGTGATCGGGCTGGAGTTGAGGAAGAAAACCACTCCCGTTGTGCTCCGCCGATCGTCAACGTCGCCGGCGTGATCGCTATCGCTGTAGCCGACCACCTCCGGCGCTGCTGCTCCTGCTTGCTTGTAGCAGCAGCCGTGGTTCAGTGTGCCACTGACGTAGCGCAGGATCTGCTTGACAGCAGCCCAGTGTGCTTCCGCCGGCGCCTCCAAATATCTCCTCACCATGCCAACAGAGAACGAGATATCTGGCCTCGTGTTGCATAGATACCGCAGGCTCCCGGCGATGCTTCTGTACCGTGTGGCATCCACGGGCTCGCCGGCGCCGGTCTTGCCAAGTTTCAGCTGATTCTGCATCGGCATGTCTGCAGGGTTGCACCCCCTCATCCCTGTTGCATCCAAGATCTTGGCCGCGTACGCGCCCTGGCAGAGGGTGATCGCGCCGGCCTGCTGTTGAACTTCTATGCCAAGGTAGTAGCACAGAAGCCCAAGATCGCTCATGTCAAACAGATTCTTCATCTGCTCCTTGAACGCTGCAATTTCTCCGTCGCCGGCGCCGGTAATGATCCAGGAAACATGGCACATGTTGGTCATGAGTTGTCATCAGCGAACCATGGCACCTGACAGATTTACCCACTCTCTTATGATTGTGGGGGGAAATGTTGTTAATTGATTTCTTTTTAGGAAATGAAATCGAGGCGAAAAGTACCTCCATTCGAAAATAAGAGTTGAAAAGGTTTTCACTTTCGGTTTCAGAAACATTTCAGCACCGACCGAAATCACCGAAATTCAGTGAATTTTACTGAGTTATGTTTGCATTTCAGCCAGAAGGCTGAAATATTCGGTTGAATACAACTAAATATTTGAATTTTCTGAAATTATTTTTGAAAAATATTTAAATTCATGTGTACGACTGAAATGGCTGAAATATTTTGGCCCAAAGGTAAATACTTCAGTGAGTGCTGAGAAGAATGAAATTCAGTGAATTTCATCGAAATCTCGCTAGAAGTGAAATCTCGCCGGTAATGATCAAATCGTCGACGTAGACACAGACAAGCAGAGTCGACGCGCCAGCACCCCTCCTGTACACCGCGTGCTCAAGAGGGCTGCGCTCGAAACCGAGCGACACGAGCGACGCGTCGAGCTTGGCATTCCAAGCCCGTGGCGCTTGCTTCAGGCCGTACAGCGCCTTCCGTAGGCGCAACACCTTGCCCGCATCGCCGCCGATGACGAAACCCGGCGGCTGGTGCACGTACACTTCTTCACGAAGATCGCCGTTCAAAAATGCCGACTTCACGTCCATATGGTGGACCTACCAGCCTCGATGTGCCGCGAGTGCGAGCAGCAGCCGCACGGTCTCCATGCGCGCCACGGGAGCGAACACTTCGTCGTAGTCCATGCCCTGCCGCGGCGCGTACCCCTTCGCCACCAGCCTCGCCTTTTGCTTCACCGTGCTGCCGGCGGCGTCCTTCTTGATCTTGTATACCCACTTGAGCCCTATAGCTCTATGGCCGGGCAGGAGCATGGCAAGTTCCCACGTGCCGTTGTCGCGGATCGCCGCGAGCTCGGCGTCCATGGCGCGCTTCCAGCACTCCTTGTCAAATGCCTCATCAACGCTGTCCGGCTCCTCCGCAGCCATGAGACATAGCCCGATGTGCTCCTCCCTCGCCGCCGCGTCCAGCTCCGCGAGTACGTGCTTCATCTTGCGGTAGCGGGTTGGAGTGTGGTCGAGGTCGTGGCGCTCGCTGTCGTCGTCCGGCGGCGTGGCCCAACCATCCTCCACGGACATGGGCGTGCTGCCTGCCGACGCCATGGGAGGTGACCCTGCCGCCCCGGAAGACGAAGAGCTGGCGCTGATCGGTGTAGCGGAGGCCGCCGGAGAGGCTGCAGGAGAGCCAGTGCGCGCAGGCGATGACAGCTCGTTGTGCTCTTCGTCACTGCAGGTGACCACAAGGTGTTCGACCGTGGGTGCGGCGTCTCCGTTGGCCGTGGTCGCCCAGTCCCACTTCCTCTGCTCCTCAAAGGTGACGTCGCGGGTTATGATCACCCGCTTGCTGGACGGATCGTAGGCCCTGTAGGCCTTGGCGCCATCCTCGTACCCAACAAAGATCGCCGGCGTGGAGCGGTCGGCCAACTTGTCGATGCCGGGGCCGAGCAGCTTCACGTGCGCCACACAACCAAAGACGCGAAGATGGTGCACCGCTGGCTTTCGTTTGTGCCAAGCCTCGTACGGCGTCAGTCCATCGAGGCTGCGTGTGGGCGCTCGGTTCAGGAGGTAGACCGCAGTCTTCACCGCCTCTCCCCAGAACGTCGCCGGCACCGCCATGGCCTTCAGCAAACAGCGGGCCATCTCGACCACTGTCTGGTTGCGCCGCTCGACCACGCCGTTCTGTTGGGGCGTGTACGGCGCGGTGGTGCAGTGCTTGATGCCGCCGCCGTCGCAATACTCGCGAAAAGCGATCGAGTTGAACTCGCCGCCCCGAACGCCAGGAGTTTGCAGTTCGACTCGGCTTCGGCTCGTGCCTTGACTTTCTTGAAACGATCAAACGCCTCATCTTTGGTTGCAACAGCTCAAGCCACATGTATCATGAGCAATCATCAACGATCAGGAGAAAATACCGGTTACCTCCCGCTATGGCCGGCTTGATCGGGCCACAAAGGTCGCTGTGAACGAGCTCCAGAGCGCGCTCCGCGCGGTACGTCGTGGCCTGGGGAAACGGCAGCCGATGCTGCTTGCCCATGGTGCACCCGTCGCACACCTGGTCGACGCGATCGATGACAGGGACGCCGTCTGCCATGCCCAGGCGCCCCAGATCCCGCAGTGCACGGAAGTTCAGGTGGCCGTAGCGACCGTGCCACAACCACGCCTCGTCCGCGCCGCGTGATAGCAGGCAGACAGGCCGTCCCGCCGTCAGGTGCAGTACGTACAGGCGTCCGCCGTTGCTCTAAACGCGCGCGATGTGACGGTCTTCGTGATCGCGAAGCCGCAACAGCCCGTGGTGGATGTTTGTCTCACACCCGAGCTCGTCCATCTGACCCAAGCTGATGATATTGCTGCGAAGACGAGGTATGAAGTACACCTCTGACAGGGTCAGGTGCTCACTGTTTCGGCACTCAAAGAGGATGGTGCCCCTCCCCTCGATCTGGACGTCGTTGCCGTCGCCAAGCTTCACGAGACCGCGCACGCCGACGTCAAGCTCGGAGAAGATCTCCCGGCACCCGGACATGTGGTTGCTTGCCCCGGTGTCCAGGTACCAGGACATGTCGCAGCGGTCGTCGACAGGGCGGCGCGCGCCTGGGAGCGCTCCTCATTGAGGAGAACGCGCTCGACCGGGCGCTCTGTGGTCGTCGAGAGCGCGCTCACCGTGGCCAGCAGGAGGGATGTCTCCGTGTCCTCCCCTTCGCCACGCGCCAGGTGTGCCTGCTCCTTGCGCTCGTGCCGTGGCTCGGTGCAGTGCTTGGAGAAGTGCCCAGGCTTGTTACAGTTGTAACACTTGACCTGGGACATGTCGCGCTCTCCGTTCGGCGCGCCGTCGCGCCCGCCGTTTCCACCACCGCCCTGGACGCCACCACGACGGTTTTGCTGCTTGCCGCGGCGACGGTTTGAGCCGCCGCCCTGTCCGCCAGACCCGCCTGGTCCACCGGAGCCGCCTTGACCGCCGCCCTGGCCGTTGTTCTGACCTTGGGCGCGTTGGTTCTTCCGTGCCTGCCACTGCGCCTCCGTCAACAGCAGTTGTGCCCCGCCGCCTCCACCTTGATCGTTGGTGTGGTAGCGCTCCTCTGCGGAGCGCAAGCGACGGACGAGCTCCTCAACGGAGAGGGTGTTGAGGTCGAGCATCGTCTCGATGGTGAGAGCAATCTGCATGTACAGAGACGGGACGACGCGGAGGAATTTCTGAACCACTCTCACCTCATCCATGGTGTCGCCGAGCGAGCGCAGGTTGTTGATGAGCGAGGTGATCCGCATGCCGAACGCGTCGAGCGTCTCGCCGTCGCGGAACGCGATCGCCTCAAACTCGGAGCGCAGCCGTTGCGCCGTGGCCTCGCGGACGCGCGCCACGCCCATGCGCATGGTCTTGATCGTGTCCCACGCCTCCTTCGCCGTCCTCTTCACCACGATCGCACCCACCATCTCCGGCGGTACGGATCGCAGGATAGCCGCCAGCGCCGCATTGTCGTTGGGGACGCTCGTCGGGTTTCCCTCAACCGCGTCCCACATCAAGTTGGCCTCCATGTTGATTTGCATCAGCATGGACCACTCAAAGTAGTTCGTCGACGTGAGCATTGGCCAGACCGTGTTGCCGCCCGGGACGAGGCGCTCCTGCACTGTGTGCTCGCGCACGACGATCTCCTTGCCGTGCCTACGGGTTTGACTCCGACCACGGCTGCGACCGCGGTCTGGAGTCGGCGAGCGTGCGCCGTTGTCGCCGCTCTTGCCAGCTGCTGCACGAGTGCCCCCCGGGGATGTCGAACCAGCCATGGTCGCCGAGGAACGACGGGGCTCTGATGCCACTTGTTGGAACCAGGAACACCTACAAGCTCTAGATCACGACAACAATGGCGAGAGGAGAACGATGACTCAAGTGGTTTTGTGCTGCGTACTGTGTTACAGCTTTTCCCTTTTTCATTCCTCTTATTTGTACTGAGATTACAAGGAAAGGATCAACTCCACACGCGAGCAGACCGGCCGTGCCATCCCACGACACTCGACGTGCGAGTGATGCGCGCGTGCCGCGAGCTACGCTGCATGCCATCCCATGCAACACTAATGGCCGCGCCAAGCTAGCTAACAACTAACTGAAACTAGCATCGGCCTCATCGTGTACATGCACATGTGACTTGGCCGTTTATTTGCTAACTGAAGAAATAACTAAGCTAGCTACTGAACCGGGCTAGGAAATACAGGTTCAACAATAACCATCTTTGATTTTGCTACTTACTGCACTGAAAGCAATTTTGATGACAAAGGACGGTTGGCATGCCAAAAAAAAGGTATTGCAGTATAGTCAGCGCAACAAATATAGAATACAAAAACCCCAAAAAATAAAAATCAATTGAAACTATAAACTTATTGAAAACATTAGTGCTATTGTAAAACTAAAAATGGAACTCCAAAAGTGCAAAAATGGTAATAATAAATTATACCCTCCGTCCGGAAATACCTGTTGTAGAAATGAATGTATTTTGATGTATTTTAGTTCTACATACATCCATATTTATCCATCTATCCGGCCAGTATTTCTGGACGGAGCGAGTAAAAAATAAGGAATTCAATGAAATACCATAAGAACCATATAATTTGGCAACATGATGATTTCGAAAAAGTTATTTCTCAGTACTTTTTAGGACATAGAACTCTGACTATGTTTTATGATCCAATTTCTATGCTTATTTGAATGTCAAGTCATTATTAAAATATGTCAAAACACATACTGAAACTTGACGTAGGAAGCATTCACATATTAGAGATGAGGCACAAAGGATGTGCTCCCAAAGTAGTTGAGCAACCAGTAAATTGGTTTTCTTCTTGTCACCAACAGTTCAAGCGAGGACAACTTTTTAAATCAGTAGGTCTGCTGATCAAAAGGACAGAGTGTTGTTTTATGTTTGCAGATAAGCATGAGCACGTGCCGACCATGTGCCAGTGTATGTGACCAAACGGCGCCCTGTCGTTGCCTTTCTCCGGGAGTCAAGGGGTTGAGCCTCAGTCAACCTCTCCGACGGACATGAGAGCTGAGCTCTGGATGGGATCAGCTCACCCCCGAAGGTGGCACATGCACTTGCTTGCCGGCCGGAGCGCGGTGGTGCCCGTGTCGAGTCAGGTGCCGCCTAGCTATCCGACTCCGTCAACAGTCGACCGCGTCTCACGTCGCTTCCCCTTCTCGGAGTCTCTCGTCCGCGTCATGGCTCCACTTTCCTGCCCTGCTTCCGTTGCCCTGTTTCTGTCCATATATACAGAGCACGAGCACGGCCATGGGAGACCAAGCATCCATCAACGCGGCATACTCGCATACCAGGAAACCGAAAACCATCAAAGCTAGGCGCCGCTGACCATCGACAGGATCTTGGCTTTCTCGATCCTCAGCTCGTCCCGGCGGACATCGCCGGAGGTGCCGCAGCGGGGAGCAGCCGGAGAAAGCGACGGAGAAGCAGCAGCAGCAGCAGGAAGATAAGGTCGACCAGGGCTCTCGACTGGAGAAGAAGAGGGAGGTGTGGTTCGCCCCGGAGTTCGACGGCATCAACTGCTTTGAGTGGATGATCTCCTGTTGAGCGTCTGACCTGTTGCTGTCTCGGGTTAGCTAGTGAGCTTCATGTCTATTTTTGCTGGTTGCTTAGTTAGTGATGATGAGACCTGTAATATGTACACAGGAGGTGAATGAATTACTGATCATACGCTTTATGCTGCAAACTCGAGCCATAATTGTATGAAGTGTAAAATAATATAAGGAATTCCGTCCAAGTCAACACCCTGCCCCCAACTACCAGTGTGAAAATCAAAATGTTAAAACGCACATGCACACACGCACGCACACGGATGCACTGATCAATGGGGAAAATGCCACAGAAAGATAAACAATAAAAGTAAATGCTGCACCAAGCTTCACTTTTGTGAGTAATGCTTGTGCTGTAAGTCTATATTCACATGAACATACAACAAGGTCCAATAATTCATATACACTTTGATACTTACTCTTCCTTCTGTTTGACATGTTAAGAGTGCAAAAAAACCGATAACATGCAGCAAGTGAAAAGTGGCGAGAGATGATCCGAAGGGGTTCACAAATATTTGGGAATCAGAAGCATCAGGAGCAAAGCAGTTCGTACTCGCTGAATTCAGTAGCCTTGAGTGTATCCACGTTCTTTATAAAATCCAGGAAACATGGCACATGTTGGTCATGAGTTGTCATCAGCGAACCATGGCACCTGACAGATTTACCCACTCTCTTATGATTGTGGGGGGAAATGTTGTTAATTGATTTCTTTTCAGGAAATGAAATCGAGGCGAAAAGTACCTCCATTCGAAAATAAGAGTTGAAAAGGTTTTCACTTTCGGTTTCAGAAACATTTCAGCACCGACCGAAATCACCGAAATTCAGTGAATTTTACTGAGTTATGTTTGCATTTCAGCCAGAAGTCTGAAATATTCGGTTGAATACAACTAAATATTTGAATTTTCTGAAATTATTTTTGAAAAATATTTGAATTCATGTGTACGACTGAAATGGCTGAAATATTTTGGCCCAAAGGTAAATACTTCAGTGAGTGCTGAGAAGAATGAAATTCAGTGAATTTCATCGAAATCTCGCTAGAAGTGAAAACCATGAGTTGACTGACAATTGTGATTTACATTTACCCACTTAGCTAGTTCCATCTTAAGGCTAAATTGGCCAACCTTTCTACATAATAAATTCTTTGGTATCATACTTCTCCATTTGTATGTTTTCGTTTCTAAGCAATGAGGAGGCCTACAACTTGTGCCGAGCCAGTGACCTATACGTTGATTTTGTTATCAGAAGGCTAATGGTAACGGTTGCAGTTCGGTCGAAACCAAGCCAATTACTGCTGCTGGAACAACTAAGAATATGACGCAGTATCCAATTAGATTGGAGTTTATCTGCCGAGCTGTCGATATGTGCGTGAAAGAAACATGTCCATTTTCTTTTGGGACTGTGCACATCTTGTTTTGGATTTCCTTTCTCTGAACATCTCTATAACACGTCAAACATAAAGCCACAGTGCCGGTAAACTCTTTCCTCAAAGTGTGTTCAGAAAAGCTTATCCACATGTTCACCCCGATTTGAGTCTGTTGCTTCCGTATGAATGCCATCAAATGAAAACAAAATAAAAGTTTGGTCGCACTTATATATACACATAACTCTGCACAACTTCTGGACTCTGCTAGAAACGGAGGTCAAATGTGATTGAAAGCACCGGTCCTCCGGCGACCAATCGACACACACTCAACACAGCTTCGTAAAACGAAGAAAGAATCAACAATTACACACCCCCGGATCAGCCGATCATCTTGCAGTATGCAGTTCACTCACGCCAGATGATGGTCTCGAAGCAGTCAATCGTGTCATCTTAGTGATGATGAGACATGTATTTATCAAAAAGAAAAGTGATGACAAGACCTGTAATATGTACTGACGACGAAGTGGCGGATTCAGTGGGGGTTCCGTGGGTGCCCTAGTTTTAGTTAGTCTAATCCAGAGTATATAGCAAAAAACTACCACATTATAGACTACTACTACCTCCGTTCCTAAATATTTGTCTTTCTAGACATTTCAAATGACTACCACATACGGATGTATGTAGACATATTTTAGAGTATAGATTCACTCATTTTGTTCCGTATGTAGTCACTTGTTGAAATGCCTAGAAAGACAAGTATTTAGGAACGGAGGGAGTAGTTGCCAACCCGTGCATTCGCACGGGCTAGTATATAATATCTTTTATATAAACTGACTTGTTTAAAGTAACAATATCATTTAAAATATCCTCCAAAACAAATGATAATGTCATAGTACTATGCCATAAAATACTACCAAAGCAGTACCAAGAATGATCGATATGATCTACATTACATAAAACACCCAACATTAGTCGTTTCACATACAATTTGAAGATATCAAGTAATATAAATAATTTTCTTTTTGTTTCTATTGCTGGCCAAGATATTGAAAACCATAGCTCTTACAAAGTTACTGTTGCAGTACTAATTAACAAACAGTAAACCATAGCTCTTACAAAGTTAAATAATTTTCTTTTTGTTTCTATTGCTGACTAAGATATTGAAAACCATAGCTCTTACAAAGTTACTGTTGCAGTACTAATTAACAAACAGTAAACCTTATCAGAATCTTAATAATGTGGGAGTCTACTCAGTGATGGCACTGCATATAAAGTATATTGCACGATCTAATAATAACCTTATTGACAGAACACTTCGCATCATGACAAAAATGTGGCCAGCATAAATCTAATGTTCACTAACCATCAAGTTCTCTAGATCATTATAGAATAAATTATGCAACTACCATTCTCTTTTATACAAACTGTCTCATCAGTTTGTATATCATCTGAACAAAAACACAATAAAAAGTAGCAGTATATAGTTGTACACTGGTAGCAAACTTCTTACGGCAGTGGATACTGAGACATATATTCTCCTGAATTAATTTTTTTAAACTTAAACTACTAACTTAAGTTTCATTGCATGTATTTAAGAATAACATACGCACTTTCTTATCTTATTTGTATCCTACCTAACACGGTATTGTTGTGTTAACACATAATTCTACTTCCTATATATGAACACAGTTCTTCATGGCATCCATGTTATACTTACACAGGATACATGGCCTGTTTTGCAAGCAGGTTAATTCCCACTTGTTGTCCATCACTATTTTTATTATTTAAGCACCCCTAATCATCACTGTACCTCGGCATGATGCAGTTGTAACGGACTCAGCTTCCCTGACGTACTGCAGGGTGCAGTTGCCTCATTGACAGGTGGGCCAACCTGTTTCTGGGCCCACACGTCAGTGGCCCAACTGCTCCCTGCAGTACGTTAGAGGAGCCTTGTCCAGTTCTAACACAATGTATTTTTTTAATATCATTAATGTACTGGATGCAGTTCTCTATTCTGAAGATGAAACATAAATATATAAATCTTTTTTTGCGGCTAGAGTTCAGGTCTTTCGCATATAGAAATTCGTGTAAGGCAGATGAGAAATCTCAGTGAACAGAAAAGTTTGAATAGGAAATCTCAAAGGACTACAACTTGCATGGCACAGTTAGAAAATTAGATGGGAAAATATGTTTACTTACGACCCACATGTATGAAAGCGAAACCTACTGGTCACGGTAGACAACAACCACCAACCCAAAAATACCTGATGCTCATCTTCTAGACAGCATCCTCCCTTTGATATTCCATCTTCTTCTACGTCTCCTTTCTATTCCATCTTCCGGCATAAAGAGCAAAAATTACACATGCATACAAAGTGTTCAGTGAAACACCTATACATGGGCGAACATCGTATTATTGGCTATCTGCTCTTCACTATTCGATTTGATATCTCTCCAATGCAGCCTGGGTGCTACCTGCGATCAGATGCATGAGGGCGATAGAAGCAACTTAACCTCATTAGGGATCTAGATATCTTCGTCATGGTGCCGCTCCATGCCGTTTCCCATTGAATACAATCCTAATCCCAATTAGTAGGTCTTTTTTCTTTCAGAAATTGCCTCGCCAATCAGCCTAGTTGATTGTGGTCTTCACAATTTCCCTCTTGCGGCCAAGGTGCTGGTTTTTTACAGCATGATCCTCTCCTTGGTCTGCTGAACACATATGTATGCCCCGAGGTTAGCTGCAATCAGTATAGCAGCCACCCCCAATCCTTCACCTCGATTTGGATACTCCATTTTAAGGTGGGTCTGAGATCAGCATATATGGAAGAAAAAAAAATACAAAAGGGACGGTAGAAGAATTTGTGAGGATCCTTTAATACGTGATTATCTACTTTTTACTACTTATTTAGAAGAACTTCCTTTTACTGTTGGAGCTGTTTTTTCGTTGTTGACTTTCTGGTATTACTTCCGGACACTGAACCATCTTGATACCCATATCTCCAGCCACCAGCAAAAAATATTCAAGACAAGCTGGGCTGTTAAGGAGAGAAATATAGGTCAGATACATACATAATTATCATCATCAATGAAGGCAACGAAAATAAATCACCAAAGACCAGGGTCAGCATTCCAACACCTCCCGATCCAACTTATCAGTCATTTTGGAGAACCTAAAAGATGAGCACTGCTTTTATCCGATCTTCAAGCCTATGTGACACATGTACTGAGATTTCTGGTTGATATCATGGGCATGGCTGAAGAGCAAATCTCGGTTAGCTAGCATGCAGATGCAGCCATGCGACATGGAGTCGGTGCCAGCAAGTTTCTTTACGAACAGCAAGGCGATGTTGATGCCCTTATGGATCCAAAATTGGTATGCAACAAAATATCGTTCTGATTAAGCAGATCAAGTTTGTAGAGAATCCAAGAGATTCCTATATAGTATATCTGGTCAAACAGGGAACCAATTAAACCTGCCATCATTACAAAAATTGGAAGAACTGACGGAGAAAAATAACAACAGACAGAAGAAATAGAAAGATTACCGGGTCTCATCATCTAATTACATTATTGACAGAATCTAATATGCACCTATGTTGAGCATATATGTTGCCTCAGGTATGTACCATCATTGTGATGCTCATCCTCACCAGATCCATAACAAAAGAAAATACATGTAAGACCTGTAAAACCAAAAATCCTAGGTCTCGTACTTACAACTTACAGTGCTGGTTGGTGCAGGTAGATATCAATGTCTTTGAACATGTGTGGCCTAGGCTGAGGTCGGTGAGCACCTGGACTTATTTATCAGGAGGCATATGCGTATTCCCTCCCGGACGAGGCAATTGACATTATTTTTCATATGGAGGCCATGGGATCGATGTGATGAGGACAAACATTGGAGTCCAGATTGGCAGGAGATACATGAACCAGGGGCGACGATTGCCAACTGACTGGGGGGACGAAGGGAGGGGTTTCCATGGGGGACCGAGAGAGAGAGAGAGAGAGAGAGAGAGAGAGAGAGAGAGAGAGAGAGAGAGAGAGAGAGAGAGAGAGAGAGAGAGAGAGAGTAGAGAGATTGGAAGGGACGGTGGAATAGTAATGGAAATAGATGGGATTTTCTTTATGGGAGGAAAGACATGGGATTTTTTCTTGTACGGGAGGAAGGAGATGAGATTTTTTGTTTTTAAGAGATTGGACTGTATCTGTTTTTTTTTTTTGCAGTATTAATCGAATTTGAGGCTTTGAAGATATGACATAGGATTACTTGGATTGATCTACACCGTAATAATTCGGTCCCACCAAAATAAATGGCTCATAAATTCTAATTAACGTGGGAATTTCTTGAGCGTCTGTAATTAGTATAGGTATAGATAGATAGATAGATAGATGTCTACAAAAAACTATCACTTTTTTTAATCTTTCAGAAAACTACCACATAATTGGTTCGTTGTTCCCAAAAACCCTAATTGCCGAAGTGTTAGATTTTAAGCAAGCTTATGTCACGAAGGGCCCGCCCGTCAGGTATGACGTAGCATAAAAGTCAACACTGTTTGTTCTGACCGTTAGGTTCATCGTTATGACACGTGGAGCCCACATGTCGATCGCTGTAAGTTTTTGCAAAAGCAATCAAGTGTCTGTAACTTAAAAAAAGCAATCGGGTCCCTGTAACACTTCTGAAAATAAAGCAATCGGGTCCTTGCAAAAAGGAAAAAAAAAGCAAACAGGTCTGCCGCCGAGCTCATCCCCGGCGTCGTCGCTGCTGTCCTCCTCTGGCGGCGGAAGTCTCTGTTGCTGGCTCCTACATGCCCTCACCCGACCTCCTCCCTGCGCAGCTCGCACAACGGCACCCCACGCGTGCGGCGTCGACCATGCTGGACGAGCCCGACCGTGCGGCACGAGCGGCTGAGCAGGGCGGCCAGTGAGCAGGCCACCTGCGGCGTTTAGGCCGGAGGACCTCGAGCGGCCACAGCCCGCCGTTGAAGAGGACCACAGGCAGCCACCACAAGTTGCATGACGGCGCGCCGGCAAGGCTACTCGGAGCCGGCCACCTCGAGCGTCCCCACGCGCACCTGCAGCGCACCCGCTCCAACAGCACTCATGGCCGTTGCTTACATGCCGGCAGGGATGGCAGCGGCGGCGGCGTTGCTGCATGTCGGCGGCGGCTGCATTGCTGCATGCCAGCGGTGATCGCGCGGCGGACGCGTTGCGGCATGCCAGCGGGGATGGCGGTGGCGGCTCGACCATGGATCATGGAGGAGGAGGAGAAAGGATGGCTCGAGGTGTGGGGCAACTCTCGGGATGGCGGCGGCGTTCGCCAGCGAGCACACGACAGTGAGGCGAAGGTCATCCCGCTCTATCGCTGTACTCTCCCCCTCTGGTGGCTGGAGGTGGGAGGAGAGGTTGACCCTGACTTGTGGGCTCAACATTAAACTTAATGGTCAATAAACAGTCAAATGATTTTTCTCCTGACACGTGGACCCTCCCTGTCATAAACCTGATCAAAACTTAACCATTTGATCACCAGTGTTTTTGCAACAGCCAACCAAAACGTTGTAGCATTTTGAAAAATAAAAAAAAAGTGGTTGTTTGTTGTAGACATAGCCCCTAATGTGGTAGTTTTATGCTATATACTTGTCTAACTAATGTGTAGTATAGTGTTAAAATGATACACTGGCATTTTGTTATGCCTAGTGATATGGTTGGCACCCTCCATTGTCAAGCTTTTGGTCCGCCACTAAGAGTTGAATGGATTACTGATCATACGCTTTATGCTGATCTTTTCTGCTCCTAACTTGAGCCATAATTCTATGAAGTGTCAGATAAAATAATGACGAATTCCATCCGAGTCCTGACCCTAGCCCCCAACTCCCAGTGTGCAAATCAAAATGTTAAAACACAAACACATTCT
This sequence comes from Aegilops umbellulata, assembly GCA_032464435.1. NCBI lineage: Eukaryota > Viridiplantae > Streptophyta > Magnoliopsida > Poales > Poaceae > Aegilops > Aegilops umbellulata. The sequence continues at coordinate 558,523,514 of CP136060.1, forward strand.
TCCCTTGGCAGAAAACACACACATGCATTGATCAATGCGGAAAATGCCACAGAAAGATAAACAATGAAAGTAAATACTCCACCAACCTTCACTTTCGTGAGTAATGCTTGTGCTATATATAAGTCCATATTGCTAATTTTTTCCAAAAAACAAAGCATCGAATATTTGATTCAATAAGTCAATAAGTATAGCCAATATATATTTAAAATAGTATTATACCACTAGGGATAAAACATTGTACATACCTCAGCTCTAATTCTTAATTAACTAAGATTTCTTTCGAGCTAGCAATCCTAAAAATTTCTTTCAACAAGTTAACATTTTGATTTTCACACTAGGAGTTGGGAGCAGGGTGGGGACTCAGAAGGAATTCGTCCTTTTTTTTTATCTTACCCTTCATAGAATTATGGCTCGAGTAAGCAGCATAAAGCGTTTGGTCAGTAATTCATTCACCTTTCCATCAAAAAAATCAATGCATTCACCTCCTTCGTTCATATTACGTGTCTCATCATCACTAATTAAGCAACCAACAAAAGTTGACCAGAAGCTCAACAACTATCCTGATACAGAAGCAGGTCAGCCTCTCAAAAGGAAATGATGGACTCGAAGCAGTTGACACCGTCGAACTCCGGGGCGAACTCCCCGCAAAAAAAAAAAAAGAACTCCGGGGCGAACCGCACCTCCCGCTTCTTCTCTAGTAGAGAACCCTGGTCGACCTTCTCCTGCTGCTGCTGCTTCTTCATCCCTTTCTCCGTCTGCTCCCCGCTGCGACCCCTCCAGGACAGGCGCATTGGTGTGCCGAAGCCGGCACCCGCGATCTCTGCCGGCGACAAGCTCAGGATCAAGAAAGCCAATATTCTTTCCATGGTCAACGGCTCCTAGCGTTGATGCTTTTCGGTTTCCTGGTGCTGTGTATATATACACGGAAACAGGGGCAGGAAAGTGGAGCCATGACGCCGACAAAGGAAAGCGACGTGAGATTGTTTACGGAGTCGGGGAGACTGCCGGCCCAGGCGCGGAGTTGGTCAAGATCGCCCCAACCATAGAAACGGACAGAAAAAGGGGCGGCGATGATGAAATTTGGAATATGAGTGGGGCGGGCGAGGACTTGGACTTGACAAGAGGTTTCTTTGTAGAGGCCGACTAAATGAATCATTAACTTTAAATCTCTGACGTTAGTACCCTGACCTCTTTCATCTCGGTCTATTCTAACCCTACTCATGTTTGGCACACTGGGAAAACCAGTCGGGTTCAGCAACTACTCTCGCTGACAGTATGGGTCCACAAGTCATCTTCTTCTTCACTATCATCTAGTCTCCTGATCACGTTTTCTACTCCACCTTAGATTCCCCTTTCTCCCTCCACTGTTGATCCCACTTGAGCCTACCCCGTCCGGGCCGATAGCTGGAGGCCTTCGCGCAACAGGGCCAACAAAGTGGTGGCAGCGGGCGGCGGGGTCTCGGCGGAGTGTGACGAGGCTAGTAGGCCCGCACGGCGCCACTAGGACTGGGGATGGTGGCGGCCTGCATGCGTGGCGACCCACGGGCGAACCAGCCGCTGACGTGCTTGACTAGTGGTGCCGAGTCACGCGGTGGGCGCCGGTAGCCAGCCTATCGCCTGTCACTTGCGGCTCATGGCACAGTCGAGGCTTGGCACGGCGGCGAGGACCGACACAGCTTAGCCATGCGAGTTTGCCATCCAGCACATGGCGGCGGTGGTGGCGCCCAATCAATGACCGTTGAGTGCGGTGGCGCGTAGCTGCAAGAGACTGCACGAAGTAGGTGGCATCGGGCACGAAACCGAAGCACGGCGCCGTGGCTGCCAACGAAAGTTGAGGCAAACGGCAGTGCGGTCAGCGAGCAACACTTCGACCAACAGCGGAATGGACACATGGTTGCCAACATCGGCTTGGCACGGCGAAGCTGCAGTCATCGGTGAGAAACTCCATACTGATGGACTTCTGAAATCACTTGACTTTGAATCATTTGAAGCATGTGAACCATACCTCATGGGCAAGATGACTAGAACCCCGTTTTCCGATATAATGGAGCGCGCAGGTGACTGTTAGAAATAATAACCGATGTATGCAGTCAAATGAGTGTTGAAGCATGCGATGGATATTGTTATTTGCTGATCTTCATAGATCATTTAAGTAGATATGAGTATATTTACTTGACGAAAAACAAGTCTGAAACATTTGAATAGTTTAAGGAGTTTCAGAGTGAAGTAGAAAAGCATCGTAATAAGAAGATAAAATTTCTATGATTTGATCGTGGAGGTGACTATCCGAGTCACAACTCAAGACACCTGGAACACCACAGCGTAATGGTGTGTCCAAACGTCGTAATTATACTCTATTAGATATGTTGTGTTCTATGATGTCTCTTACCAATTTGCCACTATTGTTTTGAAGTCATGCATTAGAGACAGACGTATTCACTTTAAATATGGCACCATCTAAATCCATTGAAACCTAAGCTATCATTTTTCTTAAAGTTTGGGGATGCGACCTTATGTCAAGAGGCGACAGCCAGATAAGGTCGAACGCAAAGCCGAAAAATGCGTCTTCATAGGATACCCTAAAGACACAATTGTGTATACCTTCTATCAATGATCCGAGGGCAAGATCTTTGTCGCCAGGAATGGATCATTTCTAGAGAAGGAGTTTCTCTCGAAAGAAGTGAGGGGGAGGAATGTAGAGCTTGACGAGGTTATCAAACCTTCTCTCGAATTGGAGAGTAGCAGAATACAGAAAGATGTCCTTGTGGGGCCTACACCAGATAGAGAGGAAGCTAATGATGATGATCATGAAACTTCGAATCGGGGTACTACTGAACTTCGTAGGTCGACCAGGACACGTATTACCCCTGAATGGTACGGTAATCATGTCTTGGACGTCATGTTGTTAGACAACGATGAACCCACGAACTATGAGGAACCGATGATGAGCCCTGTTTCCACAAAATGGCTAGAGGCCATGAAATCCGAAATATAGGATCCAAGTACGAGAACAAAGTCTGGACATTAGTGGACTTATTCAATGACCGAAAGGCCATTGAGAACAAATGGATCTTTAAGAAGAAAACATACACTGATGGTAATGTCGTCGTCTTTAAAGCTCGGCTTGTCGTAAAAGATTTTTGGATGTTTAAGGGGTTGACTATGTTGAGAATTTCTCACCCGTAGCGATGCTAAACTCTGTTAGGATTATGTTAACAAGTGCTACATTTTTCGATTATGAACTCCAATAGAATGACTTCAAAACTGTGTTCCTTAATTGTTAAATTAAGGAAGAGTTGTGATGCAATCCGAAAGTTTTGTCGATCTTAAGGATGCTAATTAATAAGGTATCCAAGCTCCAGCGATCCATTTATGTACTGATGCAATCCGAAAGTTAGAATATTTTCTTTGATGAGATAATCAAAACTTTTGGATTTATCCAAGCTTCTGAAGAAGCTTGTATTTACAAAAAAGTATGTGGATGACATATTATTGATTGAAAATGACGTAGAACTTCTGGAATAGCACATAGGGATATTTGAGCAAGAGTTTTTGAAAGAAAGACCTTGGGGATTGTCGGTGTCAAAACCGGCAGATCTCGGGTAGGGGGTCCCGAACTGTGCGTCAAGGCCGGATGGTAACAGGAGACAAGGGACACAATGTTTACCCAGGTTCGGGCCCTCTCGATGGAGGTAAAACCCTACTCCTGCTTGATTAATATTGATGATATGGGTAGTACAAGAGTAGATCTACCACGAGATCAAGGAGGCTAAACCCTAGAAGCTAGCCTATGGTATGATTGTGTATGATGATGATTCTTGTCCTACGGACTACAACCCTCCGGTTTATATAGACACCGGATAGGGTTAGGGTTACACGGAGTCGGTTACAATAGTAGGAGATCTTGAGTATCCGCATCGCCTAGCTTGCCTTCCACGCCAAGGAAAGTTCCTTCCGGACACGGGACGAAGTCTTCAATCTTGTATCTTCATAGTCCAGGAGTTCGGCCACTAGTAGAAAACAGGGCTATGGTCACGGGGCAATATTCACATTAGTCCCAGTTCAGTCTAGAACCGGGACTAATGTGAGCATTGGTCCCGGTTCATGCGGCTAAGGCATTAGTCCCGGTTCACCTGAGCCTTTTAGTCCCGGTTTAAGACACGAACCGGGGCTAAAGGGTGCGATGACCTTTAGTCCCGGTTCGTGCCTCAAACCGGGACTAAAGATTAGACCTTTAGTCCCGGTTTGAGGCACGAACCAGGACTAATGGGGTTGAGACCTTTAGTCCCGGTTCGTGCCACGAACCGGTACTAAAGGTCCCATTTTCAAACTCTACCCCCCCCCCCCCCTTGTGGATCGCCTTTTCAGATTTAAAAAAAATAAAAGAAAATGATGGAAATGTCAAAAAAATAAAAGAAAATAAGTTTCCCATGTGATATGTGGTCTAGTTGTTGGGAAAATTTGCAAACGTGAATTTTGACTTTATTTGCAAAATCTCTCTGAAATTTGTAAAAATTGGCATAACTTTTGCATACTAACTCGGATGAAAAAGTTTTTTATATGAAAAATCATCTACTCGAAAAGTTACATTCGAATTTAACTAGGGGAACCCTGTTAAACATTTTCAAAATCCTCAAAAACCTAACAGAAAAAAAGATACATGGCTTTTAAGATCTGGAGAGGCAAAAAAATTCGAAAAAATTCAAACTATGGTCAAACTGTGGTCAAACAATGGTCAAACTAATTATTCTAGAATATTAGTGTTACTAAATAATTATTTTAGTTATTTTGAATTTGGTCAAATCTGGTCAAACTATGGTCAAACTGTGGTCAAACAATGGTCAAACAATGGTCAAACTAATTATTCAAGAAATATTAGTGTTACTAACTAATTATTGTTTTTTAAAACAATACTTTCAACCTCAAACAGTGAAATGTGTCACTTCATGCTCAAGCAAAATTCCTGAGGGTTAATAGGATTGACATCTTACTATTGTCAGGAAAACAACAAGTGCAGACTTGGAAATGAGGGAGAATAGAACCCGGAAGTTAAGCGTGCTCAGGCTGGGGAGTGGGAGGATGGGTGACCGTTTGAGAAGTTAGATGATTTGGAATGAGTAGTGATGAGGGGGTGGTGATTAGGGATTAGAGAATAAAATAATTCAGAAATTTGAAAATAAAAAATCATAAAATTCAAAAAAAAAAATTCAAAAAAAATTGAAAAAAAATTCAAAATTTTTTTTCAGGACTCCCTTTAGGTGGAGCTCCACGTGGCCGTGCCCTTTAGTCCCGGTTCTGGATTGAGCCGGGACTAAAGGGGAGAGGCATTAGTACCGACCCTTTAGTCCCGGTTAAAAAACCGGGACTAAAGGGCCTTACCAACCGGGACTAAATCCCCTTTTTCTACTAGTGGGCGAAGGTATAGTCCGGCTACCCGAACACCCCCTAATCCAGGACTCCCTCAGTAGCCCCTGAACCAGGCTTCAATGACGACGAGTCCGGCGTACAGATTGTTTTCGACATTGCAAGGCGGGTTCCTCCTCCAAGTCCTTCATAGAAGATTGTAATCACCAAAAATAGTGTCCGTCTCTGCAAAATAAGTTTCCACATATTGCCATAGAGAGAATAATATTAACACAAATCAAATCTGCTGACGTATTACATAGTGCGTCAACACACTGCGGCCAAGCTCTTTATACAAATTGTTTTCACTTTTCCACCTCAGCGCGTTTAGCGAGGCGGTTTCCTTGGCACGTCTTGTCAAAGCAGAGATCGTGTGCCCCTTTTAACGGGATTCTCATCAATACGGACGTGGGTAACCCAACCGCGCCATTTACCACGGCGCTTGGAAGGCAAGCGAGTTTTATTAGGTAGGTGGGGACGCATAACCGCATCCGCCCATATAAGGGGATAAGGATCCACCTTTTCACCTACGCCTTCTTCCTCCTTTGCCAATCCATCTCTCGCGCACTCAAGCTCCAGCGCCCAAGCCCGATCTTCCCACCTCAACCTTCTCCAGCAATGTCCGGAGCGGGAGGCAAGTGGATGGTCTCCTCCGTTACGGAGGCTCAAGTAAAAAAGCTAAGGAAAGCCGGATACCTGTCCAAGGACATCCCGCACCGGCTTCCTGAGGAGGGGCAGCTTCACGTGGACTGAAGGTGGAGCTCCACGTGGCCGCGCCCTTTAGTCCCGGTTCTGGATTGAGCCGGGACTAAAGGGGAGAGGCATTAGTACCGACCCTTTAGTCCCGGTTCAAAAACCGGGACTAAAGGGCCTTACCAACCGGGACTAAATCCCCTTTTTCTACTAGTGGGCGAAGGTATAGTCCGGCTACCCGAACACCCCCTAATCCAGTGTGGATAAATGTACTGGAGATGTAATATTTGAATGAACTCGCTCGTTTTTATCCTGTGCGCTGAAAACTTGTTCATATGCGCTAAGCAATGCTTATGGAATTTAAAATATTATTTTTTATGCGGCCATTTATCAAAAATTGAGAAATGGCCAGTTGTCGGCTTCTGCCCCCATGCCGCTAGTGTTGGGGTGTTCGGGATAAACCTGAGCGCTCTTTTTCCCATGGTTGGGTCCTTCGAGGGAGGCGCTCAGCACAACGAACCAGGCAATCGGACTATAATGCTTGAACACTCTCACTTAGCCATAGAACTTTATAATTTTAAATTTCGGTGAAGCCCCTAGTTCGGAAGACCGAATTCGGGGCGCTATCCATGCCTTTGGCCGGACAGAGCCAGCTCCTCGCTTGAAGCGGCATAAGTCTTTAGGGACTCGAAAAACCTCTCGAACAGCGACCGGTCTGTCGCCTTATCATGACAGTCAGTTTTAGTTTTCTCCACTGAGGTGCTTAATCCAGCTGAACCGGGGCACAATCGCAGTGGTTCTCCTAGTGCTACCTTAGCCGATATAGCGGAACGTAAGGCACCTAAACATAGGAGCCGGGCAAACCCAACTATTGACCCAAATCATGATTCAGAGCCGATGCATATAGTGCTATAAGTTCGGGGTGCCACACTTGTGAAAGTGTACGGACTTCTCACGCCAGATCGAAGGGTACTGAAGCCCCTGGCGTGTTTGTCGTACCATGGTGTACGGGTGCGATCATGTTATTTCATAAACATATATATTAAAAGAGAATAATGAAAAAAATAGGCGAAAAGCTATGCATTGTTTATAAAGAGGCTATTTATCAAAGCCGAACGATACAAGTAGTGTGATAAGCAAAAAAATATTAGACTATTTAACATGTCCTGACCAGGGGCAGGCCGGGGAATTGAGTTCGGAACAAATATACCGCTCGTAGTAGAGACCACCTGAGAATTCCATAATGCGGCATAGATTTGTCTGCTTCCCTGGATCTTGCATCGTTTGTGCGGCAGCCGAATTGCCGAACAGGTCGTCCGAAGTGTGGAGTCCTGAAAGTAATAAAAAGAATCCGGCAGCCCCTAGTACGTTTTAAGCCGTATTGTGAGCATGCCGTTACTGTGCCCCTTCCCCTGTGCCCATGGTATTTCAAGGGCGTAATTATGTACGCGAGTTACTAGCTCCGCTATGTCGCGATGGCTGGGGTTGGGGCCGCATTGCTACGCCTGCTCAAAACGTGCCAGGCGGTCTTCACTACTGGAATCAGCTACTTTGCCATCTGCCAGCTCTTTGTCGTCTGCTAGCGGACGACAAAGAAGCTCTTTGCCATCAGCTACCCAAAAGCAGACGGCAAAGAATTGGCTGATGCCAAAGTACTTCTTTGCCATCGGCAAGATCTTTGCCGTCCGCTTGCGGATGGCAAAGAAGCTTTGCCGTCGGCTAGCGGACGGCAAAGAGGGAGGGGGCCCCACTGACGAGCTGGTTTAAAAAAACTTAACGGCCCCCCCTCTTTGCCGTCTGCTAGCGGACGGCAAAGAGCAAGTAAGCGGACGGCAAGGGGGGGCGGACGGCAAACGTTTAGGTTACTAACGGCGCCCCACCCCGCCCATCTCTCTCTGCTCGATCTGTCCCCGTCTCCTCCCCGACGACCTCCGCCATCCGCCGCCGCCCCCGCCACCCACCGTTGCCCCCTTGCCCCACCTCCCCTCGCCCCGTCGCCCCACCGTCCCAAGCACTCGCCGCCGCCGCCACCCGCCACCGCCCCCTGGCCCCACCGCCCCTCGCCCCGTCGCCCTCACCACCCACCACCGCCCCGGTGTCCCGTCGCCCGCGCCGGAGCCAGGCTCGCCGCGGGCCCCCTGCGTCCGCCTCGCGCCCCCCGTCCCGGAGCTAGGCTCGCCGCCGCCCCTGCACCCGCGCCGCCCCGGATGCAGGCTCGCCCCTAGGCCTGCGTCTGCCTCACCCCCCCCCACCCCGCCCCTACGTCCGCCTCGCGCCCCCCGCCCCGGAGCCAGGCTCGCCGCCGCCCCTGCGCCCGCGCCGCCCCCTCCATCCTTCATCGAGAGGAGCCAAGGTGAGCATTTTTTTGTTTTTTTCAACTTTTTTTCTTTGCTGTTTAGGTTTAATTAGGTTATTGATAGGTTTAGGTTAGTGGTTGGTTTAGGTTAGTGCTAGATATAGGTTTAGATTATTATTAGAAGAAGAAAGTTGAAAAAAAGAAGAAGAAGTAGAAGAAGAGGGAAAAGGAAAAAAAAAGGAAGAAGAATAAGAAGAAAGTTGAAAAACAGAACAATATAGAAGAGGAAAAAGGAGAAGAAGAAAGAAGAAGAAGAAGAAGAAGAAGAAGAAGAAGAAGAAGAAGAAGAAGAAGAAGAAGAAGAAGAAGAAGAAAGAAGAGGAGGAGGAGGAGGAGGAGGAGGAGGAGGAGGAGGAGGAGGAGGAGGAGGAGGGAGAAGAAGAAAGAAAAGTAGAAGAAAGAATAAGAAGAAGAAGACCCCGACGCGCCACCACGACACCCCGACCCCGACCCCCGACCCCCGACACCCCGACCCCGACCCCCGACACCCCGACCCCGACCCCTGACACCCCGGCCCGACACCCCGACCCCGACCCCGACCCCCGACACCCCGACCCCGACCCCCGACACCCCGACCCCGACCACCAACACCCCGACCCCGACCCCGACACGCCACCCCAACACCCCGGCCCGACACCCCGACCCCCGACACCCTGACACCACACCCCGACCCCGACACGACACCCCGATACCCCGACACCCGACCCCGACACGACACCCCGACCCCGACACCCCGATCCCGACACCACACCGCGACAACCGACCCCCTGACCCCCTGACCCCGACCCCCCGACCCCGAAACAGCACCCCGACCCCGACACGGCACCCCGACACCGACAGGACACCGCGACCACCGACACCTCCCGAAAAGGTGTTCTTGGGCCTTCCAGATGCCGACGGGGTCATATATTTGTGAATTATTAGTTAGGTCATATATTTTTTTGATTTTGTTATGAAAAACATCATATATAATTGTGTTGATCGTGTTGTTTTAAATGTGCAGTTGTTTCATCGCAGCGAGGTTTGGTGTTCGACGACCTCGCCATGCGTTTGACGAGCTCGGCCCCTTCGTTCGTGGGTGAGCACAAATGACAAGTTCTCCCCCCCCATTAATTATTTGATCTATTCTGATGAAACTTGATAGCTAGCTATATATGTGTCTTGAATCATCAGTATGCGTAACCAATATGTGTCTCCCGTTCGAAAGCATCATAGTTATAAATATGCATGCATTTGCATATTTATAACCTTGATTCTTTCGAATTGTCCAACGCTATCCATGGACAGCCCGAGTATGTGTAGATTGGGTTCGTTTTCCCATATGCTTTGCTCTGGATCCGACGCATAAATTTCGTCAGTGCCTCCCCTGTTGTTCTCCGGGTACACATCCTCTCTGTTTATTGTAGAGGCGTGTATCAGGAGAACAGCGGGGAGGTGCTGCCGAAATTTTGCGTCGGATCCGGAGCATAGCATGGGAAAATGAACCCAATCTACACATACACGGGTGGGATTAGGACCTATCATTACCTATTAGAGTGTAGGTTGCATGGACGTAATAAAATTGACAAAGTAGATCAACCGATGAATATATACATGGTGAATTACATATATAATTGTTGTGTGTCCAGTAGCTCTGAAAGTCAAGATGAGTGACCGTGTGTAGATGTATACCGGTCACACTGGTCAGAACAATGGAGCGCTGAATGGTTCACAAAAACCAAGGGGTTTGTGAAAGCCGCATTTGCAAATGGCCAAAAGAAAACCTGGTGCCCCTGTTTCCGGTGCGGCAATTGGGAAAAGAAGACAGAGGCTGAAATGGGCAAACACCTACAGAAGAGTGTTTTTACGCCTGATTATACGGTGTGGACATTTCATGGTGAGTCTGCCCAACATTACAGACATTCTACAGGTGTGAGGAGGGATACGAGGAGGAGGCGGATCATGTTATCCACAAGGAGTGCAAGCGCCTACTTCAGAACTTACGGCATGAGGTTCGGGTGCAGGCTGTTCGAGACTACTACGCCGGGCGTGGTATCAAGAAGCCCAAGCAGGAGTGCCGCGATAAGTTCTTGAGTAAGGAGCAGTACATGAAGGTAATTCTTAAGGCCTTGTACTTACTTCCTTCATTTAATAATTCATAGCCTTAGCGCTCAAGTTTCTATTTGCTAACTTAGGCCCCTCCGAGATGGTGTGCGGATCGGATGGATTGTTGGGAGGTGTAGGTCAATGTGTGGTGCTCAGAAGAATGGCTGGCCACCCACAAAGAGGCCAAGGACAAACGTTCCCAAATGGAAGGTGTGCCACACCACCAAGGCAGCTCCAACTTATTTCAGTACGGGCGGAACTAGGTATGTGGTTTGCTTCATGATTCATTCAATTCATTCATCATGCTAGCTTTAGCCCTTTAATTTCTAATTTACTTTGTTTCTCTCTTTCAGGCACGCTACAATAAGGCGGATAAGGTGCCAGAGGTGTACGACCTGTATGCCATGGCCCACACTGGCCCTTACAAGAAAGTCAAGGCATTCTCTGCGTCTGACCTCGAAGATCCAAAGAACTTCACCAACATCTCCGCCCACAACAAGCTCGTGTAATATAGAGATCAGGGGAAGGCGAGGAAAGGGGAGGACTTTAACCCGAGCCAGGGTCCCATTGATACAGAGCTGCTGATGATATCTGGTGGCGGGAGGTCCCATGGCTCCATAGCCATGGGAGATGGACTTATCCGTTGTCCTAGCACTCTCCCGGAGATCAAGGCGCGCCAGTCGAGATCCGCTCCTGAGATAAGGTCTCGTGAACGGCCAGTCCAACTCGCCTTCAAGGTTAGTTATACGTACTCAGCTATCTTTCTCCATTACATTGTGTGCGCTTCCATCAATGATTACAAATGGTCATGTGAGTGGTGTTGCAGGCTGCTATACAGAGTGAGAGAGAAAGAACGGAGAAACTTCTGGCGGAGGCGGCGGAGAGGCAGCGGGAGTTGGAGGAGAAGACGGCAAAGATGTTGGAGGAGGAGAGGGCACGGAGTGACATGCAGGCAAGGGCCATGTACGAGCTCCTTGTGGTAAGTTTCTTTTGCAGATTACTTGCTAGTCTTAACATTTGAGTCTCATTACTAACTAGTATGACTCTGTTGTGAAAACCAAATGTGCAGTCCGTGTGCGAGAAGTCCGGTCAGACCGCTCCGCCGATGCCAGTGATTGCTCCTAGGAGCATGGTGAGTTTAATTTGAATGGACATTACTTGCTAGTCTTAACATTTGAGTGTCATAATGCTAACGAGACATTGGAAATGATCTTTGGTGCAGCTTAACTCCCGAAACGCATCGAACGCTCCTTCTCCAGCTACCGGCGCGAGCCAACCCGCTCCTTCTCCAGCTACCGGCGCGAGCCAGCCCGGTCCTACACCTCCATGATCACGGTAAGTTTCTCTAGTGTTTTGCTTAACAAATGCATAAAGACCTAGACGTAGCTTTATTTCCTCCAATATGCTTACCATAATGACCTAGAGTTAGCTTCTTTTCCTCCAAAATGACTTAATAAGCTTACTGACCTCATAAACCATCCATTCTACCTAAGTTAGCTCTAAAACGATATGTACTTAGCTTACTTATGTAAAAAATTGCATAATTAACTTAGTTAGCTCATAAACGATCCATTTTACCTAAGTTAGCTCTAAAATGACTCATTTTACCTTAGTTAGCTTATAAGTGATCCAATTTATCCAAGTTAGCTCTAAAATGACCCATTTTACGTAGATTAGCTCCTAAATGATCCATTTTACCTACGTTAGCTTTAAAATGACCCATTTCACCTAGGTTAGCTCCAAAATGACCCATTTCACATATGTTAGCTCCAAAATGACCCATCTTACCTAGGTTAGCTTATAAATGATCCAGTTTATCCAAGTTAGCTCTAAAATGACCCAATTTACCTAGAGTAGCTACTAAACGATCCATTTCACCTAAGTTAGCTAAAAACGATCCATTTCACCTAAATTAGCTCTTAAACGATCCATTTCACCTAAGTTAGCTAAAAAACAATCCATTTCACCTTAGTTAGCTCAAAAAGATCCATTTCACCTTAGTTAGCTCATAAACGACCCATTTCAAGTAAGTTAGCTCATAAATGATCCATTTCACCTAAGTTAGCTAAAAAACAATCCATTTCACCTTAGTTAGCTCAGAAAGATCCATTTCACCTTAGTTAGCTCATAAACGACCCATTTCAAGTAAGTTAGCTCATAAATGATCCATTTCAACTAAGTTAGCTCATAAACAACCCATTTCAACTTAGTTAGCTCATAAACAACCCATTTCAACTTAGTTAGCTCATATATGATCCATTTCAACTAAGTTAGCTCATAAATGACATATACTTCTTGTTCTAGTCTTCTTCTTGTTTTAGTCTTCTTCTTGTTCTAGTCACCTATTTCTAACTTTCTTATTTACCATTTTGCAGATTTCATTCACTTCATGGAACCTAGCTTGCTATGATGGAGTGCTTGCTTTTCCTTTGATGAAACTTTGCATTGTATCTAGCTTGCTATGATGGAACTTCCTATCTTGATGAAACTTTGCATTGTAATATGTATATGGATGGAACTTGCTTATGTATGAACAATGTGTATGGATGAAACTTATGTGATATGTGATATGAAACTTATGTGATATGTGATATGTGATATGAAACTTATGTGCTGGATATCTGATATGCAAATATATCTATATATGCCATATATATTTGCTCTGAAAATTGTTGGATTCAAAAAAACAGAAAAAAGAGCCAATATGCAGGCTCTTTGCCGTCCGCCACCGACGGCAAAGAGCTCTTTGCCATCAGAAGCGGACGGCAAAGAGGCCACATGGCAGGCAGCTGTGCTTCCTGGGAGGCTGACCAATTTGGTCAGTTTGCCTACAGTGGCTGATGACAAAGGCTTTGCCGTCCGCGGCGGACGGCAAAGAGCCTGCCGTGTAGTGACGTCGGCTGACATCACACGGCGGACGGCAAAGGCCTTCCGAAGTTTGCCGTCAGCGGCGGACGGCAAAGTCCTGCCGTTAGCCACCTAACGGAGTAACAGCGCACTTATTGCCGTCTGCACTCTTTGCCGTCCGCTGCTGATGGCAAAGGCTCCTTTGCCGTCAGCCGCCCGAAGCAGACGGCCAAGTACCTGTTTGCCGAACCTTACTTTGCCGTCACCTTTTGTCGTCCGCGGCGGACGGCAAAGACCTTTGCCGTCAGCCATCCATGCCTTTGCCGTCCGCCATGGCTGACGGCAAAGTAGCTGATTCCTGTAGTGCTTGTTGTAGGTTACTCCGGGCGCGCTTGGCATTGTCTGGCTTTTTAACGACCGGATTGAAGAGTTGCCTAAAAAGGCTGCTTTGTACCTCTGCTGCGAGCGCCGCCGTGTGCTCCTCCGTACGGAGGGAACGTTCGGTGTTTCCGTTGACCGTGATTACTCTTCGAGGGCCTGGCATCTTGAGCTTGAGGTATGCGTAGTGCGGCACCGCATTGAATTTGGCAAATGCGGTTCGTCCGAGCAGGGCGTGATAGCCACTGCGGAACGGGACTATATCGAAGATTAACTCTTCGCTTTGGAAGTTATCCGGAGATCCGAAGACAACATCAAGTGTTACGGAGCCTGTACAGTTGGCTTCTACACCTGGTATAACGCCTTTAAAGGTCGTCCTTGTGGGCTTAATCCTTGATGGATCTATGCCCATTTTCCGCACTGTATCCTGATAAAGCAGGTTCAGGCTACTACCGCCATCCATGAGGACTCTTGTGAGATGAAATCCGTCGATGATTGGGTCGAGAACCAATGCGGCAAAGCCGCCATGACGGATGCTAGTGGGGTGGTCCCTTCGATCAAAAGTGATCGGGCAAGAGGACCATGGATTGAACTTTGGGGCGACTGGCTCCATCGCGTATACGTCCCGTAGCGCACGCTTCCGCTCCTTCTTGGGAATGTGGGCTGCGTATATCATGTTCACCGTCCGCACTTGTGGGGGAAACCCCTTCTGTCCATTGTTGTTCGGCGGCCTGGGCTCCTCCTCGTCATCGCTATGTAGCCCCTTGTCTTTGTTTTCGGCTCTTAACTTGCCTGCCTGCTTGAACACCCAACAATCCCTGTTGGTGTGATTGGCTGGCCTTTCGGGGGTGCCGTGGATCTGGCACAAGCGGTCGAGTATTCGGTCCAAACTGGACGGGCCCTGAGTATTCTTTTTAAATCGCTTTTTCCGCTGACCGGATTTATAGCCTCTGAATCCGGCGTTGACTGCCGTATCTTCATTGCTGTCGCTGCTACCGCGGCGCTTTTGCTTATTTCGACGTGTCATGCCACTTTTGTCCTTGGTATCCGAATTACCAGGGTTCTTTGATAAGTTGTTGCTGCGAGCTAGCCAGCTCTCTTCGCTCGCGCAAAAGCGGGTCATGAGTGTCGTGAGGGCTGCCATAGACTTCGGCTTTTCCTGTCCCAGGTGCCGGGCAAGCCACTCGTCGCGGATGTTATGCTTGAAGGCTGGTAGGGCCTCTGCGTCCGGACAGTCGACTATCTGGTTTTCTTTGTTAGGAACCGTGTCCAGAATTGCCTGGCCGATTCCTCTGGCTGCTGAATTATGTGGCTTAGGTCGTCGGCATCCGGTGGTCGCACATAAGTGCGCTGGAAGTTGTCGAGGAATGCGGCTTCCAGGTCCTCCCAAGAACCGATTGAGTCCGCTGGCATGCTGTTAAGCCAGTGCCGGGCCGGTCCTTTGAGTTTGAGAGGGAGGTATTTGATGGCGTGTAGATCATCGCCACGAGCCATGTGGATGTGAAGGAGATAATCCTCGATCCATACCACCGGGTCTGTAGTGCCATTGTATGATTCGATGTTTACGGGTTTGAAACCCTCTGGGATTTTATGATCCATTACTTCATCTGTGAAGCATAAAGGGTGTGCGGCGCCCCTGTACTGGGCTATGTCCCGACGCAGCTCGGAAGAGCTATGTCTGTTGTATTCGGCCCGGCCGGATTTATTGTGTCCGGAGTGAAGATCATCGTCACGTGTCGTCGGGCGCCTTCGCGATCCGTAGATCGATCTTGTTTGCCTTGCTTTATCCTCCAGTACATCTCGCAGTTCTGGCGCATTTTCCCGTGCCTTGGTTGAGCGGCGTCGGGGCATGGCTTGGGTGGAGGTTCGACAGGCCTCTCTGTCGCGGCCGCGAGGTGGCCGGTCTGCCATGTCGTGCGCTGGTGATGTAGGCGCTTCCTCCTCTGATCGGGGTAGCGGCCTGCGCTTAGGATAATTCTTGGAGGGGCGCTCGAGTTCGTACTCTTCGGCCGCAAGGGCTTCAGTCCATCTGTCAGCTAGCAAATCTTGATCAGCTCTAAGCTGTTGCTGCTTTTTCTTTAGGCTGTTCGCCGTGGCTAAAAGCCTGCGTTTGAAACACTCTTGTTCAGTGGGGTCTGATGGTACGACGAATTCGTCGTCATCGAGGCTTGCCTCGTCTTCGGAGGGAGGCATATAGTTATCGTCCTCAATCTCTCGTTCTGCCGCTCTCTCATGTGGGCTGTCTTCTCCATCTTCCTGCGCTGAATCTTGCTGGGTTGGGTGTTCTTCGGCGCTATCCAGGGTAGTATTATCTCCCGTGCCAGAATCACCGTTTTTGCTTTAGCGGGATTTACAGCGGCGTCGCTGATGTCGGCGCTTTGGCTGTTTCTTGGAGGTGTCATCCCCCGCTGTTCCATCGCCATCTCCATCCTTTGGAGTATCCACCATATATACGTCATATGACGAGGTGGCCGTCCAGCGCCCTACAGGTGCTGGTTCCTGTTCGTCTCCTACCTCGTCGTCCATACGTCGAAGTCTTCGGAGCCGAAGTCAAGCATGTCGGTGTAATCGTCGACAGTGGCTACCAAGTGGGTGGTGGGTGGGTTTTGAATTTCTTCATCGTCCGTATCCCATCCTCGCTGACTGTAATTCGGCCAGGGCTCTCCTGATAAAGAGAGAGACTTGAAAGAATTCAGGATGTCGCCAAAAGGCGAGTGCTGAAAGATGTCCGCGGCAGTGAACTCCATTATCGGCGCCCAATCGGCTTCGACTGGCAGGGGTGCGGGGGGTTCGGAGTCCGAGGAGGAGTCCGGACCTTCGGGATCACGGGTCACGCGGAGTGCGGGGCTGGCGTTCGGCTCGATCGCCTTTGAGATCGCAGCCCCCGAGGTGATGTCCAACCGCTCATCCTCAATTGGCGCAATAGGCTCCGAGTTAAGCATCGGAACCGGTGCGTGTGCGGCCTCCAGGACCCTGCTCGGAGGCAGAGCTAGATCATGCCCCTCGAGATAGTGCGGCGCGCTTGGCTGTGGCTCGAATCCGTCGAAGATCAAGTCTCCGCGGATATCAGCCATGTAGTTTAGGCTTCCAAACCTGACTTGATGGCCAGGGGCGTAGCTTTCGATCTGCTCCAGATGACCAAGCGAATTGGCCCGCAGTGCGAAGACGCCGAAGACGAAGATCTGTCCGGGGAGAAAAGTCTGACCCTGGACCTCATCGTTGTTGATGATCAGAGGAGCCATCGGGCCTAAAGGCGACGACACAAAGGAACTCTCAATGAAAGCACCAATGTCGGTGTCAAAACCGGCGGATCTCGGGTAGGGGGTCCCGAACTGTGCGTCAAGGCCGGATGGTAACAGGAGACAAGGGACACAATGTTTACCCAGGTTCGGGACCTCTCGATGGAGGTAAAACCCTACTCCTGCTTGATTAATATTGATGATATGGGTAGTACAAGAGTAGATCTACCACGAGATCAAGGAGGCTAAACCCTAGAAGCTAGCCTATGGTATGATTGTGTATGATGATGATTCTTGTCCTACGGACTACAACCCTCCGGTTTATATAGACACCGGATAGGGTTAGGGTTACACGAAGTCGGTTACAATAGTAGGAGATCTTGAGTATCCGCATCGCCTAGCTTGCCTTCCACGCCAAGGAAAGTTCCTTCCGGACACGGGACGAAGTCTTCAATCTTGTATCTTCATAGTCCAGGAGTCCGGCGAAGGTATAGTCCGGCTACCCGAACACCCCCTAATCCAGGACTCCCTCAGAGATCACGATCTTTAGAGATAAATTAAGACTCTTAATAGAACTTTCACAAAGTACATATCTTGACAAAGTTTTAAAAAAGTTTAAAATAGATCAGTCAAAGAAGGGGTTATTGCCCATATTGCAAGGTATGAATTTGAGTAAGACTCAATGCCCAACTATGGCAGAAGAAAGAAAAAAAGATAAAAGTTGTCCCTTATGCCTCAGCCATAGGCTCTATAATGTAGGCCATGTTGTGCACTAGACCTGATGTGTGTCTTTCCATTAGTATGACTGATAGGTACGAGAGCGATCCCGGAGTGGAACACTGGACAACGGTCAAAAATATCCTTAGATACCAAAAAAGAACTAAGAAAACGTTTCTCGTTTATGAAGGTGATAAAGAGCTCATCACAGAGGGTTACGTCAATGCTAGCTTTGACACTGATCCAAATGACTCAAAGTCTCAATCTAGAGACGTATTTATTTTTAATGGTGAAGCAGTCAGCTAGAATAATCAGTAAAATGGTTGTATGCATCACACTGATGCAGAGACCGAGAGTCGTCCTCCTTTTAAAAAAGAGTGGACACGTTGAGGTGTGTTGCTTCAGCTACCAATGTACCTCAAGTCAGGCCGCCTATAGCTTGTACATTCATCACGATGGACAAATAAATACTACACCAACCTTTATTTTAGTATTTCCGTCTACATATACCACTCCATATAGCAATCTCTGTTGCTCAACGTGTCTCTATTTTTACCACCACGCCTATGCTAACATATCACATGGGTGCTTTCCTCATATGTAGTCATGAGGGAATTGCAGACATTAAGCGAAAATCAATCATTCCTCAACATCTCGCTTGTAAATTTAGGATTAAGAGCCACCGGGAATCTAAGAGCTAGTTGGTTATAAGGTTATTGTACTCGGTATCACAAGGATTATAATTCTGTTTCTGCTAGAATCTGGACTTTCTGTAGTAGTGCCACTCACTGACAAGCTACACTAAGTAATAAACCCCATCCAAGTAATAGACCCCATCAAACTCTAAAAGTATCTTTCCCAAAAGGATTCACCAGATATACATTTTGGGTTCATCACATCTCTCTTTTCAAAGGAGAGAGCTCCAATGTCTCTGCAAGTGACGCCCATCTAATAATTCCAATTCTATATTGGACCACTGCTCAAGTACGAGTGCATAATGATATTGACTTAACTGGCTTCAACAAGTTAGCTTGTTGGATGAACAGAGATAGGATAACAAAGATCACTATAGTATAACATACTTCCGTGTTTACCAAATGCTATGTTTGCTAAGTAAATTTTTGACAGTGCTTATCCATGAAGTGTGTAAAGTTCTGATCACAATTCACAAGTACCAGTCGAAGTTTCAAAGAAAAGTAGTTTTTTTTTTGGAGCGGAGTCACTTACTCGGCCTTAAACTGAGGCCCTTACAAAGTACAAAAGCAGACAACTGAAGTGGAGTTCAAAATAGGGACACGGCCGACCAAAACATAGATAGTACGATACAAGCCGAAAGGCTAACAACAGCGACGCAGCGCCGGTCGCGGGCACATGAAAATGAGTTCACAGGTACCAGTCGAAGTTCCAAAGAAAATTAGTTTTCACAGTTTCCACGTTGAATTATTAATCTAGTTTTCCCTACATTATTTCTTTTTTTTTCTTTGAGGAATTCTACATTTCTAGATGCATGGGCTGAACACAGAACACTCAATGCGAATGCAAGCCGGAGAATACTCTGAGACAGACTGCCACACTGATCTCTTACATCATTCGCATAACAAATCGAGCAACATGCCGAATGATCAAACACATAATTAATGCGACTTATATCCAATTAATATGCCACCATGACTCATTTTTGTCGAAGTTATGCACTAATAAGATTTTTTTTTTCCGATAAAGGGTAGATTTTATTGACACAAATTGAAGTATTAAGTAGATACAAAACACCATGAGCAAACAACTAGTCTCTGCACAGCTAAGATGCACAGAATCATGCATAGCAAAGATGCATACAACCAACACTAACACACAGAAATAAACACGCTGGAAAATAGCAAAGTTGTATAAGACCTAAGCTATGCTTAAGCGAGAGAAAAAAAAGAAAAAGACCCCAAAGCTATCAACAACGATCGACAAAATTCAACAACGAACATATCCACACCAACCACATGAACATGGAGATTCTTAAACAACAACGCTTTCACCAAGGAAATGAATCTCAAGCATCATCGTCACCGGTTCCAATCAGCCAAGGTCAGAATCTAGGTTTTCACCATGAAGAATAAGTCTGAATATACCTGTGTAATGCATTCAACAAGGGAACGACACAGAACATTGTCATTGCCGAGTATAGCCAACTCAGGCCAGACCAAGGGTTTTCACCCCAGAGCTCGAGACTAGCACTGGTGGAAAAAGGGCCTTTGGTCGCGGTTCGCAACTGCCATTAGTCGCGGTTGCGCAACCGCGACCAAACAGGCGGGACTAAAGGCTCCACCCTTTAGTCGCGGTTGCTTAAGAACCGCGACTAAAGGCCCGTCCACGTGGGCGCCAGGTGGCCGTCGGGGCGGAGGACTTGTAGTCGCGGTTCTTCTGGCAAACCGCGACTAAAGACCGCCGCAGGTTTAGGATTTTAGCCCCCCCCCCCCTAAACCTGCCCCCCCCCCCTAAACCTGTTTTCTGTTTAATTTGTATTGTTTTATTTCTTTTATGCTTTATTTTAATTTTGAAGGAGTTTCACATATTCTACGCTACTACATACATGCATATGATTGTACAATTTCAAACAAATTTGAAATTAGAACCAAAAAGAATTCAAGAGGAATATACATTATATATTAAATATCATCGGATGACCATATACAATTTTGAACAAGTTTCCATACATAATTTAAGGCATATAAAGTTCTACGTCCTCGTAATGGTGTTCTCCTTTAGGATGGAGGACTTCCCTCCTGAACCATCCAGCTAGTTCCTCTTGAAGTGGTCGGAAGCGAGCTTCTGGACTAAGCATCATCCGGAGGTTATTCCTCTGAGCATTGGTATCACTCGGAACCCGCTCAGAGGTGTATCTCCGGATCATCTCACAGACATAGTATCCACATAGATTGGTCCCCGCTGGCTGAATATCCCCAGCATTCTTAGCCTTTGACTTTTTGAATTCTAGCTCTTTTTTGAATTCACCGACCTTTGTATCTACGAACCGTCTTCAAACCCTACGAGGCAAAGAAAATTAAATGAACAAGAGAGTTATTAGTTACTTGATATTAGGAAATGAACGAAATAGGCCGATCGATATAGAGCGCAAATGAATGAAAATAATTACTTCTGCAGCATTTTTCTCAGGTCGCCCCAAAGCTTTGGATCCATATTCAGAGAGTCGTGGACGAGACATTCTGAGGTGTCAACTTTAATTACTAGCAGAATCCAGTGGAACCTGCGGACACGATACATGCACAGTACGTCATGCATAACTCATCGATTAGCCGGCCACATACCATGCATGGAGTAAACAAAAGAGAATGTGCTCAAGACAGAAACACCCACCCAAAATGGTAAGGAAATAGAATATCACTTTTGAGTTCCTGCTTTGTAAGAAACTGCCACAGGTCTGCCTCCATGTCGTCGGGGTGATGCCGCAACACATATCCATTAACGATGTGTGGGTCAATGAACCCAACATCATGGATGTTCCTTACTCTGCATTCCTTAATCTTCATTCTGCATGTATAATAGTGGACACAACAATATAGTTAGGACATATATATAGTGCAGGCAATATGAACGAGATGGGGTAGAAATAAATCACTTACAGAATGTAGCAACTGATGATAGATTTGTCGAGCTCGCGCAGATTGAAAAGCTGGAACAATTCACTCAGATGAATTTGTACATAGTAATGTTTGAAGTGATGCTCATATCTAACTTCCGCATAAATATATTCGTTGGCGTTTTTATTTTTTATGTAACCCTTGTACCATTTCAGCAGACCTTTCATTTGTGGAGGTAGATCCTGTTCCTGCGCAGGCTCGACGAGAGGCCCATTCTTCACATATGTAATTACTACCTCCTTCACTGGCGCCTCATCAAGGCCTAACAGTTCACGAAGAGTAATACCTAAGTTGGCCGCTTGTTCTCTGGCACTCGTTGCAGTCAATCCAAGTGCTGCCGCAGCTGCTATGATATCGGGGTCATCCGGACCGGCGGCTTTCACTATAAGCGGGGCAATTGATTGTTTACTTTGTTCCCCGAGCTGGGCAACTCGTTTACTTTGTTCCGGATCGGGGTCATCCGCCCGCCCTTTCTTCTCCTTCAACATGAGTGCCTGCCTATGAAGTTCACGTGCATAGTCCTCAGGCAGATTCTTCGCGGCTTGGGACGATGTGCTCAAAAATGACTTAGCCCACTTCTTTTGCTCATCAGAAAATACTGGCTTGGGCTCGGGCTCTCTTTTCTTCTTGCAGTCCGCCTTCCATTTCTCAAGATCAGCAGCCGCGGCCGCGGCAGTTTCCTCGGCACTACGTTCCTAAGGCCTTGTGGGGAGAGGCTTCAGTGATGGCTCCGGTACCTTTGTGGTCTTAGGTACATAAGGGTCCGGGTTAATAATCCAGGACTGCTTCTGCTTCTTTGCCGGAGGTGGATTGGGGGGCGGCGTCTGATCACCCGCCGGACGAGGACTGGGGGGCGGCGTCTGATCACCCGCCGGACGTTGTGGACTGGGAGGCGTCGGCTGACGTGACGGAGGTGTAGGTGAACCGCCACCACCACCACCACCGCCGCCGCCGCCACCGCCACCACCACCACCGTAGGGGGGTGGACTTGTTGTCCTTGGCGCCTCGCCTGGAAACTTGATAAACTTCTTTTGCCATAGAATGAAATGGCGCTTGACATCTCCAAGTCTTTTCTCCCCTTCAGGTGTAGCAATGTCAATCTCCAGGTCCTCAAACCCTTGGACTATGTCCTCCACCGTGACACGAGCATAGCCATCTTGAATGGGGTTGTTGTGGTGGAGTGCTCCAGGTAAACATGGTAAAGCACTGCCGATGGCTACCTTCATGGACATGTTCCCGATAGGATAATACAGATGACATTCTTTCCTCTCCTTTATATCGTCCACGGGGTAGCGAGGAGGCTCCGGTGCAGTAATTTCGACCACCAGAGGCTCCGGTGCAGTAATTTCGATCGTCGGTGCATCTGCACCAGCCGGTGGGGCCTCCGTGGAAGCCACGCTGCTTCTCCGCTGCTGGCTATCGAGATCCGCTGGATGATCTTCATGCTGCGCCCAAGCTGCATCTCTTTCGGCTACTAGTACACTCACGGTTTTCTTCATCACATCCATTTTCGATGCCAACCGCGCCACAACATCTGCTTCCCGATCCATCTTTCTCTTACGGCTTCTGTAACCGTACGGGTCATCGTTCTGGGGGAACCCTATTTTCCACGGAATGTGCCCCATGCCTCGTACACGTCCTCCGTGTTCAGGATTCCCGAGGGCTTTTGTCAGTGCGTCGTTCTCTCTGTTGAACTTGATCTTCCCCTCTTGAGCATCCCTCATTGCGTCAATAAGGGCTTGGGTGGGTTTCATTATTTTGCCCTGGTAAACACACTCCCCTGTCTCCGGGTTCAGCGTTCCCCCATGCCCGTACCACCAGCTTTTGGCCCTTGGGTCCCATCCCTCCGTACCTGGACGGATTCCTCGCGCCCTCAGCTCGTTCTCCATCTTCGCCAACCTAGGCTGCCAAAGGCGATACCCTCCTGGCCCCATAATATGATTGTACTCCTTCTGAGCCGCATTTTCCTTATTTTTTTTCGATATTCGAATGAACTGCTCCGATTTCTTTTGCTTCACAAATTCTGGCCAATCATGTTTCAGTTTCTCATATTGTCCTTTGAAATCCGGAGTCTTGTTCTGCTTGACAAAGTCATGGTTTAGATTTTGCTTGAATTTCCGGAATGCGTCGGCCATCTTATGAAGAGCGAACTGTTTGACTAGCCTCCTCCTCTCCTTGTTTTCCTCAATCTTGTTACCCTCCTCATCGAATTTGTTGTATTCCGGAGGTAGAACGAAATGTTCCATAAGCTTCTTGAAGCAATCTTTTTTTGTTCTCTTATCGACAAAAGTGAAACCAGCAATTCGTGCCTTCTTTGGCTCATTCCACTCCTGGACGGTGATCGAGACGTTGTCTCTAACAACGGCTCCGCATTGGCTGACAAACTTGATGGCGTTCTTGCGGGGCTCCAGCGGTCTGCCGGTTGCACTGTCGACAACCTCGATGGTGCATGTTTCCCCTTGTTTCATCGTCTTGGTTGCGCCACGCTTTGACGACGTACTCGATTGTTTCGACGATCCGGCCGAGGGCTAAAATAAGAAAGAGATTCGCGCCCGTTAGTACACACATATTTATTCAAATCAGTTAGTTTGTATCACCAGAGGCTCAATGTATATATATACCTCGGCGCCGGAGGTGGTTGCTACTTCCATTTGAAGATCGTCGTTTATCGACGTTTGTTCGGCATCATCTTGCTGACGGCGCCCTTCATCTTCACCGTCAAGGTTCAGATAAGAAGAGACATCATCTTCTTCTTGTCCGGTCGGCACATATTGAATATCGCCGTTTATGATGCAGAACATATGTGCTTCACCGTCCGGATCATAGTTGTCCATAATCGGTTCAGCTCTATCGCCCGCCATTATATCAGTCCTGAAAACATGTAGTAAAAACAAATTAATTAAGTGAAGAAGGGGGGCGGTGGCGGTGGCGGTGGCGAAAGGGCGGTAGCAAAAGGAGGGGGCGAGGAAGGGGTGGGAGAGGGTGTCGCGGTAGAGCGCGAGACGGGGCGGCAGACGACGGCGCCACGGAGAGGGAGGCGAGGACAACACACATGTATAACCCTCGCCATTTGGTTAATTATCAAATTTTACGGTTTTTTGTTAATTATCAAGTTTTAAGTTACTTATTTTCTTCTTCCTTTTTCCTTCTTCTTTCGTTTGGTTTTCATTTGGTTTTCATTTGGTTTTCATTTTTTTCTTCTTCCTTTTTCTTTCTTGTTTTTTCTTCTTCCTTTTTCTTTTTTCTTTCTTTCTTCTTTCTTCTTCTTCCTCTTTCTTCTTTCTTCTTTCTTCTTTCTTCTTCTTCCTTTTTCCTTTCTTCTTCTTTCTTTCTTCTTCTTCCCTTTCTTCTTCTTTCTTTCTTCTTCCCTTTCTTCTTCTTTCTTCTTCTTTCTTTCTTCTTTCTTTCTTCTTCTTCCTTTTCTTCTTATTCCTTTCTATTCTTTCTTTCTTCTTCTTTCCTTTTTCTTTTTTCTTTCTTTCTTCTTCTTCCTTTCTTCTTCCTTTCTTCTTCTTTTTTTCTTCTTCCTTTTTCTTTCTTCTTTCTTTTGGTTTTCATTTGGTTTTTATTTGGTTTTTATTTGGTTTTCATTTTTTTTCCTTTTTCTTTCTTTTTTTTTCTTTTTTCTTCTTCCTTTTTCTTCTTTCTTTTTTTCTTCTTCCTTTGTTTTTCTTCTTCCTTTCTTTTTTCTTCTTTCTTTTTCTTTCTTGTCTTTTTTCTTTCTTCCTTTTTCTTTCTTCTTCCTTTGTTTTTCTTCTGTTTTTTTGTTTTCTTTTGTTTTTTCTTCTGTTTAATTTGTTTTTCTTTCTTCTTCTTCCTTTTTCCTTTTTATTTTTCTTCTTCTTCTTTTTCCTTAAGCAGGGCCGGCCGGCGCCGGCCAGCAGGCGGACGGCAGGGCGCGCGACGGGCGGCGGGCGGCAGGGCGTCGGACGGCGGGCGGCAGGGCGGCGGGCGGCGCGCGAAGGACACGGCAGGCAGGGCCAGCGGGCGGCGGGCGGCAGGGCTTCGGGCGGCGGGCAAGGGCGCAGGGCACGGGCGGCGCTCACTGGGGACGGGGGGCGGCGGCGCGCAGGGCTTCGGCGTCGGGGCAGGGCTTCGGCGTCAGCGTCGGCGTCGATCGGCGTCGGGGCAGCGCTTCGGCGTCGAGAGAGAGGAGAATGGGAAGTGGCAAAACTGCCAAGTGCAGTATTTATAGACGCAGCTTTAGTCGCGGTTGGTGTGGCCTTTAGTCGCGGTCCGCCACACCAACCGCGACTAAAGCTAGCCTTTAGTCGCGGTCCGCCACACCAACCGCGACTAAAGGGTTTTGGCGCCGCTTCGTTCCCGCGCAGGAAGAACCTTTAGTCGCGGTTGGTGTGGCGGACCGCGACTAAAGGCTAGCTTTAGTCGCGGTCCGCCACACCAACCGCGACTAAAGGTCTGTGCTGGCACTGGCGCGGTGCGGTGGGATGTTTAGTCCCACCTCGCTAGCCAAGAGGCTTCGACAATGGTTTATAAGCGCGGCTGCGCTGACCACTTCGAGCTCCTCTCAAATGCAGGCTTACGGGCCTATTCTGTTACTACTAGCCTCTGGGCCTACTGGGCCTTCTTGCGGGCCTGAATCCTGGCCCAATAATGGGTTTCTAGTCGTATTCAGGCCGTGGTGGCCCAGTAGGTGGCATACTTTTTATTTTTTGCCTGTTTTTTGTTTTCATTTTTGCTTTATTTATTTTGTTTTGTTTCTACTTACAACAAAAAACTTATTTATTTTATTTTATTTTGTTTCTAATTACTTAATTATTTTACTTTATGATAATTATTTTTGCTATTAAAGTTTCTAATTACTTATTTATTTATGTTATTAAAATCTTAAAAATACAATTATATATCAAAAAAATCAGAAAATAAAACTAATTCATTTTAAATTCTTGTTTTTCTTCTGTTTTTTTCTTCCTTTTTTCTTCTTTTTTTTTCTTCTGTTTTTTTCTTCCTTTTTCTTGTTTTTCTTCTTTTTTTTCTTCCTTTCTTTCTTTTTCCTTTTTTCTTCTGTTTTTCTTCTGTTTGTTTTTTTCTTATGTTTTTCTTCTGTTTGTTTTTTCTTCTGTTTTTCCTTTTTTCTTCTGTTTGTTTTTTTCTTCTGTTTTTCCTTTTTTCTTCTGTTTTTTTCCTTTTTCCTTCTTTCTTCTTCTTCCTTTTTCCTTTTAAAATCAGAAAAATAAAACTAATTCATTTTAAAATCTTAAAAATACAATTATATATCAAAAAAATCAGAAAAATAAAACTAATCCCTTGAAGGTTTGACAAAAGGTTTGATACATCATTCAGTTCATCGACCAAATACAAAGTTTGGTACAATAAATTATTACACATCAATTCTTCCCTTGTGTCCCTGCTTGCTTACGATTGTGCCGTATCCATGGAGCATCCTCATCATTTAACTTAATGCTTGGGTCGGTGTTCACTTTGAAGGGCGGAATTTCACCAAACATATTATAATCTTCTGACATGTCTGTCTTGTCCTCCACTCCCAAGATGTTTCTTTTCCCTGAAAGAACAACGTGGCGCTTTGGATCATCGCATGATGTACTGATCGTTTTCTTATCTTTCCGTTTCCTCGGTTTGCTACTCATGTCCTTCACATAGAAAACCTGAGCGACATCTTTCGCTAGGACGAATGGTTCGTCAAGGTAACCAAGATTGTTGAAATCCACCATTGTCATTCCGTATTGCTGGTCCACCTTTACCCCACCTCCTGTTAGCTTGAACCATTTGCACCGGAACAAAGGGACCTTAAAGGAGGGTCCATAGTCAAGTTCCCATATCTCCTCTATGTAACCATAATATGTGATCTTTTGCCCATTCTTGGTTGCTGCATCAAAGCGGACACCACTGTTTTGGTTGGTGCTCTTTTTATCTTGGGCGATCGTGTAAAATGTATTCCCATTTATCTCGTACCCTTGGAAAGTCGTTATAGTCGAAGATGGTGTCTTGGCCAACATGTACAGCTGATCTACAACATCATTGTCATTCATTAAATGTTTTCTCAACCAACTGCCGAAAGTCTCCATGTGGGCCATCCTAATCCAGGATTCAGGCTTCCCCGGGTTGTCCGAGCGTAAAATATTCTTGTGTTTCTCAAAGTACGGAGCCACCAAGCTGGAATTGGTCAGTACAGTGTGGTGTGCTTCAGTCAGAGAATGGCCGTCCATACATATCGTTGATTTCCTTCCGATCGTGCCTTTTCCACTTAGTCTCCCCTCGTGCCGCGATCGAGGAAGGCCAATCGGCTTAAGGTCAGGAACAAAGTCAACACAAAACTCAATTACCTCCTCATTTCCATAGCCCTTGGCGATGCTTCCTTCTGGCCTAGCACGGTTACGAACATATTTCTTTAATACTCCCATGAACCTCTCGAAGGGGAACATATTGTGTAGAAATACAGGACCGAGAATGAAAATCTCTTCGACTAGGTGAACCAGGAGGTGCGTCATAATATTGAAGAAGGATGGCGGGAACACCAACTCGAAACTGACAAGACATTGGACCACATCGTTCTGTAACCGTGGTAGATCTTCTGGATTGATTACCTTCTGAGAGATTGCATTGAGGAATGCACATAGCTTCACAATGGCTACTCGAACATTTTCCGGCAGGAGCCCCCTCAAAGCAATCGGAAGCAATTGCGTCATTATCACGTGGCAGTCGTGAGACTTCAGGTTTTGGAACTTTTTCTCCGCCATGTTTATTATTCCCTTTATATTGGACGAGAATCCAGACGGGACCTTCATACTGCTCAGGCATTCAAAAAAGATGACCTTCTCTTCTTTGGTCAAAGCGTAGCTGGCACGACCTTGAAACCATTCCGGATGCCGGTCATCAGGGTCTTTCAAACGTTGTGTTGGGGAACGTAGCAGAAATTCAAAAAATTTCCTACGTGTCACCAAGATCTATCTATGGAGAGACCAGCAACGAGGGGAAGGAGAGTGCATCTACATACCCTTGTAGATCGCTAAGCGGAAGCGTTCAAGTGAACGGGGTTGATGGAGTCGTACTCGTCGTGATTCAAATCACCGATGACCAAGTGCCGAACGGACGGCACCTCCGCGTTCAACACACGTACAGCCCGGTGACGTCTCCCAAGCCTTGATCCAGCAAGGAGAGAGGGAGAGGTTGAGGAAGACTCCATCCAGCAGCAGCACAACGGCGTGGCGATGATGGAGGAGCGTGGCAATCCTGCAGGGCTTCGCCAAGCACCACAGAAGAGGAGGAAGAAGAGACGCAGGGCTGCACCAACGAGAGAGATAGAATCGCGTGTTGTGGGCAGCCCCCTAGGCCTCATATATATAGGGGAAGGGGAGGGCTGCGCCCCCTCTAGGGTTTCCCACCCCTAGGGGGGCGGCAGCCCTAGATGGGCAAGGGGGAGGCGGCCAAGAAGGGGGGAGAAGGGGAGGCGCAGCTAGATGGGCCATAAGGCCCATCTGCTCTAGGGTTTGCCCCCCTTCCCACTCCCTTGCGCCTTGAGCCCCTGGGGGGGCGCACCAGCCCACCTGGGGCTGGTCCCCTCCCTCACTTAGCCCACGTAAGCCTCCGGGGCTTGTGGCCCCACTTGGTGGACCCCCGGACCCCTCCGGTGGTCCCGGTACGTTACCGATAAAACCCGAAAATCTTTCGGTGACCAAAATAGGACTTCCCATATATAAATCTTTACCTCCGGACCATTCCGGAACTCCTCGTGACGTCCGGGATCTCATCCGGGACTCCGAACAACATTCGGTAACCACATACAAGCTTCCTTTATAACCCTAGCGTCATCGAACCTTAAGTGTGTAGACCCTACGGGTTCGGGAGACATGCAGACATGACCGAGATGTTCTCCGATCAATAACCAACAGCGGGATCTGGATACCCATGTTGGCTCCCACATGTTCCACGATGATCTCATCGGATGAACCACGATGTCAAGGACTTAATCAATCCCGTATACAATTCCCTTTGTCTATCGGTACGATACTTGCCCGAGATTCGATCGTCGGTATCCCGATACCTTGTTCAATCTCGTTATCGGCAAGTCTCTTTTACTCGTTCCGTAGTACATCATCCCGTGATCAACTCCTTGATCACACTGTGCACATTATGATGATGTCCTACCGAGTGGGCCCAGAGATACCTCTCCGTTTACACGGAGTGACAAATCCCAGTCTCGATTCGTGCCACCCAACAGACACTTTCGGAGATACCCGTAGTGTACCTTTATAGCCACCCAGTTACGTTGTGACGTTTGGCACACCCAAAGCATTCCTACGGTATCCGGGAGTTGCACAATCTCATGGTCTAAGGAAACGATACTTGACATTAGAAAAGCTTTAGCATACGAACTACATGATCTTGTGCTAGGCTTAGGATTGGGTCTTGTCCATCACATCATTCTCCTAATGATGTGATCCCGTTATCAATGACATCCAATGTCCATGGTTAGGAAACCGTAACCATCTATTGATCAACGAGCTAGTCAACTAGAGGCTTACTAGGGACATGGTGTTGTCTATGTATCCACACATGTATCTGAGTTTCCTATCAATACAATTCTAGCATGGATAATAAACGATTATCATGAACAAGGAAATATAATAATAACCTATTTATTATTGCCTCTAGGGCATATTTCCAATAGTCTCCCACTTGCACTAGAGTCAATAATCCAGCTCACATCGATATGTGATTGCAATGATTCCAACACCCAAGGTCACATCCCCATGTGACTAACACCCAAAGAGTTCACCAGAGTCAATAATCTAGTTCACATTACCATGTGATTAACACTCAATGAGTTCTGGGTTTGATCATGTTATGCTTGTGAGAGATGTTATAGTCAACGGGTCTGAACGTTTCAGATCCGTGTGTGCTTTACAAATCTCTATGTCATCTCCTAGATGCAGTTACCACGCTCTATTTGGAACTATTCCAAATAACTGTTCTACTATATGAATCCAATTTACTACTTAGTATAATCTGGATCAGTGTCAAAGTTTGCATCGGCGTAACCCTTTACGACGAACTCTTTTCCACTTCCATAATCGAGAAAATTCCTTAGTCCACTAGTTACTAAGGATAACCTTGACCGTTGTCCTGTGATCCATTCCTGGATCACACTTGTACCCCTTGACTGACTCATGGCTTGGCACACTTCAGGTGCGGTACAACATAGCATACTTTAGAGCCTATGTCTAAGCATAGGGGACGACCTTCGTCCTTTCTCTCTATTCTGCCGTGGTCAGGTCTTGAGTCTTACTCAATACTCACACGTGTAATACAGCCAAGAACTCCTTCTTCGCTGATCTATTTTTGAATTCCTTCAAAATCTTGTCACGGTATGTATTCATTTGAAAGTACTATTAAGCGATTTTGATCTATCCTTATAGATCTTGATGCTCAATGTTCAAGTAGCTTAATCCAGGTTTTCCATTGAAAACACTCTTCAAATAACCCTATATGCTTTCCAGAAATTCTACATCATTTCTGATCAATAACATATACTCATCAGAAATTCTATAGTGCTCCCACTCACTTCTTTGGAAATACAAGTTTCTCATAAACTTTGTATAAACCTAAAATCTTTGATCAACTCATCAAAGTGTACATTCCAACTCCGAGATGCTTACTCCAGTCCTCAGGAGGATGCTGGTGCTTTGCATACTTATTAGCATCTTTCAGGATTGACAAAACCTTCTGGCTGTATCACATACAACTTTTCCTCAAGAAAATTGTCGAGGAAGCAATGTTTTGACATCCTATCTGCACAATTTCATAAATAATGCAGTAATCGCTAACATAATTCCAACAGACTCTTAGCATCGCTACGAGTGAGAAAGTCTCATCGCAGTCAACTCCTTGAACTTGTCGGAAAACATCTTAATGACAAGTCGAGCTTTCTTAATGGTGACATTTACCATCATTGTCTGTCTTCCTTTTAAAATCCATCTGTACTCAACAGCCTCACGACCATCGAGCCGTTCTGCCAAAGTCTACACTTTGTTTTCATACATGGATCCTTTCTCGGATTTTATGGCCTCGAGCCATTCATCGGAATCCGGGCCCACCATCGCTTCTCCATAGCTCGTAGGTTCATTGTTGTCTAGCAACATGACTTCCAAGACAGGATTACGTACCACTCTGAAGTAGTACGCATCCTTGTCATCCTATGAGGTTTGGGAGTGACTTGATTCGAAGTCTCATGATCACTATCATAAGCTTCCACTTCAATTGGTGTAGGTGCCATAGGAACAACTCCTGTGCCCTGCTACACACTAGTTGAAGTGACGGTTCAATAACCTCATCAAGTCTCCACCATCCTCCCACTCAATTCTTTCGAGAGAAACTTTTCCTCGAGAAAGGACCCGATTTGAGAAACAATCCTTATTGCTTTCGGATCTGAGACAGGAGGTATACCCAACTGTTTTGGGTGTCTATGAAGATGCATTTATCCGCTTTGGGTTCGTGCTTATTAGCCTGAAACCTTTTCACATAAGCGTCGTAGCCCCAAACTTTTAAGAAACAACAACTTAGGTTTCACTAAACCATAGTTCATACGGTGTCGTCTCAACGGAATTACGTGGTGCTCTTATTTAAAGTGAGTGCGGTTGTCTCTAATGCCTAACCCATGAACGATAGTGGTAATTCGACAAGAGACATCATGGTATGCATTATATCCAATAGGGTGCAACTATGATGTTCGGACACACCATCACACTATGGTGTTCCAGGCGGTACTAGTCGTGAAACAATTTCCACAATGTCTCAATTGTGTACCAAACTCGCAACTCAGATATTCATCTCTATGATCATATCATAGATATTTTATCCTCTTGTCACGACGATATTCAACTTCATTCTGAAATTACTTGAATCATTCAATAATTCAGCCTTGTGTTTCATCAAGTAAATATGCTCAGTATCTACTCAAATCATCTGTGAAGTAAGAGCATAACGGTATCCACTGCGTGCCTCAGCACTCATTGGACTGCACACATAAAATGTGTTACTTCCAACAAGTTGCTTTCTTGTTCCATTTTACTGAAACCGAAGCTTTCAGTCATCTTGCCCATGTGGTATGATTTGCATATCTCAAGTGATTCAAAATCAAGTGAGTCCAAACGGTCCATCTGCATGGAGTTTCTTCATGCGTATATACCAACAGACATGGTTCACATGTCTCAATCTTTTCAGAAATGAGTGAGTTCAAAGATCCATCAACATGGAGCTTCTTCATGCGTTTTTATACCAATATGACTTACATGGCAGTGCCACAAGTAGGTGGTACTATCATTACTATCTTATATCTTTTGGCATGAACATGTGTATCACTATGATCGAGATTCAATAAACCATTCATTCTAGGTGCAAGACCATTGAAGGTATTTATTCAAATAAATAGAGTAATCATTATTCTCTTTAAATGAATAACCGTATTGCGATAGACATAGTCCAATCATGTCTATGCTCAACGCAAATACCAAATAACAATTATTCAGGTTTAACACCAATCTCGATGGTAGAGGGAGCATGCGATGCTTGATCGCATCAACCTTGGAAACATTTCCAACACATCTCGTCAGCTCACCTTTAGCTAGTCTCCGTTTATTCCGTAGCTTTTATTTCGAGTTACTAACACTTAGCAACCGAACCGGTATCTAATACCCTGATGCTACTAGGAGTACCAGTAAAGTACACATTCACATAATGTATATCTAATATACTTCTACCGACAGCCTTTCTCATCTACCAAGTATCTAGGGTAATTCTGCTCCGGTGGTTGTTCCCCTTATTACAGAAGCACTCAGTCTCGGGTTTGGGTTTAACCTTGGGTTTCTTCACTAGAGCAGCAGCTGATTTGCCGTTTCATGAAGTATACCTTCTTGCCCTTGCCCTTCTTGAAACTAGTGGTTTCACTAACCATCAACAATTGATGCTCCTTCTTGATTTCTACTTTCGCGGTGTCAAACATTGCGAATATTTCAAGGATCATCTTATCTATCCCTGATATGATATAGTTCATCACGAAGCTCTAGCAGCTTGGTGGCAATGACTTCAGAGAAACATCACTATCTCATCTTGGAAGATCAACTCCCACTTGATTCAAATGATTTTTGTACTCAGACAATCTGAGCACAAACTCAACAATTGAGCTTTTCTCCCTTAGTTTGTAGGCTAAGAAAATCGTCGGAGGTCTTATACCTCTTGACGTGGGCACGAGCCTGAAATTCCAATTCCAGCCCTCGAAACATCTCATATGTTTCGCGACGTTTCAAAACGTCTTCGGTGCCTCAACTCTAAACCGTTTAACTGAACTATCATGTAGTTATCAAAACGTGTATGTCAGATGTTCGCAACATCCACAGACCACGTTCGAGGTTCAGCACACTGAGCAGTGCATTAAGGACATAAGCCTTCTAAGAAGCAATGAGGACAATCCTCAGTCTATGGACCTAGTCCGCATAATTGCTACTATCAACTTTCAACTAAATTTTCTCTAGGAACATATCTAAAACAGTAGAACTAAAGCGCGAGCTACGACATAATTTGCAAAAACCTTTTTGACTATGTTCAGGATAATTAAGTTCATCTTATGAACTCCCACTCAGATAGACATCCCTCTAGTCATCTAAGTGATTACATGATCCGAGTCAACTAGGCCGTGTCCGATCATCACGTGAGACGGACTAGTCAACGTCGGTGAACATCTTCATGTTGATCGTATCTTCCATACGACTCATGCTCGACCTTTCGGTCTTCTGTGTTCCGAGGCCATGTCTGTACATGCTAGGCTCGTCAAGTTAACCCTAAGTGTTTTGCATGTGTAAAACTGTCTTACACCCGTTGTATGTGAACGTAAGGATCTATCACACCCGATCATCACGTGGTGCTTCGAAACGACGAACTGTAGCAACGGTGCACAGTTAGGGGAGAACACTTCTTGAAATTGTTGTAAGGGATCATCTTATTTACTACCGTCGTTCTAAGCAAATAAGATGTATAAACATGATAAACATCACATGCAATCAAATAGTGACATGATATGGCCATCATCACTTTGCTCCTTTTGATCTCCATCTTCGGGGCTCCATGATCATCATCGTCACCGGCATGACACCATGATCTCCATCATCATGATCTCCATCATCGTGTCTTCTTGAAGTTGTCACGTCATCTATTACTTCTACTACTACAGCTAACGGTTAGCAATAAAGTAAAGTAATTACATGACGTTTATGTTGACACGCAGGTCATGAATGAATAAAGACAACTCCTATGGCTCCTGCCGGTTGTCATACTCATCGACATGCAAGTCGTGATTCCTATTACAAGAACATGATCATCTCATACATCACATATATCATACATCACATCCTTTGGCCATATCACATCACAAGGCATACCCTGCAAAAACAAGTTAGACGTCCTCTAATTGTTGTTTGCATGTTTTACGTGGCTGCTATGGGTTTCTAGCAAGAACGTTTCTTACCTACGCAAAACCACAACGTGATATGTCAATTGCTATTTACCCTTCATAAGGACCCTTTTCATTGAATCCAATCCGACTAAAGTGGGAGAGACTGGCACCCGTTAGCCACCTTATGCAACTAGTGCATGTCAGTCGGTGGAACCTGTCTCACGTAAGAGTACGTGTAAGGTCGGTCCGGGCCGCTTCATCCCACGATGCCGCCGAATCAAGATAAGACTAGTAACGGCAAGCATATTGAACAAAATCAACGCCCACAACTACTTTGTGTTCTACTCGTGCATAGAATCTACGCAATAGACCTAGCTCATGATGCCACTGTTGGGGAACGTAGCAGAAATTCAAAAATTTTCCTACGTGTCACCAAGATCTATCTATGGAGAGACCAGCAACGAGGGGAAGGAGAGTGCATCTACATACCCTTGTAGATCGCTAAGCGGAAGCGTTCAAGTGAACGGGGTTGATGGAGTCGTACTCGTCGTGATTCAAATCACCGATGACCAAGTGCCGAACGGACGGCACCTCCGCGTTCAACACACGTACAGCCCGGTGACGTCTCCCAAGCCTTGATCCAGCAAGGAGAGAGGGAGAGGTTGAGGAAGACTCCATCCAGCAGCAGCACAACGGCGTGGTGATGATGGAGGAGCGTGGCAATCCTGCAGGGCTTCGCCAAGCACCACAGAAGAGGAGGAAGAAGAGACGCAGGGCTGCACCAACGAGAGAGATAGAATCGCGTGTTGTGGGCAGCCCCCTAGGCCTCATATATATAGGGGAAGGGGAGGGCTGCGCCCCCTCTAGGGTTTCCCACCCCTAGGGGGGCGGCAGCCCTAGATGGGCAAGGGGGAGGCGGCCAAGAAGGGGGAAGAAGGGGAGGCGCAGCTAGATGGGCCATAAGGCCCATCTGCTCTAGGGTTTGCCCCCCTTCCCACTCCCTTGCGCCTTGAGCCCCTGGGGGGGCGCACCAGCCCACCTGGGGCTGGTCCCCTCACTCACTTAGCCCACGTAAGCCTCCGGGGCTTGTGGCCCCACTTGGTGGACCCCCGGACCCCTCCGGTGGTCCCGGTACGTTACCGATAAAACCCGAAAATCTTTCGGTGACCAAAATAGGACTTCCCATATATAAATCTTTACCTCCGGACCATTCCGGAACTCCTCGTGACGTCCGGGATCTCATCCGGGACTCCGAACAACATTCGGTAACCACATACAAGCTTCCTTTATAACCCTAGCGTCATCGAACCTTAAGTGTGTAGACCCTACGGGTTCGGGAGACATGCAGACATGACCGAGATGTTCTCCGGTCAATAACCAACAGCGGGATCTGGATACCCATGTTGGCTCCCACATGTTCCACGATGATCTCATCGGATGAACCACGATGTCAAGGACTTAATCAATCCCGTATA
Organism: Aegilops umbellulata; assembly: GCA_032464435.1. Taxonomy (NCBI): domain Eukaryota; kingdom Viridiplantae; phylum Streptophyta; class Magnoliopsida; order Poales; family Poaceae; genus Aegilops; species Aegilops umbellulata. The sequence goes on from CP136060.1 coordinate 558,559,783, forward strand.
CAATTCCCTTTGTCTATCGGTACGATACTTGCCCGAGATTCGATCGTCGGTATCCCGATACCTTGTTCAATCTCGTTACCGGCAAGTCTCTTTTACTCGTTCCGTAGTACATCATCCCGTGATCAACTCCTTGATCACACTGTGCACATTATGATGATGTCCTACCGAGTGGGCCCAGAGATACCTCTCCGTTTACACGGAGTGACAAATCCCAGTCTCGATTCGTGCCACCCAACAGACACTTTCGGAGATACCCGTAGTGTACCTTTATAGCCACCCAGTTACGTTGTGACGTTTGGCACACCCAAAGCATTCCTACGGTATCCGGGAGTTGCACAATCTCATGGTCTAAGGAAACGATACTTGACATTAGAAAAGCTTTAGCATACGAACTACATGATCTTGTGCTAGGCTTAGGATTGGGTCTTGTCCATCACATCATTCTCCTAATGATGTGATCCCGTTATCAATGACATCCAATGTCCATGGTTAGGAAACCGTAACCATCTATTGATCAACGAGCTAGTCAACTAGAGGCTTACTAGGGACATGGTGTTGTCTATGTATCCACACATGTATCTGAGTTTCCTATCAATACAATTCTAGCATGGATAATAAACGATTATCATGAACAAGGAAATATAATAATAACCTATTTATTATTGCCTCTAGGGCATATTTCCAACACGTTGCTGGTCCTGCCGTGCTTCCTTTGTATCATTTGTCTTCCCATACACGCCCAAGAAGCTTAGGAGGTTCACGCAAATATTCTTCGTAACGTGCATCACGTCGATTGCAGAGCGGACTTCTAGGACTTTCCAATATTCTAGCTCCCAGAATATAGATTTCTTCTTCCACATGGCTGCGTGCCCGTCAGCTCCCTTCGGAACTGATTGTCCGCCAGGACCCTTTCCAAAGATGACTTTCAAATCCTTGACCATATCAAATACCTCAGCACCAGTGCGTTCTGCAGGCTTCGGCCGGTGATCTGCCTTGCCGTTGTAATGCTTGCCTTTCTTTCTTACTGGATGAATTTTCGGAAGAAATCGACGATGCCCAAGGTACACGTTCTTCTTACAATTTGGCAAATGTACACTTTCAGTCTCATGTAAGCAGTGCGTGCATGCATTGTATCCTTTATTTGACAGTCCCGAAAGGTTACTAAGAGCAGGCCAATCGTTGATGGTTACGAAAAGCAACGCTCGTAGGTCAAATTCCTCTTGTTTGTGCTCATCCCACACACGGACACCAGGTCTGCCCCACAGCTGTAAAAGTTCATCAACTAATGGCCTTAGGTACACATCGATGTCGTTGCCGGGTTGCTTAGGACCTTGGATGAGCACTGGCATCATAATGAACTTCCGCTTCATGCACAACCAAGGAGGAAGGTTGTAGATGCATAGAGTCACGGGCCAGGTGCTATGGCTGGAGCTCTGCTCGCCAAAAGGATTCATGCCATCTGTACTTAGACCAAATCTTATGTTCCTTGCGTCAGCTGCAAAATCTTTGAACTCTCTGTCGATCTTTCTCCATTGCGTTCCATCTGCGGTGTGTCTCAACTCCCCGTCCGACTTACGGTCCTCTTTGTGCCATCGCAACAACTTGGCATGCTCTTTGTTCCTGAACAGACGTTTCAACCGTGGTATTATAGGAGCATACCACATCACCTTGGCGGGAACCCTCTTCCTGGGTTTCTCGCCCTCAACATCGTCACCAGGGTCATCGCCTCTGATCTTATAACGCAATGCAGTGCATACCGGGCATTCATTCAAATTCTCGTATTCACCGCGGTAGAGGATGCAGTCGTTGATGCATGCATGTATCTTCAGAACCTCTAAACCTAGAGGGAAGACAACCTTCTTTGCTTCGTACGTACTGGCGGGCAACTCGTTAATCTTTGGAAACATATTCTTCAACATTTTCAGCAAGTTTTCAAATGCCGAGTCAGCTACACCTGCCTGTGCCTTCCATTTCAGCAAATCCAGTGTGCAGCCCAGCTTTTTCAGACCATCATCGCATCCGGGGTACAACGACTTTCTGTGATCCTCTAACATGCGATCCAAATTCTCCCTCTCCTTTTCAGTTTCGCAGCGTCTCCGTGCATCAGCAATGGTCCGACCAAGATCATCAACGGTCTCATCACGTGCCTCTTCTTCACCTTCACCTTCCCCTTCACCTTCCCCTTCACCTTCCCCTTCACCTTCAGCATCCTCCATGAAAGTATCACCGAAATCAGCAAGATAGCTTTCATCGATGAAATCATCCCCTTCTTCATCTTCTTCCATTATAACCCCTCTTTCTCCATGCTTGGTCCAACAATTATAGCTTGGCATGAAACCGTGCCGAAGCAGGTGCAGGTGAACTTCTCTTGAGGAAGAGTAACCCTTCTGATTCTTACAGTCAACACATGGACAGATAACAAAACCCTTCTGCTTGTTCGCATTAGCCACTACGAGGAAATCTTTCAAACCCGTAGTGAACTCGCGGGAGAGTCGGTTACCGTACATCCATTGCCGATTCATCTGCATTATTATAATATAAAATATATAATTAACCATCATGCATTTGTTAAACTAACTAGCTATAAACAATAGAAATTAAACAATGAACAACACACATGCATATTTAATCAATGACACACATGCATGAAAGGTTCAAGTTGCTAACCGCGATCGAGGAGGAAAAAAATGAATGAGGAACCTCAAGTGTGGCTCTTGGGGCATTTCATCAAACACCTTGTGTGCATAAGAGGAACCAAAAGCAAACCTACACCCCCTTGTGAAGCTTGTGAAGAGAAGTGGCACCAAATGGCTAAGTGAGTGTGCTGAACTGGTATATATAGGGGAGGAGCTTTAGTCGCGGTTGGCCTGGCCAACCGCGACTAAAGGCCTTTGGGCACCTTTAGTCGCGGTTGGCCTGGTCAACCGCGACTAAAGCCCCTCACGTGCACCAGCTGGCCACCGAGCGCCCTGGGCGCAGGCATTTGGTCGCGGTTCGTCTGCCGAACCGGGACTAAAGGCTTCATTAGTCGCGGTTCCTACAGTTCCGCGACTAATGGGGCTGGACGGAAGCCTCTTTTTCTACCAGTGTAGATACTCGAAAAGTACCATCAGATCCAAGTCAACTATGTGATATCTCCACCACTTTTTCATGACCCAAGCAACAACATGCGCTAGGCTATTCCACCACCACCACTGCACAACCATACCCTCTGTCAAAACCGTCATCGGTAGATTATATCTCATCTTCAAAGGAAAACTGAACAAAGTGAGAGCTACCAAAACTCAAAGGAGCTTTTTGACTGCATCTCATAACATCTCTAGTACGAGCCGCCAACAGCAGCCACTGAATCCATACGGCTAATTCACAGTCATGGCCCCGTCACAAGCGAGCAATGCTTCAAGGAGACTACACACCGTTGCACCGCCAGACGTGTCGCCCCGCTGCATCATGGCCCGGAACCCAAGCTGCAGCCCAAATCCAGCCGGCCAGCTGCATGCGGGTAAGAGCATCTCTAGTTGACCCTGCAACCGGCCGGCCCAAAATATTCTTTGACGGTTTTCATTAAAGGAAATTTACGGTACGACATATGAAGAGACAGAACAGATCCCGCATACATCACCAGATTTCTACTCAATTTTGAAACTAGTAATTTGCGCCATTAAACATCACCGGAGTTCAACATCGAACATAATTCATACAAGCTTAATAAACATAGTTCAAACGGAAATTAAACTTGTAAATACTCAAACGTGGGGTTCTACTTAAGCCAATAAACTAGTTCATGCATCTACTCGTCATCATCGCCACCGTCGTAGCCCTGGTCGTCGTGGCGGGGTGGGGGCGGGTTGCCGTGGAGGCTGTGGTACATGAGCGTGCTGGCAAGGGTCTGCGCAAGCTAGAACTCCTCCAATAGCCCCGGGACACACGCCGCCGCAGCTTGATCTCAGGTGGTGGCGGCCTGCTTGGCTTTCCACCAAGCCTTCTCCGGCTCCCGACAACGCTTGAGCGCCGGATCGAAGATCCGCCAAAGGCGACAGAAGTTCGCCCGCTCCTGCACTATGGGACCACGCTCCGTGACGGTGCCCCAGCTCCAGAGAGCGCAGGGAGGATCTTCCGGGCTTGTCGTCACTGCGCTGCTTGCGGCCGTCTAACCACCCATGGCCGCCACGACTGGCACCTGTTGACGCCATCTCCGGCAACTTCCGAGTGTTAAATGCGGTGCAAATTGATGTCGGAGATCTAGGGATTTCTCCCCGGAGGAGAGGTTTGGCGGCGTATGTAGATGGGCTAAATCATTCCAGATCCAACATATATACCGGAACCGCGGGTGGTTTGCGGGCCGGCCGTAAAAAAATTACGGGGAAGGCACTTTTTAGCGCCTGCTCGGGCCATTTTTTAGACGGCTTGGAAAACTAACATACTTTACCGGAGTTATACTTACTAGTCTCCAACCTGTGCAGTCGCACGCTCTAGTTACTTAATATTACATTATTGTCTATATTACTATACTTAAGGACATGAGCAATGGGGATTGATAGGAGAGTGTTCTTCCACGAATGTGTTAGTCAGATGGCATGAGTCACATTAAATTATAAGCAGACACACAAAAACAGTATGCACCAAGATAACTTGATATCAGTTCCTTATATGATTCACTATCCTTTATATATGGAGGGGAAATATTGGAATTGTTGTTTGTCTCATTCGAAAAATATGCAAAGTGTCCTAATATAATGCTTGCTTGCTTAGGTATATTCATATGCATATAGGCTTGAACTATCTCAAGAAATTATGTTTACCGACACAACGATGGTCGTGTATGTACATATTAAACTATATTTACTATGGCTTGCTAAAAAAGTCATGTTTACCTTAGTGACAAGAAATGTTGTGGTCACCAACTATCTTATTATAGTAAATCACTAGGTAGAATATTGTAAAATACCTGATATTGTTGACACTTCATATATCCTTCGAACTAACTAAGTACAGTTTTTGGAAGGAAAATAATCATGACTCACTATATTAATCAGGAGCTTAATTGAGCTAGCTAAGAAACCAAGAATTGATAAAACAAATAAGTTGGAATTTAAAAATGACATAACTTAATACATTTCAAATTTGAACACCACCATGGCTTCAAGAGAGCTTTGTTTAAAATCATATCAAATAATCTTAATATTGGTTTTGTATTAGATGAAGTTGAACGGTTGAACAACATATTACAATATGTAAATGAAATTGATGTACTACTTCCATGATGATATTAGGTGTCATATTTATTGCTGTGTTCACACGTACTCACTGCAGGACACTAGTTTTTTGTTATTACTGGACAAACAGAACAGGATGAGGGCTATGTACTTCTCCTTTTTTATAATAGCTCTAGGACTCTTAGTTCCTTGGTTAAACTGGAAACAATAAGAGAGCTCGGTCATTCCAATCATGAATTTTGCAGCAGCCCATAACATGATTTCCAAATAAAATATTGAATAACGGGTGATAGTAGGCCTTGTATGTACAACTATCGGTTTTCATAGGCATGCACTTTTCAGATAGCAGTTGCAATCAGACAAAATCATCTACTTACAACTTCTATTTAGTAAAAAGATAAGCAGACTTAGAACACAGGGAATATTAATTTATCGATGTACCCTTAAATACAGCAATGCACCTCAGCAAGGATTGCTCCTCACTATGTTGTGTACTGACCTCGGGCATGACATATCCCAAGTATTATCAGCTTGTTTGCCATCACACATATATCCTGATCCTGACCTATATTAGAAGAGGAGTTCAGAAATTAAATACATACTAAAAATGCATGGATTAATAGGAACAACACATATTGGTGTTGTATTAAGTAAGTGGTGATATGGTAATTTAGAACCAAAAATAAGGGGAAGTATACCTCACAGCTGAAGGCGAATGCTTCTCTAAATATCAACATCCAATGCAAAACTACTAATTACATGTCTTTACGAACCTATGGTTGGACACATGTCTAGTTTTGACCCTGTGTAAGCGACGTGGCTAAAACAATGAATCATTGCTTCTGTTTGTGGATTTGGTGGATTTTCTTGTCATCTTGCTTGACATGAGGGAGAAACTTTGATTAGACCTGCAAGTGAAATCCTGAAGACAACTTCTAAGTTCCAATAAAATCTGGAACACGGCTACTCCCTGCTTCTAATGGATGGAATCTATCATCTCTGACATATCACACCTACAATTGCACTCTGCTGGTTCTTGTGCTACAAAATCCACGAAACAAAAGCAATGCTTCGAAATCAAATCACAAAGAAAGAAAACGATCCATCCCAATTATTTGTAGCCGCATATCCATGAAAGAGCAATCTTTCAATTTCTCCTACAATCCACCCATGCCCTGTTTGTTATTTATATCGTATGGGCGGGGAAATGATGCCCTACAGTCCAGCAGCGCAATAAGACCTATGGGAGAAACCTAGGTGGTGCTCGGAGGAGAGAAAAATGAAATCAATCCGCATGCACGGCCAAGAGGTAACCAAGGCCTCAATATATCTAGATAGAACAGACGGGGTCAAGCCTTTGGCAGGAACAATTATTAGCATTATGAGATAGGACTATTGTGTCCTGCAGGGATACATGGAGCTGATTTCATCTAGGGAGGTCATCTAGGAATAATCTGATCGTGGGAGATATAAGGAGTTGAGGGAGGTCATCCAAAAAAATATGATCGAGGGAGATAAATGGAGTTTGTTACATTACATGACTTTGTTTAATCTAAGCCATAATAATTCATACCCATGTGATTGACAGTCTATACTTTTTTCTAGTTACTCAGATTAACATGGGAATTTCTAGGGGAGTGTCTTGAATATTAGAAGTTTTACCTAGATTCAACATTGAGTTTATTACCCTGCAAAAGAAAAAATGGAGTTTTGTGGGAGGGAAATTTATCATGGAGCCCATAAATATAAGGTGTTTTCCCTGGATAGTTTGTTTAGGAAAAAAGATTGAATGTTCTCTAGCTTGAACGTGAAGTTTGTTGGGAAAAAATTGAACATGGAGCCCATAAATTATCATGTGTTTTCCCTGGAGTTTTCTTAAGCCAAAACCGTAGAACAATTGTTCTACAGTAATTTTCATAAATTAATATAAGAAAGGATATTTACATAGAAGAAAAAGAACAATGCAAAACCCCACTATGAGCTACTCCCTCCGTCCGGAAATACTTGCCATCAAAATTGATAAAATAAGATGTATCTAGACGTATTTTAGTTCTAGACACAACCCTTTTTATCCATTTTGATGACAAGTATTTCCGGACGAAGGGGTTACGTATCCAATTCCTAATCTCTGGAACATGATAACATTAAGGATCAATAACTATATCCTCTACAATCATCATAGATATGTGTAGTAATCCATTCCTTAGATCTGTCCAAAAATCTTGCTTTGATCCTGTGTTGTAAAAGACTCAAATCTTCTTTGACCCAAAACTTCCAGCAGTTAATACTCGGCACCTCCTTTCTAAAAATCTTTCCATTTCTCAGAGTCCAAATTCTCCAACAGCCTTGGATAATGATGTCCATGGCAAATTATTTTGGGAGAGAAGAGTGTAAAATCATAATGTCATAGAAGCTTGGTATTCCTAGTTTTCTGTTTGGAACAATGCATTCCCAGCATTCTGGTGCAAAGGTACAATCCCAGAAAAGGTGCCTCAATGTTTCTTCGGTATGCTCCCTACAATGAATATAATTGTAGTTGTCTAGCTGCATATGCTTTCTCCTCAACAAATTTCTGATGTTGATTCTAACATGTAGTAGTAGCCAGAAAGAAAATTGCCTTTGTCTGTTAGAAGTCTTTCATATCCATTTGAACAGCATATTACTTTCAGTCTTAGGCCAAATAGCTTTATACATTCTGATTTATGAGTATTGTTGACCTTGCCCAGATCCCTTCCATTTATCCCTTCTCTGCTCATTCCAATTCATAGTCACTAGATTTTGAAGCTCATTCAGTTGTCTGTATGCTAATTCTGAGAGTGGAGTGTGAAGCAGAAGATGGGGATTTTCTTCTGCTATCCAATTGGCTGCTGACTTTGTATCCTTCTAGACATAGGAATGCAGCTTTGGGAATTTGTTGATGAGTGAAGCATCTAACCACTTGTCTGCCAAAAATTGACATTTTGTCCGTCACCCATTATGCATTGGTAATTCTCTTTGAACAGTGGCAGGAGCTTTGGATGACTCTTCCACCAACTGGAATCTTCCATCTTATGCCCTGGAAGATGTGTGATGTAGTAAGTAGCCCAGATTTGTTTAACCCATGGCAAATCCTCTATGGAAAAACTTGTGGAGATTTTTCATCAGGAGTGTCTTATATATTGTGAAGAGCAATATCTAGTATGCCTAACCCGCCTGATCCTTTGGTTGACAAACCTTTTTCCAAGAGATAAGAGATTGTCCTTGATGATCTTGTTCATTTTTTCTCCAAAAGAAATGCCTTAAATATTAGTTGATTTGTTCCATGGTGCTTGCTGGAAGAGCCAAAGTACTCATGAAGAATATAAGCAATGCAGAGAACACAACTTTTGCAAGGAGGAGTCTACCATCATAGGACAACAGGCTGGAGCATCCACTCAATCTTCTTTCCATTTTTTTGGCATATGGGATTGAAATCTTCCACTTTCAGTCTGTGATCACTCAGGGGCAGCCCCAAATAGGTAAAATGGAAGACTTCCTTGTTTACATCCCAATTCATTAAGAATCATGGTCAAAGTTTGATGATTCACATTAAGAGGGATGATCACTGATTTTCCATAATTTATTTTCAACCCAGTCTTTGCAACATAGTGTTTCAAAAGATTATTTACTTGACTAATCTTACTAGGCACTGCAGGTAAAATCATCACTATGTCATCAGGATAGTGGATGACTGGAAAGTCTGGGCTTGATTGACAGGGAATAGGGGCTTGAATGATATTTCCTTGCATTGCATTGTTTACCACAGTTTGAAGTAGATTAGATGCCAACACAAACAACAAGGGAGAAACAGGATCCCCTTGTCTAACCTCCTTTTTGCATTGAATTTTTTTGGCAGAAATCCCATTAAGTAGAACTGCTGAAGACCCTGAATCCAGAAGCATTTTAATCCACATTATCCACCTGTTTCTAAAGCCTCTAGCTTTTAGAATATTGATTATAGCCTTGTTCTCAATAAGATCAAAACCCTTTTCAAAATCAAGCTTATGTATGATGAGCTCTCTCTTTGATTGTTTGCATTGATGGATGAATTCAAAAGCCTAGGCTAAACAGTCTTGAATTGATCTTGATTTGAGAAAGCCATATAGATTAGTGTGAACAATCCTGAGAATCATCTTTTGAAGTCTGTTGGCTAGAAGCTTGGTGATGATTTTGATAGTGCAATTCAGAAGTGAAATAGGTCTGAAATCAGAAGGAGACATAGGATTATCTCTTTTTGGTATGAGAGAGATGAAAGAACTTTGTTGAAAAACAAGATAGAACGTGGATGCATAGAAGGATTATATGGGTTAATCTACACTATAATAACTCGGTCCCACCAGATGAACAGGTTATAAAATCTCATTAACGTGGTAATTTCTAGGGAGTCTAGAATTAATATAGAGTATAGATATATATGGATAGATAGATAGACAGATACGGGATCTGCTAATAAAACACCGCGTCACTGGCACCGCAGATCGGCATGATATCTCTGTCCACCGCGGCTTGGATACGCGTTGTACGCTTTGTATGCATGGTCGTGTGTTGCTGACGCGTCAACATTGAGGCGTTGCAGCAACATGCGGGTCCGCGCCATCCCAGGCTTACTCGTGGCCGCCGCTACCGAAGGGGCACTGCCGGGCCTTGCGCCACCAGCCCTTTGGGAGGACCTGAGAGGACCGAATCGGACAATGCTGGCGACCATCAGGACATGGAGGCCAACGTGCATGGATACAGACCTTCGCTGGAGATGACACTTGGAAACGAGGAGTGCAATCGAATCAATCATGGAGATCCTTGGAGAAATGTGGACGACAGGGAAGAAGACCCGCCGCCACCATTGGCAGCCCGGGGCCTTGCCCCCGCCGCGCCGATCAGCGGCGGCGAGGAGGGGAGGGACGGACGAAGGTGCTTTTGGCTGCGGGGATGGGACGCAGCCCGGCACGCCCTAGGAAGAGAAACGGATGCAATAATACGATAGTGCGATCGAATAAAGAAACCATCACTAGTTCGCACATGGCAACAATCCAATTCTTTTTTAAAGAATGATAACATCCCAATTGATCCAAGTCTTATATATAGAGAGATCAAAATGAAAGAACCGTGATGCCATGACACACGTCCAAACAAACATACAATGAATCAATCATTTTTCATGGTTGGTGCATGACGACGGTATCGAAGCAGTTGAGACCATCGAACGCAAGCTCATACCCAGCAGGCCGGTGCGTCGTGGTCTCGCCGTAGAATCCAGGCTTCTTCCCGGGGTACGCATCGTCAGCCTTGGGCGCAGGAGCCGCCAGCTTTATCGAGCCAGCGGACACCAGCGGCTTGATCGCCCTGGAGGATGTCATCACGGATGTGCCATAGCCGTCGAGGGGCGCCTCGCAGAAGACAAGCGCAGTCAGAAACCTCTCCATGGCCATGGATCCTGTGGAAACTCCGATCAGGCACCTGAGAGGCCTGTTGCAGCTCGGTGAATCGAGAGATCAAGAGGGCTTGTTGCTCGATCAGATGCTAATAATTCCCAGTTCTGTTAGTTCTGCGGTTGAACGGAGCGCCGGGATGCAGATTTTATAGCCTCGCAGCATAGACCTGTGCGTGTTGGCCTCCGGATGAAACAAGGAAGCTGAGAGCGTGCGTGCGTGCAGGATTCGGAGTCCAAAGGATTGATGGCGACTGTGCCGTGGGCGCTAATCGGATCCAGTGGTCAAACTTGCAGCCCGGCTGCCGCCGGCACGCCCGAACGCGGAAGCCCCGCCAGCCGTGGTCTGACTGATTGCTCGGTTCGGTCAAAACTTTTCCCTTTTCAACTAGATTATTGGCCAACAAATCTGGACTTTTCCCTTTGCTTGTGAGATGATGACTCAACTAATGCTGACACAGAGCGCCTACAACAGTACACGATGTTTGATAAGATATATATAGTTGATTATGTATTAAAAAAATATGTATACTAATAGTTGTTGGTGCTACATAGGAAATTATTTCTTCTTTTAGGTATAAGGCAGCATAATATTATGTTGGGAACAAATATTGCGGAGATGACTAAATTCTAAAAGGGTTGAACAAAGTGATTGTAACACTCACGCGAGATCCTAATCACTACTTTATTTATATTATTTATTTATTAAAAAATAAGTAGTGTTCCTTTTCCTGCCAGGCGTAACTCTTCGTCAACCGGTTCCACCATCCCACCACATCCTTCCATCGAGTTTTTTTCTTCATCTAGGCGGTTTTTTCTATGATGTCATATTTGACCGCATCTTCCAAGTACGTCGCACAATCACATTAATTTACTTACCTTTTGCAAAACAACATCAATTTCATCTTAATTTATTTTCGAGAAAACTGTCGATCTATTCATCATTCCATGGCAGTACAAACAACACGGTCATAAAAAAATTACATCTATGTCCATACACCACCTAGCGATGACTACAAGCACTGGAGCGAGATGGAGGTGCGCCACCGTCATCGCCCCTTCCTCACCGAAGCCAGGCCAAACTTGTTGTAGTAGACAGTCGGGAAGTCATCGTGCTAAGGTCCTGCCAGGCCAGCACACAAGTCATTGCCAATAAAGATAAGTATATATTGAAAGGATCCAACTTAGAGACACACGAACAAAGACTGGATCCAAGTAGGTCCATCGAAGATCAGCACCAGCCGAATCCCATCTTCATGGAGCCGCCACCTCGCCGTTTTCCTGTGTAGGACACAAACCCTAAAAAAAAACTCAGAAAAACACCTAAAAGTGGAACAAGATCCCTGCAGCCGGCAATGTTCTGGGTCCATCACGCCTCCATGGCCCTACGGCTATCAGAGATGAAGCGGACCAACGGCGGTGCCGGTGAGAGGCAAAGGGACCTTAAGTTTGTTTTTTCTTTCATCATTCCACCTTAATTAACTTACCTTTTGCAATAACGCGGAATTAAGCCGCTCAATTCCATGCCATATATCACCGCACCTTCCGGTACGCCAGTCAATCTACTTTCTTTGCATGAACCATGTACAAAATTATTCAAATAAAAAATCTTTTACCCCCTTGGCAATTCACATTCAGGTACCTAGTGGTATTAAAATGTTGGAAAGTCTAGATGATTTTCTTTTCAAAAACATTAATCTCATTGTATCTAATATATGTTCTTATAACCATGAGCCTAGAAGAGTTAGTAGGTGCACTTTATAGCTGCATCAAATTAATCAATTCTACTGAGATTTTAGAGTAAGTCATTTCAAATTAGTAGTGCAATTCAAAACATACACTATCTCGTTTTCTTACTGGTTATGATTACCAGGAACTCTGGGGTACAAAGATACAAGATATATCCCATTAGTTTAACTCTCAAAAACTACATAGAATTCTAGAGGATGATTTTCCCATGGACCGTGATCGCAAATGAAAATTTGGAGAAAAAATTGATCTCCACTTGCTATGCACTTTCAACAACGCCGAAGAACGAACATTGATTGATGGTGCCATGGCGGGACGTACTCGGTACTTCGCTTCTGTACACAAGGTATGCTTTAAAGTGAAACTTAACTACAAGCAACTAAAGATAAATCCATGCCTTTATGGGTAATGGCAACCTCCCATACATGTGATCTATCATAAGTACATGGCCCCTTCTAGTTGTCTCCTTGCTTGGTCCACCTAAATAAATTGCGACTTTGCTAGGCACAACGTTCCTCATAGCAACTATCATAGCCACTATTTATACCTCAAAGAAAAAGAAACTAGCACCAACTACTACATGGCCCAAAAGGTGAAACCCTTGTAGAAGGACCAATACTCCAAGCTGCTTCCATCCCATAAGAGAACACATTTTTATTCACGCTTGCTTGTTACCATCACACACATCTGATATGTGGCAATATGAAATGTATGGGGAACACGAGGGAATTGGAGACATCGGAAGAGAAGCAGCCATTGTCTGACGAATCCGTTGACCTAATACCTTTGCTTGTTCTCTACATAATCCGGCCCACAGACATACTTAATAGTAGCACTAGGTACACTGCAATGGCTTTTGACATGACATGCCCGCAAACTTCACTGACAAGGTCAACCAATTCTCTAGGAGACACACCAATCATTAGTGCGGTAAAGTATCATTGCCCTTGCTTAGCGTTGCTCTTAGACTAGCCATAGTGGAGAGTAACATACACATTATCTTAGGCCATGTTACTATCTTCATAGTGGGTAGTAATATAAGTGTGGTATCATGCAAACCTCCATTTGCCTCTCTCCTCATTAACTCAATGCCACATATAGGCAATTTTGCTGAGTGGGAGTTTATATTACTTCTGAAATTACTCCCGCCATCACCAGTCTTATGCAGCGTTTCGCGGCTGGTGCGATGAAGTCGCGCCACTATTTCAAGAAAATGTGCTCATGATCTTCACGACAATGATGTGCTTACTCAATTCGTTCAGGGCTTGGACATAGTGTTTTGCAAGCAATGCGATCAATACTTACTGGAATTTCGAAAACATGGACGCTTTATGTAAATTAGGATAGTGGCATGGAGGATTCAGATTTCCACCAATCAGTCAGTAAGAACAATAATTGTGCAGCCCTATTAAGAAACTCAGGATGAAATTGCGCCTATCAATCCAAATTATTTAACACAAGCAAGTAGATCTTGTCTTTAAGGCGCATTTGGTCAAAGCTCACTCAGCCCACGCGTCCTTTAAAAACAGCTTAGAGTTCGTCTGACTTCCACCGGCACCATCGCCGGTCCGCTTAGTCCCCGGTGGACTTAGGGTCATCCTCATGCGGGAGCAATTGATCCCGGTCGTTCCCGGCGGGATGGCTACGTATTTAGATTTTTTTTTTTGTTTTGTTAGAGTTTGTGCCCTGCTCCGGAAGGCCAGACAACGTGCCTCTCTGAAAATGGAATAAGGTTCCCCTGCTTAACACCCGTCCTGGTGGTGCGTCTAACATTATCGATGAGCGTGTGGAGGTGTGTCTCATGCGGATCTTCCTTTGGTGGATCTGCCCAGATCTTGGCGTTATTCATCTACGTTTGTATGTCTTCAGCTTGAATTCTTCCGATCTACACTACTCTTCATCGTGGCGATTGCGGATCTAGTGTCTTGGTCTTATAGGGCCTTATCACGATGACTTTCCGACTGTCTACTACAAGTTTTCCCCGGTTTCGGCGAGAGAGGGGCGATGACGGCTGCATGCTTTAACTCGTTTCAGTGCTTGTACTCGCTGCTAGGTGGTCTATGCTAGATGTGTTATTTATAATTATGATGTTGGTTGTACTCTCATGATTGAAAATAAACAGATGAAAAGTTTTCCACCAAAAAATAATAAAGTATGCAGCCCTCCAGATATAATAAAAATAATGGTCACTACTCCTAATGTCTGAGTTGGTAGTCTCGCCTCACTCCGGTTAACCCTCTCCACCCTTTTTTATCCCACGAACACACTTAAACCGGATGTTATCTGCAATCTCCGATTTTATCTGCCAATAAGAACATTTTCTTGTATGATTTGGTAACTTTAATATGGAAAGGAATAAATCATGATCAAATTTTAATCAATTTTTTATGACCAAATCTCTACTATATCTCTACTCCTATAGGGGAGTTGGTAGTTTCCGTTCCATGGTTTTATTTTGTCTAGTTATTTTGGTCTGATTTAATAAAGATTTTGTTTGGTTTATTTCCGTCTCACCTCCAATCACCCCCTCCCGGTGGATTTTTTCTTCCTTTCCTTAAAAAACCAAATCATAGTTTCCAAACAATGAATCATAGTTTCTAAACAATGAAACGACAATTCTTCACAATCAATTTCAAATCCAAACTTTCCTAATTCATCAATCCCTACCTTTCTTAATAACCAAATCTCTAATATATGCAGCAAAAGAAAATTGCTTCTTTTTTTAGATAGGTACTACTGACAATTAATTCCGAATCCTAACAATCAATTCGAAATCCTAACAATCATTGTATTCCACATTTTGAAGGGGAGCCTTGGCGCAGTGGTAAAGCTGCTGCCTTGTGACCATGAGGTCACGGATTCATGTCCTGGAAATAGCCTCTTACGGAAATGTAGGAAAAGGCTATGTACAATAGACCCAAAGTAGTCGGACCCTTCGCCGGACCCTGCGCAAGCGGAAGCGACATGCACCGGGCTGCCATTGTATTTCACATTTTCATCGCAATCAAATCCAAATCAACAACCGAACGCGTCCTGCCTCAACTTCGTCCGCCCATA
Source organism: Aegilops umbellulata (assembly GCA_032464435.1). Classification (NCBI taxonomy): domain Eukaryota; kingdom Viridiplantae; phylum Streptophyta; class Magnoliopsida; order Poales; family Poaceae; genus Aegilops; species Aegilops umbellulata. The sequence goes on from CP136060.1 coordinate 558,575,248, forward strand.
GATCGCCACTCACACGAAACCAACAACGAAATTTACCACATGTCTCGTCTCACCCAAACGAAGAAAGACCTAGCGCTACCCCCATCTCACTCTAGCGCTACCAGTCCACCGTTTAGAGCCTCCCATGACAACACCGTGCGGCGTCTCAATTCCAGCACGAACACCGATCCCTTATTACCATGTCCACTACCCTGTGTCGCATCCCCTCCGCCAGGGCGAGTAGCGGCGCCGTTGGATCGATGGCACGCGCGGCTGCTTGGTGTGTGTGTGAGTCGGCGTAGGTGCTCTGTCCGTGGCGTCCTGTTTCCGTACGTGGCGTGTTGGGATTGTGTGTCCCGCAGAGGCCCTGTGCACCTGCAGGATGGAGACGGCCATGCGATGCGATGGGAGTCTCTAGATCACACTTCACCGACGTCGCATGCTTCCCCTCCGCCACCTCCGCAAGCGACAGTTACTTCAGCATGGGGTCGAGGAGGGCGTGGACAACAACCTCTGTCCTTCGGTGCCTCCGCCGCGAGATCCTCTGCCCCTGCGTTGTTCACCAAATTCAAGTGTAATTCAGTCAATTGACACCGAGACAGGGGCAAGAGGTAAAAGAAGGAGAGAATTCCTTATTTGACCTTTTTTTAAAATATGCTTCTCTTTTTGGCCCTGCAAAATTATTTTTTTTCTTTTTGACACCTAAACTTCATTTTGTTCCCTTAATGACATTTTCATCACTTTTGGCCACTAACACAATCAGGAGCAATCAAAAAAGTCGTTTTTACCCCTGCTTTAGTTCACAGGTAGAATGAAGAAGAAACCCCATGACCAAACTTCTCTCCCTATTTCCCACCCCGGGTCGATGATGCTGCTGCTCATGGCGAGGCAGAGGGTGACGGATCGTCGACCTCAGCATCCATGGAACGGCGTGTGCCCATGCGCGTGTTCCAGCACTGCTGGCCGGTCGTGGTCTTCTTTGTTGGTGTTAAATACGAGTATACGGCAGTAGCATCCCATACATGTATGCTTGATTACTTGTGCGTGAACGTGTCCGTGTAGGACTGGTGTCACTACACCACGGTAGCTAAAAGAAGGAATAGGAGTTGTGTACGTGTGCAACGCCGGGCTACGTTGGTGCATCTCAGCCACCAACCAGTCCGACTACTGCGACGCCTGTGGTTGGCGGCCGTGGCGTTGGCATCTGCGGCCGTGACACTCGGGCTGAAGCCTGAACGCGAGCGCCGCGATCCGGCAACCTTCACGAGGCATGCAACTGGTACTTGGCGGAGGGCAGTGCATGTGGCAGGGAGTTGATACCGGAACTGCACACGGCAGCAGCCGTGCGCCATGCAAAGAGGAGGCAGAGGTAGTTGCCAGGACCGGATGACCAACAACAGCGACTGCCTCATTCCGGAGAGTGGTGTCCGGCTGCTCGTGGCCAGCAGCACACGCTCTCGTCGTCTTTGTTTGCGTGCCGTCCGCGTGGTGTGTAGCTGCCGGCGCGCGCGGTCTACTACTTGTTCGGAGAATTTATTATGTGTACTGTAGTTTTAAACGTGTGTTAGTTAGAAGATTTAGGAGCATGTGTCGGAGTATTTTGTGATAAATTGTACTTATCATAGATATAATTATGCAAGTTGAGCAGGTGTTTTCCGTCTTTTGTATGCACGGATCAGTTTAGCTAAGGAAAAAAATTGTTGAAGTGCATATATATGCAAAACATTAATGAACATATTTCATAAAATCAATGGTTACTTTTTACTTAAATATATCCTAGACAGTCACATAGTGCACTAGGGGCAAAATGGTATTTTCATCTCACACTTAACATTATTAGTGACTAAAGGTGACGGAAATGTCACTGAGGGAACAAAATAAACTTTGAGTGTCAAAAAGGGAAAATTATTTTATTTTGGGCCAAACAGGGAAACAGATTTCAAGAAAGGGCAAAATAAGGAATTCTCTCTAGAAGAAGACTCAGGTCAGTGGCTGGTTCTTTTTCCCTATTATTAATTCAGTCATCAAACAGAAAAGAGAAAGAACAAGACAAACGGTGTAGAGAATGATTTAGTGCATCGATGATTGATTGATCGTGCACTAGGCACATATATATAGGTACAAGGGGTGTGACCGGTATCTTGTCTCCTAAGATACATGTACATACAGAGGGAGACAGATACAACAGGTACTGCATACAGGACCCAGACCTACGTACATGTACACATGTTCAACAACACACACCCCCCCCCCCCCCCCGCAGTCGAAGCGTCGCCGGTGACGCAAAGACTGGACCGAAAGCCCTCGAAAGTCGAGGTGGGTAGTCCCTTCGTCATCACATCGGCGAACTGCTGATCGGTGGGCACATGGAGAACGCGAACACGACCAAGTGCAACGTGCTCTCGGACGAAGTGGATGTCGAGCTCGATGTGGTTCGTCCGTCGGTGATGGACAGGGTTGGCAGCTAGGTACACCGCGGAGACGTTATCGCAGTAGACGAGCGTCGTCTTGGTGACCTCACATAGCAACTCCTGAAGTAGTTGTCGTAGCCATGAACACTCTGCGACGACGTTGGCGACGGCCCGATACTCGGCCTCGGCGCTCGATCGTGAGACCATGGGTTGTCGTTTAGACTACCACGAAATCAGAGAGGGCCCGAGGTAGACACGGTAGCCGGAAGTGGAGCGTCGAGCGTCGGGACACCCAGCCCAGTCGGCGTCGGAGTAGGCGACAAGGCTGGTGTCCGGCGAGGCCGTCAGGGTGAGACCCATGGTTGTGGTGCCACGTATGTACCGAAGTATACATTTCACGAGAGCCCAATGGGTGTCACGAGGAGCGTGCATGTGAAGGCACACCTGCTGGAGAGCATACTGAATATCCGGACGCGTCAGTGTGAGGTAATGAAGCGCACCGACGATGGAGCGGTAGCAAGGAGCGTCGGACGCCGGAGAGCCCTCGACGGCGGACACCTTAGCCTTCGTATCGACAAGCGTGCAAGCAGGCATGCAGTTAAGCATGCCCGCTCGCTCCAGAAGCTCGTAGTCGTACTTCTACTGGTGAAGGAAGAAGCCAGTAGCCCGGCGTATGACCTCGATGCCGAGGAAGTAGTGGAGAGCCCCCAAGTCCTTGAGGGCGAACTCGGTGCCGAGGCGAGCTGTGATCTGCTGAAGAAGCGCTGGCGAGAACGCAGTCAGGATGATGTCGTCGACGTACAGTAGGAGGCACTGGTGGAAAAAGGGCCTTTGGTCGCGGTTCGCAACTGCCATTAGTCGCGGTTGCGCAACCGCGACCAAACAGGCGGGACTAAAGCCCCCCCCCCTTTAGTCGCGGTTGCTTAAGAACCGCGACTAAAGGCCCGTCCACGTGGGCGCCAGGTGGCCGTCGGGGCGGAGGACCTTTAGTCGCGGTTCTTCTGGCCAACCGCGACTAAAGGCCGCCGCAGGTTTAGGGTTTTAGCCCCCCCCTAAACCTGCCCCCCCCCCCCCCCGCTAAACCTGTTTTCTGTTTAATTTGTATTGTTTTATTTCTTTTATGCTTTATTTTAATTTTGAAGGAGTTTCATATATTCTACGCTACTACATACATGCATATGAATGTACAATTTCAAACAAATTTGAAATTAGAACCAAAAAGAATTCAAGAGGAATATACATTATATATTAAATATCATCGGATGACCATATACAATTTTGAACAAGTTTCCATACATAATTTAATGCATATAAAGTTCTACGTCCTCGTAATGGTGTTCTCCTTTAGGATGGAGGACTTCCCTCCTGAACCATCCAGCTAGTTCCTCTTGAATTGGTCGGAAGCGAGCTTCTGGACTAAGCATCATCCGGAGGTTATTCCTCTGAGCATTGGTATCACTCGGAACCCGCTCAGAGGTGTATCTCCGGATCATCTCACAGACATAGTATCCACATAGATTGGTCCCCGCTGGCTGAATATCCCCACCATTCTTAGCCTTTGACTTTTTGAATTCTAGCTCTTTTTTGAATTCACCGACCTTTGTATCTACGAACCGTCTCCAAACCCTACGAGGCAAAGAAAATTAAATGAACAAGAGAGTTATTAGTTACTTGATATTAGGAAATGAACGAAATAGGCCGATCGATATAGAGCACAAATGAATGAAAATAATTACTTCTGCAGCATTCTTCTCATGTCGACCCAAAGCTTTGGATCCATATTCAGAGAGTCGTGGACGAGACATTCTGAGGTGTCAACTTTAATTACTAGCAGAATCCAATGGAACCTGCGGACACGATACATGCACAGTACGTCATGCATAACTCATCGATTAGCCGGCCACATACTATGCATGGAGTAAACAAAAGAGAATGTGCTCAAGACAGAAACACTCACCCAAAATGGTAAGGAAATAGAATATCACTTTTGAGTTCCTGCTTTGTAAGAAACTGCCACAGGTCTGCCTCCATGTCGGCGGGGTGATGCCGCAACACATATTCATTAACGATGTGTGGGTCAATGAACCCAACATCATGGATGTTCCTTACTCTGCATTCCTTAATCTTCATTCTGCATGTATAATAGCGGACACAACAATATAGTTAGGACATATATATAGTGCAGGCAATATGAACGAGATAGGGTAGAAATAAATCACTTACAGAACGTAGCAACTGATGATAGATTTGTCGAGCTCGCGCAGATTGAAAAGCTGGAACAATTCACTCAGATGAATTTGTACATAGTAATTGAAGTGATGCTCATATCTAACTTCCGCATAAATATATTCTTTGGCGTTTTTATTTTTTATGTAACCCTTGTACCATTTCAGCAGACCTTTCATTTGTGGAGGTAGATCCTCTTCCTGCGCAGGCTCGACGAGAGGCCCATTCTTCACATATGTAATTACTACCTCCTTCACTGGCGCCTCATCAAGGCCTAACAGTTCACGAAGAGTAATACCTAAGTTGGCCGCTTGTTCTCTGGCACTCGTTACAGTCAATCCATGTGCTGCCGCAGCTGCTATGATATCGGGGTCATCCGGACCGGCGGCTTTCACTATAAGCGGGGCAATCGATTGTTTACTTTGTTCTCCGAGCTGGGCAACTCGTTTCCCGCTTTTTTTACTTCCTAATTCCGTTTTTTCGTCCTCCTCCAAGGCTTTGTTCTCCTGGTTCTCCGCTCGCTTTTTCTTCTCCTTCAACATGAGTGCCTGCCTACGAAGTTCACGTGCATAGTCCTCAGGCAGATTCTTCGCGGCTTGGGACGGTGTGCTCAAAAATGGCTTAGCCCACTTCTTTTGCTCATCAGAAAATACTGGCTTGGGCTCGGGCTCTCTTTTCTTCTTGTAGTCCGCCTTCCATTTCTCAAGATCAGCAGCCGCGGCCGCGGCAGTTTCCTCGGCACTACGTTCCCAAGGCCTTGTGGGGAGAGGCTTCAGTGATGGCTCCGGTACCTTTGTGGTCTTAGGTACATAAGGGTCCGGGTTAATAATCCAGGACTGCTTCTGCTTCTTTGCCGGAGGTGGATTGGGGGGCGGCGTCTGATCACCCGCCGGACGAGGACTGGGGGGGGCGTCTGATCACCCGCCGGACGTTGTGGACTGGGAGGCGTCGGCTGACGTGACGGAGGTGTAGGTGAACCGCCACCACCACCACCACCACCGCCGCCGCCACCGCCACCACCACCACCGTAGGGGGGTGGACTTGTTGTCCTTGGCGCCTCGCCTGGAAACTTGATAAACTTCTTTTGCCATAGAATGAAATGGCGCTTGACATCTCCAAGTCTTTTCTCCCCTTCAGGTGTAGCAATGTCAATCTCCAGGTCCTCAAACCCTTGGACTATGTCCTCCACCGTGACACGAGCATAGCCATCTTGAATGGGGTTGTTGTGGTGGAGTGCTCCAGGTAAACATGGTAAAGCACTGCCGATGGCTACCTTCATGGACATGTTCCTGATAGGATAATACAGATGACATTCTTTCCTCTCCTTTATATCGTCCACGGGGTAGCGAGGAGGCTCCGGTGCAGTAATTTCGACCACCAGAGGCTCCGGTGCAGTAATTTCGATCGTCGGTGCATCTGCACCAGCCGGTGGGGCCTCCGTGGAAGCCACGCTGCTTCTCCGCTGCTGGCTTCCGAGATCCGCTGGATGATCTTCATGCTGCGCCCGAGCTGCATCTCTTTCGGCTACTAGTACACTCACGGTTTTCTTCATCACATCCATTTCCGATGCCAACCCCGCCACAACATCTGCTTCCCGATCCATCTTTCTCTTACGGCTTCTGTAACCGTACGGGTCATCGTTCTGGGGGAACCCTATTTTCCACGGAATGTGCCCCATGCCTCGTACACGTCCTCCGTGTTCAGGATTCCCGAGGGCTTTTGTCAGTGCGTCGTTCTCTCTGTTGAACTTGATCTTCCCCTCTTGAGCATCCCTCATTGTGTCAATAAGGGCTTGGGTGGGTTTAATTATTTTGCCCTGGTAAACACACTCCCCTGTCTCCGGGTTCAGCGTTCCCCCATGCCCGTACCACCAGCTTTTGGCCCTTGGGTCCCATCCCTCCGTACCTGGACGGATTCCTCGCGCCCTCAGCTCGTTCTCCATCTTCTCCAACCTAGGCTGCCAAAGGCGATACCCTCCTGGCCCCATAATATGATTGTACTCCTTCTTAGCCGCATTTTCCTTATTTTTTTCGATATTTGAATGAACTGCTCCGATTTCTTTTGCTTCACAAATTCTGGCCAATCATGTTTCAGTTTCTCATATTGTCCTTTGAAATCCGGAGTCTTGTTCTGCTTGACAAAGTCATGGGCTAGATTTTGCTTGAATTTCCGGAATGCGTCGGCCATCTTACAAAGAACGAACTGTTTGACTAGCCTCCTCCTCTCCTTGTTTTCCTCAATCTTGTTACCCTCCTCATCGAATTTGTTGTATTCCGGAGGTAGAACGAAATGTTTCATAAGCTTCTTGAAGCAATCTTTTTTTGTTCTCTTATCGACAAAAGTGAAACCAGCAATTCGTGCCTTCTTTGGCTCATTCCACTCCTGGACGGTGATCGAGACGTTGTCTCTAACAACGGCTCCGCATTGGCTGACAAACTTGGTGGCGTTCTTGCGGGGCTCCAGCGGCCTGCCGGTTGCACTGTCGACAACCTCGATGGTGCATGTTTCTCCTTGTTTCATCGTCTTGGTTGCGCCACGCTTTGACGACGTACTCGATTGTTTCGACGATCCGGCCGAGGGCTAAAATAAGAAAGAGAGTCGCGCACGTTAGTACACACATATTTATTCAAATCAGTTAGTTTGTATCACCAGAGGCTCAATGTATATATATACCTCGGCGCCGGAGGTGGTTGCTACTTCCATTTGAAGATCGTCGTTTATCGACGTTTGTTCGGCATCATCTTGCTGACGGCGCCCTTCATCTTCACCGTCAAGGTTCAGATAAGAAGAGATATCATCTTCTTCTTGTCCGGTCGGCACATATAGAATATCGCCGTTTATGATGCCGAACATATGTGCTTCACCGTCCGGATCATAGTTGTCCATAATCGGGTCAGCTCTATCGTCCGCCATTATGTCAGTCCTGAAAACATGTAGTAAAAACAAATTAATTAAGTGAAGAAGGGGGGCGGTGGCGGTGGCGGTGGCGAAAGGGCGGTGGCAAAAGGAGGGGGCGAGGAAGGGGTGGGAGAGGGTGTCGCGGTAGAGCGCGAGACGGGGCGGCAGACGACGGCGTCACGGAGAGGGAGGCGAGGACAACACACATGTATAACCCTCGCCATTTGCTTAATTATCAAATTTTACGGTTTTTTGTTAACTATCAAGTTTTAAGTTACTTTTTTTCTTCTTCCTTTTTCTTTCTTCTTTCTTTTGGTTTTCATTTTTTTCTTCTTCCTTTTTCTTTCTTGTTTTTTCTTCTTCCTTTTTCTTTCTTCTTTCTTTCTTCTTTCTTTCTTCTTTCTTTTTTTCTTCTTCCTTTTTCTTCTTTCTTTTTTTCTTCTTCCTTTCTTTTTCTTCTTCCTTTTTCTTTCTTTTTTTTTTCTTCTTCCTTTTTCTTTCTTCTTTCTTTCTTCTTTCTTTTTTTCTTCTTCCTTTTTTCTTCTTCCTTTTTTTTCTTCTTCCTTTTTTTTCTTCTTTCTTTTGGTTTTGTTTTGTTTTCATTTTTTTTCTTCCTTTTTCTTTCTTCTTTTTTTCTTCTTCCTTTTTCTTTCTTCTTTCTTTCTTCTTTCTTTTTTTCTTCTTCCTTTTTTTCTTCTTCCTCTTATCTTCTTCCTTTTTTTTCTTCTTCCTTTTTTTTCTTGTTTCTTTTGGTTTTGTTTTGTTTTCTTTTTTTTCTTCTTCCTTTTTCTTTCTTCTTGTTTTTTTTTCTTGTTTCCTTTTTGGCAGGGGCGGCGGGCAGGGGCGGGCAGCGGGCGGCGCGCGGGCGGCGGCGGCGGCCAGGGGCATGGCCAGGGGCGGCGGGCGGCGGGCAGGGGGGCGGCGGCGGCCAGGGGCAGGGCCAGGGGCGGCGGGCGGCGGGCAGGGGGGCGGCGGGCGGCGGGCGGCGGGCAAGGGCTGGGCAGGGCAGGGGCGGCGGCGCGCTAGGGCAGGGCACGGGCGGCGGCGGTGCTCACTCGGGGCGGAGGCGGCGGCGCTCACTGGGGGCAGGGCGTCGGCGTCGGGGCAGGGCGTCGGCGTCGGCGTCGATCGGCGTCGGGGCAGGGCTTCGGCGTCGATCGGCGTCGGGGCAGGGCTTCGGCGTCGAGAGAAGAATGGGAAGTGGCGGAAACTGCTAAGTGCAGTATATATAGACAGACCTTTAGTCGCGGTTGGTTTGGCGGACCGCGACTAAAGGGTAGCTTTAGTCGCGGTCCGCCACACCAACCGCGACTAAAGGATAGCTTTAGTCGCGGTCCGCCACACCAACCGCGACTAAAGGGTTTTGGCGCCGCTTTCGTACCCGCGCAGAAAGAGCCTTTAGTCGCGGTTGGGGAGGCGGACCGCGACTAAAGCTACCCTTTAGTCGCGGTCCGCCACACCAACCGCGACTAAAGGTATGTGCTGGCACTGGCGCGGTGCGGTGGGATGTTTAGTCCCACCTCGCTAGCCGAGAGGCTTCGACAGTGGTTTATAAGCGCGGCTGCGCTCACCACTTCGAGCTCCTCTCAAATGCAGGCTTACGGGCCTATTCTATTACTATGAGCCTGTGGGCCTACTGGGCCTTCTGCGGGCCTGAATCCTGGCCCAATAATGGGTTTCTAGTCGTATTCAGGCCGTGGTGGCCCAGTAGGTGGCATATTTTTTATTTTTTGCCTGTATTTTGTTTTCATTTTTGCTTTATTTATTTTGTTTTGTTTCTACTTACAACAAAAAACTTATTTATTTTATTTTATTTTGTTTCTAATTACTTATTTATTTTACTTTATGATAATTATTTTTGCTATTAAAGTTTCTAATTACTTATTTATTTATGTTATTAAAATCTTAAAAATACAATTGTATATCAAAAAAATCAGAAAATAAAACTAATTCATTTTAAATTCTTGTTTTTCTTCTGTTTTTTTCTTCCTTTTTTCTTCTATTTTTTTCTTCTGTTTGTTTCTTCCTTTTTCTTGTTTTTCTTCTTTTTTTCTTCCTTTCTTCCTTTTTCCATTTTTCTTCTGTTTTTCTTCTGTTTGTTTTTTTCTATGTTTTTCTTCTGTTTGTTTTTTCTTCTGTTTTTCCTTTTTTCTTCTGTTTGTTTTTTTCTTCTGTTTTTCCTTTTTTCTTCTGTTTTTTCTTCTGTTTTTTTTTCTTTTTTCTTCTTTCTTCTTCTTCCTTTTTCCTTTTAAAATCAGAAAAATAAAACTAATTCATTTTAAAATCTTAAAAATACAATTATATATCAAAAAAATCAGAAAAATAAAACTAATCCCTTGAAGGTTTGACAAAAGGTTTGATACATCATTCAGTTCATCGACCAAATACAAAGTTTGGTACAATAAATTATTACACATCAATTCTTCCCTTGTGTCCCTGCTTGCTTACGATTGTGTCGTATCCATGGAGCATCCTCATCATTTAACTTAATGCTTGGGTCGGTGTTCACTTTGAAGGGCGGAATTTCAGCAAACATATTATAATCTTCTGACATGTCTGTCTTGTCCTCCACTCCCACGATGTTTCTTTTCCCTTAAAGAACAATGTGGCGCTTTGGATCATCGCATGATGTACTGATCGTTTTCTTATCTTTCCGTTTCCTCGGTTTGCTACTCATGTCCTTCACATAGAAAACCTGAGCGACATCTTTCGCTAGGACGAATGGTTCGTCAAGGTAACCAAGATTGTTGAAATCCACCATTGTCATTCCGTATTGCTGGTCCACCTTTACCCCACCTCCTGTTAGCTTGAACCATTTGCACCAGAACAAAGGGACCTTAAAGGAGGGTCCATAGTCAAGTTCCCATATCTCCTCTATGTAACCATAATATGTGACCTTTTGCCCATTCTCGGTTGCTGCATCAAAGCGGACACCACTGTTTTGGTTGGTGCTCTTTTTATCTTGGGCGATCGTGTAAAATGTATTCCCATTTATCTCGTACCCTTGGAAAGTCGTTATAGTCGAAGATGGTGTCTTGGCCAACATGTACAGCTGATCTACAACATCATTGTCATTCATTAAATGTTTTCTCAACCAACTGCCGAAAGTCTCCATGTGGGCCTTCCTAATCCAGGATTCAGGCTTCCCCGGGTTGTCCGAGCGTAAAATATTCTTGTGTTTCTCAAAGTACGGAGCCACCAAGCAGGAATTGGTCAGTACAGTGTGGTGTGCTTCAGTCAGAGAATGGCCGTCCATACATATCGTTGATTTCCTTCCGATCGTGCCTTTTCCACTTAGTCTCCCCTCGTGCCGCGATCGAGGAAGGCCAATCGGCTTAAGGTCAGGAACAAAGTCAACACAAAACTCAATTACCTCCTCATTTCCATAGCCCTTGGCGATGCTTCCTTCTGGCCTAGCACGGTTACGAACATATTTCTTTAATACTCCCATGAACCTCTCGAAGGGGAACATATTGTGTAGAAATACAGGACCGAGAATGAAAATCTCTTCGACTAGGTGAACCAGGAGGTGCGTCATAATATTGAAGAAGGATGGCGGGAACACCAACTCGAAACTGACAAGACATTGGATCACATCGTTCTGTAACCGTGGTAGAACTTCTGGATTGATTACCTTCTGAGAGATTGCATTGAGGAATGCACATAGCTTCACAATGGCTACTCGAACATTTTCCGGCAGGAGCCCCCTCAAAGCAATCGGAAGCAATTGCGTCATAATCACGTGGCAGTCGTGAGACTTCAGGTTTTGGAACTTTTTCTCCGCCATGTTTATTATTCCCTTTATATTGGACGAGAATCCAGACGGGACCTTCATACTGCTCAGGCATTCAAAAAAGATGACCTTCTCTTCTTTGGTCAGAACGTAGCTGGCACGACCTTGAAACCATTCCGGATGCCGGTCATCAGGGTCTTTCAAACGTTGCTGGTCCTGCCGTGCTTCCTTTGTATCATTTGTCTTCCCATACATGCCCAAGAAGCTTAGGAGGTTCACGCAAATATTCTTCGTAACGTGCATCACGTCGATTGCAGAGCGGACTTCTAGGACTTTCCAATATTCTAGCTCCCAGAATATAGATTTCTTCTTCCACATGGCTGTGTGCCCGTTAGCTCCCTTCGGAACAGGACCCTTTCCAAAGTTGACTTTCAAATCCTTGACCATATCAAATACCTCAGCACCAGTGCGTTCTGCAGGCTTCGGCCGGTGATCTGCCTTGCCGTTGTAATGCTTGCCTTTCTTTCTTACTGGATGAATTTTCGGAAGAAATCGACGACGCCCAAGGTACACGTTCTTCTTACAATTTGGCAAATGTACACTTTCAGTCTCATGTAAGCAGTGCGTGCATGCATTGTATCCTTTATTTGACAGTCCCGAAAGGTTACTAAGAGCAGGCCAATCGTTGATGGTTACGAAAAGCAACGCTCGTAGGTCAAATTCCTCTTGTTTGTGCTCATCCCACACACGGACACCAGGTCTGCCCCACAGCTGTAAAAGTTCATCAACTAATGGCCTTAGGTACACATCGATGTCGTTGCCGGGTTGCTTCGGACCTTGGATGAGCACTGGCATCATAATGAATTTCCGCTTCATGCACAACCAAGGAGGAAGGTTGTAGATGCATAGAGTCACGGGCCAGGTGCTATGGCTGGAGCTCTGCTCGCCAAAAGGATTCATGCCATCTGTACTTAGACCAAATCTTATGTTCCTTGCGTCAGCTGCAAAATCTTTGAACTCTCTGTCGATCTTTCTCCATTGCGTTCCATCTGCGGTGTGTCTCAACTCCCCGTCCGACTTACGGTCCTCTTTGTGCCATCGCAACAACTTGGCATGCTCTTAGTTCCTGAACAGACATTTCAACCGTGGTATTATAGGAGCATACCACAACACCTTGGCGGGATCCCTCTTCCTGGGTTTCTCGCCCTCAACATCGTCACCAGGGTCATCGCCTCTGATCTTATAACGCAATGCAGTGCATACCGGGCATTCATTCAAATTCTCGTATTCACCATGGTAGAGGATGCAGTCGTTGATGCATGCATGTATCTTCAGAACCTCTAAACCTAGAGGGCAGACAACCTTCTTTGCTTCGTACGTACTGGCGGGCAACTCGTTATTCTTTGGAAACATATTCTTCAACATTTTCAGCAAGTTTTCAAATGCCGAGTCAGCTACACCTGCCTGTGCCTTCCATTTCAGCAAATCCAGTGTGCAGCCCAGCTTTTTCAGACCATCATCGCATCCGGGGTACAACGACTTTCTGTGATCCTCTAACATGCGATCCAAATTCTCCCTCTCCTTTTCAGTTTCGCAGCGTCTCCGTGCATCAGCAATGGTCCGACCAAGATCATCAACGGTCTCATCACGTGCCTCTTCTTCACCTTCACCTTCCCCTTCACCTTCCCCTTCACCTTCAGCATCCTCCATGAAAGTATCACCGAAATCAGCAAGATAGCTTTAATCGATGAAATCATCCCCTTCTTCATCTTCTTCCATTATAACCCCTCTTTCTCCATGCTTGGTCCAACAATTATAGCTTAGCATGAAACCGTGCCGAAGCAGGTGCAGGTGAACTTCTCTTGAGAAAGAGTAACCCTTCTGATTCTTACAGTCAACACATGGACAGATAACAAAACCCTTCTGCTTGTTCGCATTAGCCACTACGAGGAAATCTTTCAAACCCGTAGTGAACTCGCGGGAGAGTCGGTTACCGTACATCCATTGCCGATTCATCTGCATTATTATAATATAAAATATATAATTAACCATCATGCATTTGTTAAACTAACTAGCTATAAACAATAGAAATTAAACAATGAACAACACACATGCATATTTTATCAATGACACACATGCATGAAAGTTTCAAGTTGCTAACCGCGATCGAGGAGGAAAAAAGTAAATGAGGAACCTCAAGTGTGGCTCTTGGGGCATTTCATCAAACACCTTGTGTGCATAAGAGGAACCAAAAGCAAACCTACACCCCCTTGTGAAGCTTGTGAAGAGAAGTGGCACCAAATGGCTAAGTGAGTGCGCTGAACTGGTATATATAGGGGAGGAGCTTTAGTCGCGGTTGGCCTGGCCAACCGCGACTAAAGGCCTTTGGGCACCTTTAGTCGCGGTTGGCCTGGCCAACCGCGACTAAAGCCCCTCACGTGCACCAGCTGGCCACCGAGCGCCCTGGGCCCAGGCCTTTGGTCGCGGTTCGTCTGCCGAACCGGGACTAAAGACTTCATTAGTCGCGGTTCCTACAGTTCCGTGACTAATGGGGCTGGACGGAAGCCTCTTTTTCTACCAGTGAGGTACGCAGTGGCGGAGCCCTGGTGGTAGACAAACAGGGAGCCCGAGGTGCCTGCTTCAACCCGTATAGAGAACGGGAGAGCAAGCACACGTGGTCCGGATAGGCGGTGTCGACGAAACCGGTCGGCTGCTGACAGAACACCTGCTCGTCGAGATGACCATGCAAGAAAGCATTAGACACGTCGAGCTGGTGAACAGGCCAAGCGCGAGAAACAGCAAGCTAGAGAACAGCGCGGATCATGCCCGGTTTGACGACCGGGGCGAAGGTGTCGGTGAAGTCCACCCCGCCGCGCTGGCGAAAGCCGCGCACCACCCAACGCGCCTTGTAGCGCTCGAGAGAACCGTTAGGGCGAGTCTTGTGGCGGAAGACCCACTTGCCAGTGATGACATTGGCACGGGGTGGCCGTGGGACAAGCTGCCATGTGCGGTTGCGCTGTAGGGCGTCAAACTCCTCACGCATCGCAGCTAGCCAATTCGGATCCCGAAGGGCTGCGCGAGCGGAGGTGGGGAGCGGGGACGGTGTCGAGGTAGAAGCCGCGCACGAGTACTCATCCGACGGGTAGCGCGTGCTGGGACACATCGTCCCAGTCCGAGCTCGAGTGACCACACCGGTGAGGGGTGCGGCCGCGGTGCCGGGGGCCGTGGCGAGGGGAGCCGCGGCGGGGGCAGCTGCGGGGGCCGCAACAGGGCCGGCCGAGGGGGTCACGGCGACGGGGGCCGCGACGGGGTCCGAAGCGGGGGCCGGGGCGGGGGTGGCCGCGGCGATGGGGGCCGCGACGAGATCCGCGGCGGGGGCTGTGACAGGAGCCGCAGCGCCAGGGGCCGCCGGCGCGGGGAGCGCGGGCAGGGCTGGACCCGGGACGCGGCTGGGCGGTCCGCAAGGGTGGGGGCAGGGACGAACCGTGCCGCAGAAGACTCCGAAGGTGACGGTACCTGCTGAAACGGGAACACGAGCTCATCAAAGTACACATGTCGCGAAGTGAAAACGCGGTGGGAGACTGGATCATACCACCGGTAACCTTTGTGTTGGGCGGATACCCAAGAAAGATGCAAGGAAGGGACCGAGGTGCGAGTTTATGAGGAGCAGTAGACGCGGTGCTAGGATAACAGAGACACCCGAAAATGCGAAGACCATCATAAGATGGAATCGCACCGAAGAGTAGCTGGTGAGGGGTGTAGTTCCAGCGGGAACGACAGGGGCGAATGTTAAGGAGTAGGCTGGCGGTTGCGAGCGCGTCCGGCCAGAACCGAGGAGGCACGTAGGAGTGAAAGAGCAACGTGCGGACACAGTCATTCAGCGTGCGAAGGACGCGCTCGGCGCGACCATTCTGCTGAGACGTGTAGGGGCAGGTGAGACGAAAGATGGTGCCATGGGACACAAGTAAATTGCAGACGACGACGTTGTCAAACTCCTTGCTGTTGTCAGTTTGCAAGGCGAGAATAGGATGACCAAACTGTGTGGTGACATATGAATAAAAGGCGGTGAGTGTGGCAAGAGCGTCGGACTTGCGACGGAGAGGGAAGGTCCACACATAATGAGTAAAATCATCCAATATCACCAGATAGTATAAATAGCCTGTGTTGCTAGCAACCGGGGATGTCCAAACATCAGTATGCAATAACTGAAACGGAAAGGTGGAAATGTTTGTAGACTCGCTAAAGGGAAGACGAACGTGCTTGCCCAGACGGAAAGCCTCACAAGTGTGATCGTCGACCTTATTACATGAGAAGGAAAAACTCTGAAGAATCTGACGCATAACGGTGGAGTTGGGATGACCAAGAAGGGCATGCCAAAGATCGACGCTGGCGGCGAAGGCGGCGGGGCGACCGGTGGTGGTGGCGCCGGAGGGATGCACTGGGTAAAGCTCGTCCAGCCTATCACATCGGTGCAGCACCATCCGCGTACGGGCGTCCTTCACAGAAAAATCGATATCGTCAAATTCAACAGTTATAGGATTCTCACGAGCAAGGCGACGAATAGAAACGAGATTGGTGACTAAGTCAGGAGACACAAGAACATTAGACATATGCACAGGAGTGGAAGTAGAAGGAAAAGACATATGACCAACGTGAGTGATGGGTAGGGAGGAACCGTTACCAACGGTGATATGAGTGGGAGTATGAACGGGAGTGGCAGACGTGAGGTTACCGGGATGAGCAGTCATGTGAGCAGTGGCGCCCGAGTCCATGTACTAGTCACCGCCGCTACCATAGGAGCTCGGTGACGGGGCGGAGTGCAGGGCAGCGAGCAGGGCCGGGTCCCACGGCGGCGGCACCTGAGGAGGGTAAGAACCTCCATAGGCCGGCGCGGGAGCGGCCCAGGCGGGCGCGGCCCCATAAGCCGGCGCGGCGGCGACGCCATAGGCCGGCGCGCTCCCGTAGGCAGGCGCTGGCGGGGGGCGGCACCGTAGCTGCTGTAAGAAGCGGCGTTCGGCGCGGCGAAGAGGGCCTGGTGGCCTGCCGGGCGGGGCCCAAGGATGCCCGGAGCCGGAGCCCGAGGGACCGGCATGGAGTACGCATGGACGAGGCCAGTCCACGGGTTGGTGCCGTACGACCACAGGGGAGTCACCTTCTGCTGCTGCTGACGAGGGGACCCCCCGGCGCCTGTTGCTGCTTGCGGCCGCCCCTGCGGCGGTTGCCGCGGCGCCCGCCACCCGGCTGCTGGGGGGTAGCGGGAGGGGCGGGAGGCGCGGGCGGGAGGGGAAAGTACCCCGGAGGCGCGGGGGGCGGCTGCTGCTGGCGCGGCGCAGGTGGGGCGGCCGGTGGAGGGGCGCCGCGTGAGGTGTCGGCGGCGAGGGCGTGGTGATGCACGCGCTTCTTGACCCCCTTCATCCGGCGCTCCTCCAACCTCAAGTACGCCACAAACTTGAGGAAAGAGGGCTCCGGCATCAAGGTGAGGTTGGAGGCGGCGTTGCCGAAGTCCTCGTTGAGGCCGGCGGTGAGCGTGCTGAGGAGGAGGTCGTCGTCCACCTTGGCTCCAATGTCACGGAGCTCGTCCGCCAACGTCTTCAGGCGGCGGTAGTAGTCATCAATGGGTTGTTCATCCTGGTGCCAGTCAAAAAATTCCTGCTGCAAAAAAACACGGCGCTGAAGCTTGTTGTCGGTGAAGAGGCCGTTTAGCTTGACCCACAGGGCGCGGGCGTCGTCGCCGGCGCTCACGACCGTGTGGAACAAGTCCTTGGAGATGGTGGTGAAGAACCACCGGATGATCGTGGCGTCGATCGCGGTCCACTCAGCGTCATCCACCATGGCGCCGGAGTCCACGGTGCCATCCACGTGGTCCACGAGATTGTTCTCGCGGAAGCGCAGCGTGAAGTACGTCTTCCACGCGAAGTACGTGGAGTTGGAGGCGTCGAGGACGACGGGGACGCGTGCGTGGACGTTGATGTCGCGGATTTCGGCGGGGTCGACGGCGAAGGGGTTGGAGTAGGTGGAGGCACTGGACGACATGGCGGCGGGATCGTGGGAGGGAGGCGGCGGCGCGGCTGGAGAGGAACAGCGCGGCGGCGGGAGGTAGGCGGCGCGGCGGGGATGGGCGGCGCGGCGTGGGAAAGGTAGCGCGCGGTGGAGGGAGGGCGCGTGGGGAGGAGAGGTGGAGGCGGCGGCTTGGGGCGGCGGCGGGAGATCGCGGCGGCGGCGGCGGCCCGAGGCGGCGGCTAAGGTTAGCGGAAGCGAGAAGATCGACTTGCGATAGATACCATGTAGAGAATGATTTGGTGCATCGATGATTGATTGATCGTGCACTATGCACATATATATAGGTACAAGGGATGTGACCAGTATCTTGTCTTCTAAGATACACGTACATACAGAGAAAGACACATACAACAGGTACTGCATACAGGAGTCAGACCTACGTACATGTACACATGTTCAACAAACGGGATTAGATGTGATAATCAAGGCACCATCGCATGACTAACTGCACGCTGCCGTTTTCTTTTATTTGCGACTAAAGAGTTTGATCCAATTATCACACGCCATCCCACGCTGCTGCTTCCGTTGGTTTGCAATGAAGTGGGCAAGTACATGTTCTTGCTGACTAAATATTATTCGTAAATATGGCTATGAAGATAATTTGTTCTTTATTTATTCTTCTAACAACGGGATAACAATTGCATCTAATACGTACTAACCCTAGCTAGCTGGGCCGTGAAGATTTTTTCAGTTGTGCCGTTGTAGAGGATGATTCAGAGAGTGACGAGGAGGATTTTCAGGAGAATCACAATATCCGTAGAGGCTGCAAGAAAGAGATGAAATGGCAAGAGTGAGCTGCGCAGTTTGAGCACTTGAGTAAGCAATTTTCATCCATTCATGTCTTGCATTTATTGGCAGGTTTGGAAGTACAAGGCGAGTGAAATGCAACGGACGCTATACATCTTTACCTAATAACTAGTAAGCATGCACGTGCAACGCACGTCTCAAACGTAAAAAAGGTGAATTCACATAATATAAAAAAATCAACGTTTTTAAAAATATAAATCAAATGGATACACAATGTTTGATGTCGCTCAAATTGTATTTTCAAAAGCGAGACACAATAGTGGTTATGTTGCTGCATAAAGTAATAGCAGGAAAATATTCTCATTTAAATAAAATCAGCAATTATTTATTAATGCAGTAATATAGGCATGTAGTACAGTCTTCTCTTCGAGTGTAGCCAGGAAAAAAAGTATAAACTGCCTTACGGTGCAATTATATTGTTCAAGATGCTTAATTCTTGAATCTTATTTTATTCTACTAATCTGCATAGCAAAATATATATTTGTACTAATTTGGATCAAATTATATATTTTTTTTGGTTGTGTGGACTGCCAAAATTATATAGCTACCTACTATGGATAATAGGAAATAGAAGATGATATGTGACTATAACGACTTCTATATGAAATAAAGATGATTTACAAGAACTAATTGAAATGTAAAAGGGATAAAACAAATCCAATAATTATCATGATAGAAAATATTTATCCGGTTTTGTATGTGTTTATGCGTTGGCAACCATACTAACTTACAATGATGTAAGACGCTTTGTACGTATAAAAACTGAAATGAGTTATGAAGAAAAATAAAGATGGAAGGAAAAGTATTCTAGAGTATTTGTCAAGCTTAACCTTATCAAGCTTTCAGGTCAGCTTCTAAATTACAAAAAAAAAGATGAATCATCAAATAAGAAAGAGCCAACAATTTGGAACATGCTACAAAACTGGTGAAAATAGAAAGCATTCATGCTCTTTTTCCTTGTCGTAAGGAGTAGCTTCACCATACATTTGTAACAGTGTAATACCTGATCCGGAAAAAGTTGTTCATTATTATTATTGGAGGGAAGAGGCGCGCAGACAAAGAAAGAGATACGGTGCAAATAAGGCCTTAAACAGCATGTCTTAAAGTTTGATGACTGCAGATATGTTGGATCATTCGAAACTGCACAAGTATATAAGAACAAATATATGTGCCAAAATAGCGAAAGGTATTTGGTTTCTCTGTCATGAAACAAAATAAATCCGACTGAGTACAGTTTATATGATTTCTCTGTACCAATATACGGCAGCTGTATTAGGATAGATCCTTTGAAGAATCTATTTATTGGAACTCAGCCGGATTAGTTTCTTCATTGGATCCTTCTGTATGGTAAAATTCTGTTTATTGGAACGCAGTATAGATTGCATACCTTTACAGAACAGCGCGAGATATTCTCTAACAACAGTTACGGAGTCATGTGACCCGTTTTAGATGTATAGAATCATGTAATTGAAATAGTAGTACATCTTCAATATCTTGCCTCCTACTGAATCTTACATAATTTACTGGATTGCTATGCAATTATGTTAAAGTGACGCATGTAAAGTTTTCTCTAAGAATGAATCATATATTCTGATTTCCAACCTATCCCTGGAGCTAGTGCCTAGGCAGGCGCAACTCACCTTAATTCCAGGTAAAGCAACGTCATACGTAAAACACACATTGAGCAAATAGCACAAATAAGGCAATTCTAATCAAGGGGATGACGTTACCTCTTGATACGGTCCAGTTTAATGCATATGGTGGTACGAAGTAAAGCCCAAGAAAATCGACATGAACATGAGAAGTAATCATGGGAAATAGACTCTGCATCTTGACTTCTTCACTATTCCTCTTGATCCTACTTTGTAAGACAAGATTGCTGCATTCTTATGTACGTGCCATATATAATTACACATTTTCAGTACAGCAATCGGCAACCTAAGATAATCCTAAATCTATAATTCTAGATTGCTTGAAGCCCACGATTCTTACTTAATATGTAATGCACGTGCACACATTGAACATACACTTTGTCAGCATGGGTGCTGCGAACGGAGCTGAAGTCAACTCGGATGTCGATGGTTGCCATAGAGCATGCCCTGGACGTGGATGGAGTCGTCGCAGTAGTGGCAGAAGAGCGCTTGGCCTCCAGGCAGAAGACGATGGCGGCGATAGCACGTGTATGTTCCCGGAGGAAGACGAAGCTCCTCGCACTTCTCCCATCGTGGCTAGCATGCATGATGGCGGCAGACGGCTCGCGATTAGCTTCCTAATAGGATGGATGCGTCCGAGATAAGTTTTTTAATAGGATGGATTTGTCTGAGATTAGTTTCCTAATAGGACGGATGCACTCTGATTTAGTTTCCTAGAATAGGATGCACCCGTGATTATTAGTTTCCTAATTGCTCAGACGTGGAGTTTCATATTTTCCTCCACGGTGGAGTACGGTCAGTCAATGTAAATTGCTAAGTGCACACAGAAAATGGTTTAGGTTAAGGCTAACCGTTAGATTGATTTTAGTGGGCCTAATCGTGCGGTGGTATTGGATCTGTGTACGCTTTGTGGGGTGTGCTTAAAGAAGTTCTAGTTTGGTTGTTTAATAGTAGTCCCCTAATAATAAAGCAGCGACTGTTTCTGGTCGTCCGCCGTCAGCAGTTTTGCAAAAAAGTCCCTGCAGTTTCCGATAATTAAACCCGCCGTCCCTACGTAAGTGGATCCGGGAAAACGTTTCAATTTTATAAATTAACCCTTGCGTTTTGTAATAATTCCGCCCGCACTCCTTTCTTCATCTTGTCCACATGCTGGAAGGGCCCAACTCCGACCTGTCGTGCACGCTCACCCGCCGCGGCCGCCATGGCCGCCTTTGACGCGGCCGTCTCCGGCCTGGACACGGCGCCCGACCTCCGCCTCGCCCGACCTCCGCCTCGCCGCGCTCCAGTACGAGCAGCTCCTCCACTTGCTTGCCTCCACGGACGCGCGCCGCGTTCCCCGTCCACCCGGCCGCCGCCGCGCGCCGCGTGTTCGCCCACATGCTGGACGCCGGGGCGCCCCCGTCTGAGGCCACCAACCAGCATCACCTCGCTCGGCCGCGTCGTAGCCGCAGACACCGAGGGCGCGACGAGGCCTTCGGGCTCGTCTCCACCATGCGGCAGAAGTACGGCCTCACGCCGCGCCTCCGGTCCTACAGCCCCGTGCTTGCCATGTTCCGGCGCGCCGGGGAGGCTGGAAAGGACTACGCAGTTGAGGCCCACATGGCGGCCTCCGCTGTAATGGTAAGGCTGAGTGGGATGTGTGTCAGGTGAAGGACGCCCTTGAGGCGAACGACGGTGGGTGCTATCAACTGGGGTGGCTTTGGACCAGACCATGGATGGTGCAGCGAGTGAGAGTTGGGGCAGATGGCGAGTGCGGTGGATGATGCTGCCTAGGTTCTGTTGATATCGACAATGGAGGATACACAAAAGTTTGCTGACTCTATTTCTGGGTTGGCTCTTGAGAGGGAAACCAAAGCAAATTTCAGCCAATTTCAGGTTCATATATATCTATCCCTTAGGTTTGAGTCCCTAGCTAACTTGGAGCATTGCACGTTTTGTTAAATATAGTTAGTTTATTTAGTTTACTGGCAATTGTGATAAGCAGAGCCGATATGTGCTTGGTTTTATTTCGATTAGTAGCTGGCATGATTTGATTTACTAAGAATTAATTTGGAAAAACTAGGCCTGGAGATAAACCCCATCACAGCACCCGCTTGTCGGCCAGCAGACGCGATGAGGGGCTCGTCGGCACACCCATGGTGCCGCTGCGGAGCTATCTTCCTCTTCCTCGCATCGGCTCGAGGTGGGTGGAGCAGCTCGGCGCCCATGACCTCCACAACGGCTCCGTCGACGCGCTCCACTGTCTTCTCGCGGGCGCCGGTCTTCGCCTGCCCCCGCACCCGGACGCCGTCGAGTTCACGGCAAGGAGCAATGGCAAGCAGCAGCAGCGGTGGCAAGTAGAAGCAGTGGGCAGCAGCAGCAGAGGGCAGAAGCGGCAGGCAGAAACGGAGGGCTGCTGCCGTGTCGTGATTTGGATGGAAGATTGGAGACCGTGTCCTCCAACACAATCAATGGAGTGCCCGACCCGGATTTTACTTGAAGGGTTCTCGGTCGGATTCTCCGTCAGGTTGCCTCCTTGGACCATAATCTTCATCAAATCCCGTCGAAAATGTCATGAAACGTCCAATGTCACCGCCGAGTTCGCCGGAGGAAGAAGCGCCGAGTTCGCCGGAGGAACAAAATCATCTATTTAGCCGTCCAATGTCACCCACGGCGGCTGCAACAGAGGTATGTATCCCCTTTAAAGCAGCAAGCAGCAGCCTTCTGTCCTTTGCGTTCTCTATATAGATGTGTAGTAGTGACCAAGAAGTAGCATGAACAAAATCGCAGCAGCAGGCTGCTGCTCTCCTCCCTGATCTCCCTCTATATGAAATAGCAGTAGCGCATGAATGAAGCATGAATTTCTGAATTACAAACAACGTACATATTTTCTGAATCCAAACCAAAATCAAGTATATACTGTAGGTCGTTGTATTGTTGATCCAACCACATGCTCTGTTTCTGCATGCCATGGAAGCTTTACTTTCAAATCCTCTTTTTCTGCACGACAATTGAAAATAATGCAGGAGTCGGAGAATGAACGAAATTGCTTTGAACTTCACAGCAGACTAAATTCCTAAAGGCAAAACTTTTTAGTACTACAGGATATACCTTCAGAGATTATGACAGTTCTAATAAACATATCATGTTTATTGGTTAGCTGAGTTAGAAGTAGAGCTATTCAAAAATATTTACTCTGATGAGTGCACAAAATCCTTATACTCCTAGCTCTATGATTATCCTATATCTACTTCTCACATTATACATATGCTCCACTACAAAGGGGTCTAAATAATAGCATGATTGTTTTTCACTTAAAGTTCTAAGCAACTTTACTGTGTGAATCTGAGAATCTCACTGAAACCTGTTTTTCATTGTGTATATTCAGCCTATCGAGTAGAGTTTCAGACTGATCATAAACAGACCTCAGTTTAAGCTGTGATGCTGATTTGATTTGTGCTGCACCATCGTCCATATCTTCGATTTCAAGCAGTTCCATGGAAAATCAAATACATGTTTTCTTTGTTTATGACAGTACATGGTTCAGTCATCCACATATTCTAGAAACAGCAGATCAGATTTAACAACTATCTTAGGAGTAGCAGCCACATATATATAATTTAGAAAAGAATTAGAGAAAGAAAATGACCAAAATTGAAAC
The DNA here is from genome assembly GCA_032464435.1 of Aegilops umbellulata. NCBI lineage: Eukaryota > Viridiplantae > Streptophyta > Magnoliopsida > Poales > Poaceae > Aegilops > Aegilops umbellulata. Next base: position 558,598,654 of record CP136060.1, read on the forward strand.
TATATAACTGGAGGCATTAGACCAACTATTTCTCTGTTTTTTTTTATGTATTTTGCATTATATTTCAGCTAATCAGCGATACGTGCCCCTGTGTCGGTTTATTTTTTCTGAAAAAATGGTAATCCTGGAGAACATACTGAAAGCTGATTTGTAACATTGCAGTGCTAATTTTTTTCTGCTTTTTCTTCAGTTATCAATTAGCTTAATTGCATACACATGAATAGATATGCTAAATGCATCTAGCAAAATAGGATTAGGAGGTGTATTCAGTAGAGTGGATTATTTCGTCAGTTTACTGTAGCAAATATAGCTGTTGCTGACAGTAGACATTTGTTACATATACCTGTATAATTTTGTCTTGCTGCTCAAAACAGTTCAACGGAAAACAAGCCAGAATCCGAAAGTGCTCCGTAGTTAGTTCGCCAGAATTTCGTCGGTCGGTTCTCCGCTTCAAATATGTGGACGAGGAGGCTTGAAATCATGGTCTTTGGTTAACTCTTATTGAAATTAACTCTACTGTTGAGAGAGTCGTTACTGGAAGTAATCAGGAGTTCATTGGTGACATATTGTTTTTTCTTGCAATGGTTGCTAAATCCTACGAGGGCTTACAGGTTAACTCTTGTAATTTTCTTCTACCAAGCGTGGATCAGCTCCTGTAGTAGCTATCTTTAATTTGCAACAGGTGGCATATGGCGATGAGATGGGCTTCTTCAGCTCTTTATTTGGCAGCTCTCTTCTGTAATCCCCTCTATGTTGTCATGAAATTTCAGCAACACAAATTTGTGATCCTGCCAGGTAATCATGATGATTTAGAAAGAAATGTTACCCAGGACTATGTACTGTACTAATATTTGGAAAAATGTATGCTTGTATCTCTTTCAGGTCCGTGCTAGCTATTTATTTGAACGACATTCCGACAATATGTGCAAAAGGATGATGCCCATATTGACTAATTTTCTCTCTTTTGTAGGTCAAAAAAATGGTCTTGTGTGGGTTACAAACCAATGCTTGCTTGCGTACACTCTGGTGCTCCAGTTAAAGATCCAAAGCTATAATGTACTCCTTCCGTTTCCTTTTAGTCTGCATATAACTTTTGTCTGAAATCAAGGTATCTTTATTTTGACCAAACTTATAGAAAAAACATATCAACATTTACAAGGCCAAAAAATATCTTTAGATTCATTATGGAATTTAGTTTCATATTATGTATATTTTTGTATTGTAGATGATGATATTTTTTTATATAAATTTGGTCAAAGTTTGTAAAGCTTGACTCAACACAAAACTTATATGCGGAGTAAAAAGATGGAGGGAGTATTGTGATGAGTAACCATCAGTTGGTGAATCAATTCTCTTATGAATACTACTGTATCTCTCTCATCTCTTTTATTAAGTGAGCACTTGCGACGGGACATGCAGGAACAAAAACCACAAGAAGTGTACAAATGAAGTCACAACTAGCTGAGCAGAGTAGCTGGCGATCAAATGATTTCGGGTCCTTGCTAGCTATTTCTGATCTTGGAGCTATTCTTTCAGGACACATGATTACACTACATTACAAGTTGAAAAAGTGTGTAAAGTGGAAGTTAGTACTAAAGCGGATTGCTCTTTTTTGATCCGCCAACAAATTTTAGTCATAATATGTGCCATTTAAGTAGAGACACAAACTAGGACGTGCAAAAATTTTCCCCGTTGCAACGCACGGGCCCTCTTACTACTAGTCTTTACCTACTAATAAAGCGGCTATCGCTTCTGGTCGTACGTCGTCAGCATATTTGAATAAAAGTCTTTCTGTTTCTGAGAATTCAACCCGCGGTCCTACTTTTAAGTGGGTACTTAATAAAACGCTTCGTTTTTTACAAAAACCACCCTGCATTTGTTTCTATTCAACCCGCAGTCTTTTTTAGGGGCAGAAACGCGTGCTCCTGAGCCAAGGAGCTCGGCTCCGCGCCACGCGCTCGCCCCGACCCCGCCTTCCTCCGCCGCCTCGCCGCGCCGGCCGGCCTCACCGGAGATCACCGGCGCCGCGACCAGGTCACGTCAGCGCCCCTGCCTTCTCCTCCTCCCTCTCCTTCCTCCCTCCCTCTCACCATCTCTCTCCCCCTCTCATTGTAGCGCCGCCATGGCCGCCCCGAGCTTCGCCGGCAGCCGCGCCGCCCGCCTCCGGCCACGACTCCGACGGGATCCGTCCGCCACTGCCCGGATCCGCATCCTTCTCCTCCTCCCTCTCCTTCCTCCCTCCCTCTCACCATCTCTCTCCCCCTCTCATTGCAGCGCCGCCATGGCCGCCCCGAGCTTCGCCGGCAGCCGCGCCGCCCGCCTCCGGCCACGACTCCGACGGGATCCGTCCACCACTGCCCGGATCCGCATCCTTCTCCTCCTCCCTCTCCTTCCTCCCTCCCTCTCACCATCTCTCTCCCCCTCTCATTGCAGCGCCGCCATGGCCACCCCGAGCTTCGCCGGCAGCCGCGCCGCCCGCCTCCGGCCATGAATCCGACGGGATCCGTCCGCCACTGCCCGGATCCGCATCCTCTGCTCCGCCACTCCCCGGATCCGGCCACCACCAAGCCTTCCGCATCGATCCGCCCGTCCGCCGGCCTCCCCCTGTTCGATCCGGGTGGACGGGCGAAGTTTCTGACTTGCCGGAGCGGCCATGGCAGGGAGGCGGCGCTCCGCTCGGGCGCCCGCATCAGGCGGCGGCAGCGAGGCGGGAGGCATGCATGGAGATGAAGGAGGAAAACATGGAGAGTCGGCCGGAGCGAGGAGTTCTCCGGCGTTGAAGCGACGAACCACGACAGCGCAAGCTTGCGGGGGGCGGCGGCCATGGCGGGGAGGCGGCGCTACGCTCGGGCGTCACATTAGGCGGCAGCAGCGAGCGGGATAGCGCACGGAGAGGAAGGAGGAGAAAATGAAGAGGCGTCCGGGAGCGAGGACTTCACCGGCGTCTAAGTCACTGTCGGGCGGGACGCGCAGGCGCGCGAGGGGCACGACACTCCTCTCCTGGTGCGTGCGCCCTTGCCGAGTTGGCAAAGTTTTTCTTGGACGGATGGGGACTGTCCTGTTGCTGCCTCGCCGCTGGGATTGAAGTAAGCCGGCCGACGTACCGATGCATCGGGGCTCCATCGAAATGTCAGGCGACTCATATAAGGGATTGGGGAGGCAAAATATTATGCAACTTGGGAAGGTAGAAATCACGCGAGAGTTGCGCTCTTGGGGAGGGCAAGGATTGCTGGGCGCGTGATTTCTAGAAGGGGATTCGTGAGGGAATCGCTGATTTGAATTTTTGGGAGGCAAACAAGCAGCCTCGAGCATATCCCCCATGCCAGATGAAGAGGAGGATGGCGGAGGGAAGGACCAGCGCTGGTGGTGGTCGTATCATCGTATGGCAGGGGCGATTGGTGGAGGGAGGAAAAGAGTAGGGCGACTGCTGCCTTCTCTCGCATTCGCTTTCTCGCCCGCGCCACCCTGCCGTCAGGAGGACTCCGACAGTGACAATTCCAGCGAAGCAGCAGCGGAAGACGAACACAACAGAGACGCACAAGCAGGAGACCAACAGGCCAGTGGCAAGTCTTCTCTATGCCTTACAAGTTCCACGTGCATTAGCTTTTAGTGCAGGTGACATCGCTAGCTTCTACCTTACCTTGGATCGTTGAAACTTTTAGTGCTCTGAACGTGTTCAATGAAATAACAACGATGTTGTGCTTTTCAGGTCAGTCGCCAGAAGGGGACATCGACAAGCACGTACGTCGCCAAACGCGTCTCTCTCCACCTACAGGATGATTTCCGTGGCACGGCCCTCCTCACGTCTGAGCACTACTAAGCAATAAGCATAACCTTTGCACAATCCTCTTTATGTCTGTTTTGTAAACGCCTTGGGCGAACTGTATATCTATCGCCGGGGATCTCAGGACTGCCATTAGTTAGAACTTAGAAATGATGCTCTAATACTACACTTGACACACAAATAAGAAGCTGGCATATTAAAATGGTTACCCTTTGGAACTTTGGTCAGTATTTAGCAGTGTTCAATATTGAAGAGATTACTATTTAGCTTTAGAGTATGAGGGCATGTGTTGTTCATTATCTCTTTTACCCCCTGTCGGCGGTACTGAGTGGCTTAGCACTGATGCAAGACGAACATCAGTCGACTTACACTTTGACCGCAAGTCACTTTAGTGTTGTCATTAAAACAACCTGAGCAAGATTGGAGCTGATGGGTATTTGAGATTGTTGCTTTTTGATGGGACTGCAGCCAAATGAATCTCTTGCCTGGTCAAGCAAAAGATTAGTGATTTCGTGCAAGATCTAAATGTTATCAGTGATGATGGCTCTACAGAAACGAACAACTGCGAGCACTCAGATTCTTCATTTACGAAATGTTCAGCCAATTCGACCATGTCAAATGCAGTTTTGCGTGGAAGGGAGCTGGTATATTTGTAATTGATGTGTATGATGGCACGTCTTCTGAATGCAAGCTTCGTTTCGATAGGAGATCCTCCAGCTTCAGTGTGAGTTGAGTTATAGCATTGCTTAATAATTGCTTGAATTTGACCTTCCATTTTATTTTGAAAACTTAAGCCTCCTCATGTAGGTGTTGAAGTCTGACAGATTGGAGAATCAGATGGTAGTCGCTGGAGAGGCAAGGAACTCCCATGCTTGCAGCGATGCACTTGGTGGGCATTCCTTGCATTTTTTCCATAGAATCGCACGGGTACATGTATTTAATTATAGCAAAGTCACCATGTATTTATCATGCCAGTATGCCAATGTGCCAGAAATTAGATAACAGAGGGAAGTTAGCAAGTCACCAGCTCTGAAAGCATACCAAACATTTCAGTTTTTAAGCCACTGCTCAATTTTGAAGAGCTACTCCTTTGAACTAGATATGTGAGCTTTTTGTAAACTATAGGATATCATAGTCTGCTAAGTGGAAAAAGAACTCTTTGATGTTGGGCATATCCTGTAGTATTCAAATCTTATTCGTTTAGAAAAATGGTGAATCTACAGGATTGGTATGAACTCAGAATACAAATTTTGGGACATCTATTAACATTGAAAGAGAATGAATGTGAAGACAATATGTGTGCTGGTGTCCTGGGATTCATCAGTTGTATCAGGAAAACCAAAGTAAAATAGGTACTCAGATTTTTTTATTCTACATTTTCCAGATATAGCAAAGGTTGTACCACAGAAAGTATCGTGTGTGTCTGACACAAACTCCAAATGTGGCACCTCTTGTCAAAAGTTCACTGTATGAACGAGGATCGTGTATTTGCTTTGATCTCAACCTTTGGATGCAGTTAGAAGGTTTCATCATAACAAAAAATGTTAGTTTTTGTAAATTAACCTCACCGTTTTGATGATTGTAGGACATCATTGTTCTCCAATATGAAACTATAGAGAAGGGACACCTGGCGTACATTTGTGTAACACAGTTCAATAAACATGTCTGGAAACTTTATTTCTTCTTCGAGATTGATTTACTTGGTGGTGCTATTGCCCATTTCCTTTTAACAAGACATGTGTGATGTTCCAAAAAAGGAGCTTATGTGTTGTCTGGTAGCCTTGATGGTAGTTTATACATGTAGCTGAGGAAAGTGTGCTTGAAGCGCGTCCTGTTAAAAAATGGGATGGGGACCTGTGCTGGTTTTGAGTCATACTTATTGGGTAGGCCCTTGCGATTTATGCTCTGTCCATTGCCACGACCTCGGTCGGGTTGTGATAAGGAGAATGAGATAGTGATGATGTGGTGCTTCACTGCTAGCTGAATTTTGCTGGTGCTAGCTGAACTTTGTGGTAGCTAAATTTTGCTATCACTGCTGGTAGCTGAATTTTGCATAGACATAATGCTCATCTAGACATGTTTTTCCAGTAGAAGTAAGAAATATATGCAGGTTTTTATGCCAAAAGCTTTTAATATTTTCCTCATAGTGTAAGTAAACTGATGATGCATGCCATGGCTAAGGATTTAGTTCCAACAGAAGCAACACATATTCATCTTGCCTACTATCCCATCAGTGGATGTCAGTCTCATTTTTCTGATCCTACACTTGAGCTAAGAATTCATTGCCTTTTTTTTGAACAGGCTGCAGTAACCAGTTTGTCACTACTTCAATGGATATAATGGAGCATATCGTCATTGCGTATGCAAAAGCATGTTTCAAAATTTAAATTACCATGGCACATTTAATTCTTTTGGAGTACTAAACAATCATGCGGCTCTCTACAGATTTTAAAATTCATGGCAGGACCACAAGAGTATACTACTTTGTTGGGGGGAGATAATTTGTTGAACGGATAGCGTTGATGCCTTGCAAAGTTTCGTAGAGAACAAGCTATATGTGGATATCTTCCAATTGCAGCAATCTTCGAGCAAGCAAAACTATACTCTGTAAATAATCTTCTTTAACCAGAGTTCTTTATTTTCTTTGTATTTTCACCTTTCCTTGTACTGCATTTCAATGTACTGAACACTCTCCTTAATCAATGGAAGCAACACCTGATTGCCTTCATATAAAAAGAACACAATGTGAACATGTACAAGGCGATGTATAGCACGAACAGAAAAAAAAATACTGCGCGAAGGTGAGTGCAAGTGTATGATTTTCTAGAATTATTTTCTTGGCAGAAGTTACTATATTCTCAATACACATCATATATAATTAGGTAATTTAAAAAAGGTCTGAAAATTTAAAAAATGAGAATTTTGAAATAAAATGTTTAATAAATCATAAAATGTTTGTCGAGTCGAAAAATGTTCACGATTTTGTAAAGAAAATATTTGCTTATTCAAAAAATGTTCCAAATTTTGAAAATAAATGTTCATGATTTTTTAAAAAGTTCATTTATTAAAAAATTGTAATGAAATTGAAGAGAACTTTACCAATTCAAAAAATGTTCATGAATGGAAAAATATGCTTAAAATTCAAAAACTGTTTGTGACTTACAAAATAGTTTATTCATTCATTAAATGCACGTTGGTTCAAAAATGGGCATGCATTCCAGAAAATGTTCGTCGATTTCAAAAATTGTTCCACCAATTTACAAAATAATGTTCGTATATTCTAGAAATGTTCACCGATTGAAGAAAATTGCTTAAAAAATGTTGACACTATTAAAAAAAGTTTAAAATAGTATAAAATTTTCCTGAATCAAATAATGTTCTTGATTTGAGAAAATCTTCGAAAATTTGTAAAAGTGTTCACAAATTTGAAAAATATTTACGATTTCAAATATGTGCAGGAGTTTAAAAAGATGTCATGATTTCTCGAAAGTGAGAGTGATACTGTATCTCGCTGATGCAACAAAATGTGGTCATGGCCATTGGAGATTATAAAAAAAATTCTCCCGTTGCAACGCACGGGCCCTTTTACTAGTCTCTCCCTAATAATAAACCACGCAGTGTTTCTGGTCGTACGTCGTCGGCGCTTTTGCATAAAAGTCCTTTCGTTTTTTAGAAATTAACCCGCAATCCTGCTAATATGTCAAACCGAACCGGCACGGGCGATGGAAAATAAAAAAAAACATGCTTACCTCCCCCGTCTCCACCTCCAGCGCGCCGCCGCAGTCGGCCCTCGCCCCTCCACCGCACGCCGCCACCGCCCCAGCGGCTTTCCACCACCGGCGACTCTCTACGCCGGCGCCGCACCTTACCCCAACTCCTCTCTCTCCTCCTCCTTCGCCGTCACCGCTCTTCATCAGCCGGCAGACTCCGTCGAAATGGGCAGGCGGCGCTGGAGTTCATCGGAACGGGTAGGCGGGCGGCGGGAGGCACGAGGAAGATGGCGGATCCGGGCGCGGCGTCGAGGGTTCAGGCGGCTGGTGCGGCAGCTTGCTCCGATGGCGGCGGTGTCCTGCTCATCCAGAAAAAGAGAGAGACATGGCGTGAGGGAGAGAGGAAAGAGAGGAAGATGAGAAGGAGAAGGGGCGCAGGGTGAGGGAGGCAGTCGCCGGCGGTGGCGCCGCTCTGCCGCTGCATCTCTCTTCCCCCACGTCCCTACTGCTGCTCCTCTAACTCCATCTCTCTGCTGTCGATTCTCTGTCCGCTGCTACCTCTCCTCTCTGCTCCTTGCTGCCTGTGGCTGTCCCATCTCTCCTAGCGTTGCTGCTGCTGCACTTCTTCTGAAGCTCTTCTCAAACCCGTTGATGCAGTTCTTCTCTGAACTCCAACCTGCTGCTGCTTCTCTCTCTCTCAATTTTTCTGTAATTCTGTGAACCATCGTTGTGCGATTATATGATTTGTGGTATTTGCTTGAGTGAGCCTGTAAGGTTTGTACCTTCTGGAAAGTGCTAGCACCTACATATTATCCATTTTTTTCTAAATGTCATGAGGCATGAGCCACAATTTTTCTCAAGAACGACCCTTGGTATGTATAAGGCATGCACAAAATTTTAATAACACTCTTTTTGCTCTCATTTATCTGTAGGCATAGAGCATCGTATAATATAGAAGAGTCATTCAAACATAGCTCTTTGAATATCGGACAAAATATTGGTTGCCTGATTTATTTATAAGAAGATTCTTCTATGTATTTAGTTACATGATTTTAATTTGATCGTCTTCTTTCAACTTTTTCTTTGTTGAGTATGATATTTCCTTAGGTTCACCTTGACCTTCACTGCTCTTGTGTAAGAGCTTAAGTAAATTGATGTTGTATCATCAGAATCTGTAGCCTTGCACAGTTTTTTTTTTGTCTGTACATACACTTCAATTTCTTGCTCGCACTGAAATCCCTCTTTGTCACAGGATGAATCAGAAACTGAAGATGATGATCCCATGGACACAGAAGAAGCTTCCTCTGTCCTCATCGTTGCACTGCAGTCTTTCAGCCAAGCTCTGCTGAACTTTGAAATCCAGTTTAGAGAATTGCTCATGACTTGACAGAAATCATTCTTATGAGCACATCGTTTGATTCTATTACTAGGTCAGTCAACTTCAACTACCATGTGGAAGTGGAACTATTGTTGTCTGTCAGTTAAGACAGTCGGGAACTTGGTGTTGTCATTCCTGGCTATTGTATTAGGATACTAGCAGCACTTACATGCAGATATGCCTGTGATTCTAAAGATAGTACACTAGGTGATTGATGTGTGGGTCGCTCAAGTCCTGTGGGGTGCTGGGCTAAAGGTGTTCCATATACATGAACCATAAACTGAAATTGAAATTATTCTCCGCACGCACAAGTAAAACCTATGCAAAGTGAACAATCTCACAGTTGCAGCTTATATTCAGTACTTCTTCATTACAACTGTCGGTTTCAAAGCATTTTCTTTCTCTAATTCTGCAACTTTATAAACTGCAACTCAGTTTTGCTCACAAATGTTTTGCTCCTCATAAAACTAATTTTGTACTAACTGATTTCCGTATTTCCATTATAGTTTATTCATTACCATGGTCAAGGAATTATCAGCGTTTTTTCTGACTTGGTCAACTTACCCTCACAGTAATCTGCCATAAAAGATAGAATGTAAGAAAGGGTCTACTTTAGCAGTTGAGATCAAGATGCTACTCCAATCTATATATGAAACCAAATCAGGTGGGCTCAATGACAAAGAGGTAATAAGAGATGAACTCTTCCAGTATAAAAAGTTGATGGTCCTATTTAGTTTATAGCTTATTTCTTGATCACTTTAATTTACACGGCATCTCCAGGGCTTTTCGTGTTCTGTGGTAATATATTTGATTATAGTCACAGCTTACGCAAGATGATTATTTACGTTCCTAATTTATCTTCCTCTATCATGGTGGTAGGGAAACATCGCCGTTAGTTTGCCTAAGATAGAAGGACTTCACATAATTTTGTCAATAGCATTGATCAGGATATCTTTTTTCTTATTCCTTTCTATTTGTAGACAAGGAAGAACCATAGAGAATCTCGATCCTTACACTGTAGCAGTACCTGAAGCAGAGCAAACCGCTGTCTCAAATTTAATAGTAGATGGAAAGGAATGGTTGTTTTTGTTGCAGGTTACTCCAAGAACAAGTGCATTGTCAAGCTAGATGTTTTATATTATCCGTCCATAATCTGGATGCTTGTGTATCCTGCGACTTGGTTCATCCAGGAGATATTTGTGTTCAAACACAAGTGTGGGCTGCTTGCAGGGTAGAGCATAATTGGATTTTAAAGCCATTTATAATGTCCTGCAAAACTATAAGTTTGAACAAAGGTACATTAAGTTGTGTCACTCACATGGACAGTCTTGCCATCTATAATGCTTACAAGTCTGAGCTCCATCACGATAATCTAATTAGTGTGTCGCAAGTCTGCTATTTCTAACTGTACAAATTCTGCACTTATTTAGCATTTTACATGATGCGTAGATTTTTCAGAACAGAAATAAGTGAATCCTTATAACCTGATTTTGCTATATTATTTAGTTCGAAGTTACTTTGTAAATCCCAGTTTCTCCAGTATTGTAACTCTGTGTCAAATTAAACTGATATTTCTCTTGTGGACAACTTCAATTTGTAATATCATGATTTTCTTTTTCAGAAACCACTTCAACTAGCCTAGGGCTATGTCTATTAGTCCTCCAGTATTTCTTGGAATGAGATAACACATGTTTATTCAAGTGTCTACACACTACATGAAGTAAGTTTCTTATAGAAGTAGTCAAACCTGGATACCAATTTATTGGAACATTATATTTCTTATAGAAGTAGTCAAACAAGGATATCAATTTATTGGAACCATCAAGGAAGAGACACTCCTGGAGGGTCAGAAGTAATGCAATATATTCTTCCTCTTATGCCTATTTGAAATACAGTTGTAGGGTTGTACTTTGCCACTCATATTGCAGTACTCAACTGCAGCATGGATGGAGCAGGAAAGTGTGCTAAACCTTCTAACATGGACACTGCACTTGTACGAGCTACGGGCCACTATTGTTTGTCATATGGATTGTAGATGTAGTGGTAATGTACCACATTTTTCTTTTAGTAAGGATGATATTTATACGGAGTATAACAATCTGGTTGCTGTGACCTTCCTATTGTCCGTAGAGCCAGAAGAAAAATAGAATACAAATTTTTATTAGACAAATAATAGAATTGGTGATTGAATATCACATGGCTGTAATTTTATATCTATGTGGGAGCTTGACGTAAGAATACATGCAGAGTATACAAGTGAAAAACATTATTTTATTTACAGGCGTTATTACCAGAGTTTTTTTTAACAGGGAGGGATCCCGAAGCTTTATTATCATCGTAATAACATGATAAAACACAAATGACATCCAGGCCCTAAAGAAACAAGAAAATACATAACAAGTCGATGGACTTTTACAAAAAAAGACCTCAAACTGAGAGACAAAAACATGATCAGGTCCTTGCTTCAGTGTAGGTTGCATCTCGCCGCTGTCGGGGACGAGCCACTTGGGGCAACGAGGTTGCTATGGCAGTATGGCTCGAGGCCATACATAGCCCCCACATAGAAGAAACACTGCCTCCTTGTTGGCATAGCCCTAGAAGGAAGAAAGAGGCGCGCAGACAGACCCATTGCCTTAGAAGGTTGCACTTCAGCCTGAAGAGTCATCAGAGCGACGAAGACCGCCATCTAATGCCAAAGACCAGCTTCAGCGAGCAGCGTAGCTTCATAACAATTGCCGGTGAAAATAAGCTCATATCCGATCATATATTATATTTTTGGATGAAGTTAACACCACAGCTTCTACTGGTAAAAATTAGGGCCAGTTCGGAAGTGAAAATCCTAACGAAGTATTGTTAACCTCAAATATTGGCTTTACAAAAAATACTCTTTTTTCAATAATGGATGAGCAAGAGTTTTAGAAACCAATGTTTCATTGTTGTTTTCCGTGGCAACGCACGGGCATTTTACTAGTATAGATAAAGAGAATTGGGTTTCTGGTCGTCCGTCATATAAATTGCCCCTGAAGTTGTCCCTATTTACCCACCATGCCACCAGTAAGTAAAGAAAACGATTCGTTTTAAAAAAAATCACCGTTAAATTTAGTCTTATAGAAGAGTCAATACAACTACGTTACACTCGCAGGAAGCCACCTTAGTGGCTAGGGCCGAAGCGTTCCGCACGGGAGGCCAGGGTTCGATCCCTGCTCGCATACCCTTTTTCTCCCCTTTTCTGCAATATATATAGCAGGCCGTAATGGGCCGGCCCGCATACCCTTTTTCTCCCCTTTTCTGCAATATATATAGCATGCCGTAATGGGCCGGCCCGTAATGACGCCCCTGTTTTTCTTTTGCTTTTTTCCTTTCTCATTTTTTTCCTGTTTTTCGTTCTTTAAATCACTCCGGGATTTCCAAAAAAAAACAAATTTCAAAAAAGTTGCGCGTACTGAGAAAATATACAGATACGTCATAAAATGTTTGTGAATTCAAAAAACATTTGAGAAATCATAAAAAGTTCATGATGTAAAAACAAAACTGTTCGCACATTTAAAAAAATCATGATTTAAAAAACAATAAAATAAATTCATGATTTATAGAATATGATCGTGTATTCGAAATATATTTGGGAATTTGAAAACAATGTCCATGAAATTTTGGAAAATGTTCACAAAAATTAAAACTGATTCTTAAGTAACGAACAAAACAAACCATCGCTTAGGCAGAGGTTTTATTAGGGGATCTGTAGAGGTTTTATTAGGGGATCATAAAATGTTCATAATTATAAAAATTGTTTGCATATCATAAAAAAAATCATGATTTAGAAAGCAATGAAATAAAAAATGTTCATGATTTCTAAAAATATAATCGTGTATTCAACACATATTCTGGAATTTGAAAACAATGTCCCGAGCCCAAAAAAGTTGACACATCTTGCTATGGGTTAGTTTTTGTAAACTATATGTAAATGACTAAATGTCTGTTTTGCGTCCGTACACAACTATTCTCGTACCAAAGTTCTACTGGTTCTGGAAAACATTGCTACGCTAGGTCAATGTGAGACACATCATGCATCAGTCTAACTAAGGCAGCGGTCCGCATATATAGTTTGCTCAACCAAAAAAATATTTCGTTGTGGCACCTTAGGAAGTTAAGTCTAATGAGACCATCACATTTTCAGTTTTTGAAATGACTTTTTAAAAGTCCCTTATCATCATAACATCACTGGACATAGTTTGTGAAATGACATATTGAAAATCCTTATCTCATCCTGGCATTTGATTCGGATTTTTTTATCTCTATTATATCTATATAATCTGATTGTTTTTCTCCCGTTGCAACGCACGGGCATATTTGCTAGTTACAATAACCTTTTTTAATTAACTTTTGCACTCAAAATCTGCTCTTTGACCGATCGCTTTCCTTTTTGTTGAGTGAGTAGTATTGTACGAGAACCAAAGAAGAAGAGTAGCTATAAGCAGTGCCATCATTTTTTAATTCAATTATGTATCCATTTATGTTTAATTACGCATGTTACTTGTGATCTAATTGATAGTACAGTGTACTAGCATAGGCATTGCCTTCGGCTTCCGCCAAAAAAACTGCTTGCTCCAGATTCTTTAGTTCCTGTAAAATCTATGATCTCTGGAAAACTTCCACATTTTTGCTGTTTGGTTCAGAGAGCAGACTCTGCGTTCAAAGGTAATGTAGAATATTTGTAATATATACAGTATGCTGCATTTAATTTCACAAAGCGCTTGATGTTGATGGTTAATTAGTGAGTTACTTGCACCTACCTGATATTTTTTCCTTGATACACTGTGATGGTCAGTTTGCAAAACAACCCTCTACAAGTTAACCAAAGCGCAAGCGGTCTAAGCTATGCTGACATGGCAGCGACGTGGCCGGTTTTTTCTCTCCCAAATCAGTTTTGGCCTTATTTGATCAAATAAGCGAGTTTATGGACTAAATCAATTGGTTCGTGAGTTCTTAGCCTAAAGCATGCAATCAATTTGAGTTAATGAATTAATGGCGCATTTCACTCCAACCTTAATTAGTGGCTAATATGTCCCTCCACGTACTACACGGCATGGTTCAGGCACCATCGAGCAGGCTGCGTGAACCCAAGGTATTAGTGACCTGCAGCTTGAATGGTTCGATCAGGTGTGGTTTGCCGTAATATTCATTATATGTATTATTACATGCTAAGAGGGTGTTTGTTTTCAGGGACTTATTGGCTTAAAGACTTAAAAAAGTCCTTATAAGTCCCATCTAAACCAAACATGAGGAACTTATAGGGACATAAAGTGGGCATTTGGGACTTATGAAATAAGACTCTCAAGGAGGGACTTATAGAGACTTATAGTTGTAATATGGTCTCATAGGGACTTATAAGTCTTAGGAACCAAACAGGTAGGGACTTTTTAGGGACTTGGGACTTATAAGTTCGGACTAAAAAAAGTCCTAGGACTTATGAACCAAACATGGCCTAATTGAACATGAGCTTGGGTACTTGACATCTTAAAACATGGTGAGGAATCGGATGATTTGCTTCATTTGGTTGTACAGTATGGATTGCCTACAAGTAGTTCTAGGTGAGTTGGCTGTACTGGACATAAATTTAGGCATGCCCAAAAGTTCTCAAGTTCACATAGTAATGATTTTGCCTTTTCTTTTCTTCTAAAAGAATCATTTTGGCAATAATACTATGTATGTAATAGTAACATTATCAAGTTTCCTACATTCAAAATATTGATAGTCTTTCTAATGTGTTGAGATGGGTGATTATTTTATAAGAATTTATATGTAGAAAACATATGTGCGTGTGCGTGTGTGTGCGCGCGCGCACGCGTGTGCGTGTGCGTGCGTGTGTGTGCGTGCGCGCGCGCGCGCGCGCGCGCGCGCGCGCGTGTGTGTGTGTGTGTGTGTGTGTGTGTGTGTTGATGGAGGTGGAAGGGGCATTGGGAGTAGATACATCAATGAGTATACATCATTTCTCTCTGTGTATATATCATCGAGTTACATTGCAGGTGAAGTGGATTTAAATAATTACAGGATGTCTTTTATATATATGCAAAATGTGATATACATTATATGCGCAATCAGGATAAAATCTATACACGTTAAATTTAACATAAATTGTATTCATAGGTGCAATCAGAAGAAATTAATTAAAAGCCCGTGACAACGCACGGGCGTTCTAATAGTTATTATGAAGCCATTTTTTCCCATGGTAATTGTGAAGCTCTATTAAAGCATGCTCACACGATATGTCCAAGGCTCCAAGCCCAGAATCAAATGGTGATTGACGAAACCGAACGGGGCCAAGAAAAGAAAAAATAAACTTGAACAAATTCGCCAACAACCCCAAAGGCGGCAAGCGAAAGAGAAGAAGGAAGAAAAAGAAAAATGGCATCATTGGCCCGTGCCGCCGCCGCGAAATTAGACATGAAGAGTGCTTGCTCGATCAGATGGCAAAATTTCCGCCTCTGTTTGTGCTATGGTCGAAGGGAACGCCGAGGTGGAGATTTTACAGGATCGCGGCACAGACCTGTGCGCATGCAAGGGTCGGACTCGAAAGGATTGATGGCGACCGTGCCATGGGCGTTAATGAGGGGTCAAACCAGCAGTCCGGCTGCGACCGGGATGCGCGAACGCCAAATCCACGCCAGCCGTGGTGGCAGACTGATTGCTCGGTCCAGACTTTTCACTTTTCAACTTCGTAATCATTGAACCGCATATTTTTTGAGAAATTTCTGATTTATTCATAATTGACCATTCTCTTTGCTTGTGAGATTATTACTCAACGAAGCTAGCTAACAAGAGCGCCTACATCACATGCACCACAGACAGGGAGAGCACACACGTAGCCGGCTACAGGCCTGGGTGGGAAAGGCCGGTACACACACGAGTACGCGACTGACACGAGAGGCACGCACGATAGGCCGGCGCTCTGTTTCCTGTCTACATCGTTCATGGAGTTTTCAAACCCTAGACTAAATTGCCCCTATGAGAAAAACTCGTGTTGAATTGCCTAGAGTACCCTCTGAATTGACAAGTTAAGATGACTAGTTACTTATCAAGCAACCTTTTATTAAATTCTCCAGCATCCTTTAATTGAGCGAGTGATGTTATAAGCCTATATATAGTGCTCGTTTTCTCTGTGTTAGCAAGACAATCTAGCTTGTTCAGTTTTATCACCATTTGTTCCCTTCTACTCCCTCAGTTCCTAAATTTGAACTACCAAAACGCTTTATATTTAGGAACAGAGGGAGTATTTAACATGCTAGCACATCACAGAAGTGGCAATCTCTGATGTAACAGAAACACATGGGAATCGGAGACACCGGGAGGGAAGCAATTGCTACTAGGCAGATCCAACCCACACAACATTTTTCTGCCACTCTCAATAATCTTACCCGTGCCACCTAAAAGTAATGAACTATCATCTTGAACACTGCTCACTTTTCAAACCGACAAGGCCTCAAACTTACCTACATGGTAGTTTTCGTAGTGAGGGGGCCAAACAGAGTATACACTACATCAGGACCTCGGTTTCTGGCTGGTTCAAATTTGAGTCCATGAGCGTTTCGTAGAACAATGTAGAAGCACTTTATGTAAGTTTGAGTTTTTAAATTGTAACATGAACAACATATTCCACACAAAAATGTGGTCAAATGTTCAAATTTGGTGGGCAACTTACATAAATCAGCAAATTATTATGGAGGATTCTCAACTTCCCTCGATGAGCAGGGTATATTTCTTGTAGTTTCTGCAAGCTGGTCACATCGCATCCGTAGCTAGACTAGATTGATCAAGGAAAAACTATATTAAGATAAGCATCTAAGTTTCTATTGTGTTTCATAAGAAAAGATGAACCAAAAGAAACCTTACAAAAAAGGACAAAAAAATCGCCAACGCTCCAAAAGCTGTGAGTGAAATAGATGCAAGGAAAAAAAGAACATTGTGGGTCCATGTCATGGCCTCTGCCGCCAGATCAGTGCTCCTCACTAGCCACGTCCCGGTTCGTCATTTCTGCACGGCCACCCGGTGCCTTCTTCATGCACCCAAGTCGGTAGGATCCTCAACTACCTGGCGTTCCGAGAGATCGGCCATTCCTTGCACGTTAGCGACGGCGCAATTCAAGACATGGATGTCTCCGCACAGCACAGTGACATCATCACACAATGTCCTGCGTCACGTAGGTAAGACCAGAGCTGCTCCTTGCATACACGAACTAGTAACAAGACATATGGCACCTTGACAAACAACAACAACAATAAATAATGACAAAAGAACCAGGTTAACATTTGTCGATGCTAATAATGCTAGAGCATGTGCTAAGGTCCAAGCTCTCATCGCGGCCGGCCTTGTACTAAACTTGTACAACCTCTTACAATTAGGAAGTGCGGCCAGCTGAAAGGTTATGACTTTAGAAACTTCTTGTACAACCTCTCGCCCCAGACAGCCCTATAGTATCATAAGACACGTCTCCGATGATTCATAAAGACGGTACCGACTGCGAAGGCCACTAAATTCACTTTGCTAAGATTGCTTCTCTCCCAATGCCTCCGATTCTCACGTCTTGAAGCATCTCTTCAATTGGTTCGTCTCACTTCATCTTCTCTGTTTATCTATTTGTGACCTACTTGTGTTCTAGCTAACATGTCAGATAAAAGGAGCAGCTCAATGTAAGGTGTGGGCGAATTACTAAACTTTGCTATTGTCTCGGGTGAGGGTAGAGTTATATATAGGGTTAATTCAGAGTGACATCAAAGAGCACGTGCTCCAAGGTGAAAAGTGTTTAAAAACGAGAAGAAGAAAACTGAAATAATTGCACGGGTTTGTGTTTGTCTTTTAAGCGAGTAAGTTTTAGTAGTATAATAATTCCGAGACAATGCATCTTGCAAATATAAAAAAAAGATCTTTTATCCTCTGTAAAAAAATCAGTGCTTAAAACTGAATTTTAAGTTTCATGAAAATTACTACATGGAAATAAAAACACGAGCTTGGAAATATTAAAAAATGTCCAGTTTTTCATTCTGTTGGTGCACCCTTACATAGTTGTGTTTTCTACAACTAATTATTACCATCTCGCATTATGGGCCAAATGCATTTAAATACTTCTCCTAACGGAGTCTATCTTGCCAAGACATGCAAAACCAAATGAGTACGTCTGTGCCCATTATTTAATAATGATAGAGACAAAGATGGTTAGCCGGCCATATTATCTTTCATGACATTAGTGGTTTGACTAACTTTCATGGTGGGACATTGAGAAAGATAATGACAACCCTAGTTCTATTTGATAATCACACCCAAAAGAAATATTCAGCTTAGCGACTCAGGGTCAACGGAAAAGTGGCAAATAGGTCCTTGCCCATTCATTTTGCAAAGAACAAAAATATTGGATTTTCACTTGTGAGAAGAACATGTACGTAGAATGCCATACAAATGTATTCTCAGAAAATCATGCAAAAGAAATTGAAAGTTAAGTTCAACGAAACACATTTGTTAAAGTAGCCACCTCGAGACTTGGCAAAGCATCAATGTTACAAAAAACATGTGCCAGATTCCTGCAAAATCAATGTTACCTCCCCAAGCCACTAGGTCAGGATTGTAGTATTCTCATCTCCCACTCACCATATATATAAACAAACCACATATCATATTACTTCTGGGCCATCTTAACTGAGAACAATAAAGCTAAGATCAAACACATCAACAAGCCAATAGGCATAAATGATCATAGAAGGAATGAAATCTCTCCTAGCTTATGCACGCTTGCATAGTAGATTTAACACTGCTTGAGAAAACCCTAGTAGTAGCGCCGGGTTATGTGTTAGCAGTTATTGCTTGGGCACTAGAGCTAATTGTTAGTAGTAGGGTGGGTCTACTTGTGTTAGCAGTAGTGCGGGTTGGACCAGCGCTACTGCTAAATAGCAGCAGCGCCGGTTGTTGCCCCGCGCCACTTGCATATTTCATTTCTTTATACTTATACTATATTTATACACTATTATATAGTTTTTATACAGTAGCAATGAAGAGGTTGTGGAAGAAAGATGGATTAGATTAAAATGAATGGATCCAAGTGACCATGTTGGATTACTATGAGGATATGATGTTGGGATGGCACACAAGTGTCGAATGAAGGCAATGACTATCAAGTCTAATTTGCATTGGGGGGCATATATAAGGAGGTTGTTGCATCCTCGGAAGTCAAATCACTCGATGCAATATAAGTCAACAAAGTACAATCAAATGAACAAAATATTACAATTACGTACATGTCAACATTCTAACTGTTCAAAGTCCTATACAGGAAAAATAAAAAGTCATACGTTGATGGCGCCCTCTTCCCGCTCTCCCAGCGATATTCACATATGCCCCTAGCCTTATTCTGAATCTCCAACAGCTCCCCGCCAGCAAAAACACCTCCATCCCGTCTAGCCTAACAAACCGCCATTATCTTCTCTCCTAGCTCCTCGATGCACACACCAGTAGTCTTTCAGTACCAGTATCGGACGATTCTACTTTCAGTTGCCTCTCTCCCGATGTCTCTGATTCACATATGTTTGTTAAAAGAAATTCACTTCATCACGCATTATCTTGTCTTTTGCATCCTTATTCATAATCTAACAACTAAAATTAAGGAGCGCATATAGAAGTGTTGACAAATTACTCGATATTCCATATGCTCTTATGAATAGACTTATATTTCAAGAAACCATTATTCACACCAGCTAAGGCTGGTGTAGTATTTATTTACTTGTTGATTTTTTGTGGTCTTTTTCTTTGGTCTAATGTCTATAGATATTTCTTTTCATAACTAAAGTGATACATGTCCACTATCCCTAATTAGAAAATATTTATAATGCTGATTTAAATTGCATTACTTTTGTATTTGAAGCTTATGCACTAATCAAATATTATTCCTAACAAATTGAAATAGAGGTTGTCCACCATCCAATAATGAGATTGTCTTCGAATTGGAAACAAAACTTGAAGAAGATTTGAAACGTGTTACCAACCGCATGTTTTAGTTTACATTGTAGTAACCCAAATGGAGTCATGGAATGATCCATATGCTTTTTGTGTGAAGCACAAACAAATAAACTACATATACCCGAAACATTTTTTAGTTGTCATACACCCCAAATAGACAAATATATATCCAATTAAAATTGTTTTCATTTGTATTGAAGCTTATGCATATGTACTACTAGTGACACAGTGCAATCAGATGAAAAAAGGATTACTACTACGTACGTGAAAACAATCTAACTGATCCAAGTACTATACCGGTAAGAAGTGTTGGAAATATGCCCTAGAGGCAATAATAAAAGCATTATTATTATATTTCCTTATTCATGATAATTGTCTTTATTCGTGCTATAATTGTGTTATCCGGAAATCGTAATACATGTGTGAATAACAGACAACAATATGTCCCTAGTGAGCCTCTAGTTGACTAGCTCGTTGATCGACAGATAGTCATGGTTTCCTGACTATGGACATTGGATGTCATTGATAACGAGATCACATCATTAGGAGAATGATGTGATGGGCAAGACCCAATCCTAAACATAGCATAAGATCGCTTAGTTCGTTTGCTAGAGTTTTCCAATGTCAAGTATCCTTTCCTTAGACCATGAGATCGTGTAACTCCCGGATACCGTAGGAGTGCTTTGGGTGTGCCAAACGTCACAACGTAACTGGGTGACTATAAAGGTATACTACGGGTATCTCTGAAAGTGTCTGTTGGGTTGACATGGATCGAGACTGGGATTTGTCACTCCGCTTGACGGAGAGGTATCACCGGGCCCTCTCGGTAATGCATCATCATAATGAGCTCAATGTGATCAAAGTGTTTGATCACGGGATCATGCATTACGGTACGAGAAAAGTGACTTGCCGATAACGAGATTGAACGAGGTATTGGGATACCGACGATCGAATCTCGGGCAAGTAAAATACCGATTGACAAAGGGAATCGTATACGGGATTAATTGAATCCTCGACATCGTGGTTCATCCGATGAGATCATCGTGGAGCATGTGGGAGCCACCATGGGTATCCAGATCCTGCTGTTGGTTATTGCCCGAGAGCCGTCTCGGTCATGTCTGCATGTCTCCCGAACCCGTAGGGTCTACACACTTAAGGTTCGGTGACGCTAGGGTTGTGAAGATATGTATATGCAGTAACCCGAATGTTGTTCGGAGTCCCGGATGAGATCCCGGACGTCACGAGGAGTTTCGGAATGGTCCGGAGGTAAAGAATTATATATAGAAAGTGCTGTTTTGGCCATCGGGACAAGTTTCAAGGTTATCGGTATTGTACTGGGACCACCGGAGGGTCCCGGGGGTCCATCGGGTGGGGCCACCTGCCTCGGAGGGGCCCCATGGGCTGTATGAGGAAGGGAACCAGCCCAAAGTGGGCTGGTGCGCCTCCCCCCAAGGGCCCATGCGCCTAGGGTTGGGGGGGAACCCTAAAGGGGGCGCCCCCTTGCTTGGGGGGCAAGTCCCCCTCCCTGGCCGCCGCCCCCCCTAGGAGATTCCATCTCCTAGGGCCGGCGCCCCCCCCCAAGGGGCTATATAAAAGGGGGAGAGGAGGGGGGGCTGCGCACCCTTGGCCCTGGCGCCTCCCTCTCCCTCTCCAACACCTCCTCCTCCTCCTCCGTAGAGCTCGGCGAAGCCCTGTCGGAGTACTGCGGCTCCACCATCACCATGCCGTCGTGCTGCTGCTGGAGTCTTCTTCCCCAACCTCTCCTTTGCCTTGCTGGATCAAGAAGAAGGAGACGTTACACTGACCGTACGTGTGTTGAACGCGGAGGTGCCGTGCTTTCGGTGCTAGGATCTCCGGTGATTTGGATCACGATGTGTACGACTACTTCATCACCGTTCGTTGAACGCTTCCGCTCGCGATCTACAAAGTGGTATGTAGATGCAATCTCTCTCTCCCATGACTCGTTGCTAGATGAACTCATAGATGGATCTTGGTGAAACCGTAGGAAAATTTTTAATTTTCTGCAACGTTCCCCAACAGTGGCATCATGAGCTAGGTCTATGCGTAGTTCTCTAGTGCACGAGTAGAACACAATTTGTTGTGGGCGTAGATGTTGTCAACTTTCTTGCCGCTACTAGTATTATCTTGCTTCAGTGGTATTGTGGGATGAAGCGGCCCGGACCAACCTTACACGTACTCTTACGTGAGACCGGTTCCACCGACTAACATGCACTAGTTGCATAAGGTGGCTGGCGGGTGTCTGTCTCTCCCACTTTAGTTGGAGCGGATTCGATGAAAAGGGTCCTTATGAAGGGTAAATAGAAGTTGACAAATCACGTTGTGGTTTTCACGTAGGTAAGAAAACGTTCTTGCTAGAACCCTAATTCAGCCACGTAAAAACTTGCAACAACAATTAAAGGACGTCTAACTTGTTTTTGCAGCAAGTGCTTTGTGATATGATATGGCCAAAGTTGTGATGAATGATGAATGATCTATATGTGATGTATGAGATGTTCATGCTATTGTAATAGGAATCACGACTTGCATGTCGATGAGTATGACAACCGGCAAGAGCCATAGAAGTTGTCTTTATTTTTTGTATGACCTGCGTGTCATTGAGAAACGCCATGTAAATTACTTTACTTTATTGCTAAACGCGTTAGCCATAGTAGTAGAAGTAATAGTTGGCGAGCAACTTCATGGAGACACGATGATGAAGATCATGGTGTCAAGCCGGTGACAAGATGATCATGGAGCCCCAAGATGGAGATCGAAGGAGCTATGTGATATTGGCCATATCATGTCATGTTTATTATTTGATTGCATGTGATGTTTATCATGTTTTGCATCTTGTTTACTTAGAACGACGGTAGTAAATAAGATGATCCCTCATAATAATTTCAAGAAAGTGTTCCCCCTAACTGTGCACCGTTGCGACAGTTCGTTGTTTCGAAGCACCACGTGATGATCGGGTGTGATAGATTCTAACGTTCACATACAACGGGTGTAAAACAGATTTACACACGCAAAACACTTAGGTTGACTTGACGAGCCTAGCATGTACAGACATGGCCTCGGAACACAGAAGACCAAAAGGTCGAGCATGAGTCGTATAGAAGATACGATCAACATGAAGATGTTCACCGATGTTGACTAGTCCGTCTCACGTGATGATCGGACACGGCCTAGTTGACTCGGATCATGTAATACTTAGATGACTAGAAGAGGGATGTCTATCTAAGTGGGAGTTCATTAAATAATTTGATTAAATGAACTTTATTATCATGAACTTAGTCTAAAATTTTACAATATGTCTTGTAGATCAAATGGCCAACGTAGTCCTCAACTTCAACGCGTTCCTAGAGAAAACCAAGCTGAAAGACGATGGTAGCAACTATACGGACTGGGTCCGGAACCTGAGGATCATCCTCATAGCTGCCAAGAAAGATTATGTCCTACGAGCACCGCTGGGTGACGCACCTATTCTCCCTGCAGAACAAGACGTTATGAACGCTTGGCAGTCACGCTGCGATGATTACTCCCTCGTTCAGTGTGGCATGCTTTACAGCTTAGAGCCGGGGCTCCAAAAGCATTTTGAGAGACATGGAGCATATGAGATGTTCGAAGAGCTGAAAATGGTTTTCCAAGCTCATGCCCGGGTCGAGAGATATGAAGTCTCCGACAAATTCTTTAGCTGTAAGATGGAGGAAAATGGCTCTGTCAGTGAACACATACTCAAGATGTCTGGGTTGCACAACCGCTTGACTCAACTGGAAGTTAATCTCCCGGAAGAAGCGGTCATTGACAGAATCCTCCAGTCGCTTCCACCTAGCTACAAGAGCTTTGTGATGAACTACAATATGCAGGGGATGGTAAAGACCATTCCTGAGGTATATGCTATGCTGAAATCAGCAGAGGTAGAAATCAAGAAGGAGCATCAAGTGTTGATGGTGAATAAAACCACTAAGTTCAAGAAGGGCAAGGGTAAAAAGAACTTCAAGAAGGACGACAAGGAAGTTGCCGCGCCCGGTAAGCAAGTTGCCGGAAAGAAGCCAAAGAATGGACCCAAGCCCGAGACTGAGTGTTTTTATTGCAAGGGAAGTGGTCACTGGAAGCGGAACTGCCCCAAATACTTAGCGGACAAGAAGGCCGGCAAAACAAAAGGTATATGTGATATACATGTAATTGATGTGTACCTTACCAGTACTCGTAGTAACTCTTGGGTATTTGATACCGGTGCAGTTGCTCACATTTGTAACTCAAAACAGGAGTTGCGGAATAAACGGAGACTGGCGAAGGACGAGTGACGATGCACGTCGGGAATGGTTCCAAGGTCGATGTGATCGCCGTCGGCACGCTACCTCTACATTTACCTACGGGATTAGTTTTAAACCTCAATAATTGTTATTTAGTGCCAAGTTTGAGCATGAACATTGTATCTGGATCTCGTTTAATTCGAGATGGCTA
The DNA here is from genome assembly GCA_032464435.1 of Aegilops umbellulata. Classification (NCBI taxonomy): domain Eukaryota; kingdom Viridiplantae; phylum Streptophyta; class Magnoliopsida; order Poales; family Poaceae; genus Aegilops; species Aegilops umbellulata. The sequence goes on from CP136060.1 coordinate 558,622,991, forward strand.
CTCATTTAAATCCGAGAATAATGGTTGTTCTATTTATATGAGAGATATGTTTTATGGTCATGCTTCGATGGTTAATGGTTTATTCTTAATGAATCTCGTACGTGATGATACACATATTCATAGTGTGAATACCAAAAGAGTTAAAGTTGATAACAATAGTCCCACATATTTGTGGCACTGCCGCCTTGGTCACATAGGTGTCAAACGCATGAAGAAGCTCCATTCAGATGGACTTTTGGAGTCTCTTGGTTATGAATCATTTGACACGTGCGAACCATGCCTCATGGGTAAAATGACCAAGACTCCGTTCTCAGGAACAATGGAGCGAGCAACCAACTTATTGGAAATCATACATACCGATGTGTGCGGTCCAATGAGTGTTGAGGCTCGCGGTGGCTATCGTTATGTTCTCACCCTCACTGATGACTTGAGTAGATATGGGTATGTCTACTTAATGAAACACAAATCTGAGACCTTTGAAAAGTTCAAGGAATTTCAGAGTGAGGTTGAAAATCAACGTGATAAAAGGATCAAGTTTCTACGATCAGATCGTGGAGGAGAATACTTGAGTCATGAATTTGGCACACACTTAAGAAAATGTGGAATAGTTTCACAACCCACGCCGCCTGGAACACCTCAGCGTAATGGTGTGTCCGAATGTCGTAATCGCACTCTATTAGATATGGTGCGATCTATGATGTCTCTTACCGACTTACCGCTATCTTTTTGGGGCTATGCTTTAGAGACTGCCGCATTCACTTTAAATAGGGCTCCGTCGAAATCCGTTGAGACGACACCGTATGAATTATGGTTTGGGAAGAAACCTAAGCTGTCGTTTCTAAAAGTTTGGGGATGCGATGCTTATGTCAAGAAACTTCAACCTGAGAAGCTCGAACCCAAGTTGGAAAAATGCGTCTTCATAGGATACCCGAAAGAAACTGTTGGGTATACCTTCTACCTCAGATCCGAAGGCAAGATCTTTGTTGCCAAGAATGGATCCTTTCTAGAGAAAGAGTTTCTCTCGAAAGAAGTAAGTGGGAGGAAAGTAGAACTTGATGAAGTGTTACCTCTTGAACCGGAAAATGGCGAAACTCAAGAAAACGTTCCTGAGGTGCCTGCACCGACTAGAGAGGAAATTAATGATGATGATCAAGATACTTCTAATCAAGCTCCTACTGAAATTCGAAGGTCCACAAGGACACGTTCCGCACCAGAGTGGTACGGGAACCCTGTCTTGGAAATCATGTTGTTAGACAACGGTGAACCTTCAAACTATGAGGAAACAATGGCGGGCCCGGATTCCGACAAATGGCTGGAAGCCATGAAATCCGAGATAGGATCCATGTATGAAAACGAAGTATGGACTTTGACTGACTTGCCCGTTGAACGGCGAGCCATAGAAAATAAATGGATCTTTAAGAAGAAGACAGACACGGATGGTAATGTGACCATCTATAAAGCTTGGCTTGTCGCTAAGGGTTATCGACAAGTTCAAGGAATTGACTACGATGAGACTTTCTCACCGGTAGCGAAGCTGAAGTCCGTCCAAATCATGTTAGCAATTGCCGCATACTATGATTATGAGATATGGCAAATGGACGTCAAAATGGCATTCCTTAATAGTTTCCTTAAGGAAGAATTGTATATGATGCAGCCGGAAGGTTTTTTCGATCCTAAGAATGCTGACAAGGTGTGCAAGCCCCAACGCTCGATTTATGGGTTGGTGCAAGCATCTCGGAGTTGGAACATTCGCTTTGATGAGATGATCAAAGCGTTTGGGTTTACACAGACTTATGGAGAAGCCTGCGTTTACAAGAAAGTGAGTGGGAGCTCTGTAGCATTTCTCATATTATATGTAGATGACATACTTTTGATGGGAAATGATATAGAACTCTTGGACAGCATTAAGGCCTACTTGAATAAGAGTTTTTCAATGAAGGACCTTGGAGAAGCTGCTTATATATTAGGCATCAAGATCTATAGAGATAGATCGAGACGCCTCATAGGTCTTTCACAAAGCGCATACCTTGATAAAATATTGAAGAAGTTCAATATGGATCAATCTAAGAAAGGGTTCTTACCTGTGTTACAAGGTGTGAAATTGAGCTCAGCTCAATGTCCGACCACGACAGAAGATATAGAAGAGATGAGCGTCATCCCCTATGCCTCAGCCATAGGTTCTATTATGTATGCCATGCTGTGTACCAGACCTGATGTAAACCTTGCCGTAAGTTTGGTAGGAAGGTACCAAAGTAATCCCGGCAAGGAACACTGGACATCGGTCAAGAATATCCTGAAGTACCTGAAAAGGACTAAGGAAATGTTTCTCGTTTATGGAGGTGACGAAGAGCTCGTTGTAAAGGGTTACGTCGACGCTAGCTTCGACACAGATCTGGATGACTCTAAGTCACAAACCGGATACGTGTATATTTTGAATGGTGGGGCAGTAAGCTGGTGCAGTTGCAAGCAAAGCATCGTGGCGGGATCTACATGTGAAGCGGAGTACATGGCAGCCTCGGAGGCAGCACATGAAGCAATTTGGGTGAAGGAGTTCATCACCGACCTCGGAGTCATACCCAATGCGTCGGGGCCAATCAAACTCTTCTGTGACAACACTGGAGCTATTGCACTTGCCAAGGAGCCCAGGTTTCACAAGAAGACCAGGCACATCAAGCGTCGCTTCAACTCCATTCGTGAAAATGTTCAAGATGGAGACATAGAGATTTATAAAGTGCACATGGATCTGAATGTCGCAGATCCATTGACTAAACCTCTCCCTAAGGCAAAACATGATCAGCACCAGAACTCTATGGGTGTTCGATTCATCACAATGTAACTAGATTATTGACTCTAGTGCAAGTGGGAGACTGTTGGAAATATGCCCTAGAGGCAATAATAAAAGCATTATTATTATATTTCCTTATTCATGATAATTGTCTTTATTCGTGCTATAATTGTGTTATCCGGAAATCGTAATACATGTGTGAATAACAGACAACAATATGTCCCTAGTGAGCCTCTAGTTGACTAGCTCGTTGATCGACAGATAGTCATGGTTTCCTGACTATGGACATTGGATGTCATTGATAACGAGATCACATCATTAGGAGAATGATGTGATGGACAAGACCCAATCCTAAACATAGCATAAGATCGCTTAGTTCGTTTGCTAGAGTTTTCAAATGTCAAGTATCCTTTCCTTAGACCATGAGATCGTGTAACTCCCGGATACCGTAGGAGTGCTTTGGGTGTGCCAAACGTCACAACGTAACTGGGTGACTATAAAGGTATACTACGGGTACCTCTGAAAGTGTCTGTTGGGTTGACATGGATCGAGACTGGGATTTGTCACTCCGCTTGACGGAGAGGTATCACCGGGCCCTCTCGGTAATGCATCATCATAATGAGCTCAATATGATCAAAGTGTTTGATCACGGGATCATGCATTACGGTACGAGAAAAGTGACTTGCCGATAACGAGATTGAACGAGGTATTGGGATACCGACGATCGAATCTCGGGCAAGTAAAATACCGATTGACAAAGGGAATCGTATACGGGATTAATTGAATCCTCGACATCGTGGTTCATCCGATGAGATCATCGTGGAGCATGTGGGAGCCACCATGGGTATCCAGATCCCGCTGTTAGTTATTGCCCGAGAGCCGTCTCGGTCATGTCTGCATGTCTCCCGAACCCGTAGGGTCTACACACTTAAGGTTCGGTGACGCTAGGGTTGTGAAGATATGTATATGCAGTAACCCGAATGTTGTTCGGAGTCCCGGATGAGATCCCGGATGTCACGAGGAGTTTCGGAATGGTCCGGAGGTAAAGAATTATATATAGAAAGTGCTGTTTTGGCCATCGGGACAAGTTTCGGGGTTATCGGTATTGTACCGGGACCACCGGAGGGTCCCGGGGGTCCACCGGGTGGGGCCACCTGCCTCGGAGGGGCCCCATGGGCTGTATGAGGAAGGGAACCAGCCCAAAGTGGGCTGGTGCGCCTCCCCCCAAGGGCCCATGCGCCTAGGGTTGGGGGGGAACCCTAAAGGGGGCGCCCCCTTGCTTGGGGGGCAAGCCCCCTCCCTGGCCGGCGCCCCCCCCCCCAAGGGGCTATATAAAAGGGGGAGAGGAGGGGGGGCTGCGCACCCTTGGCCCTGGCGCCTCCCTCTCCCTCTCCAACACCTCCTCCTCCTCCTCCTCCTCCGTAGAGCTCGGCGAAGCCCTGTCGGAGTACTGCGGCTCCACCATCACCACGCCGTCGTGCTGCTGCTGGAGTCTTCTTCCCCAACCTCTCCTTTGCCTTGCTGGATCAAGAAGAAGGAGACGTTACGCTGACCGTACGTGTGTTGAACGCGGAGGTGCCGTGCTTTCGGTGCTAGGATCTCCGGTGATTTGGATCACGGTGTGTACGACTACTTCATCCCCGTTCGTTGAACGCTTCCGCTCGCGATCTACAAAGTGGTATGTAGATGCAATCTCTCTCTCCCATGACTCGTTGCTAGATGAACTCATAGATGGATCTTGATGAAACCGTAGGAAAATTTTTAATTTTCTGCAACGTTTCCCAACAAAAAGAAAAGACATGCTCTGTGCATCATGACGGTGTCCAAGCAGTTGAGGCCGTCGAAGGCTAGCTGGAACCAAGCATGCCGCTGCAACGTCGACCCTTCGGAGTATCCCTGCTTTTTCTCCTCGTCGTCCACCTTGTGAGACGCCGGTTTGGACGTGCCACCGGAGACCAGCTTGCTGACCGAGCCAGTTGTCATCACAGACGTACTGTACCCGTCGATGGGCGCCTCGCAGAAGACAAGCATAGTCAAGAACCTCTCCATGGCCATGGATCCTGCTAGCTTTGATCAGGCACCTACACAGCTCCCTGACTTCGATCTCTCCCGCTGCTCACCGGATCGAGAGATCAAGACTGCTTTGTTAGATTGGGTGCTAATTCCCTTCTCTGTTTGTGCTCTGGCCAAATGGGACGCCGGGGTGGAGATTTTATAGGTTCGCGGACTCGCACACCTCATCCATGGATATTGGATCAGCTAGGTTACTCAAGTCAGGGGCCTCGAGGCCAAGCTCCTCCCAATTTAGGTCGTTGGGCGCCATGACAGCTAGGTTACTCAAGTCGGGGGCCTCAAGGCGAACCTCCTCCTAATTTACGTCGCTGGCCGCCGTGACACCATTACCCATGACCTCCGAGAAGTGATCATGAATGATCTCCTCCATACATTCATGGACAGTTACCCATCCATGATTGTGCTTGATTCGATGGATGTGGTTCTTGCGTCCTCTAGCGCTGACCCGTCAGCGGAATAATTTGGTGTTGGCGTTACCGTCACGAAGGTTGGAATGTCTCGCACATTGTTTTTTTCTTGCACGCTCAAGGACCGCAAAGCCCACAGCCTGTGTCTTCAGCCTAGCCCGGATAGCCAACTCGTTAGGCGAAAAGAGCCGCACATCTTGTGCCATATTAAGGTGTAGGATCACCAAAAGGGCTGCGTGATGGAGAACCTTTCCAGTCGAGAACAACCATCTGCTCCACACAGTAAGCCTAAAGGTCGTTAACAACCATCTGCTCCACACAGAGAACCTTTGTGGTCCAGAACAACCATCTGCTCCACAAAAGGGTTGCATGGTGAACAACCTTTGTGGTCATGAACAACCATCTTGTGCCATGTTAAGATGTGGGATCACCAAAAGGGCTGCGTGTAGGATCACCAAAAAGGCTTTTGCACTAAAAATAATAATATCTTGAGTCACCCATGTCCATATAAGAAACACTAGAAGAGCGATGTGCCAATTGTTCAAATAACACTAAAGATTTTATTCCCGGTCTCCATCAGTTCTATTGTGCTTATCGGATGTGTACATGTGCTTGTGTGACTGTGTGAGGTGGCTGTGTGATGCACATGCTCATGTGTGGGTGTGTGTCATGTGTTTAATGAGTACAAACTTAACAAGAAAAATCCATGTGTCAATGAACATGAGAGGTTCTTGTTTCTGTACTTTCTTTGCTTCGCTCTGTACCTTCCAATGATGTTTTGATTGTCAAAAGGATAACAAGAAATAGACTATTGGTGATCTTCACAAATGTGTGGGAACTGCTTACCTAGAATCAGTGTTATTCACGTAATTTGGTTTTCATCTCAGATCTAGGCATCACGGGTGGCATTCAAGTGACTGGGTACGATATGTTCCGTATATAAATAAATTGTAGCGAAGCTGTCACCGGAGAACATGAGAAGAACAAAACAAGAAATTTGGTCTATAAATAAAAGACATGAAACTGGTGAGGAGAAAGCAGGCGATCTTCCACTTGCTATGCCTACCGAGAAAGAAGGAAAACTGATTGATGGTGTCATGATGGGAGCACTTGGTACTCCTTTATTAAAGATAAGGCATGTTGTACGCGAAACATAAGTATGAGTAACTAAAGTATGGGCAATGGCAATCTTCCAGGCATGTGTTATAGCAGAAATATCTGGGCTCCTACTTGTTGTTTCCTTTCTTGGCCTTGCTATATACGTTGTGACTATGCTAGGCACACGTAGCACTAGCACCAACCATTCAAGGAAAAAAAAGCTAGCACCAACTACTGCATGCCATTAAAGGCCAAACTCCTGTAGTGAGGTCAAGACTCTGGTCGCTTCCATCCCATGAAAAAATACATTGTTATTCACCTCTTCTCGTTACCACCATATTTGCTCTCTACCATGACCGCACATCAAATAGGTGGCCGTCTGAGATGTATTAGGAACTCGGTGGAATTGGAGACATCAGGAGACAAGCAACCATTGCTTAGCGAATCCAGCAACGAGGCATATTATGATTGTATCTACATAATCTAGCAGACATGCCTCCTAATAGTACTAGGTATACCAAGTCTTTGTAGACGGGAGGGCCATGAACTTCACTCATATCAACCAATTCTTGAGGAGCTAAGCCACTCTCTGGTACATTAACAGCCATTACTCGGCTGCTCTCGCCGAGTCTCGCTCTTGTGTAGCATGGCTGGTACGGTGAAGCCACGTCTCTCCTACAAGAGAAATTGTTTATGACCTTCACTTCAGCAATGCGCTTCTTCACTTAGTTCCAGGCTCGTACCTTTGAATAATATTTCTTATGGCCATTTTACAAGTTCTAGGTATGTATATCAGTTTTGTAAGCCATTCGCAAAAAAAATAAGTTTTGTAACCAATGTGTTTAAGGTCGAAATTTAGGAAACATGGTCTGTCATACATAAAAAATCTGGAAAATGGTACAGGGAAATCAAATTTCCACCTGTCAATTTTACCAGTAAAAGTAATAATTCCGCATCTGCATTAAGCATGCTTACAAGATATCCAAAGCCCAAAATCCAACGGTGATCCACAAAACTGAACATGATCTATTACAGAGAAGAAAAAAAACTCAAACGAATTTTCCAACAACCCCAAAAGCCACAAGCAAGAGAAGAAGGAAGAAGAAAAAATGGCACTCTCACCCCACGCCGCCGCCTCCGTCGCTAGACCAGCTGACAGACTCCCCTTGCCGGTTTGTCGCTTCCACGCTCTTGCTGGGATCCTCCGCAGGAAGGTTTCTGCTAGGCAGCAGGGGCGGAGCCAGAAAATTTCGTCAATGGGTTCGAGCATTGACTCATCACAAGCAGTGGCGTAGCCAGTAATAAAATGGAGTTATCTAAATTTAACACTCTCTGTTCAGATAGTGTTTAAATTCACCGGTGGTAGGGTATCATATTCCTACGGCTGGCTATGCGAGTGATCTCGATGATCTCATGAGTTAATTAAGGGTAAAGTGTTATGTAACACTATCTTTTTTTTTTGCGGGAGTGTTATGTAACACTATCTGTCTATTATATAACAGAAGTAAATCAAAGGCGACAAAATGTATAGGAATATGACACCCATTATCACATATAATAGTTGTTTATTATTAAAAAAAAACTTTGAACAAACTTACAAGATCACTTGTTTATGTACTGGAAATAGAGTAGCACCAAAGTAACTTCATAGCTTCAACTGTAGCTATTTATCTTCCTTAAAACATGCATCTCATCAAGCGAAAAGAAGCATATAAATCGGTCTGTCTCCTTTTGATTTCCATCATCTTAAAAGATGAGTTAAACAAAACATGTAAGGCTTCAGAGATTATTTGCAGGAACGACATTTGATAAAGTTTGCATACATCTAACGGAGGGCCTTGAAGTGTCTGCATCTTTATCTGAATCTAATGATCAATTCTTTTTGTGAAATATTGATTCATAGATTAGATCAATGCAAAATTATGAAAAAGGAAAATAGAAAATCAGGGCAAAGGGTATTATTGTGCTAGGTAGACTATTAGGTAAGACACGATATGCACAAAAGGGGGAATATGTGGGGATCTGATCTCACTACCTTCAATTTGAACTGCAATAGCCGGCCACTGCCGGCCTGCCGTTGGCGGTGCAACTCAGGATGGACACGGTCCGGGCCGGTCCGGTCCCTGACCGAGCTGTTGTTTGGACCGGTCGTCGACGGTCCGGACTGGACCGGGCCGAGCAGCGTCGTGGTCCTGTTTTCAGGGACCGGACCGGCAGCGACGAAGCCCGAGTAGGACCGAGCGGACCGGCTGCTGGCCACCGCAGAGCATACTGCCGGAGGATCGCGGTGTGGGGAGGATGCTGGAGGGAGCGCGGCTCGTCGTGGACGTATCCGGCAGCTTTGGAAAAACCAAAGGGAGCTAAAGGAACCAAGAAGATCACTAGAGGGAGCTCATCAGCGACAAATTTGGCACGACGGCTGATGGACGGAGATGAAGGCGACGATGGCCGATGCGGTGATGTAGGACCTCTCACGTCAATTTCTTTGGCGGAGACGACGGATCCGAGCGGGGCGCGTCCAATGGACATGGTTACCGGGGCCTAAGAGTCCAGTGGCCGCGCGGACGACGGCCTCGCCGCAGCGGATGTAGACAGACAGTTTCTTGCTTGCGCCCCCGCCATACCGCCGGCTGCCTGCAGAAGCTTCTTCGGTCCGCTCGGTCGAACCGAGCTTTAACCGTACCAAACCAAAGCTTTTTCAGTCTTGTTTTTAGGGACCGGACCGCACCATTTTTGAGCAGGCTAGGCCCGAGCTGGCCAGGATCCGGGCCATGAGCCGGTCCGAAAGGACCGCTCGTGTCGTTCACCCTGAGGTGCGACCATGGTCGAACAGAGAGACGAGAGAGGTGGCCGAGTGTGAGAGACTTGAACCGAGCGACCAAGCCTGCCGTGCGGGTATGACATCTCATTTGCTTGTGGGCTGTTTTTCTGTTTTTTTCCTGAACAGTTGTTGACTTTCTGCTGAAGTCTGTGTACTTATGAAATCACTAGCTGAGTACTCGTTGCAAAGATCACCAACCTCCCAGGTTGCAACAAGTGGCGTGTTGCATGTGCGTCATTTGTCGCAACCCGGGAGTTTTCCCTTTTTTTTCATAGATTCGTTTATTTCAAACATTTTTATCTCTTAAACCATGCGCCCAAAACTCGAACCGCTTTCACCATTGGATTCCTCGCGTCAAGATCTTCAAAACTAGATCCCATGTTGATAGGTTTTGACGAACTTTTTTTTTCAGAAAAAGACCATACGAAAAAACCGAACCGGGAGCACGGGTATTTCCCTTTCGAAAAGAGGCATGCCCGTGCCTCCACGAAATCACAATCGTGCCTCTCGCGAAAGCAAAACCGTGACTCTCGGGAAAGGAAAAAAGAAGAAGAGAAAACACATTTTTTTCATTTCGAGGAGGCACGGCCGTGACTCTCGCTAAAGTGCTTTCGCGGAAGCAAAATCGTGACTCTCGCGAAAGAAAAAAAAACATAAAATGCGTTTTTTTTTCATTTCGGAGAGGCACCGCCGTGAATCTCACGAAAGGACAACCGTGCCTATCGCGGAAGCAAAACCGTGACTCTCGCGAAAGGAAAAAATATGCGTTTTTTCGTTCAAGAGAGGCACGGCCGTGACTCTCGCTAAAGCACAACCGTGCCTCTCGAGGAAGCAAAACCGTGACTCTCGCGAAAGGAAAGAAAAAACAAAAACGCGTTTTTTTTCGTTTCCGAGAGGCACGGCCGTGACTCTCGCGAAAGCAAAAACGGGCCTCTCGTGGAAGCAAAACGTGACTCTCGCGAAAGGAAAAAATAAAAGAAAACGCATTTTTACGTGCAATTTTCTTTGATCAAAAAGCTAAGGAAGATTAGGGGAAAACCAAAACGTCGAAAAACCCCAGAAAAAAACCGTTTTAAAGCCGAAACGCGTGCGGCAATATAAAAAACAAAATTCAAAGGAAGCACCCAGAGCGCGACAGGTGGCGAATGGATGAGAGCGCGCGAAGTGGCGCTGATTGTTGCGAGGCTCCCGAAGGAGCGCTCGTTAATTAGTTGCTCCCGTGTACTTGTTGTAATAAAATAATATAATGGACTAAGAGGCCTTTCGGCTCCTCCGAAAAATAGGCTTTCCAAAAAAATGGGTCCCGTTAACTGCCACACGTGTGGCAAGAAGTGAGACGCACCACACGTATCTAATGTAAAAAGATTGCCACATCATCGCATGCATGTATGTAGGAATCTTTTTGAAATTCAGTTTTTAAAATATTTTATCTCTTAAACGAAAATTCCGATTGAAAATTCATTTTCACCATTAAATCCCTCGCGATGAGATCTTCGAAACTAGATCCCATGTTGATATGTTTTGATGAATTTTTTTTTGGATTAAAAGTTGCCATGTCTATTGCATATGAATTGCCATGATGTTTACACTGAAGTTGCCATGATATGTTTCAGCTATTTTTTTTCTACATTGAAAAGTTAAATTTGACATTTATAAAACGGGGAATTAAGAAACTAGACTTGCCATGAACCATAAACTAAAATTGCCATGATACATGCACGTAAAATTGCCATGGTTCATACAAAAAATAATTTTCATGATCAAAGTACTGGAGTTGCCATCATCAAAATACTAAAATTGCCATGATCTACAAACTAAAATTGCCACATGGCAACTTTAGTTTAAGCCATATAGCAACTGCAGTGTAAACATCATGGCAACCTCTGCCAAAAAAAAATCGTCGAAACATATCAACATGGGGTCTAGTTTTGAATATCTCGTCGAGACGGATTTAATGGTGAAAACGGATTTTTAGTTTGGTTTTTTATTTAGGAGATACAATATTTTTAAGCCAAAAACTAAAAAAATTCTGCTGATGTCATCTATTCATACGTGGCAAAATGAGTGGTGATGGAGGCGTATGGGCGATGTGCAAACGCCCACACGTGTGGGCGTTAACATTTCCGTAAAAAATAGGCTTTTGGGTTTGGGCACTCTAACACCGATGGGTTCAAGCACTCTTTTTTATTGGGTTCATTCAGGGCACTACATACGTGTACGTGGGAGCGAACAGTCATTGCGTTCATCTGAACCCAATGCTCATACGTTGCCTCCGCCCCTGCTTGGCAGTCCAACAGATCGATGGTTGGGTAGCTATGGACGCATGGTATCGGGACTCCTTTCAGGTCGGCGGTGGCTGGGCTGGAGACGCGCCCCACACTAGTACTGTAAAGGAAATCTTGCATTATTTATAGGTTTAGTTTGGCCCCACACTAGTACACAACGGTTACTATTAAGCTCCACAATCGCACACTATGGTTAAGAACTATGTGTGATGACAACATCGCACACGATATAAAAATCAAACTGTATCTCCAGAAATATGTGCGATGAAAGGTCCATCGCACACGACCAAGAAAGGGAAAATGTTTGCAATATTGTGCACACAGTTCTACTTAGCCTATCATCTGCAAAACTGTAAACTATCGCAGAGTTTTACTGAAAGAAGTGTGCCACCTGCTTGCAGAGTTTATGCTAAAAAAAATATTGTGCTGACATGCACCATACTACGCATAACTTTTGGGTGCATCGTCTATGATTCAGGACAAACGGTTCATGTGGACTCACCGTCTGAGATATGTTTTCCATCGCGATAGTTACCCCTAAAAAATTGTGGGTCATGATTAACTCGTTTACAGACAATACAGAATGTACTATCATGTGTCATAGCGTAACCATTCGCACACATGTGTTTTGTCCTAACTGTTCGTATGCGATAACATAATCTTGGTAATTTGACCAATCTATAGTGGCGCTGCAACCCGCACCAGTCTGCTTTTCTTTTTACACTGCTCAAGCCCTTTCCCACAGATTATTTGCCGCGAAACGTGCAGCTCCCGCAACTCTCCACTGACGACAACGTAAAGTGGAGACGAATTATATATATTCATAGAACAAAGACTCAAGCAGTGTCCGGCTTTAAATTAAGAACACCCACAAACCAGGCAAGAGTAACAATATTCACACGATCCAACACAAAGTTCAGCGAAAAGAAATGACAAGGCACAGGGCCCAAATCAAAGAGCACGCAGGTTCCAAATCACGAAAATTCTGGAGCTTCCTAAGTAGCAGCCGAAGGATGACGCGCTATGATGTCTGTGTTGCAAAGCTTATCCATCACGCGCCGCATGTCTTCAGCGTCCTGACTACTAGTACTGAAAAGTTGCAAGGTACCTGGAATACAAAATCTAATAATTTATACAGACCAAGAAAAATCTATGAATGCATTATCTCTCTTTTCTCTCTCATGCATGTCCATGCATACGCTGCTGTACTATGAAATCTAAGAACATTTGATAGGCTGCTCTGTGGGGTGGGGAGATAGGTGTAACGCTGCTGCAGGGGGGGTGGTACGTGCTAATGCCATTTGGATGGTGGGCTGCCGGATGGACGGTGGATCGTGCCGTGGTGCATACCCGGGGATTTCTCTTTCTCTTGTACTTGCCGTTGAACACACACTGAAAGCAAACTGGAAGAAGATTCAACATATAGAGCATCTTTTAGTTGCATCGTAATCACGGGAGACCGACTGAAAACGATGAACATACACTTCCACGGGAAACCCCAAACTGGGGCGGGTGGAGAGCTGACAGACAGGCTCTCGTCCTCCCGCTAGGGTTTCCCGCCGCCGCCGGCCTCCTACCACCGTCGGCCGCCGGCGCGGGCGCCCCAACACCTCCCCCGCCCCACTCCCCCTCCCCTCCTCCTCCCCGTACCCCCCCCCCCCCCGAGCGGGACAACCGGCGCGGCTCCCCTACCGCACCGCCTGGTCCGCCCCGTACCTCCTCCTCCTGCCGCTGCCGCCGGCCGGGCGCTGCCCGCGCGGCACTGTGGTCTAGCTGGGTGGTGGCGGCCACCTGCTCTTCCCCAAAGCGGATTCTCAGTTCGGGCGGCGTTTCCGGCAGCGGTGTTCCTTGGCCTATGGCGGCTGGCGGCGACCTGTCACGGTGGTGGCGACGCCCTCTGGCGGTGGGGCGGCGGGATGGTGCAGGTCGGCCGGCGGCGCGATCCCGGCCCAGATCTGGGTCCTAGCGGGCCGGTCTTGGTGTTGCCTCGCTGCCCTCTGCGCGGTGATGAGGTGGAGCGGCTCGGACGGCGGGCGGCGGCGCCGTTGGCACGTCTTCTGCAGCGCGAAGGCGGGGGCTTTACGGGCATTTCAGCGCCCGGCCGGACCTGTGTGCCCACAGGTCTGGTTTGCCCCTACTATCGCGTCCGGTCGGTTACCGTCGTCGACGGTGGAGGTTGAGCCCTCCCGTGTACCGACGGTGCTGCTGCCCTAGTCCCGGCTCCTCCTCATCATTGTGCAGACCCTACTTCGTGGTGCCGTGGTGAGACGGCGTGGAAGCTAGTCCATATTGGCGCAGGGTGGTGGTCAGTTTGGTGGCACGCTCCGGAGCGCCTGAGGGGTGGGTTGGGATCGGGAGAAATCCCTGTCGGCTTGGCCGACACCGGCATGGCGGCACTTGCAGGTGTCGTTAGTCCTTCCTGGAGGGCGTCGGGGCAACGCTTCCTATCCCCTCGGCGCATACCGAGGGAAACCCTTCGCAGCGTCGTCGTCGTCGTCGCATCCCTTCTTGGAGGTATTGCTTGGTGCCGGCATTCCGGAGTTGTGGAGCTTGGCGGAAGTTTTCCGGTGGGCGCAGCGGTCGCGAGGCTTCTTCGTTTTTCGTTGATCCGCCGTTCTTGGCATTTGTTTCTTTTTTGTTTTCTCTTTTATTTTTTTTGTGCGTGACTGTGCTGCTTCCGTCCCAGCACCTATCGTTGGATGTATCGTGGTGGTTGCTTTATAATACAAAGCGGGGCGAAACTCTTTCTCGGTAACCCCAAACTGAGAACTATACATCCATTAACACAAAAATCCCTCTCATCCGTATTGAAGCTTATTCGGTTGCCTGTCTCAGATCTAGCATCACCGACATCATTCAAGTGAGTTGGTCAGATGAAATGTATCACATGTAAATAAAACTCTATGAATATCTCCCTAGAGAAGAGAAAAATAACAAAACTAGAAATTTGATTTCAAAAGAAGACAAAAAAATCAGAGATGTGTAGAAAATTTGGAGAAATCAACGAATCTTCCACTTGCCACACACTTCTGAGAATGCCGACAAAGATGGGAGACTATTGAATGGCATCATCACATGTGTACTTGTACTCCCCTCTGACAGATAAGGTATGCTTTATAAAAAAATTGAAGTATGAGTGATTGAAAATGTAATCATGCCTTTATGGGCAATGGCAAATTTCTAGGCATGTGACATGGCAGAAGTACATGGTCGCTCCTTATTGTCTCCTTGCCTGATACGGCTCTATAAATTGCAACTTTGCGAGGCACAGAGTTCCTCATAGCAACCGCAACAACCGCTCTCTCTTCCATCATGGAAAAAAGTAGCACCAATTATAAGAATCTGTTCGCTTCCATTTCCTAGAAAATACATTGTTATTCACCTATTCTTGTTACAACGTCTTCTATCCGAACATGCTAGCACATCAGATAGGTGAAAAACTAAGATGTATTGGAAACATGAGGGAATGGAAGACATTAGGAGAGAAGCAACCATTGCTATGCGGATCTAGCAGCCTAATGCAGTTTCCATGTCTCCACGTAATACACCATTCGCGCCTCCTAGCAGCACTAGATATACAAATGATGCTTCTCACGCGATATGGCCGTGAACTTCGCTAACGCTATCCATGAGTACTCGAGGAGCCACATCATTCTACAATGCATTTAGAGCATTTTCTCTATGGTGTAGCATTTTACGGTTGGTGTAGCGAAACCTTGCGATTCGGCCAAGACAGCACTATTGCGATGTTCACGGCGACGCGGTGTTTCTTTGTCCGTTCTCCATTCTGCCACTAAAAACATTTTTACGTTGGTCGTAGCTGTGTTGCATGTCCCTTTGGCAGAAAAAATTGTAGTGAAGGTTGAACTTTGTAAAACATGGACCCCTGCATAAATCATGGAAATGTTAGGGGTATCCAAAAATTGTACCCCCAGAGCCCATAATCCAACGGTGATCTGTGAACTCAAACGGGGCCTAGTATTAGTAGAATATAAAAAAAATAAACTCAAACGAATTCGCCAACAACCCCAAAAGCAGCAAGCGAAAAGGGGGGAAGGAAGAAGAAAAAATGGCATCGTCGGCCCACGCAGCCGCCTCCGCCGCGAGATCGGCTCTCCGCCATGGTGCCCCTTGCCGCCCCGTCGTCCTCTTCTTCCATCGGACCGGAGTCGCTGGCATCCTCCCGTAGGTAGGTTTATGACTCCACCACACAAATGTCAGGTAACCGTGGTCTACCGACATGGGCACCTCTGCCTGCGCCTCTGATGCCACTCCGCATGCCGCCTTACTATTGGTCCAGAAGTCAGCAACATCGGCTATACGTCCACGTCGTAGCACAATCCCTTCCGCTTCATCCACGACGTCCTCGTAGAGCACCGCAACAACCCTACCATTGGTGTCGCCTCCTCAAGCCGCGGCTCTGCTCGCCTCTCATTCTCCAAGGGAGGCGAGTGGTTCCCTGTCACCGGAGGCGGGCCAATCCATGATGAGGGGAAAACACTATTCTTCGAGTGGCTGGAGCACGCCGACAACTCCTATATCACTCTCTTCGTCAACATGGCTGCCAGAGGTGGAGGCGTTTGACTACCCTTGCGATCTTTGGCCCCCGGAGGGGGTTGAATACTTCTTCTTGTACGTAGGAGATTTCCTCTCCGCGGATGAGTACTGCTTCTAGGGCAAGTACAATAGCGTATGTGCCCTCATCATGATCGCGCGCGACTGCACCATCCTTCCAAGTCTACCCGCGTGCCTTCCCGGCAACGATGTCATCATGGTGTAGCTCAAGTGTCGTGCTCTCTACGTGCACGGCATCGACCCTGACGACCCCTCTCATTTCTCGTTTAACGGCGACATCAGAGACTCCTCTTCGCACCGCCACATCCGGAACCCTAGGATCTCTTGCGGATTTGCAAATTCCGCTCCACGGCTTCGCTGTCTACCTTCGCCTACGAGCTAGAGCACCATACGGGATTTCTCCTTCCCCTACTCGGGCTCTCGCGCGAACACTCCTCCTCTCGGCGATGAGTGATACGTCTCCAATGTATCCATAATTTCTTATTGTTCCATGCTATTATATTATCCATCTAAGATCTTTTATATGCATTTATATACTATTTTATATGATTTTTGGTACAAACCTATTAACATAGAGCCCAGTGCCAGTTTCTGTTTTTTCCTTGTTTTTGAGTATTGCAGAAAAGGAAAACCAAACGGAGTCCAATTGACTTGAAACTTGACGGAGCTTATTTTTGGATCAGAAGAAGGCCATGGAGTAAAAGAGTTGGGCCCAAAGAGTCCCGGGCTGCCCACGAGGGTGCGAGGCGCACCCACTCCCCTGGGCGCGCCCCCAACCTCGTGGACAGCCCAGAGATCCCCCTGACTTGTTCCCGACGCCAAAAGCTCTTATATATATACAGAAACCCCCAGAACATAACCAAGATCAGGAGTTCCACAGCCGCAAGCCTCTGTAGCCACCAAAAAACAATCGGGACCATGTTCCGGCACCCTGTCGGAGGGGGGGATCTATCACCAGTGGCCATCTTCATCATCCCGGCGCTCTCCATGACGAGCAGGGAGTAGTTCACCCTCGGGGCTGAGGGTATGTACCAGTAGCTATGTGCTTGATCTCTCTCTCTCTCTCGTGTTCTTGAGGTGGTACGATCTTATGTACCGCAAGCTTTGCTATTATAGCTGGGTCTTATGATGTTTCTCCCCCTCTACTCTCTTGTAATGGATTGAGTTTTCCCTTTGAAGTTATCTTATCGGATTGAGTCTTTAAGGATTTGAAAACACTTGTTGTATGTCTTGCATGTGCTTATCTGTGGTGACAATGGGATATCACGTGATCTACTTGATGTATGTTTTGGTGATCAACTTGCGGGTTCCGTGACCTCGTGAACTTATGCATAGGGGTTGGCACACATTTTCATCTTGACTCTCCGGTAGAAACTTTGGGGCACTCTTTGAAGTACTTTGTATTGGTTGAATAGAAGAATCTGAGATTGTGTGATGCATACCATATAATCATACCCACGGATACTTGAGGTGACATTGGAGTATCTAGGTGACATTAGGGTTTTGGTGGATTTGTGTATTAAGGTGTTATTCTAGTACGATCTCTAGGATAGATTGAACGGAAAGAATAGCTTCGTGTTATTTTACTACGGACTCTTGAATAGATCGATCAGAAAGAATAACTTTGAGGTGGTTTCGTGCCCTACCATAATCTTTTTGTTTGTTCTCCGCTATTAGTGACTTTGGGGTGACTCTTTGTTGCATGTTATGGGATAGTTATATGATCCAATTATGTTATTATTGTTGAGAGAACTTGCACTAGTGAAGGTATGAACCCTAGGCCTTGTTTCCTAGCATTGCAATACCGTTTACGCTCACTTTTATTATTAGTTACCTTGCTGTTTTTATATTTTCAGATTACAAAAACCTTCATCTACCATCCATATTGCACTTGTATCACCATCTCTTCGTCGAACTAGTGCACCTATTCAATTTGCCATTGTATTGGGTGTGTTGGGGATACAATAGACTCTTTGTTATTTGGTTGCAGGGTTGTTTGAGAGAGACCATCTTCATCCTACGCCTCCCACGAATTGATAAACCTTAGGTCATCCACTTGAGGGAAATTTGCTACTGTCCTACAAACCTCTGCACTTGGAGGCCCAACAACGTATACAAGAAGAAGGTTGCGTAGTAGACGTCAAGCAGTTTCTGGTGCCGTTGCTGGGGAGGTGAGTTCTTGAAGGTATATCTTTAGATCTTGCAATCGAATCTTTTTGTTTCTTGTTTTATCAATAGTTTATTCTATAATAGAAAACTACAAAAAAAATGGAATTGAGGATGCCGCATATGCTTCATCTTTTTAATGTCTTTCGTGAAAATGATGGGAAGGAAAATTGTGCTCAATTGCTAGAGGAAGAATGCATTAAAATGTTTGGCACTAAATCTTTGGATGATGAGCATGATTGCAATGTTGTTAGTATGAACTCTTTGAATATCCATAGTACTAATGATGATTGCACTAGTCATGATGAAAATGTCTCGTATAAGCATGTCAATTTTTGTGGAGTGCATAGAGTTTGCAAGAACACACCAAATAGGGAAGATAGATTTTGCAAGAGGCATAAGTATTTAGAAACTAAATGGTTGCAAGAGAGGCTAGATGCATGTGCTGAAAATTTAAAATTTCTTTGCCATCCTTGTGAACTTTGCAATGAACGTGATCATTTAAATCCCCGATGCAAATTGCTTCATGATCGTATCATGTCCAAAAATTGTGATGACTTGATTTCCCTTGCACATCATAATGAACTTAGTTTGCTTTTGGGTTATGAAGAAATGAAACGTAGAACTAAGGATATGCCAGAATTTATCCTTGATAAAGTTCTTGATTTTGATATAGAAGAAATTTTTATGTATTGTGCGGTGAATGGCATTGAAAATCCTTATATTGCTAATTACATAAAGAAAAGAAAAGAAATAGAACATGAAGAGAATACTAATGAAAGGGAAGAGACTTCCCAATATTTTCCTATTATTTCTTATGATGAATCAGGTAACGAGGAGAAGCTTTCTACTCAACCAATCTCATTAATAAGGAGCTCCAAAAAGAGGATTAAACCCACACATGATGTGAAGAATAAAAAGAAAAGATGGAGAATCAAAGGTAAAAAGGTATCCCTCCCAAATGATATTGCTCCTATTACTCATTGTGATGATGATAATTGCTATACTATTGGTGCTATCCATACTATTAATGATGAGAATGATTATGCTTATGATATGAAAAGGCCCAAGCTTGGGGATGCTATGTTTGATTAGAATGACATGTTTGAGAATATATTGGCTGCAATTAATGTTTGTCCCAAGCTTGGGGATGCTATGTTTATTGAAGATGATATTTTTAGCCTCCCAAGTTTTGACGGGCAAATTTATTATGATGATAGCATGCCTCGTATTTATGATGGTTATATTGATGAAAGTGGGTTTGGAAGAGTGTCAACTTTAGGAAGTAATGAACCCACTATTTTGGAGGGTATTGAATTTTAGAATATTTATGAAAGTGGATTTGGAGAGGTCATGACTTTATTTAGTGATGAATCCACTATTTCGGAAGAGGTTTCAATTGATTATGATGAGAACAAAGTTGCTACTTATGATGATTATTGTGATGACACTTATGCTATAAAAAGTAGTGATGATTATATTTATAAAACTTGTCATGATTATTATTACCCTTTTCTGAACATTACTCTTTTAATATGGAAATAATTTATAGTATTCGAGTTTCTTATGATACTCACACTATTCCGAATGAGAAGAATTTTGCTTATGTGGAGAGTAGTGATTTTTATGTGCTTGTGGATCATGAAAAGAATGATTTATGTGATGGTTATATTGTTGAATTCATTCATGATTCTACTAAAAATTATTATGAGGGAGGAATATATGCTTGTAGGAATTGCAATAATATCAAATTTCCTCTCTATGTGCTTAAAGTTTTGAAGTTATGCTTGTTTTGCCTTACTATGCTAGTTGATTATTGTTCACATAAGTTGTTTGCTCACAAAATCCTTACGCATAGGAAGTGGGTTAGACTTAAAGGTGCTAGTCGTATTCTTCATGATGCTCTCTTTATGTTTCAATTCTTATCTTTTATGTGAGCATCATTGAAATCATCATGCCTAGCTAGGGGCGTTAAACGTTAGTGCTTGTTGGGAGGCAACCCAATTTTATTTTTGTTCTTTGCCCTATGCTCCTGTTTAGTAATAAAAAATTCATCTAGCCTCTGTTTAGATGTGGTTTTATGTTTTAGTTAGTGTTTGTGCCAAGTAGAACCTTTGGGAAGACTTGGGTGAAGTCTTTATGGTCTTGCTATAAAACACAGAAACCTTTACGCTCACGAGATTAGCTGCCATTGTTTACTGGAGAGTGACTTTAGGTTGATCATTTTTGCAGATGATTAATAGACAAATTCCTCAGGTCCACCAGTTTATTTCAGAATTTTTGGAGTTACAGAAGTATTCAAATGATACAGATTACTACATATTGTTCTGTTTTTGACAGATTATGTTTTCATTGTGTTGTTTGTTTATTTTGATGAATCTATGAGTAGTATCGGACGGTATAAACCATAGAGAAGTTGGAATACAGTAGATATTACACCAATATGAATTTAGAATGAGTTCACAACAGTACCAATAGTGGTGATTTATTTTCTTATACCAACGGAGCTTACAAGTTCTCTATTGAGATTTGTGTTGTGAAGTTTTCATGTTTTGGGTAAAGATTCGATGGACTATGGAATAAGTAGTGTAAAGAGCCTAATATTGGGGATTCCCAAGGCACCCCAAGGTAATATTCAAGGACAACCAAGAGCCTAAGCTTGGGGATGCCCCGGATGGCATCCCCTCTTTCGTCTTTGTTCATCAGTAACTTTACTTGGAGCTATATTTTTATTCACCACATAATATGTGTTTTGCTTGGAGCGTCATTTTATTTTATTTTGTTTTTCTTGCTGTTTGAATAAAATACCAAGATCTGAAATTCTTAAATGTTAGACAGTCTTCACATAGTTGCATAATTATTCAGCTACTCATTGATCTTCACTTATATCCTTCGGAGTAGTTTGTCGTTTGCTCTAGTGCTTCACTTATATCTTTTTAGAGCATGGCGGTGGTTTTATTTTGAAGAAATAGATGAACTCTCATGCTTCACTTATATTATTTTGAGAGTCTTTAGAACAGCATGGTAATTTGCTTTGGTTATGAAATTAGTCCTAATATGATAGGCATCCAGGATGGGTATAATAAAAACTTCCATATAGAGTGCATTGAATACTATGACAAGTTTGATACTTGATGATTGTTTTGAGATATGAAGGTGGTAATATTAGAGTCGTGCTAGTTGAGTAATTGTGAATTTGAGAAATACTTCTGTTGAAGTTTGCAAGTCCCGTAGCATGCACGTATGGTAACCGTTGTGTAACAAATTTGAAACATGAGGTGTTCTTTGATTGTCATCCTTATGAGTGGCAGTCGGGGACGAGCGATGGTCTTTTCCTGCCAATCTATCCCCCTAGGACCATGCACGTAGTGCTTGGTTTTTGATTACTTGTAGATTTTTGCAATAAGTATGTGAGTTCTTTATGACTAATGTTGAGTCCATGGATTATACGCACTCTCACCCTTCCATCATTGCTAGCCTCTTCGGTACCGTGCATTGCCCTTTCTCACTTCGAGAGTTGGTGCAAACTTCGCCGGTGCATCCAAACCCCGTGATATGATATGCTCTATCACACATAAACCACCATATACCTTCCTCAAAACAGCCATCATACCTACCTATTATGGCATTTTCATAGCCATTCCGAGATATATTGATATGCAACTTACCACTGTTCCGTTTGTTATGACACATTTCATCATTGTTATATTTTTTTGCATGATCATGTAGTTGACATCGTATTTGTGGCAAAGCCACCTTCATAATTCTTTCATACATGTCACTCTTGATTCATTGCACATCCCGGTACACCGCCGGAGGCATTCACATAGAGTCATATTTTTGTTCTAAGTATTGAGTTGTAATTCTTGAGTTGTAAGTTAATAAAAGTGTGATGGTCATCATTATTAGAGCATTGTCCCATGTGAGGAAAGGATGATGGAGACTATGATTCCCCCACAAGTCGGGATGAGACTCCGAACAAAAAATAAAAAATAAAGAGAAAAAAAGAGGCCATAAAAAAAGAGAAGGCCCAAAAAAATGAGTGAAAAAGAGAGAAGGGGCAATGCTACTATCCTTTTACCACACTTGTGCTTCAAAGTAGCACCATGATCTTCATGATAGAGGGTCTCCTATGTTGTCACTTTCATATACTAGTGGGAATCTTTCATTATAGAACTTGGCTTGTATATTACAATGATGGGCTTCCTCAAAATGCCCTAGGTCTTCATGAGCAAGCGAGTTGGATTCACACCCACTTAGTTTCTTTTTGAGCTTTCATACACTTATAGCTCTAGTGCATCCGTTGCATGGCAATCCCTACTCACTCAAATTGATATCTATTGATGGGCATCTCCATAGACCGTTGATACGCCTAGTTGATGTGAGACTATCTTCTCCTTTTTATCTTCTCCACAACCACCATTCTATTCCACCTATAGTGCTATGTCCATGGCTCACGCTCATGTATTGCGTGAAGATTGAAAAAGTTTGAGAACATCAAAACTATGAAACAATTGTTTGGCTTGTCATCGGGGTTGTGCATGATTTAAATATTTTGTGTTATGAAGATAGAGCATAGCCAGACTATATGATTTTGTAGGGGTAGCTCTCTTTGGCCATGTTATTTTGAGAAGACATGATTGCTTTATTAGTATGCTTGGGGTATTATTGTTCTTATGTCAATATTAAACTTTTGTTTTGAATCTTATGGATCTGAATATTCTTGCCACAATAAAGAAGATTACATTGATAAATATGTTAGGTAGCATTTCACATCAAAAATTCTGTTTTTATCATTTACCTACTCGAGGACGAGCAGGAATTAAGCTTGGGGATGCTTGATACGTCTCTAACGTATCTATAATTTTATTGTTCCATGCTATTATATTATCCATCTAGGATGTTTTATATACATTAATATGCTATTTTATATGATTTTTGGGACTAACCTATTAACCTCGAACCCAGTGCCAGTTTCTGTTTTTTCCTTATTTTTGAGTATCGTAGAAAAGAAAAAACCAAACGGAGTCCAATTGACTTGAAACTTGACGGAGCTTATTTTTGGACCATAAGAAGGCCATGGAGTAAAAGAGTTGGGCTAGAAGAGTCCCGGGCTTCCCACGAGGGTGGGAGGCGCGTCCATCCCCCTGGGCGCGCCCCCCTACCTCGTGGACAGCCCGGAGATCCCCCTGACTTGTTCCCGACGCCAAAAGCTCTTATATATACAGAAACCCCCAAAACATAACCAAGATCAGGAGTTCCACCGCCGCGAGCCTCTATAGCCACCAAAAACCAATCGGAGCCCTGTTCAGGCACCCTTCCGGAGAGTGGATCCATCACCGATGGCCATCTTCATCATCCCGGCGCTCTCCATGACGAGGAGGGAGTAGTTCACCCTCGGGGCTGAGGGTATGTACCAGCAGCTATGTGTTTGATCTCTCTCTCGTGTTCTTGAGGTGGTACGATCTTATGTACCGCGAGCTTTGCTATTATAGCTGGGTCTTATGATGTTTCTCCCCCTCTACTCTCTTGTAATGGATTGAGTTTTTCCTTTGAAGTTATCTTATCGGATTGAGTCTTTAAGGATTTGAAAACACTTGTTGTATGTCTTGCATGTGCTTATCTGTGGTGACAATGGGATATCACGTGATCTACTTGATGTATGTTTTGGTGATCAACTTGCGGATTCCGTGACCTCGTGAACTTATGCATAGGGGTTAGAACACGTTTTCATCTTGACTCTCCGGTAGAAACTTTGGGGCACTCTTTGAAGTACTTTGTGTTGGTTGAATAGAAGAATCTGAGATTGTGTGATGGATATCGTATAATCATACCCATGGATACTTGAGGTGACATTGGAGTATCTAGGTGACATTAGGGTTTTGGTTGATTTGTGTCTTAAGGTGTTATTCTAGTACGAACTCTAGGATAGATTGAATAGAAAGAATAGCTTCGTGTTATTTTACTACGGACTCTTTAATAGATTGATTAGAAAGAATAACTTTGAGGTGGTTTCGTACCCTACCATAATCTTTTTGTTTGTTCTCCGCTATTAGTGGCTTTGGAGTGACTTTTTGTTGCATGTTGAGGAATAGTTATATGATCCAATTATGTTATTATTGTTGAGAGAACTTGCACTAGTGAAGGTATGAACCCTAGGCCTTGTTTCCTAGCATTGCAATGCCATTTACGCTCACTTTTATTATTAGTTACCTTGCTGTTTTTATATTTTCAGATTACAAAACATTTATCTATCATCCATATTGCACTTGTATCACCATCTCTTCGCCGAACTAGTGCACCGATACAATTTACCATTGTATTGGGTGTGTTGGGGACACAAGAGACTCTTTTTATTTGGTTGCAGGGTTGTTTGAGAGAGACCATCTTCATCCTACGCCTCCCACGGATTAATAAACCTTAGGTCATCCACTTGAGGAAAATTTACTACTGTTCTACAAACCTCTGCACTTGGAGGCCCAACAACGTCTACAAGAAAAAGGTTGTGTAGTAGATATCAATGAGCCACTCCTCGAGGTCATGGCTGACGGTGCTCTGGTGGCCATGCCATTGTCGGCGCCATGGGCGCAACCCTCTTCCTGCTCTGGTGCGATTGTTCGACGACTTTGCACTCTGCAGAGAGGCGGCCTTGCCATGCATGTCGCTGCATGCCAATACTATGGCATTGGCCTTGCCAGGGCCAGTGGCCTACTCCTCTCAACGCGGTTATCAATGTTGCGCGGCTCATGTTGTTTCTGTTCCTGATGACGCCGTTGTGAATGAGCCCCATGTTTGCATCGCGCGCCGCAACAGTAGGCGAGCCAAGATTCATGGCCTCTGACTCCAGACTCAAGCCATGTCGCAGAGCGTGAGCTGCTGTTCTACGGCTCTATGACTTCCCGGGCCATGCACGCGAAGGCAAAAAAAAGCTGGATCTATCCGTCGCGTCCAAGGAGCTCACAGAGGCACTGGTGCACGCGAGGCTATGCAGCAAGGACGACGACTCACCTCGAACAACACCGACCCGGCCTCCGCATCTTCTCTCGCCACGATCGCCGCTGCTTGCGTAGCGCCCGCTGCTGATGTTGCCGACATCGCGTCCTCTTTTGGTGCTGCCAGCACCCCATGACCGCACAACGTAACTTTCACAACCGCCTCCTGCTGCTTGGAGGCTTCCCCTGGGAGGGGTATGTTTGTTGCTCATCTCTGCTCCGTGTCTGCTCGAGCGAGCTCTGCGTGACGCATCGCTTTGTGGACTGTATCTCCCTTAGAGTGCTACTCCCGTAGTGATAGGCTTAGTTCGTCATACTTTACTTTCTACTACCTGTGTGCCACTATGGCTAATGTTCTCGTGTAACCCATGGCTAGTTCGGTACTATCCTGTAATCGGTGTCGCTTATATTTCATAATGAATTTTGCCTTCTAGTTGGTCATGTCATGGAACGTCATAGGATTCGGTGACTGAAAAATGTACAGAGCTTCTCTCCATTATCTCCCTTCGCCCTTCCATCACCCTCATTCAGGAAACGTAGCTCTGAAACCCATAAATAGTAAAAATACGCGCATTCCTCCCACGGTTTTTAGATGCACACGATCACTGCTCTGTGATCGGCTCCGCTTTTTTTTTGAAAAGAAGGTTATCCCCCGGCCTCTGGGGGCATTCTTTCCGTGGTTAAATTTAAGATCATTTTCTCTACTAAGTTGCACACACCATCAATTCTCCTCCTTTCTAACTCTCTCATGCCTAGCTTCACAAAAGCAAATTGTAGTCACACTTTCTTTTGAGAAACACTTGTAACTGTATTCATACTCGTAACAATTACAGGTACATTGATTTATACCTAAATCCAAAAAAAATATGAAGTAACTCTTATGACTAAGAATTACAATGAAAATCTCTTGAAAACACCTTCTTCACGGCGTCAATCTCTGCACGAAGAAATACTCCAAAGACTTCAGTAAAGAGGTTACAATTTGACTGGAGCAACGATGTTGTCACCCTTTCACCCGCACGAACATTACCAATAATGGTTTTTGACAGCGCCTTGAGTCACCCATCTAAGTAGATGGGAAGCCGATATCGATGAACGTGCGGTCATGATCCCCTAGAAGTGCGGGCCGTCGAATCACTTTATCTTCACCATGTTGTCGATGAAAGGTTTCACCTCCACAAAGAACCAGACCAACAAAAAAGACTTGGCACAACAACATAAACTCAAAGGATCTGAGAGGACAAAAAACTCTCTAACCTCATGGCACCGCCAAAAGAATGAGAGGAAATTTATTCTCACAAAACTATTATGATCTTCTAGAGCCCATAAACTAGATTTTCTCATGAAATTAAATCATACTAAGCCTCAATCCTATTTCCTAATGAGAACAACCAAAATTTTCCACTCTGGAGGATGGAGGCCGACACCCCGCCGCCCCGCCTGCGCTCCCCCCACCCACTCCTACCACCACCGCCGCCGCCGCCGCCGCTGACACGCCCGGCCCGCCGCACGCCTCGCCGGGGCAGATCCACAGATTCAGCGCCCCCTCTAGGACCCGAGCGCCTGGGGAGGTTGTTCATGCCTCTCCCGCTCGTCTCCCAGACGTTCCTCGAGGGGCGGCAGCTATCCGAATCTGTGTCGCCGGAGGTGCTGGCGGCCATACGGGCGCTGCGGTGGCGCGAGCGCGCGGCGAGGATCCGCATCGATGCGCCCTCGTGGACCCTCGGCGTGAGGGATTGGATGGGGAAGATGCAGATCATGGAAGAGATCTCAACTTCAAGCTCAGCAGCGAGGCAATCGAGGTTCGTCCAGATGCGCAAGTTCAGAGCAGATCAGAAACCTCTCCACCTTGCCCGGCGAATCCACCTCGAGGGCGACGCAAGGGAGAGGTCGATCAGATAGGCGAACCGTGAGGTGAGATCCGAGGATCCACAACGCCGACCGCGCTGTCGGCTGGATCGATCCAAATTGAGCATGCCATGGGGTTGGGTGATGGAGCATCCGAGCACAGCCACCTCACCCCTCCTATCCAAGGGGGAGAGGAAGGAGAAGATTGATGACAGCGGCCAAGTCGATTCCATCTTCACCATGTCCTCGTATTTTCCAAGACGGGGAATGGAGGATTTCTCTGAACCCTGAGAAACATGGCCGGAGAAAAGGATTGACAATACAGCGGGAGCAGATTGGGGGAGTTGGATCATCTTTGGTCCTAGGCCCCGCTGAGGCTGCTAAGAGAAATTCCATTCGATGTGTGGCCACTCCAATGAGATCAGGGGAGGAGATTGCTTCACCAAGCCCTGGAGATCCTGATCATGTTCTGATTGGGCGCGTCTGCTGCAGGGCTGTTCCTAGAAGGGCAACTAGGGAGAAGGTGGCTATTGATCTTGTCCCATCTCAAATTTCACCACTGCTGATTATTGACATCCCTGGTGCGAAGGGCACTCCGGAAGAACAGTTCCAGCGGAGAGGAGCGAGGAGAGCGCTCTTCAGACCCGAAATTCACGCAGAGGGAAACTCTGGAGAAAAAGCACAAAAAGCTTTGGAGAAAAGTGCTGACGACGTTGGCGGGTTCCAAATTTACGCCTCCGCTAGGGTTGAGGAGTGGGGGAGTTTGAGGAAAGGGTTTGGGGGCAGCCTGGGCCTACAAATACAACCCCCTCCCCTCCCCCCCCCACCAGCCGCCGCCTCCAAACCGGCAGAAACCCTAGTCTGGATCCAGAAAAACTTGGTCCTCACCAGATCGTCCATGCTTGACGATTGCTGGCCTGCTTCCTTCTCAGAAAGAAATCTACCCTGCACCAGAATCAGCCTGGCAGAAATCTTCTCTGCCGCTGTAAATCTCGACCTATTCCTTGAAGCCATGGAGGGAAGAGGAAGATGGAGGGGGAGAAACAATGCCGATCGTAACAATCAGGGGCAATCGCAGATGCCAATGCAAGGCCAGTTTGGACAGCAGATGGGAGGAGGAATGCCCCAATTTGGATTCCAACCCATGCAGGGGTTTGGATTTCAAGGGGCACCCCCACCTTGGGCACAGTTCCAGCAATTCCCAGGCCCTTTTCCAGCATTTCAGCCTGGAGGAGGAGGGCCGTGGCCAATTCCCCCTAACACTGGTCAATGGGTGCAACAAGATGCTGGAGGACAGCAGTTCGCGGCTCATAATCAGTAGCAGATCCCCAAGAAACAAGGGGGAAAGAACTTTCAGAAGCAGCAAAAGAAAGGAACAGGTACTGTTGCCCAGGCCAAGGTTAATCTAGGAGGAGAGGACAAAAATCAAGAAGATGATCCTTATGAGTATGCAGAGGTTATCTGTTACAACTGTGGCAATCCAGGTCACCACAAAAGCAGCTGCTCAGTGGAGAAAGTTTGTTTCATCTATAAGAAAAAAGACCATGAGGTCCCGGCTGCCCTGATTGAAAACTGCCTCACAACCTTGCCAAGTATGTGGGCAATGCTGCGACAGGACTGGGATTTTATCATATTGACTTAGGAGCCACCTCGGAGGTCAAGAAACTAGCTGTACAGAACGTGGGAATTGTCTATGTTGAAGCTGGAGAGGTCACCAAAGAGGAGCTGGCTAAAGAGTTTGGGATCATATATAAAACCAACTGGCCTTGGCAAATCAGGCAGCTTGATGAGTGGAGCTTTCTGGTTAAGTTTCCCCCACACATTAATGTTGCTGGAGTGGCATGATACCCTTGTTTTGGGCTCACCAAAGAAGGAGTTTCGGTCAATGTGGAAGTATGGAATGGAAAACTTGATGCTGCTGCACCACTTCAGGAGGTGTGGCTACAGCTGAGAGTATTACAACCAGATTGGTGTGAATGGAAGGTCTTGGACCAGTTTTCTTCACCTTTTGGGCTGCTATTAGATGTAGACTGGGTAGGAATGTTCCAGAACTTGTATGAAGTGGTTAGGGTGAAAGTCAGGTGCAGAGACACCACCAAAATCCCTGCTGAAAAAATGTTTGGAATTGGCTGTAGCCTATTTCAGATTAAAATAAAAGTCGAGACAGACACTGTCCAGGAAAGTGGGAAAACTCACAATGACAGTGGCCAAAATGCAATGCAGATCGAAGAAGGGACTGGTCAACATGGACCGAATGGGAAAAACCTCATTGGCCCAGGGGCAGCAGGAAGCACCCAAAGCAATGCCAAAAATCCATGAGGTGGCAAATCAAACAACCTAGATGGGAGCAAGGGAATGCATAAGGAGGTGTCTGTCCAGTATAATGTGAATGCAGCTGTGGAAGAGGTGAAAATTGATCTGATGGCGTGGATGGACCCAGAACAAGGAGACCCAGCAAACTGCTTCAACCTTTTGAGGCAAATGGAGCTCGAAGATGATGAGGAACTGGAAGGCTATGATCTAGACCTCACAACAGATACAACTAAGGGGGCAGAGGCAATTGTCCCTGAAGAACCTTACAAAAAAGCCTTACTAGCAAACCCTCAAGAAGAAGGCAAGAAAAAGAAACACTGGGGACCTGTTCAAGGGACTAGGAAAAGTGCTAGGGTGGATACAGGTGGGAAAACCATGCTAGAGATTGTTCAAAAGCTGCAAGAGAGGAAGAACCTGGAGGTCCCTGCCACAATGCACAATCGCCTCCAAGGTATTATTTCCAATAAACCTTTTAATACTAGTAGTAGAGCTGATCTTATTTCAAAAGCTAAACAGGTGGGGATCTCAATCACTGAGCCTCCCCCCTCTCCAAGGGGAGCTGTTGTGGACATGTCTCCCCCTGGCATTTCTGTTAATATCCTTAATCCTTTAGATGATAATATATACCAGTCTGAACTTCAAAGAGATGGATAGCTAGCTGTGGGCTGGGCTGCTCCAACTGACAAGGGAGATCAGAAATCACCTGAGTTAGACCTTACTAATAGCTGTTTTTTCCTCCTTTGTCCCTCCTCACTCCTGAAGGGAAGAGGGGTGGATCTGATAGTAATGGTGGGATGTGGACTACTGTTGTAAGACATAGACAGGGCAAGCACCCTGATAACAAGAGGAAAAAATGAATTGCCTCTTTTGGAATGTGAGAGGGGTTAATACCCCTGGTAGAAAGAAGAGCTTGACTGACCTTATTAACAATACCAACCCTACCATTATTGGACTCCAGGAGACTAAGAAAGAAATCATTTATGATTCCTTCCTGAAATCCATTGTTAGTAACAGGAATTTTGTTTGGAATTCGCTACCTGCCAATGGCTCTGCAGGAGGCATCTTGATAAGGGTTGACTCTGACATGTATGAAGTTTTAAAATGGGAAATTCTTAAGTTCTCAGTTTCCTGTCATGTCAAATCCAAAATCACTGGGGTCAACTTTAGAGTAGTTGTAGAATATGGTTCAGCCTACGAGCAAGGGAAACAGCAGTTCATTTCTAAATTACACTCCCTGTTTGTGGACTGTGAAACCCCTACCCTTATAGGTGGGGATTTCAATCTAGTCAGGTATAGCTTAGATAAGAGCAATGGTAATGTCAATCATAAATGGTGCGACCTGTTCAATTCCTGGGTAGATCTCTGGGGTCTCCTAGAAATTAAAATGGGGAATAGACTTTTCACCTGGGCTAATAACCAGGATGATTTGTTCATGACCACCATTGACAGAGTCTTTTGTTCCACGGATCTTGACAGGCTTTTTCCTCTAGCCACCATCCAAGCCTTACCTAGGTTGGGGAGCGACCACACGCCCATTTCATTGGGACTCTGGAGTTGGCCACATCCCCAGACAAACTTCCTACAAGTTTGAGAAGTGGTGGTTGTTGGAAAAAGACTTTCCTAGCATAATAGTCAAGGCCTGGACTACCCCAGTTGTAGGGAAGGATTCAGTAGATTCCTGGCAGAAGAAAATGAGAAACCTGAGAAAATCCACCAAATGCTGGAGTGCCAATTTTGAGGCAGACCTCAGGAGGCTCAAGAATAATCTGATTGAGGAATACGAATCACTAGATATTAAAGCTGAAGCTGCTGAACTGACCAACATAGAGATGGCTAGATTACATGAAATTAGGGAAGAAATGAATAGAATCTGGCTCCAAGAAGAGACCAAAGCTAGGCAAAGGTCTAGAGATAGGGATATTGTAGAGGGGGATAAAAACACCGCATATTTCCAAGTTGTTGCCAATCAGAGAAGGAGGAAGACCCTGGTCCATTCCTTGGAGGGCCCAGATGGGCCCATCTCTGATCATGGGGATATGCTTGCTCTAGCTACTAACTACTATAAAGAACTATTCAGTAAAGAGGACAGAGGAGATTTTTCCCTGGCTGATGATTTCTTTAATAGGCAAGATTGTGTCTCAGATACGGATAATAGCATGCTAGAGTCTCCTTTTAGTGAAGAGGAAGTCAAGAAGGCTGTTTTTGACTCCT
Source organism: Aegilops umbellulata (assembly GCA_032464435.1). Taxonomy (NCBI): domain Eukaryota; kingdom Viridiplantae; phylum Streptophyta; class Magnoliopsida; order Poales; family Poaceae; genus Aegilops; species Aegilops umbellulata. Next base: position 558,654,565 of record CP136060.1, read on the forward strand.
ATGCTGATGGTGCTCCCGGCCCAGACGGCATTCCGTTTCTGTTTTACCAGAAATTTTGGGAGCTAATTAAGCATGACATCCTCGCTATGTTCAAAGATTTCTATGAAGGGAATCTGGACATTTATAGATTAAATTTTGCCATGCTCACCCTCATCCCTAAAGAGCCTAATGCCACGGTTATGAAGAAATTTAGGCCAATTAGCTTATTGAATTGCATTTTTAAAATTTTCAGTAAAGTCCTTGTGAATAGGCTGTCTAGCATCATGGATAAACTGATTTCTAGCAATCAATCTGCCTTTATTAAGGGCAGATATATACTAGAAAGCGTGGTGGTAGCACACGAAGCCATCCATTCTTTGTCTAAAACTGGGGAGAATGGGATTGTCCTAAAGCTAGACTATGAGAAAGCTTTTGACAAAGTAGATCTAGACTTCCTAGAGGATCTCCTTCACAAAAGAGGGTTCGGCAAGAAGTGGATCGGCTGGATCAACAAGATCACCCGTGGGGGATCCGTAGGGGTCAAGCTAAATAACCTTGAGAGTAATTACTTCCTCACTGGAAAAGGGTTACGCCAAGGTGATCCCGCGTCCCCCTTACTCTTCAATTTAGTGATAGATGTTCTCACTAAAATGCTGATTAAAGCCTCGGATGAGGGGCTGATTCGAGGTCTGTGCTACGATAGCTGCCCTGGAGGTCTAATTAGCCTCCAGTATGCAGATGATACGATCATGTTTGCTGACAGCGATCCGCGCATGGCTGCTAACTTGAAGTGGGTCTTCACTTGCTTTGAGCAAGTCTCGGGGATGCGTATTAACTTTGATAAAAGTGAATTGATCCCCATAAACATCACTGTAGAGGAAACAACCAACCTAGCTGAGATTTTTGGCTGCCCAATAGGTAAATTCCCTATCAAGTACCTAGGGGTACCTCTGCATGTGGATAAGCTTTCGAGGGAGGATGTCCAACCTTTGCTGGATAAAATCCTCAAGAGGATTGCCGGGTGGAGAGGAAAGCTCCTTTCCTACAAGGGGAGGGTGATTTTGATTAAAACCTGCATGTCCAGCATTCCTATTTACCTGCTCTCCTTTTTAAAATTCCCCAAATGGGCTTTAGATCTCATCAACTCCCAGATGGCTAATTGCCTCTGGAATGACTATGAAGGGCATAGGAAAATCCACTTGGCAAACTGGCAACTTGTGTGCATGAAACAGGAGTTTAGGGGTTTGGGAATCCCAAATCTCCATGACCTGAATATTTGCTTGTTAGGCTCCTGGGTTAAGAGATATATGGCCGGAGAGGGGAAAATTTGGAAAAACCTCATTGATTACAAATATCTTAGCAATGCTCCTAACATCTTTTGTGGTGATTCTATCGGGGGCTCACAATTCTAGAAGGGTGTCGTATGGGCTGCAAAAGCAGTTAAAATGGGATCCAGGTGGGTGGTGGGGAACGGAGAGCAAATCAGATTCTGGGAGGACTCTTGGTTCGGCTCATCCCCCCTCGCCATCCAATTCTGGGACCTGTTCTGTATATGTAGGGAACAATGTTGTACTATCCAACAAGTCTGGGATGGGCACGATCTTAAGTTGACCTTTAGAAGAGCGTTTGATGATCGGATGATGATTAGGTGGTACGAGCTGACAGAGATTGCTAAGAGTATTGCCTTTACTGATGAGTGCGACTCACTGGTCTGGCAATACGAATCCTCCGGGCAATACTCCTCCACCTCCCTATATGCAGTTATTAATTTTAGGGGGGTGACACCAGTTTTCTTGCCAGCAGTCTGGAAAATTATCATCCCTCCTAGGGTGCATATCTTCCTCTGGCTCCTGTTTTACAATAAGCTAATGACTAGAGATAACCTCTTGAAGAGAAATCTGAAAAAACCAGAAGAATGTGTCTTCTGTGCCTTTAAGGAAACAGCTACCCACCTATTCTTTGATTGTGTGGTGGCCAAAGAAATCTGGTTTGTTGCTTCGGACCTGCTCCATCGACCTCTGGGTTCTAATCTAGAGTCCATTGCCTCACTTTGGGTGGTGGGCAAAAAATTAGATCATGTTAATACTGTTTGTTCTGCTGTCCTCTGGGCTTTGTGGAAACATAGAAATAACATGATCTTTAATGATGTGCCTTGGATCTCTGTCAAACAGATTTGGTCGATGGTTTTAAGGCTCGTCATAAAATGGCGAGTGATCTTCAAGGAACACATGCTCCAGTAGATGAAAGACATCGAGACACAGCTCCTCCAACTGATCAAGGAACCCGCCCGGCTGGCGTGGAGGTGATGGAGAAAGCGGCACATCCAAGGATGGAAAATGATGCGGCGCCCAGCCCGATCTCTACCTTGGACTTCGGGAGCCTCCTGTCGCCAATCGGTCGCTGAAAAAGATGATCCTGATCCTAGTTTGTTGTAGTTGAACTAGCGCTGGAAAGTGTCATGTCCCTTGGATCTGTAAAACTGTGCTGTTTATCTTTTTGGGGGATAGCCCCTTTTCCTAAAAGAGGCGTTAGTAGTCTCTGCTTGTGTTGTGTGGAGTTTGAACTACCTCTGTGGGAGGCTTTATGGTACTTGGGTTTGTGGCTTCTTTCTATAAAAGGGAGCCGGGGAGCTCCTCCCTTTCATCTAAATTTTTTTCCACTCTGGCGATTCCAATGCTTCAATGACACTTATCTATATCCTAGCTCTTCATAAATTTCTACTTTGGATCGTTAGTTTACCTGGTATAACGAACGCGCCAATCCACCGCTGGAAAGGCTCGATAATATTTTTATTAACTTGGCCTAGGATGAACTCCTCCCTAACACTCATATATCCTCCCTGTCTCTCTGATGCTTCGCCTCAGATCATGTGCCTCTGTTACTAATGTTGATCAACCAAATTTGGTAGCCCACCAACGCCTTCACATCGCAGGCCTTTTCCACTTCTTCCCATCTACGCCTGACAATGCCTTGGTCCTGGCGAAATATAAACTGAAAAAACAAGAACATACCTCAGAAGCTGGGCCAGGTCGATTAGGCCCATTTACCGACAAAAAAATGCCGCAAAAGTGATTATCCAAATCTTGGAACTCTCTCTCTCTCTCTCATTCAAACTTGGACGTATATTTACTACCACCCTTTAAAATTCTATTGGTCAAAAAATTGCCTTCTGGAAACAACGCGAGAAAGTTTGTTCCACGTTGGACGGCGATGAAAACACAAGGTCCTTTCACGCTTACGCAAGCCAATGTTTTAGAAACAACAAAATATACGTCCTTATTAAGCAACGCGAGGTTTTTTTAATTCACGAGCAAAAGGAAAAAAAACTCTTAAATATTTGTTTCAACTTCTAATCAGGATAAAAATGTTCAATGGGATTTCGATCTCACATCACTATATGCAGAAAAAGTGCCACAATTCTTTCACTAGACTTGCCTTTCACTGAACAAGAAATTCATGATGCTTTTTTCCTAATGAACACTAATGCAAGCCTAGGGACCGATGGTTTTGGCCATGCTTTTATCCCCGATATTGGCATACCATCAAAAGAACCATCCTTGCTTTTTTCAATATATTTCACAACCACTTGGCCGACATAGATGGATTCAACTCTGCCTATATGGTCCTCCTGCCCAAAACACTTGCTGCAACTTCCCCGGATTCCTCTCGACCAATTTCCCTCCAAAACTACACACACAAAGCTATCTCCAAGCTCCTGACTAACAGACTTAAACCTTTGATCCCACTACTTATCCACAACAATCAGACTAGTTTTCTTCATAGTAGAAACGTTAATTACAGGAAATTTCATCTACGCAACAGATCTCATCACTATGTACCACACTCGAAAAAAACAATGCTCTTCATGCTAGACTTTAGAAAAGCCTTTGACTCTATCTCTTCACGCTTGTGGCTTCTCACACTCCTTTTGCCACTATATCTCTGACAACTGGCATCCTTTATGCCGGTAAAATGGTGGTTTTCCTTAATGGAGTGTCGAGTCCCTGTATCCAATGTAGATAATGTCAAGGAGATTGGCTATCACCCTACCTATTTATCATTGTTGTTGATCTCCAATCCTCCAACGACTCATTGCCAAAGCTTTCCTCCCTAACATATCCTGCCACCCGCTTAAACTAGATTCTCCACCAAACACCCTTCAGTATGTGAACGATGCAGTAATAATCGCACGAGCCGATGCTAACCCACCCACTACTCTTAAACGAATTCTTGACAGATTCGCCCTTGCCACAGGCTTAGCCATTAAGTTCAACAAAATGACTTTTCTCTCCATCCATTCAGAACAGATATCTCCTCTACCGTTGCTTCTGCCATGAACTGCACACAACAATTCTTCCAACTAATCTACTTAGGCTTGCCACTGTCTCCCACCAAACTTCCAATTACTGCCTTTGACCCAATCATAGATTGTTTCAGATTTTTTTTATTTGGTTGGGCTTCTAGGATGCTTTCAAGAGGGCTCATACTTTACTTTCTTCTGTTCTTAATTCATTTGTAGCCAATTTTATATCAGTCTTTCGTCTACCAAAATAAGTCTTACAAAAAGTAGACGCTCTTCCTAGAACTTTATTATGGTCCAACAAGGACTCGTGCACTAGTCCTAAATGTCTTATAGCTTCGAACAATGTTTTCAAACATAAGAAAAAAAATGGTGTTCTAGGCATCAAAAAACCTACATATTCAGAAAAGTTGCCTCCTAAGGAGGTTTGCTTTAAAACTGCCACAAAACCCTCATCTGCCTTGAGCCTAGTGGTGCCACTCAAACTACTCCCATGACATTTCTCAAAGAACATAAAACCAAACTTATACCTAGAAAGTGATCAACAAACAACTACCCACCCTCATGGACTGTACCTTTGTCCTAACAAATGATGGCCTCTCTACTTTTTTTTGGTTAGACACTTGGCTTCTAGACAAACCACTTTAAATAGCTTTCGCACACCTTTTTTCACACTCAACAGATGACAAGGTTCTAGTGGTCACTGTTTGGAATTGTAGCTTATTATCTAACCCGCGGAACCGTCTTACAGCTGATGTCCCTCGCGATTTGCTTGTCGTCCTTTCACTCTTGCAGGATTTCTAGTCTTCTGACCGTGCAGACGAGTGTTCTCTCATCTATGGATTGCCTTTCCCTTTGAGGAATGCGTACATGACCATCACTGACGAGACGACTATCGACCTCAAGCATGCGTTTATTGGTCCTAAACTATGCCCATCAAAGTGAAGATCTTGGATTGGCTTCTGTTTAAAGATAGATGAACAAAAAAGGCAACATGCACCACAAGAACATTGCCGCAAACACCACTTTCCCTAGATGTGTCGCTCCTTGTGAAGATGTTTCTCACCTAGCTCTACTCTGCCGCAAACACCACTTGCCCTAGATGTGCCACCCTTGTGAAGACGTTTCTCACCTAGCTCTACTCTGTTTAACCGCTTCACAACTTTGGATCGATCTGGAACTTCTTCCTGATCCTGACTTGCAACTGATTTGCAAGTCTAACATGCCACCTGACCTAGATCCAACCATCTGGCCCTCGGCGGCTCTTCTAGTTCTTTGGAAACTATGGGATTCAAGAAATTCTTTCGTCTTCCATGTTCAATTCCATACGTCCAAGACTACCATTAGAAACATTGTGTTCTATCTCACTGTGGATATTCATATCTATGGAAATTCTATGCGTGACGCTGCTAGGTCATAGATATTGTATCTCTCTTCTAAGCTCTAGTCTCTTCCCTAATGTAATGACAGGCTATGGGTTTTTGTAATATATTCAGGTGGGGAAGCTCTCCTCCCTTGTGAATGTTAATTTTTGTTTCACATGTAAATAATTGTGGTGAACATTTCACTGGAGAACATGAGAAGAACAAAACTAGATTTTGATACAGAAAAAAAACGGCACAAGACACATGATGCATATGAAAATTTGGAGAATCAACCGATCTTTCACTTGCTATGCACAAGAACGTTAATAAAGAAGGAAAACTGATCGGTGGTATCATGATGAGACTTACTTGGTACTCCGCTCCTAGAAAGATGAGATATGCTTTGAAGTGAACCTTAATGACAACCAACAAAAGATATAATCAAGCCATCATGGGCAATGGAAATCTTCCGTACATGTGATATATCAATTGCACATGTCCCCTCCTTGTTGTCTCCTTGCTTTTTCTAGCAATATAAATTGCGACTTCGCTAGGCACAACGTTTCCTTGTAGCACATAGCATAAACCACTCTTTTTTTCCTCAAGGGAAAAAACTAGCACCAACTACTCCATGGCATAGAAGGCGAAACTCTTGTAGTAAGACAAAGCATCTAGTTGCTTCCATCCCATGAGAAAACACATTGTTATTCATGTTTGCTTGTTACCACCGTAGTTTCTATTTGTCATGGTAAAACACCAGATAGATCGTAGTATTCAGATATATCGGCAACACGAGGGAATTGGAGACATCGGGAGAGAAGCAACCATTTCTCGATGAATCTGACAACCTAATATCTCATCAAGTTCTCTAGGCAGTCCAACAAACATGCATCCTAGTAGCACTAGGTATACAACCATTTCTTGAAAGACTATAGAGCCATGAACTTAATTGACAAGGTCAATCAGCTGTTGACGACCCACACCGCCTTGCGGTGCATTAAGATCCATTGTCTGCACAGAGTTTACATCGTGTGCAGCGCTTCATGATTGGTGAGGTGAAGCCATTCCTCCTCTTCGACATATTGTGCCCATAACTTTCAGAATAATACCGTGCAGTGTGATCAGTAGTTTCTGAAATTTAGAAAACATGAATGCCCTTTTTAAGGGAAAAACATGGATACCTTACATAAATAGATAATTCATTTTTTAGCCATATAAATTATGAATTCATGTATCGAGGAATTTTTCACCTTTTTTTAGCAAAAATGGCATGGTCACACGAGACCCCAAGCCCAGAATCAACAAAGCCGAACAGGGCATATAGAAAAGGAAAAATAAACCCAAACGAATTCGCCAACAACCCCAAATCCACAAGTGAGAGAGAGGAAGGGAGAAAAAAATGGCATCGTCGGCCCGTGCCGCCGCCTCCGCCATGAGATCCGCTCTTAGCCGGGCGCCCCTTGTCGCCTCGTCGTCCACTTCCGCTGCTGGAACCGCTGGGATCCTCCTTAGTTAGGTTTCTGCTAGGCTGTCCAAGAGAGGTCAATCGATGGGTGGGTGGCCGTGGGCGCGTGCTTATGCGTCGAGATTCCCTGCAGGTCGGCGGCGGCGGGTTTGTCATCGATGGATTGCCTTTCCCTCCGAGGAATGCCTACATGATCATCATGGATGACACGACTATCATCCTCAACCATGCATTCATTGGTCCTCTATTGTGCCCATCAAAATGAAGATCTTCGGTTGGCTTATGTTTAAAGATAGGATGAATATGAAAGGCAACATGCACCGAAGGAACATTGCCAACAAAGCCATTTGCCCTAGATGTGCTGCCCCTTGTGAAGACGCTTCTCACCTAGCTCTACTTTGCCCCACAGCTTCACAAGTTTGGATCAATCTGGGACTTCTTCCTCATAGTGACTTGCAACAGATATGTAAGTCTAACATGCCACCAGGCCTGGATCCAAACATCTGGCCTTGGGTTGCTCTTTCAGTTCTTTGGAAACTATGGGACTCAATAAATGCTGGTAAACGTTTACAATCGGCGAGCCGGCCGAGCGATTCGGCCGGTCACATGTGCTCGCGCTAGCTTCCACGTGGTCTGTGCGTCACCACCGCAATAGAACACCTACCCATCCTTATCTCGCTCAGCGCATAGAATTCCCCTGTGCCTCGTCTCTTATCTCCTTCCTCTTCTCCGGTTCCTCTGCACCGCCGGCAGGACTGCAGCCACCGCGACCAAATCCCCCCGTCAAACCCCACAAAACCGACTACCTTCAACCACCCCAGCCTCTCTCCGCTACTACGCCATGCGCCCAGGCTGCGTCGGCTCGCCGCGGGTCTGTGCCATCAGCTGTGGTGCTGCAACCGGCTGCGCCCGGCATCACCGGAGCTGCGACCGCGGCAGTGCACCATGGCCGGAGATGGCGACCACGGGATGCTACGGGGCAGCGACGCGTGGATGCTGCAACCACTGGAATGGGATGCTGGAACCGTCTATTCAAAAAGCTTCCACCGGCAAAAAGGAAAGCTACTGCCGGGGCAACTGCTACACCCGATGGGTGATGGATTTGTTTTTTGCTGGAACCGGCGGCCCTAATTGCTGGAACCGGCGACGCCAAAAGCTGGAACGCAGATCGATGGCGGGGGCCGAGCGTCGTGTTTTTGCTGCAACGGTGACGCGTTTCTGGTGGAATCGATGACTGGCGCTGCTACAACCCGACGACGACCACGGCGACGACAAGGTGCTGCAACCGGCCATCCAAAAGCTGGAAGTGGCGATGGTGATTGCTACAACCGGAGGCCTGAGATCCTGAAAACGAGGTTCGCCATTGTTGGAAGAACTCTGCTACTCTCGGCTCCCCATTCCTTTTTGCTGCAACCATAGATGCGCCGAGCTACAACCGTTGTCTGAGATGCTGGAACCAAGGACAACCGACGCTGGACGCTGCTCGTTTTTGCTACTACCGTACATGAGAAAAGCTACAAAGGAGGCTCAAGATGCTGGAAGCGACAAATGCTACAGGCGGGCGAGTGGTCTGCGAGGGAGCTCGTCGCCTGGGTTGTGCTGCGGGGTCGATAGCCGCGGGGTGCGGCTAGCTCGTCCGGAGGGTGCGCGGATGCAACCATGACTGGATGGCGTCTGCCTGCGAAGGAATCCACCATTATTTTCCAAGGGAAGCGGTGAGGAAAGTGGAAAAGGATAAGGAACGAGCGGCTACTAATCACCGTATCGAACGGGCATGGTGCGACCGGCCGAAATTTCGGCCGGTCGACCGGCGCCTATCACTGCCCATAAATGCTTCTGTCTTCTGTGCTGAATTCCATAAGTCCAAGACCACCCTCAGGAAACAGCGTGTTCGACTTCTCACTGATATTCAGATTTAATGAAAAAAGAAAGGACGTTCGCCAGGAACATGAATATAGCGAACATTTTTCTTTAGCTGACGTGTAATCTTTCCCTGCTTCAAGATTTGTGACCAAGATCCAGGGGTTCCGGGAGCATTTGCTAGAGAGCACCAAATATCTTACATTGGCCAGTTAGATATTCCAAAAGATAAATAAATAAATAAATATTCCATTTGCCTCGCACTTTTGAGAATGTCGACAAGGAAGGGTGACTATTCAACAGCATCACCAGATTTTGTACTTAAATTCCCCTCCTACAGATAAGGTATGCTTTATAAAAAAATTGAAGTATGAGTGATTGAAGACAGAATCATGCCTTTATGGGTAATTTCAATCTTCTAGGCATGTGACATAGCACAAGTACACGGTCGATCCTTGTTGTCTCCTTGCCTGATACGACTATATAAATTGCAACTTGGCGAGGCAAAACTTTCCTCATAGCAGCCGCAACAACCACTCTCTCTTCCATCAAGAAAAAAAGTAGAACCAATTCTATGAATTTGGCCGCTTCCATCCCATAAAAATTACATTGTGATTCACCTATGCTCGTTACAACAACGACATCTATTCGACACGCTAGCACATCACACAGGTGACGGTCTAAGATGTGTTGGAAACATGAGGGAACCGGAGACATCAGGAGAGAAACAATCGTTGCTATGCGTAGCACCCTAGGGTAGTCCACTAGTCTCCAGATAATCCACCATGTGTGCCTCCAAGTAGGACTAGATGTACACACAATGCCTTTGGGGCGATATGGCTGTGAACTTAGCCGACGCTATGCCCGAGTCCTCGAGGAGCCACATCATTCTGCAATGCATTTAGAGCAATTTTCTGCAATGCATTTAGAGCAATTTTCTCTTGGGTTTAGCACTTTACGACTGGTGTAGCGAAACCTTGTGAGTCGATGGAGAGAGCATACTCACGACCTTCACCTCGAGCTAGTGTTTTTTCATCCTTTCTCCGCTCTACCCCTAAATGCCTTTTTCACATTGGTCATGGCCCTGTTGCAATCCCCGGCTATAATGTTTCGCAAAAAAAAAGTGGTCAAGGTTGAACTTTGTAAACAATGGACCCCTGCATAAATCATGAAAATGTTAGGAGTATCCGGAAATTCCACCCCCTGAGCCCAGAATCCAATGGTGACCAGCGAACTCGAACGAAACCCAGTAGATAAATAGAGAAGGAAAAAAATAAACTTGAACGAATTCGCCAACAACCCCAGAAGCCACAAGCAAAAGAGAGGAAGGAAAAAGAGGGGGAAAACGAAATCGATAACTCCCGAACGGACTGCGTTTTGTTGTTTCGGTCCCAACGCCCTTTCCACTGTTGGATTTGGCATGTCAACGATCGATATCGTTCGGAGAAAACAGAAGTCGTCCCGAATGAGCTAGATACTCGCACCACTCATCCCCTTCTCTCTCCCATCGCTCTCCATTCCCCATCCCACCGTCTTCCATCCGCTCCACGCCCCCAGCTCCCCACCGCGGCACCGCCGTCCCAAGCTCGCCGGCGCGGCCCTATCCTATCCTCGCCACCGCGCGCGATTGCTGCCGCACCGCGACATCGGCGGCCACGTCGCCGGGACTCCGCCTGATCAACTCTGGTTGGGAGGTGGTGGCGCGTCCGTACCGCGGGGAGGTGGTGGTTGGGGCATAGCCATTTGCGAGCAGCAGGAGTGGTCGTGGTGGCCAGGGCCGCGTCGTGGCCGGGGAGAAGAGCACCGCACCGAGGAGGCGCCGGCGTCGACAGCAGGGCGCGGAGGCGCACCTCGATTCAGGAGACGCGCGCGCAGGAGGCGAGGTTGTCGCTTGTCCGGCGAGAGCCGACATAGGCAGCGGTGGCGAGCGCATTGCCGGTCGCGTCGGGGACGGGATGCCCCCTCCCCCTCCCGCCCGCTCGATTCGCAGCGCGTCGATCGAGCTCGAAATGGTCACGAGCTTGCTGTCTAGGCAGGGGCTGCGGGGTGGTGCACGCCAGGGAGAGGGCAGGGCTGGGCTCGCCATTGATTTTGCCTACCTCGCTCTGCAGGGACACCGATTTTTAGCGGTGTCATCGGCGCCAGCCAGAGACAATTCATCAGTACCCCCTGCTTCTCACCCTCTAGCATTTTTCCCTCTCAATGTTTTCCATGATGCATCAGCACTCCCTACTCGCCTTGATACTACATTTTCTGGCTGAAACTAGTTGCCATGTCGTCATAATTTGCAATCAGAATATGTGGCTTCTTTTAGCAGCAAACAAAACTGACCAAACTAGTTGTGTTCGTGGCATGTGAGTCTCGGCGTTTTTGTTAGATACATCATTTTTCCGTGCAAACTTCTGAAAATTGTAAGTTTGTTTGTTCCACGACATAAGTAAGAGATAAACGCTACAAAAACATGGCATAGTTTACTAAAATGTTATGGCAATTATTAGAAAATCATATGGCAAATTTCAGAAATTCACGAGTTTATCAAAAATACTGTTATTCACACGACAAATTTTAGTTTAAGTTGCCATGGCAATTTTTAGTTTAAGATACAGTTGCAAATTCATTGTAAAGAGCATGGCAAGTTTTTGTTTTAAATATGATGGCAAATTTACATTTTTTTAGAACATGGCAACTTTAACTATGTAGCACAGTACATATACTTGTATAGGCATGGCATTTTTCAATTTATTTCCATAACAAAAGTACTCCCCTTTTGCCATGGCAAAAATCAACCCATATTTGCCATGGCAAATTTTTACTCCTCTTTTGGCATGGCAAGTTTAACTCCATTTTTGTCATGTCAAAAATACATTTATTTTCAGATGGGAAATTTTAGGTTAAGTCGCCATGGCAATTTTTAGTTTAAGTTGCCATTGCAAATTTATTGTAGAGAGCATGTCAGTTTTAATTCAAATATTATTGCAAATTTAAATTTATAGAACATGGAAAATTTTACTATGTCGCATCTTAAATAACTTTTGTAGCCATGTCATTTTTTAATTTATTTCCATGGCAAAAAAGTACTTTTTTGCCATGGCAAAAAATTAAACTATTTTTGCCATGGCAAATTTTACTCCCTTTTTGCCATGGCAAATTTAACTCCATTTTATGGCATGGCAAACTTCTTTAATTAACATGTACAAAACATGTAAACTTGCCATGGCAGTTGTTCAAAAACATGGCAAACTTTGCCATGGCAACTTACGATGTTAAAAAACATGGCAACATTTTTGTAGATGTTAAAAAATATGAATAATATACCATGGCATTTTAAAATGTTCAAAAACATGGCAAAGTTTAGTATGTGCCGAAACATGGTAACATTTCTTAGAGAGTTTTTCTGGGGGGGGGGGGGGGGGTCGTGTTTCAGTATCTAAATGAGCCTGTTTTTCTTATGTCACTCGTGCAACAGGCCAACGCTGGCGTCTTCGTTAGGCTTCTTTGTTGCATTCGTGATAAGTGATGAGTTTCTGGAAGTGTTCGGGCTGAGAGAGCTCCTGGGCTGAAAGATATCGTTCGGTCGTTCCCTCTCCCCAGCACGAACATCAGCGTGTTATCGGCGTCCTATGTATATGTGTGTCTGCCTATGTAACGTGTTTCTAAAAAAAGTATTTTTTTCAATGCGGCATTACATGTGTTGCTACCCTGGCATCATTATAAGCTAAAGGCCTCATTTTGATTAGTATGATGCATGTGTGTAATCAACAATATATATATATATATATATATATATATATATATATATATATATATATATATATATATATATATAGGGATTGACTATTCGTCACCCTGGGTGAGGAATAGTTATTCTTTACCTCCCTCTATTTTACCACCTATGTACTGTAATTTTACGTTACGTAAGTTTTGTCTTATTTCTGACGTAAAAAGAGACCGTAACAAAATATATAATCGCCGTAAAAAATATTTTATGTTATGTAAAATTACAAATGTAAAAACATAGTGTAAAATATACATAAACTCCAAATTTTGTTGTCTTATGACCTATATTTTTATTTTCTTATACCAAAATTTACGTAGTGAATCAATAGGAATGTAACTATTTGAATTCCAAATGTAATTTAATTATGAAGTGATCGTAAGATTACCTCAGGTGAAGAATAACTTATTCTGCATCCTAGGTGATGAATAGCATCACTATATATATATATATATATATATATATATATATATATATATATATATATATATATATATATATATATATAGGTAAATTGTGTGGGGCACCTAGGTGCCTGGGCACCTAGACCCATTACGGCAAGTCATATCCATTAGTGCATGCTATACAATCCACGTAATAATAGCTTTCCATATTCTGTTTGCATGCATTATTACCATAATGGTCTACGATTGCTTTCCAAAAAATAGTATTCTATTTATTTGCTAGTAATAGTTCCTTTTCAAAACAAAATTGTACGGTGTTTCTTCTATACTTATGCATGCTAGTGTCGGTTCTACAAAAAAGATGGTGTGTTTATGTATATACACAAGATATATTTAATTTCAAGGTATCTGAACTTCAAAAAAAATTTAAGGCCAGTTTAAAATTTTTAATGACTAAGTTATCTATATAATTTAATGTGACCAAATAATATATATGCACTACGAGCCTTTCCTACTATTTCAATGGTCAACAAAAATATAATACGTCATCCTAGTAATGTTTCTTACTTTTAGGTATGTAAAAAGCATGTGCATACCGAGAAGCAATAGTTTTGCTCATACATATACCTAAGATATTGTATCCAAATTTATTTTAATAAGGTGAATCATGTTGTACAATTGTTACTCAACAGGTATTGGGTGCTTGTATTTTGGGCGTTGTCATATATACACATCAAATGTATGGTACCCAATATATCGTATGACTAATGTATGATACTCCATATATCATATGACTAATGTAAGATACCCATGGTTTCATATACCCAACGATGATAAGAGTACAACAGACCTCCTATTCGGTATACGTTGGGTATACCCATGGTATCATATACCCAATGTACTGTATCCCTAATGTCCACAAAAAATATGTATACTCATTGGGTATATCTATATACCTATTGAGTATACCATTGGTATCGTATGACCAATGGATGTTCTTGTGTATTTTTTAAATGATTTAATCTTCAAGGTACCTAACATTTAAAGAAAATTAAGGTTGGGTTGCACTTTCTGACAATTAATTTTCCTATACAAATTAACGTGGACAAATAATATAATATGTCATCCTAGTTATTTTTTTGTGTTTTAGGTTTGTACAAAACACGTTGATGCCGACGGCCAATTTTTTCATTCGTACATATACCTAAGATATCGTATCCATATACTTTTTCTAGTACACTTATATTCCTTGGAGATGTACACAAAACTGATATACTTTTCCATGGGGATATACGAGAAAATGATAGACCCTTTGCTGATACATGTATACTCGTTCGAGACATACCTGTAAATGATACTGGAGACATACCCAAAAAAATGTATACCCCAAGAATATAAATAAATATGACATACTCGGAAATTATATACCCAAAATCCATATACTCGCATGTGATGTACCCCCGATTAAGTACGAACTATCGGTCGAGAATACATCAAAGGTAGGTATATACCCAAAACATTAGTACGTGCATTTATATAATATGCATAAGGACGCACATGCATGCCGCATAAAAATACTAAGTTTGTACGTATATACCTTCATAGGAGTTTCCGTTATACGTCCAATGAAATAAATTAAAAAGAAATTGCATTTATCACTTTCCTATATGTTACTATTCATCACCCAGGGCGTAGAATAAATTATTCTTCACCCGAGGTAATATATATTGATTCACCCGAGGTAATATATATATGACAAATTTTCCCTATTACCGGGTGTAGTTACCCCCAATTTTGTTTCATACGTTCTAGGTAGTATCTATCATATCGGAGAGTATGTACGCGTAGTATGTAGTATATAAGAATGTTTAGGTAGTATATATACTAATTTTTTGGTAGTATGTATTATATTTTGTGCATTCTCTATTTCACGTACAAATATATACGTATTTCACAAATACAATAAAATTATGAGCTCCCTTGCAATTTTTTCATATAAATCACTTGGGAGTATCTTAGATATAGTATATGGGCATACTAAAAATAATAAAATAGAGTATATACTACCACATGATAGTATATGAAAAACGGGTGTAGCTACACCCGGTAGTAGGATGCATTTTCCCTACCATATATATTTTGTGCAGTGCCGACCCAAATGGTAGGGGGCCAGGAAGGACATTTGCCGAGTACCAAAGCTCAGCAAAATCTTGTCCTAGAACTCGGTGAAGCCAGGATTGGTTGTAGACATAGACAACCTTCGCCTAGTTTCAAACTCGGTAATAGGCAAATCCTTAGCGATTTTTAAAAAGGATAACTCGTCAAAACGCTAGACTGGGCAATACGGTTTGTGCCATGCACCAGTCTCCTCCAACAAGAGACTACCGAGTTCTGAACTGGGCAAAATATTTGCCCCAGTCTCTCCTTGTTGTCTCCTTGCCTGATACATCTCTATAAATTGCAACCTAGCGAGGCACAGTTCCTCATAGCAACCGCAACAACCATTCTCTCTTCTACCAAGGAAATAAAGTAGCACCAATTCGAAGAATCTGGTCACTTCCATTCCTTAAAAATTACATTGCTATTCACATATGCTTGTTGCTACGTCTTCTATTCGGACATGCTAGCACATCAGATAGGTGAAATTCTAATATGTATTGGAAACACGAGGGAATGGGAGGCATCAGGAGAGAAGCAGCCGTTTGGCAAAGCCATGTGTTTCTTCAGAAAGAACATTGGTGGAGTCGTTCCGGCAAATCTTGGGTATGGGGGTCCCAACCTAGTAGTCTAGATACAATGGTAACAATAGACGCCAGGTCTTACCCAGATTCAGACTCTCTCAAAGAGATAATACCATACGTCATGCTTTGATTGTATTGATTTTGAATGGAGTGCAGAGTACAGGTTTTTCTACCACGAGATTGTTGATGATCTTCCACAAGCTCTACCCCGTAGTTTATATAGATATTGTGGGGTCTAGGCTTACAGATAGGTCGGCTACGTATATGGTAGATCTATGTGTAGACGATATCTAAGTCTTGGAGTATGCGCCAAGTCTTAGGAACATTCCTTCCATACACTAGTAGAAAACGGGTCTTTAGTCCCGGTTCCAGAGGGCCTTTAGTCCCGATTCTAAAACCGCGACAAAACGCTCGGGACTAAAGCCCAAAACCTTTAGTCCCGGTTGGCTTACGAACCGGGACTAAAGGAGCTCCACGTGGCCGCTGTCTGGAGCTCCACCTTTAGTCCCGGTTGGGAACACCAACATGGACCAAAGGAATTTTTTGAATTTTTATTTTTTTTATATTTTTTTTAAAAAAGAAAATTGTGAATTTTTTTAATTTTTCCCCGATTTTCAAAGAATTATTTGAAAATTTAATCTCTAATCGCCCCTCATCACTGCTCAAGTATGGACCATTCATTCCAAATCATCTAACTTCCTGGCTGGTCACCCATCCTCTCACAACCCCAGCCTAAGCACGCTTAACTTCCAAGTTCTATTCTCCCTAGTTTCCAAGTCTGCACTTGTTGTTTTCCTAACAATAGTAAGCTGTCAATCATATTAACCCTTAAGAGTTGAACTTGAGCGTGAAGCACCGTTTGAGTTTGAAACTATTATTCTAAAAAACAATAATTATTTAGTAACACTAATATTTCTTGAATAATTAGTTTGACCATAGTTTGACCAAAAATTCAAAAAACCTTAAATTTGAGGATAACTTTTAACCTTTCAGAATTTGAGGATTCTAAAATTTTGCAAAACGGCCAACGGCGGTTGAAATCGGAACCGGGTTTTCGTGCTGAATATTTTGATATATTATATGTATTTTGCGACATCGTATGCAAAAGTTATAGTCGTTTTACTTTTTCATAACACTTGTTTGCAAAACATGTCAAAATTTATGTTTTTTTTAATTTTCCTAACTAGTAGATGTAGTAACATAACTACATCTCGAAGGATTTTAATTTTTGAAGTTTTTATCATTTTATTTTGTTTCTTTTTTAAAACAAAAATGGCGATACCGGGGGGTGGGGGTAGAGTTTGAAAATTGGAGAACCCCTTTAGTCCGAGATGGTGTCCATCCAATCCTACCATCGACATCATCTGCTAGCACCGTCCCAGCCAGAGTCACAACAAAGGTTAACCAAGCCATGGTCACGTTCTATTAAAGTGGTAAAAAGAACTAATTTTTAATATAGCAAAACTAATTCTATCAACTATTATTAAAGGCTAAACAACTACTAATACAAAACATTAGCAAAATTAATATGAATTAATTATAAAAATTTATCTACTGTTGTCTAACAGAAGCACACTACAACATGTTAAAATCTACAGAAAGAACTAACTAAAAATTATTGAAAACAACAATTAAAGGACTAAAACAACTATATAAGCAAAACAGTAAAGTTTTAATTAAAATCCTACTTTAAGTTATTCTAAAAATAAGAAAATAAATCTTAATGCGACAACAATCTAACATGTGACTAGGAGCAAAAAGCACTAAATTAAAAACTATTTTTAAACTCAAATTATTCACAGTCTAGGACTTGAAGCAAATTTGGACAAATTCATATTTACATCATTCAAATTTGAATACTAATGGCACAAATAGAAACTAGACAAAATTTTGAACCTAATGCAAAAAATAATCACTCAAAAATATAAAATATCCTAAAAGATATAAGCATTTTAAAACAGAAACTAAAAACAAAAAACAAATGGTAAAACATAAAACAAATTTAAGAACCCCTTTAGTCCCTGTTCATGGCTCCAACCGGGACACTACCTTTAGTCCCGGTTCGAGCCACGAATCGGGACTAAAGGGCATCGCACCCTTTAGTCCCGGTTGGAGCTACAAATCAGGACTAAAGGTCCAAAGGTAATCCCAGTTCGAGCCACGAACCGGGACTAAAGGGCATCACACCCTTTAGTCCCGGTTGGAGCCATGAACCGGGACTAAAGGTCCCATTTGAACCGGGACTAATGCCTGCCCGGCGCCCGAGCCGCTCGAACCGGGACTAATGCTCACATTTGTCCCGGTTCATAATGCAACCAGGACTAATGTGTAGATTGAGTTTGTACCAAAGCCCTAATTTCTACTAGTGATACGCCATGGGCCTTCAGGAGATGGCCCACTGGTAAACCGCAACGAGGGTCCTCGGCCCGAGCCACCTTGCCGGGAGATGACGTGCTGGGTACCCTCTGGTCCGGGACACCATCAAACATGATCATGAATTTCCAATAGCCGTCGTCGTGCTATGTCGTTGGGTTCCGTGCTTGTTACTCTAAATGCATATTCACATATGCTATAGATTCATTGCAAGTTTCGGCTATAATATTTTATAGAAATAATATGATGAAGGTTGAAATGTGAAATGAATGCCTTACATAAATCATGAGTCAATGATCAAATAATGGAGGATTTTAGAAATTTCTCAAAGCCCAGAATCCAATGGCGATCGACAAACTTGAACAGAACCACCCCAAAGATAAACTTGATGCATGGAGTAGGGGCGGCGCGGCGGCTGATGAAGCTATGTACCTAGGGTAGGGGCATAGGCCTGTCCTAAGTGCCCTACCCAAGGACATCCATAGAAGAAGTCACCTTTCAATTGACTTGGAGGTATCCCACTCGACGGACTCGAAGACACTCGACCATGAAGGAGACACTCGACCATGAACCAACCACTCGACTGCCAGGAGATCTAAAGTCACTCCGCACGCAAACGGTCGGCCATTAAGTAGCTTTTATGGTCATCATAGCACTTTATTAGGAATGTTACCAGTAACTCCCAGTCTTAATGTACTTTAAACCCTGCATTACTGAGGGCTGGAGGGGCCTGGCGAACTCTATATAAGCCACCCCCCTCCTCAGTATCAAGGGTTCGAACCCCTGTTATTCACACACCTATAATCCAATCGACCGCCTCCGGGCACCGAGACGTAGGGTTGTTACTTCCTCCGCGAAGGGCCTGAACTCGTAAACCTCGTGTGCTTACAACTCTTCCATAGCTAAGATATAGCCTCTCCATTCATACCCCCCTACATCACTGTCAGAGTTAGAACCACGACAGTTGGCGCCCACCGTGGGGCTAGGAGTCTTAGCGCCTAATTGGAGAAGTTGCGATTTTTCCCAATCTCTTTGATCATGGTTTCGGGCAGAGCTTTGGTGGAGGGCCGCGAGATCCATCTTGGCGCGCTCACGTTCATCGCCGACGACTCCGCTTGGCTTCAGGAGGCCCCACTCGACGTTGATGCGCTTCCCGCCCGCGGGGTGACGCATTTTCGCGCGTGCGTCCATGGTGTCCTCCTGCGGCAGCCGTCGACCCAGTATCGGTCGGCTCCAATGACGTCTTCCCGCCCTGTCTCCCACTGGCGCAAGCGCTCCGGTCGGTCGAGGCTTCAAAGGTGGGTGAGACATGCGGTGGCACGCCAGTCGGCCACCCATCAAGTCGCGGTGATCGAGCCCGACGAATCCCTCTATGGCATGTTCGACTGGCTCCGCAGAGACCGCATCCGAATGCGGCAGCAGCGACCCAGCGGCGGAGGTTCTAGTGATCGACGGGTCACGCAGTCCTCCCGGTTTTCGCAGTACCGACGAAGGCGCGGGTGGGGGCGACCCGTCGCATCCCCACGATGAGTATCTCCCCGAGCCTCTTACGTCAGTGCAGCGAGAGGAGCTTCGCCGCCGAAACATGGATGCACTCCACACTCCTATAGTTGGAGAAACCCCCGAGGCCCGGGCCTTGGAGGATGCGCGCTTGGCTAACTTGGTCGAGCGCACTCGACTGGAGAATCTCCAGCGAGCACTCGACGAGCGAGCGCGTCAACGGGCTCCTGAATCCAGCCGGCGTCATCTCTTCCCGCCTATGCAGGTATATCGAACTCCGGTTCAGAATTTGGCGGCTGCGGCCCGTATAGCAGAGTCGATTCATCCCTCCCAGTTGGAGGCTGGTAGGGGCTTGTTGCAGACCAGAGCGTTGCTCCAGGCAGCAGGAAACCAGAATTCTGCTGTTTCTCAGTCGCGGAATAAGATCTATAGTCGATCCGTTGCAGCGGATACAGTCCAGTCGGCTCATAGCCCAAGATCGCCCCCGAGGCGTGAGGGAAGTGGGGACCGGCATGATCAGTACAGAAGCAATGAGCAGTATGATCACCAATTCGATCATGATGATCGACGTCGAGTGCCAACCCCTCCCCCGAGGAGCGGATCATATGCGCCTCGACGGCAAGATGACAAGCGCCCTCATAGTGTTGGGCGGAGAATTCCAGTCGACACCGGATAATTCCAGTCGACACCAGAGATCCAGGCTTTGATGCGAGATCCATTCTCGTTCAAAGTTTGGTCGACAGGAATAGAGCTCACCGAGGAGGTCACGATAGAGATGCGCCTACCAGTAGCAGAGTACATGTTTCAGGGCCAGAGTGTTTCAGTCGAGCCATCAGAGCTGATGTGATTCCTCCCAACTTCAGGTTGGCAACTGGAGTTAGTAAGTTCACCGGTGAGTCTAAGACCGACACTTGGCTCAAAGATTACCGAGTGGCTATCCAGATTGGCGGTGGCAATGATGAGGTAGCTATGAAGCATCTTCCTATCATGTTAGAGGGCTCAGCCAGAGCGTGGCTGAATCAGTTAGCACCCAGCAGCATCTACACTTGGGAGGATCTCTCCCGAGTGTTTGTCACAACATTTGAAGGAACATGCAAGCGACCTGCAGGTCTCACTGAATTGCGGTCTTGCGTGCAGAAACCGAATGAAACTCTGAGGGATTATATCCAGAGGTGGATCACATTGCATCACACAGTGGAAAATGTACCAGATCATCAAGCAGTTTGTGCCTTTAAAGAAGGCGTTAGGTACAGAGAGTTGAATCTGAAGTTCGGTCGAGCCGGAGAGATGTCTCTCAATCGGATGATGGAGATCGCCACCAAATACGCTAATGGTGAAGATGAGGATCGACTCCGGAGTGGCAAGCAAAAGGCAGTCGCCCAGGAAACCGGAGGAAATTCTAGTCAGAAATAGAAGTGGAAGGCCGAGCCAGCCGCTCCTGGGGAGGCCCTGGACGTAACCCAGGGAAAATTCAAGGGAAACCCAAAGGGGCCTTGGAACCCCAAGAAAGTTAAGGACCAAGATGGAAATGATGTTCTGGATCTGCCGTGTCACATCCACACCAAGAAGGACGAAGAGGGCAAACTCATTTACCCGAAGCATACCACTCGACAGTGTCGGCTCCTGATCCAGCAGTTTCAGGGCAAACAGTCCAAAGATAAGGAAAATGAGTCGGACAAAGTTGAGGACAAGGAAGATGGTGACGATGGATACCCCCAGGTCAATTCCACCTTGATGATTTTTGCTGATGTTGAAAGCAAAAGTTGACTGAAAGTCATTAACCGCAAGGTGAATATGGTTGCACCGGCAACGCCCAGTTATCTGAAGTGGTCCCAGACTGCCATCACATTCGACCAGTCGGATCACCCTACGCACATTGCCACCCCTGGGAGGCAAGCTTTGGTGGTCGACCCAGTTGTCGAAGGCACTCGACTGACTAAAGTCCTGATGGATGGTGGCAGTGGTTTGAACATACTGTATGCAGAAACATTGAAAGGGATGGGCATTCCGATGTCCAGACTCAGTACCAGTAACATGAGTTTCCATGGAGTCATTCCTGGGAAGAAAGCCGACTCACTCGGCCAAATTGCTCTTCATGTGGTTTTTGGTGACTCCAAGAATTACCGCAAGGAAAAGTTGACATTCGAAGTTGTGGATTTCCAAAGTTCTTATCACGCCATTTTGGGCAGGCCAGCTTATGCACGCTTCATGGCTCGACCATGTTATGTGTATCTCAAATTGAAGATGCCTGGTCCCAAAGGTGTGATCACTGTTACAGGCAATCGGAAGAAAGCAGAAGAGTGTTTTCAGAAAGGCTCAAAGATTGCTGACGCTTAGATGGCAGTGGTCGAGCTACAAGAGTATCAGAAGACTGCAGATCCGAGTGAATTGCTACGGGCCAAGAAGCCTGCTTCAGAGTCAGTTTTTCAGTCGTCAGGTGAAACGAAGCCAGTTCACATTCACCCGACTGATCCAAATGCTGCTCCGACTCACATCTCAACAACGCTCGACTCCAAATAGGAAGAAGCGCTCATCCAGTTCCTCCGTGAGAACTAGGACATCTTCGCATGGAAACCTTCTGACATGCCTGGAGTTCCTAGGGGGCTGGCTGAGCACCGTCTATGAGTCGACCCAAAATTTAAGCCTGTGAAAGAACATCTTCGACGGTCCGCTGTTCAGAAGAGGAAGGCCATTGGCGAGGAGGTGGCTCGGCTCTTAGCAGCAGAGTTCATCCGAGAAATTTACCACTCTGAGTGGCTCGCCAATGTTGTCATGGTCCCAAAGAAGGACAAGTCTCTCCGCATGTGCATTGACTTTAAACATATCAATCGGGCCTGCCCGAAAGATCATTTCCATCTCCCCCGCATCGATCAGATAGTCGACTCGACCGTGGGGTGTGAGCATTTGTCTTTTCTGGACGCCTATTCAGGGTACCATCAGATCCGTCTGTACGGGCCCGACGAGATCAAAACAGCTTTCATCACTCCATTCGTGTGCTTCTGTTATGTCACCATGCCCTTCGGCCTAAAGAATGCCGGAGCCACGTTCATGAGAATGATTCAGAAGTGTTTGCTCACTCAGATCAGTCGGAGTGTGGAGGCATACATGGATGACATTGTGGTTAAGTCACGGAAGGGTTCCGGCCTGCTGACTGACCTTGCTGAAACCTTTGCCAACCTCAGGAGGTACGATATCAAGCTCAATCCATCAAAGTGCACATTCGGAGTTCCAGGTGGAAAGTTACTCGGTTTTCTCATTTTTGAACGAGGAATCGACGCCAATCCCGAAAAGGTTGGAACTATCCTTCGAATGAAGCGTCCTGTGCGCGTGCATGACGTCCAAAAGCTTACAGGTTGCTTGGCCGCTTTAAGTCGATTCATTTCTCGGCTCGGTGAAAAGGCATTGCCTCTTTACCGACTGATGAAGAAGTCAGACAAGTTCGAGTGGACTCCAGAAGCTGAGGCAGCGTTTGCACAGCTCAAAGCCCTGCTCTCCACCCAGCCGGTGCTTGCTGCCCCAGTCAGCGAAGAGCCTTTGCTGCTTTACATTGCAGCCACGGGACAAGTTGTCAGTACAGTACTTACGGTCGAGCGGGAAGAAGAAGGAAAGGCCTTCAAAGTTCAGCGCCCAGTATACTATGTTTCTGAAGTTTTGACTCCTTCAAAGCAAAGATATCCTCATTACCAGAAGCTCGTATATGGGATTTATATGACCACGAAGAAGGTTGCACATTACTTCTCTGACCACACCATTACAGTCGTCAGCGACGCCCCACTATCAGAGATTCTTCACAACAGAGATGCAACTGGTCGAGTGGCCAAATGGGCGATTGAACTCCTTCCCCTAGATATCAAGTTTGAGGCAAAGAAGGCTATCAAGTCTCAAGCAATTGCAGATTTCGTCGCCGAGTGGATTGAACATCAACTGTCGACTCAAGTTCACTCGGAACACTGGACCATGTTCTTCGATGGATCTAAGATGCTGAATGGTTCCGGTGCTGGGGTAGTATTGGTTTCCCCTCGAGGAGATAAGCTCATATATGTTCTCCAGATACACTTCGATTCCTCCAATAATGAAGCAGAATACGAAGCACTTTTGTATGGGTTACGCATGGCCATTTCACTCGGTGTCCGTCGCCTCATGGTCTATGGCGACTCAGACTTGGTGGTTAATCAGGTGATGAAGGAGTGGGACGTCAGGAGCCCAACTATGACTGGTTATTGCAATGCAGTGAGAAAGCTAGAAAAGAAATTCGAGGGGTTAGAGCTTCACCACATACCCCGACTGAAAAATCAAGCAGCTGATGATTTGGCAAAGATAGGTTCCAAGAGAGAGACCATTCCCAGCAATGTGTTTCTAGAACACATCCACTCACCTTCAGTTCAGGAGGATCCGTTCACAGAGGAAGCCCCGCAGCCAAAGAGTGCCTCAGATCCGACTGAAGTCGAAATTCCAGCAGTGGTCGACTTGATCATGGAAGTCTTGACAATCACCCCCGACTGGACGATACCGTACATCGCGTATATCCTGAGGAAAGAAATCCCAGAGAACGAAGAAGAGGCTCGAGAGGTCGTCCGTCGATCCAAAGCCTTCACAGTCATAAAGGGACAGCTATATAGAGAAAGCGCGACTGTATTCAGTCAGAAGTGTATAGCACCAGAAGAAGGTCGGATAATCCTTGATGATATCCACTCGGGGACCTGTGGTCACCACGCGTCCTCTCGGACCATCGTGGCTAATGCATACCGAGCGGGATTTTACTGGCCAAGAGCAAACGAAATGGCAAAAGAGATAGTCGACAAGTGCGAAGGGTGCCAGTTCTACTCCAACATGTCCCACAAACCCGCATCGGCCCTGAAGACCATTCCACTCGTCTGGCCCTTCGCTGTTTGGGGATTGGATACGGTTGGTCCACTGAGAACAGGCAGGAGCGGTTTCACACATGTGCTCGTAGCAGTCGACAAGTTTACCAAATGGATTAAAGCTAAGCCTATCAAGAATATTGATGCTTGCACTGCTATCAGTTTTATCAGGGAGATAACATTCAGATATGGAGTCCTGCATAGCATCATCACTGATAATGGGTCAAACTTTGATTCAGACAAGTTCAGAGCTTTTTGCGCCTCGCAAGGCACGCGAGTCGACTACGCGTGGGTCGCTCACCCCCAGTCGAATGGACAAGCAGAAAGGGCAAATGGTCTGATTCTCAAAGGGCTGAAACCTCGGCTGATGCGCAACCTCAAGCATGCAGCAGGCGCATGGGTCGACGAGCTTCCTTCAGTTCTTTGGGGATTGAGGACCACCCCTAATCGGTCGACTGGAAGAACCCCGTTCTTTCTGGTCTACGGAGCGGAAGCCGTCTTGCCGAGCGATCTGCTTCACAACGCACCCCGAGTCGAGCTCTACTCCGAAGTCGAAGCAGAACAAGCCCGGCAAGACGCAGTTGATCTCCTAGAAGAAGAAAGAGAAATGGCGATGATCCGATCGACCATCTACCAGCAAGACCTGCGTCGATTCCATGCCAGAAACGTGAAGAGTCGAGCCTTCCAAGAAGGAGATTTGGTCCTCCGAGTGGATCAACAGAAACCACACAAACTCGCTCCTACCTGGTAAGGCCCCTTCATCGTCACCAGAGTCCTCCACAATGGAGCGTATCACCTTTACAATGTCGATCGCCAGATTGACGAGCCACGAGCTTGGAATGCGGATCTGCTCCGCCCCTTTTACACTTGAATTCTCACTCGGATGAGATGTAATAAGAAAAACTTCTGTAGTTTATTTATCAAAGACAAGAGTGTTACAATTTTTCCAGTAATTGTTGTTGCTTCGGTTTGCGTGTGAAATCCCCTAGTGGGTGGCTCAGCTGCGAATCCGTTTCGCCTAAGTCTATATGTATAAAAAAATCCTACCGAGTGGAGAGCCAGTCTCCCACTCGGAGGCTTAGCTGCAGCCCAGTGCTCGCCTAAGATTGAAAAAATCCTACCGAGTGGTGAGCCAGACTCCCACTCGGGGGCTTAGCTGCAGCCCAGTGCTCGCCTAAGTGTTTAAAAATCCTACCGAGTGGTGAGCAAACCTCCCACTCGGGGGCTTAGCTGCAGCCCAGTGCTCGCCTAAGTGTTTAAAAATCCTACCGAGTGGTGAAGCAAACCTCCCACTCGGGGGCTTAGCTGCAGCCCAGTGCTCGCCTAAGTGTTTAAAAATCCTACCAAGTGGTGAGCAAACCTCCCACTCGGGGGCTTAGCTGCAGCCCAGTGCTCGCCTAAGTGTTTAAAAATCCTACCGAGTGGTGAGCCAGACTCCCTCTCGGGGGCTTAGCTGCAGCCCAGTGCTCGCCTAAGTGTTTAAAAATCCTACCGAGTGGTGAGCCAGACTCCCACTCGGAGGCTTAGCTGCAGCCCAGTGCTCGCCTAAGATTAAAAAAATCCTACTGAGTGGTGAGCCAAACTCCCACTCGGGGGGCTTTGCTGCAGCCCAGTGCTCGCCGAAGTGTTTAAAAATCCTACCGAGTGGTGAGCCAGACTCCCACTCGGGGGCTTAGCTACAGCCCAGTGCTCGCCTAAGTGTTTAAAAATCCTACCGAGTGGTGAGCCAGACTCCCACTCGGGGGCTTAGCTGCAGCCCAGTGCTCGCCTAATTGTTTAAAAATCCTACCGAGTGGTGAGCAAACCTCCCACTCGGAGGCTTAGCTGCAGCCCAGTGCTCGCCTAAGTGTTTAAAAATCCTACCGAGTGGTGAGCAAACCTCCCACTTGGGGGCTTAGCTGCAGCCCAGTGCTCGCCTAAGTGTTTAAAAATCCTACCAAGTGGTGAGCAAACCTCCCACTCGGGGGCTTAGCTGCAGCCCAGTGCTCGCCTAAGTGTTTAAAAATCCTACCGAGTGGTGAGCCAGACTTCCACTCGGGGGCTTAGCTGCAGCCCAGTGCTCGCCTAAGTTTGAAAAAAATCCTACCGAGTGGTGAGCCAGACTCCCACTCGGGGGCTTAGCTGCAGCCCAGTGCTCGCCTAAGTGTTTAAAAATCCTACCGAGTGGTGAGCAGACCTCCCACTCGGGGGCTTAGCTGCAGCCCAGTGCTCACCTAAGTACGGAACACATCCCAATCTGCAAGGATGACAAAGTGCGAATCGACTGCTACCTTCTCCTTCGGAGCTGCACCTCAAATACGAAGTTATTTCGAGTGAAGATCAAGTTCCACTCGACAGTTAATCCATGAAGATATTCAACGATAAATCAAGTTCGGATAAGATCCCAAAGGACCCAGACCTCAGATCAAAGTACTCGAGCTTTCAGCTCGACTGAATTTAGCGGTTACAAAATCCACTCGGCATTCCGAGGCAAATTTAAAGTGAAGCATCAAAGTCTTATTCCTCCGCCGGAGGACTGGAAGGGGCGACGAACTCATCCAAGTCGATCCCGTCTGCTATACGAGTGTCCGCGGCGATGAAAGTCTCCATGAAATCTTGAAAGTTGTGCTTCCTGGTATTGGCGACTTGGATGGCAGCCAGCTTTTCCTCTCACGCCTCCTTGCAGTGCACGCGGACCAGAGACAGAGTGACATCGGCACCACACCTTGCAGAGGATTTCTTCCATTCCGTCACTCGACCAGGAACATCATTCAGTCGAGTCATCAGAGACTCGAGGTCATTCGGAAGCGTCGTCCTGGGCCAGAGCGACGTGTCGATCCGCGACACCGCAACCTTCAATCGGGCCAGATAATCAACCACACTTGCAACACGAGACTCCATTCGGAGCACGTTCATAGCAGCTTCATCTTTCACTAGGGAGTTAATGGGATCCAAATCTCTCTCCACTCGACTGGTCTCCTCCTCGAAGTTCTGACAGAATTCTGAAAACACAAGTCAAAGTTAAGACAGCGACCCTGCATGAGCTTAGTGACGACAAGCCAGTCAGGTGAAAATTTGTTACCCTCAAGCATGATGAACAGCTTCTTGGCGAGTCCCCCGAGATAAGCCTCAAGATCGTTCTTCTTCCCCACCAGTTCACTGGCCTTGTCACCCAGAGCTATCTTGTCATTTTTCAGGCGGCTGACTTCTTGGTTAGCCGCATCAAGAGCAGTTTTCAGTCTGGAGTTCTCCTTTTCAAGAGTTCCGACTGAAGTCAATTTTTCTTCAGCAAGCTTGGTCTTGTTCAAGGCCTCCTTCTGCGCTTCGGCAAGATCTTGATCCTTCTTCTTCAGAGCTTCCTCTAGTTTATCTACGGAACGTCGAGTGAGATCAGCATCAAGAATGGACAAGAAAGAAAAGTCACTCGTCAAGAATGGAGAACCTCACCAGCCATACCTTTTGGTTCTTCTC
This sequence comes from Aegilops umbellulata, assembly GCA_032464435.1. Taxonomy (NCBI): domain Eukaryota; kingdom Viridiplantae; phylum Streptophyta; class Magnoliopsida; order Poales; family Poaceae; genus Aegilops; species Aegilops umbellulata. The sequence goes on from CP136060.1 coordinate 558,682,638, forward strand.
GCGCCTTCTGCAAGTTCTCTTGAGCAAGCTTTAGGTCAAGGTTGAGCTGGATCTGTTGCATCTCCAACTCGATGAAGCGAGCCACAAGTTCACAAGATTTCTGCGAGAAATCAGTCGACAGATGTCCAAGATAAGTTGCTTCCGAGTAACCAAGAGACAATGATGGCGTTTCTAAGACTACAGCCGAATCAAAAATATTCGACAGTAGTCTCGGGGACTACACCCAGTGGGTGCACTCAGCGTGCCCCCACTGGTTTTCAAAAAAAAGTCTACTTCCCGCAGTCGACCGGATACAGTTCCATTCGACATGGCCTGCCCAGACCGAGTGAACAAGTACAACTACAGAAAGACAGTATAAATACTACAGTCGGCTGCCAGCAGTCCACCGTAGTATCGGGGACTACACCTAGTGGGTGCACTTAGCGTGCCCCCACTCATCCAAAAATTAACAGTCGCACCAAGTGGGTGTACAGAAATAAAGATCTTCGGAAAAGAGATTCTTCAGACAGCATATCCTAACAGAACAAGTGTTGAGTCGACTGACCTGGATGTTGCTCTGAAGAGCTGAACTCGCGTCATAAGCTGCTTGGCTGGCTTCCCGAACCACCTTCACTTGCTCCATCATGATCCCCGCCTGGCGTATAGCTTCTTTAGCAGCACCCACTTGGTCCTCAGGGACGTGGTGTGTGGCAAAAAGCGAAGGCGGATCTGCAGTCGACGTTGAAGGTCGGACACTCGTCAGAGGCTCAGCAAAGGTCACAGAAGCCCGAGTGGTATCACCACCCTCACGCACTACGGCCTCAGACGCCGGAGTAGTTTGTGGAGTCTTGCCAGCCGGCGCCCTCCTGTTCCTTCTCGCCCTCAGCGGCACTTCGTCGTCATCGTCAGGCAGGTCAATGACATGAGGAGGAGCTACAAGAGAAAAGTTCAATCGACCAGAGTTATAACAAATTGACAGTCGACTCCAGGCAGAGCATCAACAATCATACCAGGGTTGGAGGTAACAGCGTCCTCCATCTGTTGATCATCATCCTTGGCGGAGATCTCCGAGGTGGCAGCTCTGCAAAATTTCGAAAGTCGGCCAGCTTGATCAATGAGTCGACCAAGAGTCAGTCGCGTTCAGCAAAAGAAAACAAATTCTACTATTACCCAGAAATGGTGGGGACAGTCATCTTCATCTTGGGCAGAGTCTTGGGCGGCTTCGACGGCGTCGCGCGTGGATGCTTGGGAGCTTTTTCAGTCGGCGCTGGAGAAGAGGTTCGAGTGCGCTTCGACGACTGCCCAACAGGAGCAGTCGCCTTACCACTTTCATGCGCAGGGTCGTGTGTAAGCTTGGATCGCTTTACCGAGCGGGGGGGGGGGGGGGGGTTCGGCTTCCTCCTCCTCCTCTTCGCTGGAGTCGTCGTCGCCATCCCCCTCTCCCTGGCCGTCAGATTCCCACTCTCCTGGCTCGTCTCCGCTCTCACCTCCGCTCGCCTCTCCTTCCTCGGCCTGCTCTTGCGTTCCATTGGGTGTCGAGTACATCTCAGTAGTTGCCTGGAGGACAGCATACAAGACAAAAATCAATCGACCGGTTCAAAGAGAACAGATAAAGAAAGCAAGATCTCAGTCGGAAACACAAGGTCAGACCTGGTCCACTTCGTATGTGTTGTCGAGTGGAGGAATCCTCCTGGCTCCTCGGGGGTTGTCTTTGTTCCCTGTGATACTTGACAGCCATCCTTCCAGCATCTCGTCAGTGACCTCCTCTGGGTGAATCCGAGTGGTGTCTTTGAGACCCGAGTACAGCCACATCGGATGGTCACGAGCCTGAAGCGGTTGGATACGCCTCCGAAGGAAGACCTCCAACAAGTCCATGCCGGTCACGCCCTCGCGAACAAGTTGAACCACTCGACCAACCAACAACTTGACTTGCGCCTTTTCCTCCGGCGCTACTTTCAGGGAGGCAGGTTTCTGCGCTCGGTTCAGAGAGAAAGGGGGAAGCCCAGTCGACTGTCCTGGGGTCGCCTGGTCTTTACAGTAAAACCAGGTCGACTGCCAACCATGGACCGACTCGGGAAAAGTGATAGACGGAAAAGAACTTTTTCCCCTCATCTGGATCGCCAGGCCCCTGCACAGCTGGATCACTTGAGTCCGTTCATCACTCGATTTGGCCTTCTTGACCGATTGGGAACGACAAGTGAAGATGTGCTTAAAGAGTCCCCAATGGGGGCGGCAGCCCAAGAAATTTTCACACAAGGAAACGAAAGCAGCAAGATACACGATAGAATTCGGAGTGAAGTGATGGAGCTGCGCTCCGAAGAAGTTCAAGAAACTCCGGAAAAAAGGATGAGGAGGCAGAGAGAATCCACGATCGATATGGGTAGCGAGGAGGACGCACTCACCATCAAGAGGTTGGGGTTCAACTTCTTTCCCCGGGAGACACGCAGCTTCGTGGAGAATGACTCCCCCCTCGACCATATCATCAAGGTCCTCCTGCCGAATCACCGATGGCATCCAGTCGCCCTGGATCCAATCCTTGGGCAGAGCAGTCCTCGAGGAAGATCCGCCCCGAGCAGACTTCTTCCCCTTCCCCTGCATCGCCGCCTTCTTCGCGCGCTCCAGAGCTGACGTCTTGTCCTTCACCATCGTCGCCGGCGAAGCTCGAACAGACTTACGGCACTAAGGTGAGAGCGGAGGTGGCGGAGGATCTCGCGAAGGGAGGAGGAAAAGTGAAGGCGCACTGTTCGGAAGTCCAGAGCCGGCAGCTTATAAGAGGTCGCTTCCGAGTGGCTGACTGGTAGGCCCGGGCAATCCTGTCAAATCCCGCAACTGACGCGCGCGCGGTATGTGACGAAAAAGGTGGCGTGGGGATCGAGGAGCTTCCGTCTTATCACATCTGATTACTGTGGTCGCTCCCGTCCCGCGCACTTCCTGAAATTCAAATCCCGCAAAACCCGCGGGCTGCAGAACAACTTGTCAAGCAGAAGATCCCTTTCACACCATCACTCAGTACTTCACAAATAAAGAAACTCACTCGACAAGAGGCCTAGAATGGATCAAGGCGACTGAAAGAAGTTGACTATGTCATCCGTGACGATTGATCCGAAACAAGGCGCGCATATAGCACGGAGAACCAGTCGGAAGGATCCCCAACTCCTTCCTCACTCAAACCTCAATCCATTCGGGGGCTAATGATGAAGCTATGTACCTAGGGTAGGGGCATAGGCCTGTCCTAAGTGCCCTACCCAAGGACATCCATAGAAGAAGTCATCTTTCAATCGACTTGGAGGTATCTCACTCGACGGACTCGAAGACACTCGACCAAGAAGGAGACACTCGACCATGAACCAACCACTCGACTGCCAGGAGATCTAAAGTCACTCCCAGTCTTAATGTACTTTAAACCCTGCATTACTGAGGGCTGGAAGGGCCTGGCAAACTCTATATAAGCCACCCCTTCCTCAGTATCAAGGGTTCGCACCCCTGTTATTCACACACCTATAATCCAATCGACCGCCTCCGGCAGTGGCGGAGCCACATCTCGGCGACCCTGGGCAGCTGCCCGGGCTCTGCCCAATAACTCCCGTGAGATTATAGAAGGAGATGGAGATTTAATCATCAGTTTTAGTGGGCAAATGCCCATGAGCCATATCCCTTCCTATTTTGCCCCGGCTCCATGGACTAGCTAGCTCCGCCACTGGCCTCCGGGCACCGAGACGTAGGGCTGTTACTTCCTCCGCGAAGGGCCTGAACTCGTAAACCTCGTGTGCTTACAACTCTTCCATAGCTAAGATCTAGTCTCTCCATTCATACCCCCTACATCACTGTCAGAGTTAGAACCACGACAGCGGCGGCGGGCGGCGTGGCTAGGTTTACAGCCTGGTCGGCCACGCGTGGCTCCTTTTATAACAGGCGTCGGGGTAAGCTGAGTATATATTACCGGATACTCAGCTTACATATATGAGACCCATGGGTTGTTAATAGACACTCGCCTACAGTGGCCGCTGTCACAGAGCTGTCAAGGGGTGGGAGGACGGCCATGTGGCGGCTGCTTATGCCGAGCCCCTTGCATAAGCCGAGTGCTTTTCTCACAGTATGCCAAGATTTGTGTAGAAACAAAGTTCTTTTTGTGTTGTACTCAGCCTGTGTGGTGTGAAGATAAGGCGAGCCACAGCCGGGTGCCATGTGTTTTTTATGGTGTGCTACGCCTGGTGGCAGAAATTTTTCACTTGATTTACGTTCAAACACTAGGCAACATGTGTTTTTCCCATAGTGGTATGTGTTTATGAGTGTCTGCGTATGTAACGTGTTTCTAAAAAAATATCTTTTCAATGAGACATTACGTGTCAATAAAAAATCCTTTATTCTATCAACAATGACTAATCTTATCTTGTTGTTTCCGTCCTTCCGTTGTTTCAGTATACGGAACAGCTGTCGCCGTCTCCATTTTCTATCGCCGTCTCCCTTTTTTAGCAAAGCGTAGGCACGTTCGTCAGCAAAGCTTCCAATTTTATGTGAACTTCGGAGAAAGTAAGTTGGATCTTATGCAGCTGGGGATTGGGGCGCCCTCGTAATCACATTTCACAGGACATTCGTGCAGTTGTATAATAAGAGCAGAGGCAGCATCTGAATCGCCACTTTATGTATCCAGTTGGCTTGTAAAAATCAGTAGGGTCCTATATATGGCAACATGAAGCACCTAGTTTTCTCCAGGGGAATTATTTTTTCTAGAGACTACCATACGTCCATACCACGCACAATGTTCACGACCTGGCCTGCGAGGAGGCACGCGTGCAGCTCCCTCTTCTGCCACCTCCATGGCGCCGGGAGCGCCATGCTGTACCGCGTGCTGGACGCGGTGACGTCGGTGAAATGCGAGACCCGGCGCGCTCGCAAGCAGATCAAGGTGCTGGAGGCCCTCGACGTCGCCGGGACGCAGCTGTACCACTTCACCACCATCGTCATCGCCGGCATGGGCTTCTTCACCGACGCCTACGACCTGTTCTCGGTCTCCCTCATCGCCGACCTCCTAGGCCACATCTACTACCACTCGGCGGACGGCAAGCTCCCCGGCCACGTCGCCGGAGCCGTCAGCGGCGTGGCACTCTGTGGCACCGTCCTGGGGCAGCTCTTCTTCGGCTGGCTCGGCGACAGGATGGGGCGGAAGCGGATCTACGGCGTCACGCTCAAGCTCATGGTGGTGTGCTCGCTCGCGTCCGGCCTCTCCTTCCACAACAAGCCCAAGTGCATCGTGGCCACGTTGTGCTTCTTCCGCTTCTGGCTCGGCTTCGGTATTGGCGGCGACTACCCGCTTTCGGCCACCATCATGTCTGAGTATGCCAACAAGAGGACTCGGGGAGCTTTCATAGCAGCGGTCTTCGCTATGCAGGTGTGTAAGTAAAACCATCACAATATTTTTTGGAGCCTGTATTGTATCTCATTCTTAATCTACAGTCCGCTTCTCTTTTCTCTCGTCTAACTCAGCCAAAGATAACATTTTAATCCTTATCTTATTATACTTTCTGCATGTAAAGGGTCTTGGGAACCTGGCTGCTGGGGCTGTTGTTTTGGTGCTCTCTGCGAGCTTCAAGAACACGGCTGCGTACCAGACTGACCAGCTCGGGCAAGCAGACTACGTGTGGCGCATCGTGCTCATGCTCGGCGCCGTTCCCGCCCTTCTCACCTATTACTGGCGCATGAAGATGCCCGAGACGGCACGCTACACGGCGCTCATCGCCAAGAACCTCAAGCTAGCGGCGTCCGACATGGCCGCGGTCCTCGACATGGACTTTGTGTCGGACGCGGACGCAGACGCCGTCGTCAAGCACGACGAGTTCGGCCTCTTCTCCATGGAGTTCCTTCACAAGCATGGTCGGCAGCTCCTCGGCACCACCGTGTGTTGGTTCGTCCTCGACGTCGTCTTCTACTCCCTCAATCTCTTCATGAAGGACATCTTCAACAACATCGGCTGGTTTGGAGACGCGACCATGATGAGTCCTCTCGAGCAGACCTACAAGATAGCTCGCACGCAGGCCATCATCGTGGTCGGCGGTTCCCTGCCAGGTTACTTCCTCACTGTGCTATTCGTCGACCGCATCGGCCGCATCAAGATCCAACTCATGGGGTTCACCATGATGACCATTTTCATGATCGTACTCGCCGCGCCCTACAAGTTTTGGTCCAAACCCAACATGCACGTAGGCTTCGCCATCATATACGCCTTGATCCTCTTCTTCGCAAACTTCGGCCCCAACTCCACCACCTTCATACTGCCCACGGAGATATTCCCGACGCGGTTGCGGTCCACGTGCAACGGCATATCGGCTGCCGGGGGTAAGTGTGGTGCCTTCATCGGTGTTCTCTGGTTTCAGTATTCTCATACGAGCACCCGGAGCTCCCTGCTTCTGCTGGCAGGGTGCAATCTGGTTGGAGTTATGTTCACTCTTGCCTTGCCGGAGTCCAAAGGGATGTCACTCGAGGACATCACCGGGGAAATGGACGAAGACAACGAACCACCAGAAGAATCTGAAACGGTTGCTGAAGCTGAGTTCATCTACAGCGTGGAAATTTCATAAGCAATACCGTCCCTTCCCGTTGCTGGTTTTAGTGTTTTCTGGAAATTCCTCAAACATTGAGAACTTGTATCATTGAGATGTTTGGAGTTATATATAGTGTTTATAAGAAGGGTTAGGTGCGATTTGCTGCGCTGTTGGTGTTGTTGGGTTTCTTTAAAAAAATCACTATGTTTTAAAAATATAAGGTGTATTACTTTCTGAAAAGTCAAATCTTTTAAGTTTGATCAAATTATAGAGAAATACATCAAAATTCATCACATTAAATCGGTATGATTAGATTCATCCTGAAATGAATTTTCATATTTTTGTTGTTTAATATTGTGGATGTCGATATACTTTGCTCTGAACATGGTCAGAGTTAAAGAAAATTGACTTTCCAAAAAAATAATACCCCTTTTATTTTCGAATTGATGAAATATTTATGTGGAGATTTAATGTCAGTATTATAATACGGTATCATATCACGATTTGATGGACCTTTTGTGGAAATATTTTCGGGTGGTCAGAGTGTGTTTTATTTTTATTTATAATGTAGTGATTTGATGGACCTTTTGTGGTGTGGTTCTGTGCTACCTGCTAACCAACACATATTTATGTGGAGAAATTTCGGCGACATGAGTGCATGTACTATATTGATGCTAAAGTATCACATGGTGGTGTTTTTTTAGGTGGTGGGAGGGTGCGTGAGATTAATATGTTTTTATAGGCCAGCTTGCTGATTGATTTGAAAATCATTGGCCTGGTCAAAATTGTAAGCCAAATTCAAAATTGAATACCTTAGTTGAATGAAAGAGTTTCAAAATAAGAGAACATAGGGAATTAAAAGAATTGAATGAGAGAGCTCCTTGAGTAACTATTGACCCGGTCAAAATCGGGTGACCCAATTCTAAATTGAAAACATTAATTAATGGGTTAATTTGATAAATGTCAATTTTCAAACTTTAAAAGTCTGTATTGGTATTTTTCAATATCTGCAAACTTTGCAGTGGCATTTTTCAAAGTTTGGCGTTTCTCGGAATCGCCGGAATTTGAATGGAATTTATCCAATTAACCCTTAATTACTTGTGAGCCCTTAAAATTTAGGAAGCATGGTGTATAATATAGAAGAATTGAATGGGAGAGCTTTGAAAAATTGTTGACCCGATCAAAATCGGATGACCCAATTTTAATTGGAGACCTCAATTAAATGTTGGCTCATTAGAACTAGGGACTTTAAAAATTATGAAGCATAGTTTATAGTATAAAATATGGAATGGGAGGGCTTTGAGAAATTGCTAACCCAGTCTAAATTGACTGACTCGATTTCAATTGGAGACCTCAATTAAATGTGGGCTCATTAAAACTAGGGAGCATAGTGCTAGAGAGGATTATGAAATGAGGCTGCACAATGGGAAATATATATCATGTATCATACATATGATACTGGTGTATGATACTACCTCTACAGTGCATAGTATTATAGTTTGGTATCATAGTGATCTCATTTATCGTCATGCATGACACATATTAGTACATCATTTAATATAATACGGTATCATATCACGATATTCAATCCTCTCTTTCCACATTTAATTTTGTGCCACCTCGGCAAAAATTGTCTAATTCATATGCATGATATTGTCTACTCTCTCCGTCCCAAAATAAGTGACTCGACTTTGTACTAATTTTATACTAAAACTAGTACAAAGTTCACTTATTTTGAGACGGAGGAAGTATTACTCTCATTATGACGAGCCAGAGATGGGATAGACTCCAAGAAAGTGGTAATAACACAACTAAAACTAGGCATAGCAAATTCTAGTTTTACCTCATTTATGACACTTTCGCCCGTTTTACCTCGTCTAACGAATCTTGAACCTTAGAGCATCTCCAGTCGTTGGCCCCCTAGTCGGCTCGAAAAATCACCGCCTGGGGGCGATGGGTTCCCAGCCGACACCCCAGGGTCGGCCCCAGGCGCCTGTTTTAATTTTTTTTAACATTTATTTGACTAAAACTCAGCGAACGGGACAAATTTTCGGCTAAACAATGCATTACTTCGGCGAACTGAAATATTTTTTTACATAGATGAAAGACTTCAAAAAATAAACGCGACTAGAGGCCGAATAAGGCGCTGAGAGAGGCGAAGTCGCTGCCGTTGTCGCCGCTGCCGCCGTTGTCCTCGTCGTCCTTCTCCTCCTTCACGCGGCCGCCCCTGCTGAACCCTTGCCCAGCGTCGCCCTGGCGGACTGGTGGTGGCGGCGTGTCATCGTCGCTGTCACCGAGCACGACGACGCTCCCTCGTCCCGGCCACGGCGCCGAGCCGCGAACCGCTCGTAGGCGAGGCGCTAGTGCTCCAGCTCCGTCCGCGCCCAGTCGTCATGCGCCCACTCCAAGGCCGCCGCGTCGTCGAGCTCCTCCTTGACGCCGCCGGCGAGCCCTGGCTCCATCTTCACGTCGGCGAGCCCCGTCTTCGGCTTCACAACGGCGAGCCCCAGCTCCGTCTTCGGTTTGATGTAGCGCGGAGGAGCCGAGGAGGAGGCGCGCTCGCCACCCTCGTTGATGACGATGCAGGTGTTGCGGGTGCGCCAGTCGAGCGGCGTCTCCGCAGCGGGCTCGGCCTTGATGTCGAACACTGCCGGCCAGCCAGAGGAGTGGGAAGAGGAGCGGGAGGAGGAGCAAGAGGAGGAAGACGAGGAGGAGCCGAACCTCCTGGGCATCCATTGCCCGGCGCTCCGGCAGGGACCGGGGCGGCGGCCGCGGCAGGGTATGCCAGCGGCGGGTCATTGCCGCCCTCGAGGTACTGGAGTACCTCGTGGAGCGTGTAGCTGGGGGCCCACCATAGGCGGCGCCCCTCGCTGTTCTTGACGCCCCCCACCACCGGCACCCCGTTGGTGGACGCCAGTCGCTGCACCTGTCGGCGCTGGAAGTACGCCGCCCACGACGCATGGTTGTCGGCGGCAAACTACGGGAGGGCGCGCTGCTCCTCCGTCAGCGACGCCCGCACGCGGTCGACCTTGGCGGCGAAGAGGTCGGGGCGCGCGTCGACGTCGGGCACCGGGGAATGGGGACTCCACCGGCGCTGAGTCTCCACCCCGTCGGCCCAGCGCGCATGTCCGATGGCGCCGGGATGTTCGCCTCGAAGAAGAGATAGGCCTCCCACTCGTGGAGCGAGCGGTGACCAAAACCGTTGGGCGCCGCCCCATCGCCGGGGAACCGCTCGGCCATCGGATGGGCTTGGGGAGAGAGAGAGGGGGGAGGGGAGAACGTCGGCGGCGGCTGCGCATGGGGAGAGAGAGCTCGGCGGCGGCTGTGGGCGGGTGTGGCCAGAGGCAAGGGGAGGCCTTGCTTTTATAGTCGCGCACCGTGTGTACGCGTGGCGTGAGGGGAGGCGTCGCCGCGCCGCCCGTGAGGAATCAATGGGCCAGTCAGCCTTGCCATTGATTCCCCGCGGGAAACCGACGCGTTGTTAGGACGACGAGGCGAGTGTCGCTGACTCGGCGGACCCGCAGCTCTTTCGCGCCAAAACCGATTGCCCCGGCGCCCCGGGGCGCCCCCCCCCCCCCCCCCCCAACGCGCCGGGTTCGGTCTGAGTCCGTCGGCGCTAGTTTCGGCCCAAACCGGCGAAAAACGGGCTTCTGGGGGCTCGACTGGGCTAATTTTTGAACGCCGGCAGGGAAAAATCGTTTAGGGGGGCTGTTGGGGGCGCGGCTAGAGATGTTCTTAACTTGTTCCTGCCATTATACAATAGTAACGGCCGGTCCGATCATCATCGGGAGAATTGTACGGACGCACCACACGTACTAAGTGTCATTTTTGAAGATTACATGTGTCCACCCCATATAGAGACTGTAGTTCAACGCCATCCCTGATTGCAATGCCTCCATCGCCCGGTTCACCAGAAAGCGCACAAATCTGAGGAGTAGCGACCCATTTGACATTGGTCGGGCCGATTCATGTAGCGAAACAACGAGGGCAACGGCGTTGTGCCGGGTCATAAAACGATCTGGTGCGTTCATGTGCCTGATCAGGCTGTTGAGGGCGTCAAAATGTTTTGGGAGGACGTAGATACCTCAGTTTTACTTTTTTCAGTGACAAGCCATAATTAATTGAATTGGTATTCATGGTGCTATACTTTTAATCTAGACATGACACTTTTATTGAAACATCTAGAGTTGACACTTGGAAAAATTACACCAGTACCTGTCAAAATAATTTGTGAGGCTATTTGGCCAGCCCATATATAGGTCAGCATGTAGGTGTTTTGCCTGCTAAAGAATGAGTCAAACAAACCTGAAGCAAACAAAGAGGGGGAGCTCCTAGTCGGTGCCTTATGCGCTGGCTAGCAGATCTGGCGCCTACAAGCCTATAGTAAAGGGCCGATCGATTTGCATTTGGTTCATCGATCAACGGTTGACCGCTCGACTATTGACCAATTAATCGTTGACTTTTAACAAAATGATTTTTTACAAAACCAGAAAATTAGAAAAAGATATGAATTCAAAAATGTTCATGCATTTCAAACAAATGTACACAAACTTCAAAAAACCAAATTTAGTTCGTTGAATTTGAAAACAAGTTCATTAAATTTGAAACAAAAATCATCAATTTTGAAAAAAAGTTCACAAATTTTAAAAAAGTTTGTCAATTTAAAAAACATTGATTTTGATTTAAAAAAGTAACAATTTTGAAAAAAAAAAGTTCATCAATTTTGAAGGAAAAGATCTAGAAAAATCATGAATTGAAACAAGTACATGCATTTCAAAAACATAATTGAAAATAAAATAGAAAAAAGAAAAAGAAAAAGAAAGAGGAACAAGAAAAAAATCAAATAATAATCATCCGAAAACTAGCCAGTGAACTACGAAAAACCAGTTTGGAAATCTTCCGGAAGTTTCTCAAAACCAGGGATTCCGTGAATTGAAGAAAGAATAAAAGGAAAAAAAGAATTAAGTAGGCACAAGTGTTCAAATATCCAATTGGTTGATGCAGTTCTCTCTGAATGAAAAGGTCTCGAGTTCGAGCCCATCACCCGCACCTTTTTAAAAGCTTAACATGAAAGGAAAAGGATGAACCCGTCCAGCTCGGAGGAGGGTGTACGCTGGTTCGCGAAATAGCCTTTAACCGGCGCCAAATAGGGTTTGCCATTGAGGGGGTGCTCATATATACGCCATCCACTCAACCATATGAGTACACACGCACAACCTATCCTTATCAGCACCTTCGGGAGACTGAGTCAGCATATCTTCTTGAAATTGACAAAGTCACCACAGGCGCCTCGTAGTCTCCCTCCAACTGAGCGCGCATCACTAGAAATCTAGAAATAAATTCAGGATAACACGAGCACCAGGACTTGAACCCTACTGGGCTAGGGATACCGCTATCCTCCTAACCATCCAATCAGAGGTTGGTTCGCAAGGTATAGTATTACTATAGAGTAGCTATTGTATCATGGTCCTATGTAATAGTGCTCTTTCAAAAAGGTAAATATTTTTTGAATCGTGAAACTTTCTAAATCTGTGAACAACTTTTTTAAAAGCAGATACTTTTTTAAAATTGTTAACTTTTTTTAGAAAAAATCAGACATTTTTCTAAAATTATGAAGAATATTCAAAACTCTGGACTTTACTTGAAAAATGTGCAGACAAATTCAAATTTTTGACAATTTTCTGAATCTCGAACAAATTTCAAATCCTGAGCATTTTCACATTTCTAAACTTCTTCTAAAAAATCAAACAGTTTTTTTGAAAATATGATCTTTTTTAAATTTAGGAAAAATTAAAATCTATGAAAAAAACAAAAAAGTCAGGAAAGGGAAAAAAGTACTGTAAAAATGTAAAATAAAAAGGAAAAGGAAAAGAAAACTAACAAACGAAAGTAAACTGACAAACCATGACAGAAGGTTCCAAAAACAGGATGGTGCATTACATGTACTCATCCTAAAATGGGCTGGCTGAATAGAATCGCTCGTGTGTGTTTCTGTACCAATTTGACGCACGCATAGTGCGTCAAATAGGAAACGCCCACTTGAGCGAAATTTCAAATAAAGGCTCGAATACTGAACTGACATTCAGTCGAGGAGTAACTTCTATCGAACTAATTGTTCACCTCGAGGATCTGACTGAGCGAACTTATGTATTCGCTTCATGAGGAGTTTTCAAGCGACTCCTGCCGGTCCAACAAACTATGGATACACACAAAAAATCGGCTAGGGCTAATAAGCTATTATTTAAAAAAATAACGCAATGTCTGTGCGTTATAAGGGGATATAAATATTCTAGTACGTTAGCTTGTCATTTACCTGCCAATATGGATGCGATTGTGTAAATAAATGTTTACCAAATTCTACCTATGATTTACCTTATATTTTAATGAGAAGTTTGGTAAGTAAAATAATGGAATGGGTTCAAAAGTTAAGTAATTAAGGTGATTGATTATCATATGGGAAAGGTTGGATGAAGGAGTGATGGGAAGAAAAGTGAAACATAGAATCTTACATTCTTTTTAAGTAGTAGAGATTATCATCAACAAAATTGCCATGTAAAAAATGCCTAGTAAGGTGGGTGTTTTTTCATATTTTATAAACCAAAACATTGTGCAAAACAAACTTGAGAGAGAGCCCCTATTGGACGCACATTGTGTCCAATAGCGGCATGCCATATAGGGGCAACCCGGCTGCGCTGCCGACCCATTGGAGCCCGATAGATTAATGCGGTAACTTTATCCTAGTATAGCATGAGGCACTGTATTACCATAATTTGGTTGTTGTAGCATGGTCCTCTGTAGTAGTGTTGTTTATTTTAAAATTTATGAACAATTTCGTTCAAAACAAGCACTTTTTGAAAAAAAATAACAATTTTTTGGATTTTTATAAAACTCAAATAATTTAAAAAAATTAGTCATTTTTCTAAAATTGTAAGTTCTCAAAACTTTGAACATTACTTGAAAAAAGCAATTTACAAATTTTGACAGTTCTGAAACTAGGAACCAATTATCAATTCTGAGCATTGCTCAAAATTCTAAAAAAACTAAAAAAATCAAACTGTTTTTTGAAGTTTCAGGTTTTGTTTTTGAGAAATTTAATTTTTTTGAATTGTGGAGAAAATTAAAATCTGTGAAATAAATAGGAGAAGAGAGGGAGAAAATTAGTGAGTAATAAATAAATACGAAAAATAAAAAAAGAAAACTGCAAACCATGAAGTAAACAAGAGAAAAAACCTAAAAGGTTCCTGACAGAATGGTGCAATATATGTGCTCAACCTAAAATGGAGCGGCCCAATAGAATATCTCATGTGTGTTTTTGCGCCAATTTGATGCATAGTGCGTCAAATAGGAATGCCCACTTGAGCGGTATTTCATATGAGGAACTAAATACTGGACGGATGTTCAGTGGAGGTGGTGGAGAATATCATCAAATGAATCGTTCGCCTCGAGGAATCCGATCGAGCAAACTTATGTGTTCGCTTCGGGAGGAGTTTTCCAGCGACTCCTGCTGGCCCGACAAACTATGACTATGCAGGAAAAAGTGGGCTAAGGCCAATAACCTGTTTTAAAAAATTGTCATGTAAAAAATTGTGTAGTAAGGTGCAAAGAAATGCCACGTTAGAAACCCAAAAATTGTGCAATGCCATGAGATATATGAAAACACTATTAAAATTTTACAATTTGCGTGCAACCAAAAAGATGCAATTGCAAAATTGAAGTGATTTGATGCACACAAATATATATATTATATACCCATGGCAATTTTCCCATGGCGTTTTGTGTTACGAAAAATACTCCCTCCATTTCTAAATATAAGTCTCTTTAGAGATTTCAATTGGGACTACGTACGGATGTATATAGACATATTTTATAGTGTAGATTCACTCATTTTTCTCTGTATACAGTTCCTTTGAAATCTCTAAAATGACTTATATTTAGGAATGGAGGGAGTATTTTTGTTGTGAAATTTGCCATGTCCAAAATATATATTTTCCATACTTGCCGTGACGCGAAAGACAAAATTGCCATGGTATGCAAATAAGTTTGCAGCGGTTCGCAAATTAAAATTGCCATGGTTTAAAACGAAAATTCCCATGGTCCAAAAAGTGAAATTTCCATGGTCTATATATTGAAATTTTCATGGTGCATAAAATAATTTTTTTGGACAATTCAAAATTCGTGATCATTTTTAAATCCAGGAAATGTTTTTTGAAGTCATAAACATTTCTCAAATTCGGAATCATTTGAAAATCCGAGAACATGTTTTAATGTGTGTTTTTTTAACAATTCGCAATTTCGTGGCAATTTTTCAATCCAATATCATTTTTATGTCACAAACATTATTTTAAATTCACGATTTGTTTCAAACTCATGAAGTCTTTCAAATCAAATCTACAAAAGACTTAGCGTTGTTTTCCCATGTTGGTGGAGTTATTTTTCGCACGAGAGCGAGAGGAAGAAAGTTGTGCATACGGTATAGTTTCACGGACGACTTCTGTACGAAGCTCCAATCGATGGCTGCTCTGTCCAAAAGCCTTGTGTAGATCTGTCAGTCTGGTCGTACAAAAATCGTGGGAATTCTTGTCGTAAATACAGCGGCTATCACCACCATAAGTGATGTGTGTATATTGTTTTGCGGTCGCTATGCAAAAAAAGTAAATGTTTTGCGGTCTTATATGTAGCACTGGTCTTCTTTTTTTTTTTTTTGAGAAAAGCACTGGTCTTCTAGAAACTCTCCAACAGGCTTCTCCTCACCGTGACAGACAGACCTCGCATTGCATGCACCGACGCATGCAGTTGACCACCAACCGGCACCAGCTCACCGTCACGTAAATCACCGCATTTACGTTTTCCAGTTCCGACAAAAGCCATCGGAGGGATATACATTTGCCCATTTACATCTCTTTCAAAAGCACACAACAGTTCTTCACTTTGAGCCTCATTAAAGAAGCAACCATCAAATCCCACAACTTTCCTGCACCCTTCTGTGAAACCTCTCTTGCGGGCCTGAAAGCACACATACAACCTCTGAAGAACAGGGGCAGTTTCTTTAGGATTAAGCGCTACTGCAACATTGCTGCCTGGATTGCTCCTCATTATTTCTAGCTGGTAATCGAACACCCTTGCATATTCTTTATGCATTGCTTCTCTAGCTCTGTTTCTAACTATTGCTTTTGCTTTCTTTATCTTGGAAACATGCACATCTGCAAACATATCCAACCTGACAGTGGCCTTAATAGATTTCACTTTTCAGCCTGGATTGGCCTTCATGATTCTCTCATAATTATCTGCAATTCTAGGGGCAGTTACCAACCTGTTGTCTCTCCTCTATGGGCATATATGGTTGTCTACAAGTGTAATGACCTGAAACCATTCATTTGAGCTCCTCTTTGCAGCATATATCAACCATGGACACTTTGGCCAGAACATTTTTCCCTAATCCTACTAGCCTCATCCTTTACAAAGGAAATATGCCTCTTCATAGCTAGATCATACAGTACTTCACAACAACCCTCTTGAACTGACCTCTTCCCCTAGATGTCATGCCTAGGCTGAAGATAGGAATTGCAGCCTTGCTATCAAATCTGAGAAATTTTGATTTCATCCTAACTGAATTTCCATGCTCATCCTCATCATAACTGTATTCCTCACTGGAATCCATGTATGGAGTGTCATTTCCTTCATCCATTTAATCTACATGAATTATCTGTGTTGTACTTTCTTTCACTTCCTTCTCTTCATCTAGTGGCAACTTCAGACTGGGCTTTCTTAGCACTTCCTTAGCATGCTTTGTGAGCTCCTCTGCCTCATCATCTTCCCCTGAGCTGTCTTCATCTCTAGGGCACCAATCTAGATCTTCACATTCATCACTAATTTCATCTTGTGCAACATCCACTAAAGGAGCATCATTTTGTTCCTTCCCTTCTCCACTTTCATGCTCCAGGTCCTGCTCAACAGAGCAATTTTCATGATCATCCTCCCAATCACTGTCAGTGTTCTCGTGTGCCCTATCTTCTTCTGCATTTGGAACATCATTTTGTTCCTTCTCTTCTCCACTTTCAGACCCACTGCCATGTCCATTTTTAACACCATTATCTTCATAGTTCACATATACATCCACAACACCACCATCTGTAATGCACATTAGCATCAGTGTCCAACCTTCTCAGCCCATCTCTAACATTTTTTTCTAGGAAATAACCAGTACAGCCTGTGATAGTCGGTAAGCTCTTGAACATGGTAAGCCATCATTATGTCTGCAAAGTGATCCCTGACAGTGGATATGGAAACACTGCCTCTGAATTTGTGTGACATGAATATGACTACCAACAAATGACAGACACTTCCTTGACTTCTCAAATTGGCCATTGTAAAAGAAACGAATGCCTAACCAATCTAGCTCATTCATTGCTTAACCTACAGCAAGCAGTCAACAATTAGAACCTAAAGACAGGGTTTTTTTCCTTCTTTCTACAGCAACTAGAGCAGATAACAACTATATCAACCGCAACAACTAGAGCGGGAAGGGGATGGGACTCACCTCAGTTCGTCTGCACCACTGCGGAACCAGTCTGACCCCTCCCTACAGCATCGGCCGCCGCCCCATCGACGGAGGCGTCGAACTAGGGTTTGAGGATGGGGGCAGGACAACGGCCGTGGGAGAAGCAACACCTCGGGGAAGATTCGCCGGATGCACTGCCGCCGTAGCCGCCAACAGCACTCTGACCAGCCTTGCTCACCTCAGATCACCTCTGGCTCGACAGGGCCATCAGCGGCGATAGAGAGGGGAGAAGAAAGGGGATTTTTTTTTGGTTCGAATCGAACCCTCGGCGCATCTCTATCCAGCCCGACCTAACAAGAGGGCCCCACTGAGGTCAAAACCACCGTTGACCACTACCACATCAACCGCGGGTGAAGAGAAACCAGCCAGGGTTTTTTTTGTCCGATTTTGGTTTGTTTGGGGGTGGAAGAAGCCGAAAATAAGATCAGGGGTAAAGTGAACCACCCACTTTATTCAGGGTAGTAAAATGGACTTTTTTTTTCTTTCACACATGACTTTTGTTCTAACTCCAATCTTTTTTTTTGTGTGGATATGTTCCAAGCTCCAATCGATGGCTGCTGTCCAAAAACCACCATAAGTGATGTGTGTGTGTGTGTGTTGTTTTGTGTGGTCCGACGATAACAATCGTCTTCTAGAAACTCTCCAAGAGGCTCAGCCCACCGTGAGTGACAGCCCATGCATGCACCGACGCATGCAGTTGAGCACCAACCGGCGGCAGCAGCTCACCGTCACGTAAATCACCGCATCTACGTTTCCCGATCCGACAAAGCAAGGACTTACGTGTCCATGTTGGTACGTGCGTGCGTCCCTCACGCGCCAGTTTGGCGGCACGTACGTGCTAGCTGTTCGTGCCAGAGCCGTCAATGAAGCAAAAGAAAAAATAAGAAGGCGAAAGGTGACACGCCCGGCCGTGTGCGTCGTCGTGCTGCGAGGAAGCAAAGCTCGCACCATGCAACACCATTGCCACGCCCCGGCGAAAAGCGACGGCGAAAGCGAGAGCACACACACATGGCCCCCATAACTGAAAGCGAGAGAGCACACGATCGAGGACACCACCGGCAGCCCACCGGGCGGGCGCGGGCACGACAAGAAGATGCGTGCACGGCGCGCCCCGGCGGGAAACGGAAGGAGGCGCCGGCCGGCCGAGCGAGCGCACGCAAAGGCGCGTCGGCCAGGCACGACGCCGCTGGAAAGCGCGCCGGCATGGTTCCGTTCCGCCCCGGTGTGCCAGCCACTACACTGCTCTCCTGTGTGCCACTCCAAGGCACGCAGACACAAACAAAACAAGCGAGCGGAGAAGGCGAGGCGCGCCGGTGATTCACTCGCACTCCACTCAACGTCGCCTTTCCTCACACGGGCCACGCACGCATACATGCAGCCGCGGGTGCGTGCGTGCCGTGGCGCTCGGTGTCCGGCCGCATGCATGCATGCACGAGGAGCGGAGCGGGTATTGGGGATCCACCCACCGGCCGGAGGACTGAGCGAGCGAGTACAAATAACCCCACTCCCCGCAGCCACGCACCGTTCGTTTTCTTCAGTCCCGTCACTCTCGCCCGCCCGCCCGCCCGCCCCACAGAGTAGAGCCAGGAGTGCCAGTGAAGAAGAAGAAGAAGAAGAAGAAGAAGAAGAAGAAGAAGAAGAAGAAGAAGAAGAAGAAGAAGAAGAAGAAGAAGAAGAAGAAGAAGAGATCACACCAGGTATGTACGCACGCACGCAGGCACGCATATATACCCAGGCCCAGTCCCAGGCCGCCGGCCGATGGATAGATCGATTTAGTTTGGTCTGAAATCAAGGTCGGTTAATTGGTCTAGCTTGTTAGATCCACACAAATGGCGCCCTGTTATCAGATCCAGCCTCTTCTTTTCTCTTCCACTTTCGTGCGTGCGTGCGAGTTCAGAGGATCTTGTAGATTTAAATCTTCTAGGATGGGTAGTTTGAGTTTCTCTCCCAACGATCTTACATTCGAGGAGCAGATCCGGTGGATCGATCCAAGGTTTACTAGGATTAGATCAGACCTGACTTACTGACAGAGGGAGTATAACGCATGCACAACCATTTCCTGTTTTCTAGCCGAGTTGGATCGAACAAGTCAAGCCACGCACCAATTAAGGCTTTCGTTGATTTTTTGTTTTTGTTTTTTGGCGTACGTGGAATTCCACCGCGCGCACGCTAGAAAACAAGTTCCGTCTCTCGGTCCCACCCTGCGCACGCGATTTAACAGGTCATTAGTTAGTACCAGTGCGGATACAGCTGATTCATGCTCTTGATGTTAATTTGGATTTCAAATTCGAATGAAATTTAAAATCCAGAAAACTTGACTGGATTTTTTTTTTTTTATTCCACTACTCACTCACTCTAGATCAGTGCAGGCATCTCTCGCTGCAGGTAGCCACACCCTGCGCGCGCCATGGCGGCTCTGGTCACGTCCCAGCTCGCCACCTCCGGCACCGTCCTCGGCATCACCGACAGGTTCCGCCGTGCAGGTTTCCAGGGCGTGAGGCCCCGGAGCCCGGCGGATGCGGCGCTCGGCATGAGGACCGTCGGAGCGAGCGCCGCCCCGAAGCACCAAAGCCGGAAAGCGCACCGCGGGACCCGGCGGTGCCTCTCCGTGGTGGTGCGCGCCACGGGCAGCGGCGGCATGAACCTCGTGTTCGTGGGCGCCGAGATGGCGCCCTGGAGCAAGACCGGCGGCCTCGGCGACGTCCTCGGGGGCCTCCCCCCGGCCATGGCCGTAAGCTAGCTAGCACCATTGTCTTCTCTCATAATGTTCATCTTGCAGTTGCAGCCATGCCTGCCGTTACAACGGGTGCTGTGTCTGTGCAGGCCAACGGCCACCGGGTCATGGTCATCTCCCCGCGCTACGACCAGTACAAGGACGCCTGGGACACCAGCGTCGTCTCCGAGGTAACCCTACCCGCGACATGAATTATCACAGTTCGCATGCTCCTGCACATTTCTGCAAGATTCTACTCACTGACTAACTGGATCTTGCAGATCAAGGTCGTTGACAAGTACGAGAGGGTGAGGTACTTCCACTGCTACAAACGCGGGGTGGACCGCGTGTTCGTCGACCACCCGTGCTTCCTGGAGAAGGTGACCGATCTTCGTCGTCGATTCGATCAAGCTAGCTTTTGTCCGGGGCAAGAATAAGATTCATGGTGATTGATTTGGGTTAACCTTTGTTTCTGCTGGTTGCAATTTCCAGGTCCGGGGCAAGACCAAGGAGAAGATCTACGGGCCCGATGCCGGCACGGACTACGAGGACAACCAGCAGCGCTTCAGCCTTCTCTGCCAGGCAGCACTTGAGGTACCCAGGATCCTCAACCTCGACAACAACCCCTACTTTTCCGGGCCCTACGGTAAGATCAAGATCAAGCACGCCTACTAGTTCAAGCTAGAGCGTGTGTAATCTGAACTCTGAAGAACTTGATATCTTCTTGTGAGAGCTGGATGATCACCATTTTTTTTGTATCTGGGTGCCGTCGTCGTCCTGTGTTGCGCGCCGCGCAGGGGAGGACGTGGTGTTCGTGTGCAATGACTGGCACACGGGCCTTCTGGCCTGCTACCTCAAGAGCAACTACCAGTCCAATGGCATCTACAGGGCCGCAAAGGTTTTGCATCTTCTTCTCAGACTATCATGCATATCTTGCTCTTCATTCTGAAACAGGCATATCAATTTTGCGGTTCATTCTGGCCTGAATTTCACATTGCTACTTCATTTCATGGCCAGGTGGCGTTCTGCATCCACAACATATCGTACCAGGGCCGCTTCTCCTTCGACGACTTCGCGCAGCTCAACCTGCCCGACAGGTTCAAGTCGTCCTTCGACTTCATCGACGGCTACGACAAGCCGGTGGAGGGGCGCAAGATCAACTGGATGAAGGCCGGGATCCTGCAGGCCGACAAGGTGCTGACGGTGAGCCCCTACTACGCGGAGGAGCTCATCTCCGGCGAAGCCAGGGGCTGCGAGCTCGACAACATCATGCGCCTCACGGGCATCACCGGCATCGTCAACGGCATGGACGTCAGCGAGTGGGACCCCACCAAGGACAAGTTCCTCGCCGCCAACTACGACATCACCACCGTGAGCAACCACACAAAGATTTCTCCCTCTTCTTCCGGTGATCGCTGGTTCTGGGTGGGTTCTGACGAACGAGGCAAAGTGACAGGCGTTGGAGGGGAAGGCGCTGAACAAGGAGGCGCTGCAGGCCGAGGTGGGGCTGCCGGTGGACCGGAAGGTGCCGCTGGTGGCCTTCATCGGCAGGCTGGAGGAGCAGAAGGGCCCCGACGTGATGATCGCCGCCATCCCGGAGATCCTGAAGGAGGAGGACGTCCAGATCGTTCTCCTGGTACGTCGTCATCGACCCCGACCGCAACCCGACCGCCATTGCTGAAGCTTCAATCAAGCAGACCTAAGGAATGATCGAATGCATTGCAGGGCACCGGGAAGAAGAAGTTCGAGCGGCTGCTCAAGAGCGTGGAGGAGAAGTTCCCGAGCAAGGTGAGGGCTGTGGTCAGGTTCAACGCGCCGCTGGCTCACCAGATGATGGCCGGAGCCGACGTGCTCGCCGTCACCAGCCGCTTCGAGCCCTGCGGCCTCATCCAGCTCCAGGGGATGCGCTACGGAACAGTAAACGCCGCCTCCTTCCTGCCAATTCCTTGTCTCCGTCGCATCCATGGCCATGACCGAAGCTTCTTCCAAATTTGCAGCCGTGCGCGTGCGCGTCCACCGGCGGGCTCGTCGACACCATCGTGGAGGGCAAGACCGGGTTCCACATGGGCCGCCTCAGCGTCGACGTATGCTCATCGATCTTCTTGTGTACATTCATCCATCTTGTTCATGTCAGATGATGAAATGATTTCCTTTTCTTCTTGGTGGCCAGTGCAACGTGGTGGAGCCGGCCGACGTGAAGAAGGTGGTGACCACCCTGAAGCGCGCCGTCAAGGTCGTCGGCACGCCGGCGTACCATGAGATGGTCAAGAACTGCATGATACAGGATCTCTCCTGGAAGGTAAGTCGTCTCCAGAACAACTAAGAGTTAAGAATACAACGGTGTTCTTGTTCGATGTATCCATTAATGGTGGCTTGCGCATATGATGCAGGTGCCTGCCAAGAACTGGGAGGACGTGCTTCTGGAACTGGGTGTCGAGGGGAGCGAGCCGGGGGTCATCGGCGAGGAGATTGCGCCGCTCGCCATGGAGAACGTCGCCGCTCCCTGAAGAGAGGAAAGAGGTTTCGGTGCATGGAGCATTCATCCATCTGCAGGGTTCCCGTGTGAGGAGATAGCCGCTTGTTGTAGTGAAGGGCCGATATATATATAAATATATATAGACTAATAAGTACTTATGCTTGGTTGTGCCGCTTGCCTCTTTATTACAAACCAAAAAAAGGTATGAAGTTAGGGGTTGTGCTTGTGACAGTGTGTGCTTAATCGTGCTTGCATTTTGGTGTGGTATATTGCAAATAAGCAAAGGATTTGTTATGTATTTTTGCTATTGTTTCTCTGAGTTTGATTTCCAACTGAGTCATTTTGTGGGGTTCCAAAGGTGAAAGGATCAGGGTTCATCAGGGCATAACCTTACATTTTGGCCCTGATAAGTGCCACACGTGTGGCACAAAGCAATTCCATCCTGGCGTTTTTTGTTGGCAACTTCAGTTACCAGGGGATAGCAATTTTAGTTGTGAAGCATGGCAACTTTCTGTTTGGATGGCAAGTTTCAGTTTTTTTTCTGGGTTTTTTTATGGCAATTTTAGTTGTAAAAACGTCAGGGCGATTACTTCATGCCATACGTGTGGCACTCATCATTTGGGTACATTTTTGGGTTCATGGAGGTGGCACTTTCGGTCGCAGGAAGAGAGATTTCCTAGGCGGTCAGAATTGCTTGCCTCTTGTGGTGGAATCACCACCGTAAAGTTCACCATTTTGCAATGAAGGAATAACTAGGTGTAAAGTTTCAAAATGTGGAATGGCATTGTAAAGTTCACCATTTTGCAGTGAAAGAATACCTTGGTGTAAAGTTTTAAAATGGCAGTGCAATGGCCGCCAAGATCAATGCGACACAACAAATGGTGGAAGGGGAGTTTCAAAATGGCAGTGCAATGGCCGCCAAGATCAACGCGACACAACAAATGGTGGAAGGGGAGTTTCAAAATGGCAGTGCAATGGCCGCCAAGATCAACGCGACACAACAAATGGTGGAAGGGGAGTTTCAAAATGGCAGTGCAATGGCCGCCAAGATCAACGCGACACAACAAATGGTGGAAGGGGAGTTTCAAAATGGCAGTGCAATGGCCGCCAAGATCAACGCGACACAACAAATGGTGGAAGGGGAGTTTCAAAATGGCAGTGCAATGGCCGCCAAGATCAACGCGACACAACAAATGGTGGAAGGGGAGTTTCAAAATGGCAGTGCAATGGCCGCCAAGATCAACGCGACACAACAAATGGTGGAAGGGGAGTTTCAAAATGGCAGTGCAATGGCCGCCAAGATCAATGCGACACAACAAATGGTGGAAGGGGAGTTTCAAAATGGCAGTGCAATGGCCGCCAAGATCAATGCGACACAACAAATGGTGGAAGGGGAGTTTCAAAATGGCAGTGCAATGGCCGCCAAGATCAATGCGACACAACAAATGGTGGAAGGGGAGTTTCAAAATGGCAGTGCAATGGCCGCCAAGATCAATGCGACACAACAAATGGTGGAAGGGGAGTTTCAAAATGGCAGTGCAATGGCCGCCAAGATCAATGCGACACAACAAATGGTGGAAGGGGAGTTTCAAAATGGCAGTGCAATGGCCGCCAAGATCAATGCGACACAACAAATGGTGGAAGGGGAGTTTTAAAATGGCAGTGCAATGGCCGCCAAGATCAATGCGACACAACAAATGGTGGATGGGGAGCGACCATGGCCTGCGATGAGGATGGGCAGCGAAGGCACGGCCGGGGAGGGATCATGGCCTGTGATGAGGATAGGGGCAGCAGCGAAGGAGGGATCATGGCCCGCGATGAGGATAAGGGCAGCGAAGGCGCAGCCATCACCTTCGACCATGGGCAGCGACGTGATCTGGATGATATTGATAGAAAGGGTGGGAGGTGAGAGGCCCGGGAGATTGTCAAAACAGCTTTACTATTTCCCTGGCTTGAAACCGACAATATTACTTGCTGAGTTTGCTGTTGACTATGAGTCTCTGACGCACTAAACTTATTTAATAAGTTGCGCAGCATCCAACGTCTATTTGAACCAAAACACAATCTAAATACCTCCTAAAATACAACGGTTGCTGCGATGATGCATATATCGCTCCTGCATTTTCACCAGAGTTTCAGTAAATGTTTACTGAAAGGACACATAGTCGAAGTGTGATAATTTTCAGCTGATCTCTGAAAGATGCGCCGATGTTGCTTTTCAGAATCGACCGAGACAAATGAAAATTTCAAGTGACAGAGACATAGACGGCACAAAACAGACAGATCCTATTCAAGTATATTGTTTCTCAACATGTGAGAGAGACCCAGAGAGCCCAACAAAGACCATCCATCATGGTTTGAGCAGCAAAACAAAATCAACGGCTATGTTCTTATTACAGCAGGAAAATCTGGAGCGCAAAGAGCTACTTTAAGTGAGTGCACATATGTTTTGACGTTCGCCTTGTTATTGGCATGGTAGCTACAGAGGAAAGATAAAAGGAAACGGAACACCTGGTTCTGATATTGATAAGCAGCTTCCCGTCAGACCACCGGTGTTAGGCCACGGTTCTGATAGGAGAGTTCCATCATGCCCTCATCTCAACATAGGACCCTGAGATCCCTGAGGTGCCGATCAGGGTGATCTGCAAGAACAACAATTACCTCATGAGTATACTAACTAAAGCAGCAATGTCTACTAACTTCAGACCAGGAAATCAGCTGAATAAAACATGATCCACACATGCTATGAAACTGAGAGGAACACCGGCGTGAAGGCATGAATCCACAAATGCTATGTACTTCTGCGGTGTCTCATCCACTTTGATAAGGAAACAATTTAGTGAGACAAAAATCAACAAGCAATTGTTTGAGCATCTTCCGGTTGCAATAATGACTCACGACGATATCACCAACATTCAGTTTGTCAGAATAAAACAGTAACACTAGACAACAAACTTTACCCCGTAATAAGCTAGCAAGTTTAAACAGACATACACTTATGGTTCTTGCTGAGCTGCCAGTACTGCCCAGTTTCTAGAGGTAACTGGGTACAGGGAAAAATATGAGGGAACGCTAGAAAGCACCTGGCCAGGAATTAGCTAGAAAATGGTTGTGTTTTCCGAATTTCTGGTGCAACTTGCGGGAAAGAGAAACTAGTTATCAATTTGAGTACTACAAACTAGTCTGAACTAATATAAATCGACCTAGCTCGCCTATTAGACCTACAGACCAAATCCAAACTGTTTATTACCATGAGAAAAACATGGAACTTCAGACATACCTTGGTGGTAACAAAACAGGCGCTTTTTTGGTTAACTCATTACAAACAAGAGGAAAAGCGAGAAAGTGTTCTTAGTCATTACTCATTAGAATGTGGCAAGTAATCAGGATTATCTGTCTGTAGTTACAAACAAGACAAGGAGCATTTGCCAACCAAGTTTTCTATGGTGTATAGCTAGCACATCTAGCATAAGTGCATAACACTTGATAAACGAAGTAAGAACACACAGCTAGTTATGTTCTACAAATAAAAAATAAGGTAAACAAGATCATGATCGTACTTGAATATAAGGGTGTGTTAGATAAGGTTGAAGCGTTCATAGCCATTTTAAGTCGCATGCTGTCTTTTCTGGCATATATTACCAATAGAACTCCCTCATATACAACTTAATCCAATAAAAAGTGAAGATATTTTGCCCTTTAGACAGAGAAGGGGATAAAATGATAATATTGTCATAGAAGTAAAGAAATGTAATAACAGAAATTGAAGAAACAGATTCATCCAAAAAATAACTTGAGAATGTCACACGTATAGAACACCTTACATAAAAAGCAATGGAGTAACATTATAGCAAATGACATTACAAGAAGAATCAATGAACCATGAGTAGTGCGTGCAAGCACCCACACACCATGTATCAAACAAGGGTTCTACAACAGAGGCTGGTATATAACCAAATTAAATTGCAGGGGCGAGTAACTTTCAATAGAAACATACCTTTCCCCACTCAGACCCTATGCCACTGCATCTCATTTTCAGGTGAATCAGTTTTGTCCCCAACTCATTCTCCACCTTTTTCCGCAGATAGTGCTCTTCAGGACCAAAAGATTCCAGATATGTCATGTATCGGCTATAGGCGGATTTCACAGCTTCTTCTAAGTAACCAGGCAAGGGGCCCACATTCTGCAAGAGTTAGAGTTGGTAAGACATAAAGCTGAAGCAGAAAAATGAGCCCCCGTTCTGCAAAGAGCAATACATAAACAAGGGGAGAGAGGTGATTAAGTACTGACCTCGCCCGTCAGACCACAAAGATCATCAAGAGCCATTCTTAGGGTAACTAAAACTCCACTAAACTCTTCACATGCTTCAGCTGCACGAAATACATTTTCCAAAGCTTCTTGACCAGCCTTATCATCAGTAGCCATAGATACTGCTTTCTTTGCTTCCTCCACAAGAGAACCTGGAAGCTCATTCCAGCTAGCAGCCATCAAATCCTTAAATGCAGTCTCAATTTTCGGGTCAGATATTGCGGGCAGATGTTTCTCATTTGAACTGAACATGCGCCTGGAGTTCCATGAGAAAGCATTGTTGCCATCTGAGTATACAATATGAAAATGTTAATCAACAATGAGCACGGGGAGAGAAAAAAAGGCATGGAAATGTATGATGTTTCAACTAAGGTACAATATTTGCAGCAAAATGAAGACTGATAATTCTCTCTGCATTTTGCTATGAAGTGAACTGGTAGCATCTGAATACTGTGCAACTCTGATAACCACACTGATCAAAGTTCAATTGCCATTACTACACAATCTCCTTAATTGATCGGATGTGATGAAGATCAAGAAATACAAGATCTGAAAATAAACGAGCTACTACTATGAAGTCCTCAAAATATTTAATCTTCACGGAGCCGCTGGTATTGGCACCCAAATGGTTTACACATGGGTCAAGGTACAAAACAATAAGACTGTTAACCTCGAACAAGAACTAATGCAATGGCTTAGTTGAGGACAATGGATACAGATCTCCCAAATTCACCAAAACCAAGAAGTTTAACAGCTTGTGATAGAAAAATGAATAACAACAGAAACAGGTACTTAGCGAATAGCAGTCTCAAGGTGTTCTTGTGACATCTGGTTGCCATATATGGAGTCATATATACTCATGGATCATGGTTTATAAAGCGGTAAAGCTACCTAAAGCGAGCACCACCCGCTCTAAAGCTTAAGCGACGCCTAAACGCCTAAAGCGGGCGCTTAAGCGCCTAAAGCGGGCAAATATCTAAGGCGCTGCCAGGGCGCCTTGTCGCTTAAGCGACGCTTAAGCGTCTGAAGCGGGACGCTTTATAAACATGTTGCGGATAATAAGATTAATAATCTACAGAAGGAAGTGTTTTTTCAGCATGACAGTTACTTAGTTATTCATGAATTCGCAAGTGTTTATCACAAACTCTCCTCAGACCACTGGTGCACTTCCTTGTGAAAATGCCCACCTATCCTGCGGAATCAACAGGAATCACACTCTTATTTCTAGGTTCACATCTTGTACGAGCAGTTGAGCTCAACAACAAAGCCATACACATGACAGTATCACCAACTCCTCCCATCAACACATAACTGTGCAGACTGCAGAGTTCAACATGCATCCAGTGTGCAGTGCCAATTGAGTTTGCTCTTGGTAGGGATTAGGGAAATCAATTTGAGAAAACACTGAAGATAAACACGGTTCGTGCCATACTAACCGACCCTAGAAACCTCACAGAGCAAGATCAATCACGCAAATTTCACTCTGCAGTCTGCACAGCCGTTCACACGGAGAGCCAAGATCCAATCTGATGGTAGCTAACGACCAGCGGAACAGGAGGGGGGAAAGAAGGGAGGCCCTGCGCGGGTTTACCTCGGGTGATGCAGGATCCGAGGCGCGCCGCCGACGCCGCGCTGTGCAGGGGCATCCGCGTCTCCCGACCCACCGCCGCCGACCTGCAGGGAATATCGACGTGAGCACACGCCCACAGCCACCCACCCACCCAACGATCGATCGATCTCTTGGACCGCCTAGCAGAAACCTACCTGCGGAGGACCCCGGCGGCGGAAGAGGACGAGGAGGCGGCGAAGGGCGCCCGGCGGAGAGCGGATCTAGCGGCGGAGGCGGCGGCGCGGGCCGACGATGCCATTTTTTTTCCTTCCTCTTCTTCCTTCCTCTCTCTCGCTTGCGGCTTGGGGGTTGTTGGCGAATTCGTTCGGGTTTATTTATTTTTCCTTTTCTAGAGGCCCTCTTCGGCTTCGTTGATTCTGGGCCTGGGCTCTCGTGTGACGATGCCATTTGAACTGACGAAACATGTCAACGACAACTTGTTGTGGCTTATGTGGAGCGGAAGACTCGTGGCAACACTCCTTGCTCCATTGCACGGTAGCTAGATGCGTTTGGGCTCTACATGATCATGATCTTGTCGAGGCTTTGAACAGCACTACAGAACCAGATGCGAAGCGTTGGCTATTTTCGATCCAGGATATGTTTTCCTCTCAGGAATTTATACTCGTTGTTACAACACTATGGGCCATTTGGTATGCGAGGCGGCAGGCACTCCACAAACATATTTTTCAGAGTCCTTTTTCGTCATATACTTTCATTCTGAAATATATTCGAGAACTGAAGGATTGCAAGACGAAGAAGAACCCGCGGGTAGCCGAAGCGGCTGAACAGGTACGATCAATGGGTCGCTCCGGCAGAAGGAATAGCAAAATTCAGAGTTGATGGGGCTGTTTCCAGGGATGGCCATTTTGGTTCGTTTAGTGCTGTATGCAGAAGTTCTTCTGGAGAATACTTGGGAGCCTCGGCCATCAAGATCGAAGGAATTTCGGATTCGGCGACTTTGGAAGCTTTGGCTTGTCGTGAAGCGCTTGCTCTTGCTATGGATCTTGGCCTCGCTAGAATCCTCATAGCAAGTGACTGTCAAGAAGTTGTGAATGATATAAAAAACGGCACGGGTGGTGTTTATGCTAGTACTATTAGAGAGATAGTGGAATCAAAGAATAACTTTGATAGTTGCACCTTCATCTTTGAGGGTAGAGCAACGAATGTTGAGGCACATAGCCTCGCTAAGCATGCTTTTGGTTTGGATTTTGGGCGCCATGTGTGGCTGTTAAACCCTCCAAACATCTCTTGTATCCCTTTGAACATCTTTGAGTAATAAATAAAGTGTGTTTAGACTAAAAAAACATAAAAAAGATGAAAAATTCCTCCATGGCATGAATTCATGATTTATATATATGGCTAAAAAAATGAATTCTTGATTTATGTAAGGTCCCCATGTGTTTCTCTTTCTAAATTTCAGAAAGTATTGTTCACGCTGCATGGTATTGTTCTGGAAGTTACGGGCGCAATCTCTCGAAGAGGAGCAATGGCTTCGCCACATCAATCGTGAAGCACTGCACAAGAGCTGATCTTCGTCGAGATGGTTGAGCAATGGCTCTTAATGCACCGCAAGGTGGTGTGCGTCGTCGAGAGCTGATGGACCTTGTCAATTAAGTTCATGGCCCTATGGTCTTTCAAGAAATCGTTGTATACCTGGTGCTACTAGGAGGCATGTTTGTTGGACTACCTAGAGAACCATAGAAGGTGTTAGGTTGTTGGATTCGTCGAGAAATGGTTGCTTCTCTCCCGGTGTCTCCAATTCCCTCGTGTTCCTGATACATCTCATATTGCCATCTATCTGATGCTTTACCATGACAAATAGGAACTATGGTAGTAACAAGCACACATGAAAGCAACTAGATGCTTTGTCTTACTACAAGAGTTTCGCCTTCTGTGCCATGGAGTAGTTGGTGCTAGTTTCTTTTCCCTTGAGGGAAATAGAGTGGTTGATGCTACGTGCTACAAGGAATGTTGTGCCTAGCAAGCAATTTATATTGCTAGACCAAGCAAGGACACAACAAGGAGGGGACATGTACAATTGATATATCACATGCCCGAAAGATTGCTACTGCCCATGAAGGCATGATTATATCTCTTTGTTAGTTGTCATTAAGTTTCACTTTAAAGCATATATTATTTGTAGGAGCGGAGTACCAAGTAAGTCCCATCATGATACCACTGATCAGTTTTCCTTCTTTGTCGGCGTGCATAGCTAGTGGAAGATCCGTTGATTTCTCCAAATTTTCATATGCATCATGAATCTTGTGTCTTTTTTTTTCTATATCAAAATCTAGTTTTGTTCTTCTCATATTCTCCAGTGAAATGTTCACTACAATTATTTACATGTGAAACAAAGCATTTAACGGTCACCGGGGAGGAGAGCTTCCCCACATGAATATATTATGAAAACCCATAGTCTGTCATTACATTAGGGAAGAGACTAGAGCTTAGAACATAGATACAATATCTATGATCTAGCGGCATCACACATAGTAATTTCTGTAAATCTGAATATCCACGGTGAGAAGTAGAACACAGTGTTTCTAATGGTGGTCTTAGACGTACGGAATTGGACACGAAAGATGAAAGAATTTCTTGAATCACATAGCTTTCAAAGAGCTGGAAGAGCCGCTGAAGGCCATATGTTTGGATTTAGGCTAGGTGACATGTTAGACTTCCATATCTGTTGCAAGTCAGGACCAGGAAGAAGTCCTGGATCGATCCAAACTCGTGAAGCGGTCGGACAAAGTAAAGCTAGGTGAGAAACGTCTTCACAAGTGGTGGCACATCTAGGGCAAATGGTGTTTGCGGCAATGTTCTTGTGGTGCATGTTGCCTTTTTTGTTCATCCTATCATTAAACAAAAGCCAACCGAGGAACTTCACTTTGATGGGCACAGTCGAGGACCAATGAACACATGCTTGAGGTCGATAGTCGGCTCATCAGTGATGATCATGTAGGCATTCCTTTAAGGGAAAGGTAGTCCATGGATGGGAGAACGCTCGTCCGCATGGTTAGAAGACTAGAAATCTTGCAAGCGTGAAAGGACAGCAGGCAAATCATGAGCAACAGCAGCCGTAAGACTGATCCGCGGGTTAGATAATAAGCCACAATTCTAGACAGTGGGCACTAGAACCTTGTTAGCTGTTGAGGGTGAAAAAAGGTGTGGGGAATCTATTTGAAGTGGTTTGTCTTGAAACCAAGCGTCTAACCAAAAAAAGTAGAGAGACCATCATTTGTTAGGACAAAGGTACAATGTTACTGCTATGATGCTAGAGCTAATGTTTAGCAGGAGTAAATTGCTCAAGACCACCACATTTGTGGCTAGGGTACTCCAAAACTACCGCTTTTTTACAAAAAATTACAGAAAACCACCGCTTCTGCGCCAAGTCGATAACAAATCGCACTGATTTGAAAATTGATAATTATTTCTTTCTTAATATTCAAAATCTTTGCATTGATCACTATCCGATTTGCCTTTATGCGCATTTTGTACGATTTCTTCACTTGCGTACCAGGTATGGAGGATGAGGGTAATGAAGTTGTGGAGGAGATTGCAAAGAAGATTGTCTCCGGCATGCACTACGAGGCGCGCGTGGACGCCATGGTCAAGTATTTTGCGAACGAACGCAAAATGTTTCTCCCAAAACTGATAGTGCAATCTCTCAACAGTCCTAACATAGTTGGATCATATGATTATCCCTCAAAGTACAATAAAGAATCACTCTCGAGTTCCTATTAGCGGAGAACAAAAGATAGGAAATGTTTGTAGGGTACGAAGCCACCTCAAAGCTATACTTTCCGATCGATCTATTCAAGAGTTCGTACTAAAATAACACAAAGCTATTGTTTCCGTTCGATCTATCCTAGAGTTTGTACTAGAATAACACCAAAGCATATTCATATTCATAATACTCAATCCACACAAAGACCTATAAAGAGACCCCGAAGTTTCTACCGGAGAAAAACATGCATCCACCCCTATGCATAGATTACCCCAATATCACCGCGGGAATCCGCGAGTTGAATGTCATAACATATATCAAGTGAATTAATAAGATACCCCAATTGTCACCTCAAGTATTCATACTGCAAGATATATATCATGTGTTCTCATCTCTGAATATTCAATCCGATATGACAAAACTTCAAAGGGTAAAGATTCAATTCATCACAACAAGAGTATAGAGGGAAGAAATCATATGATCCAACTATATTAACAAAGCACATGATATAGATCACGAGAGAGAGAGAGAGAGAGAGATTAAACACATAGCTACAGGTACAAACCCTCAGCCCTGAGGGTGAACTACTCCCTCCTCATCGCGGTGGCCGCCGGGATGATGAAGATGGCCACCGGAGATGATTCCCCCCTCCGGCAGGGTGCCAGAATGGGTCTAGATTGGTTTTCGCTGGCTACAGAGTCCTGCAGCGGCGGAACTTCTGATCTAGGTTAACCCCGAAGGGCTTCGGAATATTTGGGAATGTATAGTGCGAAGAGGGGGTGCGGGAGGCCACCGAGGTGGGCACAACCCACCTGGGCGCGCCAGGGGGGTCTGACGCGCCCTGGTGGGTTGTGCCCCTCTCGGGGCACCCCCCAGGTGCTGCTCTGGCCCATCGGGAGTCTTCTGGCCCATAAAAAATCCACACAAAGTTTCGCGGTGTTTGGACTCCATTTGATATTGATTTTCTGCGATGTAAAAAACATGCAAAAAATAGCAACTGGCACTTGGCACTATGTCAATAGGTTAGTCCCAAAAATGATATAAAATAACTATAAAATGATTGTAAAACATCTGAGAATGATAAAATAACAGCATGAATACTTCATAAATTATAGATACGTTGGAGACGTATCAGCATCCCCAAGCTTAATTCCTACTCGTCCTCGAGTAGGTAAATGATAAAAGAAATGATTTATAAAGTGTGAATGCTAGCAAAGTGCACAAGTTTGATCAATGGTAATTTTAATCACTTTTCCTAGCATCATAACAACAATTCTTTCTCATAAATTTTCTCATGTTATAGTGGCAACCAATTCACATGTTAAGGTTCAAACAATGAATTCTCTTGAAACGCAACAACCTATGTTCTCAGTCACCAAGCAATTGCAATTCAACTTATTCAATAGAGTTTAAGTAAGAGCTCCACATACTCAACCATCATATAGTCTTCTATGATTGCTAACACTCGTCTTGTACACATGAGAAAAACGTTTCAACCGAACACATAGAAAGATATGGGCTTATTGTTTTGCCTCCCAACGTATTCACCACAAGGGTGATGTCAACAATAATAACTCATGCTACCCATATTCAACTGGACATATGTGCCTAGATCTTTCCTCACCACATGATACTTGCCAAAACAAAAAAATAAAAAGGAATAGAGAGAAAAAGTTTGACTCTTTGCATAAAAGTAAATACTGAATAGTAAAAGATAGGCCCTTCGCAGAGGGAAGCAGAGGTTGCCATGCGCTTATTTGTTTGTATGCTCAACCCCTTAGTGCAAGAGAACGTCACGTTATGTTGCCCCTTATGATAGCAACCTTTATTATGCAGTCCGTCGCTTTTATTGCTTTGCCATCACAAGTTCGTACAACGCTCAATTTTCTCTTACACTAAATGATCTAACACTTTTAGAAGCAATTTTTATTGTCTTATTGCACCGATGACAACTTACTTGAAGGATCTTGCTCAATCCTTAGGTAGGTGTGGTGGACTCTTGAAAATAAGATTTGGGTTTAAGGGTTTTTGGATGCACAAGTAGTATCTCTACTTGGTGCGGAATTTTTGGCAAGCAAAGATGGGGGGCAAGCACCACATGTTGAAGGATCTATGACAATATGACTTCTATGTGAATATGAGCAAACATAAATCATTACATTGTCTTCCTTGTCCAACGTCAACAATTTTGGCATATAATATTTTGATGGGTGCTCACAATCACAAAAGATTTCTAGGATAGTATATTTGCATGTGAAAGTTCTCTTCCTTACACTATTTATTCGTGAATTGCTTGTATGACCAATATTGCGATTGTCAAGCCTCAAAAGATTTCACTTTCTAAACCCAATGTGAAGCTACCACTAGGCATGATATGATTTCAACTTTATGATATTCAATGTATTCAAAAATTTACTCATAGGATATAAGTGAAGCACAAGAGTAAATGACAAGCTACTCCAAAAATATATAAGTGAAGATCAAGCGAGTAGTTAAGTAAATAGGTGGCTATGTGAAGACTCTCTTTTATTTAAAAACTTTCAGATCTAAGTATTTTATTCAAACAGCACGGAAAACAAAATAAAATGACATTCCAAGGATAGCACAACTCATGTGAAGAAGCAAAAACTTAGGCTCAACCGATACTAACCGATAATTGTTGAAGAAGAAAGGTGGGATGCCTACCGGGGCATCCCCAAGCTTAGATGCTTGAGACTTCTTGAATATTATCTTGGGATGCCTTGGGCATCCCCAAGCTTGAGCTTTTGTATCTCCTTAATTCGTGTCATATCACGGTTTTCCTAAATCTCAAAAACGATAATGTTGGAGACGAAAGAGGGGGTGCCTTCTGGGGCATCCCCAAGCTTAGTTGCTTAGTCTTTCTTGGATATTAACTTGGGGTGCCTTGGGCATCCCCAAGCTTAGGGTCTTATCACTCCTTATTCTCGTCATATCGATATATCACCCAAAGCTTAAAAACTTCAATCACACAAAACTTAACGGAACTTCATGAGAGAGGTTAGTATGATAAAGAGCAAACCATTCCACTTTTGGTACTGTCAAAGACAAGATTCATAATTGTTCTCACACAATTCCTACTGTATCATATCATTTCTACAATTTATATTGAGCAATATAAGCCATAGAAACTAGAAAACAAGCAAACTATGCATTGAAAACAGAATCTGTCAAAAACCAGAACAGTCTGTTTTAATCTGTACTCAAACCATACTTCTGCTACTTCAAAAATTCTGAAAATTTAGGACCATGTGAGCAATTTGTATATTAATCTTCTGCAAGAAGAATCAACTCAAAAGCACCCTTTTGTTAAAAACGAGAATTATTTTCATGAGCGCAAAAGTTTCTATTTTTCAGCAAAGATCAAATCAACTATCACCCAACATGATCCCAAAGGCTTTACTTGGCACTTTATTGAAACAAAAGCTATAAAACATGATTACTACAGTAGCATAATCATGAACACACAAAAACAGTAGGTAAAAGTGTTGGGTTGTCTCCCAACAATGGCTTTTCTTTTATGCCTTTTAAGCTAGGCATGATGATTTCAATGATGCTCGCATAAAAGATAAGAATTGAAACATAAAGAGAGCATCATGAAGCATATGACTATCACATTTAGGTCTAACCCACTTCCTATGCATAGGGATTTTATGAGCAAACAACTTATGGGAGCAAGAATCAACTAGCACAGGAATGCAAAACAAGTGCAACTTCAAAAAAATCAACACATAGAGAAGAAACTTGATATTATTGAGATATGTAAGGTCATAAGTTCCTTTCTCATAATAATTTTCAGAGGCATGATGAATGGATTCAACAATATAACTATCACATACAGCACTCTTTTCATGATGCACAAGCATAGAAGATTTATCCCTCTTTGTGGCATACATGTCATCATAATAATCATCATAGATAGCAACTTCATTGTCATAATCAATTGAAACCTCTTCCAAAATAGTGGATGTATCACTAAATAAATTAATGACCTCTAAAAATTCACTTTCATCAATATTGTATAAAGATTCAACACCCTCTAAAATAGTGGGATCACTACTACCTAAAGTTGACACTCTTCCAAACCCACTTTCATCAATGTAATCATCATAAATAGGAGGCATGCTATCATCATAATAAGTTTTCTTATCGAAAGTAGAAGGAATCAAAGGATCATATTCATTAAGCAAAGCATCCCCAAGCTTAGGACAAGCATTATTTCCAGCAAATAAATCTTCAAACATATCATACTCATCAAAAATAGCATCCCCAAGCTTGTGGTTTTGCATATCATCACAATCATTCTTATCAAAAGCATGAATGGAACCAATAGTATAGCAAACATTATTATCATATTCTTCCAAGCAAGTGCTAAAAAGATTTTCAAGATCATAATGGATATCATTGTCTTCCCAATCATAATCATCACAACAAGCAATAGGCATAACAAAATCATCACCAATATCATCATCCTCCATCAACATATTTGATTCACTTTCATGAGGCACGATGATGATGGGAGCAACATTATTTGGAGAGATACCTTTTTACCTCTTTTCTTATTCTTCACAGCATCATGTGTGGGTTCAATTAATTTTTCTAAGCTTCTTGTTGAAGAGATTGATTGAATAGGAAGCTCCTCCTCGTTACCTGATTCATCATAATAAACACTAGGAGGGTATTGGGAAATATTTTCCCTTTCATTAGTACTCTCTTCATATTCCATTTGTTTTCTTGTCTTTAGGTAGTTGGCAATATAAGGATTCTCAACGCAACTTACCGCACAAAACATATAAATTTCCTCTAGATCAAAATCAATAAATCTCTCGAGATTAAATTTTGGAATACCCTTAGTTATACGTTTCATTTCTTCATACCCCAAAAGAAGACTAATCTCTTTATGTTGCTCAAGGGTAATCAAGTTATCATAATTTTTGGACACTATTTGATCATGAAAGAATTTGCATTGGAGATTTAAATGACCATGTTCATTGCAAAGTTCACAAGGATGGCGAAAACATTACATCTTTCAGCACAATCATCTAGCCTCACTTGCAATTTTTTCGTTTCTAAATATTTATGCTTCTTACAAAATCTATCTTCCCTTTTTGGTGTGCAAAGGCACTCCCAATTCACTCCGCAAAAAGTGACATGCTTATAAGAAACATTTTTGTCATGACTTGTGCAATCGTCATTAGCATTTTGGATATTCAAATAATTCATACTAACAACATTGCAATCATGCTCATCATTCAAATATTTTGTTCCAAGCATTTTATTGACTTCTTCTTCTAACAATTGAGCACAATTTTCCGAACCATCATTTTCAAGAAAGATATTATAAGATGATCAATAATAGGATGCAACCTAAATTCCATTTTTTGTAGTTTTCTTTTTATAAACCAAACTAGTGATAAAAAGAGAAACTAAAAGATTCAATTGCAAGATCTAAAGATATACCTTCAAGCACTGACCTCCCCGGCAACGGCGCCAGAAAAGAGCTTGATGTCTACTACGCAAATTTATTCTTGTAGACATGTGTTGGGCCTCCAAGCGCAGAGTTTTATAGGATAGTAGCAATTTTCCCTCAAGTGGATGACCTAAGGTTTATTAATCCGTGAGAGATGTAGGATGAAGATGATCTCTCTCAAATGACCCTGCAACCAAATACAAGAAATCTCTTGTGTCCCCAACACACCCAATACAATGGCAAATTGTATAGGTGCACTAGTTCGGCGAAGAGATGGTGATAAAAGTGTAATATTGATGATATAAATATATTTTTATAATCTGAATAAATAAAAACAGCAAGATAGCAAATAGTAAACGGGCACAAAAACGGTATTTCAATGCTTAAAAACAAGGCCTAGGGTCCGTACTTTCGCTAGTGCAATCTCTCAACAGTGCTAACATAGTTGGATCATATGATTATCCCTCAAAGTACAATAAAGAATCACTCCCGAGTTCCTATTAGCGGAGAACAAAAGATAGAAAATGTTTGTAGGGTACGAAGCCACCTCAAAGCTATTCTTTCCGATCGATCTATTCAAGAGTTCGTACTAAAATAACACAAAGTTATTGTTTCCGTTCGATCTATTCTAGAGTTAGTACTAGAATAACACCAAAGCATATTCATATTCATAATACTCAATCCACACAAAGAACTATGAAGAGACCCCGAAGTTTCTACCGGAGAAAAATGTGCATCAACCCCTATGCATAGATTACCCCAATATCACCACGGGAATCCGCGAGTTGAATGCCATAACATATATATATATATATATATATATATATATATATATATATATATATATATATATATATCAAGTGAATCAATAAGATACCCCAATTGTCACCTCAAGTATTCATACCGCAAGATATATATCATGTGTTCTTATCTCTGAATATTCAATCCGACATTGCAAAACTTCAAACGGTAAAGATTCAATTCATCACAACAAGAGTATAGAGGGAAGAAACATCATATGATCCAACTATATTAACCAAGCACATGATATAGATCACGAGAGAGAGAGAGAGAGAGAGAGAGAGATTAAACACATAGCTACGGGTATAAACCCTCAGCCCCGAGGGTGGACTACTCCCTCCTCATCGCGGTGGCCGCCGGGATGATGAATATGGCCACCGGAGATGATTCCCTCCTCAGGCAGGGTGCCGAAACGGGTCTAGATTGGTTTTCGCTGGATACGGAGTCCTGCGGCGGCGGAACTACTGATCTAGGTTGACCCCGAATGGTTTTGGAATATTTGGGAATTTATAGTGCAAAGAGGGGGGAGGCCACAGAGGTGGGCACACACAACCCACCTGGGCGCGCCAGGGTTGTGCCCCCCTCGGGGCACCCCCCAAGTGCTGGTCTGGCCCATCGGGAGTCTTCTAGCCCATAAAAAATCCACAAAAAGTTTCGCGGTGTTTGGACTCTGTTTGATATTGATTTTTTGCGATGTAAAAAAACATGCAAAAAAAATAGCAAGTGGCACTTGGCACTATGTCAATAGGTTAGTCCCAAAAAAAATATAAAAGGACTATAAAATGATTGTAAAACATCCAAGAATGATAAAATAACAGCATGAATACTTCATAAATTATAGATACGTTGGAGACGTATCACCATCTAGTCCCACTGTCCCGAGCAGGCTTTTTCGCTTTTCGAGGGACGAAGGGCCGTGGTTCTCGGTACAGTGGGCCGCCGCACGGATAGACATGGATGCGGCGCCGCCATGTAGTGGGATGATTAATTTCTCAATTTTAGGCAATGTTAGGCCACTAGTGCAGAACCGGGCAATAGCACCGGTTCGTAAGGCCCTTTAGTGCCGGTTCGGTAACCGGCACTAAAGTGTGGGCACTAAAGGCCCCCCCCTTTAGTACCGGTGCAGCACGAACCGGTGCTAAAGGGCAACCACGTGGCACGAGCCAGCTCCGGGGGCAGGGAGCCCTTTAGTACCGGTTGGTGAAACCAACCGGTTTTAAAAGGTTGGGGGGGGGGGTTGGGTTTATGATTTATTTTTCATTTAATTTTGTGTTTTCCATTTAATTCTTTTTCGTTTGCTGGTATTTTACGATGCTACATATTGTACACGTTAGGCATATATATAAACAGAATTTCTAGTAGAACTGATCATATATATATATATATATATATATATATATATATATATATATATATATATATATATATATATATATATATATCATCGAATGTCTCACGACCACCATT
The DNA here is from genome assembly GCA_032464435.1 of Aegilops umbellulata. Lineage (NCBI taxonomy): Eukaryota > Viridiplantae > Streptophyta > Magnoliopsida > Poales > Poaceae > Aegilops > Aegilops umbellulata. The sequence continues at coordinate 558,722,300 of CP136060.1, forward strand.
AATTCACACATGTATACAATTAGCTAGCTATATATATACAATGTCTCCTAATTGGTGCCTTCGGAGCACGATGACAATTGGAAGTGGCTCATGGGGGCGGTAGCGGGTAATGGTATTCTCCGTTCGGATCTATGACCTGGTCGAGCAAAAATCCTGCTATTTCCTCTTGAAGTGCTTGTACGCGCTTCATTGGTAGGAGCTTCCCGCACCTCTGTGAACTGTTAAGAAGGAGATCAATATGCATGTGTATTAGTTGTGTGACTAGATATCGATAATGGTGTAAAAATTGTGAATAGTGTTCTCACAAACGTACCCATTCCTGTCTTTGAGATCTGCTCCTTTCGGACGCCATCATGTGAATGTTCTCGCAAACGCAATATGCACACAGATCAGTCCCCTACGCCTGCTCAAGGGCCTTTACGAGAATGGAATTTGATCAGATAATAATTAATCAAGCATGATAATTAAAGAGATGGCAGCTAGCTAGCTAGCTAGTACTACTTAATTACTTACCTTGGGTCGATACCATTTCATCTTTCGTTTCCATTGGCCTGGAGTGACGCTGATGAACCTTGCCCAAGCCCTGCCCGCCGACAAAGAAAATGAATAAAGGGGTTATTAAATAGTTCATATCAGAAATGACGAACTAAATAGGCTGAGATATATAGTTAATAATGATTGAAATTACCTGTTGACTATCCCATACAAGATGTTGTAGTCAGTTTTTTTGAGTAGTGAGTCCAGTACTTCAATTGTTCCTTCATCAACTTTAATGATACACAAGATCCAGTGAAATATGCATGCACACACGTTTGCATGTCTTAATTAAGCGGGCATATGTAAGCAAAAACATGTAGCTCACTGGAAGTATAAGACAGCGTGACTCACTGGAGTATAATACAGTGTGACTCACTGGAAGTTGTAAGGAAGTAGTATATCTTTATTGGTATTGAGGCGCTTCAAGAACTCTAGCATGCTTTCCTCTACACTTTTTTTTTCATAATATGCATCTAATTTCCATGTGTATTCATTAACGGTATTTGGGTCAATGAACCCAATGCCATAGCGTCCACCTTTTTTCATTTCATACGTCTTCATCCTGCATAATACCACAGAAAAGAATATAGTGAGGATAATTACAGGTAATGATTGATCAAAAGGATCACTACAGCTAGCTTGAGACTTAAATTACAGAAAGAAATCACTTACAGACAATAGCAACTGATGATAGATTTGTCGAGTGCGTCTTGATTGTATAACTGAAATGGTTCTGAATACTCAACGGACACAGCTTTCTCATGGTAGTAATGATCCTTCTTGACATTCACCATGAGGGACTCTCGATTGGAAATCTTGGTAATGTTCATGTACCATTGATGCAATTCATACATTCTCGTTGGGAGCTTCTTGACCTCGTCTGGCTCGACCAAAGGTTGGCCCCAGACATATTTCCGTTTTATTTCCTCCTCTGTAAGCAGAGGCATGGGCTCGATCTCAAGGAGTTGTCCAACAGTGATCTTGAGGATTTCAGCCTGCCTTATATGCTCCTCGGTTATTACCACATCGCCCAGCAATAATATTGGGCGCGTGTACTCTTATGTGTTGTTGGCACAACAAGGGGGGATTGATTGCGCCTCCTGTTCTCCCAATTGGGGAACGGTTTTACCGCATTTTTTGCCAGCTGATTTGCTCGAGCTCGAGATCGCCTCTTTCTGTAGACGTGCTCGATTTAACTTCCTGAGGTGGCGCTCATAGTCTGTGTCAACAGGCTTGGGAGCTGGTGGTCTAGCCATACGAATGAAGTGGTCAATCTTTTCCTCAGGCACTTTCTCCCTTGGCGGCGGTGGCGGTTTCGGTGCAAAATGGGCTTCCACCTCGGCCTTCGATATGGCTGCGTTTTCCTCCTCAGACTTTTCATAAGGCCTCTGCGAAAGAGGCGTGAGGCTGCTTGGACCATATTGAAATCGCTTGCCTCCGCCTGTACCTCCCGTACTACCTCGACTTGTACCGCTACGCACCATAGCTGCGGCGGCTCTCTTCCGTGATTGCTGAGGCGGCGGACACGGCTGACGTGGCTGAGTTGGACGAGGAGGAGTGGCCGGAAGCTGTGCCGGACTTGGAGGAGGAGTGGCCTGAAGTTGTGCCGGACTTGGAGGAGGAGTGGACGTCTGACGTTGTGTCGGACTTGGAGGAGGAGTGGCCTGACACTTTGCCCGACTTGGAGGAGGAGAAGTGGCCTCACGCGTTGGTGGACTTGGAGGAGCGGGAGTCTGCTGACTCGGTGGCGGACTTCGACGAGGAGTCGGGTGACGCGGTGTCGGTGGCCTTCGAAAGACCATGCAATCCTTTCTCCATAGGATGATACGATGTATGGCCTCTCCCAATGTGTGCTCGTCGTCACCTCCAGGAATGTCAAGCTGTAGCCCCGAATATGGGTCCACCACCTCATCAACCAAGACACGAGCATAGCCCGCTGGAATCGGGTAGCAATGGAAGGTTGCCTCAGGGGGATTTGTAAAAGCAACGGCGTCCGCCACCTTCATGGATATGTTCTTCATTTTGAAGTGTAGCTCGCAGTTAGTGTTCTCCATGATGTCATCCACGGGGTATCTATCCAGCATTCCGTCGCCCGGGGCGGAACCCACGCTGCTTCTCGGCATGGATGGGGCGGTGCTATCCAATGCTGGATCATCCGCTAGCTGCTGCAGCTGCTGAGACCCCCTTTGCTGGCTAAGTGAGTCGATCTGCTCCTGCTGCCGCTGGAATTTGACTGCCAAGTCCGCGTGCGCTGATTCTAGGCCTTGAAGGCGTTCATAGTCCAGCTTCCTCTGCTCCTCCTCCATCTTCCTCTTCTCCTCCGCAATCTTCTTTCTCGCACGGGTTCTGTAGTCGGCGTTCCAGTCCGAAAACCCCTCATACCACGGAATAACGCCCTTGCCTCGTGTTCTTACCGGGTGTTCAGGATTTCCCAGGGCACGCGTAAGCTTGTCATTCTCTCTGTTGGACTGGAACACCCCCGATCGAGCCTCTTCTATTGCAACAAGTAGGTTATCGTCGACTCCGTTCAGACATGCCTTCGTCGAAACTTTGCCTGTCTTCGGGTCCAACTCCCCCCATGCGCATAGAACCAAGTCCTGCACCCGGGGGGGGGCAGCTCCTAGTAACCGGAGTGACACCTGCATCCTCCATCTCTTTCTCAGACTTATCCCACTTAGGCATTGCCACCGCGTAGCCACATGGCCCCAGCTTATGGAACTTATCCTTTTTTTCGGCATTCTTCTTGTTTATTCTCGACCGTTCCTTAGCTAATTCCGAATCCTTGAATTTCACGAAATCGTCCCAATGAGCACTTTGCTTCTTTAGTGTTCCCTCGAATACTGGAGTCTTCCTTCCTCCCTTGACGTACTTGTCCCATACACGATTCTTGTGGTTGTTGAATGCAACCGCCATCTTCCTAAGAGCAGCGTCCTTGACTTTCTCCACATCTGCATCTTTGAAATGATCTGGTAGGGTGAAATGTTCCATGAGAGTTTCCCAAAGCAGACCTTTTTGTCTGTCGTCGACAAAAGTAACATCTGGACGTGGCTTTGCTGGCTCTCTCCATGCTTGAAGGGAGATCGGGAGTTGGTCCTTCACAAGAACTCCGCACTGACGAATGAACTTGTCCGCAATCTTCTTAGGCGCTAATGGTTCGCCATTAGGTTTGATGGCCTCGATATTGTACTTTACGCCCTCCTTCAACTTTTTATTCGGGCCTCGTTTCTTGTTGCCTGAAGATTTGCTCGATCCGGATGGCTGAAAGAAGAAAGATCGATTCGTTAATATATCTTCAAGTCATTTAAAACATGTGATGATCACCAGATGCCTGCTTATATAAATATATATACCTCGCCAGCCTTTGTTGTTTCAAGATCAACATTTTCTTCGTCATCATCATAATCATAGTTCATGACTTCATCAATTCGGTCGTCGCGATCGAATATCATATCACCCTCCCCGGTGTTGTTTAGAAATTCGGAGCCGTCATAATCTTCTTCATTCTGATCATCATCTGGCCCGCGAGGATGGCGTATGATATCGAACAGGGTCTCTTCTCCCTCTCTGCCGGTATTGTCCGCCATAGCTTTTATTTAACTAATCCAAAAGAAATATAAAACAATTTAGTATTCAAATTACAATGCATGGATGCAATCAATTAATAAGGAAAAACTGAATCAATCATAGTACATAATAAGCATCATCGAATATAATCTCGAGTACATCGTCTCAAATAATAGATATAATCTCGAATACATCGTCTCGAATAATATATATAATCTCGAATAAATCATCTTGAATATTATATATCGAATACATCACTAGCTAGCTAGCTATCTAGCAGCTAATAAAGATCGAATACTAAAGAGTAATCTAGGCCACTCGCGGTTCTTGAGGCGCGGGCGGTGGACAACCAAAGTGAAGGAACCATCACCGGATCATAGCTCGGTGATCTCCCCAAAGAACCTGCCAGGTATTGGAGAACCTGACGTCCATAGCAGCCATGTAGCGATGGACGTGCTCGTCTTCCTCCCTGACACGGCGACGTACCACCTCCGGCGGGGACGGCTCCCTCCGCACCGAAAGTGGCCCATGCGAACGCCACCAAAGGAGATGAGGGTCGACGACGGGACCCGGGGCCGGGTTCCTCACCAAGCATCGCGCCCTGGAAGGTAGCACCTCCCAGTGCCAGCCCGGCGGAGCCCAGTCCCATACATGGGTCCTCTGAAGCAGGATGTCGTCGCGAACGGGTCGACGGCGAGGATGCGGGCCGGGCATCGTCGACAACAAATACTATATGCCGAAAAAGTAAAGTAACATTTTTAAATGATGGATCGTGATTTCATATATGCAAATTCTAAATTTTATAACTAAAAATATAAGAAACTAAAAAACATCAATCATCGTCTAACAATTTGAAATCAATCTAATTCATCTAGCTAGATAAAACTAACATTTCCAAAATTTCTAACATTTCTATATAACTAACATTTCTATAACATTTGACATTATATATATTATATCTAACATTTCTATATACTATTTGACGACATTAATCTAATCCAATTAATTAATTCATCTAAAACTTTGTATGAAAAACAGAAAAACAGAAAAAACTAAAAGCTAAAAACAGAAAAATTGTGTGTGTGTGTGTGCGTGTAGTGTGTGTGTGCGCGCGCGCGTGCGCGCGTGTGTGCGCTCCGGCCGGCACCGGCGCGTGGTGTGGCTTTGATCGATTGGAGGGAGGAGAGGGGCCGGGGGAGGGGCTCACAGCGCGCGCGGGCGAGGTCGAGGCGACGGCGACGGTGACGGCGAGGCGAGGTCGATCCAAGGCGACGACGACGGCGAGGCGAGGGGACGGCGATGGGCCGGTGCGGCGACCGGGACAGGCTGGCGACGGAGGCGTCGCGGAGTGGACGGGGACGACGCGACGAGGACGGGGGCGTCGCGGAGTCGACGGGTGAGGGAGTCCTGGATTAGGGGGTGTCCGGATAGCCGGACTATACCTTCAGCCGGACTCCAGGACTATGAAGATACAAGATTGAAGACTTCGTCCCGTATCCGGAAGGGACTTTCCTAGGCGTGGAAGGCAAGCTTGGCGATACGGATATGTAGATCTCCAACCATTGTAACCGACTCTGTGTAACCATAGCCCTCTCCGGTGTTTATATAAACCGGAGGGTTTTTGTCCGTAGGACAGAACAACAATCATACCATAGGCTATCTTCTAGGGTTTAGCCTCCTTGATCTCGTGGTAGATCTACTCTTGTACTACCTATATCATCAATATTAATCAAGCAGGACGTAGGGTTTTACCTCCATCAAGAGGGCCCGAACCTGGGTATGTCCCTTGTCTCCTGTTACCATCCGCCTAGACGCACAATTCGGGACCCCCTACCCGAGATCCGCCGGTTTTGACACCGGCATTGGTGCTTTCATTGAGAGTTCCTCTGTGTCGTCACTTTTAGGCCCGATGGCTCCTCCGATCATTAATAGCGATGCAGTCCAGGGTGAGACTTTTCTCCCCGGACAGATCTTCGTCTTCGGTGGCTTCGCACTGCGGGCCAATTCGCTTGGCCATCTGGAGCAGATCGAAAGCTACGCCCCTGGCCATCAGGTCAGGTCTGGAAGTTTAAACTACACGGCTGACGTCCGCGGGGACTTGATCTTCGACGGATTCGAGCCACAGTCGAGCATGCCGCACTGTCACGATGGGCATGATCTAGCTCTGCCACCGAACAGTGCCCTGGAGGCTGCATTCACGTCGGCTCCGACCCTTAATTCAGAGCCAACTGCGCCGATCAAGGATGGGTGGTTGGACGCCGCCTCGGGGGCTGCGATCCCAACGGCGATCGAGCCGAACACCAGCCCCACACTCCGCAAGGCCCATGACTCTGAAGGGCCGGACTCCTCTTCGGACTCCAAGCCCTCCGCGCCCCTGCCGATCGAATTCGATTGGGCGCCGATCATGGAGTTCACCGCCGCGGATATCTTTCAGCACTCGCCCTTCGGCGACATTCTGAAGTCACTAAAGTCTCTCTCTTTATCCAGAGAGCCCTGGCCGGACTACGGTCAGCAAGGTTGGGATACGGACAATGAAGAAATTCAAAGCCCACCCACCATCCACTTTGTAGCCACTGTCGACGATTTAACCGACATGCTCGACTTCGACTCCGAAGACATCGACGGTATGGACGCCGATGCAGGAGACGATCAAGAACCAGCGCCTATAGGGCACTGGAAAGCCACCTCGTCATATGACATATACATGGTGGACACGCCAAAAAAGGGAGATGGCGATGGAACAGCGGAGGACGACCCCTCCAAGAAACAACCTAAGCGCCGGCATCAGCGGCGCCGCTCAAAATCCCGCCAAAGCAAAAACGGTGATTTCGGCACGGGAGATAATAATACTCCGGAGAGTGCCGAAGAAAACCCCCTCCAGCAAGATTCAGCACAGGAGGATGGAGAAGCCAGCCCTCATGAGAGAGCGGCAGACAGAGAGGTCGAGGACGATAATTATATGCCTCCCTCCGAAGACGAGGCAAGCCTCGGCGACGACGAATTCGTCGTGCCAAAGGATCCTGTCGAGCAAGAGCATTTTCAACGCAGGCTTATGGCCACGGCAAGCAGCCTCAAGAAAAAGCAGCGATAGCTTAGAGCTGATCAAGATTTGCTAGCTGACAGATGGACTGAAGTCCTTGCGGCCGAAGAGTATGAACTCAAACGCCCCTCCAAGAGTTACCCAGAGCGCAGGTTGCTACCCCGATCAGAGGAGGAAGCACCTAAACCTGCATCACCAGCACATGATACGGCAGACCGACCACCTCGTGGCCGCGACAGAGAGGCCTCTCGACCCTCCACTCAAGCCGCACCCCGGCGCCGCTCAAAACATACCAAGGCACGGGAAAATGCGCCAGATCTGCAAGATATATTGGAGGACAAGGCAAGGCAAACAAGATTGATCTATGGATCGCGCGGGTGCCCCACGGCACGTGACGGTGATCGTCACTCCGGATATGGTAAATCCGGCCGGGCCGAACACAATAGACAAAGCTCGTTTGAGCTACGTCGTGACATAGCCCTATACAGAGGCGCCGCACACCCACTATGCTTCACAGGTGAAGTAATGGATCATCAAACCCCTGAGGGTTTCAAACCCATGAACATCGAATCATACGATGGCACAACAGACCCTGCGGTATGGATCGAGGAATATCTCCTTCATATCCACATGGCCCGCGGCGATGATCTACACGCCATCAAATACCTCCCACTCAAACTTAAGGGACCAGCTTGGCATTGGCTCAACAGCTTGCCAGCAGAATCAATCGGTTGTTGGGAGGACCTGGAAGCCGCATTCCTCGACAATTTCCAGGGCACTTATGTGCGGCCACCAGACGCCGACGACCTAAGCCACATAATTCAGCAGCCAGAGGAATCGGCCAGGCAATTCTGGACACGGTTCCTAACAAAGAAAAATCAAATAGTCGACTGTCCGGACGCAGAGGCCCTAGCAGCCTTCAAGCACAATATCCGTGACGAGTGGCTTGCCCGGCACCTCGGACAGGAAAAGCCGAAATCCATGGTAGCCCTCACGACACTCATGTCCCACTTTTGCGCCGGAGAAGACAGCTGGCTTGCTCGTAGCAACAATATGACCAAGAACCCTGGTAATTCAGATACCCAGAGACAGTAGTGGCAGGTCGTGTCGCAACAAGCAAAAGCGCCGCATTAACGGCAACAATACTGAAGATACGACAGTTAATGCCGGATTCAGAGGCTATAAATCCGGTCAGCGGAAAAAGCCATTCAAAAGAAATACTCAGGGCCCATCCAGTTTGGACCGAATACTCGACAGCTTGTGCCAGATACATGGCACCCCCGAAAAGCCAGCCAACCACACCAACCGGGATTGTTGAGTGTTCAAGCAGGCAGGGAAGTTAAATGCCGAAAATAAAGACAAGGGGCTGCAGAGCGATGACGATGAAGAGCCTCGGCCACCGAACAACAGTGGACAGAAGGGTTTTCCCCCACAAGTGCGGACGGTGAACATGATATACGCAACCCACATCCCCAAGAGGGAGCGGAAGCGCGCGTTAAGGGACGTATACGCGATGGAGCCAGTCGCCCCAAAGTTCAACCCATGGTCCTCCTGCCCGATCACCTTTGACCGAAGGGACCACCCCACTAGCATCCGTCATGGCGGATTTGCCGCATTGGTTCTAGACCCAATTATTGACGGATTTCATCTCACAAGAGTCCTTATGGACGGCGGCAGCAACCTGAACCTTCTTTTCCAGGATACAGTGCCGAAAATGGGCATAGATCCCTCGAGGATTAAGCTCAGCAAAACGACCTTTAAAGGCGTCATACCAGGTGTAGAGGCCAATTGTACAGGATCAGTTACACTTGAAGTGGTCTTCGGATCTCCGCATAATTTCCGAAGCGAGGAGTTAATCTTCGACATAGTCCCGTTCCGTAGTGGCTATCACGCCCTGCTCGGGCGAACCGCATTTGCTAAGTTCAACGCGGTACCGCACTACGCTTACCTTAAGCTTAAGATGCCAGGCCCTCGAGGAGTAATTATGGTCAATGGAAACATCGAACGCTCCCTCCGAACGGAGGAGCACACGGCGGCCCTCGCAGCGGAAGTACAAAGCAACCTCTCAAGGCAGTTCCCCAGTCCGGCCATTAAACGTCCGAACACCGTCAAGCGCGCCCGGAGTAACCTACAACAAGACCGCCTGACACGTTCTGAGCACGCGTAGCAATGCGGCCCCAACCCCAGCCCTCGCGAAAATGCGAAATCAGTGCTCCGCGTACATAACTACGCTCTTGAAATACCATGGGAACAGGGGGAGGGGCACCGTCACGGCACACCCAAAACACGGCTTAAACCGTACTAGGGGCTGCCGATTTCTTTTTTAAAAAAATTTCTCTTACTTTCAGGACTCCATTCTTCGGAAGCCCTGTTCGGCAGTACAATTGCCGCACAAATGATACAAGACCAAGGAAGCAGACAAGCAATGCGCATTATGGAACTCCCAGGTGGTCTCTATCACAAGCAGTATACATGTTTCGCATACAATTCCGCAGCCTGTCCCTGGACCGGACATGTTAAATAGTCCAACCTTTTGCTTATCGCGTTATTTCTATCGTTCTGCCTTGATCGCAGACCTTTTAATAAACAATGCATAGCTTTTGTCTAATTTTGCATTACTATTTTTATGAATATATGTTCATTAATGACATGTTGCACCCGTACACTGTGGTACGGCCAATACGCCAGGGGCTTCAGTACCCCTCAATATGGCGTGAGAAGTCCGAACACCTTAACAAGTGCGGCACCCCGAACTTATAGCATTATATGCATCGGCTCCGAATCATGTCTTGGGTCAATAGTTGGGTTTGCCCGGCTCCTATGTTTTGGTGCCTTACGTTCCGCTATATCGGCTAAGGTAGCACTAGGACAACTACTGCGATTGTGCCCCAGTTGAGCTGGGATGAGCACCTTAGTAGAGAAAGCTAAAACTGACTGTCATGATGAAGCGAAAGCTGGTCGCTGTTCGAGAGGTTCTTCGAGTCCCTAAACACTTATGCCGCTTAGAGCGAGGAGCCGGCTTTGTCCGGCCAAGGCGTGGATAGCGCCCCGAATTCGGTCTTCCGAATACCAGGGGCTTCGCCGAATTTAAATTTATAGAATTCTATGGCTAAGTGAGAGTGTTCAGGCATTATAGTCCGGTTGCCTTGTTCGTTGTGCTGAGCGCCTCCCTCGAAGGACCCCAAACATGGGAAAAAGCGCGCTCAGGTTTATCCCGAACACCCCAGCACTAGTGGCATGGGGGCAGAAGCCGGCGACTCGCCATCTCTCAAATTTGATAAACGGCCGCACAGAAGATAATATTTTAAATTCAAAAAGCATTGCTTAGCGCATATGAACAAGTTTTCAGCGCACAGGACAAAACGAGCGAGTTTACTCAAAAATTACATCCCTGGAACATTCATCCGCCATAAGGCGGGCACCCTTCAGAACGTCCTTATAATAATTCTCGGGCTTGCGATGCTCTTTCCCCGACGGTAACCCATCCTTCACAAGCTTCTCAGCATCCAGCTTGCCCTAGTGCACCTTAGCGCGGGCAAGGGCCCTATGGGCACCTTCGATGCAGACGGAGCGCTTGATGACTTTGAGCCTTGGACAGGCCTCCACCAGCCGCCGCACCAGCCTGAAGTAGCTCCCAGGCAGAGCCTCTCCAGGCCACAGCCGAACTATGAGGCCCTTCATGGCCTGTTCGGCCACCTTGTGTCGCTCGACCAGCTGCTTCAGCTGGTCGCTCAGGGGCACAGGGTGTCCGGCCTCAACATAGTGAGACCAGAACACCTTCTCCGTCGAGCTGCCCTCTTCGGCTCGGTAGAATGCGGCGGCATTGGACACGCTATGGGGAAGATCTGCGAATGCTCCTGAGAGCTCCGGATTCGGGTAAGTAACAAGAAGCTCACTTTTACATGTTTGCTTTGCATAAAGAATGCCTTACCCGCTGCTATCTTTTTCACCGCATCCAACTCCCGGAGGGCCTTCTGGGATTCGGCCTTGGCAGACTTGGCATTTTCAATAGCCGCTGCGAGCTCGGACGCTCGCGTCCTTGAGTCAAGCTCCAAACTCTCATGTTTTTCCATGAGAGCCTGGAGCTCTTGCCGTACCTCGCCAACTTGCGCCTCACATTTCTCCCGCTCGGTGCGCTCCGTGGCCGCTCTCTTCTCGGCCTCGGCCAGCGCTTGCTTGAGGGTCGCCACCTCAGTTGTGGTCCCTACAATCAGCCGCGTTAATCCTGCCATTTTTTGCAATTGCATCTTTTATATATTTTTCTATAAGGTATCTCTTACCTTCTTTCTCTTCGAGCTGCCGCTTGGCAAGGCCGAGCTCTTGCTCGGACCGCTCGAGGCCCTACTTCAGTGTGCCCACCTCCGCAGTCAGTGCGGCAGTCGCTAGCAGTGAAGCCTGCATACGCATATTGACTTATTTTTTGTTAGACTCCTGCGAATTATTAGATCCTCTATTCAGCTTTTCTTTCCGAACGCCAAACAAAGCATCAGGGGCTACTGTCTATGCGGTAATATTTTTACATATTCTTTACTTACCTCGAAGCCTGTTAGAAGGCTGGCACAAGCTTCAGTCAGTCCGCTCTTGGCGGACTGAACCTTCTGGATCACCGTACTCATAATAGTACGGTGTTCCTCGTCGATGGAGGCGCCGTTAAGCACCTCCAGCAGATTGTCCGGTGCCTCCGGTTGGACGGGGGCCACCGGCCCAGTAGGCTTGCTCCTCTTGGGAGGAGTTCGCCTACCGCACTCCGGAACCGTTGAAGATACCGGCGCGGTGTCCGGCTCAAAGCCGGACATGGAGCCCTGGGGGGTCTTATCCCCTTTACTCCTGGAGTCCGGGAAGTCGCCTTGTGGCGCCTCCAGGACCACCTCCTCTTGTCTTGGAACCTGTTGGGACAACACTTCGGCGTCGTCCGTAGGGCGGGGGGAGGTAGCCGTCGGAAGTGAATTCACATCCGACGAATCCAGGGAGCCGCTCGATGACTCGTCGAGCCCGGCCTTGGGCGGACTGCATAATCATATTCGACATAAGGAAAGGCTGTGCCATAAAAGAGTACTATGAATTACTCCGGTATCCAAATACTTACGATCTCGCCGGACGCTTGGCCCTGTGCGGCCACTCCTCTTCGTCGTCGTCGGCGTCGGTGGGGTAGTCCGGAGGAAGGGTATTCCCCTTCTTGGACCCTTCGGCCTCCCCGGTTGGGGCGGCCTTCCTTTCCTTTCCTCCCCCCGCTGGAGGGGGAGAGGTTTCTTCTTCCTCCTCCTCGTCTTCACGGGAGGAGCACGTCTCGGATTCGTCGGATGATGAATCTGACACCTCCAGGCGCCGGGCACTCTTTCGAGTCCCTGTGGCCTTCTTCTTGGCCTTCTTCTCCGGCACCACATAGGGTGCCGGGACCGGCAGCTTCACTAAGCGAGCATCGGCTGGGTCTTTGGGCAAAGGGCCGGACAGTCGATCTGTCCGGACTTCGCCTGCCAATCCTGTCAAAGGAAAGGGAGATTAGATCCCGCATAGAGTCAAACTATGGAAAACTAATATCCTGTAAAAGGTAAAAATAGCTTACCGCACTAGCGTGACGCTGCGTGCTGAATCCGCGGTCCTCGGAAGCGGATGCGGGAGCCTCGGCGCCTTTGAATAGCACCTTCCAGGCGTCTTCGTACGTCGTGTCGAAGAGCCTGTTCAGGGTTTGGTGCTGCGCCGGGTCGAACTCCCACAGATTCAAAGCCCGTTGTTGACACGGGAGGATCCGGCGGATGAGCATAACCTGGACTACGTTGACGAGCTTGAGCTGCTTGTTCACCAGGGTTTGGATGCATTTTTTCAGTCCGGTTACCTCTCCTTTGTTGCCCCACGACAGGCCCGTCTCTTTCCAAGATGTGAGCCGCGTAGGGGGTCCGGACCGGAACTCGGGGGCTGCGACCCACTCAGGGTCGCGCGGCTCGGTGATGTAAAACCACCCCGATTGCCACCCCTTCAGGGTCTCCACAAAGGAGCCCTCGAGCCATAGGACGTTGGCCATCTTGCCCGCCATGGCACCTCTGCACTCCGCCTGGTTGCCGCACACCACCTTTGGCTTGACGTTGAAGGTCTTGAGCCATAGGCCGAAATGGGGGCGGATGCATAGGAGAGCCTCGCACACGACGATAAACGCCGAGATGTTGAGGACGAAGTTCGGGGCCAAATCGTGGAAATCCAGGCCGTAGTAGAACACGAGCCCCCGGACGAATGGGTGGAGAGGAAAGCCCAGTCCGCGGAGGAAGTGGGGAAGGAACACTACCCTCTCATGGGGCCTTGGGGTGGGGAGGAGCTGCCCCTCTTCGGGAAGCCGGTGCGCGATGTCGTTGGACAAGTATCCGGCCTTCCTTAGTTTTTTGATGTGCCCCTCCATGACGGAGGAGACCATCCACTTGCCTCCCGCTCCGAACATGGCTGGAGAAGGTCGAGGTGGGAAGTGCGGACTTGGGCGCTGGAGCTCGAGTGCGTGGAAAATGGATAGGCAAAGGAGGAAGAAGGCGTAGGTGAAAAGGTGGATCCTTATCCCCTTATATGGGCGGATGCGGCTATGCGTCCCCACCAGCCTGATAAAACTCGCTTATCTCCCAAGCGCCGTAATCAATGGCGCGGTTGGGTTACCCACGTCCGTATTGATGAGAATCCCGTAAATAAAGGGGACACGATCTCCGCTTTGACAAGACGTGCCAAGGAAACCGCCTCGCAAAACGCGCTGAGGTGGGGGAGTAAAAACGATTTGAATAAAGGCTTGGCCGTAATGTGATGTCATGCTACGGAATACGTCAGCAGATTAGATTCGTGTAAATATTATTCTATCCATGGCAATATGTGGAAACTTATTTTGTAGAGCTGGACACTGTCTTTTGTGTTCAAAATCTTCTATGAAGTACTTGGAGGAGGAACCCGCCATGCAATGCCGAAGACAATCTGCGCGCCGGACTCGTCGTCATTGAAGCCTGGTTCAGGGACTATGAAGATACAAGATTGAAGACTTCGTCCCGTGTCCGGAAGGGACTTTCCTTGGCGTGGAAGGTAAGCTTGCCGATACGGATATGTAGATCTCCTACCATTGTAACCGACTCTGTGTAACCCTAGCCCTCTCCGGTGTCTATATACACCGGAGGGTTTTAGTCCGTAGGACAGAACAACAATCATACCATAGGCTAGCTTCTAGGGTTTAGCCTCCTTGATCTCGTGGTAGATCTACTCTTGTACTACCTATATCATCAATATTAATCAAGCAGGACGTAGGGTTTTACCTCCATCAAGAGGGCCCGAACCTGGGTAAAACATCGTGTCCCTTGTCTCCTGTTACCATCCGCCTAGACGCACAGTTCGGGACCCCCTACCCGAGATCCGCTGGTTTTGACACCGACAACGGGGATGGCGCGATAGGGGCGGCGACGGCGCGGGACGGGGCTGCGGCAGAGAGAAGTGGGAGATGAGAAACTGAAATTTTTCGAAGTGTTTCTTATATAGGGGACACCTTTAGTACCGGTTGGAGCCACCAACCGGTACTAAAGGCCTGTTTTGGCCAGGCCAAGCGGCGGGAAGGGCAGACCTTTAGTACCGGGTGGTGGCTGGAATCGGTACTAAAGACCCACCCTTTAGTACCGGTTCCAGCCACCAACCGGTACTAAAGGTGGTGCGCTGGCGCAGGTGCGGTGCGGCAAGTTTAGTCCCACCTCGCTAGCCGAGGGGCGCCCGCACTGGTTTATAAGCCCCAGTGCGGTAGCTCTCTCGAGCTCCTCTCTTAAGTAGGCCTTCCGGGCCTATGTCTGCTGTTATGCCCTGATGGGCCTATTGGGCTAGCGGGCCTGCATCCTGGCCCAATTACAATTTGGGTTTCTAGTCGTATGCAGGCCGCTGTGGCCCAGTAGGTGGGCTTTTTTCATTTAGTTTTTTCTTTTCTGCTTTATTTATTTATTTATATTTATTTTTAGTTGTTTTTTGTTGTATTGAGAGTTTCTTTATGAATATTTTTGCTTTAGGTACAAAAATTAGAAACTTTCTGTTAGTGCTGGTAGATTTCAAATTTGAATAGTTTAAATTTTGAATTATTTGAAATTTATGTGAATCACTAGTTTGTGAATAACTTAACTTTAAAAATCAGTAAAGGCATGAAAGAATTTGTTTGCACATAAAATTTCTTCGCGTTTCAAATGCCAAAACACATAACTACCCTAACTATTACAGAGATTCCCTCCTGGGTGTGAAACACAGAAGAAAGTGATGATAGTGAAGCCGATCACATCCCAGATCTTTGGGTGTGAAACTTTTTCTTCGCGTGTGTCCCTTTGCGCCGTAACCATGGAAAATCTTCATCATTTAACGGGATGCTCGGGTCAATATTCACTGTGAATGGAGCAATTTCATCAAATTTTTCATAATCTTCTGACATGTCTGTCTTATCATCCACTCCCGTGATGTTTCTCTTCCCAGAAAGAACTATGTGCCGCTTTGGCTCATCGTACGATGCATTCGCTTCCTTATCTTTTCTTTTTCTCGGCTTGCTAGACATGTCCTTCACATAGAAAACCTGTGCCACATCATTGGCTAGTACGGATGGTTCGTATGCATACGCAAGATTGTTGAGATCCACTGTTGTCATTCCGTACTGCGGGTCTTCCGTTACCCTGCCTCGTGTCATATTGACCCATTTGCACCGAAACAAAGGGACCTTCAAACCACGTCGATAGTCAAGTTCCCATATGTCCTGTATATAACCATAATATGTTTCCTTTCCCGTCTTGGTTTCTGCATCAAAGCGGACACCACTATTTTGGTTGGTGCTCTTCTTATCTTGGGCGATCGTGTAAAATGTATTACCATTTATCTCGTACCCTTTGAAAGTCATTATATTCGAAGATGGTAACTGGGACAGCAAGTACAAGTCATCTTCAATAGAGGCGTCATGCATGGTACATGTCTGCAACCAGCTGGTGAAACTCCTGGTTTGTTCACGTGTAATCCAGTCATCAGACCGCTCCGGGTGTTTGGAGCGTAGCAAATTCTTGTGTTCATCCATATACGGAGCCACCAAGGCGGAATTATGTAGAACTGTGTAGTGTGCTTCAGCGAGAGAATGTCCGTCCATACATATTATTTGTTCCCCTCCTAGCGTGCCTTTTCCATCCAGTCTGCCCTTATGCCGCGATTCAGGAACACCAATCGGCTTAAGGTCAGGAATAAAGTCAATACAAAACTCAATAACCTCCTCATTTTCATGACCCTTGGAGATGCTTCCTTCTGGCCTAGCACGGTTATGAACATGTTTCTTTAAGACTCCCATGAACCTCTCAAAGGGGAACATATTGTGTAGAAATACAGGACCCAAAACGTTAATCTCTTCACATAGGTGAACTAGGACGTGTGTCATGATGTTGAAGAAGGATGGTGGGAGCACCAACTCGAAACTGACAAGACATTGCACCAAATCATTCTCTAACCTTGGTATGATTTCTGGGTCGATTACCTTCTGAAGATTGCATTGAGAAATGCACATAGCTTCACAATGGCTAATCGAACGTTTTCCGGTAGAAGCCCCCTTAATGCAACTGGAAGCAGTTGCGTCATAATCACGTGGCAGTCATGATACTTTAGGTTCTGGAACTTTTTCTCTGCCATGTTTGTTATTCCCTTTATATTCGACGAGAAGCCAGACGGTACCTTAATACTGAGCAGGCATTCAAAGAAGATTTCCTTCTCTTCTTTGGTAAGAGCGTAGCTTGCATGACCCTGATGTATGCCGTCTTTTCCGTTCATACGTTGCTGGTCCTCCCGTGCTTCAGGTGTATCTTTTGTCTTCCCATACACGCCCAAGAAGCCAAGCAGGGTCACACAAAGATTCTTCATCACGTGCATCACGTTGATTGCAGAGCGGACCTCTAGGTCTTTCCAATAGGGCAGGTCCCAAAATATAGATTTCTTCTTCCACATGGGTGCACGTCCGTCAGCGTCATTCGGAACAGGTTGTCCACCAGGACCCTTTCCAAAGACCACCTTCAAATCCTTGACCATATCATGTACATCAGCACCAGTACGGTGGCGAGGCTTCGTCCGGTGATCCGCCTCCTTTGAAATGCTTGCCTTTCTTTCTTACGGGATGCCTGCTCGGAAGAAATCGACGATGTCCCAGGTACACATTCTTCTTACAATTAGCCAAATATAGTCGGTATCGTCCAAATAGTGCGTGCATGCGCGGTATCCCTTGTTTGTCTGTCCTGAAAGGTTACTGAGAGCAGGCCAATCATTGATGGTCACGAACAGCAATGTCTTTAGGTCAAATTCTTCCCCCATGTGCTCATCCCACACACGTACACATGTTGCATTCCACAGTTGTAAGAGTTCTTCAACTAATGGCCTTAGGTACACATCAATGTCGTTGCCGGGTTGCTTAGGGCCTTGGATGAGCACTGGCATCATCATGAACTTCCGCTTCATGCACGACCAAGGAGGAAGGTTATACAAACATAGAGTCACAGGCCAGATGCTATGGTTGCTGCTCTGCTCCCCAAAAGGATTAATGCCATCTGCGCTTAGACCAAACCATACGTTCCTTGCGTCATCTGCAAACTCCTTCCCGTACTTTCTTTCGATTTTTCTCCACTGCGACCCGTCAGCGGGTACTCTCAACTTTCCGTCTTTCTTACGGTCTTCTCTGTGCCATCGCATCGCCTTGGCATGCTCTTTGATTTGGAACAAACGTCTCAACCGTGGTATTATAGGAGCATACCACACACCTTGGCAGGAATCTTCTTCCTGGGGCGCTCGCGCCCGACATCACCAGGGTCATCGCGGCTGATCTTATAGCGCAATGCACCGCCTATCGGGCAAGCGTTCAAATCCTCGTACTCACCGCGGTAGAGGATGCAATCATTAGGGCATGCATGTATCTTCTGCACCTCTAACCCTAGAGGGCAGACATCCTTCTTTGCTTCATACGTACTCTCGGGCAATTCGTTGTCCTTTGGAAGCATATCCTTTATCATTACCAGCAACTTTCCAAATCCCTTGTCAGATACACCATTCTCTGCCTTCCATTGCAGCAATTCCAGTGTGGTGCCCAACTTTTTCTT
Organism: Aegilops umbellulata; assembly: GCA_032464435.1. Lineage (NCBI taxonomy): Eukaryota > Viridiplantae > Streptophyta > Magnoliopsida > Poales > Poaceae > Aegilops > Aegilops umbellulata. Next base: position 558,740,531 of record CP136060.1, read on the forward strand.
GTCACCTACGCAATTCGGGTACAACAATTTTTTGTGATCCTCTAACATGCACTGCAACTTCTTCTTCTCCAAATCACTTGCGCAGTTTCTCTTTGCATCGGCAATGGCCCGACCTAGATCATCAACGGGCTCATCTGATGCCTCTTCTTCAGCTTCTTCCCGCATTGCCGGCTCAGCTTCTTCCCGCATTACCGGCTCAGCTTCTTTCCCCATTGTTGTATCATCGTATTCAGGGAACCCATGGCCAAGATAGCTGTCGTCGTCCTCTTCTTCTTCATTGTCTTCCATCATAACCCCTCTTTCTCCGTGCTTGGTCCAAACATTATAGTGGGGCATGAAACCGGACTCAAACAGGTGGACGTGAATTGTTCTTGACGTAGAGTAATTGTGACCATTCTTACAGCCAGCACATGGACAAGGCATAAAACTATCCGCCCGCTTGTTTGCCTCAGCCGCAAGCAGAAAAGTATGCACGCCATTAATGAACTCGGGAGAGCATCGGTCATCGTACATCCATTGCTGGCTCATCTTCAATACACAGCACCGAAAACACCAAATTAATACAATACATAAAGTTCATACAACACTTAAATGCAACAAATAAATAACTCTCTAGCTAAAGCATTTAAATGCAACAACAAATGCGATCAAGATCGCAACTAAGGTAACAATTGATCCAATAGCATAATGATACCAAGCCTCACTATCAATGGCATATTTTCTAATCTTTCTAATCTTCAAGCGCATTTTCTCCATCTTGATCTTGTGATCATCGACGACATCGGCAACATGCAACGCCAATTCCATCTTCTCCCCCTCAATTCTTTTCAATTTTTCTTTCAAATGCTCGTTTTCTCTTTCAACTAAATTTAACCTCTCGACAATAGGGTCGGATGGAATTTCCGGTTCACATACCTCCTAGATAAAAATATCTATGTCAACTTGATGGGCATAATTTGTCATAAACACGAAATGCAACAAATAGTTTTAAAAGAGAATATACCACATCCGAATCATAACAAGGACGAGGGCTGATGGGGACGGATATCAAAACCATGGCACTATGTATAACAAACAACATACGGGTAAGATAATTATACGAGTAACTATATATCCAAATCACACAAACATCAATTTTTTATATAAAATTTCATGAACAAGAGGCTCACCACAAGGTGGTGCCGGCGACGGGATGGTCCGGGCGATCAACGGTGGTTACGACGGGGATTTAGAAGGCACTAAGTAAACCACACCTACATATGCAAACTAAGTGTTATTTTGACCTCAATTTGCATATAAATCAAATACTACCACATATAATTCCTCCCAAATTACTAAAACCCACAATTAATCACTATATAAAGCAATGCAAGAGCTAATCTAGCAATGAGAGATGAAAGGACAAAGTTGCTAACCTTTGTGATCATTTGAATGGATGGGGGCCTGCAAATCTTGACAAATTTGGGGCAAATTTTGTGATGAACTCGAGAAGAAGAAGGAAAGAACAGAGGAGAGGGAGAGGGGAAAGGGGGAAGAACAGAGTGCTGGTGGACGAAGGGTTTATATAGGACGACCTTTAGTACCGGTTCGTGCCACGAACCGGTACTAAAGGTGTTGGAGGGGCCCCACTCTGACAACATCCTGCCACCACTTCCATTAGTACCGGTTCGTGGTACGAACCGGTGCTAAAGGTTCGCCACGAACCGGTACTAAAGAGTTCCTCCTGCCTAGCCGTTGGAACCGGCACTAATGGACACATTAGTGCCGGTTCTGTTACAAACCGGGACTAGTGTGTCTCACATTTGACCCTTTTTCTACTAGTGGGCAACCAAGGATGGCAGCTCCAACTAGTGCTAGACCGAAGAGATGGCTAGCCCCGCTATCAGGCAATGCGAAGTTCAACGTCGACGCGGCTGTAGCCAGATATGGTGGATCGGTTGGGGTCATACGCAAAGACGACAGCGGTATGTTCATTGGAGCGTCGACTCTTTCCTTCAGACACATTGTGAATCCCCCGACTTTGGAAGCTCTCGCCATCAGAGAAGCGCTCGCTTTGGCTGATGACCTCTATTTGAGACGCATTCAAATCGCATCGGGCTGCAAAACGATGGTACAAGACATACATAAGGAGAATTTGGCGAGCTATGGAGCAGTCATTCATGAAATAGTAGATCACTCTTTAGCTTTTGATTTTTGTAATTTCAGTCATGAGTTTAGGAGCTCAAACTTTGAAGCTCACAACTTAGCGAAACATACTTTATCTCTCGGTGGTGGCCGCCATGTTTGGTTAGGACATCCCGGGAATTTACCATCCGTCCCTGTAAACATTGTGCCGAATCATTAAAAGCTACGCGACGTTGCCTAAAAAAAGATTAATTTCTCAGAAAAAAATGTAGGGGGATGATTCAAAACAAAAAAAACTCAGGGGCCTCTGCTTTGTTTTTAGTTGGCTGGCTTGCGGCATAAACATAAGTAACCGGGAGAAAAGATCGTACTCCTACATAAATTCAGTTTCGGTAAATACAGTAGTATGGTAAGTATGTTAATTAGGTCAGGTGATTAATTAGTGAATTTTTTAGGGTAGATTTATTAGTGAATTATTAGTGCCGTGTCGGACGTGTCCGAGTATAGCTAGAAGTCAAAAGTAGTAGTACGAGTTACCTTAGCAATGAATTTGAGTCAGCTTCCGTAGTTTTGGTCCGTGAAGGAGTAGGTTTAGGTGGTCTTTTGTTCGGCTACATGTGCCTATATAAGCACAGAATATGTAACCCGAAAACTATACCGTGAGATATTCATCACAAACAAAGAAAAAGAACAGGCACCTTCGGCAAAAAAAAGTTCTTCCAGATTGTATTTTCTTCGTATATGATCGATCCCGTTGGTGAATCGTAACACAGACTTCGAACCGACTGCTTCGTCATGTCTTCGTTCGCCGGCTTAACCGTTGTTGCCAACGGCAAGCGTTGCCCCGACTGGACCCCCGACACCGGCGCCACAGACGGCAGCGGGTACCACCTGCTTCTAATCCAGGACTACTCACGCACCAGAAGACAGGTCACAACCGGCGAGCACATCAGCTCTCATCCTTTCACGGTCGGGGGCCACCGGTGGTCCGTGCGGTACTACCCCAACGGCGACAAGCCCGACTGCGCCGACTTCGTCTCCCTCTACGTCGACCTCCTCGACGACACCTTCGAGAAGCCCATCGACGTGCAGTTCGATTTCAGCTTTGTCGACCCGGCAGAGAAGCACAAGAAGCCGGCAAACATAGGTGAGTCCGTACCGGACGTATTCTCCCAAGTAAATTCTTCCTGGTGTCAGGAGAAGTTCATCGAAAAAGACGCCGTCGAGCGGTGGGCGAAACATATGGGCAATTGTATTGCCATCCGGTGCGACATCGTCGTGCTCCGTGACCACGCCGAGCTGGTCCTACCGGACATTGGCCAGCACCTTCACCATCTCCTTGAGACCGAGTTGGGCGCCGACGTGAGATTCGAAGTCGGCGGCGAGTTGTTCGCCGCGCACCGCTACATTCTTGCTGCCCGGTCATCCGTCTTCAGGGCGCAGCTCTTCGGGCCCATGAAGGAGGGCGCTACTACCATGCCTGGTGCCATAGTGATCGAAGACATGAAGGCAAATGTGTACAGGGCTATGCTCAGCTTCATCTACACTGACTCTTTGCCAACGATGGAGAAGGCGGAGGAAGACGAGGACCGTGTAATGTGGCTGCAGGACCTACTCGTGGCGGCGGACAGATACGATCTGCAGCGGCTCAAGTTCTTGTGCGAGGAGAAACTATCAGAGCACATCTGCGTGAGCACAGTGGCATCCACTCTCGCGCTAGCAGAGCGGCACCATTGCCGCATGCTCAAGGAAGCGTGCTTCCAGCTTCTCCAAGTCCAAACCCTCTCGTGCTTGCAGGAAGTGATGGCGTCTAGCGGCTGGGAGCATATAGTCACGGCGTACCCATCGGTTTTGAACGAGCTCATTGCCAAGCTTATATCGTTGAATCAGAAGTAACAATTGTCCCTATGTATATGCTACACAAGTATACATGACCTTAGAACTGAAGTAACACTCTCATCTATACATGGGACGCTCTTGACACTACCGGAACAGGGCCCTGTGCCGACGGCCATATATATGCCGATGGCCCCCGTCGGCCCAATCTGGGCTATGCCGACAGCCAAGCCCAGGCCGTCGGCGTAAAAAAGCCGTCGGGCTATCCCGAGCTATGCCGACGGCCCCCGTCGGCCCAGATGAGCCGTCGGCGTATCCCAAGCTACGCCTACAGCAGCCGTCGGCATACATGTGCCGTCGGCATAGTTGCGGGCCCGGCGATCCGGCTCGTACCGTGCGGCTAACGGCGTCCGATCTATGCCGACGGCCGAGACGGGAGGCCGTCGGCATATATGCGTTTACCACCTCACCGATCCGAGGCGCACCGACCACCGTCTATGCCGACGGCTGCCGTCGGCATAGATGCCACATCATCGATCCGCGACGCGCCGGCCATTTGCCCTAGCCGCAGCTATGCCGACGGTTTTGCCGTCGGCATAGTTTTTTTTTCTTTTTTTTCATAGCTATATTTTATGTTTTCTTAAATATTATTATTTGACTAACTTACATATAGTACGTGTTAATAAGCATACATACATTATTTTTTGGTTCTGTACAGAGCGGTGTGACCCCCTCACGAACGGTGCCGCCGCCAGCCGACACCTGGAATGGGGAACAGCCGCATCGGGTCAATACGAAGGGGACTTTGCTCCCGAGTGTTTATATATATATATATATCAGATGACCTACCACAACCGGGTGGTGTTGTGGCATGTCCGAAGAGGCGGCACGCGTCTCCGGTGCGTGGCCCCCCTCACGGACGGCGCCGCCGCCGGCACCTGGAGGGGGAGAACTGCCGCGTCGGGTCTACAGGAAGTGGATTTAGCTGTGGCCGGATGTTGCTCCCCGGTGTCCCTCTGTGCTGACCTGACACAACCGGGTGGAGAGGCCCACTGGTAAAAGCCCGTCCGTGGGAAGTCAAAGGGCTAGATCTCGTGGTCAACCGCTACAGGGTTAGGCGGGACGGGCCCCTGGGGGGGGGGTAGCAATGCCACTGGAGCGTCGCACCGGCCCCTCATACATGCGGGGTGGTGTGGTGGCATGTCCGAAGAGGCGGCACACGTCTCCGGGGTGTGCCCTCCCCCTCACGGACGGCGCCGCCGCCGGCACCTAGAGGGGGGAAACGGACGCGTCGGGTCTACACGGAGGGGATCTTGGTGTGGGTCTGGCCCGGATGTTGCTCCAAAGTGTTCCTATGGGCTGACCTAACACAACCGGGTGGGGAGGTCCACTGGTCAAAGCCCGTCCGTGCAAAGTCAAAGGGCTAGATCCCGTGGTCAAACGCTACAGGGTTAGACGGGACGGGGACCCTGGGGGGTAGCAATGCCACCGGAGCGTCGCACCGGGCCCTCATACATGCGGGGTGGTGTGGTGGCACGTCCGAAGAGGTGGCACACGTCTCCGGGGTGTGCCCCCCTCACGGACGGCGCCGCCGCTGGCACCTGGAGGGGGGAAACGGACACGCCGGGTCTACACGGAGGGGATCTTGCTGTGGGTCTGGCCCGGTTGTTGCTCCAAAGTGTTCCTATGGGCTGACCTAACACAACCGGGTGGGGAGGTCCGCTGGTCGAAGCCCGTCCGTGCAAAGTCAAAGGGCTAGATTTCTGTGGTCAAACGCTACAGGGTTAGGCGGGACGGGGGCCCTGGGGGGTAGCAATGCCACCGGAGCATCGCACCGGGCCCTCATACATGCGTGGTGTGGTGGCATGTCCGAAGAGGCGGCACGCGTCTCCGGGGCGTGGCCCCCCCTCACGGACGGCTATGACACGGTAGTAGACGTTCTGCGGTAACGATGCGGCGTGAATATTATTAAATACTCGGAGCGCGATAAAATCATGAATTTTTTTTTGCACGACGTGGGCACATGTGCTATAGGAACGATGGTATTTTTTCATTATTTTTGGTGATGGAGAAGTATCCGAAAAATTCCCTCTACGCGGATTGCCCTTCGCGCGTCTACGGCTGTGGCATGCGGCCTCCGGGGGCTAGCATGCCACCAAATCTTGCGTAGGCGGCCTCTCACAAGTATATAAGTGTTGTGGCGGTTGCAAACGCGTGGCAAAGGTGTCCGGGGTGTGCCCCCCCTCACGGACGGCGCCGCCGCCGGCACCTGGAGGGGGGAAACGGACGCGCCGGGTCTACACGGAGGGGATCTTGCTGTGGGTCTGGCCCGGTTGTTGCTCCAAAGTGTTCCTATGGGCTGACCTAACACAACCGGGTGGGGAGGTCCGCTGGTCGAAGCCCGTTCGTGCAAAGTCAAAGGGCTAGATCCCGTGGTCAAACGCTACAGGGTTAGGCGGGACGGGGGCCCTGGGGGGGGGGGGTAGCAATGCCACCGGAGCGTCGTACCGGGCCCTCATACATGCGGGGTGGTGTGGTGGCATGTCCGAAGAGGCGGCACGCGTCTCCGGGGCGTGCCCCCCTCACGGACGGCGATGACACGGTAGTAGACGTTCTGCGGCCATAGCGGATTGCCCTTCGCGCGTCTACGGCTGTGACCGGCGGCCTCCGGGGCCTCTGAGGATGTAGATGTGGGTCCGCCGCCGCCGCCGCCCCCACCCCAACCCCCACCGTCGACGACCCCCCTCCCCCTTCACTCAGCTGACCTACTAAGCTCCACATCGAGCAGGCGAGTCGGCGGCCATGCGCTCCCAGACCCGCGACCAGGCCACGGCCTCGGTGGACGAAGCTGCTCGAGATCGGCGCCTCCCCTCCCCTTTGTGTGGTTCAGGGAGAGGAGAGGGCCAAGCGGTTAAAAAACATTAAAAATCCGTATGAAATAATAATACATAAAAAAGGAAATATATAACTATAAAAAACATTAAAAAATCTATATGAAAAAAAAAACATAAAGAAGGAAAAATATGAACTACTAAAAACATTTAAAAAATGGAAAATATGAACTACTAAAAACATTTAAAAAATGAAAAATATAACTATGCCGACGGCAAAGCCGTCGGCATAGCTGCGGCCATAGGGGACTTGTCACGCGGATCGGTGACGTGGCAACTATGCCGACGACAGCCGTCGGCTTAGTTTGCCTTATCCCCTCGCGTCGCCCCTCATCCACACTCAATCTCTCCCAGCTCCCCGCGACCCAGCCCCCTGCTGCCGTCGCCGCACTCGCCCCCTGCCGCCGCCGCCGCACTCGCCCCCGCCCCTGCCGCCGCTGCCGCACTCGCCCCCTGTCGCCGCCGCCACACTCGCCCCCTGCCTCGCCCGTGCCCCCTGCCGCCCCCACCCGCATCGCCGCCGTCCCATCCCACCGCACCCGCTCCTGCCGTCGCTCCTCCCTCGCTCCAGCCGGCGCCGGCCTCGCTCTAGCCGCCCCCGCTCCAGCCGCCCCGCCCCTCCCTCGCTCCAGCCGCCCCTCCCTCCTCGACCCCGGCCCTCCCTGCGTGGACGCCGCCCCGGCCGGCCCACAGCCTAGCCTGGCCGGCCCCCTGCTGGTCCGATTGGCCGGCCCCTCCGGCGACCGCCCCCTGCCTCTCCGGTGGTCGTCCCCTGCCCTGACCGGCCGCCCCCCTGCTCCGGTGGTCGCCCCCTCATCCGTAGGTAAGAACTTTTTTTAACTTTTTTTGTGTAGTAATGTTGTAGATGAATGCATATATATATATAGTAATAGATGATTAGATAGATGGATGTTAGATAGATGAATGAAATGAAAGAGAGTATAAAAGTGAAAAAAATTAAGTGCACAATGTGAGATAGATAGATGGTAGATGAATGGATATTTGTGTAGTTTTATTATGTTTTTAGATACATACTCAATATTATAGATATATGTATTGTGAAGATGAGATGAGAGGGAAGAGTAAATTTTTTGAGACGAAACATGATTTTTTTTCATAGTTAAAAGTATCAATGCTTAATGTGATGTGATGACCTAAATTTTTTTTCACTCGGTGTAATTAACAGGATTTGTGGTGTTCCATCTTCGTGGAGTGATTGTCGACGTTGGAGGTGTTGGTTCACGATCGTCCGTCTCCTTTGGTCGACTACATCGGAGGGTGAGCAACAATTCCATGACCTCGTCCACTTTTTTTCCATGTCACTAGATTAAATTTTCAAATCAAGTCGCGTAACCTAGGTCTCCCGTCCGAAAGGGTTGCATCGATAAATATGCATTCAATTGCATATTTATCACCGCAACTCTTTCGGATTGTCCAGCGCTTTCCACGGACAGCCCGATGATGTGTAGATTGGGTACGTTGTTCATGCTCTACCCCGTTCCGAGACAGGATTTCGGCGGCGCCTCCCTGTTGTTCTCCGGATGCACATTCTCTCGGCATTTTGCCGAGACGTGTATTTGGAGAACAGCGGGGAGGTGCTGCCGAAATTTTATCTCGGAATGGGGTAGAGCATGGACAACGTACTCAATCTACACATTCTCGGGTGGGATTAGGACCCATCTTTACCTATTAGAGATGTAGGTGGATTAAATGTCGTTTCTCGTCAACCTTGTAAAAAATAAAATATTGATGTGAGTAATTTAAATGAATCCTTAATTTTGTTGTGTGGCTTCCAATAAAGCAGAGATGGCAGATAATCAGTGGATGTATAGTGGGTTTATCCGTCGGAATCAAGTAACAGCAGAGTGGGTCGAGAAAACTGATGTGTTTTTGAAAGAGATATTCCGTAGTCCAATGAGGATGGTGCCAGAATGCCCGTGTGCCAGATGTAAGATGCGTATCCGCAGAGATAAGAGTGAGATGACTAGGCACCTTCGCACGCATGGATTTGTGCCCAACTTTAATATGCCGATAAACTTTGCCCAGCGGGACCGTGGTAGAGAGGATGTGATACGACAACGCGTCGCTGGTTATGAGGACGATGGGGTTAGAGACATGCTAGATGATGTCTTTGCTGCACAGCCGACACCTCCGTCACATTCAGTGAATGAACCGGAGGAGCCGGAGGAAACCGCAAAGGCCTTCCTGGAAATCTTGGCCTCGTCAAAGAAACCTCTCTATGAGGGTGCCAAGCTGTCTGTGCTGGATGCCATCTCGCAACTGATGGCAGTCAAGGCCGAGTACGGCTGTAGCCGAGGTTGCTTCGAAGCATTTCTGGGAGTATGGGCTAACAGCCTGCCTGAGGGCCATGAACTGCCGAAAACCATGTACGGTACGAAGAAAATCATGAAGGCGCTCTCGATGGACTATGAGAAAATACATGTTTGTCCAAAGAATTGCCTTTTGTTTAGGCATGAGTATGCGGATGACAAGTACTGTAGGAAGTGCGGTTCCTCTCGGTATATTGAGGTGGTCGATAAGCATGGTCAGAAGCAGCAGCTAAAAATCCCTGTGAAGTTTCTTCGGTATCTTGATTTTATAAAAAGACTGCAGCGCCATTTCATCACCGAGGAGTCTGCCAAAATGATGAAGTGGCACAAGGAAGGGAAAAGGTATAATCCAAAAAAAATTGTACATCCATCAGGAGGTGAAGCATGGAAGTCATTCGATATAGAGTACCCGGAGGAAGCAGCCGAGGCTGGGAATGTCAGAATTGCTATAACGGGTGATGGGTTCAATCCATATGGTATGTCGTCTAATGCATACAGCTGTTGGCCCGTATTTGTTATTCCGCTGAATCTCCCTCCCGGCGCCATAATGCAACGGAAGACCATGTTCCTGTCGCTTATAATTCCGGGGCCTGAATATCCGAGGAAGAATTTGGGTGTGTTTATGCAGCCGTTGGTGGATGATTTGCACCATTCTTGGTACTTCCCGAGGTTGACATACGACCGACATCTGCAGGAAAATTTCTTGATGAAAGTTTGGCTACAATATTGCATGCATGACTTTCCCGGTTATGCCTTGTTCTGCGGATGGTGTACAAGTGGAAAGATGCCTTGCCCAGTGTGCATGCAGGCCTTGACTTTCATTTGGCTGAAGAAGGGTGGCAAGTATGTTGCATTTGACTTGCATCGACAGTTCCTCCCTCCAGACCATCCTGATAGGGAAGACAAGAAGAACTTCACAAAAGGCAAAGTTGTCCATGAAGTAAACGAGATTCCAACGTTTTCTGGTGCGGATGTGCTTGCTCAGCTGAAAGCTCTTAAGCCTGCCGGTGAGGGGAAAGGCAAAGGCAAAGGCAAAGGCAAAGGCAAAGCCACAGGCGAAGATGAGGGCGAGGGCAAAGGAAAAGGGAAAGGGAAAAAATTTGAAGGTTATGGTGAGACTCACAACTGGACTCACATTACCCCCTTCACGCAGCTTCCCTATTTTAAGGACCTCAAACTTCCATACAACATAGACGTGATGCACACCGAAAAGAATGTCGCAGAGTCCCTTTTTCACACGATCCTCAACATTCCTGATAAGACAAAGGATAATGTTAATGCTAGAGTTGATCAACAGAATATTTGTGATAGACCACGTCTACACATGCAGCCTCCCACAGGCAGTCGAAAATCTTGGTTCAAGCCAGATGCTGACTTCGTACTTAAAAAGGATCATAAGATGGAGACATTGAAGTGGCTGAAACACGTCGTGAAGTTCACTGATGGTTATGCGTCGAATATAAGTAAGGGGGTCAATCTTTCAACGGGTAGAGTGACCGGGCTCAAGAGTCATGACTATCATGTATGGATTGAGCGGATTATGCCGGTGATGGTTCAGGGCTATGTTCCCGAGCGTGTCTGGCGTGTGCTTGCGGAGTTAAGACATTTCTTCCGCACGCTTTGTGCTAAAGAAGTATGTCCTGAGAAGATAAAAGAAATGCATAAGAAGGCGCCGGAGTTGATATGCAAGCTAGAGAAGATCTTCCCGCCAGGCTTCTTTACTCCGATGACACATCTCCTTTTGCACCTCCCGAACGAGGTATTGTTGGGGGGCCCTATGCAGAATCGTTGGCAGTACGGCCCTGAGAGACAGAACAAGCATCTGAGACAGAAATGTGGAAACAAAGCTAAGATTGAAGCTTCCATAGCTGAGGCAGTTATCCTAGAGGAGGTGGCAGACCTCAGGATAGCCTACTATCCGGACCATGTTCCCACGTTGCACAATAAGGTGTCTCGATACAATACAGAACAACCCAAGTATAAACCCAAGTTGCCTCTATTCATCGGGCAAGGTGGTAGGGCTGGATCCCCGAAACCTTATCTCATGCCACGAGATGAGTGGGAGGATGTCATGTTTTATATCTTGCACAACATCAAGGAAGTTGAGGATGAGTGGATGAGGTAATACCTTTGCACCATTCTTTTAGTCAATTCGTTATGTTCACTTTGCCTAGTTCTTATACCGCTTTTCTTATTGTAGTCGATTCGTTGAAGAAGAATGGACGGGAATGCTGCCTCCTTCTGAAGCGGAGGCACTTGCTCTTCTCCGAAAGGGTGCTGATGGAAGGAAAAATTTCGTTGTGTGGTTCATGGAGAAAGTAATTTTTCACACTTTGAATTAAACTCATGCACCCTATAATTTCAATTAAACTCATGAATCAAAGAGACATAATTATGCTTGAAAAGTTAAATGAAGACGCTGACGATGAGGAAGAGCCTCCACCTCCGTCAGACAACGAAGAAGATATGCGTGATAGTGATGATGAGACCGGTCCACAAATAGATTACAATAGTGATGATTCATATGGGTTCTAGAAAATGTAAGTTCTTTTAATGATCATTACAATAGTATGCTTAATGTGCTCTTCTGGTATTAATGTTTTTCCTGTATGCTTGTTTAATTGATATCCTTACTAATTGTTTATTCTCTTCTCAATGCAGGTTTGCTAATCATGGGCAAGTCCAGCGGCGCTAGTTTCCTCAGTAAATTTAAAGGACTTACTCGGAGTGGACGAGCCCACAAGGTTCCCTCCCGTCTACGCGAGGATGACACCTCACATGGAGGTGGAGGGGTCGGGGGAGGAGACCCTAGAGGAGGAGGCGGTGGGGGGAGAGCCCCTAGAGGAGGAGGAGGTGGGGGGAGAGGCAACCGGGGCAAAAAACTCCGGGCCTTGTCCGAAATAGGAGGGTCTTCTTCGATGCCCTCCTATACACAGGCACCTTCTGAGTCTGAGGAGGAGGAGTATGTTCCTGATGGCGAGGAGGAGGAGGCCGAGGAGGAGTGTGAGGAGGAGGAGGAGGAGGCCGAGGAGGAGAGTGAGGAGGAGGAGGCCGAGGAGGACGGGGAGGAGGGTGGAGGGGAGGTTGATCCCGCGTTGTGGGGTGACTTGCCACCAGGTGCTCTGCAGGGGTGGCTGCGTGGTAATGCCGGACTACCTACACCACCTTCTATCGAGGAGCACAAGTGGCTCATTGAACCTGCGGGGACAGAGTAAGTGCCTCTCAATCATATTTTCACCAGATGACAACATTTTCTTATTGTACACATGGCAATCATTTGATTCTTTTGCAGAAACTGGATCCTTCACGGAAAGGGTCGTAAACCGAACGGCCTTATCACTGTCCTGTTGAAGGAGTTTTGGCCTGGCCTATTCTGCCCGCGGCCAGACAGGGACCCGCATCAGCGGGTTTTGGCCACGAGCTGGGCCCACTACGAGGCTTGCAGCAACGCGGAGTACGGGACGGCCGCTAAGGCCGTGATCACCAAATTTTGGGTAAGTTCTCTTCTGAATCACTTGTCTTCAGTTTTGTTCATAGTTTATCATTGAATCACTCAACTCATGCCTTGTTTGCTTCTGGTTTATGCATGATTGCAGCAACTCTATAGAGTTCTTGACGAGCACAAGGCCAGAGCCGACGTGGTCTTGCTTGCGGCTGCGAAGAAGAAAGCTCGTCAGTTGCAGTACGAGGTGCGCTGGGTTGCCGTCTCGCAGTACTACCACTACTACCTGCACCAAAAGATGACCAAAACTCAAGCGCAGAAGCAACGACTTACCTTGAACAGGGAGCAGTTCCTGAAGGTAACTATTACTTCATTGTTTCAAGCAGTCAACTATATGTTTCTTGCTCACATGTCATGTGCTTCCAAAATTTGCATAGGTTGTTCCTCGTTGGTGCTATGGAAGGCATGACGGATGGGCGAGTTTGGTGGATAGGTGGATCGGCGCCGATGCAGAGTTTGCTGCCAAGAGCATCAAGGGCCGGGCTAACCGTGGAGAGGACGGGACACACGTCCAAGGAAACAGGAACCACTGGGGCTTCAAGGCCATCAAGGTATATCTATGTGCATAATGCATTTTTGTTCTTCTTTACCGTCATGTTCTTATGTATGGCTGACTTCTATTTGACGTTGTAGGAGGACAAGTTGAAAAGGCCGCTCTCAGACATGGAGTCATGGAAGCTGGCCCGCGAGCGGAGTCATCGCAAGGAGGGCGAGAGCCAGTACTACGGCAAGACCGAGGAGCACCTGGGGTCTTACATTCATAACTATCAGGAGTTGCATCCGGATGTTCCTGTTGCTGAGGTCGCCCAGTCTCAGATCGACGACATGGCGGTGGTGGCCATCCAGGGGAAGAAGAATGGCCGGTATCCGTGTTTCGACGGCTTGATCACTCCTTCGATCTCGTACACACAGCTTCGGCATACCAACCCGAGCCTGTTAGAGAGTACGGGGCGTTCACACACTCCCTTAGCCCGCCAGCATGCTGTAAGTACTTCCTCTTTATCTTTTTCTATCTAGCATTCTCAGTTTATTTTCAGCATTGCTCACTTAGAAACAACCTAAATTATGTAGGCATATAAGGAGTTTGTCGAGCATAGGAATCTCGAGGTGCGGGAGTACTTGAAACAAGTGAAGGCAAACGATGATTACAACCGTCAGATGATGACGGTTAGTTTTGCCCTCTTAAAACCAAGCTAAATTTTTGCACTTTCATTCCTTCTGATCTTCTAGTTTGCTTGTTTAACTAACATTCAGGCTATGTTGGCGTCTTGGACTAACCGCACGGATCCACCACAAATGGGACCCCCACCACCACCTGCGGGAGAACCCCCACACATGCCCATGTTCGATGAATGGGTGGCACTAGGCAGTGATGGTCCGGTTAGTACATTTGCCTAACTACTAGCAAACTAGTTCTCGTTCATGAAACACTATCATATCATATTAACCGTTAGAATCTTTTCTGAAACATGTAGGGGACCGGTGGCTCGACTCCTGCTCCGTCGACCCCAGTCACTCCGATCTGGCAGAGTGGTGGTGGTCGCGATGGCGGTTTTGGCGGAGGTGGTGGTGGTTTTGGCGGAGGAGGTGCTGGTTTTGGCGGAGGTGGTGGTGGTTATGGCGGAGGTGGTCTTTCTTGATGATTCCGTGCATATGGCTATCGTGCCATGCCTTTCATATTCGTACTTTTATCATGTTTCATGCCTTGCACTACTTTCATGTTCATGAACTTCCGTCGGTGATGAACTTGAGTATGTTTAGATGATGATGTTGAACTTGAGTATGTTTAGATGATGATGGTGAACTTGAGTATGTTTAGATGATGAATTGTCATATTTCTGCATAATTTCATATTGTTCTGTTTTGAAATGCTATCAAATGAATTGGAAAAGAGAAAACAGGGAAAATAAAAAAAATAAAAAAAACTATGCCTACAGCAAAGCCGTCGGCATAGATACGCCCAGGAGTTACCAGGGCTTGCCACGTGGGGCTATGCCGACGGCAAAGCCGTAGGCATAGATCCATCTATGCCGACGGCTTTGCCGTAGGCATATCCTTGCCACCAGGAGCACCACGGGCTGCCACGTGGCAGAGGTATGCCGACGGCAAAGCCGTCGGCATAGCTCTGCTACGTGGCATTGCCTGACTCGTCACCGCTTTTGACGGCGCCGTCCGTTGCCGTCAGACGGAAAACAGTGCCGACGGCTAAACTATGCCGACAGCTGACGTCAGGCCGTCGGCATAGGCCCCTATGCCGACGGCAAAACTATGCCGACGGTCTGACAAGAGTACGCTGACGACATCTACGCCGACGGGACTATGCCGACGGCAGCCGTCGGCATAGATCTATGCCGACGGCCCGTGGCCGTAGGCATAGCCCACGAATCCAGTAGTGTGATAGATTATAGAGCTGTCTAGAGTGTCTTGCTTCACCGTCATGTCATTTGCCTATATATGCTAGTAAATTTTTCTATACATATATTCTCTTTGTGCATTTATTTATAGATATTTCTGCAAAGCCGAATGATGCGCACCCAAAAGAATGAAGTCAATTATGTGCATTTACGATTATCTGGGCTAGAAAAGCATTCGGTCCATTCATTGACACGAACACACACGCAGAAACTGCTCACTGTTTTGGTGTTGAGATTGCGTTACATCACGATTGTTTGCGAGCTTCCTTTTTGTGAAAATTATTTGTTTTGTGTTTTTTTACATAGAGAGTGTATTAATCTCGAATTGAGACCAATTACACTTAGCCACTGCAACAACGTAATGTGGACAGCTAGTGTAGACATTAAGTATGCGCACAACCAAAAAAAAAGCTCCGTGTACTAGATCAGAGACTCGTAACAATAAGAAACAAATAACCACCATTGGCAACACCTAGAATGCAAAAATAGTTCTCGAAAATGATGCCTCCAAGATGGTAACAGTGCGTGTTGCCGTATCTAACCACAATAGTCAGATCAATGGTTTTCACCACGGAGAAGGTCTGAACAATCTCCAGACAATGCCTTCAACAAGGATTGTATGCAACATGAATAGAAGAATTGTCCATTCGCTTGGCAAGGGTTGTATAAAGGTCATGTTGGAACGTAAATTTTCATACTTGGAACTATGACAGATTATGACCTGTGGATTTTACACTATGTTTTTGGCTTGGCAGGATCCCACAATGAAACCAACGTAAACTTACTTTTCTACACAACATGGAGCGGGCATAAATTCTGGATGAATGGGTGCCAGAGGCTCGTGTTACAGAAGCGATGGAGGGAGGGTTTGTAAAATGGCTCTAGATTCATGTTAGTTATCACTCACATGTTGTTAGATCTCTTTGATGTCAGTTTTTCTCTGCATATTTTTTAAATATCTCTTTGCATGTCGTGTTGCAGATTCGACACAAAATAAACAACGGAGATGAGGTACATCCGGATATTTTCACGTTGGTCAGTGGTCCCGATGACAGGATCACGAAATACTCATCATGCATAGTGGATGGGATTCGATAGCACTATTGCCCGTGATAAGAATAAGAAAACACGAAATAGTTGGATCAAAATATCTTTCACACGTTGTGAAGGCAAAGAGGAGACTGCTCACTATGGATATGGAATCCTGAAGGACATTATTCGTTTAGAGTTCCATGGAAACAGGTCTGTGTTTCTATTTAAATATGACTGCTATAAGATGGGTATTGTTGGTGTATATGATGATGGACTTTTTAAGAGCATCAATGTGACAAGATTAGTGGTTGGCGGTGAGGATATGGTTTTGGCTTCTCAGGCCGAAAAGATCTTCTATTTGCCGGACCCAAAGAAAGGCTTGGGTTGGAATATTGTCCAAGAATACACCCATAGGCACAAGTTTGACGTTAGCGAAACTGAAGGTGTAAGATTTTGTGAAGATGCAAATCAAGCGCATGAACAATAGGCTAAAGTTGGGCCACAAAATGAAGGCACATCTGATGTACCTCCGTGT
Source organism: Aegilops umbellulata (assembly GCA_032464435.1). NCBI lineage: Eukaryota > Viridiplantae > Streptophyta > Magnoliopsida > Poales > Poaceae > Aegilops > Aegilops umbellulata. Next base: position 558,757,195 of record CP136060.1, read on the forward strand.
CGAGGTAAAGAACCAACCACTACTTTTATTGATGCTGATGTTGTAACAAATTGATGGAGATGAGTGAAGTAGAACTTGACAATCGAGAGGACCCATTGGACGAGACAATTATGCAGTACTGCAGTGACAATGAGGGTGATGCAGACAAAGATTACGATAGTGGTCAGGACTAGGTTTTTCCCACAAACCAGTTATCATCATGGTGTAATCACAAAACTTGATTTGGTACCTTGTCTGAAACTTTAAAACATTTATCATTATGGTGTAATCGCTAAACTTGATTTCTACTTTGTATGAAACTTATGTTATCTTCCTCATGGTGAATGAAACATGTGAGAATGCTTAATGCAACTCGTTCACTTATTTTGATCTAGTATTGAAGATCATTCCACATAGCTTGTTTTGAAAAAGAGACTAGCTCATTTCACTGCATATAATATATTTCATGCACATCAAACATGGTCTAGTTCAGAGAACCACACAAATATACCATTACAAAAGAGACTATGTCATTTCCTATGCTTTTCATCCATTCCGGGCGGGGACTTACATCATAACTAGTGCACCTTCGAGGTCAAAAACCTCTCCAAACCATGTGGAAAGAGTACCTTTGCGAAATGGTTAAGGACCAATTGGATCATAGAATGCCTCCCTTGATGAGAACTGCTGAAGATAGCGTGGGGTTTTTTCAACCGGTGAGTATTAGATGTGTCGGACGAGAAACGACAACAGTAATGGTTTCTGTGACGCCCCCGATTCAATCGTACACGCAAATGTGTATGATCAAGATCAGGGACTCACGGGAAGATATCACAACACAACTCTAGACACAAAATGAAATATTACAAGCTTCATATTACAAGCCAGGGGCCTCGAGGGCTCGAATACAAGCTCGATACACAAGAGTCAGCAGAAGCGACAATATCTGAGTACAGACATAAGGTTAGACAAGACTGCCTTAAGAAGGCAAACACAAACATCAACGATCGAAGAGGCAAGGCCTCTTGCCTGGGACCTCCTAACTACTCCTGGTCTTTGGCGGCCTCCGTGTAGTAGTATCCGTCGGTGGTGGCATCTGGCTCCAAGGATCCACCACCTGTTTGCAACAACCAGAAAGAAGAAAGAAGAGGGAAAGGGGGAGCAAAGCAACCGTGAGTACTCATCCAAAGTACCCGCAAGCATCAGATCTATACTAAATATGCATTGGTATCAAATGGAAGTGATGTGTCTGTGGACTGAACTGCAGAAAGCCAGAATAGAGGGGAAGGCCTAGCCTATCGAAGACTAGCACCTTCAAGCAGCTCCGAGCATCTTGCAGCATGTAGAAGAGTAACGAATAGCCGTTTATATTTATCAAGCATGTTGTAGCATTAAAGCCCAGAGATCCTTCCTCGACTCCCTGCGAGAAAGCAATCTCGGAGCCACATATCCATCACATATCAAGTATCCATTTCTAGTTGTATAAGATCAAGATACAAGTCTGAACGTCCATTACCGTGGACACGGTATTCGAATATATGTCTTCCTTGCAGGGGTGCACCACGTTACCCAACACGCTCGATCACTCTGGCCGGACACACTTTCCTGGGTCATGCCCGGCCTCGGAAGATCAACATGTCGCAGCCCTACCTAGGCTTAGCAGAGAGGTCCCCGCCGGTCTACATCCTAAGCAGTCCGGGGTCTGGGCCCATCGCCCGTTGCACTCCGGATCGTTGCGTGCAGGGCGATACAGGCCACCTCCACTGGGGCGCCGACCAGGCCGTGCCGCAATGCTGAACTGGACGTCTGACAAAGCTTCGGCTGATACCATGACGTCGAGGCCCATAACTATTCTCGCATGGTGGTTAGTGCGTAAAGGCCAAAGGCCAACTCAGAACAAATACCCAAGCCTGTTAGTGCATTATTAAAAAGAAGTGACGGCTGTCGGGACAAGTCCGGAGCTATCACCCCTCCTGGGTGATACCGATAAACAGCCAGCCGCCACCATCACATCGCATGGGTGCTCTCCGGGCCCGCCCGGCTTTCACAACGGTCTCAAGTAAAGTCATGGTAACCGTGTGTCCAGACATTAAGGGGAAAACCCAAGGAATCACCCCTGGTGGATTCCACTCAATGTAATCATCAAGGTGAACGTAAGAGGGACCACCCTCGAGGTTCACACTTCAGGTGTTGCACGACAGAGCCGTATCGGGAATGGTGAAAGAGGAAATCACCCTCGATGACCACGACCGAATAGCTACACTACAGAATTATCATCAGGAGTGCGTTATGAGGGATCACCCTCGTCACTCGATAGTAGCTCTGCAGAGTCGAGCAACAAAAAGGGGCGTGATGTGATGTGAGGTGTCGGGCTCTGGTCGTCGATCACGTTGATCGAGTCGTCGATGATGAAGCAGGGGCAACAAGGACAAGGTGGGGGTCATTGATGGATCTCTAACCAACCTATACTAAGCAGTTTAGGGTAAGCAGGTAGGTAACAATAGCATGTACAAAAGCAGGCTTTTCTTATAGGACGAGGTTTTTCTTAAGGGGATTTGTATACATTTTTACAGGACCAGCTGTTTTGCGGGATCTGGAATGGCCTTTTCTTTCGCCCAAAACCGTAAAATAGCGGTTATTTTACAGGACCAGGCCTTCTACGAATCTATTAGAGATGCTCTTAGGTGCATTGCAAAGTAGATTTTCTAAATTATTCTCCCTCTAAGACATTTTAGATCACTTGCAGGGAGTACCTTTTGTCAAACAGTGAGAATGACCTTCCTTGATTGTACAAAGACATGCTAGGTCCGTTTGCAATATTTTTGACTACCACTACCAGACTATCTTCTTTGTACACGTGAATTTTCACGTGCACGCTTACTAGTAGTTCAAAAAACAGTAGTTGAGAAAAGTGTACCAGACTATGCCAGACGGGTGCATCCATGCGCATGTAGTTTTAGCTAATTTCAATGCTTCTGCTACTTGCAATTTCCATCATTATCAATTAACATGAACATTTTCTTATGTTGTAAACATTTCTTAAAATTTGTCAACAATTCTGGAATAAAATTGTGTGTGGAAATTTTACATAGTTAAAATACATTTTTCAAAAGTGGTAACAAATTCCCAATTGATGAAAATTTTGAAATGTGTGAACAAAAAATTCAAGAAAGGGATTATTTTTAATCAAATTCTAGAATTTAAAAAATATAAACAATATTTGAAAATAAGAACATTCTGGTATTCCAAAGATTTTTTCAAGCTTTTGAATAGGTTTCGAGAATTATAATAAAGTTTTAAAAGGAGGGAAATGAATTAACGAGAAAAGAGAAGAAAAACGAAAAAATAGAAACTAAAAAATGCTTATTACCTAGAAAATAAAATATGTTTTCAAAAAATGTTTATAAAGTTTTAAAACATTCTTCAATTTTTAAAAATGTTTGTGTTTTCAAGTGATGCTCACAAATTTGAAAAGTGTTTGCATTTTAAAAAATGTTCTGAAATTTTAAAAATTGTTCAAGTTTAAAATAAAATGTTCGCAAATTTGAAAATTTGTTTGCACTTTAAGAAAAATTTTCACAATTCTGAAAAAATGTTCATAAATTTGAAAAAAATGTTCACAAAGTCAAAAAATGTTCGCATTTCAAAAAGAATTTCAAAGTTTGAAAAACATTTCGGAATTTTAAAAATGTCTGTGTTTCAAAAAACATTTTAAATTTTGAAAAACACATTAGCTACAATACCCCCTCGCTCGGTTCGCTACAGTTTCCTGCCCGGTTGTACAGTGCTGGTTTGGTCTGCTACAGTAAATCAATTCTTGTTGATAAGAAACTCTGCTAATGTATCACCAAATCTGGTCGTCTCAATATATAGTAGGCTACTTTTTTTTCTTCTGATTTTCAATCCCGGGCTACAATACACACTTACTAGTTACTACTAGGCCGGCCCATAGTGGACTCAGAACAAGTCAGGTCTCTATTTTTAGAGTGCGGATGATGTATTTTTAAGAAAGACCAGCCTACTCATTATTATGAAGGGTATGAAGAGATCTCCTTCGTTGATGTGTTTAAGGGTTATAAAGCAGAAATGCCTTATATTTTGGGACAGAGGGATTACTTGCCGCTGCTTTAGTACAATTTTGTACTAAAGTTGTACTAAACCAGCGGCAAGTAATATGGATAGGAGGAGTAAAGGAAGGGGTAAAACTGAAGTTTGCTCCACTATTTGCTTATGCCTAGATTTACTTGTGTTATTGCCACTTCGTTTGGAGTCTATCCCATCTCATGTCACATTGACCACTATATAATCCAAACATCTCAAAGATACAAGTTTCCAATTTTGGGTAATTTTGAGAAGACACTAAAATCAGCAACCGGGATGAATGGTACTAGCTACAAAATTTCCACGCTGTGGATGAACTCAACTTAAGCAACCGTAGATTCTTGAGATGGTTCGCTTTCTTCCTCCATTTCCCCGGTGATATCCTCGAGTGACATCCCTTTGGATTCCGGCAAGGCAAGAGTGAACATGACTCCAACCAGGTTGCACCCTGCGAGAAGTAGGAGAGAGCTCCGGATGCTCGTATGAGAATACTGGAACCAGAGAACACCGATGATGGCACCCCACTTACCCCCGGCAGCCGATATGCATGCCGTTGCACGTCGACCGCAGTCGCGTCGGGAATATCTCGGTGGGCAGGATGAAGGTGGTGGAGTTGGGGCCGAAGTTTGCGAAGAAGAGGATCAATGCATACATGATGGCGAAGCCTGTGTGCATGCTGGGTTTGGACCAGAACTTGTAGGGCGCGGCGAGCCCGATCATGAAGATGGTCATCATGGTGAACCCATGAGCTGGATCTTGATGCGGCCGATGCGGTCAACGAAGAGGACAGTGAGGAAGTACCCTGGCAGGGAACCGCCGACCACGATGATGGCCTGCGTGCGGGCTATATTGTAGGTCTGCTCGAGAGGGCTCATCTCGGCCGCGTCTCCAAACCAGCCGATGCCGTTGAAAATGTTCTTCATGAAGAGGTTGAGGGAGTAGAAGACGACATCGAGGACGAACCAGCACACGGTGGTTCCGGGGAGCTGGCGGCCATGCTTGTGAAGGAACTCCATGGAGAAGAGGCCGAACTCGTCCTGCTTGACGACGGCCTCCACGTCCATGTCCGACACGAAGTCGATGTTGAGGACTGCGGCCATGTCAGACGCCGCTAGCTTGAGGTTCTTGGCGATGAGCGCGGTGTAGCGCGCCGTCTCGGGCATCTTCATGCGCCAGTAGTAGGTGAGCAGGGCAGGAACGGCGCCGAGCATGAGTACTATGCGCCACACGTAGTCTGCTTGCCCGAGCTGGTCAGTATTGTACGCGGCCGTGTTCTTGAAGCTCGCAGAGAGCACCAGAACAACAGCCCCAGCAGCCAGGTTCCCAAGACCCTTTATGCAGAGCAAGCATAATAAGATAAGGATTAAAATATTAAAAAAGAAAGGCGCGTTGTAGATTAAAAATGAGATGCACCACAGGCTCCAAAAAATATTGTGATGGTTTTACATGCACACACCTGCATAGCGAAGACCGCTGCTATGAAGGCTCCGCGAGTCCTCTTGTTGGCATACTCAGACATGATGGTCGCCGAGAGCAGGTAGTCTCCGCCGATGCCGAAGCCGAGCCAGAAGCGGAAGAAGCACAACGTGGCCATGACGCACTTGGGCTCGTTATGGAAGGAGAGGCCGGACGCGAGCGAGCACACCACCGAGCCAGCTTGAGCGTGACGCCGTAGATCAGCTTTCGCCCCATCCTGTCACCGAGCCAGCCGAAGAAGAGCTGTCCCAGGACCGTGCCGCAGAGCGCCACGCCGCTGACGGCGCCGGCAACGTTACCGGGGACCCTGCCGTCCGCCTAGTGGTAGTAGATGCGGCCCAGGAGGTCGGCGATGAGGGAGACCGAGAACAGGTCGTAGGCGTTGGTGAAGAAGCCCATGCCGGCGATGATGATGGTGGTGAAGTGGTACAGCTGCGTCCCGGCGACGTCGAGGGCCTTGAGCACCTTGATCTGCTTGCGAGCCCGCCGCGTCTCGCATTTCACTGACGTCACCGCGTCCAGCACGCGGTACACCATGGCGCTCCCGACCCCATGGAGGTGGCAGAAGAGGGAGCTGCACGCGTGCCTCCTCGCAGGCCAGGTCGTGAGCGTGTCTCTGGGAAAAAAATTCCCCTGAAAAACCAAGTGCTTCGTGTTTGCCATATAAAGAAGTAGAAGTAAATAAAAATATGCTATTAGCATGCTATATCGTGCTATTAGCGAGGCATTGTACTAAGATTACGAGGGCGCCCCAGCCCACAGCTGCATAAGATCGACCTTACTTTCTCCGGAGAACATACAAAATTGACAACTTTGCTGACGAACTTGCTGCCGTTGCTATGCTTTGCTAGAAAAGGACAACGGCGACCGAATGAAGACGATGACAGTTGTTCCGTGAAATAAAAGGCGGACGGAAACAAGAAGATCAGAATATCAGATTAGTCATTCTTGATAAAGGTTGGTTTTATTCGAATGGATAACAAACACAATTAGTACAAACTCGCTCTCTGCATGATTAGGATGCAGACAACCAACAATAACGTGCGCTCACACACACAAAGAATTACACCGGCAAAGTGCAAAGTCACACAAGACCGCCTAGGCGGAGGAAAGTGAACAGAAAAAATCTAAGAAGCTATCAAAACAGTAATCGACGAACTACAACAACGACCATCCGCACCAACCATTTCTTGTGATCACAAAGACATCGCCAAAGGTTCTCCAACAACAACGCCTCCAAGAAAGAAATGTCATTTAAGTGCCACTATCTCCGGATCTCTAACCACCAAAAGTCAAATCCTGCGTGTTTACCTTGAAGATAAGGTCCTAGCAAACCCGAGCAATGCCTTCAACAAGGTAAAAACTCAAAAATCCTGCCATTGCTATGGGTATAACAAATTAGGTTCAAACCTGGGGTTTTCACCCTGGAGCTCGAGGCCGAGTTCTCGAGAGGCATTACCAAATCCAAACCATCATGTGTTGTCGCCACCATTTTCGGTAAGCCCAACAGCTATATGTATATCATAGTCTTGACGTGAGATGCCACACAAGTGAAGGCCATACCCGCACAAGCATACAGTCAAGCCACAACAAGTATTGGTTGCCACCGAAGGCTCAGAACGACGAAGGTCTCGCCGACGCACATGCGAGGAAAACTGGCGAGGGAAGAAGGTCACTGGCACCGCCAAAATCCCAATTGGGGACACTACAGTAGTGTCGTGGCATCCTCATGCTCCGCCATCCTCTTCTGTAATGACAGAGTTGGTCCGCAAAACACACTCGTAGTTGCTATTGGATATGAAAGCCAGCAGCACAGGGCCATGGTGCCATCCACATGTCCGAGTGCAGAGCCGCCTTGTTGGGATGCAGAAGGTCGCCGGTGCAATCCGTGTACCTGCAGATGGGATTGTGGCCACCGACACCTTACCACAAGAGATTGCCTGCCGGCTGGAAACACTGCCGCCACCGCTGCACAACCATACCCTCTAGCTCAAGTCGTCACTTATAGATTGCATCTCACTGGTTATGGTTATTGGGCAGAGATCTTCTCGCTGTCGCCTTGATCGTCTAGTGTCGGGACTTAGTCTGGCCACTGGTCTCTAGCAGTGGCCAGAGGAAGGGGTGATAGAGTGGTAGGATGATGCAGCTATCAAGGTAGTCGGAATCATGATTCTGAATCGGATTGGAGCGTTGATGGTAGGATTCATTATTGTTATCCATTTATATTGCCTAAGTGTGTTCTTCGTGTTATGAAAGTGTAATTTCCTGTTACATTAAACATTCCCCCCCTACACTAACTACATATACACTAATTAATACTCCTCCCATCTTAAAGCATGAGCATGTATTGTTTCATAGGGATAAACCTTTATCCAACACTTATCCTACAATGGGGTGATGTCAGCTCCTTAAAGATAATAAATGAAATGTTTGATAAGTTGGATGAGAGAGAATGAAGAAGACATTTTTTCTGGTGTGCCAACATGCCTTTATTTCACCCCACATTTTCTATTAGGATTTCTCTTTCTATAGGCATACATGCACAAGTTGTTAGATAACGCTGAGAGATAAGAGATAATCTTTTCTTATAAAAGATAATCTATTGTATACCATATTTTTACTACCATGTATAAACATATGGAACGTGAAGGAAAGACTCACTACTTGAACAACTTCTTCGCCGAGTGCGAGGAGGACTCGGCGAAGACCATTATCATCTCGACAAATGGTTTGCATCAGCATACCATACTCGACGTATCACCTTTCGGCAAAGTAGGCTTTGCCGAGTTCCTTCCATCATCTAGTCGGAAACACTTCCCCGTCATTGCACAAGTCCTTGTATTTCTTGGACAGAAGGAAGGTGTAGTTTTCATTTTTCTCAAACATTAGATTTATCGATTTTCACCGAGGCAGCAAAGCCAAAACGATGCAAATATAGACGAGACAATTTTTATTTGAAAAGGAGGTTAAAACCCCCAGCCTCTGCATCAACCGATGCATGCAGCCATCTTTATTAATTATTCAACAGGTCTGACAATAATTTACATCAAGCCACCCGAAGCCATCACTCACAGCTACAAACTCGATAATGTGGAGTGCTTTCACTTCCCATACCTAAAATCGGTGTCTTCGCCGATCTATCCACATAACATATCGAAACCTACATATGGTGCAGCATATCTAAATCATACATCACACATACGGTTTAGAAGACGCCATCATCATCGTCCCGCTGACCCCTCTTCAGGAAAGAGAGCCGCATTATCCTTGCCAGTCCGGCCACCTGTTGACGCCACCATGGTGCCCAACGACACCACCTCCCTGCGCGCGAACTGTTGAGCACGTCGCGGTCGCCGGCGGTACACGTCAGCACCATGCCGTCAAGTACCACCAGCCGTCACAGCTTGAAGTCTCTGGAAGATCTGTCGTGCGTAGCACCTGCCGAACAGGCATGACAAAGCGTAGCACCTATCGGCCAGGCATGACTTGACATCTCCACCGAGGCTCCGTGCAAGACGAAGCCGCTCCACCGCCTGCCTCTATATTCCAGCACAGCTCCACACACGTTGCTCCCTAGAAGGAAACGACACCGCAGTGCCGCCATCGCCAAATCTCGAAGACCAGATCCTAGGGTTTGCCCCAGAGCAGCACGAGTGGATTGACAGTAGTTACACGATGATGCCTTCATCAAGGTAACGGCGCAGAACGTCGTCATCACCCGCTGCCGGCTCGGTTTTTACCGGCAACTATGTCTCTCCGACTCGCAGCCGGAACTAGATGACGGACCCTGAGATCTGAACACCCAGCGTAAGGCCGACCACCTCCGACGGAAGAGATGACCACCACCGCCGGCTGCACCGGCTAGACCAGATCTGACCGGAGGTACCGCCGCCGAGACCACTTGGCCCTCCACGCTGCCGCCGCCGATCCTAATGCAGATTGCGCGCCACCCCAGCCAAGCCGGCCGCCACCGCCGACCACGGCCAACGCCGCTGCCCGAAAGGGCCGGCCGCTGCACCCGCCGCCCATGCTGCCATCCGTGACTAGGCCGCCCATACCCAGCCACAAATCAAGATCATCAACAAAACTATATTCTACTAGTCGTCAACACGTTCGGATGCACGGGCTAGCCTATTTTAGGTGCTATTATGTAATTTGGACTTTTAGTAATAGTATTTGTTACATGGAATGCTAATTAGAAATTAAAAGAAAAATAATATTTGTAGTACATTTTTTATTGCTTGCATGTAATGATATGTGATAACGTATATTGGCATGGTGTGGCAAAAGGAATATATTTTTAATAAATTTCTGATCAGTTGACATACATGTATGTATGGTGTACAAATAACGTTACACTAATACTTTATCATATTATCTATTTTTTGGGGGACTTATTGGTAGATCTATACTCACACTATTAACTAAAGAAAAAGTCCACTCGAGGATATGTATATTTTCCATCACAAGTTTTTTATTTTATAGTCCTTTCAATTAATAGTGTTCTTAAATTTTGTCTGCTCGCTAAATCCACTTCCCAGAACCTAGAGATAGTATTATATCATGAAACTGTGCCGAAAACTTCAGTTGCTCCTTTGTGTTCAGTTTAAGAAGAGAATGAAGTGCGCTCTATTTCAGAAAAAAAAATACATGTGGCTTGATTGAAGAAAGCATAGATACTTCCACTTTACGGTAACTCTGAATGTTTTTCACAAACTGGAACATGTAAAAGACAATATATTAATAGGAAATGGAGTTTCTGCTCCTGCAGACATATACTTTTGAACGATTGCCTTTCAGTAATATAAACTTATATATGTACCATAATTCGTATTAGTGAAATTTAAATATACCCTCAACCAGTTCTTGATTAGAGAATTTGTATTTATGTTCTTCCATGCTTGATAACATTCTTATGACTTCCAGTTCTGTTTTCATTGAGCAAATTCATATTTGATCACCATCAGCTTAGTATACACAGGTATACTGATCTGAAAAACAAAATTTTAATGTCTCTAGCAGGTAGCAACTGATCAAAAATAATAATTTAGCTCACGTAATTTAAGAATGTGTATTAGGGGGGAGCACATGTATTGAATATTCTTAGCAAGGGGTCCGACCAGAATATTATCATAATTATATGGTACTAATTCAGTAAAAAATATTATCAGTACATGAACTGTTGAAATTTCAATCTAAATTACATGCAATTATTCGTTCGACTAATCAGTGGGACTGTGGGAGGATATAGTCATGTTAATACGATGTTATTGGAGAAACTAACTACTATTCTGTGAATAAGTTGTTTCCTATAAAATGTTAATGTATTTAATAAAAAAAGAAAGAGGACAAACATACCGAATCAAACAATTGAAGATTGACAAATTTATGTCTAAATATCAAGGTTATGATGACAACAAAGATGAGCCAAGGATGTGATAATTTCCGTCTGAGATAGGGTAAAATTCTAGAGAAAACTAATGGTCAAGTATAGAAGGAGCATCAGTGTTAGCCATCTGAAAAGATGTAGGAGCATATGACATGGCTTAAAGGTAAACAAAAACTTTACCTTGTTATCATTGGTGGAGATAGTAAGAATACAATGTCACAATCTACATCTATTTGTTTAGTCAAACCTAAAGAAAATATGGAAAAATAAATTGTTTTGTGTAGGCCTCAAATTTTAGATATAGTACATCGGAATAGAAAAGATATAATGATTGCATGTGTTATATATACATTAGACGGCTATGTACCCTCAGAGCTTTCATGCTGGAGTACTCTTTTCTACAGGTTGGTAATAAAATAATGGTCCAGAGCCTGGCATGTAGCCTAGATGAAAATCGTAACTGTTTGCCTGATAAGTACAGCTTAACAGATCAAAGATGTTTTGTTTGTCACACGGTATCAAGTTTTCTTTTCCGCTTATGACATCAAAATCTAGTCCCAATACTATACATTAGATACAACCGTGACACCATGGAATTTATTTGATCTAAATAATTGAATAGAAGAATCAAAGGCACATACAAAATTGATTGATTGAGTAACTAATAATTAATTCCAATTATCATCCTGATAAATATTTCTACAACGGAGTGATGACCATGGAGGCAAAGAGTCCCTACCAGCATAACCTGAAAATATCACAAAGCATAGGTAATACTTGCAGTAGTATTAATTACTATATTTGTTATTACTGCAGACCCATATGGCATATCCGCATTAATAAATTTGATGCCAATTCAGCTAAATGCGAACATGGCAAAAATCAATAGCACTGAACATGAACTTGTGAATGAAGAAAGATATAAAATGTAGCAGCTAGATGGTGAATAGATAGTGACATTGGCAGCAGCATCTGGCCCGTTTTGAGGCCGAAATATCGACAAAACATGACTACCAATTTTTGTTTTTGTTTTTGCAATTTAAGAGAAAGAAGAAGATGATACCAGGTGTGCAGTCATGCGTCACTGGATGACGGCCATACGACATGTGATTCTAGAGCCAAACACATGACTTGTTGCTGGTTTTGTGCATATCCGCTGATCCTCACTGATTAGAGGATGGGAAGAGGACGACTGGGTGGACTCTTCTGTAGGTTCATGATACTGCAGCCATCCTATCTAGTTCCTTAGACTGTAATTGTTCCTCGACGCATGAAACAACTTGCAGTTGATTGGCTTAAGAAAAGAACCAAGATATGCAGCGGGGTGGGAGGATCACCCTCCCTTAACTGCAAGGACAGATCTAAGTAAAAGTCTGTACGCCTGCTCTCAAATCTGGCCTCTTCCAACTCCAGGACAACGCCGCCCTGGCCATGTCCTGCACCTCCAGCAGCATGCCATCCAGCTAGCTCGACCGCTCCAGTCCCTCCCTACCACTCGTCAAAGCGCATCACTGCGGATTCTGCGGGCGTAAGTCGGCCATTGACCTCACTAACTGGAGCGACGTGATGATGGTGTTTAGATGCACCAGATCGTGATCCAGAGAAACACACACCGCGGGGACGATCGGCGGCATTGAAGATTGTGTATGCGAGGATCAGGGAGCACGTGAGGCGGATGCACGCGACGGCCGGCATGGCATGCAAGTATAAGAGAAAGGGAACACGGGAGTCACCCATGAGTCCATGAGTACGGCGTACATCTTTCAGATTGACAGGAAGAAGAGGAACCAAGAGCGATTTTGAGATATTTTTTTAGATCTATGTGATGGAAAGAAACTTGCGTGCTGCACTTATTTTGGGAGATATTCTTTTCGGCCAAAGAAGAAGAGGTATCGCGAGTCATTGGGTTCGATCAGGGGCAGATCGAGTCCTTAAGAGCTACTCCATGTGACCGCAACAAATCTGTGGAAATAGATCAAACCATTCCCTCCATGGGTGTGCCCGTGTGAGCAAAAGTTCTTTTTAGAATCGGGTGAGGATAGATGTGATATATTTTTAGACAGAGGATTAGATTGGATCTCAGGCACATGAGGAAAAGCTCTTTTTATTCTGTAGATGATTGAGTTAATCTACACCGTTATAATTCGGCCCAACACTAATGAACGGCTCTTAATTTCTAATTAACGTGATAATTTCTACGGAGTGCCTAATTAGTATAGAAAAGGGATAGATAGATAGATAGATAGATAGATAGATAGATATAGATAGATAGATAGATAGATAGATAGATTGAAATCCAGTGGCTAAGACGCCCTCTATGGTTACTAGGTAAGTCACAGTTGTGAGCTCTGCCGTGTTCAAAAAACAAAAATAAATAAATAAATTGCGCGCTCGATACGACTTTTGAGCCGCCCGACTTGGTTTTGAAGATTTCAGATCTCAAGCATGAGCACCTCAGGAAGCATATCATCTCACGATTTGACTTGTGAGGCTTTGACTTAGTCTCCTGCTTTATACTAGTATTATGAAAGCATGGACGCGTCAGCCCGATCGCACGCACATGCTACTCTCTATCTCTTCAGTTCATCCATGGCTTGTTTCCCTCTGCCAGCACGTAAAAGTCTCCAGCTGCAGTTGCATTATTAACTATTGAAGTATATATCTCTATCCTGAGTTCCTGACCCTGAGGCACCGGCCCCGACTACACCGGAGAATCTCATGAGTTGCCGACTTGATCTGTTCTATGCTTGTATTCCAAGGGTATCTTGATTAGATCTTGCTCCATACTTGTCGTCCTTCATAAGACAGATCGACTACTAACATTGCTGGTCCGGCAATCTGGGTCAACGCTCGCCATTAACCCAACTTGCTGCTGAGTGCTGACTAACCATAGTAGTATATAAGGAGAGCCTTGAGGCCGTCGATTGCAACAATCAGCACCAACAGCTTAGGTAGCATCAGCAATGGCGACGCGTGTAATTGTGCTCAGGGTGAGCCTCCTCTTCTTGCTGGCGATGTCGGCGTTGGCCCAATACCCGTCGTCCCCAAGCTCGCCGGACTCGTATCCATCCCCGGGCTCATACCCATCTCCGGGCTCCCCGGACGGCAACCAGGGGGAGGGGGAGGTCGTCCCGCCAAGGAACGTGACGTGCAAGGACACCGACAGGAAGCGGTCGGGATGTACGAGCACCTGCCCCGCCCGCTGTCCCCAGCAATGCATCGTCCTCTGCCCCGACTGCAAGACATTCTGCCGTAAGTATTCTTTTGGATTTCTCCATTTGGTTTTGGGCTTGCGATGAAATATAACACAATGCATGTGCTGGTCAAAAAAGACGACGAGGTAAAGCCGCCGAAGCCGGTGCCACCACCGGCGATGTTCGTGTTCGGAGACGGGGCTTTGGACGTCGGCAACAACGCATACTTGCCCAAGACTGAAACGGAGGAGGGGTACCCCCCGCAGGTCTCCAAATCGAGCAGTGGCAGGTTCAGCAACGGGGCCAACTTGGCTGACACCGTCGGTACGAGCGCGTGCCAAACGCATCATATGCATACTCTCTACTCACTCATCGTCCATGTTTAATTTTTGGTTGATTTCATGGTGTTCAGCGACATCTATTGGCTTCGAGCAGAGCCCTCCAGCTTACATGTCGCTGAACGGTGGGCTCAACATGTGGGGAGCCAACTACGCCTCAGCGGGTGCCGGTATAAAAATCTCCACTGTAAGGCATTGCACTTTTTTTGCAGTTGTGCGAAATAACTAAGTTTTGAAATAGTGTGGCTAGATCTCAATCGATATATTTTTCAATCAATTTACATTATTGTAGGCCTTTTCTTTTTCTTTTTTGAAATATTCAAAATGACAAGAACCCACACGAATTACAACATAGAATAGATGGTTTATTAAGAGTTGACTGAAGAAATGGCAACCCTGTTTGATATAAGACATGAAACGGGGGATTTCTGCATGCAGAATGGAGAGCGGTCTACCTCGTTGCCGAAGCAGCTGGAGAACTTTAAGGTGACGAGAGGCCAGATGGAGAACAAGCTGGGCGGCGACGCCAAGATGCGTGAGCTCCTTTCGAAGTCCATCTTCCTCATTAGCATCGGTGGCCAGGACCTGGATCCAAGATGGAACGTCGAGTCCGGATATCCGCGGGAGCAGACCGAGCTCCAGGAGCTCATGTCCCTGTACGGGGATTTCATCACGTCCCTCTATGACATGGGCGCCAGGAAGCTGGCAATTGTCAACGTCGGCCTCATCGGTTGCATGCCACCACCCTACAGGTATGAGTGCGACCAGAGCCTGAACGACAAAGCCACCGCGTTCGATGCGGCCCTCAAGCCCCTAATGGCTGACCTCGCGTCCAAGAAGTCGGGCCTCTCCTACTCCATAGGCGACTTCTACGGCTTCACCACCGCCGTCTTTGCCAACCCATCAAATTATGGTACGTAGCACAGTAAACTAACAACTGATACTCTTTCTTCTATTGGAAATTAACCAATCACCAATGCCATATTTACCACAGGACACCCAAATCTGGGAGCCGAATTCCATTATCTACCAACAAGCATGTGTCCAATATTCATTAAACTTCGGTTTGTTTCATTGTTTAATTGTTATGTTGTGTGATGTGCAGGGCTAGTGAATACTCGGGACTCCTGCAGCCAGTGGGGCTACCCGGACTGGACGTACTGCTACAACCCAGATGGTTACTGGTTCTGGGACCCGGAGTTCATGACAGATAGGGCTGCCAAGCTGACAGCCGCTGCGTTTTACTACGGTCCACCCCAATTTACATTTCCAATTACATTTAAGGCTCTGCTGGAGAAAAAATAATTTCATCTTGTGGTATTTTAGTAGTATGTATTGTATTTGTTTCCACTAGAAATGTGCTATGGAAGCAACCGAAATATGCAATAAGCATGCCATGAAGAATAAAATAGGTCATTCTGACCTTTCTATCTATATGTTATTAATAAAGATTACTCCTACTGATCTTCTTTGTACCGGTGACTAAAGCCAAAATTGGTTTTGTGCCCTTTGCTTCTGGCAATGGACCAAGAAAATTATCTTGATGACCGCAAACACACTGTTCACCGCAGTATAGATTTTTGCGAACAACAGGAGCAAAGGTTGAGCATGACTAGCAGCATTTTCACCTGGGTCATCACATGAAAATAGCTTACTACTATCGCCCTTCTGTGAGATAACGAGAATAACGGTAAGGTAAACTAAACTAACAACACAAAACCGAGCTAAAGCCATAATAAAAAACAGGAAATAAAGACACGACACAAATACTAAGTGAGACAATGAGTAATAAAATTTTTCAAGCTAAAAACTATTTGAACATGATCTACTACGTAGAGCATGTTAGAGGGCAAAGCTAAAAGACCTAAAAGATTGGTTGGTTCTTCGGTTTTAAAGAAACTTGATTTATTAAAATTGCTTAACGATCAGTTTATAACACATCAAGGACCAGTTTTCGTAGAACCAACATTTTGATCAAGTTCTTGGATTAAATTAACATATCTAACGTAGATTCAGATCACAATCGTCAATAAATGTTTGAAATTGGTTTGCCAGGAATTCCTTATTTTCCATCTGTTTTTGACAAGCAATAGAAGCAAAAGAATAGTAGTACCATCATATGAAATTTTTGCAAGAAAAATAATAATAACATGAACAATATAATAATATCATTATCATATCATCACATTAATTAGAAATCCTTTAAGGTACTTCTTTGGATTGCAGGAATTTGAAAACATAGGAATATGGAAAATGTATAATTAAGATACCATGTACCATAAATTTCAACGTGATTTCAAAACACAAGAATTTTGTGATAGGTGCGTTTGGATGGTGCATAATAAAACACTTGAATACTGTTGGACCAAGGAGAGAGAGTATATAGAGAGAATGAAAGTATATATATTAGACTTCTCAACGTATAAATAAAGTGAGCTTTCGAGCTCTTGTCAAGTTTCACATAGAATTAGGATCATATGAAAGGATCTATCTATTATATAATATAATATAATATAAGGACACAACCAACTTCCAAACAGCCGGAAGATAGATACAGCTCCGAACACCCCTCTCTCTTCCTTAATGGCAAATCACAAATCAAATTCTTCACTTTTTTCTTAATTGCTAATCTCTTTCGCGGCTGATGAAGGGCATGCAAGTGTTGATTTGTGATTCCATGCATGCATACAAACTACAAGATAAAACAGATGATGCCAGCAAAATATTCTTCTATTTTGAAACTTTAAAATAGCTCAAACCATCGTCCATTGAAATACCATTTTCACATAAAATTCACCGCGACAAGATCTCTGAAATTAGAACCCATGTTGGTATGTTACGGCGACTTTTTTTACTGGTAAAAAGTTATCAGCTTGGGCTATGTAAGTTATGATATCTATAACACGTAAGTTACAGAGCTATTTTAATAGAAATTATTGGGCATGAAAGATGGTCTTCGCGCCTTTCTCCCCATGTGCAAATGCATGGATGGATTACAGGATAAAACACTGATGTTATCCGAGATTTCTCCATTTTAACACTTCAAAATGTTTTGTAGCTCAATCCATCGGTCCGACTGAAAAATAATTTTCACATAAAAAGTTCATCGTGATGAGGCCTTTGAAACTATATCCCATGTTGGTATATTCTGAGGACTTTTTTGGATAAAAAGTTATGATGCGTGGCCACGTAAGTTATGACGTCTGGGACACCTAATAAGTTACCAAGTTATTTTTATAGAAATTACCGGGCATGAAAAAAAATGGTATTCCAACCTTTCTCTAGTGCACCCATTTAGTTACCAGACCTGAGATAAGTAAGTTATCATCTCTAATGTGTGTATATTATCAGGCTATTTACACATCAGTTACCGTGGTACGTGTTCAACAACCTTTTTTCCCGGGGAGTTACTGCGGTGTTTGTGCGGGAGCTACCACACCAGCAGTCCGTATATTATCCCACTATTTACACACAAGTTATCAAGGGGGATGATTTCAAACACCTTCCTCACCCGGGGGTCAAAGTTACCATGGTCTTTGTACGTGAGTTATCAAAGTCTACGATACGTGCATTACCGTGCTATTTACACGTAAGTTATCGGGAGAGGGGGGGGGGTATGTTTTCAAACAACCTCCTCCCCTCCCCCACCCCGGGTCAAAGTTACCGCGCTGTTTGTGAGTGAGTTATCATGTATACGGTGCGTATATAAATGAAATAGTACCATCCTATGTATATGGTGGTCAAACCAGATTGGTAGAGGCTCCTCCTCCACTTCATGCACTTCTTGCTATCGCAGTCGTCGATGCTGCTGTCCATGGGAAGGATAGCAGCCACAACGCCCCTCTGGCGTAGTATCTTGGAGGCCGCTAGCTATGACATAAGCAGAGTGGCAACCGACCATGGCGTCGTCGGGAGGCGGTGGTAGAGAAATTGAAGCCCCCATTAGAGATATGAACAGAGGATGATGATTGGGGAACAACAGCGGACAGATCAAAGGTGATTGGGGAACAACAACGGTGGACTGAATCGTGAGGAAGAGATGGTATTTTTTGCGGTTGCAGGAGAAGATGAGGAGGCTCCACGTGGAAAGGAGGCACTTGCTCCAATCCAGTGCTAGAATTTTTATTTTGACTGCAACATGTCCCACGTGTAAGAGCATGAGGGGTGAGTGTACTCACCACCAACTCAAATCTTTAGAAGTAGGAAAGATAAGATTTACTAGAAGAATATTGAGTTGAATTAATTCCAAATATACTTCCAATTATCAACGTCACGTCACTAGATTCTTTCAATTCATCAACGAACTTCTGTGGCAAATTAGGGTGGTTACGTAATGGAATATTTCAATGATGAAATGTGGCTAGATTTTTTGGTTCAACCTTGCTGCAATTAATGTGGACCAGAATTAGTAAAACGGCGGCAAAGTTCTTGGAAAAATTAGATTTTTTGGTTCTCGGCAACGTGCAAATGTTTGCGGAGTATCAGTTTGGCTCTCGGCAAAGATCTGACGGAACCAACGGCCTTGAAGTTACTTTATTTTACTGAGAGGCACTGCTTGATTCTTGGCAAACAACTTGCCAAGTGTCCGTTCGTTGGCTCTTGGCAAAATTCTCTTTGCCTGAGAGGTGTACACCGAGTACTCTTTGCAGAGAACAATTCTCGGCAAAAACTTGTCGAGTTTGCAGAGCTGAAATTCCAGCGTGAGCAAGCGGCAGACGGGGCGAGCGGCGGTAGGAGCACGGGCATGACAGTGCTAGGAGGACCTGCACGCCAGCGAGGAGGGGTATGGACGTGGTGGGTGTAGGAGGGCGACGACACAATTTGGATTTGGGGAAAAATGAAATGGTTTTGAGATGTTTTGGGGGGAAATCGACATGTATCTGTATGGGCCGACCAGGCACAGCTATTCGTCCACCACAACTAAAGATCTAGCACTGGCATGTATCAAGGCCGGGCCGACAAAATCCGGGGCCCTGTACGAAACAAAAAAAAGGGGCCCTATCTCACAAAAAATGAACTAACGAGCAATTATAGTATATATATCTCCCAAAAAAAATTGTAATGTATATAATATAATGTCTTACATAACAATTGGACATATAAAAAAGCCATACCTATCCAACTCGTGGTTGCTATTTATTTGAACATCCTCATTCTTTTGGTATTCTTTGAAATGGAATCTTCAATGATATCCTCATAATCAATATTCTCCAACACTTCACTCTCAAGTGCTATTGTGGCCAAATCATTGAGTCTTTGCTCTGTCATAGCAGTATGCATATAGGACTTCAATAGCTTCAATTTAGAAAAACTTCTTTCTGCCGATGCAACTGTCATAGGAATGGTCAACAGATGTCTATATGCAATACTTGCATTGGGAAAACAATCTAGCCACTTTAAAAAATTCAGAATTTCAACAGGTCCGATATTTTTTTTTGGCATGAAATTTTAAAGAAACTTAAAATTAACAAATAAATCATTGACATCAATATAAAATTGTTTATCCTTCATAAGGGCCGCCTGAAGATTAACACAAGAAGATTTCAAACTATCCTTATCCAATGAACACAATGTTTCAGAGGTAAATAAGAAACCAAATATTTTCTGGTAACCTTCATATTGCTCAAATCTCCTTGTGGGTGAGGAAATTTCTTGGTCAACAACACATATAAAATGGTTGACTCTAAATGATTCCTCTACAGACTGTGTGGCAATATTTGTGTCATCTGGGTTCTCATCAAATTGTTTCTCTCTTTTAATTTCTCTCGTTTTACTAAATGTTGCATCAATATCCATCTCAAATGTAATTTCTTTGGCTATCTCTAATGCTTCTAAGAAACCAGTTGCTCTGTACCCCTTGAAGAAAGACATAAGTCCTTCACTTGCTCAACTTCAACATCAATAATCATATCCTTTGTTTGCAAGTTCTTGCTTACTAAATTAATAGCAGACAATACCTCATACTAAATTTCTATTGCCACAATAAATTCATACCCTTCAAGTTCATTGTTCGCCAAACCAAGAGCCTCACTGCTTGCCTTTGGATCATTATCAATTTTAGATACCTGAAATTAAAAGAAAGTTTATAAATGTTATGGTTGGATCTAGTCAAAGCCTGAATGAATTACATCATTATCAATATGAACATATTGGTTATCTGAAGTAGAGCCTCCTGAATGTCTGAACATTGAAATCTAATAGCTTTAACCTTTCAACACAACTCTCCCAATGTGTAGCTGACAGAGACTTGAGAGTCAATCCTGATATCCTTTCTTTCAAAATATGCCATTTCTTAGTAGAATTGGAAAAAATTGTATAGATGTACTGGATGATTCCAAAAAAGTCTTTTGCTCTACCACAAGTCTTGGCCATATCACAAAGTGTTAAATTAAGGCTATGACAACCACAAGCAGAATAAAAAGCTCTAGGATTTCCATCCAAAAGTTTTCTTTGTACCCCTTGATGCGTTCCTTTCATATTTGATCCATTATCATAACCTTGTCCTCGCACATCATTTATATCAAGATCAAAAAGTTTTAACTTGTTCTGTAGCACTTCAAAAAGTCCTTGGCCAGTTGTATCATTTACATCAAGAAATCCTAGAAAGGACTCTTCTATGCAAACTTGACTTGAAGATGAATCCACATGTCTTATAATTAAAGAAATTTGCTCATGGTGACTTGCATCAGGAGTACAATAAAGTATGATAGAGAAATACTTTGAGATCTTTATTTTCTTGATAATTTCAGACCTAATACATGAAGCAAGCAAGTGTAGCAATTGATTCTGAATTTTATGATCAAGATAATGAGCACGACTTTCTTCATTTTTAATATGACAAACATGCTCCTGAATAATGGGGGTCAAATTCAGCCAACATCTCTACCAAACCCAAGAAATTACCATTGCTATCTTCATACAACTTGCCATTTGTACCACAGAATGCTAGATTATGCTTGGCAAGAAATTTTAGAATGCAAACAATTCTGAAAAATACCTTTCTCCAATGGTCCTTCTCTTTCTCAAGTTGTCGTTGAGCTGCTTTATCAATAGTTTGATGTTTTCCAATCTACTGCGCAGCTCATACCAATTAGTCATACTCAAAACATGATCCACAATTGGCTTGTGATCTTTTAGTCTATTGGTCATATGTGACCAACCATTGCAACCCTCATTTGCCAACTGACCTTTCCGATAACTTTTTGTAAATAATATACAATCAAATAAAAAAACTATCAAGTTGTCTAGCATAGACAAGCCATTCTCTATCACAATACCCTCCATTTGATAGGAATCTAATATAGAATACCGTAGTAAACCTTTACGATCTCTATCTTTGGGACATTTCTCAATTAATCTGTCTCTTTTTGGACCCTTTTGTGCTAAGATATCAATCTGGTTAGAATCAAGAGAGTCCCAGTTTCTTGGATCGAATATATCAGACCAAAAAGAATCATCAACATGCTGACGAGATGAACTATTCAAGTTAACATCAATATTATCATCCTCTACCTCCATATTATTTGTTTCTGTCTGACCATCTCTAGAATCATTGCAAGGAACAATTGCAAGTGCAAGGGTAGAAGAATCAACACACTGATTACCAGATGACACTTGGGTGTTTTTGTAACAAATCTGTCGATACCGCCTTTATAAGATTAATTAATTAATTTTGTTCTTGTGCTTTTCACTTGCGCTTGGAGGCACCACTCATGTTTCCCCGTGATGACTCAAGTCTATATTATTGAAACACAAGATAAAGAATATGAATAAAATAAAATTGAAGTTATACAGTAGCATATATCAATTGGAGTTGGAGATGATGTATCAATGTTTGCCAATTAGACGAACCGTCTAACTCACCTAATTTTGGGTCCTATGTTTAACCGAGGAGGTAAAAAGTAAAAATCAATCTCTAACAAAGTAACGATCCCTACTAATAGTTAATTACAAAATTAGGAACTAGGAGTAGGAACCGAAATTAATTAAAAAGAAGGACTCGCTAAGCAGTAAGCACCTGGCAGGAGGCTAGAGTCGGTCATCGATCAATCCAAATTTGAGAGAGGAGAGAGGAGGAAAGGAAGGCAACGGCCAGTAACCCTGTGATCCGATCGATCTAATGACCAGGCGACGAGACATTCCTTTCCTTCCTGTAGCCACTGTTAGGAAATAAACCACGAGTGTGTTCGTGGTGTGTGTGTGTGTGTGTGTGTGTGTGTGTGTGTGTGTGTGTGTGTGTGTGTGTGTGTGTGTGTGTGTGTGTGTGTGTGTGTGTGTGTGTGGGCGCGCGCGCGCGCGTGCGTGCGTGTCACAGGTGGTGCGTGAGTTCGTGCTCACCTCCATGCTATAGCGGCAAATTGTACATGAAATCATTTAGCGGCAACATCCTCAAACAGCTATAGCGGGGCTATAGCCGGCTATTTAAAACTATGGTGAACACAATATTTTTAGGTCTAGATAGTTGCAAGTTTAGACTCATTGAGCCCGTTCTTGACTAGAAAAGACTACAAGATACAAAAATCCTGCACTGAGCATATATTACTCACATCAACTAACTCATCTCGTGGATCCAAAAATGCATAAACAGTCCAAAGCTCTATTTTGTATGCAAAGCTAATTAACCAGACTAAGATCATACTTCATGAAAAAGAATTACTGGTGCGTAGTGGTACCTGCTGCCAATATCCTCAATCCTAGTCGTCTGACTAGCGGCCTCTAATAGTATTCTGAATTTCTGGTGATCTAATCCGCCTGTCTCTAGTAATATCCGGGCAGCGGACTGTAGATCAGTCGATGGCGCCGTCATCGTGGCGAGCTGCCGCCCGGGCAATTTGCAAACGCCCTAGCCGGGCACGTAGGACGGACTCGGACGGAGGATGGCATAAGCTGCAGCCGGCGGCAGCGGCAAACGCCCTAACAGTTCGGCAGAACACACACGTAGATCAATAAATAGATCGGATCGATACATATACGCTTATGTGTGTGGGCTATTGGGCTTTGGCCTTCTATGTTCGGTGTACTTGGTTCAATAAATATATTTTTATATGGGCTGATGATACAATTAGCAGCGGCCATTAGCGTTGTACAGTACACATCTAGCTAAAAACGGTTGAGATCCCTCAAAAAAAGAAAAGCTAAAAACGGTTGAGGGGGGCGAGCGACCGGGGGTCTAGCCCCTGCTCGCCCCCCCCCCTCTCCTCCCTTGACTGTTCTTCATCTTCCTCCGTGCGTGCGAGAGAGAGTGACGGTTCAGCTGGAGGTGTTCCGGACTCCAACAGTCACGAGCCCACGGCCGTTGCCCCATGATCAAGAGTTTTTAGTTTTCACGATCCCGAATTCCCGATGTAGCGATCGAGGCATCGAGTACAGGCCTGATTGAGTACAAGCAGTTGAGGAGGAATCGAGGACGACGAGGAGATCAGGAGAAGTTCTCGTTCCACCGCTGGTCGCTGCCGCCGTTTCAGCGCTGGACTCGAGGAGGTTAGGCTAGAGAACGATCCCCGATCGGCCGAGAGCAACTAATAAACGAGCACTCCTTCGGAAGCCTCGCAACGATCAGCGCCACCCGACGCGCTCTCACCCATTCACCACGTGTCGCGCTCTGGGCGCTCTTTTCGATTTTTATTTTATTTTTCCGCACGCGTGTTCGCCTTTTTAACGGTCTTTTTCGACGTTTTGGTTTTCCACCAGCCTTCCTTAGCTTTTCGAAAAAAAAGTATTGCGCAAAAAAACGCGTTTTCTTTTTTTTCTTTCGCGAGAGTCACGGCCGTGCCTCTCGGAAACGAAAAAAAAACATGTTCTCTAGTTTTTCTCCTTACGCGAGAGTCACGGTTTTGCTTCCGCGAGAAGCACGGTTGTGATTTCCTGAGAGGTACGGGCGTGCATCTTTTGGAAACGAAAAAAACTCGTTCTTCCGGTTCTGTTTTTTCGTGAAAAAAAAGTTCATCAAAACCTATCAACATGAGATCTATCAACATGAGATCTAGTTTTGAAGATCTCGACGCGAGGAATCTAGAAGTGAAAGCGGTTCATGATTTGGACGCATGGTTTTAGAGATAAAACGTTTTGAATAAACGTATCTACGAAAAAAGAGAAAACTCCCAGGTTGCGACAAGTGACGCACATGCAGCGCGTCACTTGTCGCAACCTTGGAAGGGTAGAGTGATGTTGGCAGCGAGTACTCCTCAACTTTGATTTCGCGATCGGCCGATCCTATTTCAGCGCCGGTCGCTGTCGCTCGATCCCTCGTCGCTTCGACTCCAGCCCAGAGTGGCAGAGCCCACTCCAGCGCCCAGCAGCCCAGTACTGTATAAGTTTCTTTTAATACTAGGCCTATGTAAATTTTTTGGGCCCCCCAGAATTTTGGGCCGTGTGCGGGCCGCACTTATTGCACCACCGTGGGCCCTACCCTGGCAAGTATTTACTAGGGCCTCGCACTAGTGATCGTTAGGGTGATCTTGATGTTTGTTCCTTCCTCTGTCTCACACTAGTGACCTCATGCAACTACATGACTGTTTGGCTTTACTAAAACAAAGTAAATAAATTTACCTTTTGCCTAAAAAATAATACTTCTTAATTTCGTACTGGGCACACAAAATTATAGCAGTGCCCTAGAAATGCAGAAAATAATGAGAGTTCCAACCAAAAATTGGGTGCTCACTAGAATGGCCACAGCACATACAAAAGAGGAACCACATTATAGAGATTTCTTAGGCCTAGATTCTGTGCCTAATACAAAACTATCAATTTTTTAAAAGATATAAGATTTACTAGAAGAAGAATTAGTTGAATTAATTCCAAATATACTTCCATTTATCAACGTCACTAGATTCTATTAATTCATGAAGGTATTTCTGTGGCAAGTTATGGTGGTTACGTAATGGAATATTTAAATGATGAAATGTGGCTACATATTTTGGTTCAACTATACTACGATTAATGTGAACCAAAGCAAAACAAGAGGTAAAATAGGCATGAGACATTTCCCACAAAACAAGTCGAATCGATTGTATTCATTCGATTCAAAAACAGTTACATGAGCGACATATATATTGGAAGTACAGTTACTTGTGGATTATTAAATTAATTAAGCATGTAATAGAGTTTGGATCTTTTTTTAAGCTAATACAATTTGGATCTTATTTCTTCCTTCCTTGCATTGTTTGATGTGTGTGCGTGTGTTAGATATCCATTTATAACGCAAATGTCTCGACTGAGCTGGCGCCGCTGCGGTGGTACTGGGAGACGGCACAGTCTGTGGAGAAGAGGCCGGCTGAGAGGTACTTGGGTGCGCCGCCCATGATAGGCATCTTGGCCGTGACGTTGACCTTGCTGATGTAGTCGGAGCGGTAGGTCTGGCCGAGCACACCATCCACGCCATTGGTGAGGTCGTAGAACTTGAACCCGAGGTCGAGGTGCACGAGGCTGTCCTCCTCAGTCTTGCCATAGCTATGGACCCGGGAATCCTCATCGGTGATGGGCACGGCGTTGGCCGAGATGCTGAACACACCATCTAGCTCCACGACGACGGTATTCACCGTGTCGGTACGCGTGACGGAGAGTCCGGGCATGGCCTTGGATAACCACCGTGCATTCTTGGCGGCCTCGACCTCCACGGGCTCGCCGTCGAGGGCGATCAGGACGTGGTCCTCCTCCTCGTCCCACTGAACAGCCTTTCGGGCACCGATGTAGAGGCGGTGGCCATCGCCGAAGGTGATGCCGAGGGCCTGCACCCATGTGAAGTCACGCTTCATATCCGGGTTGTGGTTGCCGATGAAGTGTGCGTTGATGTGGAGATCCTTGTCAGAGACGATACAGAAGTCCTGGTCCTTCTTGCCGTGGAAATAGAAGGTGTTGCCGTCGCCCCCTGTGAACCGCGGGTCCCCGCACGACTGGCCCGGGAACAGATCACACACTGTTGCACATAGTTAACATAGCCAGACGGGTCAATATATTAATTTGCAGATGATAACTAAGGAGATGAGATGCACGGTACGTACTGCAGAAGGTCATGCAGTAGCTGCAATAGGCGAGGCACTTGTTGGGGCAGTTTTTGGGGCAGGAGACGAGGCAAGGAGGGCCGCGGTTGTCGGTGCACGCCACCTCGTACTTTCGCTTGTTGAACTTGTTGAATGTCACCGCCTCGAACCTGCCGTTGCCCGGCGGCAGTTTGCCTCTACCCGGCCCGCCCATCCTTGGCTGCGGCGGCTGCGCCATCGCCACTGAGAGAGTCACCACTAGAACAACGGCCAGGAAGCACCAACCTGCCTGCCGCTTCACCGCCATCGCTGCTGGCGTCAACGAGCTGTCAAAGTGTAGGTACGAAGAGGATGGGTGTGTACTGTGTAGTAGGGGGTGGATCAAGACTCTTATAGGCCGTGAAGTGGCGTAGGGGAAGACAAAGGTGACAGAAAGTGTACACACATACCCCATAGCTACGCTTGTTAATTTCTTGGGGAAGGAAAGCTCAGACTCTCAAAGACTAGAGAAGCGTTGACCTGCTAATTATTGTTCTCGTCTCATGTTAGTTACCATGTGTTTGTAAGTTAACTAAACGTGCGACGCTCACCGGCCGACCTGCCGACGGCCTCTGAAACGACCATGTCAAAGGTCAACCACTATCTTTTTTTCTTTTGTTTTTGGGAATCAGGTCCACCACTACCCTGCACGCACATAGCGCACTTCCACGTTGCTCTGTATGTTAAACACGTAATTATAATTACGCAGGTGTAACGTTACTGCCTTTCTTTTTTGCTCCACAAGGAGGCAACAATGACCATATTCAGCACATGTCTACTCTTATACTGACACCAGATAGCACATATCTCCTCCGAAAAAGTTATTTCATGGATATGAAAGAATTACGAAACAAAAGCCCAAACATATTTGGCTACAACACAATCAAAAAAACATATGTTGCACGCAATCGTTTTTGTTGCAGAAAACAAGATGGATCACCGACATGCCTCCTTTTCCCTAAATTGTCTCTAGTAAGCACTTCGTTATAGACACAGCCGGAGAAAAGCATGAATCATTTGGTAGCAACAAACTTTTCGTAGACTATCTCCGATATCGAAGATTATCCCACCAAAGTTAATAGCATTATCGAAAGATTTGACTGAATATACCCCTTTAGATTCCAAGTCCAAACAGGTTCATCCGCTACATCAGAAAGAGAAAATGTCTAATATGGTCTATCATTTGCACCCAGCATGCCATACCCGATTGATTGACGTATCTTCTGAAAGAAAGTTTCAGTTCTACCCCAACAAACACCTCGGCTACAGAGCAATTAAGTTGGTTTCTAATGCAAAATGGTCCGCGAACTGGGGTTTTAGGGAACAATCCCCATCCCACACATCATGCGAAAAACAGATGTTGTCACCATTCCCAATTTTCCAACGACAAAAAGTTTTAGCAGCGGATGAGGCCCAGGCAACACTTTTACAAAAAGGAGAACCTCTTTCTCCCCTGCACCTAAGAATGTTAGGAGAGTTAACATTATATTTAAAATCCAGAATTCCCTTCCAATCACTATCATATTATCAAGGAAGTGTTTTGTCCAAGAAGCCAAAAGAGCCATGCTGAAATCCTTGAGATTGAGAAACCCCAGGACCCCAAATGTTTTCTTCCTAGAAATGAGACACCAGTTAGCTAAAGGATACTTATGCTGATCTCCTAGGTTGCCCCAAAGGAACTGAGCCATTTGAGAGTTAATGGTGTTAATAGCGCATTTGGAAATTTAATCACAGCCATTAAGTAAGAAGGGATGCCAACACTACCGAAAAAAGACTTATAGGTGAACTCACATTAATGGTGAGTGCTACTTCTTGAGTTTGCGTTGGTTTTTTCCTTAAAGAGGAAAGGATGATGCAACGAAGCAAATGTAAGTATTTCCCTCAGATAAGAATCAAGGTATCAATCTAGTAGAAGGAACACGCAAGTCCCCAATAATTGCACCTACACAAACAAACAAATACTTGACCCAACGCGATAAAAGATTTGTCTATCCCTTCACGGTTACTTGCAAACGTGAGATCTAATAGAGATAGATATAAAAGATAAATAAAAGAGCAAAATAAAGTAAAGGTAAATAAATTACAGCAAGGTATTTTTGTGTTTTTGGTTTAATAGATCTGAAACTAATATGATAAAAGATAGACCCGGGGGCCACAGTTTTCACTAGAGACTTCTCTGTTGAAAGAACACACACGGTGGGTAAACAAATTATTGTTGAGCAATTGATAGAAAAGTGAATAATTATGAAGATATCCAAGGCAATGATCATGTATATAGGCATCACGTCCGTGACAAGTAGACCGACTCCTACCTGCATTTGCTAGTACTAATCCACACATCGATCACTATCCAACATGCATCTAGTGTATTAAGTTAACAAGAAAGGAGTAACGCCTTAAGCAAGATGACATCATATAGACGGATAGATCCAATCAATATGAATAAATCCCATCTTTTTATCCTTAATGGCAACAATACAAATGCGTGCCTCGTTACCCTTTTTGTCACTGGGTGAGGACACCGCAAAATTGAACCCATTATAAAGCACCTCTCCCATTGCAAGAAAAATCTATATAGTTGGCCAAACCAAATCAATATATTGGAGAGAAATACAAAGTTATCTTAATCATGCATAAAAGAGTTCAGAGAAGACTCAAATAATATTCATAGATAATCTGATCATAAACCCACAATTCATCGGATCTCAACAAACGCACTGCAAAAGAAGATTACATCGAATAAATCTCCAAGAACATCAAGGAGAACATTGTATTGAACATCAAAGAGAGAGGAGAAAAGCTACTAGCTATGGAATCGTATGTCTGTGGTAAGTATACCCACACATCATCGGAATGGCAGCAAGGTTGATGTAGATGGCCTCCATGATCAAATCCCCCTCCGATGGAGCACCAGCAAGGGTCTCCAGATGGGATCTCACGAGGACTGAAACTTGCGGTGACGAAAAAGTATTTTTGGTGTGCCCTCTGGTATACAGGGAATATTTGATTATTTATAGAGCTGTGGTTAGGGTTGGGGGAGCTTAGGAGGGCCACGAGCTAATATGGCGCCCCCTAGGGCGCGCCTGGTGAGCTAGTGGTGCACCCTTGGCTCTTCTGGCCTCCTCCTGAACCTTTCCAGGTGTCTTCTGGTTAAAAAAACCCTGGAAAAGTTTTGTTTCGTTTGGACTCCATTTGGTATTGATTTTCTGTAAAAGACAAAAAACAAGGAAAAACAACAACTGCACTGGGCAATAGGTTAATAGGTTAGTCTCAAAAATTAATATAAAAATATTGCATATAAAGCATCCAAGATGGATAATACAATAGCATGGAACAATAAAAAATTATAGATACGTTGGAGACATATCAGCGGGCAAAGTCTAGCACCTGCCACTACTATAGGCTTACCAGTTGTAGGCACTATTTTGCGCTTGCAACTGGTGATATCTGTCCAGATTTGTTGTAAGACAAATGTTACGAGTGGCGGACACAAAACTGTGCCCGTCACAGCTACTTGAGTTACTAGTGGCAGGCAACAATACATGCCCGCCACAAGTTTTTTGGTCTCACGGCAAATTTGTCCAATTATACCAGTGACAGCAAATAGAAAATTTGGAAAAATTCCTTGGCCACCTCCTCATCAATATTGAACGTCATCAAATCACCTTTATGAAATTGATTTTCATTCCTTAAAGGTTTCCAAAACAGGAGAACACCCTCTCAAAATTTCGGAATTTCTCAAAAGAGTTTTCCAGAAATAGATGGGTATCATCAACATATTGTAAGCTGATGATCCCTCCAGGATTAGCATGAGGCAAAAGCCCACAAATCAGCCCATATGTGGAAGCCTCAACAAGCATTTTCGAAAACACAAACGAGGTAGACAGTTAGGGACCACAACGGAAGGCTGGTGCTCACCCAGCCAAACGGTATAGCCTTGCAGCTTCTGCCCTAGCAATGGATGCAATAACAATCAGGGATGGGATCCAACTGCATGCTCTCTATATGCGGTGGGCATGTGCAATCTTCGAACGAGGAATTCATGCAGCTGTGCAGTTCTTCAGATTATCATCGCTTCGCCATTGCTGCTATATGGCAGTAAAAATTTAACATACAAGTTTGTTAGACGGGGTAAAACCAACTAAAAAAATAGCATCCTATAGTAGCATTCTGATCAATGTGGCGCTAAATGAAATAAGCGTGCATACAATGTCGCTATAGCGTGTCATAGCTTCGCTATAGCGAAATTTCATGGCAGCGAAATTTTTTCATAGCATGTTATTTTTCTCTAGGTAACACGGATGAAAATGTTAAGAGAGGGGGTGGAACTGAAATTTTCTCTATCATTTGCTATACCTAGATTTAGTTTATTTATTACAAAAATACTACAGGTACGGCCTGCTACAGGACCGCTACAGACATTTCCTTAACCTGTCTTCACCGCCCCCCTAAATTTCACCTGGGTAGGGCCCCTCCCTCAATCTCAATCCAATTAAAAGGTGTCAACTCAAGGATCAGCCTGTAAACTTAAGTAAATGTCTGTACATGTCTTACTCGTGTAGAGGGAAACATACTCCCGATGCCGCCCAACAGACTCCCGACACCAGAGGCGATTTAGGGCTTCGGATGCCGCTGCCCTACTCCTTGCCGGAGCGCCACGGGACATAAGCCTAGGCGGGTGATGATGGTGGCAGCGGCGCCTTCCTCCGCCATCGCTCCGGGGGTTGGCTGAGGTGGTGCTACACGCGTGTGTCCAAGTCTGGCATCGGGCGCTCATCGAGTGGGCTTATTTTGCAGTCGTCGGCTCACCTTGGAAGGGCAGCAGTGCGGGGGTGGCATTGCTGCAACTCCGGTCATGTGCGATCTCCCGGTGGGAGGGTCGTGATGGCTCTCTAGAAAATCGTAAATTTCAGATGCAAAATCATAAGTTTCGAAGATTCAAACTTAAAACTTACGAGATACAACTACTTTGTGGATCGCGAGGCAATTGGGCGACCGGACATGGCTAGGAAGATGTGTGCACCTGGGACTTTTCGGTATAACATGTTTTTACCATTATGTATAAATATGTGGATTGCTAAGGAAGATTCAGTACTGGAAACAACGACAAGTGCCTAGAGGTCTCAGTGAAGGCTGATATCATCTAGGCAAAGGGTTTTCCAACATGGGTGATAACATAACCTCCGTATACATCCACCACCACCTTCGACATAGGCATAGTATCGGTCTATAGGACTTTACTATTGCTGATATGTCGGTTTGGTTTTATTTGTTATTGACAGACTTTTGAGGTTTGACTGTGTGCATCCTAATTATGTAAAGGCCGGGTGTTACTCATAATGCTTATCCATTTGATGCTACATTTTGAGATGATAAAAGCTTACTTGACATACGTCCTTTCAGCAAAGCAGAGGCTTCGTCATGTTCCTTTTGTCCGGTCGTCAGAAGCTCTTCTCTACCATTGCACATGCCCTTGGATTTCTATTGCTTAAGGTGGGTGTTGTTTTTTCTTGCTCAAGTATGATTTATTGTTTTTTACCGAGGCAGCGAAATCAAAACGATGCAAATATAGATGAGAGTTGAACACACCTGCCTATGGATAACCAAGATGCACGCGGCCACAAATCAGGATCATCAACAAAATTGGTTGGATTCTGTGGTGAGGCCCTCCATGGATACCAGGCAAGTCACAGTTGTGAGCTCTTCCGTGTTCAAAAAACAAAAATAAAATTAATTTGCCCGCTCGATCTGACTTTTTAGCCGCCCGACTTAGTTTTGAAGATTTCGGATCTTAAGCATGAGCACGTGAGGAAGCATATCATCTCACGATGTGACTTGTGAGGCTTTGACTTAGTCTCCAGCATTCCGTAGTACTAAATACTACTGTAATATGAAGCATGGACGCGTAAGTCTGCCGTGAGCCCGATCACATGCACAGGCTACTCTCCATCTCTTCAGTTCATCCGTGGGTTGTTTCCCTCTGCCTGCGCGTACAAGTATCCAGCTGCAGTTGCATTATTACCTATTGAAGTATATATATCCTGACCCGAGGCACCGCCGCCGACTGCCCCGGAGAATCTTATTATTGCCGACTTACTTATGAGTTGCCGACTTGATCTGTTCTACATACTTGTATTCCAAGAGTATCTTGATTAAATCTTGCTCCATAGTTATCGTCGTTCAAAAGACAGATCAAGTTACATTGCTTGTGTGGCAATCTGGGTCAACGCTCGCCATTAACCCAGCTTGCTGGCTAACCATAGTATATAAGGATACCCTTGAGGCCGTGAATCACCAAGTCTTTCGATTGATTAGCTTGAAGCAGTTGGCAGCAGCAATGGCGGCACCTGTAAGTTTGGTCCGGATAGGCCTCCTCTGTCTGTTGGCGATGTCCGCGTCGGCGCAATACCCGTCGTCCCCAAGCTCCCCGGGCTCCTACCCGTGCCTAGGCTCCCCGGGCTCTTACCCGTCCCCAGGGTCCCCGGACTCCTACCCGTCCCCAAGCTCGTACCCATCCCCAGGCTCCCCAGGCGGTTACGAGGGGGAGGGGGAGATCATCCCACCTAGGAACGTCACATGCAAGGACACCGACGGCAAGCGGCCTGGGTGCACGAGCACCTGCCCCGACCGGTGCCCCCAGCAGTGCATCGTCCTCTGCCCCGACTGCAGGACATTTTGCCGTACGTATTCAATCATGTTTGTTAATTGTTTGTTGATAGCCTTTTGGGTAAGGGCTCTACTGACATACAAATGCATGCCATGGTGAAAAAAATAGACGACGAGGTAAAGCCGGCGAAGCCCGTGCCGCCACCTGCAATGTTCGTGTTCGGAGATGGGGCACTGGACGTCGGCAACAATGCATACTTGCCACAGGTCGAAACAGAGGAGGGGTACTCCCCTCAAGTCTCCCGATCTTGCAGCGGCAGGTTCAGCAACGGGGCCAACTTGGCTGACACAATCGGTATGTGCTTGCCAAAACGCCCCATACACATACTCTCTACTCACCGATTGTCTAGGTTTCAATTGTGGCTTTGTGCATCACAATGGTGCCAAAGCTCGTGGGTTTTAACCTTGTTTTCCAGAAAAATATGTTCTAAATTTTGGTTCATTTCATGGTGTCCAGCGACATCCCTGGGCTTCCAGGAGAGCCCTCCGGCTTACATGTCATTGGGTGGTAGGCTCAACATGTGGGGAGCGAACTACGCCTCCGCGGCTGCTGGTATCAGAATTTCTACTGTAAGGCAACCCATTGTACTTCATTTGCACTAGCTCTAAATTACCAACATTTGAAATAAGAGAAGAAATGAGAGATGCATGCATGCAGAACGGGGAGCGATCCATCTCGTTGCCGAAACAAGTGGGGCACTTCAAGGCAACTAGGACCCAGATGGAGGCCAAGCTGGGCAGCGATGCCAAAGTACGCGACCTCCTGTCCAAGTCCGTCTTCCTCCTTGGCATCGGCAGCCAGGACGTCGATCCAATGGTGAATGTCCAGGACCCAAATGTGTGGGCACATACCGAGATCCAGGAACTCATCGCCCAGTATGGGGAAGCCCTCACGTCCCTTTACGACATGGGTGCCAGGAAGATTGCCATCGTCAACGTCGGCCTTAGTGGGCAGACCTATTACAATATCTGCAACAAGTGCGTTGACAAAAACGCCATTGCGTTTGACGCTGCCCTCAAACCCCTCATGGCCAGCCTCGCGTCCAAGAAGTCGGGCCTCTCCTACTCCATCGGCGACTTCTACGGCTTCACCACAGCCGTCTTCGCCAACCCAGCAAATTATGGTACGTAGTACAGTAAACTAACAACTGATACTCTTTCTTCTGTTGAAAATTAACCAACCACCAATGCCATATTTACCACTTGACACCCCAATATGGGAGCCGAATTCCACTATCTACCAACACACATGTGTCCAATATTCATTAAATAGTGGTTTGTTTCATTGTTTAATTGTTATGTTGTGTGATGTGCAGGGCTAGTGAATACCCGGGACTCCTGCAGCCAGAGGGGCTACCCGGACTGGACGTACTGCTACAACCCAGATGGTTACTGGTTCTGGGAGCCAGAGTTCATGACAGATAGGGCTGCCAAGATGACAGCCGCTGCGTTTTACTACGGTCCACCCCAGTTTACATTTCCAATTACGTTTAAGGCTCTGCTGGAGAAAAAATAATTTCATCTTGCGCTATTTTAGTAGTATGTATTGTATTTGTTTTCACTAGACATGTGCTATGGAAGCAACTGAAATATGCAATAAGTATGCCATGAAGAATAAAACAGGTCATCCGGACCTTTCTATCTATATGATATTAATAAATATTACTCATACTGATCTTCTTTGTACCGGTGTCTAAAGACAAAATTGGTTTTGTGCCCTTTGGTTCCGGCAATGGACCAAGAAAATTTCCTGATGACCGCAAACACACCGTTCACTGCAGTATAGATTTTTACGAACGACAGGAGCAAAGGTTGATCATGACTAGCAGCATTTTCACCTGGGTCATCACATGGAAATAGCTTACTACTATCACCCTTCTGCGAGATAACGAGAATAACGGTAAGGTAAACTAAACTAACAACACAAAACCGATCTAAAGCTGTAATAAAGAAAAAGGAAATAAAGACACGACGCAAATACTAAGCGAGACAATGAGTAATAAAATGTCTTAGGATAAAAACTATTTTGACATGATCTACTATGTAGAGGATGTTAGAAGGCATAGCTGAAACTAGACCGAACTGATTGATTCGGTTCTTCGGTTTTAAAGAAACTTGATATTTTAAAATTGCTTAACGATTAGTTTATAACATCAAGGACCAGTTTCCGTGGAACCAAAATTTTGGTTAAGTTCTTGGCTTAAATTAACATATCTGACGTAGATTCAGATCACAATCGGCAGTAAATGCTTGAAATATGTTTGCCAACAATTCCTTATTTTCCATCTGTTTTTGACAAGCAATAGAAGAAAAAGATAGTAGTACCATCATATGAACTTTCCGCAAGAAAAATTATAATAGCAACAACCGTATAATAATATCATTATCATATCATCACATTCATTAGATAAGGTACTTCTTTGGATTGTAGGAATTTGAAAAATCGGGAACATGGAATACGTATAATTAAGATACCATGTACTATAAATTTCAACGTGATTTCAAAACACAAGAATTTTGTGACAGGTGTGTTTGGATGGTGCGTAATAAATGAACACTTGAATACTGTTGGACCGAGGAGAGAGAGAGTATATAGAGGGAATGAAATAGTATATATATAAAATGAACTTTCGAGCTCTTGTCAAGTTTCACATAGAATTGGGGCCATATGAAAGGATTTATCTATTATGTAATTAAGAACAGTAAAACTGAGCCTAATCCCTGCTTTCTCACGAATTTGGCATTCCTGGCCGTTCGATTTTATCTGGTAGACATTCCTGAACGTTGGATCTTTGTCTCATGACGTGTTTAGCGCTAAAAATGGGCCACAGGTCAAGAGGGCAGCTACTCACCGTAGCTTTTTTGGACCCCTGTGGTTAATCGGGCCCGTTTTCGTGCTCAGCCAAAGGCAGCGAGCGGCCCTCTCATACACTACACTCCGATCTCCATAAATAAAAGAGAAAAAGATCGCTGAACAGAGGAATCAATCGGAGCAGTCGATATAGAGAGGATGCGGCGAGCGATCAATGCAGACGATGTGGGCGGCCTGTGATGGAATCCAGCTGAGGCGCGACTAGATGGGGATCCAGCGGAAGCGCCGGATGCGGGTGAATTGGGGGCCGGTCAATCACGTCTTTCTAGAGGTTTTAAATGGTGACTACATACGGAACAAAATGAGTGAATCTACACTCTAAAATATGTCTATATACATCCGTATGTGGTGACCATTTGAAATCCCTAGAAAGACAAATATTTAGGAACCAAGGGAGTAGAAAATAAGTAGATCTGTGGGAAGTGCATCAGTAGGATGCAAATGGAACTTTTGATACTTAATGAAGTTGAGCAAAACTGCAGAAAAGAATTTCAGTCGTGCAAACTAAGTAGAGCCTCTTCAGCAAGAGAACATACAGATTTTAAGTTTTTTATAACCTGATCCGGATGCTGTAAGTTAAGTTTGTAAACTTTGTGAATCATTTTGTTCCAGCTTTTCTTATTGTATAGTCTAACTGTATCAGGTCATTTACTATGTGCAGATTTGCTTTTGCCATTGCTGATCACGTCCTTCTCTCTGTGCTAGGAAGCATATACCTACTTACTGAATTCTTAGGATCCTTTTTAGTTATGCTAAACTTAAATCCTTCTGTCAACAGTTTAGTGATTATTTAGAAGGGACGTTGCATATTCCTAGATGCACCGGATTACTAGATGTGGTCTGACTTGGCCTGTGTACTTCACTTCACTCCATATCCTCCACATCAGAGACTGTTAACAGCGCTGCTATACACACTATGCATGCACGGCCGATTCATGCACGATTCAGATGTAGCAGCACCAACAGCTAGGGTACATGCAGGAGCACTGTTGGAGAAGGAGAATCGTGCAGGCGTCGTGTGTTGACTGTCGTGTGTGAAGCAATTTCCGACTGTTAATGAGAAGTTAGTTGGTGTAATTTGTGATCAAACTTGTTGCCTGCTACCTTATTAAATCTAATTGCACAACTCAGTGGGTAGGCTCGGTTTACCTGAAGCTTGATGTTCTCGCCTACCTACTTTCATTGGTTTTGCAAAGCCATGTAATGTCTATAGTAGCATAGCCTTTCTTATATAGATTTTAATAGTAGTGAGATTTTTTTGACGGATAACACTGTGATATTAGATAGTTTTTTTTGGGTAGAATTCTCAAATTATTTCACTTGTTCTGAGGGAGCTGTGCATTCTCAACTGGTAGCCACTATCGACTGTTGAAGTTAATCATGAAGCAATTCATAAATCGGAGTTACTAGAATTTTAGATTTGCTGGAGCCATTTTAACTATGTTCAGCAAAATAGACGTCACATGCTTGGAAAAGGCGAATAGCAGCAAGGAAGAGCAACAAGAGGCACTTTGTAGTATATTGCACTGTATTGGTAACATTTTGTTGCCTTAAAACATATTGAAACCATATGCTGTTGGAAGTTTATTCATTGTGTGGTCACATATTTTTGTTGTTGTTGACTCTGGATCACAAGTATCCAATTCTGGCCATTTCATTTTATTCCCTGGACGTTAATGGCCGTCAAACCATTGTTTAATCTACTACGTGAGCCGTAGCGTCTTAATTGCAGTTTGCTGGTTCATTGGGCCGTTGTCAACCAACCCATTCGAACCTCTACGGCCACACGGGATTGGTCCGTCCTAGACATATGGAAC
Source organism: Aegilops umbellulata (assembly GCA_032464435.1). Taxonomy (NCBI): domain Eukaryota; kingdom Viridiplantae; phylum Streptophyta; class Magnoliopsida; order Poales; family Poaceae; genus Aegilops; species Aegilops umbellulata. The sequence continues at coordinate 558,795,044 of CP136060.1, forward strand.
CGGAGCGCGACCATTGTTGGGCAGTTAATCTGCAGTTGCTAACCACTAAAAAAAATGAGGTTCTGAACAGCGGCAAAAGGAGGTTCTGAAGCACACCCTTGGCATTGAACAAGAGGCGCTCAGTGAGAGATATTTGGGTCTACCAACACTGGTTGGGAGAAATAAGGATGGGACTTTCAAATACTTAACGGGAAGTTGTAAAGGCAAGGTAACGGGATGGAAAGGACAAGGACTCTCGAAGAAAGCAAGAGAAGTACTTGTTAAGTCTGGGCTACAGGTAACACCGACTTTCACCATGAGTTGTTTTCACCTATCAAAGAAGATGTGCCGGAAATTGACTTCAATCTCTTTGAAATTCTGGTGGGGTGCAATAAACGGTGAAAGAAAAGTGCACTGGATCACATTGGATAAAATGTGCCAATCAAAACGTACAGGAGGTATGGGCTTCAGGGACCATGAAGCTTTCAACCAGGCGTTATTGGCTAAGCAAGCCTGGAGGATCTTGCAGGTACCAGACTCCCTCTGTGCCAGGGTACTTCATGCGCGATATTTTAAAGAAAGCTCAATCATGAGTGCAACTTGTCCGTCTGGTGGATCATACACTTTCAGAAGCATCCTTCATGGGCGTGATCTGCTGCGAGAAGGTATCATTTGGCGGATCGGAGATGGCTCGTCCGTGAACATCCACCATGACCCATGGATTCCACGCCGAGGAAGCTTGCAGCCACTGGGCGCAGTGTTTCAACAGGGAGTGGTGACGGTATCGAACCTGCTAGAACGTAAAGGTGCGGCATGGGATAAGAGTAGGATTTAGGATATGTTCTCATCGGATGATGCAGAGGATATAAAACAGATTGCAGTGGGCGGCCCGGGAGTTAATGACTATATAGCATGGAATTACACTAATGACGGGAAATTCACAGTGTGATCTGCCTATCACCTGAGGATGAGCCTGAATGCGGCGAGGGTCGGACGGGCGGGGCCCTCCTCGGCTGCCTTTACTCACAGGGGCTGGCTGTCTATGTGGGACACGGCAGCGCCGGGCAAGGCAAAAGTTCACATGTGGCGACTGATGAGGAACGGCCTGGCCACGGGTGCAGAGTTGCTGCGCCAGCGTATCAAGGCTGGAGTATTTTGCATAGCATGTGGACGGGAAGAAGATGGATACCACAGATTTGGGGGTGCCCGCACTCCCTGTGTTTTTGGAGACGGCTTAGCTCGGAGTTGGGAATCTCGGTGGCAATCCCACCACTCAACATTGATTCCCAGAGCAAGCTAGAGAAATGGTTGCTGGAATGCTTCGCTCAGGCGGAGGAGCTGGAGAAATCGGTCATGGTGTAGGCAGTATATACCCTTTGGCTTGTGAGAAATGATGCTAGAGATGGACGCAAGATTACTGAACCTCAGGAATTATCAACCAGGGTAGCTACTTATCTCAATGAATGGGTTGAGGTGCATAAGAAGGAGGTGAGGCAAAGGGAAGCAACGGTGCAACAAGCCTGGGAGACTCCGGAGGACGGATGAACTAAGGCCAATATGGATGGCTCGTTGTGCAAGCGTTGGCAAAAAGGAGGCGTGGGGTGGTGCTGCGTGATCATCAAGGTGCGTTTAGAGGGGCTTCTTACCAGTTTCTCGGAGCGGTGGTTGATTCGGAGAGAGTGGAGCTGCTCGCATGCAAGTCGGCAGTACAACTGGCGACAAGCTTGGGCGCAATGCAACTTCATCTAGAGAGCGACTCGGCTCGAGTCGTTGCGATGCTAAATGATGAGAAGAAGAATCTGTCTCCCCTGAGGCCGATTGTGGAAGAGGTTAAAGCTATGCTAGGTGCTTTTGTTTCTTTTCGTGTTTCGTGGGTGCAACGTAGTGCAATTGCCGCCGCTGATAGGTTAGCTAAGGTGGGAATGGGAGATGAACTTTCTCAAGTATGGCTCTCTTCCCCGCCAGACTGCATTTTTGACATTGTATCGGATGAGATTCCGAGTTTCATTTCATAAATAAATAAAGCGGCGAGAGTTACCATAAAAAAATGCAGTTGCATGAAGATATTAATGATGTGGGAGTGCACCAAGCCGTTCCAATCGGTCGCTCTCCCTCCCGGTAAAAAAAATGTGTTGGAGAGAGAACGTCGCTCCGAGAAAAAAAGCGAAGGGCACCGTTCCTGTGAGGGAGATGGGAGGATGTGCAGCGAGGAGGTGCGGACATCCCAGTTTATGTTACTTACACTAACACATTTTTCACTAATTACCTACCATTCTATTGTAAAAATGGACGGATGCAGCAACCCGCGTCTTGAATTATCTAGTATAATATAAGGACACAACTAACTTTTGAACAGTCGGAAGACAGATACAGCTCCGAACACCCCTTTCTCTTCCTTAATCGCTAATCACACATCAAATTCTTCACTTGTTTCTTAATTGCTAATCTCTTTCGCGGCTGATGAAGGGCAAGCAGGTGTTGATTTGTGATTCCATGCATGCACACAAAGTATAAGATAAAACAGATGATGTCAACAAAGTATTTTTCAATTCTGAAACTTTATAATAGCTAAAACCGTCGGTCCACTGGAAAATTGTTTTCACATGAAAAATCACTTCAACCAGATTTTTGAAAGTAGAGCCCATGTTGGTATGTTACGGCGATTTTTTACTGGTAAAAAGTTATCAGGCCTGGGCGATGTAAGTTATGATATCTATAACACATAAGTTACAAAGCTGTTTTTGAAGAAATTATTGGGCATGAAAAATGGTCTTTGCGCCTTTCTCCCCACGTGCAAATGCATGGATGGCTTACAGGATAAAACATTGATGTTATCCTAGATTTCTCCATTTTAGAACTACAAAATGTTTTGTAGCTGAATCCGTTGGTCCGATTGAAAAATAATTTTCACATAAAAAGTTCGTTGTGATGAGACATTCAAAATTAGATCCTTGTTGCTATATTCCTAGGACTTTTTCGGATAGAAAGTTATCTTGCGTGGGCCACACAAGTTATCACATCCGTGACACCTAATAATTTACCAAGTTGTTTTCATAGAAATTACCGGACATGAAAAATGGTATTCTAACCTCTCTAGTGCATCCATTTAGTTACCAGACCTGAGCTAAGTAAATTATCAGCTCTGATGTGTGTATATTATCAGGCTATTTACACATCAGTTACCGTGGTATGTTTTCAACAACTTTTTTCCCGGGAAAAAGTTAATGCGGTGTTTGTGCGGGAGCTACCACGCCTGCAGTCCGTATATTAACCCACTATTTACACACAAGTTATCGATGGGGCTGTTTTCAAACAACTTCATCGCCAGGGTCAAAGTTACCACGGTGTTTTGTACGTGAGTTATCAAGTCTACGATACGTAACATTACAGGGCTATTTACACGTAAGTTATCGGGAGGGGAGAGGGGTGTATGTTTTCAAACAACCTCCTCCCTCACCCACCACGCGTCAAAGTTACCGCGGTGTTTGTGCGTGAGGTATCATATATACAGTGCATATAGTACCATCCTATTTACACAAAATAGTTATCTGGGGTATATTTTCAACAAGTTTTTTCCGGGATCAAAGTTACCGTGGCGTTTGTACCTAACTTACCAGGTTTGATGTGTGTTATGTACACAAATGTTACTGGGGTGTGTTTCAAATTTTTTTCAAGATCAAAAGTTATCACGGTGTTATATGCAAGTTATCAGGTCTTCGGTGTGTATATTATCATGCTATTTACATAGAAGTTACCAGGGGTATGTTTCAACACCTTTCCTCCTGGGGTCAAATTTACCATGGTGTTTGCATGAAAGTTACCAAGGGTATTTCTTTCGACAACATTTTTCTGTAGGGGTCAAAAAGTTACCATGGTGTTTATATATAGGTTATCAGGTCTATGATGTGTATGTTACCATGCTATATACACATAAGTTACTGGGGCATGTTTCAAGAATTTTTATTTGGGTTATTGACAACCACCTAGTTCTTGAGAAACCTGTATAAAGTGTCCAATAGCAACTCTACTACTTGTTCACCGTCCACCACCAGTAAAAAAACATTCAAAACGTCAGGCAGGTGACCAACCCGGCGAAGCTCTGAGTGCACCCATTTCTCTAAAGTTTGTATCAACAAGTTTCTCCAATAAAAATGACTTAGGATTGGCCTACCCAGTTGTTCAAATTGATCAAATATGATTTACTTGTATATAAACTGGATCTCAACTAAATCAATGTCTAGTCTGATTGGTTGTTTGGTTACCTCTCAACCGTGAGGTTGTCGGTTCTACTCCCCACTTTTGCACAACTTTTTTCCTCAGAAGGAACAATTATGGTGTGAAACAAAGGGAAAAGGAAGAGTGACTAGGAGAAGCCCAGATTGAGGGAGATAAAATCGTGGGTTGATCAAGAAGAAAATCGGGGATGGAACAAGGAAACGTGAGGGAGAAAAAAAATTGGGAATCGATCAGGGGAAGGGGGACAAAATGGGGAATCCGATCGAGGTAGAAGTGGACGTGCGGTAGATTAAAACAGGAGGATAAAAAAACCGGGCGATGGTTTAGATGTTACAATTCTCAATTTTTTTTACTATGAAGTAACATGTTTTTATTTTCATTTTCATTTTCATTTCATTTCATTTCATTTATTTTTTGTCAAATATTACTAACTCCACTACAGAGGTCTTCCATATCATTTTTTGTCAATATTGCTAAACTTTACTACACATCCGTATAATCCATCATCCACATCGAATTAAACATGTTTAGTTACATCCATAAGATATCAACACATGCATTAGACCCCTTAAGTTATTTCGGTTTCTTCAGTTACTCCGGGACAGAGCATAAGAACCAAATTTCTGAAGTCTGCAACAATAATGACCGAGTAGGTAACATTTTTATTTCAGGTTCAGTCAAAGTTATTTTATCAAATGACCTCGGCTCTCAATTAATATGCTCGTCCCTAGCCATGGGGTGACAAGCTCAAAGTGGTTCAGAAACCAATCTGCATGTGAGCTTCTAGTTTTCTTTTTCTGTTTTTATGATGCGGTTCATCGGTATGATGATGTTGATGTTTTTCTGTCCTCTATGTCACACTAGTGATCACAATTCTACTTTTTTTTTTCAACTGCAAGACTGTTTGCCTTTCTCAAAACCAAGTACATCCTCCATACAAATTTACCTTTTGCCTAAATACTTTATATTTGTACATACAGTTTTGAGAAAAAAATAAACGAAGTGGCCTTGAATATAAAAATGGAGGGAGCAATACAAAATTACCTTTTGCCTAAAATAATTAATACTTGTTAATTTCATACCAGGTACACAAAATGATAACTGTGCCCAAGAAATGCAGAAAATAAATGAGAGTTGCAACCGAAAATTGGATGCTCACTAGAATGACCACAGAACTTTCAACAAGAAGAACCACAGAAAAGAAATTTTGTTAGGTACTACGGGGCTGTTTGGTTGGTGACCTAACCAATGTGCCTGAATAAAAGTGTGCCGTACAGTAGCAGGAGGAGTCACTCTTTTTTCTGACCAGGAAAGTTTGGACGCACCCTGTTTGGTTGGTGCCTGTGTTGAACAACTTAAAATATTCATAAAGTTAGAAGGCAGTTGGGGTGGCACACGAATGATTGAAGATTAGCTGAGTGATATGTGTGTGCCTGAGTTAGGTATCTAATTCCATAATCCTGACCCTGGCTAATTTTGGGCGTGTTTGGATGGTGTCCACACTGAGCTAGGCCTCGCCTGGAGCGTGCCTAAAAAGTGCATGGTGCCTGTTCGGTTGATACCCTGGAAAAGCATATGCTAGGACGAACAGTTCGTCAGTGTACCCAAGATTGTTCAGATCCACTGTTGTCATTCCGTACTGTGGGTCTACCTGTACCCCGCCTCCTAACAGATTGATCCATTTTCACTTAAACAAAGGGACCTTAAAATCATGTCCGTAGTCAAGTTCCCATATGTCCACTATGTAACCATAATATGTGTCTTTTCCCCTCTCGGTTGCTGCATCAAAGCGGACACCGCTGTTTTGGTTTGTGCTCTTTTGATCTTGGGCGATCGTGTAAAATGTATTCCCATTTATCCCGTATCCTTTGTAAGTAAATACAGTCAAAGATGGTCCCCTGGACAACGAGTACAACTCATCACAAATAGTGTTGTTACCTCTGAGACGTGTTTCCAACCAACTGCTAAAAGTCCTGATGTGTTCACATGTAATCCAGTCGTCGCACTGCTCCGGGTGTTTGGAGCGCAGACTGTTCTTGTGTTCATCGACACACGGGGTCACCAAGGTAGAGTTCTGTAGAACTGTGTATTGTGCTTGAGACCAAGAATATCCGTCCCTACATATTATTGAGTCCCCTCCAAGCGTGCCTTTTCCAGTCAGTCTTCCCTCATACAGCAATTTAGGGAGACCTATCTTCTTAAGGCCAGGATTGAAGTCAACACAAAACCCAATGACATCCTCTGTTTGATGGCCCATGGAGATGCTTTCTTCTGGCCTAGCGCGGTTACAGACATATTTCTTTAGGACTCCCATGAACCTCTCAAAGGGGTACATGTTGTGTAGAAATACGGGGCCCAGAATGACATTCTCGTCAACTAGATGAACTAGACGTGCGTCATGATATTGAAGAAGGATGGTGGGAACACCAGCTCGAAACTGACAAGACATTGCACCACATCACTTCTTAGCCTTGGTATGATTTCTGGATCGATCACCTTCTCAGAGATTGCATTGAGGAATGCACATATCTTCACAATGGCTACTCGGACGCTTTCCGGTAGAAGCCCCCTCAATGTAACCGGAAGCAGTTGCGTCATAATCACGTGGCAGTCATGAGACTTTAGGTTCTGGAACTTTTTCTCCGCATATTTATTATTCCCTTTATATTCGACGAGAAGCCAGTCGGGACCTTCATACTAAGAAGGCATTCGAAGAAGATTTCCTTCTCTTCTTTGGTAAGAGCATAGCTGGCTGGACCTTCATAATGCTTTGGAGGCATGCTCTCTTTTTCGTGCAAACGTTGCAGGTCCTCCCGTGCCTCAGTTGTATCTTTTTTCTTCCCATACACGCCCAAGAAGCCTAGCAGGTTCACGCGAAGGTTCTTCCTCACGTGCATCACGTCGATCGAAGAGCGGACCGCTAGGTCTTTCCAGTAGGGTAGGTCCCAAAATATAAATTTCTTCTTCCACATGGGTGCGCGTCCCTCAGCATCATTTGGAACAGCTAGTCCGTCGGGACCCTTTTCAAAGATTACATGTAAATCATTGACCATAGCAAGTACGTGATCACCGGTACGCATGGCGGGCTTCTTCCGATGATCTGCCTCGCCTTTGGAATGCTTGCCTTTCTTTCGACATTGATGGTTGGTCAGAAGAAATCGACGATGGCCCAGGTACACATTCTTCCTGCATTTGTCTAGGTATATACTTTCGGTGTCAGCTAAATAGTGCATGCATGCGTGGTATCCCTTGTTTGTCTGTCCTGAAAGGTTACTGAGAGCGGGCCAATCGTTGATGGTTACAAACAGCAACGCGTGCAGGTTAAATTCCTCCTGTTTGTGCTCATCCCACGTACGTACACCGTTTCCATTCCACAGCTGTAAAAGTTCTTCAACTAATGGCCTTAGGTACACATCAATGTCGTTGCCGGGTTGCTTAGGGCCTTGGATGAGAACTGGCATCATAATGAACTTCCGCTTCATGCACATCCAAGGAGAAAGGTTATACATACATAGAGTCACGGGCCAGGTGCTGTGGTTGCTGCTCTGCTCCCCGAAAGGATTAATGCCATCCATGCTTAAACCAAACCATACGTTCCTTGGGTCACGTGCAAACTCAACCCAGTACTCTCTCTCGATTTTTCTCCACTGTGCCCCATTAGCGGGTGCTCTCAACTTCCCACCTTTCTAACGGTCCTCACTGTGCCATCGCATCAACTTGGCAAGCTCTTTGTTTCTGAACAGTCGTTTCAATCGTGGTATTATAGGAGCATACCACATCACCTTCGCAGGAACCCTCTTCTTGCGGGGCTCGCCGTCAACATAACCAGGGTCATCTCGTCTGATCTTATACCGCAATGCACCGCATACCGGGCGTGCGTTCAAATCCTTGTACGCACCACGGTAGAGGATGCAGTCATTAGGGCATGCATGCAACTTCTGCACCTCCAATCCTAGAGGGCATACGACCTTCTTTGTTGCGTACGTACTGTCGGGCAATTCGTTATCCTTTGGAAGCTTCTTCTTCAATATTTTCAGTAGCTTCTCAAATCATTTGTCAGGCACAGCATTCTCTGCCTTCCACTGCAGCAATTCCAGTACGATACCGAGCTTTGTGTTGCCATCTTCGCAATTGGGGTACAACCCTTTTTTTGTGATCCTCTAACATGCAATCCAACTTCAGCTTCTCCTTTTGACTTTCGCATTGCGTCCTTGCATCGACAATGACCCGGCGGAGATCCTCATCATCGGGCACATCGTTTGGTTCATCTTGATCTTCAGTAGCTTCCCCCGTTGCAGCATCATCGGGCGCATCGTCGGGTTCCTCTTGATCTTCAGCAGCTCCCCCCGTTGCAGCATCACCGTATTCAGGGGGCACATAGTTGTCATCATCCTCTTCTTCTTCGTCGACTTCCATCATAACCCCTATTTCTCCGAGCCTCGTCCAAACATTATAGTGTGGCATGAAACCCTTGTAAAGCAGGTGGGTGTGAAGGATTTTAGGTCAGAGTAAGACTTCGTATTCCCACGTTTAGGGCATGGACAACACATAAAACCATTCTGCTTGTTTGCCTCAGCCACTTCGAGAAAATTATGCACGCCCTTAATATACTCGGAGGTGTGTCTGTCACCGTACATCCATTGTCGTTTCATCTGCGTGCATTATATATAATTATGTGTGTCAAAAGTAAGAAAATCAGACAAGTATCTATCTAAAGTAAGAAAATCAGAAAGAATATAAGAACAAGAGGCTCACCATGGTGGTGCCGGCGACGAGATCGGCGCAGATGATTGACAGCGTGGAAAACGGGGACAGGGTGTGTCGGACCGCTAAACCTAGACAAATCTCGGTAAAAATGAAGCTCCGAGGTCAAGCTTCGAGAGGAGAAAGCTTAACTAGTGTGGCTCGGGAATTTCACCGAACACCTCATGTGCATAGGAGGTGAGCTAGAGCATCCAATGCCCTCCCCCTCGCCGGCCAGCAAAAAACCGAGCACTGTGGAGTGCTCTGCTGCAGCGATGGGGTATATATAGGCAACTTATTTGTCCCGGTTCGTGGCAGGAACCGGAACTAAATCCCCCCCTTCTGTACCGGTTCTAGGCATGAACCGGTACCAATGGCTGTGGGCCAGGAGCGCGGCCCATTGGTCCCGGTTCGTGCCTAGAACCGGGACAAATGGATCCAGACGAACCGGGACCAATGCCCACGAGGCCCCGGCTGCCCCCCTGGGCTCACGAACCGGGACTAATGCCCCCATGGGTCTCGGTTCATGAAGAACCGGGACTAATGGGCTGGCCAGTCCCGAACCAAAGCCATGTTTTCTACTAGTGTATCTTTGTATTTCTCTTGGAATTATCGGTTTGGTTTGGCCAAATATTGGTTTTTCTTGCAAATGGGAGAGGTGCTTAACTTTGGGTTTAATCTTGCGTGATTTCACCTAGTGACAAAGTAGGGGTAGCGAGACACGTATTGAATTGTTGCCATTGAGGATAAAAAGATGGGGTTTTCATCATATTGCTTGAGTTAATTCATCTACATCATGTCATCTTACTTCAGGTGTTACTCCGTTCTTATGAACTTAATACTCTAGATGCATGTTGGATAGCGGTCAATGTGTGGAGTAATAGTAGTATATGCAGGCAGGAGTCGGTCTACTTGACACATACGTGATGCCTATATGCATAATCATTGCCTTGGATATCCTCATAACTTTGCGCTTTTCTATCAATTGCTCGACACTAATTTCTTCACCCATCGTATTATTTTCCTTCATGAGAGAAGCCTCTAGTGAAACCTATGGCCCCTGGGTCTATTTTCTTTCATATTTTCTTTCCAATCTACTATTTTGTTATCTTTTATTTTCAGATCTATAAACCAAAAACCCAAAAATATTTAGTTACCTTTTAGTTTTATCTATCTCTATCAGATATCACCTTTGCAATTGACCGTGAAGGGATTGACAACCCCTTTATCACGCTGGGTCCAAGTGTTTGATTGTTTGTGCAGGTGCATAGACTGTGGGCTTGCTTGTCCCTCCTACTTGATTGATACCTTGGTTCTCTAACTGAGGGAAGTACTTATCTCTACTTTGCTGCATCACGCTTTCCTCTTCAAGGGAAAAACCAACGCAAGCTCAAGAAGTAGCATGAAGAATTTCTGGCGTCGTTGCCGGGGAGGTCTACATCAAGCCTACCAAGTACCCACCATAAACTCTCATCTCTTGCATTACATTATTTTCAATTTTCCTCTTATTTTCCTCTCCCACTCTTCTAAAACTATTTTCAGAAAAATACAATAAGATTTGCCTTTTTATTTGCCTTCTTTCCGTATGTCTTTTTGCTCGTTTGCTATCTTTGCTTGTGTTTCCATGTGCCTTATATTTGCTTGCATCTTTGCTTGCTAACAATCTTTTGATATGGATCCACTTAAACTTTTCTACATGGATCATCTCGATCCTGTGCTCGTGCTGAAACCCCAAGTAGTTTAGTTGAGGGAAAATCTTTAGATGAGCATGCTCATTTTGTGCATCACCGTTTGTCTGAAAAAGGGAGACTCTTATGGAATTAAATAATTTTTTGCTATGTTATGCTTGGAATCTTTGTGAACTTTGTGATTTTACTTGTTGCTCTAAGAACCCTAAAAATACCTTCCCTATCTATGTGTGTTTAATGATAATGAAATCTTATCTTCTTATGAAAAGGGTGTTTACAATTACTATGATATCGAACAAATTGAAGACTTTGTTGCTTTTAAGGGTGCTAATGAAGTTGCTTCTTTGATTGAAAAGTATGGTATTACTCTCTACAAATCTCAAAATTTTGACATACTTAAATATTGCTATGAAAACTATGCTCATAATGCCTATGTCAAAGAATTTATTGAGAGAATGACCGTTGCTTTGGAAGAAAATAATGATATGCATGGATCTATAGATAATTATGATTTCGTTGATTTGATTGAGATATCTTCCCTTGATGAACACGATGCTTGATATTTTTATGGCCATGATTGCAATATTAATTATGCTTATGGAGTTGAATTTACTATAGTCCCTTATGTTAAACATGAGATTGTTGCTATTGTAGACATACTTGATATCTCCTTGAATCAAAAGCATGATTGCAATGATGATATGCAAAACCCTAAGATTGGGGATGCTAGTTTTGCTACGTCCATTACTTGTTGCAATGATCATGATTGGGGTGATTCTTCTTATGATCTTGAAAATTTATTTCAGCCCCATGATGAATATAAGATTGATAATAATGTTTGCAATAATATTGAAAGTGGGTTTGGAAGAGTGATAAATTTAGATCCCACCTATTTGGGGAATGTTCTGTCTTATGAAATTTTTGATAAAAGTGGGTTTGGAGAGGTCATGACTTTAGTTAATGTTAATCCCACTATTTTGGAAGAGTGTCAGCTCCGCATGCATGTAGATCGTGTTGAGAATATGTTATGTGAGAGCTATATTGTTCAATTTGCTTATGATCCTACATGTAATTATTATGAGAGAGGAAAATATGGTTGTAGAAATTTTCATGTTACTAAATTACCTCTCTTCATGTTGAGATTGTCTATGTTTTATTCTTCTTCCTTGCATATGCTAGTTTTTGCTTGTCTTGATAATTTGTTTTTTTATAAAATGCCTATGCATAGGAAGTATGTTAGAATTATATGTGTTTTTGATGTGTTTTATGATGCTCTCTTTGTGCTTCAATTCTTCTCTTTTATGTGACCATCATTAGAATGATCAATGCCTAGCTAAAAGGCTTTACAGAATAGCGTTTGTTGGGAGGCAACCAATTTTATTTTTGTTCTTGATTTTTGTTTCTATTTTTTTAATAAATTTATAATCTAGCCTCTGGTTAGATGTGTTTTGGAGTTTTAATTAGTGTTTGAACCAAGTAAGACCTTCGAGATGGCTTATGGTGATAGTGGATTTGATGTTGCTGAAAAACAGAAACTTTTGTGCCCAGTAAAATAATTTTCATAATTCACAGCATGCTTATGTTTTGAATTTTTTACACAAGATTTATACACAAATTTCCCAGGTTCTCCTAAGTTTTCAGAAATTTTTGGAGTTCAAGAAGTATACGGAGTTTCCAGATTACTACAGACTGTTCTGTTTTTGACAGATTTTGTTTTTCTTGTGTTGTTTGCTTATTTTGATGAATCTATGGGTAGTATCGGGGGGTATGAACCAGAGAGAAGTTGGAATACAGTACATATTACAACGATATAAATAAAGAATGATTTCACAATAGTACCAAAAGTGGTGATTTATTTTCTTATTCTAACGGACCTCATGAGTTTTGTGTTGTGAAGTTTTCAATTTTGGGGTAAAGATTTGATGGACTATGAAATAAGGAGTGGCAAGAGCCTAAGCTTGGGGATGCCCCGGATGGCATCCCCTCTTTCGTCTTCGTCTATTGGTAAATTTACTTGAGGCTATGTTTTTATTCACCACATGATATGTGCTTTGCTTGGAGCGTCTTGTATGATATGATTCTTTGCTTTTTAGTTTACCATAATCATCCTTGCTGTACACACCTTTTGAGAGGGACACACATGAATCGTGATTTATTAGAATACTCTATGTGCTTTGATATGTCTCCAACGTATCTATAATTTTTGATTGCTCCATGCTATATTATCTACTGTTTTGGACATTATTGGTCTTTATTATCTACTTTTATATTATTTTTGGGACTAACCTATTAACCGGAGGCCTAGCCTAGAATTGTTGTTTTTTGCCTATTTCAGAGTTTCGCAGAAAAGGAATATCAAACGAAGTCCAAACAGAATGAAACCTTCAGGAACGTGATTTTTAGGAAGATTATGGTCGAGGAAACTTGGATCCTACGTCAAGAAACAAAAGAGGAAGGCACGAGGTAGGAGGCGCGCCCCACCCCCCCAGGGCGCGCCCTCCACCCTCGTGGCCCCCCATGTTGCTCCACTGACATACTCCTTCCTCCTATATATACCTACGTAGCCCCAAACGATCAGATACGGAGCCAAAAACCTAATTCCACCGCCGCAACCTTCTGTACCCACGAGATCCCATCTTGGGGCCTGTTTTGGAGCTCCGCCGGAGGGGTCATCCATCACGGAGGGCTTCTACATCAACACCATAGCCTCTGCGATGAAGTGTGAGTAGTTTACTTCAGACCTTCGGGTCCATAGTTAGTAGCTAGATGGCTTCTTCTCTCTTTTTGGATCTCAATACAATATTCTCCCCCTCTCTCGTGGAGATCTATTCGATGTAATCTTCTTTTTGCGGTGTGTTTGTTGAGGCCGATGAATTGTGGGTTTATGATCAAGATTATCTATGAACAATATCTGAATCTTCTCTGAATTCTTTTATGTATGATTGGTTATCTTTGCAAGTCTCTTCAAATTATCAGTTTGGTTTGGCCTACTAGATTGATCTTTCTTGCAATGGGAGAAGTGCTTAGCTTTGGGTTCAATCTTGCGGTGTCCTTTCCTAGTGACAGTAGGGGCAGCAAGGCACGTATTGTATTGTTGCCATCGAGGATAACAAGATGGGGTTTTTGTCATATTGCATGAATTTATCCCTCTACATCATGTCATCTTGCTTAAGGCGTTACTCTATTTTCATGAACTTAATACTCTAGATGCATGCTGGATAGCGGTCGATGAGTGGAGTAATAGTAGTAGATGCAGGCAGGAGTTGGTCTACTTGTCTCGGACGTGATGCCTATATACATGATCATACCTAGATATTGTCATAACTATGCTCAATTCTGTCAATTGCTCAACAGTAATTCGTTCACCCACCGTAAAATACTTATGCTCTTGAGAGAAGCCACTAGTGAAACCTATAGCCCCCGGGTCTATCTTCATCATATTAATCTTCCAACACATATTTATTTCCTTTGCTTTTTTACTTTGCTTTTATTTTACTATGCATCTTTATCACAAAAATACCAAAAATATTATCCTATCATATCTATCAGATCTCACTCTCGCAAGTGACCGTGAAGGGATTGACATGCCATTATCGTGTTGGTTGCGAGGAGTTATTTGTTTTGTGTAGGTACGAGGGACTCACGCGTAGCCTCCTACTGGATTGATACCTTGGTTCTCAAAAACTGAGATAAATACTTACGCTACTGTGCTGCATCACCCTTTCCTCTTCAAGGAAATCCAACGCAGTGCTCAAGAGGTAGCAGAGAAGATTTCTGGCGCCGTTTCCAGGGAGTCTACGCAAAATTCGACATACCAAGTACCCATCACAAATCCCTTATCTCCCGCATTACATTATTTGCCATTTACCTCTCGTTTTCCTCTCCCCCACTTCACCCTTGCCGTTTTATTTGCCCTCTCTTTTCTGTTCGCCTCTTTTTCGCTTGCTTTTTGTTTGCTTGTGTGTTGAATTATTTGCTTGTCACGATGGCTCAAGATAATACCAAATTGTGTGACTTTACCAATACCAACAATAATGATTTCCTTAGCACTCCGATTGCTCCTCTTACCGATACTGAATCTTGTGAAATCAACGCTGCTTTGTTGAATCTTGTCATGAAACATCAATTCGCCGGCCTTCCTAGTAAGATGCTGCTACTCATCTAAATAGCTTTGTTGATTTGTGTGATCTGCAAAAGAAGAAGGATGTTGATAATGATATTGTTAAATTGAAGCTATTTCCTTTTTTGCTTAGAGATCGTCCTAAAGCTTGGTTTTCGTCTTTGCCTAAACATATATTGATTCTTGGAACAAGTGCAAAGATGTCTTTATCTCTAAGTATTTTCCTCCTGCTAAGATCATCTCTCTTAGAAATGATACTATGAATTTTAAGCAACTTGATCATGAACATGTTGCACAAGCTTGGGAGAGGATGAAGTTAATGATAAGTAATTGCCCTACTCATGGTTTGAATTTGTGGATGATTATACAAAATAATTATGCCGGATTGAATTTTGCTTCTAGAAATCTTTTAGATTCAGCCGCAGGAGGCACTTTTATGGAAATCACTTTAGGAGAAGCTACTAAACTCTTGGATAATATTATGGTTAATTATTCTCAATGGCACACTGAAAGATCTACTAATAAAAAAGTACATGCGATAGAAGTAATTAATGTTTTGAGTGGAAAGATGGATGAACTTATGAAATTATTTGCTAGTAAGAGTGTTTATTCTGATCCTAATGATATGCCTTTGTCTACTTTGATTGAGAATAATGATGAATCTATGGATGTGAATTTTGTTGGTAGGAATAATTTTAGTAACAACGCGTATAGATGAAACTTTAATCCTAGGCCTTATCCTAGTAATTCCTCTAATAATTATGGAAATTCCTACAACAACTCTTATGGAAATTTTAATAAGATGCCCTCTGAATTTGAGACTAGTGTTAAAGAGTTTACAAATTTGCGAAAGAATTTCAATGCTTTGCTTGAAGAGAAATTGCTTAAAGTTGATGATTTGGCTAGGAACGTTGATAGAATTTCTCTTGATGTTGATTCTTTAAAGCTTAGATTTATTCCTCCTAAGCTTGATATCAATGAGTCTCTCAAAGCCATGAGAATTTCCATCGATGACTGCAAAGAAAAAACCGCTAGGATGCGTGCTAAGAAAGATGCCTTTATAAGAGCGTGTTCTTCTAATTTCTATGAAAATAAAGATGAAGATCTAAAAGTTATTGATGTGTCCCCTATTAAATCTTTGTTTTGCAATATGAATCTTGATAATTATGGGACTGAATATGATCCACCTTTACTTAGAAGGCGTTCCAAAAATTCGGAGTTTTTAGATCTTGATGCTAAAATTAATGAAAGTGGGATAGAAGAAATCAAAACCCTAGATGATAATAAACCCACTATTTTGGATTTCAAGGAATTTAATTATGAAAATTGCTCTTTGATTGATTTTATTTCCTTGTTGCAATCCATGCTAAATTCTCCTCATGCTTATAGTCAAAATAAAGCGTTTACTAAACATATCGTTGATGCCTTGATGCAATCTTATGAATAAAAGATTGAGTTGGAAGTTTCTATCCCTAGAAAACTTTATGATGAGTGGGAACCAACTATTAAAATTAAGATTAAGGATCATTAGTTCTATGCTTTATGTGATTTGGGTGCTAGTGTTTCCACTATTCCGAAAACTTTGTGCGATTTGCTAGGTTTCCATGATTTTGATGATTGCTCTTTAAACTTGCACCTTGCGGATTCCACTATTAAGAAACCTATGGGAAGAATTAATGATGTTCTTATTGTTGCAAATAGGAATTATGTGCCCATAGATTTTATCGTTCTTGATATAGATTGCAATCCTTCATGTCCTATTATTCTTGGTAGACCTTTCCTTAGAACGATTGGTGAAATTATTGATATGAAGGAAGGGAATATTAGATTCCAATTTCCATTAAAGAAAGCCATGGAACATTTCCGTAGGAAGAAAAAAAATTACCATATGAATCTATCATGAGAGCCACTTATGGATTGCCTACCAAAGATGGCAATACCTAGATCTATCCTTGCTTTTGTGCCTAGCTAGGGGTGTTAAACGATAGCTTGTTGGGAGGCAACCCAATTTTATTTTTAGTTTTTTTGCCTTTTTCTTCTGTTTAGGAATAAATCTTTGTACTAGCCTCTGGTTGGATGTGTTTTTATGTTTTAGTTAGTGTTTGTGCAAAGCTAAACCTATAGGATCTTCTTGGATGATAGTTATTTGATCTTGCAGAAATTTCCAGAAACTTTCTGTTCACGAAAATAATTGTTAAAAATCACCAGAACGTGATAAAATAGTGATTCCAATTGCTGCTGATCAATAAACAAATTTCCTAGGTCTTCCTATTTTGGCTGATTTTGTGGAGTTACAGAAGTTTGCGTTAGTTACAGATTACTACAGATTGTTCTGTTTTTCGTGTGTTGTTTGCTTATTTTGGTGAATCTATGGCTAGTAAAATAGTTTATAAACCATAGAAAAGTTGGAATACAGTAGGTTTAACACCAATATAAATAAAGAATGAGTTCATTACAGTACCTTGAAGTGGTCTTTTGTTTTCTTTTGCTAACGGAGCTCACGAGATTTCTGTTGAGTTTTGTGTTGTGAAGTTTTCAAGTTTTGGGTGAAAGATTTTGATGGATTATGGAACAAGGAGTGGCAAGATCCTAATCTTGGGGATACCCATGGCACCCCCAAGATAATCTAAGGACACCAAAAATCCAAAGCTTGGGGATGCCCCGGAAGGCATCCCCTCTTTCGTCTACTTCCATCGGTAACTTTACTTGGAGCTATATTTTTATTCACCACATGATATGTGTTTTGCTTGGAGCGTCCTGTATGATTTGAGTATTTGCTGTTTAGTTTAACACAATCATCCTTGCTGTACACACCTTTTGAGAGAGCCATACATGATTTGGAATTTGTTAGAATACTCTATGTGCTTTGCTTATATCTTTTGAGTTATATAGTTTTGCTCTAGTGCTTCACTTATATCTTTTAGAGCACGGTGGTGGATTTGTTTTATAGAAACTATTGATCTCTCATGCTTCACTTAGATTATTTCGAGAGTCTTAAATAGCATGGTAATTTTCTTAAATAATCCTAATATGCTTGGTATTCAACAATAGTAAAACTTTCTTATGAGTGTGTTGAATACTATGAGAAGTTTGATGCTTGATAATTGTTTTGAGATATAAAGATGGTGATATTAGAGTCATGATAGTTGAGTAGTTGTGAATTTGACAAATACTTGTGTTAAAGTTTGTGATTCCCGTAGCATGCACGTATGGTGAACCGTTATGTGATGAAGTCGGAGCATGATTTATTTATTTATTGATTGTCTTCCTTATGAGTGGCGGTCGGGGATGAGCGACGGTCTTTTCCTACCAATCTACCCCCCTAGGAGCATGCGCGTAATACTTTGCTTTGATAACTTGTAGATTTTTGCAATAAGTATATGAGTTCTTCATGAGTAATGTTGAGTCCATGGATTATACGCACTCTTCCTCCTTCCAGCATTGCTAGCCCCTCTAATACCAAGCACTTTTCGCCGGTATCATACACCCACCATGCACCTTCCTCAAAACAGCCACCATACCTACCTATCATGGCATTTCCATAGTCATTCTGAGATATATTGCCATGCAACTTTCCACCGTTCCGTTTATTATGACACGCTCCATCATTGTCATATTGCTTAGCATGATCATGTAGTTGATATCTTATTTGTGGCAAAGCCACCGTTCATAATTATTTCATACATGTCACTCTTGATTCATTGCATATCCCGGTACACCACCGGGGGCATTCATATAGAGTCATATTTTGTTATAAGTATCGAGATGTAATTGTTGAGTTGTAAGAAAATAAAAGTGTGATGATCTTCATTTTTAGAGCATTGTCCCAAGTGAGGAAAAGGATGATGGAGACTATGATTCCCCCACAAGTCAGGATGAGACTCCAGATGAAAAAAAAAGAAAAGAGGCCATAAAAAAAGAGAGAAAAGTCCCAAATAAAAAAATGAGAGAAAAAGAGAGAAGGGACAATGTTACTATCCTTTTACCACGCTTGTGCTTCAAAGTAGCACCATGATCTTCATGATAGAGAGTCTCTCATTTTTTCACTTTCATATACTAGTGGGAATTTTTCATTATAGAACTTGGCTTGTATATTCCAATGATGGGCTTCCTCAAAATGCCCTAGGTCTTCGTGAGCAAGCAAGTTGGATGCACACCCACTTAGTTTCTGTTGTTGTTCTTTCATATGCTTATAGCTCTAGTGCATCCGTTGCATGGCAATCCCTACTCACTCACATTGATATCTATTGATGGGCATCTCCATAGCCTGTTGATACGCCTAGTTGATGTGAGACTATCTTCTCCCTTTTTGTCTCCTCCACAACCACCATTCTATTTCACATATAGTGCTATATCCATGGCTCACGCTCATGTATTGCGTCAAGATTGAAAAAGTTGGAGAATGTCAAAAGTATGAATGAATTGCTTGGCTTGTCATCGGGGTTGTGCATGATTTAAATACTTTGTGTGGTGAAGATAGAGCATAGCCAGACTATATGATTTTGTAGGCATAAGTTTCTTTGGCCATATTATTTTGAGAAGACATGATTGCTTTGTTAGTATGCTTGTAGTATTATTATTTTTATGTCAATATTAAACTTTTGTCTTGAATCTTTTGGATCTGAATATTCATACCACAATTAAGAAGAATTACATTGAAATTATCCCAAGTAGCACTCTCACTACTAGAAAAAGGGCTATAAATGGGATTGACACTAATGGCGCACCAGACAAGAGGTGCGCCATTAGTATATACTAATGGCGCACCACCTTTTGATACACCATTAGTGTTGAAACTACTAATGGCGCACCTAGTCAAGGGTGCACCATTAGTATCAAATTTTTTTTTGAACTAGCGCGCCTGTCCAAACATACTAATGGCGCATCCGGGCAGAGTGCGCCATTACTAGTTGCAACTAGTAATGGCGCACTTGTCCCACAGTGCGCCACTAATGTTTTTTTAATTATATTTTTTATTCCTTTTGTTGCAAAACTACTAATGGCGCACTGCTCCACCGTGCGCCATTACTAGTTCAAACTAGTAATGGCGCACTGTGAAGCAGTGCGCCATTAGTATGACATTTTTTCCTTTTTTTTTGCAAAACTACTAATGGCGCATGAGATGTAGATGCGCCATTAGTAACCTGGATTACTAATGGCGCATTTGTTGTTGGTGCGCCATTAGTAAGTGGGCAGCAACAAGATATTTTGGGCAGCCTCTCCTACCCACACTCACTTTCTCCCCCACTTCATTCTCTCCACCTCCTCCTTGTCTCGGGTGCCTCCTCTTTTTCACCTCATTTCCACCATAGATTCATTCAAATTAAGTGGTTAAATTACCTTGTTTTGATAGGTAAGTAAGGGGGGAAGCTATATTTATGTTGTTCTCCCTACAACAATGTGCACATGCACTTTTTATGGCCTAGCTAGATCTATGTATGTTCGTGGTGTTGCATATGTTTGTGGTGTTGCATATGTGTTTGTGGTTGGAGGTGTACCGGTATTTGAAATGCGATAGTTGCCAATATTTTGCCGGAATGTTGATTCATTTCCGTTTCGGCGATAGTTTTGGCATTAAGCATTCTTTTTGGTCCTATTTTTAGGGAAAGTCATGCCAAATTTTTTCTTGGTTCTAAAATATTGTTTTGCTCTACCCCGCAGGCAACCATGGTCCGCACGATGACCGAAGGCATCGTGAATAGGTTTTTGAGGCCCGCGAAGGCCGAGATGCTTCAAAAGAATGAGACGGAGATAAGATGTCCGTGTTGAAGATGCAAGCTGGAGAGCCTTATTGCGGACCCGGATTCCGGGCAGGTGCGGGACCACCTGCTCTTGCGTGGTTTCATGGATGGCTATCGGTGGCAAGGTGATGAAGATGACTACGAAGTCGTCCATGGGGGCCGGGCAATAAATGAGGAAGGGCAGCAAGACAACCACCGCGGCTCGGGCGGGAGAGAAGACGAAGAATCCCCAGGAGATGATCACGACGGTGATGTTGTACACAGTCATCATGTAGAAGATGCAGGACCTGATGATGAGGAAGATGCCGGAGCAGACGACGGGCATGATCATGAAGATAATGGTACCGGCGGAGCAGACGATGGTGGACCATCGATGGGCTGGGTGCAGGACCCTTATATTCAAGAGCTGCTTCTCAAGCAGACGGATAACGCAAGAGCTGCCGCCCGAGAGAAAGCCAAGGTGGATCAACTTGAGTTAGACGCGGTTACTCCATTGTATGAAGGATGCAGGCCCGAGGATACCCGCTTGAAAGTAACGCTCATGGCTCTGGAGATGAAGGTAAAACACAAAATGACCGACGCATGCTTCGACGAGAACATGTCATTCTGGCACGAACGTCTTCCAAAGGGGAACAAGTGCCCGACCAGTTTGCAGGAGGCGAAGAAAATCGTGTGTCCTCTGGATTTACCGCACGTGAAATACCATGTCTGCATGAACAATTGCATCATTTATCGGGACGAGCACGCGGAGTCTACCATATGTCCGGTGTGCGGCGTCACTCGATACAAGAAGAGGAAGAAAGCTCCTCGAAAAGTGGTGTGGTACTTTCCGATCACTCCTCGTCTGTAGCGGTATTTCGCGGATCCTAAGGTAGCAAAGCTCCTGCGTTGGCACGCAGATAGGGAGGAGAAGAAGCGAGAAGATGACGCAAATGATCCGGAGATAGATAAAAAAGACAAGATGCTGAGTCACCCTAAGGATGCGAGCCAGTGGCAAGCGTTGAATTTTGAATACCCAGAATTTGGGAAGGATCCAAGGAACATCGTGCTGGGCGCGAGCACCAATGGAGTCAATCCGTTTGGCAGCCAGAGAAGCACACATAGCACCTGGCCTGTGTTTGTGTGGATGTACAACCTTCCCCCCTGGTTGTGCATGAAGAGGAAGTACATTCACATGAGTATGCTAATTGAAGGGCCGAAACAACCAGGGAACGACATCAATCTGTATCTGGGGCTGCTGAAGGAGGAGCTAGACACGCTGTGGAAAATGCCAGCCAATACGTGGGACGCCACAGAGAAAGAATATTTCCCTATGAGAGCCGCACTGCTCATGACGGTGCACGACTATCTCGGTTACGGATATCTCGCGGGGCAGGTAGTCCACGGATTTTCTAGATGCGTACGGTGCATGGATGACACAACGTATCGCCAGCTAGATAGAGATCCCGGGTATTCGAAAACCGTGTTCATGGGACATCGAAGGTGGCTTCGCGACGATGACCCGTGGAGGAAACGCAAGGATCTGTTCGATGGTGAAACCGAACCCCGAAAACGCCCGTGTACGAGGAGCGGCGAGGAAATAGACAAGTTGTTGAAAAATTGGAAAGACTGACCACTGCCGGGAAAGAAGCAAAAGGCGCCAGAGCCGGGAAAGAAGCGAAAGGCGCCAGAGCCGCTGCTGAAGGTATGGAAAACGAGGTCTGTTTTTTGGGACTTGCCGTACTGGAAGATCCACCGTGTGCCTCACAGCCTTGATGTCATGCATATCACGAAGAACGTGTGCGAGAGTCTGCTTGGTACCCTGCTCAACATGCCAGAGAGGACCAAAGATGGGCCGAAAGCAAGGGCAGACTTGAAATCAATGGGCATCAGGCAGGAGCTTCACGCTATATATGATTATGATGATGATGATGATGATGATGATGGTGATGAGGCGAAGCAGGACACAGAAAGTCGTCGCAAAGGCAAAAAGGCCAAGAAGACCGGAAATTACTACCCTCCCGCATGCTTCACTCTAAGTCAGGAGGAGATCGAGTAGTTTTTCACTTGCCTCCTAGGAGTAAAACTTCCTTACGGTTACGCGGGGAAGATAAGCAGATACCTAGACCCAGCGAAGCAGAAGTTCAGCGGGATGAAGTCTCACGACTGTCACGTGCTGATGACGTAGATACTTCCAGTTGCAATCCGTGGGATCATGGACGCGCACGTCCGTGAAATGCTATTTGGCCTATGCAACTTCTTCGACGTCATCTCTCGGAAGTCGATTGGCGTGAGGCAACTCAGAAGGCTACAGGAAGAGATCGTGGTGATACTATGCGAGCTTGAGATGTACTTCCCGCCCGCATTCTTCGACGTTATGGTGCATCTGCTGGTCCATATAGTGGAGGATATCATCCAACTCGGGCCGATGTTCCTGCACAGCATGATGCCGTTCGAAAGGATGAATGGTGTCATCAAAGGATACGTTCGCAACATGTCACGTCCAGAGGGAAGCATAGCCAGGGGCTTTCTGACCGAAGAGTGCATCTCGTACTGCACGAATTATCTAGGCATCGAGAACCCCGTTGGTCTGCCCGTCAACAGGCACCTCGGCAGGCTCGCTGGATGGGGTCACCGTGAGGGTCGCCGCGAAATGCATGTCGACTTCGAGGGTCGACTCGCCGACTTTGAAAGAGCAAACCTAGTCGCGCTATAACACATAGACGTGGTCGATCCTTGGGTGGTAGAGCACAAAACCTTTATTAATAAGACGTACAATGACCGAGGCCAATAGAGGACGGACGGAGATATACTCAAAGAGCACAACTCATGTTTCACGCGTTGGTTCAAGCAGAAGCTTCTGTCGTACCCTTTACATGAGGATTCTTCCGCGGAAGAACAACTCATATTCGCCTTGTCACAGGGCGCCGAGCACAACCTGATGACCTATGAGGCGTACGATATCAACGGCTACACATTCTACACCGAGGCCAAGGACATGAAGAGCGATGGTTATCAGAACTCCGGGGTAACGATGGAATCCTACACCGATAACGACAAGGACATATACTACGGAAGGATCGAGGAGATCTGGGAGCTGAGCTACGCTGGAGAGAAGGTCCCGATGTTCCGTGTCAGATGGGCCAAGAGCGTCCTAAAAGAAGAACGGTATTTCACCACCATGGTTATACCCGAAGCCAAATCCAAGACCGCGGGCGCAAACGTCACCGCGAAAAATGAGCCATGGGTACTGGCTTCCCAAGTGGACCAATGCTTCTTCATTACCGACCCGTCAAAGACCAGTCGTGTTGTCATGAGGAGAGGCAAAAGTAAGATCATCGGAATGGATGGAGTAGCCAATGAGCAAGACTTCGACAAGTACGGCGACCCGAGGATCGAACATGACGACGATGATGAAGTAGCAGCATACACCACAAGAAGAAGCAGGACCACCCTACCTAAAGGACGTCCGTTCCACAGAAGAACTCCATTTGCGAAAAAGAAGGGCAAGAAGATTGTTAACAGATAGCTAGCTAAGATCGATTGTATTTAAATCGTAGCCTTCATTTCTCGATTGTATTTCATGGGCACTTTTTAAACTATCATGAATATTTTTAAATTTCATGGACACTCGATCTCGATCCCCCTCCATCTCGATCGCTATCCCACCTTGCCAGATCCGGTCCCCCTCGCCGCCGAGCACCCCCCGGTCCACCGGCCGCCGCCGCCGACCCCCCGCACCCTCGATTCCCCTACTCAACCGCCGCCGCCGACCCCCCGCACCCCTCCCCTACTCAACCGCCGCCACCGACCCCCCGCACCCCTCCCCTACTCAACCGCCGCCACCGACCCCCCGCACCCTCCCCGCTCCACCGGCATTACTGTTTGATGATATTTTTTAAAAAATTATTACTGTCTTATAAAAAATTTACTGTTATGATTTAAACAAGTTTGAACATATTTAAACACAAATAAGTATCAAACAGCATTTTAAATGCATAAATTTTTTTTTGTGGAGCCTGGGAATCAAACCCAGGACCTCCTGGTGTGAGAACTGGCACCTGACCAGTCGAGCTAGTAGAGGGGAGTTGATGTGGATAAGGTCAGGTGGGAGATAACCTGTTGGCTCGAGCGGAAATAAAAAAATACTAATGGCGCACCAGGTCGAGGTGCGCCATTAGCATGTATATACTTATGGCGCACCGAGGGGTGGTGCGCCATTAGTATTGTGCCCCCCTACTTCGTATCGATCCCCTCTCTCTCCCTCGCCCGAGCCCTCGCCCTCGATCCCCTCTCTCTCCCTCGCCCGAGCCCCTCGCCCTCGATCCCCTTCCCCTCTCCTCTCCCGGCGCCGCCGCCCCGCCGCCCTCGACGCCAACGCCGCCGCCCCGCCGCCCTCGCGTGCTTCTTCTCTCCCGCGACCCCGCCATTGAAGGTCTCACAAGGTCCTCTTCTCCTCCCCCTCCCCCTTTGTTCGATTCGATTGTGCTGATGATGCTGGTTCCTCTCGCGCGCAGGCTGCACGCACCTCGGACCGCGTGTGCCTAGTTCTTCCCGGGACGCTGCCCCGACCCTACTACCCACGCCATCAGGGGAGCTCGTCAAGGTATCATCCCCCCCTCTCTCTCTCTGCTCTCTCCATCTCTCTGCTCCCATGATTCGTTGGAGTGCTCGTGGTGCTGTTAGGTGATGATAGCTAGATGCTATTTTTTTACCGTTCTAAATGTCGGTCGTGTTGCCTTGACAGACTTATTTTTTCGTTATGTGGAACTATGGTCGTCGTGTATGCTCATGTCGTGATGAGCATTTGGTGTAAGGTTTGACTGTGACTGCTTGGTGTGTTATTCAGTAGTGTTGCTTGGTCTGTTCTGGTGTAAGCTTGTGAGTGATGATTATTGTAAATTCTAGTAATATGCTATGGCCAATATATATAACAGATTCTTTCACTTGTGTCTGTACCAAGATCAAATGTGTGGGGAGTTTCTCTTTGTTGATATATTATTCCAAGAACAATTGTATCAAGCAAGAATATTGACTAAGGCATTGTTGCAGAGATTCTGAGAATTAGCAAACGATTTTGTGTACTGTCCTCTGTTCTTTCTTATTGGTGCGGTGATTGCTGAACAAGATCCCACCTGAACTTGCAGAAAAGAAGGACAAAAAGACTTAGTTGGTAACTGCTGAGGACTAACCTGATTTGCACCAATATTAGTCAATCAGAAAATGATCCATCATAGCTTTTGAAGAGACTAGGGACAGTTAGGGACAACATTATGTCTAGCTAGGAACTGCAAATTAACAATAATTACAAGTAGGAGGGCCTAGTGACCCCGAGCGATAACGGGAGGCAGGGATCAGTGGTCGGGCATGGAGGCGTTTCTTTCGCTAGCTCAGTTTTATAAAAAGTGGTCCAGAGCTCTTCTTTTAAAACAGAGAAAATACCAAGGTTTTGCAAATACTGCAGTATTAAAAGCATCATTTTTAGTGGCAGCCAAACACCCCATAGTAAATAAAACTATGGTAATATCAAATACTGTAGTATTCTTAAAATACTTAGAAAAAACGGAGCAATCAAACGGGGCCTAACTTCAGACAAGGACAGGAAGGAGTACTTTTTGTTTAAAATGATTGAGCATTTGTGCTCTGTGGGGAAAAGATATCAATATTCACGGCTTATTAAAGATTTTGACCACAATATTGATACAAGAAGTTACTTCTATTGCTAGACTATGTAATCAAGAAAGGATCAATAGATATTTTTTGTTTTTAATAGGCTGAACACCCACTGCCTACTTGAGTAAAGGAATAACCTGAGTTTCACTATCAGCAATAATGACATGTCCATAGTGGAAAACAGAGAATTGATTGCCAATATCATGGTAACTACTACTAAACTATGCAAGTTAAGTTTTAAAAACCAAGATAGTTTAGTAGTACAACAAGTAGATGCAGCAACAATGCCATCATTAAATAAACAAGCTGGTGCTATGATTGTTAGTGACGATCCCATAAAAACTATTACTAGGCTGGTCCAGAAATTAGTATATATATGACTAATAAACCTAACATATAGTGAGTCCAAAGTCCGAGCTCTCAATATTATCAAGAAACCAACATGTGTTAGACAATCTCATGAAGCACGTTGCAACTATCTATCTAACTTCTAGATTACTTGAAATAATTAGATTTTCAGTTGAGCAGTGCACACTGTAGTTCTGTTTGGATTAAATTCAGACAATAAAATCACACCACTCTGCTGCAAACATGTCTTGTCTGTAGAAAAGCATATCGGAAGCTGTTCATGTATTGTTTGGACTAAAGAATCCTCAAGTCCTCCGGATATATGTTTGGATGCTAGATGGTTCATGCATATTTCTGTCAACTTCATGTAGAATTAGATGGATGTATATGTCTGTCTACTTCTTCTAGAACTAGTGTATTACCAAGATTCCAACACTATTTATGTTGTATCCAGATTGAAAATACCAAGTAGCATTTTGCATTCTCTTTCAGATTCAATGTGACTAGAATTCACTTGTTCTTATATGGGTGAAACTTCACTTGTTTTTAGGCTAGTGTATGGTGTTTCCTTTATTCTGTCATCATTTGTAACTATGTCACAAATAAATTGTTCCTTCTTCTGTATTTGACAAGTAATGACTGTTGATAAGCTGAGGCATGTATTAAGCTATTTCTTTGCTCTGAATTACTTGTGATGCCTCTGAATTACTTGTGATCACATTGAGAAAGACTTGTAAAGATGATGATCATCTTTTACAGAAAACAATTTGTGATGATTTTGCTAGTTTGCTGGGTTTTGTCTCCGACCAGTGTGTCGTGATGAATTTGCAGGTACCCCGAGAGGCCCTTGAGTTTGCCGGAATGTCGATTAACTTCCGTTCCGGCAAATTCGGGTACTCCATATGTCCTATTTTCAGCAAAGGTCATGCTGAAATTTTCCGTGAATTTTAGCATGACTTTGCTAAAAATAGGACATATGGGGTACTTGTGACTAATGCATGGGCCGGGGTATCTTAGTAGTTAATTAAGTAGGATCAAGTGCCCGGGGGTACTTGTGACTAATGCATGGCTTTTAGGGTGCCTCGGCGTCGAAAGACCCTCAATGATAAAAGCTTAGATTTTAGTATGCCTCGGTGTCGACAAACCCTAAATGATGAGACCATGATCTTGTTCCTTGACAATAAACAACTTTTTGACCAAACTTTGTTTCTATTTAGAGAGAAACATGGCCCACAATGATGAGGCCGGGGGTTCGGGCGGCAAGGCATTCTGGGAGCTGTCCCAGGAGATGGAGGAACAACCTCACTTGTATGAGGACACCGCCTTCCCCACCGATCCTGAGACCACTGATGGTGCCACCGAGGATGACCCCACTGATGCCACCACTGATGGTGCCGCCGAGGATGCCACCACTGATGATGGCGGCGCACGCATAGATGGCAGCCAGAAGAGGCAACAGAAGGACCGGCGCCCGACCGTGCTCCGCACCCTCAAGGAGGAAGTTACTGAAGTGGACTCCGACGGGAATCCAACGGCGCCCGAACGAATAATCAAGGGGTACTCGCTTTAGCTCGGGTGCATTCTCCGGAGCACCGTCTCGATCAACACCGAGAACCTGAGGCATCCTGGCCGAGGGAATTTGCGCAACCTCCTCTTCACGAAGCTGCATGAACGATACAAGTTCCCCGCTGAATTTGAAAACACAAGCCTCAAAGGGAATAAAGTGAACAATGCTGCCCTCACGAAGATGAGCAAGGCCCTGTCTACTTGGAAAAGCAATGTGAAGAGAATGATCGAGAAAGGTGAGAATTATGAGAAGATCAAGGAGAAAAATCCTTCGATCACCGAAGATGACTACAACGACTTCAAGATCAATTGCTCGAGCACCGCACACTCCCAATCAAGTCATTGGGGGAAAGAAATGCGGGAGCTGAACTTAGGGGAACACACACTCGGTCCCGGCGGTTATAGAGTGGCGGAGCCTATATGGGACAAGGAGGAGGCGGACCGTGCCGAGCAAGGCCTACCGCCCCTCTTCGATAAATACGGTGACAAGCAGACCAGGAACTATGTCAGGGCCCGGTACAAGAAGGACCCGAAAACAAAGGAGCTTACCACGGATCCGAAGACCAGGGCGCTTGAGCTTGTTCTGGTAAGGAATACACCCCCGCGTAATTAGCTCCATATGGTTGCATTCTAATTAATGAAGCCAAATTTCTAAATGGTTCACATTCCTTCCGCAGGCGACTGAAAGCAGTAGCGCAGGGTCGACTAAGAGCAACCCTTGGGACACCACTCTAAATAGGGCGTTGAATGTAATGAAGAACAAGGATAAGCTCAGTAAGCCGACGTCAGCTGGTCGTGTGGCCGGCAAATGCTTGTCGACAAAATGGGGGTCATACTATAACACTGGTGGGCGAAAGGAGAAAAAGACCAGCTCGGAAAGCCAGACGCGCGAGGTTCAAGAACTCAAGGCACAGGTGGCGCGGATTTCGGAGATTGTCCATGAGCAAGTGCAACAACAACTCGGAGCGACGATCACCACCATTGTGCCTACCTTGATCTCGGGGTTGAGTGCGTGGATTGCGGGCGGCCAACAGGGGCCGCCCCCGATTCCTAGCTTCACGGCCAGCAACTCGCGGAACGCGATGCCGGGGCCATTGGTGTCTCCGGCGGAGGCGGCATTGGTATCACCGACGCCGGCACGGGAGCTTAATGCACCCGTGTGTACGCCGGCCGACACCTCTGCAGCAAGCGTCCCCTCCGTCAACTGCACGCCCGCCGTTGGCGGTGCCTCGACATTAGCCGAGCTCGACGCCATCATCACGGTAACTAATTAAGCCTCTCTCGGCCGAGGACTTCATCTCCTTGCCTTTGACTGGGCATCCCTGACGCCCTACATGTTTTCGCAGGGCCCCGCCGACGTTCCGTGCACTCTCCTGCACTTCGTGAACAACGAGTTGGTCGATGTCGCCAAGGGAAAAATCGTTCAACCGGGCAACCCCTTGTTCCACGGTACCCAGATGCCACCCAACTTGTTTAGGGTTCAACTGGTTCGGGTGCTGCCAGGCTGCGACGAGTTGCTACCTCCGATTCGACCCGTCGGGGCCGACGATGATGACGTGATGACCCTCAGCGCCTGCCTGATCGGCTGGCCCCTGCTTTGGCCGAAGAGCCAGATTTGTTTGGGGGCGGGGGACACCACCCCAAAGACAACACCGCCAGTCATGCCGGCGCCAAGTCGGCCCCATGGCAAGACCGCCGCAACGGTGCCGGACATCCCTATGCCACTGGATCCAAACATGCATATGGCACAGGATCAGAACGACGACGACGACGATAGATTCGGCAACGTCGATCAGTACTTTGCCGATCATGGGTACGGTGGCGACTTCACGGGGCCTCCTTCTCAAGAACCCAACCCAACAAAAGACATGCGCGATCTAGCTGGTACCGCGGAGAAGCCAAGTTGCAACAGGCGTCGTCTGCCGTTCAGCTCTCAGGAGACGCCTCCAGCTGCCGACTTCACCGAGCCTCAGATAGGCGAGGTGCGAAATATTCTCAGCCCCAACACACTCAAGAAGGCGGTCTGTGAGCAGAACTCGGTCCCATTACAGGAGAAGAAGAAGGCACGCAAAAGAAAGACAAACAAGGGTGCGGGCCAGCCGGCACCGAGTACGATCCGTGCTCAGGACGGGCCACCTTCACCTGAGGATTTAATGAGGAGGGTGCATGTGGCGGGTAGGCCGATGCTACCGAGAAATATGCTCGATGTTGCAGCCGGTTCTATGCGGAGTCTGCATGACAGTGTTCTTGCTTTGGAGAAGCGGCGTCTCAGAGAGAAGGATGTGGCATACCCGATTTTCGTGGCCAAGGTGCCAGAGGGCAAGGGCTTTGTGGATAACTCCATCGGGGGTATGATCGTCCTGCGGTTTGATGACATCCACGCTATGTTGAACCTTCATCCGCTGCACTACACCTTCGTTCGGCTATTTTCGCTGAGTATGGAGATGCGGATCATTCGCGACAAGACCCCGGACATCGTGATAGTCGACCCCTTCTACATGCGTGCCAAGATCTTGGGCAGCGCTGGGGACCGGCAAGTCGCGAGTTCTTACCTCGAAGGCATCATTCTGGCAAACCCAGATAAGGATAACTTCCTCGTGCCTTACTTTCCCGAGTAAGTCCTCCCCTCAACCGTCCCGTAATATACGAATTCTTAGATTTCGATCGTTTTTCTTTTAACATTCTGTGTTTTCTGCAGTGACACACATTGCACGCTCATCCTCCTAAGCCCCAAATATTCCATGGCCACGTATTTCGACCCGGACCGTCAGTCGAACATAGACTACACAAATGTCAAGAAGGTTCTTGATGATGTTCTCCCCGGCTACGCCCAATCTGGAGGCACCTTCAACAGGCCTATTCGTAAGTACGGCAAGCACATGTTCTCCCACAATACGACGCTCTGCTGCGTCAAGTAGCCGCCTGGCGGTCAGAAGGGTGCCTACTACGCCATCCATCACATGCGGGCGATCGTACGGGACCATCATCAACTTCTGCTACCGAGTAAACTCAAAGATTGGGCCGCGAGCGTGTCGGCAATCCAGGACACGGACATTAGACAAGAATTCTTTCGCATCCAGTCGGAGTTTGCGGAAATCATCCATCAAGATGTCCTTCGTACCTCGGGGCAGTTCTACCTCAGAAATCAACCGTCCAACAGTGAGATAGACGGAATGCTACAAATGCAGGATGACAACGCCCGTAATTTCATGACTCCCACGATAGACGGCGGCTTCATCCACGTTCCGGCCCCTTGAGTCGAGTCGAAAGCAGTGATGATGTGTCTAGTTCTGAAACATCGATTGGCTCATGTTGTAATTAAACTTTAATGAACGTGTAGTATGTTTCTTTGGTTTCGAGAGTCGTTCAACTTAGATGTAATCGATGCTATTAATGTCTTGCTTTTCTCTTCCGATCGTTCTGTTGCATACTTATATATTGCTTATGTATTGTCTGTGAATTGGTACTAACGTTTCGTTTGGCTAGTGCATAGCGATGCCGTCGTATGTCGTGTACAAGGGTAAGGTTCCCGGAGTCTACGACGACCGTGGGGAGTGTCGGAGACAGGTTCACCGATTCAGCGGAAACAGTTACAAAGGGTACACCACTAGGGCCGAGGCCGAATCTAGATACGCCCGCTATCTAGCGCGAGAGGGGAGGGAGCGTTGGAGGAACCGGATGAAGACGAGTTTCATCGTGATGATGCTCATCGTGATGACCGCAGCTCTCTTCTATGTGATGGTAGTTTAGATGATCGATATCGACTTGTAATGTGAAGACAAACTCGCTACTCGCGGTCTCGAGACTTGTAATATAATGTTCTATCTTTGTTCGGTCTTTTCAATTCGGAGACTAATATGATGAATTGTATTCGGAGACTAATATGATGAATTGTATTCAGAGACTAATCTTCTATTGTATTCGATGAATCTGTTGTTGATGTGTGCTGTCTATATTTTGTCCAATTATACATTTTGTAACCTGTGCAAAAAAATAGAAAATTAAAAAATTAAAAAAACCTAATATTC
Source organism: Aegilops umbellulata (assembly GCA_032464435.1). NCBI lineage: Eukaryota > Viridiplantae > Streptophyta > Magnoliopsida > Poales > Poaceae > Aegilops > Aegilops umbellulata. The sequence goes on from CP136060.1 coordinate 558,827,145, forward strand.
ATACTAATGGCGCATCACATAACAGTGCGCCATTAGTATTCCAGAGGATACTAATGGCGCATCCCTAAGCAGTGCGCCATTAGTATGCCGAGGTTACTAATGGCGCATCACGTTGTGGTGCGCCATTAGTATGCCAAAGCACCTGGCTATACATGGCCCCTGGGAGGCATACTAATGGCGCACCGTGCCCTATACTAATGGCGCACCGGTGGTGCGCCATTAGTATCCGGTATACTAATGGCGCACCAGTGGTGCGCCATTAGTAAATATTACTAATGGCGTGCTAGTAATGGCGCACCACTAATGCGCCATTAATGGCCAAATTAGGTGCGCCATTAGTAGCCCTTTTTCTAGTAGTGTCCTGTTGGTGGGAAACGACACCTATGGGATCACAAGAATCCCTACTGCGGTTGCGGGGTGCCGGGTTGAGAGAAGAGCGGGTCTAACAGAGAAGCACGCGGCTCGTTTATCAAGGTTCGGGCCGCGAGGATGCGTAAAACCCTACTCTTGATTTGGTGGATGTATTCTGTGTTCTTGAGCTAGCTACGGGGTGTAACGAGCTCCAAAAGGCCGAATCCTTCTCCTGGTCGCCTCGGGCCTCCTTTTATAGGTGAAAGGGGCTGCCACAGTGGCACACACGAGGTGGAAAGGTCTACAATGGCACAAGGTTATCCCTTGTATTACAGGACAAGGTGCATTTAATGCAGCGCTTAGGTGTCCTCTTACTTTATCGGGGACGGGGGCGAGGCCCGTCCCGTCCGTCGCCGCCCCTCCAGGCTTCGACACGCGCCCTGGCCAGCGATGCATGCGGTGCCATGTAGGTAGGCAGGCAGCTGAGGTGGCGCGGTGGTGGAGCCTCCACGAAGGGCTGCATGTAGCCACGCCGGTGCCTGCCCAGCTGGTTGGGTCGGCAGCTGCATGCGAACGGCGGTGGAGACTTGGCTGGTGCGGGCCTAATGGTGGCCCTGCTAGCGTGCTTGGCGAGGGCCTTGCCGGGTGGCCCGACAAGGGTCTTGTCGGGTGACCCGGCAAGGGTCTTGTCGTGGCACGCAGGCGTCCCGAGCAAGGATCTTGCCAGGGGTCTTGTGGGTCCCTTCGGCGAGGATGGCTGTCTTCCCATCCTCACTTGATCTTGACTATTCTTTGTCTTCACAAAGATCTGAATGCCACCACAGAGGTGCCTCCCGTGCCTTGTCCCAACACATGTGTTGAGTGTTGGTGGGCTAGAGGGTGGCTCGCTCAGCTGGCGTTGGCGCGCTGCCCCGGGAAGGGTCTTGCCGGGGCTGCTTGGGCCGCCCCGGCAAGGATCCTTACCGGGGAAACCTGCTTCGCCCATCTGATCTTTGTGGCCTTGGTCCTTGTCGTTGCTTTGCTTCGTCTTGGGCTTCGGTCTTACCTCGGATCACCTCCTCCGCTCTGCTTGGTGTGGCCGTGGGCGTGGCTCCGACTGCCTGCGCACAGGTAAAGGGGTACAAAAATGTGCTCCTAGTTTTGTACACCGACAGGAGCCCCCGGGACTGGGTCACACATAAGCGCGACACGTTGTTGGGTCAGGCCCAAAACGGTGCGCGGGCAGGTGGGGCTGTTTTTACCGTGGTAAGATTTTTCGCACGCTGCGCTTCCCACAACCCCCGCGCGCGGCGCGGCGTGGACGGGCGTGCGTGACGTGGGCGGCATGCGTGGGGGGGGGGGGGGTTCACACGCATGCGTCGCATCACAGTAAATGGGCAGCGCGGCCCGCGGCTTCCCCATAAAAAGGGATAATCGTGGGCGCATTCCTTTTACCCTTCGCGCAACCCCAATCTCAGAGACCTCCGCCTGTCTCCCTCTTCTTCTCCAAGCTTTGCCTCCGCCCGCCGCCATTGCGCTTCTGCCTCCCTCCGCTCCCCCTCCTCCCTCAGCCACCATGGCGCCAAAATCCACCAAGGGCAAGGGGGTAGCCAAGGACGTCGAGGTCGTGGAGCCACCAGAGAGCGCGCTGTCGGGGGACTGGACGCAGTCCGCCTTCTTCTTCCCCTCGATGGTCGACGTGTTCGAGCTTCGGGACCTCTTCAGGCCCCTGTGGGGAGTGAAGACGGGGGGGGGAGGATTCGGGGCACCCGGCTACGCGCGTCATCCCCGCTGCCTGTGCCGAGCCTGTCTCAAATCGGTATCCCTTCTTTGTTGATTACTTTTCTTGCGGGCTCTGTCCTCCCTTTTCCGATTTCTTCAGCGACATCATGCACACCTTTGGCTTCCGTCTTCTGGATTTTACTCCGAACGAGGTGGTGTGCATGGCCCTTTTCGCGCACCTTTGCGAAGGCTTCGCTGGGGTGCACCCCAACACGGCGCTCTTCCGCCACTATTTCTACCCTCGGATCCGGACAGGGGGTGCCATCTCTGGTTGCATCACCCGGGTCCCAAGATCCAAGGAGGCCTACCCGGACGGCGCCATGAAGGAGAGGTGGGATGAGTGGTGGGGCCGGTGGTGCTAGATTGAAGAGAAGGACCCGCCGGCATTCTGCAAAGTTTGCCCGGCGCCGCTAGTTCACGACAGCGATTGGAGCGATGTCGATGCCGCCGACGGAAAGCTCTCTGTCGCCACCACCAGGAATCTCCGGCTCACCCAGGCCGGGCTCACCCTTGAGATGATCGGGGCGGACTTCATCTGCCACAGGATTGCTCCGCTGCATAACAAGGGGAGGCCAGCCTGGCTCTTCACGAACCCTGCAGACATCATGCGACTCTGCCCAGGCCTCGACCACAACTTTACAGTGATGGCGCATGCCCACTTCTGCCAGCGGCTCTTCCATCTTGACGTGGGCCGCGACGGTGAGGTCGAGCGGACTGGCAAGATCGCGAGGGCCGCCGCGAAGGCCTGCAAGGTCCTCAAGGGGCCGTTGTTCAAGCTGCAAACGGGGGTGGTCCCGTTGTGTAACAACTCGCGTCGGTCCGCGATCATTGCCGTGATGCCGGACTGCAACGCGCACGGCCCTGCCCAGTGCAGCAGTTCTTCGACACCCTGCACGAGAGGTATGTTGATGCCGATACCGAGCGGCTGCTTGTCCAGGACACCTCCCAAGCGGAGCTGGACTACATCGCCACCAGGGCGAGTGAGACACATCTCGCTAGGGAGGCCGGCGACAATGGCGGTGTGGAGAACAAGGCCGCGACGGCCGCGGAGGAGGAGGAGCTTGCCCGGTGGGCGGTGGCCGCCTGGGAAGCTAGCAGCGCCGGCACCGAGGCTCCACTGGTTGAGGATGTGACTGGCGAGTCGTCGTCGGAGGAGGAGGAGGAGACCGCAGACCCGGCGCCACCTGCGGGGAGGGGGCGAGTCCTGCGGCGGGCCAGTTCCGGCGAGCCGGTTCGGCCCCGCAGGACTGCGCAACCGCAGCTGACTTTGGAGGGGTCCCGACCTCACACGAGGGCCGTGGCGGCGAAGAAGCCGGCGAAGCCCACGGTGAAGAAGAAGACAGCTGCCCCTTCTTCATCCAGGCGTGCACAGACGCCGCCTCCCTCCCCTCCTCCAGCGAACGTCAGCGTAGGGATCACCTTTGATTTTGGATCCCATAGTCCGAGGAGGAAGAGGAAGACCGCAGAGGAGGAGGCGGACGACGAGTAAGTGTCTGGTTCCTTTTTCGTTATCTCTGCCTCCTCACTCTGTGGTACTGATCTCGACTTGTTTTTGTATTTGCAGGGATGCGGAGACGCGAGCCCAGAGAGCAAAAAGGGCCAAGGTCTCGACAGGTGGCCAACCCCCGACCGGTGCTTCGAGGGCGCCCTTGGTGGTGTTGAGCAGCCCGGACAGCAGCCCCCGGCAAAGCCCCTAGCGTAAGTTCATCATTCTTCTCTCTTCGACATGTGTTAAGGGTGTGACGCTTTGGTGCTGACCTTGCCAGGTGTGCAGGAGAGGAGTGGTAGCAGGAGGAGCCACAGGGGGCTACTCCCAACACGCCACCCCCATCGACCACGCCGCCCCGTGGGGCGTCCCCGGCAAGGGCGCCAAGCACCGAGCTCACACACATGGAGGAGGAGGAAGAGAACTTGGGCGCCGGTGGCTTTGCCTCGACGCCAAATGTTGGCGGGGAGGGGACTTCTGCTTCCCAGCCGGGTGTCAGCACCGCTAAGTCGCTCGCCGTTCGTCCCTGCTTCTTGTTCTTTCTGGTTCTTGGTCTTGGCTTTGCCTCACCCCTGTCTTCGGCGCCCAGATTCCTCCTTGACGGATCCAGAGGACGTGGACGCCGTGATCGAGGGTGTCGCCAAGGCCGGCGAGGAAGATGCCGAGAAGATCGCCGTGGAGGAGGCCGCCAAGGGGGCTGCCGAGGACGCCGCCAAGGAGCCCGCCGGGGAGGCCGACAAGGCCGCCGCAGGGGAGGCCGCCAAGGCCGCCACAGGGAAGGCCGCCAAGGACGCTGCCGAGGCCGCCGCCAAGGGGCCCGCCGAGGAGGCCGACAAGGCCGCCACTGAGGAGGCCGCCAAGGATGCTGCAGAGGCCGCCGCCAAGGGGCCCGCCGGGGAGGAGGAGGAGGAGGCTGGCGACCAGCCTTCCTCCTCTGCTGCTTCCGGCTCCGGCAAGTACCTGAGGGTGAGCGACGACTTGTTCGTTCACCTCCCAAGCGTGTCGATCACCAGGGCACCCATCGAGGGAGAGGTGTTCGACGACGAGGTGCTTGCCGCTGCTGGGCTTGGAGTCGTCGACGAGCCAATTGTTGGTGGCGACGTCTCGCAGGAGGAGCGGCTCCTCCAGGCCATGGGCAGCAGCTTCCGAAAGCTCCAGGCGCTCTACCACGCCTGCCTGGACAAGGTGAAGTCCAGGACGGCGGTGGTGGAGAAGGCGGATGCGGAACACCAGTAGCGCGTCTCCGAAGCGCAGAACTGGTTCCGCGAGGCCCACGAGGAGCTCAAGGCTGCCCAGGGCGAGCAGTCCAGGCGCGACGTGGAGCTCACCATGAAGCTTGCCGATGTCGAGAAAGCTCAGGAGGCGGCAAAGAACTCGGCCGAGGCCGCCGAGGCCGTTCGGACCCAGCGCGAGGCCGCGCTGAACTCCCAGGAGGAGGACCCGGCCACACACGAGGAGAAGCTTGCTGCCATACTTCGTGGAAAAGATGCCGAGGTGGAGAAGCTCGTCTTGCAGCGGACCGGTGAGCTGGAGCAGAGGCACAAGGAGGCACTCGATGATCAGGCCCAGGTCCACGCCGGCAAGGTAAAGGAGCTGGAGGAGGAGCGCAACAGGCTGACGGAGCAGGCCCTGAAGCTGTCCCGGGAAAAGGACACGCTCAACCGTGCTCTGACAGAGGCGCAAGGCGCGGTCGTCAGCAAGGTCGGGGAGCTCTCCGAGGCCAACAACTCCATCAGAGACCTCAAGCTGAAGCTGGAGGGTCTCGAGAAGGTGTTGTCGGAGGCTACAACCCGAGAGGAGACCCTGGCCAAGGAGCTGGAGGGCGAGAAGATGTTGCGGAAGAACGAGGGCCTCAATTTTGCGAAGCACGTGGAGGGCGAGAACCGTTGACTCGATCACCTCGCCACCGTTGCCAACCAGGCCGCCGCACAGTTGGCCATCATGGGGATGCCGGACGTGAGGAATGTCCGGAGCGGAGCATGAGCGCCAATTGAAGCCTGGCCATGTTCTTTGAGAAGGTCGTCGGTGCTCTGGAGCGGCTCCACGCCAGCCGGGCGGCCTCACTGGCCGACGAGTCCCGGATGCTTTGCCAGGGCGCCATGACCAAGGTTCTCACCAAGGACCTCGACTTCGACGCCGCGCTTGAGAGCTTGCCGGAAGGGACCGACCTTGCGCCGCTCAGGGAGCGCATTGAGCCCATCATCAGCCGAGTCGGCGGAATTCTGAGGGCGGAGGGCCAGCGCCGGGATTAGGCACCCCGTTTTCTTATCGCCGCTGCAGGTTCATAACCAAGACAATTGCTATCTCTAGTTAGAACCGCAGCAACAATTTGATGTAACATAACTCTGCAACACTTTTTAGTATCATGCATGTTATTTTCCTGTTCGATTTTTCCTTGTATGTCCACCCTACGTAACCGGGTAGACTTGCCGGCGCGTAAACCTAGGGCGGCGTAGTGGGGACGGATCCCCATTGGCCTGCCGGGTGTGCGTGCTGCCGGGCAAACCACCTTACCGCCCTGAGCGCGGCCGCCCGAACTGTCGAGTTTGACTCGAGTCAGAGTCAGGAGCGTTGCCAGGTGCGGAAGGCTACCCCACCACACTCGACGCGGCAGGCTTGGAGCTGTTGAGCGGACTCGAAACAGAACAAAGGCGTTGCCGATCGTGGGGGCCCCCTTTGTGTGCAGGTTTCCCATACATAGGCCAGATCTCCGAGGACGATAACCCCATATAAAAAAGTAAGAAAGTAGTCAGGGTTCGGTGTGACTTAGCTTCTGCTTGTAGTCCAGCCGGCGTCGACCTTTCGACCCCCTCTCCTGCTTCTCTTAGAACCATCGCCATGAAGAAACGCTCACTTAACTGCCAAAACCAATTCTCACAATTGCGCACCCCCTACCTGGCGTGCCAAAGATGTCGGTGGGAAACGACACCTATGGGATCACAAGAATCCCTACTACGATTGCGGGGCGCGGGGTTTATCCAGGTTCGTTTATCCAGGTTCGAGCCGCGAGGATGCGTAAAACCCTACTCCTGCTTTGGTGGATGTATTCTGTGTTCTTGAGCTAGCTACGGGGTGTAACGAGCTCCAAAAAGCCGAATCCTTCTCATGGTCGCCTCGGGCCTCCTTTTATAGGTGAAAGGGGCTGCCACAGTGGCACACACGAGGTGGAAAGGTCTATAGTGGCATGAGGTTATGCCTCGTATTACAGGACAAAGTGCATTTAATGCATCGCTTAGGTGTCCTCTTACTTTATCGGGGACGGGGGCGAGGCCCGTCCCGTTCGTCACTGCCCCTCCAGGCTTCGACACGCGCCCTGGCCAGCGGTGCATGCGGTGCCATGTAGGCAGGCAGGCAGCTGAGGTGGCGCGGTGGTGGAGCCTCCACGAAGGGCTGCATGTAGCCACGCAGGTGCCTGCCCAGCTGGTTGGGTCGGCAGCTGCATGCGAACGGCGATGGAGACTTGGCTGGTGCGGGCTTGATGGTGGCCTTGCTGGCGCGCTTGGCGAGGGCCTTGCCGGGTGGCCCGGCAAGGGTCTTGCCGTGGCGCGCAGGCGTCACCGGCAAGGATCTTGCCGGGGGTCTTGTGGGTTCCTTTGGCGAGGATGGCTGTCTTCCCATCCTCACTTGATCTTGACTATTCTTTGTCTTCACAAAGATCTGCATGCCACCACAGATGTGCCTCCCGAGCCTTGTCCCAACACATGTGTTGAGTGTTGGTGGGCTCGAGGGTGGCTCGCTCTGCTAGCGTGGGCGAGCTGCCCCGGCAAGGTTCTTGCCGAGGCCGCCCCGGCAAGGATCCTTGCCGGGGAAACCTGCTTCGCCCATCTGATCTTTGTGGCCTTGGTCCTTGTCGTTGCTTTGCTTCGTCTTGGGCTTCGGTCTTACCTCGGCTCACCTCCTCCGCTCTGCTTGGTGTGGCCGTGGGCGTCGCTCCGACAGCCCGTGCACAGGTAAAGGGGTACAAAAATGTGCCCCTAGTTTTGTACACCGACAACTTCGCATCAAAAATTCTGTTTTTATCATTTACCTACTCGAGCACGAGCAGGAATTAAGCTTGGGGATGCTTGATACGTCTCCAACGTATCTATAATTTTTGAATGCTCCATGCTATTATATTATTTGTTTTGGATGTTTTATATGCATTATTATGCTATCTGATACTACTTTTTGGACTAACTTATTAACCTAGAGCCCAGTGCCAGTTTCAGTTTTTTCCTTGTTGTTGAGTTTCGCAGAAAAGGAATATCAAATGGAGTCCAAACGGAATAAAACTTTACGATGATTTTTCTTGGACCAGAAGACACCCAGAGGACTTGGTGTCCAAGCCAGAAGACCTACGAGGCGGCGGCAAGGGGGGGGGGCTGCCTTGTGGCCCCCTCGGGAGTCCCCTGACCTACCTCTTCGTCCTATATATTCACATATATTCCAAAACCCTTAGGGGGAGCCACGAAAATAATTTTCCACCGACCCAGGTCTCTGACCTCGTTAGATCCCATTTGGAGGCCTTTTCTGGTACTCTGCCAGATGGGGATTCGATCACGGAGGGCATCTACATCAACCATATTGCACCTTCGACAAAGCGTGAGTAGTTTACCTCAGACCTACGGGTCCATAGCTATTAGCTAGATGGCTTCTTCTCTCTCTTTGATTCTCAATACCATGTTCTCCTCGATGTTCTTGGAGATCTATCCGATGTAATCTTCTTTTGCGGTGTGTTTGTCGAGATCCAATGAATTGTGGATTTGTGACCAGCTTATCTATGAATATTATTTGAATCTTCTCTGAATTCTTATATGCATGATTTGATATCTTTGTATTTCTCTTCGAATTATCGGTTTGGTTTGGCCAACTAGATTTGTTTTTCTTGCAATGGGAGAGGTGCTTAGCTTTGAGTTCAATCTTGCATGATTTCACCCACTGACAAAGTAGGGGTAGCGAGAGACGTATTGAATTGTTGCCATCGAGGATAAAAAGATGAGATTTTCATCATATTGCTTGAGTTAATTCCTCTACATCATATTGCTCCATTCTTTATGAACTTAATACTCTAGATGCATGCTGGATAGCAGTTGATGTGTGGAGTAATAGTAGTAGATGCAGGCAAGACTCAGTCTACTTGACACGGACGTGATGCCTATATGCATAATCATTGCTTTGGATATCGTCAGAACTTTGTGTTTTTCTATCAATTGCTCGACAGTAATTTGTTCACCCAACATATTATTTGCTTTCATGAGAGAAGCCTCTTGTGAAACCTATGCCCCCCGGGTCTATTTTCTATCATATTTGCTTTCTGATATACTATTTTGTAATCTTTTATTTTCAGATCTATAAACCAAAAACCCAAAAATAATTAGTTACCTTTTAGTTTTATCTATCTCTATGAGATCTCACCTTTGCAATTGACCGTGAAGGGATTGACAACCCCTTTATCGCGTTGGGTGCAAGTGTTTGATTGTTTGTGCAGGTGCATAGATTGGGGACTTGCTTATACCTCTTACTGGATTGATTCTTTGGTTCTCTAACTGTGGGAAATACTTATCTCTAGTTTGCTCCATCACCCTTTCCTCATCGCGGGAAAAAAATCAGCACAAGCTCAAGAAGTAGCACCAAGTCCTGCTTCACGCGATGTTCCTGAAGTACCTAAACCGGAGACTTCGGGGACCTGATCAGCTACCAACTCCGAGATAGGAACAGCTATGAACCATCGGCGGAGAAGAGCTACTTTATGGAACCCCGCCTTCTCCATCCATGAATTCAATGCCCTTAGTTTAGCGGATGCCAACCATGGTGCGGCCCGTTCCATCTTTGAGATGGTGGTCGATGTTTTGTCCAAAAGAATGCAGGTAAGATGCCTTCGAGTTCGATTACTTTGACAATTAGTCATACCTAACCTTAGCAGCCTTCCGTATGAGCTGATACCAGTTCCTCTGGATGTCTGCACTCCCTTCCAAGTCTATATCTATCTATCTATACCTATATTAATTTGTTACTCCCTAAAAATAATTATTAAGTCTATATTAATTAAAATTTACGAGCCGTTAATCTGGTGGGATCAAATTATTACGGTATAGATCTACTCATAAAATCCTTAATCTGTATTGTATAATTTAGAAAAAAAGAATTGAAAGGTCCACGAACCTTTATGTTGTAACGAGAATAAAATCCTAACCAGGTACGTATCCTCCTGTCTCATCCCATGCAAATACTAATTCCATCAGCCCTCCGTCTCCTTAATTCTCTCTCTCTGTCTCTCTCTCTCTCTCTCTCTCTCTCTCTCTCATTGGAAACATACGATCCCTTATCTCTCCGTTTTCTCTCTTCCCCGTATCTCTCTCTCTCTCTCTCTCTCTCTCTCTCTCTCTCCACCAACCCTTTCTCTCTCCGTCATCTCTCTCCAACCTGAAGCACTCGAGTTGATCACATCTTAAGGCCTCAAATTTTAGTTCCTCATCTTGATCGGGTTCACCTTGAAAAGAAAGAAGAAAAACTCATCTTAAAAACATTAGGACCTTAACTCTCATCGATACGTGGTATGGCGACGCAAGATGGATAGTGACCCTCGAACTTCATGTGCCCTAGCAGGTCTTAGCATGAACGGTGTGCAACGAGGTCCAGTTCTGCCCCCAGCCTACATGGAGATCCCACAGTATATGCTGCAGCGTTTTCTTGCCTGCCCCTCTACTCCACTCCGACACAAATCTTGCTGATATCAGGTAACCATGCTCTCCTCTTAAAAGTCGAATCATATGCTGCTTTGATCTATAACATCTGACAGACTAGGAATACATAGATGGCTACATATAGGTTCTACCATACATGGATGCATTGATCTGATCCTCCCGTAGGTTCTAAACCGTTGAATTGCAGCAAGATCTGATGTGGTGTATCCCTTTGTTGGAGGCCTCCGATCCAATCTCCGCATCCAGGTCGGGCACGTCTACCATCATGAAAAAGAAGGGTTCCAAATTCCGACTCTGCTGTCCTGGTGGCATAACCCGACCTCGCCGATACAACAAGCGAAGTTCTTTCCAGAGATCACGCACCTATAAGCTAATTTGACTACTTTTTGAACAGACTGGATGCGGGAAAATAGGCAAGTACATGGCAGCTGGCTTATTGATTCGCGTACAGTGCATGCACATACACAGAACGTTATTTGTCTTCGGCCATAGATTGATTCTGGCATTATGTATTTTGGCATGTGTTATTGCAGGTTGATTAATTCGTTTTTGACCAGATAGCAGCTAACATGACTACTTTTTGAACTGACCGGATGCGGGAAAATAGGAAGTACATGGCAGGAAGCTTATTGTTTCACGTACAATGGATGCACATACACATAACGTTATTTGTCTTTGGCCATCGATTGATTCTGGCATTATGTATTTTGGTGTGTGTTTTTGCAGGTTGATTAATTCATTTTTGACCAGATAGCAGCTAACATGACTACTTTTTGAACTGACCGGATGCGGGAAAAGAGGAAGTACATGGCAGGAAGCTTATTGTTTCACGTACAATGGATGCACATACACATAACGTTATTTGTCTTTGGCCATCGATTGATTCTGGCATTATGTATTTTGGTGTGTGTTTTTGCAGGTTGATTAATTCGTTTTTGACTAGATAGGTTTATACTTGGAGATCGATTCACGCAACATAATAGCAGGGAACAAATGGAGCAAGTTTTTGCAGATATCTTTCACCGGAAAGTACGTCACAGCTTGATGCATCATCTTAGATAATGAAAAGCCCAGTCCAGACCAATACGTGAGTTATTTTCTAAGCATTCAATGGAGCAGTATTCGCATTTGGGGACATCCTGGGGTAAGGCTCCAGCACTTTAAGTAAACAGCACAAGTGCTCCATGCAGCTCTTCTCCAATTGTACCCAAGTGTGTCCTACTTTCTCCATGTTTGCTTAAGTTTTTCTTACAGACTTCTTAAGGTTCATAAATTATACCCAGTTGTGGTTACGGTAGTCATTTTGCTTGCTAGAAGGTTGGAATAGGCCTTTCTTTCATCAATGATATGGATTGATTATGTTCAGTCTTACTAACAGAAAGACTATTCCCCTTTTGGTGACATGGAAGAAAACTGAGAGTGTCGTGTGTCAAGTGAGAGAGGCAAACGATGTGGCTCTTTATCATGTTGTGACTGTCGCACCCATATAAAAAAGTTTAAGTTCAGGTATTTTTTTTCCTGATTTATACATGAATCCATCCAAACTTTAGTATTGGATTCGGATTACGAAGCATCTTCTGTCCAATTATTTTCTAGCGATTGTGTATCATTTTTTACTCCTGTACATGTGCCCACGGTACATTTTTATAATATCACATTATTAGTTAGTAATCTATTCTGCACAGACCAATACTCCCTCCATTCCAAAATAGATGACTCAACTTTATATTAACTTTAGTGCAAAGTTAGTATAAAGTTGAGTCATCTATTTTGGAACGGAGGGAGTATATGTTAGTATTATGTATAGGTACAAACTTAAGCTAGAGGAGATGTGTGACCGGAATGGAGCATCAACTTGCACCATGCTTGAGTCATAAGGAAGAAATTTGATAAGCAATCTCAAGATTCTTGATAGATACAAATAATTATGTTATGAACGAGAAGAAAAAAGATTTCAGAAATTACGTGGATAGAGATTGATATATCATGGGAAGCCATGTGGGGCCTTTTGTGAATATTAATAATTGCCGCCAATGAGAGGATTTAGTTAATAAAAACTATCATATACATATTGTGATTCCCGCAAAAAAATGAATTATAATGTATGTTCAACATTGCTGAAATATAGCATTCTCATGCTAGCCCGTGCGAATGCACGGGTAGACGACTAGTTTTACTAATACTTGATTATGTCCGAGGACATTCAAGGTAGACCGAGCTGCCGCATATGGCAGTTGCCCCGAAGACACTTGTCTAATGATTTATCCGTCGAGTGGATTCAGAGAGACCAAAAAGTCTTTGAATGAGCACAAATCCCAGTAGCCCGCAAGCCTTGATTTGGACCCCGGGTGGCCATATTAAGGGTTGATTTGATGTAAGCAATTTTTAGTTCGTAGGCCTCTCAGGAGAAAAATGAAATTCTCTCCGAAGTGCTGACCCAGACCAAAGGGAAGTTGGACGCTGCTCAGTCTGAGGTAGAGCATATCGAAAAATTCATAAGAGTAGTGCATCGGAACCTATAGATTTTATTGTAGAGAACCCGAGGGATCTGTTAATTGGGCTTATATTCATAACAACGGAAGCAATGGGTCAACTGGAAAAGGACCTGAAGCAGGCCCGATAGGAACTGCTATATGCCGAATTGCAACGACAAGCTGGCCATCGTGTATTGACCCGAAGTAGGGAGGACACTAATGCTCTCAAGGCACAAAACGACCAGCAAGCTCAGAAGATTGAGAGGCTAATGGATCAACTGGCTGCCGCCGACGCGAAGAACCAAAAAATGAGCGAGGCTGCATCTGGTAAGAGCACCTAGCCCTTAAAATGGCTCTTTACACATGACATGTTACCATTGGTGTCGTGGTTTTGGCACCACAGATGTCCTTATGGAAGGACTAAGTTTGGAGGCCATCGCAACTAGGTGGTTGCTTGAACAGGTTTGATCGGGAACGAAAGACACGAGTTTACCCAGGTTTGGCCCGTGACGATCGAGGTAAAAGCCTATGTCGTGCTTGATCATTATTGCTGGAAGATCGCAATTACAAAGATGTGAATTCGCTAACCTAGCTCTCGAGAGATTGTAACTTAACCCCGAAGTCTGCCGGTTTTGACACTGATAGGGTCACACATAGAGTTTAGTGCATGGCCTTGTGACATTGCAGGCGGCACACAGGCTCACAACGAATGCATGTGATACTAATAAGTAAGACCACATCAGTCCCAGAGGGAACTACGGAAGTGGGTTTATCCTGACAGCTGTTGGTGACGCGTCTGGAAATCCTCCATCGAAGGATCCTGCATTTCGTGGATACTCTGGTGTAGAAGATGACGCTCAGGTGGCAAAAGAAGACCACGAGCGGGAGTGTATCCTCCAACCTGCGGCCAACCGACACCACAAGGCATCACGGTCCTGGCTGGGTAGATCACAAAACTGTGTAGTTGCCCAGATACGACAAAGGGGCACTATTGCGTTAGGGCATTGTAAAGGTACACACGGGTGGCATACAACTCGTAGAAAGGGGCACAACTGCGTCAGGACAAAGTGTTCGGTTAGCTCGATCCAGACCATCAGCATGCTGGACCAAGGTCTGGTGGTAGAAAGGCTCGCGGGTGAGAGTTAGCAGTGTAGTATCCGTGTTCATCCTCAGTGGATGCAATAGCAATGTGCCTCAAAGGGAGTTATCCAAGTCTCGATACTCTCCATGAAGACATGTCATCCCAGCATAAGTAGCATCATGGATTGCCATATCAATGGTGACCCCAATACCATGAGTGGTGTGCAGCACAGAGGGGGAGTCATCATCACGAGATTAGATACGGACGATGGCACAGTACTGCTCCTGGTTAAAGTCTAGATACTACTCATACACTGTCTACTCCGGATGCCAGTGATAACCCAGGTAGGTCATCATCTCAACTAGGACAGCAAGTGAGCTAGAGGCTCCAACAGCCGTCGTGTGGCACACGACCTGTCTCGTAGGATCCATCTGAAAGCAAAGATGTTTCAAAGGAGTCAAACTTCGTAAACTGAAGGTATAACATAACAAAGTGGTAACTGAAAGTAATCAGGGCTCCAGAACGAAATTATTGCATTATCCTAGAGTTAGAGTTAGTAAAATTTAACCTGAAGAGAAGAGTGATCAGAATCCCAGAGTAAAGACGCGGAATAAAAGTTCCTAATCCCGCCCATAGGTGATGTGGGCCTATAAGCCACACAACGCAGTTGTTAAAATAGTTTTTCTTTCAAGTCTAGACTTAAGTTCGACCAAGGAGTGTGGAAGGGGTTCCTACAGGCAGTCGGCTCTGATAGCAACTTGTGATGTCCCCGATTCATTCATGCACTAATCATACACGCAAACATGCACGATCAAGATCAGAGACTCGTAGGAAGATATCACAACACAACTCTATGACACAAACGTAAACATAAATCTTTATATTACAAGCGAGGGGCCACGAGAACCTGAATACATAAGCCATCAAGAAAATATTATCTGAGTACAGACATAGTTAGACAAGTTTTACCTTGAAACGGCTGAGCAAAACAAAGAAACTAGATTGAAAGGAGAGGCCTTCTGCCTGGGACCTCCGGAGTACTCCTGGTCGTCGGTCTCCACGTAGAAGGCTCCACTGGGGTAACCTGCATCCGCGGTGCTACCATCTGTTGCAGCAACCGATTCGAAAACTAAAGTGGTAGCAAACCAACCATAAGTACTCATCCAAAGTACTGATAAGACTTACATCAAATCTACACTACATATGCATCGATGTCAAAGAAATGGGATAGTATCTGTCGACTAAACTGCATAATGCCAGAATAAGGGGGGAGAAGCTCATCCTATCAAAGACTACGTCTTCTGTTAGCCACCATATTGAAGCAGTAGAAGAGAGTAGCTGGTAAGGTAACAAGTATCAACGTCTAGCAATAATCCTACCCAGAAATCCTCTCCTAGTTTCCCTGTGAGAAAGCGATCACTGGTTGTATCTGTCACTTAACTGGGTGTGTTTTATCAAGTAACTAGTTTTAGTTATAAGAGGTCGGAATACAACTCCAAGTCGTCCTGTTACCGTGGACACGGGTATTCGAATAGATTGCTTCCTTTAGGGCTGCACCACATTACCCGATACGCTCAATCACCTCTGGCCGGACACACTTTCCTGGGTAATGCCCGGCCTTGGAAGATCAACACGTCATCTTCCTATCTAGGCTCTTCAGAGAGGTAAGCACGCCGGTCTACATCCTAAGCGCAAAGGGGTCATGGGCCAATCACCCTAAGCACTCCTGCACGTTGCGTGGACGGCCGAGCCCTGTCCTGGCTACCTCTTTATACAAAGCTGGTGCTTACGCGGACCACATGGGCACGTGCCGCTCAACAGGGACGTCTTAATAAACTTTTGGGAGAAATCGTATGACGCCGAGTGCCCATAGCTTATCCCTCGTGACGGTTAGTGCGAAAAGGCAGCGACCAACTCAGATCAAATACCTAATCTTGTTAAGAGTCTTATTTTGAAGTAACCGCAGGCACCAACTAGGGACCAGGCCCACCTCTCTCCTAGGTGGTCTCAACCTGCCCTGTCGCTCCGCCACAAAGAATCACTCAGGGACCCGTCGGGATAAATGTCCTTTCAGCCTCCTGTCCGTGAATCACGCGCGGTACTCTCTGAGCCGACCTGACTTCAATCTTATCATGTGTGTGTGTGTGTGTGTGTGTGTGTGTGTGTGTGTGTGTGTGTGTGTGTGTGTGTGTGTGTGTGTGTGTCTATAACACTAAAATAGTTGATCCCCACTACCAGATTTCTCTGCCCTCTCGTGCGTCCACGTCACCTTAATTTTTTTCGGCCGTTTGATTGAACATATGTGGCCAAGATCTGCGACCAAGAGTTGCCCCTTGTTCGCTGAATGTCCCTCCCGTTCACTTCTCCTTCCACGATCCCGCAGAAGCGGAAGCGAAGCTTTCTCCAACCGAAACGTCAGCGACGGAATCCCTCCTCCTAATCTGGTCGCCCCGACTTCCACCCCCATCTCTTTCTCCCCAAATGGCACAAATCCCATGGGGCGACGGACACAACCGAGCCCAGCCTCCTCTAGGTTTGCGTCGGCTATCGCGATGAGAACCGGTGGCTATGGCGGCGATGGCGGCTACGGTGGGGCAAAGGCAGGATTGCAAGACCATTGATCTGGAGGATGGGTACGTGGGACTTATCTGAAAGGTCGAGGCTGTCGATTTTAATTGTCACTCCGTTGCCAAGGCTACTCTTTTCTCGCTTGATTGTCAGGGTGGATCAGCATCGGCAGTAAGGTGTGGACATTGAGATTATCCCGATGGATCAGTCAAATACATATGGATCAGACAATTATCTGTATTCTTCCTCCTCCTATAGGTGTTGGATTTGTTTTGATGATTCATTGGGTGTTATTGGCATCATCTCCAATGTCTCCACCGTAAAGAACTCAATCTCTGCGTGAAGGACAAGTGCCCCTACTCTTATTTTGCATTCGACAAATTCACCCGTGAGCAGGTTAATCCCTGATTATATATAATAAATTGATCTCGCCCATGAGCAGGTTAATCCTCGATTATATATACTAAATTGATCTCATCGTGGCATTAATTTGCTTCATGCATCTCTTTTTCCACTTATAAAAATTATAGGCTTGACGAAATTTGGAATTCTGATCTACAGGTGGTCCTCAAAATCTGCTGCAGCAATAAGCAAAGTGCTCGCCGCTTTCTACCAGCAAGCACGTACGATGCATCTCAGTCTCGGCCTCTCTCGGTACAAAGAAGGTAGACAGAATTGGCTGGGGGGGGGGGGGGGGGCGAATGGTAAAATATGAGTGCTTGGGGGGGGGGGCAAAAGCTAAAATATTTCTCATCTAAACCCTCACAGTATTATTTTCTTCACAAGTTGCTTCAATATTGGGGGGGGCACAGCCCCCCCCCCCAGGAGGCTACATGGCTCCGCCGTTGGTGACCACCATCACTTGAGCTGTAACCACATGACCAGCTGCCTCCAGCCAATCTACATTCTACGACGTCCAACTACTGCTGGATTATTAGGTATTTATAGTGTTTCAATTGGTTATGTCGTTTTTTTATCGTTGATTGGTGATGTTCAGTGCATATCTCTTCTAGCAGCAGTCAAGTTGTCTCGATTCCCTGTAGGAGTAGATTGAGGAGCTTCTGCACTCATTGTTTACTCTGATTTGTTCGTTAGTAGCTATCCTCTCATGGCTTACTCTGAATTGTTTGCAAGAGGTGCTTGATGGAAGGATCATGTAAGCAAACGTTTTGTTCTTTTGTACCATGGTTTCAAGGTGGAATTAACTCGCAAAAAATCAAGGTGGAATTAGAATAAAATTTCTGCACAAGCCTCGGATTCCTTGATGTTTTGCAGCTATATGGTACAGATAGATTCATGATGAAGCAAACACATTGAGAATTTGCTTTAGGAGAGGACTGTGTGTTGTCAGAAGTTGTGATAATCAAGTGTTAGAGATGGCAAGAGCATGTGGACCATTGTGCAGGCACCAATAAAATGCAGTCACACATATATACTTCAGTATTTCGTAATTTGTTATGCAAACAAGAAACCCCTTGAGAAAGAATTTTGACATACCTTGAGATTCTTAATATTGTTGTTTAACACTGAATTAACAATTGTTGTTCTGCAACAGAAGTTGAGATTGGAATAGGTCTTTTGTGATGCGAGAATAGCCGGTGCTTGATCTACTTCACAAAAAGATTGACTTGAAGTACTAAAGATGATGTCCTTTCATACAGGGTCATAGTTCTCACAATACGCCTATATTATGCCATTATTACTGTTCTACTGTGTGTTCCTTATATGGTATACATCTCATGCCTTACTGGGTTGGTTTGCTGCTTCAAACTGAGGATTGGCTTGCTGCTTCAGAGTGACAATATTTCCCATGTTCCATTGTAACTATATTGGAGAGAAACATGATGGCACCTTGGCAATTGAGGTATTCGATGAGCTCTTCTCTATGGTAAAAAAATGCTTCCCTTACACTATACATAATCTGTAGAGAAATCATACAACTTTCCCTTTGGCTAGAAATTGCTTATTTCGTATTACATATTTTTTTGCAGAAATCTTGGTATTGTATTGGCTTACTTGCCTTTCCATCTGAACTATTTTCTCCTGCTGGTCCTCCCTCAAAGCATCTTGGTATATTTGTACACAAATAAACTTATTCAACATTTTTTTTGAAAATATAAATACCAGTATTTCGTTGTAACTAAAATTGATGTCATATTTCATTTTCATTTATCCAGCTGCACTTTTCTTTGAAGCTATATATAAAAGGCAGAAAGTCCCGCAGCAACGCGCGGGGCAGCGGCGGAGGCAGCGTACAGCCGTTGGGTTCAACTGAACTGAACCCAACGAGTTTTCTCTGGCACGTATATGTCCACAGGTACTGACTATTATGAACCCAGTAATTTTTTAAGGCTGAACCCATCGGAAAGTAGCTACAGCGCACAAGCAAAGTCTTTTAGCCCATTAAAAATATTCTAACTTGATTAGCCCAGCCCAGAAGCCTAAAAATAACCTTGATTAATTGATCGATTCCCATGGCTTTGCCCCTTGTAGATATCCCAGGTGTACGTACATATCCAGTGGGCCGCCGCTACTCCCCCCTCTCGGCAGGCAACTCCCCCATCGATCTTGTCTCTCGTCCCCCTGGCGTCCTGTTCATTCGCTCGCTGATCGATCGCCAGAGTCACCGCCGGCAGCGCCAGGTCCCAAACCAAATTTGAGGTATGGAAGATTAGATCACCACTGCTTCTCTCTTCTTTGCATATGTAATCTAATCTAATCTAGTAGCTTATTTCGCAATGGATTTTGCCCTAATTTTTAATTGCCTTTTCCTGAACTAATCTAGGTTATGGAGCGATACTCCATAAAAGAGAAATATACCACCACATTCAGATAATGACTTCAAGGGCACCGCAAGTAAAGTCCAAATGTTGTTGTTGAAGGTATTCTCCCAAACTTTCTATCCAGAGACACACTATTTTATATAATTTTGATTTTACAAAAATGAATGATCTTGGTCTTGAACTTCACACTTATATCAGCAATGTGTTAGTACATGACAAGTTCGTCAGTTTCACAGGAGTGCTGATCTTGCACAATTACTCATGCACACAGATAATCATATTACTTTTCTTTGGTGTATAAACCTCTGAAACTAGTACTGATATTGCTTGTTGCCACAACATATGTGGGCATATGCTTTTCAATTATGAATGGTATTAAGAAACAATTGTAGAATACATTAATTCACGAGTGATCATTTAATTTCCATGTGAAGAAAGCTACTTCCTCCGTTTCTAAATATAAGCCTTTTTAGAAATTTCCCTAGGGACTACATGACATATTTTAGAGTGGAATTCATTCATTTTCCTTAGTATGTAGTTCATATTGGAATCTCTAAAAGGGCTTATATTTAGGAACGGTGGGGGTATGTTTCTTTTAGCTACCATTAATAATGATGATATGTTTTCTCTAAAATATGAGTGAGTACTTATTTTATAAATATCAAAGTGACTTGTCATTTTTTCGTTGTCTTCAGAAGATCAGAAGTTGCACCCAAATCTATAAAACTATTTTGGTACTACTCTATAACAATAAGTAAACAAGTGATTTTATAACTTTGTCCAACGTTATGTCTTGTACTCTCCCGTTTTAATGCAACAACTATATGTGATATTGTATTTTTTTAATTTAGTATGCTGTCTTTGAGCGTTATACTCTAGTAGTAAAATAATAAGAATTTGGCTTTACACTTAGTTAAGTCATACAAAATTGTCACAATGACTTAACGAGTGAACCCATTGGCCAAATTTTCTGGCTCCGCCCCTGGCGCGGGGTATCATCTAGTAATACATAAATAGTTGATCCCCACTAAGCTAATTCTCTTGACATGCAGCCTAGCCACGTCATCAAACTTGCCACGTCAGCAGTTCAGTTATATGTTTTCGCTTTCATGCTGCTCGCGTCCACACGGTTCGGTGGCTCGCAGCCTCGCACAGCCCGCTAGATTTGTCACGGTTGGATGTACGCACCCGCTCCAAAAGGACGGATGTATGTTGTTTGAAGCCCATGCAAAGCCCGTAGGGGACGAAAAAGTAGCCCGTACACACCATTTTCCCAGAAGAAGAAAAAAATTCATCGCTCAATCCCCTTCCATCCAGTTCCCTGTCCAGCCGCTGCCACGCCTGATGTGTCCCCCAACCGATTCCTCGACCAGTGGTCGCCGACCTTCATGATCTACAAGAAGCAGCAGCCAGCCATGCTCACCCCGGCCAGGCGCCACCGCTGGCCCTTCCTGCAGCCACGGCTGTCAGTCCTTCGATGAACCGTCGCCACGTCTCACGCTCTCTCAGCAAGCCGTGATAACCGACACTTCCCCTGGCCAGCCGCCGCAGGTAACTCCACCATGCCCGACGGCCCACCTTGCCAGCCGCTGTCGCTAGCCCTTCCGCTGATCGATAGATGTAAACGCAGCAGCTCATTTGTTCATATTCCCACTGCTGATTTTAAGGCCAGCACTAACCCGTTCAACTACATGGCGCACATTCTCCCGGCCACAAATGCATAAGAAACGGCTTCATGCACCACACCATTAATCACCCCTAATTATCTCAGCCTCCATTACTCCGCAATTGTGAGAAAAGTTTGTATAAAAACCCCTCTGGACCAACATTGTAATCCAACAAGCACGCCTGTTTACATTCTCATCTAGGAAACGACCTCTACCTTGCTAGCTGCAGATTTCATATTTTCATCCACCCTTAATTTTCCTATCATCAAGCTCATGCTTTTCAATTTCTCGCGTTGCTCTCGGGATTGAAAGGTGCTCGACTTTTTGCTTCATAGGTCCCTCGGATTGGATTCATTGCTTTGTCTTTCTCCTGCTGCTCGTGTTGGTACACAACTACCTATCTCTGAATTTAATTATCTAGACTCGATTAGCGAATGCACCTACCTTCTATTTGTTTAGGTGCATATTACATACCAATTTACCATACAAATTCCTTCCCTTGGACTATTCATATCGATACCTCTAGTTACAACTCATATGCTTATGTTTGCTGAATTCTTTTTGTATGTGTTAAGCCAATAATTTTTTTTGTATGTGTTAAGCCAGTTTTTTTTGGCATTGTTTACCTCTGTTTTGAAGGTTCTTGAAGCTACTGGCCCCGAAAGAGTGATTATAGTATGATATTTTGAGAGTTCATTTTTTTCCTCTCAAACGATTCCATGTTTGAAAGACATCAATTCTCTGAATTCCAACACGTTGGCCTAGACAAAGGATTTTACCTTCACATGTGAAATCTTCTACAGTACTTGTATTCTCAGTTAATCTATCAACAGCATAAGCAAATAAGAGAGTGGATGCCAATATATTGCTCTTTCCATATGTGACGCCCCAATTCGACCGTACACTAATCATACACGCAAATGTGTACGATCAAGATCAGGGACTCATGGGAAGATATCACAACACAACTCTATACACAAATTAAAAATAATACAAGCTTCATATTACAAGCCAGGGGCCTCGAGAGCTTGAATACAAGATCGATACACAAGCGTCAGCGGAAGCAACAATATCTGAGTACAGACATCAAGTTAAACAAGGCTGCCTTAAGAAGGCAATCACAAAAGCAACAACGATCGAAGAGGCAAAGCCTCCTGCCTGGGACCTCCTAACTACTCCTGGTCGTCGGCGGTCTCCATGTAGTAGTAGGCGACAGGGTGGCATCTGGCTTCAGGGATCCACCATCAGGTTGCATCAACCAGAAATAAGGAAAGGGGAAAAGGGGTAGCAAAGCAACCGTGAGTACTCATCCAAAGTACTCGCAAGCATCAGATATTTACTAAGTATGCATTGGTATCAAAGGAGGGTATGTATCTGTGGACTGAACTGAAGAATGCCAGAACAGGGGGGAAGGCCTAGCCTATCAAAGACTAGCATCTTCAAGCAGCTCCAAGCATCTTGCAGCATGTAGAAGAGTACAGAATAGCAGTTTAATTAACAAGCGTGTTGTAACATTAACGCCCAGAGATCCTTCCTTGACTCCCTGCGAGAAAGCAATCCCGGAGCCACATATCTCAAGTATCCATTTCTAGTTGTAATAGATCAGGATATAAGTCTGAACGTCTGTTACCGCGGACATGGCTATTAATAGATAATCTTCCCTACAGGGGTGCACCACGTTTTCCAACACGCTTGATTACTCTGGCCGAACACACTTTTCCGGGTCAATGCCCGGCCTCGGAAAATTAACATGTCGCAGCCCTACCTAGGCTCAGCAGAGAGGTCCCCGTCGGTCTACATCCTAAGCACTCCGGGGTCTGGGCCCATCGCCCATTGCACTCCGGATCGTTACGAGAAGGCGGGTCCAGGCTCCACCTCTACATGGATGGTGCCGGCCCAGCCGTGCCGCAATGCTGAACTGGACGTGTGACAAAGCTTCGGCTGATACGGCGACGTCGAGGCCCATAGCTATTCCCGCGTGGTGGTTAGTGCGTAAAGGCCAAAGACCAACTCGGAACCAATATCCAAACCATAGTGTATTATTAGCTTGCGGAGACGAGCAGAGACTCACGATAATGTGACCCCGTCGCCCCGTATCGAGGAAATACGGCCAGGGCTAGCCCAGCCCACTCGGGGGCGGCCTGCCTGCCCGACCGTGCCTCGTAACCATCTTGCGGTGCTCTCCGGGCCCGCCCGACTTTCCCAGGGTCTCAAGTTAAGTGAAGGTAACCGTGTGTCCAAACATCAAGGGAAAAACAAAAGGAATCACCCTCGGAGGATTCCACTCGATGTAATCATCAAGGTGAACGTAAGAGGGACCACCCTCGAGGTTCACACTTGAGGTGTTGAATGACAGAGCCGTATCAGGAATGGTGAAAGAGAAAATCACCGTCGATGACCATGACCGAATAGCTACACTACAAAATTATCATTAGGAGTGCGTGATGAGGGATCACCCTCGGCACTCGATAGTAGCTCTGTAGAGTCGAGCAACAAAAGGGGCGTGATGTGATGCGAGGTGTCTGGCTCTGGTCATCGATCATGTTGATCAAGTTGTCGATGATCAAGCAGGGGCAACAAGGACAAGGTGGGGGTCACTGATGGATCTCTAACCAACCTATACTAAGCAGTTTAGTATAAGCAGGTAGGTAATAATAGCAGGCACAAAAGCAGGCTATGCATCAGAATAGGAGCAATCAATAATAGTAGCAAAATCTAATGCAAGCATGAGAGAATGGAATGTTCGATATCGGGATGATCAAAGGGGGGCTTTCCTGGAAGCTCCGCTGAAAGGGAAGAAGGGGTCGTCGTGGATGTAGTCGATCACAGCGGCATCGGCAGCCGTCACGGGGTCTACCGAAGAGAAGAGGGGGAAGAAACAGTAAATACATAGCAAGCAAGTGCATAACAGGACAGCAGGCAGAGCTAGACGTATTCTAACGCGGTGCTACACGCTACTGGCGAAGGGGGGAAACATCCGGGAATGTTTTCCCAAAGTTTGGCATTTTCGGGCAGACGAAACGGAGGGGAAAGGTTGCATTTTTGCTATGCTATAGGCATGAGACAGATGAACGGAGAGTGTATTCTGATTCTACTCGTCGTTCTGAGTAACTTTCATGTATAAAACTTTTTCATCCGAGTTACGGGTTATTTTCTAAGATTTTTCAAAGATTTAAACAATTTGCTGAAAACTACAGGTTTTATTTTAATTCAAAAAAACATTAAGTGTAATTGCTATGGGTACACAGAGAGTGTACACAGAGATGTGAAAGTGTGGCTGACAGTGGGGCCACACAGCTGAGTCAGCAGCTGACCAATTCAACCTTATCTAAAAGAAAAAGTGTGCTGGGTCCACATGTCATAGACAGTAGTTTTCACTAGTAGTTTATTTTAAACAGAGGGTTAATTTAGTGGTGGGATGCATATATTAGGGATAGTTTAACATTTTAAACTGTAGACATATTGGCCTAACTAATATGATTATTGGGGGGTTAGGCCTAAGTTAATTAACTGACCGGCCGGCCCCACATGTCATAGGGCCAGCCCCGCCTCTCTGGCAGGGCACGCACGGGCACCAGGTGCCGGTGGCCAGGACCAGCGGCGGCGAGCGCTTGTGACGGCTGTGTCTAGCAGCAGCAGCAATAGCAGAGGAACAACGACAGCAGCGTGCGGCAGCAGCAGGCAGCATCGTGGGCGGGAGCGGGCGCACCCACGGGGCGCAGCCCGGGCGTAGCAGGTGCACGGGCGCGTCAATGGTTGCGATGACCGCAACGAGGCCGCACGGCGACTGCGGCTTCGGGCAGAAGAATGGGCGGCGCGGATGACGGTCTACGTCGGCGAATCGAGGAGGGGTAGGAGGAGCAGCCGCGGGAGCTCACAGGGGAGGTCGAGGGCGACTAGAGGAGGTGCAGGGTGGCCGGAGGCAAGCAGCCCAATGGCGACGACGTGCGGCGGGAGGTCGGGGCGGCCATGGACGGAGCGCAGGCAGAGCTCGAGGAAGACAGGCGCGGTGCAGCATGGAGAGGAAGGAGACCGGGAGAGGCGGCGCTCGAGGGGGTTCGGCGGGGAAGAGACGGTGACGGGGCAGTCCGGTGGGGGAGGCAGTGCCGGCGAAGTCCACGGGTGGCGGAGGCCGTCGTCGGGGCGCAGTTGCCCCCGAACCAGATCCAATTGGGGGGTAGTAGGGGACGAGGGGGGAGGATCGTGCGGGAGCAGTGGGGATCGTGGGTTAGGGTTTCGGGGTGGACTGGCCAAATAGGCCAGTGGGGAGAGGTGTGCCGGCTTAGTTGGGTTGGCTGATGGGAGTGGGTCGAGGCCCGGGGGGAGCCACGGGATCTTTTCCCCCTTTTTTTAGCATTTTCGTTTTCTCTAATTTTATTTCTTTTATTTTCTAATAAAAGGATTGCTACTGTTTTGGATGGAAACAAGGCATCAAATGATTTTTGTTGAGTGCGAAACTTAGCAAAAAGTTCAGGCACAACAATGTGGTGTTGCCTAAAAAGTTTCAGGGCCAATGGAATTGTTCAAGCATTTTTAGAAATTGAAAAGGCCAAATTTTAATGTTGCTGGACCACTAAATAAATTTCCAGGGGAACCTGGGAATTCAAAATAGGTTGGTTCCAACATGGAAAATATCCAGGGATTATTTGCCACACCTTGAACATTTTATTTTTCATGTTTGACAAAATTTGAATTTTTACTTTAAACTCGGTTTTGAATTTGAATTACGATTTGGATCAAGGAGAGGTTAGCAATAGTAAAATGATCACATGGCACCATTAACAGGGGATTACTGTAGCATAATTATCCGGGCGTCACAATTCTCCTCCACAATAAGAAATCTCGTCCCGAGATTTAAGGGGGTGTAGTAGGGGGAAAGACTCGAAAAGGACGGGGCTCAACACAAGATAGGTACCTGGGGCCTATCCCGTAACGTGGCATAGAGGCATCTCAAATTCAAGAAAGTCATCAAGAGCAAGGTAAGGAGGAGCAATAAGAAGCTTCAAGCGGATAGACTATCGTTCGATGTCTGGAACAGAGTGTGGAAGGGGTTCAGTGCATCGAGAATAAGTATTGCATCTGATAGCAGAACAGATCACAAGAAGGTGGCTCGTGAATTAAATACGAAGCCAAGCGTGAGGAACAATTTTGGAAGACAAAGATGTACAGGAGAGTCAGGTTTCGACCCTGTGGAACTCTGGGTTATGGGCCCACCATGTTGTTTAACAGCAGGAAGGCGCTAATGAATTTACACGGTCATGATAGCAAGGCAGGTCAGAGTATCGCCTGTGAGTTATGTCGGCAACAACATCGGTACCATGGGCGAGGGACGAAGAGAACCATTTTCCTGCTCGTTAAGACGAGGCGGACCAATAGGCAAAGTTCTCGTCCATCGTTGGCTACCGGAGTGTCATCAACAATAGTAACAAGGTCTTACTGATAGAGTATGTACAGCGAGGTGTTAACATAAGCAAGGAATTTTCACTCCTTAGTTATGATAGGTTTCAAGAAAGGGGAAACAAAATAATGGAAGGGAGAGTGTAGTCTCAAACCAGTTATCGGTGTTCTCGAGTGTCTAACAACTCAGAAACCAGGGAGAATTGGAATCGACGTGAAATAATAGTTAATGAAGAACTCATAAGAAGTTATGTAGTTCTGTGATATTCTCAAGATACCAGAGGGTAATACTCGAAGGTAGAACAAGATAGAGGTTGGGCCGGCAAAAAGACCTACAAAAGACAAGTACTTTAACTTGTTCGAGAAAGAGGATCGAAGAAGAACAATATGGTCTGAACCATGGCTGCAGATGACCAATTATAGATACAAGATGGACTTATCACAAGGGGATTATTATTATAACAAGAAGCTTCCATGATAAGTTCCACATCGGGTCCATGGGCATGAACATAAAGGTTCAAGGTCGACTCCCACTTCATCAATGCATAACTTTCCATTTACTTCTCGTCTTCGACAAAGTTGTAGAGTCAAACTTCACTAGTAAATAACTCAAGCTCGGAGTAGAGCATGACTGAGGAAGCAGAAGATACAATTTACCAAAGGCATTATGTATCCGAGGAAAATCTCACAAGGTTACGGTATATGAAGGACGATGTCGGATAGAACCCCACAAAGGATCTGGTGGTTCACCAGGGATCTGATGTGAGCATTGGTACTCAATTGAAAGAAGAAAGAATGCAGGGATATCAGATTATAGAAACAACTGACTAATTCTAAGCTCTAATGCAAAGGGGATTATGATTTCCAAAATCAAGGGATCAGAAGCAAACGCTCTGATTATGTATTGACAAGTCGAAAAGAGTTAGGGGGTACAATCAACGGCAAATTGATTGGTCGAGAAACAGCTCATGTTCGAGAAGACGTCTGAGCCGAAAAGATAATATACAAGGACCAACTGAGGATTGCGTGCATTCGCACACATGTTGAAACAAGAGGATCATAATAAAAACAACAAAGAATTTTCTTGAATATTGTTGGGCATATGGAAGTAACCATAATGTAAGCAGATAAGAAATAACAAGCGCAATAGACTACTGAGGATTTTCGGAAGATCGAATAGCATTCCAAAGAATGTTGTGAAACACATGAACAACTCTGGACGGACGGATACTCGGCAAGCGCGAGTAATTATCCATAGGGGTATTCATGCAGAAAGGAACTGTAGGTTAGTAAGCATAAAGGGTTCTCGAAACATCGGAGAGTATTTCAGGACATTTTGTAATAACAACAACAACTAGGGATGAAGGTATGAACGACAATGTAGGTAGTTACCCATAAGGATTTATCGGTGGTAGGGATCGCAACGACGAAGTGTACAAGGGTCTCGGGAAAACGTCGGAGAGTATCTTTAGAATCTTCTGGTGCACCAAGCAATCATCTGGAGTGAGGGGCTCTCCGGGAGAAAGTATTTACAAGAACCTAGAGTTAGAGTTAACAAAATCTTTAAACCCGATTGAATAGAAGAGAGATCAGAGTCCCAGAGTATAGACGAGGAATAAAAGATCCTAATACCACCCAATTGGCGACGTGGGCCCATAAGCCACACAACCATGTTAGTAAATCGGTTTTTCAAAGACTAGACTCAACTTCGGCCAAGGAGTTGGAAAGGGGGTTCCTACAGGCAGTCGGCTCTGATACCAACTTGTGACGCCCTTGATTCGACCGTACACTAATCATACACGCAAATGTGTACGATCAAGATCAGGGACTCACGGGAAGATATCACAACACAACTCTAGACACAAATTAAAAATAATACAAGCTTCATATTACAAGCCAGGGGCCTCGAGGGCTTGAATGCAAGCTCGATAAAAAAGCGTCAGCGGAAGCAACAATATCTGAGTATAGACATCAAGTAAACAAGGCTGCCTTAAGAAGGCAATCACAAAAGCAACAACGATCGAAGAGGCAAGGCCTCCTGCCTGGGACCAACTAACTACTCCTGGTCGTCGGCGGTCTCCATGTAGTAGTAGGCGACAGGGTGGCATCTGGCTCCAGGGATCCACCATCTGGTTGCATCAACCGGAAAGAAGGAAGGGGGAAAAGGGGTAGCAAAGCAACTGTGAGTACTAATCCAAAGTACTCGCAAGCATCAGATCTATACTAAGTATGAATTGGTATCAAAGTAGGGTATGTATCTGTGGACTGAACTGCAGAATGCCAGAATAGGGGGGAAGGCCTAGCCTATCGAAGACTAGCATCTTCAAGCAGCTCCAAGCATCTTGCAGCATGTAGAAGAGTATAGAATAGCAGTTTAATTAACAAGCACGTTGTAACATTAATGCCCAGAGATCCTTCCACTAGTAGAAAAAGGGTCAAACGTGAAGCACATTAGTGTCGGTTTGAATTAGAGCCGGCACTAATGTGTATATTAGTGCCGGTTCGTGGCGGCGATCAATAGTACCGGTTCGTGGCGAACCTTTAGTACCGGTTTGTACCACGAACCGGTACTAAAGAGGCTGTGTCAGCCTGCGGTCAGGCTATGGCCCCACCATCACCATTTAGTGCCGGTTCGAACCACGAACCGGTACTAATGACGTTGTGGCAGGCTGTTTTTAGTCCCACCTCGCTCCCCTAACAAGCCTTTTACCACCTTAAATATGTTATTTCTCAAACTATCACAAGCACTTGGTCTTCATTGAACTCTATGTGTAGAATTTGTGGCCGCAATATGAGTCTTCATCGGTTTATAAATCGTTGATGACTCATATTGACAATTCAGATTGTACACACAAAGATCATTGATGATCAAAGTATTTTTTATGTTATAAGATCATATTGACAATTTAGACTGTAAAGAAATATAAGATCATGATGTAAATGCTCTTATATTTTTTGCGTTCAGTATGCACCATTCAAAGCGACGCCATCAACTTTCAACCATTCATGCCTTCATTTGCTATTTTTCATGCATTCAATGATTTATTTTGAGAACTAAATGACCTGGAAATTGAAAAGCACTACAAATGAACTCTGAAAAAGTTGAAACTTGGCATGGTATCATCATTTCACCCACATAGCATGTGCAAGAAAGTAGAGAGGCTTACGGCTAAAACTGGATGCACTTCGTTTACAAACTGGACAATCTCTTTTGAAGTATTCAGGTTTCTGACGGAATTAAACTCATCTGTTACAAAGGCATTTTATTTTTTTTAAACTTATTACAACTCCAGAATTTTTGTGCATTCAGTATGCACCATTCAAAGCGACGCCATCAACTTTCAACCATTTCTGCCTTCATTTGCTATTTTTCATGCATTCAATGATTTGTTTTGAGAACTAAATGACCTGGAAATTGAAAAGCACTACAAATGAACTCTGGAAAAGTTGAAACTTGGCATGGTATCATCATTTCACCCACATAGCATGTGCAAGAAAGTAGAGAGGCTTACGGCTAAAAATGGATGCATTTCGTTTACAAACTGGACAATCTCTTTCGAAGTATTCAGGTTTCTGACGAAATTAAACTCATCTGTTACAAAGGCATTTCATTTTTTGAACTTATTACAACTCCAGAATTTTTGTGCATTCAGTATGCACCATTCAAAGCAACGCCATCAACTTTCAACAATTTCTGCCTTCATTTGCTATTTTTCATGCATTCAATGATTTGTTTTGAACTAAATGACACTAAATTTTGTGCAGGCATAGCACCACCTTTAGTACCGGTTGGTGGCTCCAACCGGTACTAAAGGGTGACCAGTACTACAGTTTCTTAGTAAGCTGTTTTTTAGTCCCACCTCGCCAAGAGAGAGGGACCAGGAGCGGTTTATAAGCCCTGAGTGTAGAGACGATGAAGAAGAGGTTCAATGCTCACGTTGCTTAGCTTCAAGCCTTCAGGAATATGGTAGATTGCACGGAGCTACGCGCAGTGTAGTTTACACTATTCCAAAAGGCTTGAAGCAAATTAACGAAGCATTGCACCTCTTTCTTATTTTTAATAACTTATTACAATTCCGGACTTATTACACTACACGTCGGCATTTCTTTTTTTAAACTTTGGTTATAACTCCAGACTTTGACCATCAAGTTTTGCAGAAAAGAAAAAAAGCAGAAAAGAAAAAAATTATATAAAAAAACTACTGAGAAATAAATAGAAGAAAATAAATATAGCAGAAAAGAAAAAACTACTCAGAAATAAATAGAAGAAAAAATAAAGCAGAACAGAAAAAAAATATTTGCTATTTTTCAATCATTCACAAAATGACCGTGAAATTGAAAATCACTACAAAATGAACTCTGAAAATGTTGAATTTTGGCAAACTAGATGAAAAACTACTCACAAATAAATATAACAGAAAAGAAAAAACTATACAAAAAACTACGCAGAAATAAATAGAAGAAAATAAAGCAGAAAAGAAAAACAAATAAAAAAATTGGGCGCTGCCCTGTGGGCCTGCTAGGCCACGGGCGTGCAATTACAGGCCTTAAAGGCCCAGCAGATTCACAGGGCAGCGCGCAGAGTTTAGGCCCATAAGCCTGCTATACAGAGGAGTTCGAAAGGGCAGCGCCCCAATTTTTTGCAGGCAGCGCGAGGCCTTTAGTACCGGTTGGTGGCTCCAACCGGTACTAAAGACCACCCTTTAGTACCGGTTGGAGCCACCAACCGGTACTAAAGGCCTTGTCTTCCCGCCTCCTAGCCTGGCCAAACTTGGCCTTTAGTACCGGTTGGTGGCTCCAACCGGTACTAAAGGCTCACCCCATATATACAGCACTTACGAAATTTCAGTTACATCTCCACTTGTTTCGTCAACCTCTCGCGCGCCGCTCCCGTCGTCGCCGCCCGTCGCCCGTCGTCGTCGTCATCGTCCTCGCCGCCGCCCCGAACGCCGCCGCGCCGCCGTCCGTCGTTGTCGCGGTCCGCCCCGAACACCGCCGCGCCGCCGTCCGTACGTATCTCGCTCTCTACCCGGCTGCCGCGCCGCCGTCCGCCCCGAATGCCGCGCGCCGCCGTCCGTCCCCGCCGCCGCCCCGAACGCCGGCGCCCCCGCCCCGTACGCCGGCGCCCCCGCTCGTACGTACGGCCGGGGCGGCGGCGTATGGGCCGGCGGGCCGCACACACACACATATACCACACACGCATACACGCACACACATACACACATACATACTAGATTAATGTCGAATGTTAGATTAATGTCGAACTAGAGATTAGAACTAATTCAATAATTAATATAACTAGTTCATAGAATTTTTATGAATTTTTTTGTTGTAATTTTGTTCATAGAATTTTTATTATGTTCATATTTTTGTTATCGGGTATGTCGTTGTCGATATACCCCCCTCCCCGATAACTTTTAGTAATTAGTACTACTTAGAAAGTGTTTAATGGACTTTGTTAGAGGGCAACTTGTTTATTTTGAGTAAGTATATACTACATTATTCTATTTATAGTAAGTGCTTAGTAGTTGAACTAGTTGAAGTAGTTTATTTTTAGCAAGAAAATTAATAGAACTAGTTTCTTTTTTTAGTTAAAGCAATTATTCCCGCATCGACGTGGACGATGCCTATCCCGCATCCTCGTCGTCGAGTCGGCGGAGGACGACACCTGCTTGACCAGATGGGCCATGTCCGGGACTGGGCTCCGCCGGGGTGGTACTGGGAGGCGCTACCTTCCGGGGGGCGTAGCTTGGTGAGGAGACAGCCCGTCGTTGACCCGATCCTTGTTTGGTGGCGGTCGCGTGGGCCAGTGACGGTGCCGAGGCTTCCGGACACCCCGGAGGTGGTACGTCAGCGTGTCAGCGAGGAGGACCAGCACGTCCGTCGCTACATGGTTGCGTTGGAGGGCAGGTTTGAGAATACCTGGCAGGTTCTTCAGGGATCTCACTGGAGCTATGATCCTGTGATGGTTCCTTCCCTTTGGGTGTCCACCGACCGCGCCGATACCCGTCGGGCGCTACGGTTCTAGCTGTAGTGGCGATATGTATGATATATAGTATTCGACGTGTATTAGTGATAATATTCGATGTACGCACACATGGAGATGATGTAGTTTTTCTTATAATTGAAGGCATCCTGATTTGAATACTACTTTATTTTGCGATTTGATTTTTCTTATTGAATACTCAAATTGGAGAGAACTATATGCAAGGCATATGCATATGATTAGTTGAATAATAATGATCTAATTTAGTCTTTGACTTATGAGCGTATAGGAAATGTCATCATCGGACGACGAAAGTCTCCCGGGGGAGTGCGACTGGTGCCACAACGATCGAGGTGAGTGCGACAGGCCTCACCTGGACGGTGGTCGGCGCTTCAGCATTAAGCTCGAGGAGACCTTCGAAGTTGAAACGGTACGCAACGACAACAAGTGTTTTTTTTTCATAATTAAGCATGACTTCAACTATTTCAACGTGTAATTTTCATCTTTTACAATTCGAGTATAGTTGATCTCATGCCATGCAAGACGCTATGTCTTGGAGAGGATGGATTTTGAAGACCATGAAAATTTTGAAACGAAGAAAATTCACCTAAGGACCCATCATGATGTGGATTTTGAAGTAAAGTTGTATAATGCTGAGAGCGTAACCCATTTTGGTTGCAAAAATTGGGAAGCATTTTGCAAATTGTATGGTTTTGATGAGGATATGCTTGTCACCATGGATCTTGGTGATCCTGAAATCGAGCAAGACAATATGGACATTTGGGTCCTTGTTGATACTCCTCCAGTTCTACCGCTATGTGAGTTTCTCAAACATAGTTAATTATTAATAGAACTTATATTTTCCATTTCAAAATAGTTGACAGCTTATTTCCATTGACAGCTTATTTTGAAGTATCAAAGAATGTGAAGAAGATGGTAGATAGAACTTACTACACTGATGGCTCTGAGTTAACTTACAAGGAGAAAACTCATATGGTTGGATTTTGTAATGATATTGAGAATTACAAATCTACAATCGAACTCCTCAACATTCTGGTCAATACGTGCCACTAGTGCACGTGTTGAACTACGGTAACTACCATGGAGATACCCTGGTAAGTTTTTTTACTATTACGACATCCGTGCATCTTTTTGCATACTTCTAAAACTAGTACATCATTGCTAACTACGAAGTTATTACTATGTTTTTCAACAGCTTATCCCAGAGGATTGTGTGCCTCATTTGATGTATCAGAATGGCAGCAACTTTCATGTTTTGAACATATATCCAGGTCATCCTATGAATCTCAACTGTCCATACCGGATTTCTAAAAGAAGTGGAGACATGACAGTCAAAGGATGGAAAAAATGTATGGACAGTCGTAAGGAGCTTCTTGGAAGCAAAAGGAAGCGAGGCGCAAGAATTGGAGACAGGATGATCTCCATTCTTCATAATGGAGAGTCAGGGTCTATATTGTTTTATGCTATTTTACCTTAAGTGTGTTTAGGTCCGATACTACCTGATACTTGATGATCATGTGCTAAGAACAATTATGTAGGGTTGGGTTCGATGACTATGAGGATGATGATCGTATGCCTTATTATTAATAACGAGTAGAAGTTGTATGATGATGCTTGATTAATTAGCTAGTAGGACTTGTTATTATATATGATGATGTATGATGCGAGCATGCATGAGTTATTATATATATATCTGCGGGTGAAACGAAAAGGAATTAAAATGTAAAACACAAAATTAAATGAAAAAGAAATCATAAAACCAAAAAACCCCAAACATTTTAGTACCGGTTGGTGTTACCAACCGGTACTAAAGGGCTCCCGGCCCCCGGAGTTGGCTCGTGCCACGTGGTTGCCCTTTAGCACCGGTTCGTGCTGAACCAGTACTAAAGTGGGGGGGCCTTTAGTGCCCACACTTTAGTGTCGGTTCCTAAACCGGCACTAAAGGGCCTTACGAACCGGTGCTATTGCCCGGTTCTGCACTAGTGTTCCTCGACTCCCTGTGAGAAAGCAATCCGGGAGACACATATCTCAAGTATCCATTTCTAGTTGTAATAGATCAGGATATAAGTCTGAATGTACGTTACCGTGGACACGGCTATTAATAGATAATCTTCCCTGCAGGGGTGCACCATGTTTCCCAACACACTTGATTATTCTGGCCGGACACACTTTTTTGGGTCAATGCCCAGCCTCGGAAAATCAACACGTCGCAGCCCTACCTACGCTCAGCAGAGAGGTCCCCGCCGGTCTACATCCTAAGCACTCCGCGGTCTAGGCCCATCGCCCGTTGCACTCTGGGTCGTTGCGAGCAGGTCGGGTCCGGGCTCCACCTCTACATGGATGGTGCTGGCCTAGCCGTGCCGCAATGCTGAACTGGACGTCTCATAAAGCTTCGGCTGATACGGCGACGTCGAGGTCCATAACTATTCTCGCGTGGTGGTTAGTGCGTAAAGGCCAAAGGCCAACTCAGAACCAATAACCAAACCATAGTGTATTATTAGCTTGCGGAGACGAGCAGAGACTCACGATAATGTGACCCCGTCGCCATGTCTCGAGGAAATACGGCAAGGGCGAGCCCAGCCCAATCGGGGGCGGCCTGCCTGCCCGGTTGTGCCTCGTAACTATCTTGCGGGTGCTCTCCGGGCCCGCCCGACTTTCCCAAGGGTCTCAAGTAAAGTCAAGGTAACCGTGTGTCCAAACACCAAGGGGAAAACCCAAGGAATCACCCTCGGAGGATTCCACTCGATGTAATCATAAAGGTGAACGTAAGAGGGACAACCCTCGAGGTTCACACTTGAGGTGTTGAACGACAGAGCTGTATCAGGAATGGTGAAAGAGGAAATCACCCTCGATGACCACGACCGAATAGCTACACTACAGAATTAACATCAGGAGTGTGTTATGAGTGATCACCCTCGGCACTCGATAGTAGCTCTGCAGAGTCGAGCAACAAAAGGGGCGTGATGTGATGTGAGGTGTCGGGCTTTGGTCGTCGATCACGTTGATCGAGTCGTCGATGATGAAGCAGGGGCAACAAGGACAAGGTGGGGGTCACTGATGGATATATAACCAACCTATACTAAGAAGTTTTGGATAAGCAGGTAGGTAACAATAGTAGGCACAAAAGCAGGCTATGCATCATAATAGGAGCAATCAATAACAGTAGCAAAATATAATGCAAGCATGAGAGAATGGAATGTGCGATATCGGGATGATCAAAGGGGCGGCTTGCCTGGAAGCTCCGCTGATAGGGAAGAAGGGGTCGTCGTCGACGTACTCGATCACAACGGCATCGGCAGCCGTCACGGGGTCTACCGTAGAGAAGAGGGGGAAGAAATAGTAAATACATAGCAAGCAAGTGCATAACAGGACAGCAGGCAGAGCTAGACGTGTTATAACACGGTGCTACACGCTACCGGCGAAGGGGGGGAACATCCAGGAATGTTTTCCTGAAGTTTGGCATTTTTGGGCAGATGAAACAGAGGGGAAAGGTTGCATGTTTGCTATGCTAGAGGCATGTGACAGATGAATGGAGAGCGTATTCTGATTCATCTCGTCGTTCTGAGCAACTTTCATGTATAAAAGTTTTTCATCGAGTTACGGATTATTTTCTAAGATTTTTCAAAGATTTAAACAATTTGCTGAAAATTACAGGTTTTATTTTAATTCAAAAAAACATTAAGTGTAATTGCTATGGGTACACAAAGAGTGTACACAGAGATGTGAAAGTGTGGCTGACAGTGGGGCCACACTTCTGAGTCAGCAGCTGACCAAGTCAACCTTATCTAAAAGAAAAAGTGTGTTGGGTCCACATGTCATAGACAATAGTTTTCACTAGTAGTTTATTTTAAACACAGGGTTAATTAAGTGGTGGGGTCCATATGTTAGGACAGTTTAACATTTTAAACCGTAGACATATTGGCCTAAATAATATGATTAGTGGGGGGGTTAGGCCTAAGTTAATTAACTGGTCGGCCGGCCCCACATGTCATAGGGCCAGCCCGGCCTCTCTGGTAGGGCACACATGGGCACCAGGTGCCGGTGGCCAGGACCAGCGGCAGCGAGTGCTGGTGACGGCGGTGGCTAGTGATACGTCTCCAACGTATCTATAATTTTTGATTGCTCCATGCTATATTATCTACTCTTTTGGGCAATATTGGGCTTTATTATCCACTTCTATATTATTTTTGGGACTAACCTATTAACCGGAGGCCCATCCCAGATTTGTTGTTTTATGCCTATTTCAGTGTTTCGAAGAAAAGGAATATCAAACGGAGTCGAAACGAAACGAAATCAACTTGAGAAGTTATTTTTGGAAGGAAAGCTACCGGATGGACTTGGACCCCACGTCAAGAGAGAAGGGAGGTGCCCACGAGGGTGGGGGGCGCCCCCCCACTAGGGCGCGCCCCCTGCCTCGTGGGGGCCCCGAAGCTCCACCGACGTACTTCCTTTACCCATATATACTAACGTATCTTAAAAATTCCAGAATAGAGAATAGATCGGGAGTTCCGCCGCCGCAAGCCTCTGTAGCCACCAAAAAACAACCGGGACCGTGTTCCGGCACCCTGCCAGAGGGGGGAGCCCTCACCGGTGTCCATCTTCATCATCCCGGCGCTCTCCATGACGAAAAGGGAGTAGTTCACCCTTGGGGCTGAGGGTATGTACCAGTAGCTATGTGTTTGATCTCTCTCTCTCTCGTGTTCTTGATTTGGCACGATCTTGATGTATCGCGAGCTTTGCTATTATAGTTGGATCTTATGTTTCTTCTCCCCCTCTTCTCTCTTGTAATGGATTGAGTTTTCCCTTCGAAGTTATCTTATCGGATTGAGTCTTTAATGACTTGAGAACACTTGATGTATGTCTTGCCATGCGTAACTGTGGTGACAGTGGGATATCACGTGATTCACTTGATGTATGTATTGGTGATCAACTTGCGGGTTCCGCCCATGAACCTATGCATAGGGGTTGGCACACGTTTTCGTCCTGATTCTCTGGTAGAAACTTTGGGGCACTCTTTGAGGTTCTATGTGTTGGTTGAATAGATGAATCTGAGTTTGTGTGATGCATATCGTATAATCATACCCACGGATACTTGAGGTGACATTGGAGTATCTAGGTGACATTAGGGTTTTGGTTGATTTGTGTCTTAAGGTCTTATTCTAGTACGAACTCTAGGGCCGTTTGTGACACTTATAGGAATAGCCCAACGAATTGATTGGAAAGAATAACTTTGAGGTGGTTTTGTACCCTACCATAATCTCTTCGTTTGTTCTCCGCTATTAGTGACTTCGGAGTGACTCATTGTTGCATGTTGAGTGATAGTTATATGATCCAACTAGTGAAAGTATGAACCCTAGGCCCTGTTTCCTAGCATTGCAATACCATTTACGCTCACTTTTACCACTTGCTACCTTGCTGTTTTTATATTTTCAGTTTACAAAAACCTATATCTACCATCCATATTGCACTTGTATCACCATCTCTTCGCCGAACTAGTGCACCTATACAATTTACCATTGTATTGGGTGTGTTGGGGACAATAGAGACTCTTTGTTATTTGGTTGCAGGGTTGCTTGAGAGAGACCATCTTCATCCTATGCCTCCCACGGATTGATAAACCTTAGGTCATCCACTTGAGGGAAATTTGCTACTGTCCTACAAACCTCTGCACTTGGAGGCCCAACAACATCTACAAGGAGAAGGTTGCGTAGTAGACATCAAGCTCTTTTCTAGCGCCGTTGCCGGGGAGGCTAGGTAAGTGACACTCACACCCCGTCAACTAAGATCTTTTCTGGCGCCGTTGCCGGGGAGGTCCGCTGCGGCAAGCCTCTGTAGCCACCAAAAACCAATCGGGACCCTGTTCCGGCACCCTGCCGGAGGGGGGATCCCTCACCGGTGGCCATCTTCATCATCCCGGCGCTCTCCATGACGAGGAGGGAGTAGTTCACCCTCGGGGCGGAGGGTATGTACCAGTAGCTATGTGTTTGATCTCTCTCTCTCTCTCGTGTTCTTGATGTGGCACGATCTTGATGTATCGCGAGCTTTG
This sequence comes from Aegilops umbellulata, assembly GCA_032464435.1. NCBI lineage: Eukaryota > Viridiplantae > Streptophyta > Magnoliopsida > Poales > Poaceae > Aegilops > Aegilops umbellulata. Next base: position 558,865,449 of record CP136060.1, read on the forward strand.
CTATTATAGTTGGATCTTATGTTTCTTCTCCCCCTCTACTCTCTTGTAATGGATTGAGTTTTCCCTTTGAAGTAATCTTATCGGATTGAGTCTTTAATGATTTGAGAACACTTGATGTATGTCTTGACGTGCGTATCTGTGGTGACAACAGGATATCACGTGATTCACTTGATGTATGTTTTGGTGAACAACTTGCGGGTTACGCACTTGAACTTATGCATAGGGGTTGGCACACGTTTTTGTCTTGATTATCCGGTAGAAACTTTGGGGCACTCTTTGAGGTTCTATCTGTTGGTTGAGTAGATGTATTTTAGATTGTGTAATGCATATCGTATAATCATACCCACGGATACTTGAGGTGACATTAGGGTTTTGGTTGATTTGTGACTTAAGATGTTATTCTAGTACGAACTCTAGGGCTGTTTGTGACACTTATAGGAATAGCCCAATGGATTGATTGGAAAGAATAACTTTGAGGTGGTTTCGTACCCTACCATAATCTCTTCGTTTGTTCTCTTCTATTAGTGACTTTGGAGTGACTCTTTGTTGCATGTTGAGGGATAGTTATGTGATCAAATTAATTTACTATTGTTGAGAGAACTTGCACTAGTGATAGTATGAACCCTAAGCCTTGTTTCCTAGCATTGCAATACCATTTACGCTCACTTTTATCATTAGTTACCTTGCTGTTTTTATATTTTCGGATTACAAAAACCTATATCTACTATCCATATTGCACTTGTATCACCATCTCTTCACCGAACTAGTGCACCTATACAATTTACCATTGTATTGGGTGTGTTGGGGACACAAGAGACTCTTTGTTATTTGGTTGCAGGGTTGTTTGAGAGAGACCATCTTCATCCTACGCCTCCCACGGATTGATAAACCTTAGGTCACCCACTTGAGGGAAATTTGCTACTGTCCTACAAACCTCTGCACTTGGACGCCCAACAACGTCTACAAGAAGAAGGTTGCGTAGTAGACATCAAGCTCTTTTCTGGCGCCGTTGCCAGGGAGGCTAGGTAAGCGGCACTCACACCCCGTCAACTAAGCTCTTTTGTGGCGCCGTTGCCGGGGAGGTGAGTGCTTGAAGGTATATCTTTTGATCTTGCAATCGAATCTTTTTGTTTCTTCTTTTATCACTAGTTTAGTTTATAAAAGAAAACTACAAAAAATGGAATAAAGTTCTTCTCTTACGCTCCATCTTTTTAATATGTTTCGTGAGTATGATGGGAAGGAAAATTGTGCCGAAGTGTTAGAAGAAGAATGCATTAAAATGTTTGGCACTAAAACTTTGAATGATGAGCATGATTGCAATGTTGTTAGTATGAATTCTATGAATATCCATGATACTAATGATATGCAAGGCCACAAGCTTGGGGAAGCTATGTTTTATGAAGATGATATTTTTTATCCCCGAAGCTTACATGAGCCAATTTATTATGATGAAACCAAACCTCCTATCTATAATGAATATTGTGATGACACGTATGCTGTAAAGAATGATGATAACCATGAAACTTGTCATCTTGATCTTAATTTTCAATCACATTATAGTTATTTTGTTGAGTTTGCTCCCACTATTATTGATAAGAATAAATTTGCTTATGTGGAGAATAGTAAATTTTCTATGCTTGTAGATCACGAAAAGAATGCTTTAGGTGCTGGTTATATTGTTCAATTCATTCATGATTCTACTGAAAATTATTATGAGGGAGGAACATATGCTTGTAGGAATTGCAATAATATCAAGTTTCCTCTCTATGTGCTTAAAATCTTGTGCTTGTTTTACCTTCCTATGCAAGTTGATTCTTGTTCCCATAAGTTGTTTGCTCACAAAATCCCTATGCATAGGAAGTGGGTTAGACTTAAATGTGCTAGTCATATTCTTCATGATGCTCTCTTTATGTTTCAATTCTTATCTTTTATGTGAGCATCATTGAAATCATCATGCCTAGCTAGGGGCGTTAAACGATAGCGCTTGTTGGGAGGCAACGCAATTTTATTTTAGTTTCTTCCTTTTTGGTTCTGTTTAGGAATAAATAATCCATCTAGCTTCTGTTTAGATGTGGTTTTGTGTTTTAATTAGTGTTTGTGCCAAGTAGAACCTTTGGGAAGACTGGGGTGAAGTCTTTATCATCATGTTGTAAAAAACAGAAACTTTAGCGCTCACGAGATTAGCTTCAACTTTTTACTGGAGAGTGCTATTTAGTTGATTATTTTTTCAGATCATTACTAGACAAATTCCTCAGGTACTAAAATATAATTTAGAAATTTTGGAGTTCCAGAAGTATACGTTTGATACAGATTACTACAGACTGCTCTGTTTTTGACAGATTCTGTTTTTCGTGTGTTGTTTTCTTATTTTGATTACTCTATGGCTTGTAAAATAGTTTATAAACCATAGAGAAGTTGGAATACAGTAGGTTTAACACCAATATAAATAAATAATGAGTTCATTACTGTACCATGAAGTGGTGTTTTGTTTTCTTTCGCTAACGGAGCTCACGAGTTTTATGTTGAGTTTTGTGTTGTGAAGTTTTCAAGTTTTGGGTAAGGATTCGATGGACTATGGAATAAGGAGTGGCAAGATACTAAGATTGGGGATTCCCATGGCACCCCAAGGTAATATTCAAGGACAACCAAGAGCCTAAGCTTGAGGATTCCACGGATGGCATCCCCTCTTTCGTCTTCGTTCATCGGTAACTTTACTTGGAGCTATATGTTTATTCACCACATGATATGTGTTTTTCTTGGAGCATCATTTCCTTTTGTTAGTATTTGCTTGATGTAATTTAGATTAACTTTTTTCATCTCTTTTTTTCAATAAAAATGTCAAGGATAGCCTTTACCATTCTTATTTTGCAAGTATACATGTTGCTGTTTCAAAACAGAAAGTTTACCGCTGTTGCAAAAATTCTCTAGAAAAGTCAGAATGTGATCAAATGTTGAAACCTCTTGCATAATAAACTCTGATAAATTTACTAGAGTGGTAATTTTCTTTAATAATTTTTGGAGTTAGGGAAGTAGGATGAATCTTGCATTCTTTGCAGACTGTACTGTTTTGACAGATTGCTGTTATGTTTGCACTGTTTGCATATGTTTGCTTGTTTAATGATTCTATTTGAGGATAGGAGTATTAAATATGCAGAGACATTTAGTATGCAATGTTGAATAATAATTTTAGTGATTTGTTACAGTAGAAGATGATAAGGTTTTGCATTGGTTTATACTAACTTATCTCACTAGTTCTTGTCGAGTTTGGTGTGGATGAAGCTTTCGAGATTTAGGAAACCGAGATATAAAAGGAATTAAGGAGACACAAAAGCTCAAGCTTGGGGATTCCCAAGGCACCCAAAGATATTATTTCAAGAAGTATCAAGCATCTAAGCATGGGTATGCCCCAGTTAGCATCCCACCTTTCTTCTTCAACAACTATCGGTTAGTATCGGTTGAACCTAAGTTTTTGCTTCTTCACATGAGTTGTGCCATCCTTGCAATGTAGTTTTATTTAGCTTTGATTGCTGTTTGAATAAGGTACCAAGGTCTGAAATTATTAAATGGGAGAGTCTTCACATAGTTGCATAATTATTCGACTACTCATTGATCTTCACTTATATCTTTTGGAGTAGTTTGTTGTTTGCTCTAGTGCTTCACTTATATCTTTTAGAGCACGGTGGTGGATTTGTTTTATAGAAACTATTGATCTCTCATGCTTCACTTAGATTATTTTGAGAGTCTTAAATAGCACGGTAATTTGCTTAAATAATCCTAATATGCTAAGCACACAAGATTTGTAAGAATTCTTATGAGTGTGTTGAATACTAAGAAAAGTTTGATGCTTGATAATTGTTTTGAGATATGGAGGTGATATGAATGTGAATTTGAGAAACGCTTGTGTTGAAGTTTCCAAGTCCCATAGCATGCACGTATGGTGAACTGTTATGTGATGAAGTCGGAGCATTATTTATTTATTGATTGTCTTCCTTATGAGTGGCGGTCGAGGACGAGCGATGGTCTTTTCCTACCAATCTATCCCCCTAGGAGCATGCGCATAATACTTTGCTTTGATAACTTGTAGATTTTTGCAATAACTATATGAGTTCTTTATGACTAATGTTGTGTCCATGGATTGTACGCACCCTTCTTCCTTCCACCATTGCTAGCCTCTCTAATACCGCGCACTGTTCACCGGTATCATACACCCACCATAAACCTTCCTCAAAACAGCCACCATACCTACCTATCATGGCATTTCCATATTCATTTCGTGATATATATCCATGCAACTTCCCACCGTTCCGTTTATTATGACACGCTCCATCATTGTCATATTGCTTAGCATGATCATGTAGTTGACATTGTATTTGTGGCAAAGCCACCATTCATAATTCTTTCATACATGTCACTCTTGATTCATTGCATATCCCGGTACACCGCCGGAGGCATTCATATAGAGTCATATTTTGTTCTAAGTACGAGTTGTAATTCATGAGCTGTAAATAAATAAAAGTGTGATGGTCATCATTATTAGAGCATTGTCCCAGTGAGGAAAGGATGATGGAGACTATGAATCCCCCACAAGTTAGGATGAGACTCCTGACTAAAAAAAAGAGAAAAAAAGAGGCGATAAAAAAAGAGAAAGTCCCAAATAAAAAATAAAAATAAAAAAAAGAGAGAAAAAGAGAGAAGGGAAAATGCTACTATCCTTTTACCACACCTGTGCTTCAAAGTAGCACCATGATCTTCATGATAGAGAGTCTCTCATTTTGTCACGTTCATATACTAGTGGGAATTTTTCATTATAGAACTTGGGTTCTATATTCCAATGATGGACTTTCTCAAAATGCCCTAGGTCTTCCTGAGCAAGCGAGTTGGATGCACACCCACTTAGTTTCTTTTTGAGCTTTCATACACTTATGGCTCTAGTGCATCCGTTGCATGGCAATCCCTACTCACTCACATTGATATCTATTGATGGGCATCTCCATAGCCCGTTGATACGCCTAGTTCATGTGAGACTACCTTCCCCCTTTTTTGTCTTCTCCACAACCACCCTTCTATTCCACATATAGTGCTATTTCCATGGCTCACGCTCATGTATTGCGTGAAGATTGAAAAAGTTTTGACAATGTCAAAAGTATGAAACAATTGCTTGGCTTGTTATCGGGGTTGTGCATGATTTAAATACTTTGTGTGGTGAAGATAGAGCATAGCCAGACTATATGATTTTGTAGGGATAACTTTCTTTGGCCATGTTATTTTGAGAAGACACGACTGCTTTGTTAGTATGCTTGAAGTATTATTATTTTTATGTCAATATGAACTTTTGTCTTGTATCTTTCGAATCTGAATATTCATACCGCAATTAAGAAGAATTACATTGAAATTATGCCAAGTAGCATTCCACATCAAAAATTATCTTTTTTATCATTTACCTACTCGAGGACGAGCATGAATTAAGCTTGGGGATGCTGATACGTCTCCAACGTATCTATAATTTTTGATTGCCCCATGCTATATTATCTACTGTTTTGGATGTTTATGGGCTATATTAAACACTTTTATATTATTTTTGGGACTAACCTATTGACCTAGAGCCTAGTGCCAGTTCCTGTTTTTTCCCTTGTTTCAGTGTTTCGAAGAAAAGGAATATCAAACGGAGTCAAAACGGAATGAAACCAACTGGAGAAGTTATTTTTGGAAGGAAAGCTACCGGAAAAACTTGGAGCGCACGTGAGGAAAGAAACGAGGGAGCCACGAGGCAGGAGGCGCCCCCCCCCCCCAGGCACGCCTTCCACCCTCGTGGGCCCCTCATGGCTCCCCTGACGTACTTCTTCCTCCTATGTATACCCATATACCCTAAACTTCCGAGGAACAGAATAGATCGGGAGTTCCGCCGCTGCAAGCCTCTGTAGCCACCAAAAACCAATCGGGACCCTGTTCCGGCACCCTGCCGGAGGGGGGATCCCTCACCGGTGGCCATCTTCATCATCCCGGCACTCTCCATGACGAGGAGGGAGTAGTTCACCCTCGGGGCTGAGGGTATGTACCAGTAGCTATGTGTTTGATCTCTCTCTCTCTCTCTCGTGTTCTTGATTTGGCACGATCTTGATGTATCGCGAGCTTTGATATTATAGTTGGATCTTATGTTTCTTCTCCCCCTCTACTCTCTTGTAATGGATTGAGTTTTCCCTTTGAAGTAATCTTATCGGATCGAGTCTTTAATGATTTGAGAACACTTGATGTATGTATTGCCGTGCGTATCTCTGGTGACAATGGGATATCACGTGATTCACTTGATGTATGTTTTGGTGATCAACTTGCGAGTTCCGCCCATGAACTTATGCATAGGGGTTGGCACACGTTTTCATCTTGATTCTCCGTTATAAACTTTGGGGCACTGTTTTAGGTTCTATGTGTTGGTTGAGTAGATGAATTTGAGATTGTGTGATGCATATCATATAATCATACCCACGGATACTTGAGGTGACATTGGAGTATATAGGTGACATTAGGGTTTTGGTTGATTTGTGACTTAAGGTGTTATTCTAGTACGAACTCTAGGGATGTTTGTGACACTTATTGGAATAGCCCAATTGATTGGAAAGAATAACTTTTAGGTGGTTTCGTACCCTACCATAATCTCTTCGTTTGTTCTCCGCTATTAGTGACTTTGGAGTGACTCTTTGTTGCATGTTGAAGGATAGTTATGTGATCCAATTATGTTATTATTGGTGAGAGAACTTGCACTAGTGAAAGTATGAATCCTAAGCCTTGTTTCCTAGCATTGAAATACCATTTACGCTCACTTTTATCATTAGTTACCTTGCTGTTTTTATATTTGAGATTACAAAAACCTATATCTACTATCCATATTGCACTTGTATCACCATCTCTTCGCCGAACTAGTGCACCTATATAATTTACCATTGTATTGGGTGTGTTGGGGACACAAGAGACTCTTTGTTATTTGGTTGCAGGGTTGTTTGAGAGAGACCATCTTCATCCTACGCCTCCCACGGATTGATAAACCTTAGGTCACCCACTTGAGCGAAATTTGCTACTGTCCTACAAACCTCTGCACTTGGAGGCCGAACAACGTCTACAAGAAGAAGTTTGTGTAGTAGACATCAAGCTCTTTTCTGGCGCCGTTGCCGGGGAGGCTAGGTAAGCGGCACTCACACCCCGTCAACTAAGATCTTTTCTGGCGCCGTTGCCGGGGAGGTGAGTGCTTAAAGGTATATCTTTAGATCTTGCAATCGAATCTTTTTTGTTCTTCTTTTATCACTAGTTTAGTTTATAAAAGAAAACTACAAAAAAATGGAATTAAGTTCGTCTCTTACGCTACATCTTTTTAATATCTTTCGTGAGTATGATGGGAAGGAAAATTGTGCCAAAGTGTTAGAAGAAGAATGCATTAAAATGTTTGGCACTAAAACTTTGAATGATGAGCATGATTGCAATGTTGTTAGTATGAATTCTATGAATATCCATGATACTAATGATATGCAAGGCCACACGCTTGGGGAAACTATGTTTTATGAAGATGATATTTTTTGTCCCCCAAGCTTACATGAGCCAATTTATTATGATGAAAGCATGCCTCCTATCTATAATGAATATTGTGATGACATGTATGCTGTAAAGAATGATGATAACCATGAAACGTGTCATATTGATCTTAATTTTCAATCACATGATAGTTATTTTGTTGAGTTTGCACCCACTATTATTGATAAGAATAAATTTGCTTATGTGGAGAATAGTAAATTTTCTATGCTTGTAGATCATGAAAAGAATGCTTTAGGTTCTGGTTATATTGTTGAATTCATTCATGATGCTACTGAAAATTATTATGAGGGAGGAATGTATGCTTGTAGGAATTGCAATAATATCAAGTTTCCTTTCTATGTGCTTAAAATCTTGAAGTTATGCTTGTTTTACCTTCCTATGCAAGTTGATTCTTGTTCCCATAAGTTGTTTGCTCACAAAATCCGTATGAATAGGAAGTGGGTTAGACTTAAATGTGCTAGTCATATTCTTCATGATGCTCTCTTTATGTTTCAATTCTTATCTTTTATGTGAGCATCATTGAAATCATCATGCCTAGCTAGGGGCGTTAAACGATAGCGCTTGTTGGGAGGCAACCCAATTTTATTTTAGTTTCTTGCTTTTTGGTTCTGTTTAGGAATAAATAATCCATATAGCTTATGTTTAGATGTGGTTTTGTATTTTAATTAGTGTTTGTGCCAAGTAGAACCTTTGGGAAGACTTGGGTGAAATCTTTATGATCATGCTGTAAAAAACAGAAACTTTAGCGCTCACGAGATTAGCTTCAAATTTTTACTGGAGAGTGATATTTAGTTTATCCTTTTTGCAGATGATTACTAGACAAATTACTCAGGGCCACCAATTTATTTTAGAATTTTTGGAGTGCCATAAGTATACATTTGATACAGATTACTACAGATTGTTCTGTTTTTGACAGATTCTGTTTTTCGTGTGTTGTTTGCTTATTTTGATGACTCTATGGCTAGTAAAATAGTTTATAAACCATAGAGAACTTGGAATACAGTAGGTTTAACACCAATATAAATAAATAATGATTTCATTACAGTACCATGAAGTGGTGTTTTGTTTTGTTTCGCTAACGGAGCTCACGAATTTTCTGTTGAGTTTTGTGTTGTGAAGTTTTCAAGTTTAGGGTAAGGATTCGATGGACTATAGAATAAGGAGTGGCAAGAGCCTAAGCTTGGGGATGTCCAAGGCACCCCAAGGTAATATTCAAGGACAACCAAGAGCCTAAGCTTGGGGATGCCCCGGATGGCATCCCCTCTTTCGTCTTCGTTCATCGGTAACTTTACTTGGAGCTATATTTTTATTCACCACATGATATGTGTTTTTCTTGGAGCGTCATTTACTTTTGTTAGTATTTGCGTGATGTAATTTAGATTAATGTTTTTATCTCTTTTATTTCAATAAAAATGTCAAGGATAGCCTTTACCATGCTTATTTTGCAAGTATACATGTTGCTGTCTCAAAACAGAAAGTTTACCCCTATTGCAAAAATTCCCTAGAAAAGTCAGAATGTGATCAAATGTTCAAACCTCTTGCATAATAAACTCTGATAAATTTACTACAGTGGGAATTTTCTTTCATAATTTTTGGAGTTAGTGAAGTAGGATGAATCTTACATTCTTTGCAGACTGTACTGTTTTGACAGATTGCTGTTATGTTTGCATTGTTTGCATATGTTTGCTTGTTTAATTATTCTATGTGAGGATAGGTGTATTAAATATGCAGAGACATTTAGTATTCAATGTTTAATAATAATTTTAGTGATTTGTTACAGTAGAAGATGATAAGGTTTTGCATTGGTTTATACTAACTTATCTCACGAGTTCTTGTCGAGTTTGGTGTGGATGAAGCTTTCGAGAATTAGGAAACCGAGATATAAAAGGAATTAAGAAGACACAAAAGCTCAAGCTTGGGGATTCCCAAGGCACCCCAAGATATTATTTCAAGAAGTCTCAAGCATCTAAGCTTGGGGATGCCCCAGTTGCCATCCCACCTTTCTTCTTCAACAACTATCGGTTAGTATCGGTTGAACCTAAGTTTTTGCTTCTTCACATGAGTTGTGCTATCCTTGCAATGTAGTTTTATTTAGATTTGCTTGCTGTTTGAATAAGGTACCAATATCTTAAATTATTAAATGGGAGAGTCTTCACATAGTTGCATAATTATTCGACTACTCATTGATCTTCACTTATATCTTTCGGAGTAGTTTGTTGTTTGCTCTAGTGCTTCACTTATATCTTTTAGAGCACAGTGGTGGATTTGTTTTATAGAAACTATTGATCTCTCATGCTTCACTTAGATTATTTTGAGAGTCTTAAATATCATGATAATTTGCTTAAATAATCCTAATGTGCTAAGCACACAAGATTTGTAAGAATTCTTATGAGTGTGTTGAATACTAAGAAAAGTTTGATGCTTGATAATTGTTTTGAGATATGGAGGTGATAATATCAAAGTCGTGCTAGTTGAGTAGTTGTGAATTTGAGAAATTCTTGTGTTGCACGTATGGTGAACCGTTATGTGATGAAGTTGGAGCATGATTTATTTATTGATTATCTTCCTTATGAGTGGCGGTCGGGGACGAGCGATGGTCTTTTCCTACCAATCTATCCCCCTAGGAGCATGCGCATAATACTTTGCTTTGATAACTTGTAGATTTTTGCAATAAGTATATGAGTTGTTTATGACTAATGTTGAGTCCATGGATTATACACACCCTTCTTCCTTCCACGATTGCTAGCCTCTCTAATACCGCGCACTTTTCGCCGGCATTATACAACCACCATATACCTTCCTCAAAACAGCCACCATACCTACCTATCATGGCATTTCCATAGCCATTCCGAGATATATTGCCATGCAACTTTCCACTGTTCCGTTTATTATGACACGCTCCATCATTTTCTATTGCTTAGCACGATCATGTAGAAGACATTGTATTTGTGGCAAAGCCACCGTTCATAATTCTTTCATACATGTCACTCTTGATTCATTGCATATCCCGGTACACCGCCGGAGGCATTCATATAGAGTCATATTTTGTTCTAAGTATCGAGTTGTAATTCATGAGTTGTAAATAAATAAAAGTGTGATGATCATCATTACTTGAGCATTGTCCCAGTGAGGAAAGGATGATGGAGAATATGATTCCCCCACAAGTCGGGATGAGACTCCTGACTAAAAAAAGAGAAAAAAAGAGGCCATAAAAAAGAGAAAGGCCCAAATAAAATAATAATAATAATAATAATAATAATAATAATAATAATAATAATAATAATAATAATAATAATAATGATAGAAAAAGAGAGAAGGGACAATGCTACTATCCTTTTACCACACTTGTGCTTCCAAGTAGCACCATGATCTTCATGATAGAGAGTCTCTCATTTTGTCACTTTCATATACTAGTGGGAATTTTTCATTATAGTACTTGGCTTGTATATTCCAATGATGGGCTTCCTCAAAACGCCCTAGGTCTTCGTGAGCAAGCGAGTTGGATGCACACCTACTTAGTTTCTTTTTGAGCTTTCATACACTTATAGCTCTAGTGCATCCGTTGCATGGCAATCCCTAGTCACTCACATTGATATCTATTGATGGGCATCTCCATAGCCCGTTGATACGCCTACTTGATGTGAGACTATCTTCCCCTTGTTTGTCTTCTCCACAACCACCCTTCTATTCCACATATAGTGCTATATCCATGGCTCATGCTCATGTATTGCGTGAAGATTGAAAAAGTTTTGACAATGTCAAAAGTATGAAACAATTGCTTGGCTTATCATCGGGGTTGTGCATGATTTAAATACTTTGTGTGGTGAAGATAGGGCATAGCCATACTATATGATTTTGTAGGGATAGCTTTCTTTGGCCATGTTATTTTGAGAAGACATGATTGCTTTGTTAGTATGCTTGAAGTATTATTATTTTTATGTCAATATGCACTTTTGTCTGGAATCTTTCGAATCTGAATATTCATATCGCAATTAAGAAGAATTACATTGAAATTATGCCAAGTAGCATTCCACATCAAAAATTATCTTTTTTATCATTTACCTACTCGAGGACGAGCAGGAATTAAGCTTGGGGATGCTGATACGTCTCCAACGTATCTATAATTTTTGATTGCTCCATGTTATATTATCTACTGCTTTGGTTGTTTATGGGATTTATTAAACACTTTTATATTATTTTTGGGACTAACCTATTGACCTAGAGCCCAGTGCCAGTTCCTGTTTTTTCCCTTGTTTCAGTGTTTCGAAGAAAAGGAATATCAAACGGAGTCGAAACGGAATGAAACCAACTGGAGAAGTTATTTTTGGAAGGAAAGCTACCGGAAAAACTTGGAGTGCATGTCAGGAAAGAAACGAAGGAGCCACGAGGCAGGAGGCGCGCCCTCCCCCCCCCCCCCCCCGCCCTACCGGAAAAACCAATCGGGACCCTGTTCCGACACCCTACCAGAGGGGGGATCCCTCACTGGTGGCCATCTTCATCATCCTGGCGCTCTCCATGACGAGGAGGGAGTAGTTCACCGTCGGGGCTGAGGGTATGTACCAGTAGCTATGTGTTTGATCTCTCTCTCTCTCTCTCTCTCTCTCTCTCTCTCTCTCTCGTGTTCTTGATTTGGCACGATCTTGATGTATCGCGAGCTTTGCTATTATAGTTGGATCTTTTGTTTCTTCCTCCCTCCCCCCTCTACCCTCTTGTAATGCATTGAGTTTTCCCTTTGAAGTAATCTTATCGGATTGAGTCTTTAATGATTTGAGAACACTTGATGTATGTCTTGTCGTGCGTATCTGTGTTGACAATGGGATATCATGTGATTCACTTGACGTATGTTTTGGTGATCAACTTGCGGGTTCCGCACATGAACTTATGCATAGGGGTTGGCACACGTTTTCGTCTTGATTCTCTGGTAGAAACTATGGGGCACTCTTTGAGGTTCTATGTGTTGGTTGAGTAGATGAATTTGAGATTGTGTGATGCATATCGTATAATCTTACCCATGGATACTTGAGGTGACATTGGAGTATCTAGGTGACATTAGGGTTTTGGTTGATTTGTGTCTGAAGGTGTTATTCTAGTATGAACTCTAGGGCTGTTTGTGACACTTATAGGAATAGCCCAATGGATTGATTGGAAAGAATAACTTTGAGGTGGTTTCGTACCCTACCATAATCTCTTCGTTTGTTCTCTGCTATTAGTGAGTTTGGAGTGACACTTTGTTGCATGTTGAGGGATAGTTATGTGATCCAATTATGTTATTATTGTTGAGAGAACTTGGACTAGTGAAAGTATGAACCCTAAGCCTTGTTTCCTAGCATTGCAATACCATTTACGCCCACTTTTATCATTAGTTACCTTGCTGTTTTTATATTTTCAGATTACAAAAAACTATATCTACTATCCATATTGCACTTGTATCACCATCTCTTCGCTGATATAGTGCAGCTATACAATTTACCATTGTATTGGGTGTGTTGGGGACACAAGAGACTCTTTGTTATTTGGTTGCAGGGTTTTTTGAGAGAGACCATCGTCATTCTACGCCTCCCACGGATTGATAAACCTTAGGTCACCCTCTTGGGGGAAATTTGCTACTGTCCTATAAACCTCTGCACTTGGAGGCCCAACAACGTATACAAGAAGAAGGTTGCGTAGTAGACATCAACTACAGAATGCCAGAATAGGGGGGGAGGCCTAGCCTATCAAAGACTAGCATCTTCAAGCAGCTCCAAGCATCTTGCAGCATGTAGAAGAGTATAGAATAGCAGTTTAATTAACAAGCATGTTGTAACATTAACGCCTCGAGATCCTTCCTCGACTCCCTGCGAGAAAGCAATCCCGGAGCCACATATCTCAAGTATCCTTCGAGAAAGACAAGGTTCATAATTGTTCTCACACAATTCCTACTGTACCATATCATTTCTACAATCTATATTGAGGAATATAAGTCATAGAAACAAGAAAACGAGCAAACTATGCAATGAAAATAGAATCTGTCAGAAACGGAACAGTCTATAATGATCTGAACAATAAACATACTTCTGCTACTCCAAAAATTATGAAATAAATTGGTGGACGTGAGGAATTTGTCTATTAATCTTCTGCAAAAAGAATCAACTCAAGAGCACTCTTTTGTAAAAAATGAGATATATTCTTGTGAGCGCAAAGTTTCTGTTTTTTACAGCAAGATCACATTAAGTTTCACCCAAGTCTTCCCAAAGATCTTACTTGGCACTTTCTTGAAACAAAAGCTATAAAACATGATTACTACTGTAGATTAATCACGTAAACACACAAAAACAGTAACGCTAAATATTGGGTTATCTCCCAACAAGCGCTTTTCTTTAATGCCTTTTAGCTAGGCATAATGATTCCAATGATGCTCACATAAAAGATAGGAATTGAAGCACAAAGAGAGCATCTTGAAGAATATGACTAGCACATTTAAATATAACTTACTTCCTATGCCTAGTTATTTTGTGAGCACACAATTTATAAGAACAACAATCAACTAGCATAGGAAGGCAAAACAAGTATAACTTCAAAACTTTAAGCACATAGAGAGGAAACTTGATATTATTGCAACTCCTACAAGCATGTATTCCTCCCTCATAATAATTTTCAGTAGCATCATGGATAGCAACTTTGTTCTCATACTCAATCGGAACCTCTTCGGAAATAGTGGAGTCATCACTAGCTAAAGTTGACACTCTTCCAAATCCACTTTCATAAATATCACATTAAGATTCAACACCCTCCAAAATAGTGGGATCACTAATTACTAAAGTTGACACTCTTCCAAACCCACTTTAAATGATAGTATTATTCATACTCCAAAATATATAAGTGAAGTTCATGGAGCATTCTACAACTAACCAATATCCAAGCTCAAAATGTATAAGTGAAGCACATGAAGCATTCTATAAAACCATACTTAAAAGATATAAGTGAAGCACAAAGAGCAATTCTATAAGATCATACTTAAAAGATATAAGTGAAGAACATGAAGTATTCTATAAATTGCTGAAGGGACATCTCATGCTAGCATGGTTCTTAAAGGAAAAACAAAAACACAAAGAACACAAATCATGTGAACAAAACAAAAACTGAGGTATACCGATATTTGTTGAAGAAGAAAGATGGGATGCCAACCGGGGCATCCCCAAGCTTAGATGCTTGAGTATCCTTGGAATATTTACTTGGGGTGCCTCGGGCATTCCCAAGCTTGAACTTTTGCCTCTCTTTATTCTTCTCACATCGGTAACTCCTCGTTCTTTGAACACTTCATCCACAAAAACTTTATGAGATCTGTTAGTATAACAAAGCAAATCACTACTATAACTACGGTTGCAAACCAATTCTTATTTTGTTTTTGCATTGTAGCTACTGTAATATAACTTTTCCATGGCTTAATCTACTAATAGAAATCAATAGTTTCATCAAAACAAGCAATCAATGCATCAAAAACAGAATCTGTCTTAAACAGCACAGTCTGTAGTAATCTAGAAGTTTGGCAAACTTCTGTAACTCCTAAAATTATGAACTAAATTTGACAATTTGAAAAATTTGTACAGAAGTAATTTGCAAAAAGTTTCAGACCCATTTGACTTTCCAGTAAAAAATTTAAATTCACGCACTACAGCCGAAGTTTCTATTTTTGTTTTGCACATAGCAAACAAGCAATCTAATCATCCTAAAACCAAAGCTTGGCACATTTATTTTTATAATACAATTGATATGTACAAGGGATAATTATTTAAAGATAAACTTCCATGAAAAATTCTACATTGTTTCCGTGAGCATGAACACAAGTGCTCAAGGTCGACCATCACTTCTTCAATGCATAACTTTCCAATCACTTCTCTTTTTGAAAAACTTTTTAGGCATGAGAGGCAAGTAATAAATTTTTTGTATTTTCATTCTTTTAATATTTTTTTGTATGTTTCACCCACAACTAAACAGAAACAAAAAGGAAAAACAAATCTACTTAGTGAAGAAAGCAAACAAGCACACACGAGAATATCAACCCCACGCTATTGCTCCCCGGCAACAGCGTCAGAAAAGAGCTTCATAATCCCCAAGTGCGGGAAATCATCGTAGCAATTTCCAAAGGTGGAAGTGATAAGTATGGAGTGTCGAACCCACAAGGAGCTAAAGGTAAGATCAATATTCTCTCAAGCCCTATCTGCCAATGTGGATGGCAACATCATAGGATGGCAACACATCATTGGATCATTATATGTGGCATAAAGCACCATGTTCAAGTAGGGTTTACAGTGGGGTGCGGGAGAGTGGACCGTGTAAAAGAGATGAGGATGGTGATGATGATGGTGATGTTGATGAAGACGATCACCGTGGCGATGATTCCCCTCCCGATGGCACTCCGGCGCCACTTGAAGAGAGGAGGAGAGGTTCTCCCCCTTGTGCTTCCTCCTCCATGGCCTCCACCCTCTGGTCCTTGGCCTTCATGCTGATGATGGCCCCTCCGGGATACTCCTCCATGGCCGCCGGTGATGATGGCCCCCTCCGGCAGGGTGCTGGAGAGGGCCTAGATTGACTTCTCGTGGCTACAGAGGCTTCCGGCGGCGGAACTTCCGATCTAGGTTTCTTTCTGGAAGGTTGGGTATATATAGAAGAGTTTTGCGTTGATTTCACGTCAGGGGGGTCTCCGGGCTGTCCACGAGGTAGGGAGGCGCGCCCTGGGGGGGTGGGTGCGCCCCCAACCATCGTGGGTAACCCAGGACTCTTCTGGCCTGCTTCTGGTACTCCGTGGGCTTCTTCTGGTCCAAAAATGATCTCCGTCAAGTGGCACGTCAATTGGACTCCGTTTAGTTTTCCTTTTCTGCGATACTCTAAAACAAGGAGAAAACAAAAACTAGCATTGGGCTCTAGGTTAATATGTTAGTCCCAAAAATCATATAAAATATCATATAAATGCATATAAAACATCCTAGAAGGATAGTATAATAGCATGAATACTTCATAAATTATAGATACGTTGGAGACGTATCATAGTCGATCACAACGGCATCGGCAGCCGTCACGGGGTCTACCGAAGAGAAGAGGGGGAAGAAAAAGTAAATACATTGCAAGCAAGTGCATAACTGGACAGCAGGCAGATCTAGATGTGTTCTAACGCGGTGCTACACGCTACCGGCGAAGGGGGGAAACATCCGGGAATGTTTTCCCGAAGTTTGGCATTTTCGGGCAAATGAAACAAAGGGGAAAGGTTGCATGTTTGCTATGCTAGAGTTATGTGACAGATGGACGGAGAGCGTATTCTGATTCGTCTCGTCGTTCTGAGAAACTTCCATGTATAAAACTTCTTCATCCGAGTTACGGATTATTTTCTAAGATTTTTCAAAGATTTAAACAATTTGCTGAAAAGTACAGGTTTTATTTTAATTCAAAAAAACATTAAGTGTAATTGCTATGGGTACACAGAGAGTGTACACAGAGATGTGAAAGTGTGGCTGACAGTTGGGCCACACTGCTGAGTCAACAGCTGACCAAGTCAACCTTATCTAAATGAAAAAGTGCGCTGGGTCCACATGTCATAGACAGTAGTTTTCACTAGTAGTTTATTTTAAACAGAGGGTTAATTAAGTGGTGGGGTCCATATGTTAGGGACAGTTTAACATTTTAAACCGTAGACATATTGGCCTAACTAATATGATTAGTGGGGGGGTTAGGCGTAAGTTAATTAACTGGCCGGCCGGCCCCACATGTCACAGGGCCAGCCCGGCCTCTCTGAGAGGGCACGAACGGGCACCAGGTGCCGGTGGCCAGGACCAGTGGCGGCGAGCGCTGGTGACGGCGGTGGCTAGCAGCCGCAGCAATAGCAGAGGAGCAGCGGCAGCCGTGTGCGGCAGCAGCAGGCAGCATCGTGGGCGGGAGCAGGCGCACGCATGGGGTGCAGCCCGGGCGTAGCAGGTGCGCGGGCGCGTCAACGGTCGCGATGACCGCGACGAGGGCGCACGGAGACTGCGGCTTCTGTCAGAAGAACGGGCGGCGTGGATGACGGTCTACGTCGGCGAATCGAGGAGGGGGAGGAGGAGCAGCCGCGGGAGCTCACAGGGGAGGTCGGGGGCGACTCGAGGAGGTGCGTGCTACCTCTTGAGCTTGCGTTGGATTTCCCTGAAGAGGAGAGGATGATGCAGCAAAGTAGCGTAAGTATTTCCCTTAGTTTTTGAGAACCAAGGTATCAATCCAGTAGGAGGCTACGGGCGAGTCCCTCGTACCTACACAAAAACAATAGCTCAACGCAACCAACGCGATTAGGGGTTGTCAATCCCTTCACCGTCACTTACGAGAGTAAGATCTGATAGAGATGATAGATAATATTTTTGGTATTTTTGGTATAAAGCTGCAAAGTAAAATAAAAGGTAAAGTAAAAAAGCAAAGCAATAATAAAGTGATTGGAGATTGATATGATGAGAATAGACCCAGGGGCCATAGGTTTCACTAGTGGCTTCTCTCAAGAGCATAAGTATTTCTACGGTGGGTGAACAAATTACTATTGAGCAATTGACAAAATGGAGCATTGTTATGAGAATATCTAGGTATGATCATGTATATAGGCATCACATCCGAGACAAGTAGACCGACTCCTGCGTACATCTACTACTATTACTCCACTCATCGACCGCTATCCTGCATGCATCTAGAGTATTAAGCTAATGAAAACAAAGTAACGCCTTAAGCAAGATGACATGATGTAGAGGAATAAATTCATGCAATATGATAAATACCCCATCTTGTTATCCTCGATGGCGACAATACAATGCGTGCCTTGGTGCCCCTTCTGTCACTGGGTAAGGACACCGCAAGATTGAACCCAAAGCTAAGCACTTCTCCCATTGCAAGAAAAACCAATCTAGTAGGCCAAACCAAATTGATAATGCGAAGAGACTTGCAAAGATAACCAATCATAAATAAAAGAATTCAGAGAAGATTCAAATATTGTTCATAGATAATCTTGATAATAAACCCACAATTCATCGGTCTCAACAAACACGCCTCAAAAAGAAGATTACGTCGAATAGATCTCCACGAGAGAGGGGGAGAACTTTGTATTGAGATCCAAAAAGAGAGAGGAAGCCATCGAGCTACTAACTATGGACCCGAAGGTCTGAGGTAAACTACTCACACTTCATCGGAGAGGCTATGATGATGATGTAGAAGCCCTTCGTGGTGGATTCCCCTTCCGGCGGAGCTCCGGAACAGGCCCCAAGATGGGATCTCGTGGGTACAGAAGATTGCGTAGGTGGAATTAGGTTTTTGGCTCCATATCTGATCGTTTGGGGGTACGTAGGTATATATAGGAGGAAGGAGTATGTCGGTGGAGATTCGAGGGGCCCACGAGATAGGGGGCGCGCCCTCCACCCTCGTGACTGCCTCGTGGCTTTCTTGACGGAGGGTCCAAGTCTCCTTGATCATATCTGATGAGAAAATCACGTTCCCGAAGGTTTCATTCCGTTTCTTTGAAACACTGAAATAGGCACAAAAACAGCAATTCTAGGCTGGGCCTCCGGTTAATAGGTTAGTCCCAAAAGTAATATAAAAGTGGAAAATAAAGCCCAATATAGTCCAAAATAGTAGATAATATAGCATGGAGCAATCAAAAATTATAGATACGTTGGAGACGTATCAGGCATCCCCAAGCTTAATTCCTGCTCGTCCTCGAGTAGGTAAATGTTAAAAAGAGAATTTTTGATGCAGAGTGCTACTTGGCATAATTTCAATGTAAATCTTCTCAATTGCGGTATGAATATTCAGATCCGAAAGATTCAAGACAAAAGTTCATATTGACATAAAAAATAATAATACTTCAAGCATACTAACAAAGCAATTATGTCTTCTCAAAATAACATGGCCAAAGAAAGTTATCCCTACAAAATCATATAGTCTGGCTATGCTCTATCTTCACCACACAAAGTATTTAAATCATCCACAACCCCGATGACAAGCCAAGCAATTGTTTCATACTTTAACATTTTCAAAACTTTTTCAATCTTCATGCAATACATGAGCGTGAGCCATGGATATAGCACTATATGTGGAATAGAATGGTGGTTGTGGAGATGACAAAAAGGAGGGGAAGATAGTCTCGCATCAAATAGGCATATCCACGGGCTATGGAGATGCCCGTCAATAGATATCAATGTGAGTGAGTAGGGATTGCCATGCAACGGATGCACTACAGCTATAAGTATATGAAAGCTCAACAAAAGAAACTAAGTGGGTGTGCATCCAACTCGCTTGCTCACGAAGACCTAGGGCAGTTTGAGGAAGTCCGTCATTGGAATATACAAGCCAAGTTCTATAATGAAAAATTCCTACTAGTATATGAAAGTGACAAAATGAGAGACTCTCTATCATGAAGATCATGGTGCTACTTTGAAGCACAAGTGTGGTAAAAGGATAGTAACATTGTCCCTTCTCTCTTTTTCTCTCAATTTTTTTATTTGGGCCTTTTCTCTTTTTTATGGCCTCTTTTTTTTCTTTTCTTTTTTATTTTTCGTCCGGAGTCTCATCCAGACTTGTGGGGGAATCATAGTCTCCATCATCCTTTCCTCACTTGGGACAATGCTCTAAAAATGATGATCATCACACTTTTATTTTTCTTACAACTCAACAATTACAACTCAATACTTAGAACAAAATATGACTTTATGTGAATGCCTCCGGCGGTGTACCAGGATATGCAATGAATAAAGAGTGACATGTATGAAAGAATTACGAACGGTGGCTTTGCCACAAATACAATGTCAACTACATGATCATGCTAGCAATATGACAATGATGGAGCGTGTCATAATAAACGGAGCGGTGGAAAGTTGCATGGCAATATACCTCGGAATGGCTATGGAAATGCCATGATAGGTAGGTATGGTGGCTGTTTTGAGGAAGGTATATGGTGGGTTTATGATACCGGCGAAAGGTGCGCGGTAATAGAGAGGCTAGCAATGGTGGAAGGATGGGAAAGTGCGTATAATCCATGGACTCAACATTAGTCATAAAGAACTCATATACTTATTACAAAAATCTAGAAGTTATCAAAGCAAACTATTACGCGCATGCTCCTAGGGGGATAGATTGGTAGGAAAAGACCATCGCTCGTCCCCGACTGCCACTCATAAGGAAGACAATCAATAAATAAATCATGCTCCGACTTCATCACATAACGGTTCACCATACCTGCATGCTACGGGAATCACAAACTTTAACACAAGTATTTCTCAAATTCACAACAACTCAACTACCATGACTTTAATATTATCACCTCCATATCTCAAAACATTTATCAAGCATCAAACTTTTCTTAGTATTCAACGCACTCAAAAGAAAGTTTTACAAATCTTGAATACCAAGCATATTATTATTATTAAGCAATTTACCATGCTATTTAAGACTCTCAAAATAATCTAAGCGAGGCATGAGAGATCAATAGTTACTTTAATACAAATCCACCACCATGCTCTAAAAGATCAAAGTGAAGCACATAGAGCAAAACTATAAAGCTCAAAAGATATAAGTGAAGCACATAGAGTAAAACTATATAGCTCAAAAGGTATAAGTGAAGCACATAGAGTATTCTATCAAATTCCAATTCATGTATGGCTCTCTAAAAAGGTGTGTACAGCAAGGATGATTGTGGTAAACTAAAAAGCTAAGACTCAAATCATACAAGACGCTCCAAGCAAAACACATATCATGTGGTGAATAAAAATATAGCTCCAAGTATAATTACCGATGGAAGTAGACAAAAGAGGGGATGCCTTCCGGGGCATCCCCAAGCTTTGACTTTTTGGTGTCCTTGGATTATCTTGGGGGTGCCATGGGCATCCCCAAGCTTAGGCTCTTGCCACTCCTTGTTCCATAATCCAGCAGAAGATTTCAACAAAACTTGAAAACTTCACAACACAAAACTCAACAGAAATCTCGTGAGCTCCGTTAGCGAAAGAAAACAAAAGACCACTTCAAGGTACTGTAATGAACTCATTCTTTATTTATATTGTTGTTAAACCTACTGTATTCAAACTTCTCTATGGTTTATAAACTATTTTACTAACCATAGATTCATCAAAATAAGCAAACAACACACACAAAAACAGAATCTGTCAAAAACAGAACAGTCTGTAGTAATCTGTAACTAACGCAAACTTCTGGACCTCCAAAAAATCAGCCAAAATTGGACGACCTAGGAAATTTGTTTATTGATAAGCAGCAATTGGATTCAGTATTTTATCACGTTCTGGTGATTTTTAATAATTGTTTTTGTGAACAGAAAGTTTTTGGAAATTACAGCAAGATCAAATAACTATCATCCAAGAAGATACTATAGGTTTAACTTGGCACAATCACTAATTAAAAGATAAAAACACATCTAAACAGAAGGTAGATGGATTATTTATTCCTAAACAGAAACAAAAAACAAAAAACTACAATAAAATTGGGTTGCCTCCCAACACGCGCTATCGTTTAACGCCCCTAGCTAGGCATAAAAAACAAGGATAGATCTAGGTGTTGCCATCTTTAGTGGGAAATTCTTCAATGAGGCATCTTCCTTCCTTAGGCATTTCTTTCTTTCTAGTAATTATCAAACTTTTAGGCACAAGATCGAAAAATTCATTTGTAGCAAATGGTTCCTTAATGATAGCAAAAAGATTGGGATGAATACTTATAGATTTAAGATCCACAGTTTCCTTACTAGATGATTCTCCCTTATTCTTAGGAACATAAATAAGCTTAGTATTTTTAGTAGACGGACTTTGAGTGTTCTTTACGGAAGAAAAAGCGGTTGCCAAGTTGGTAATGATACCCTCAAGTTTATCGATTCTAGTGGAATCTAGATTTATTTTCTCATTAACTATGGGTTCCTTTTCCTTAATATTTTTCAAAGTCATTCCTACCTTAGATCCATATTGGGTAATTTGATTGTGGATCTTTTTATCTAGATTTTCAATTAATTCAATGGTAGCAACTTTATTTTCAATAATTTCAAGTCTTTGCATAACATGCTCCAAGGTTAACATAGTTCCATTAACCAAAAGAGGTGGCGAGCCAAATAAATCTATCAAAGCATTATAAGAATCAAATGTATGGCTATCCAAGAAATTCCCTCCGGTAATGGTATCAAGGATATATCTATACCAAGGATTGGCACCTACATAAAAATTGCGAATAAAAACTGAAGTAGATTGCTTCCTGGTAGATCTATTTTGGGCATTGCAAATTCTATACCAAGCATCTTTTAGATTTTCTCCCTCCCTTTTCTTAAAATTTAGAACTTCATTCTCGAGAGACAACGGAGAAGATGTAAGACTAGCCATAACGACAAGCAAGCAAGAAAAAGGCAAACGAAAAAGAGAGGGCAAATAAGAACGGCAAGGGTGAAGTGGGGGAGAGGAAAACGAGAGGCAAATGGCAAATAATGTAGTGCGAGAAATAGGGATTGTGATGGGTACTTGGTATGGACTTTTGCGTAGACTCCCCGGCAACGGCGTCAGAAATTCTTCTTGCTACCTCTTGAGCTTGCGTTGGATTTCCCCGAAGAGGAGAGGATGATGCAGCAAAGTAGCGTAAGTATTTCCCTCAGTTTGTGAAAACCAAGGTATCAATCCAGTAGGAGGCTACGCGCGAGTGCCTCGTACCTACACAAAAACAATAGCTCAACGCAACCAACGCGATTAGGGGTTGTCAATCCCTTCACGGTCACTTACGAGAGTGAGATCTGATAGAGATGATAGGTAATATTTTCGGTATTTTTGGTATAAGGATGCAAAGTAAAATAAAAGGTAAAGTAAAAAAGCAAAGCAATAATAAAGTGATTGGAGATTGATATGATGAGAATAGACCCGGGGGGGCATAGGTTTCACTAGTGGCTTCTCTCAAGAGCATAAGTATTTGTACGGCGGGTGAACAAATTACTGTTGAGCAATTGACAGAATTGAGCATAGTTATGAGAATATCTAGGTATGATCATGTATATAGGCATCACGTCCGAGAAAATTAGACCGTCTCCTGCCTGCATCTACTACTATTACTCCACTCATCGAGCGCTACCCAGCATGCATCTAGAGTATTAAGCTAATGAAAACAGAGTAAAGCCTTAAGCAAGATGACATGATGTAGAGGAATAAATTCATGCAATATGATAAATAACCCATCTTGTTATCCTCGATGGCAACAATACAATACGTGCCTTGCTGCCCCTTCTGTCACTGGGTAAGGACACCGCAAGATTGAACCCAAAGCTAAGCACTTCTCCCATTGCAAGAAAAACCAACCTAGTAGGCCAAACCAAACTGATAATTCGAAGAGACTTGCAAAGGTAACCAATCATACATAAAATAATTCAGAGAAGATTCAAATATTGTTCATAGATAATCTTGATCATAAACCCACAATTCATCGGTCTCAACAAACACACCGCAAAAAGAAGATTACGTCGAATAGATCTCCACGAGAGAGGGGGAGAACTTTGTATTGAGATCCAAAAAGAGAGAAGAAGCCATCGAGCTACTAACTATGGACCCGAAGGTCTGAGGTAAACTACTCACACTTCATCGGACAGGCTATGATGATGATGTAGAAGCCCTCCATGGTGGATTCCCCTTCCGGCAGAGCTTCGGAATAGGCCCCAAGATGGGATCTCGTGGGTACAGAAGGTTGCGGCGGTGGAATTAGGTTTTTGGCTCCGTATCTGATCGTTTGGGGGTACGTAGGTATATATAGGAGGAAGGAGTGCGTCGATGGAGTTTCAAGGGGCCCACGAGGCAGGGGGCGTGCCCTAGGGGGGGCATGCCCTCCACCCTCATGACCACCTCGTGGCTTTCTTGACGGAGGGTCCGAGTCTCCTGGATCATATCTGATGAGAAAATCACGTTCCCGAAGGTTTCATTCCGTTTGGACTCCGTTTGATATTCCGTTTCTTCGAAACACTGAAATAGGCAAAAAAACAGCAATTCTGGGCTGGGCCTTCGGTTAATAGGTTAGTCCCAAAAGTAATATAGAAGTGGAAAATAAAGCCCAATATAGTCCAAAATAGTAGATAATATAGCATGGAGCAATCAAAAATTATAGATACGTTGGAGACATATCAGTGCGGGGTGGCCGGAGGCAAGCAGCCCGATGGCGACGATGTGCGGCGAGAGGTCGGGGCGGCCATGGACGGAGTGCTGGCGGAGCTCGAGGAAGACGGGCGCGGTGCAACATGGAGAGGAAGGATACCGGGAGAGGCGGCGCTCGAGGGGGTTCGGCAGGGAAGAGGCGGTGACGGGGCAGTCCGGTGGGGGAGGCAGTGCCGGCGAAGTCCACGAGCGGCGGAGGCGGTCGTCGGGGCGCAGTTGCCCCTGACCCAGATCCAATTGGGGGGTAGTAGGGGACGAGGGGGAGGATCGTGCGGGAGGAGTGGGGATCGTGGGTTAGGGTTTCGGGGTGGACTGGTCAAATAGGCCAGTGGGGAGAGGTGGGCCGGCTTAGGTGGGTTGGCCGATGGGAGTGGGCCGAGGCCCGGGGGGAGCTAGGGGATCTCCCCCCCCCCCCCTCCTTTTAGCATTTTCATTTTCTCTAATTTTATTTCTTTTATTTTCTAATAAAAGGATAGCTACTGTTTTGGATGGAAACAAGGCATCAAATGATTTTTGTTGAGTGTGAAACTTAGCAAAAAGTTCAGGCACAATAATGTGGTGTTGCCTAAAAAGTTTCAGGGCCAATGGAATTGTTCAAGCATTTTTAGAAATTGAAAAGGCCAATTCTAAATGTTGTTGAACCACTAAAAAAATTCCAGGGGAACTTGGGAATTCAAAATAGGTTGGTTCCAACAAGGAAAATATCCAGGGATTATTTGCCACACCTTGAACATTTTAGTTTTCCTGTTTGACAAAATTTGAATTTTGACTTTAAACTCGGTTTTGAATTTGAATTGCGATTTGGATCAAGCAGAGGTTAGCAACAGTAACATGATGACATGGCACCATTAACAGGGGATTACTGTAGCATAATTATCCGGGCGTCAAGATTCTCCTCCATTACAAGAAATCTCGTCCCGAGATTTAAGGGGGTGCAGTAGGGAGAAAGACTCGAAAAGGATGGGGCTCAACACAAGATAGCTACATGGGGGCTATCCTGCGACGTGGCATAGAGGCATCTCTCGAGTTGAAATTCACGAAGGTCATCAAGAGCAAGGTAAGGAGGAGCAATAAGAAGCTTCAGGCGGATGGACTATCGTTCGACGTCTGGAACAGAGTGTGAAAGGGGTTCAGTGCATCGAGAATAAGTATTGCTTCTGATAGCAGAACAGATCACAAGAAGGTGGCTCGTGAATTAAATACGAAGCCAAGCATGAGGAACAATTTTGGAAGATAGAGATGTACAGGAGAGTCAGGTTTCGATCTTGTGGAACTCTGGGTTATGGGCCCACCATGTGGTTTAACAGCAGGAAGGCGCTAATGAATTTACACGGTCATGATAGCAAGGCAGGTAAGAGTATAGCCTGTGAGTTATGTCGACAACAACATCGGTACCAAGGGTGAGGGACGAAGAGAACCATTTTCCTGCTCGTTAAGACGAGGCGGACCAATAGGCAAAGTTCTCGTCCATCGGTGGCTACCGAAATGTCATCAACAATAGTAACAAGGTCTTACTGACAGAGTATGTACACCGAGGTGTTTACATAAGCAGGGAATTATCACTGCTCAGTTATGATAGGTTTCAAGAAAGGCTAAACAAAACAATGGAAGGGAAAGTGTAGTCTCAAACCAGTTATCGGTGTTCTCGAGTGTCTAACAACTCAGAAACCAGGGAGAATTGGAATTGGCGTGAAATAATAGTTGATGAAGAACTCATAAGAAGTTATGTAGTTCCGTGATATTCTCGAGATACCATGAGGGTAATACTCGAAGGTAGAACAAGATAGAGGTTGGGCGGGCGAAAAGACCTACAAAAGACAAGTAGTTTAACTTGTCCGAGAAAGGGGATCAAAGAAGAACAATATGGTCCGAACCACTTTTGCAGATGACCAATTATAGATACAAGATGGACTTATCACAAGGGGATTATTATTATAACAAGAAGCTTCCATGATAAGTTCCACATCGGGTCCATGGGCATGAACACAAAGGTTCAAGGTTGACTCCCACTTCATCAATGCATAACTTTCCGTTTACTTCTCGTCTTCGACAAATTGTAGAGTCAAACTTCACTAGTAAATAACTCAAGCTCGGAGTAGAGCATGATTGAGG
This sequence comes from Aegilops umbellulata, assembly GCA_032464435.1. Taxonomy (NCBI): domain Eukaryota; kingdom Viridiplantae; phylum Streptophyta; class Magnoliopsida; order Poales; family Poaceae; genus Aegilops; species Aegilops umbellulata. The sequence goes on from CP136060.1 coordinate 558,892,286, forward strand.
AAGCAGAAGATACAAGGCATTATGTATCCGAGGAAAATCTCACAAGTTTATGGTATATGAAGGATGATGTCGGATAGAACCCCACAAAGGATCTGGTGGTTCACAAGGGATCTGATGTGAGCATCGGTACTCAATCGAAATAAGAAAGAATGCAGGGATATCAGATTATAGAAACAACTGACTAATTCTAAGCTCTAATGCAAAGGGGATTATGATTTCCAAAATCAAGGGATCAGAAGCAAACGCTCTGATTATGTCTGGACAAGTCGAAAAGAGTTAGGGGGGTACAATCGACGGCAAATTGATTGGTCGAGAAACAGCTCATGTTCGGGAAGACGTCTGAGCCGAAAAGATAATATATAAGGACCCACTGAGGATTGCGTGCATTCGCACACATGTTGAAACAAGAGGATCATAATAAAAACCACAAAGAATTTTCTTGAATATTGTTGGGCATATGGAAGTAACCATAATGTAAGCAGATAAGAAGGAACAAGCGCAATAGACTACTGAGGATTTTCGGAAGATCGAATAGCATTCCAAAGAATGTTGTGAAACACATGAACAACTGGGGATGAAGGTATGAACGACAATGTAGGTAGTTACCCATAAGGATTTATCGGTGGTAGGGATCGCAACGACGAAGGGTACAAGGGTCTCGGGAAAACATCGGAGAGTATCTTCAGAATCTTCTGGTCCACCAAGCAATCATCTGGAGTGAGGGGCTCTCCGGGAGAAAGTATTTACGAGAACCTAGAGTTAGAGTTACCAAAATCTTTTAACCCGAATAGAAGAGAGATCAGAGTCCCAGAGTATAGATGAGGAATAAAAGATCCTAATACCACTCAATTGGCGACGTGGGCCCGTAAGCCACACAGCCATGTTAGTAAATCGGTTTTTCAAAGACTAGACTCAACTTCGGCCAAGGAGTTGGAAAGGGTGTTCCTATAGGCAGTCGGCTCTGATACCAACTTGTGACGCCCCTGATTCGACCGTACACTAATCATACACGCAAATGTGTACGATCAAGATCAGGGACTCACGGAAAGATATCACAACACAACTCTAGACACAAACTAAAAATAATACAAGCTTCATATTACAAGCCAGGAGCCTCGAGGGCTTGAATACAAGCTCGATACACAAGTGTCAGCGGAAGCAACAATATCTGAGTACAGACATCAAGTTAAACAAGGCTGCCTTAAGAAGGCAATCACAAAAGAAACAACGATCGAAGAGGCAAGGCCTCCTGCCTGGGACCTCCTAACTACTCCTGGTCGTCGGCAACTCCATGTAGTAGTAGGCGACAGGGTGGCATCTGGCTCCAGGGATCCACCATCTGGTTACATCAACCGGAAAGAAGGAAGGGGGATAAGGGGTAGCAAAGCAACCGTGAGTACTCATCCAAGTACTCGCAAGCATCAGATCTATACTAAGTATCCATTGGTATCAAAGGAGGGTATGTATCTGTGGACTGAACTGCTGAATGCCGGAACAGGGGGGAAGGCCTAGCCTATCGAAGACTAGCATCTTCAAGCAGCTCCAAGCATCTTGCAGCATGTAGAAGAGTATAGAATAGCAGTTTAATTAACAAGCGTGTTGTAACATTAACGCCCAGAGATCCTTCCTTGACTCCCTGCGAGAAAGCAATCCCGGAGCCACATATCTCAAGTATCCATTTCTAGTTGTAATAAATCAGGATATAAGTCTGAACGTCCGTTACCGTGGACACGGCTATTAATAGATAATCTTCCCTGCAGGGGTGCACCACGTTTTCCAACACGCTTGATTACTCTGGCCGGACACACTTTTCTGGGTCAATGCCCGGCCTCGGAAAGTCAACACGTCGCAGCCCTACCTAGGCTCAGCAGAGAGGTCCCCGTCGGTCCACATCCTAAGCACTCCGGGGTCTGGGCCCATTGCCCGTTGCACTCCGGGTCATTGCGAGCAGGGGGGTCCAGGCTCCACCTCTACATGGATGGTGCCGGCCCAGCCGTGCCGCAATGCTGAACTGGACATCTGACAAAGCTTCAGCTGATACGGCGACGTCGAGGCCCATAACTATTCTCGCGTGGTGGTTAGTACGTAAAGGCCAAAGGCCAACTCAGAACCAATACCCACACCATAGTGTATTATTAGCTTGCGGAGACGAGCAGAGACTCACGATAATGTGACCCCGTCGCCCCGCCTCGAGGAAATAAGGCAAGGGCTAGCCCAGCCCACTCGGGGACGGCCTGCCTGCCCGGCCGTGCCTCGTAACCATCTTGCGGGTGCTCTCTGGGCTCGCCCGACTTTCCCAAGGGTCTCAAGTAAAGTCAAGGTAACCGTGTGTCCAAACATCAAGGGGAAAACCCAAGGAATCACCCTCGGAGGATTCAACTCGATGTAATCATCAAGGTGAACGTAAGAGAGAGCACGCTCGAGGTTCACACTTGAGGAGTTGAACGACAGAGCCGTATCAGGAATGGTGAAAGAGGAAATCACCCTCGATAACCACGACCGAATAGCTACACTACAGAATTATCATCAGGAGTGCGTTATAAGGGATCACCCTCGGCACTCGATAGTAGCTCTGCAGAGTCAAGCATTAAAAGGGGTGTGATGTGATGTGAGGTGTCGGGCTCTGGTCATCGATCACATTGACCGAGTCGTCAATGATGAAGCAGGGGCAACAAGGACAAAGTGGGGGTCACTGATGGATCTCTAACCAACCTATACTAAGCAGTTTAGGATAAGCTGGTAGGTAACAATAGCAGGCACAAAAGCAGGCTATGCATCAAAATAGGAGCAATCAATAATAGTAGCAAAATCTAATGCAAGCATGAGAGAATGGAATGTGCGATATCGGGATGATCAAAGGGGGGGCTTGCCTGGAAGCTCCGCTGAAACGGAAGAAGGGGTCGTCGTCGACGTAGTCGATCATAGCGGCATCGGCAGTCGTCACAGGGTCTACCGAAGAGAAGAGGGGGAAGAAACAGTAAATACATAGCAAGCAAGTGCATAACAGGACAGCAGGCAGAGCTAGACGTGTTCTAACACGGTGCTACACGCTATCGGCGAAGGGGGAAAACATCCTGGAATGTTTTCCCGAAGTTTGGTATTTTCGGGCAGACGAAACGGAGGGGAAAGGTTGTATGTTTGCTATGCTAGAGCCATGTTACATATGAACGGGTTATGATTCGCCTCGTCGTTCTGAGCAATTTTCATGTATAAAACTTTTTCATCCGAGTTACGAATTATTTTCTAAGATTTTTCAAAGATTTAAACAATTTTCTGAAAATTACAGGTTTTATTTTAATTAAAAAATATTAAGTGTAATTGCTATGGGTACACAGAGAGTGTACCCAGAGATGTGAAAGTGTGGCTGACGGTGGGGCCACACTGCTGAGTCAGCAGCTGACCACGTCAACCTTATCTAAAAGAAAAAAGTGTGCTGGGTCCACATGTCATAGAGAGTAGTTTTCACTAGTAGTTTATTTTAAACAGAGGGTTGATTAAGGGGTGGGGTCCATATGTTAGGGAAAGTTTAACATTTCAAACCGTAGACATATGGGCCTAACTAATATGATTAGTGGGGGGGTTAGGCCTAAGTTAATTAACTAGCCGGCCGGCCCCACATGTCATAGGGCCAGCCCGGCCTCTCTGGCAAGGCACGCACAGGCACCAGGTGCCGGTGGCCAGGACCAGCGGCGGCGAGCGCTGGTGACGGCGGTGGCTAGCAGCAGCAGCAATAGCAGAGGAGCAGCGGCAGCCGCGTGCGGCAGCATCGTGGACGGAAGCGGGCGCACGCACGGGGCGCAGTCCAGGCGTAGCAGGTGCGCGGGCGTGTCAGCGGTCGCGGCGACCGCGACGAGGGCGCACGGCGATTGCGGCTTCGGTCAGAAGAACGGGCGGCGCGGACGACGGTCTATGCCGGCGAATCGAGGAGGGGGAGGAGGAGCAGCCGCGGGAGCTCACAGGGGAGGTCGGGGGCGACTCGAGGAGGTGCGGGGTGGCCGGAGGCGAGCAGCCCGATGGCGACGACGTGCGGCGGGAGGTCGGGGCGGCAATGGACGGAGCGCGGGCGGAGCTCGAGGAAGACGGGCGCGGTGCAGCATGGAGAGGAAGGAGACCGGGAGAGGCGGCGCTCGAGGGGGTTCGGCAGGGAAGAGGCGGTGACGGGGCAGTCCGGTGGGGGAGGAAGTGCCTGCGAAGTCCACGGGCGGCGAGGGTGGTCGTCGGGGCGCAGTTGCCCCCGAACCAGATCCAATCGGGGGGCTAGTAGGGGACGAGGGGGGAGGATCGTGCGGGAGGAGTGGGGATCGTGGGTTAGGGTTTCCGGGTGGACTGGCCAAATAGGCCAGTGGGGAGAGGTGGGCCGGCTTAGGTGGGTTGGCCGATGGGAGGGGGCCGAGGCCCAGGGGGAGCCACGGGATCTTTTCCCCCTTTGTTTAGCATTTTCCTTTTCTCTAATTTTATTTCTTTTATTTTCTAATAAAAGGATTGCTACTGTTTTGGATGGAAACAAGGCATCAAATGATTTTTGTTGAGTGTGAAACTTAGCAAAAAGTTCAGGCACAACAATGTGGTGTTGCCTAAAAAGTTTCAGGGCCAATGGAATTGTTCAAGCATTTTTAGAAATTGAAAAGGCCAAATTTAGTGTTGCTGGACCACTAAATAAATTTCCAGGGGAACCTGGGAATTCAAAATAGATTGGATCCAACTTGGAAAATATTCTGGGATTATTTTCCACACCTTAAACATTTTAGTTTTCATGTTTGACAAAATTTGAATTTTGACTTTAAACTCGGTTTTGAATTTGAATTGCGATTTGGATCAAGCAGAGGTTAGCAACAGTAACATGATGACATTGCACCATTAACAGGGGATTGCTGTATCATAATTATCCGGGCGTCACACCATCAGTATACGGCGGTGTCTGTCAATTTTATATAATTTTTTGGATTTGGTCAATATGTGGCATATACCTAGGACCATTCAGTCAATGTGGTATGAGATCCTCTATTTTCGAATTGTTTCTTAGGATTTATATCAAGGCAAACTCTTTTTCAGAAATAGTATGTTCGAGGAAGTTTATTCAAGAAAGCTGGGAATATATTCGTCTCACTCCTCATGCTATATTACTATGGGAACCCGTCTTATTACTATGGGAACCCGTCTATCATATAGCTATTAATCTATCTCATCACAATTCTGCCATGAGGATGGTCTATTCTAATCATTTACTAGAACATGATGGCGCGCGTTGCCGCGCTCGTCCCTAAACAGTCAATAATGGGTGGTTTGCTAGTAGAACTATGTCAAAGCAATAGGCTGGTAGAACATGGCATTTGCCATGCCATGTCAAATTTACTTTTTCTGGACTCTATGAAAGACGAACATATATCTGAGTATACATATAGAAAATAAAAGCGAAAATATTGTATGAAAGAAAAGTAGGAAAGCTAACCTATAAAAGGAAATTGAGATGGCATCCAAAAGAATATGAATTGCAATTTGTTGCTAATTACCTCATGTTTATCTTGTATATGTCATTCCTTTCTCTTACCAAAGATAGTTTGTCCCAGGCCACTTGTTTGCATGAAGTATGAAACAAGAACTACATATTCAAGACTTCGGTAGTTATGTACCACTTTGACTATCTATTACCACAATACATGTCTACAATATATATATTAAAAACAACATATATTTTTCAAGTAAATTCATATATGAAGCTTAATACAAATATACAGGTACACAATTCATATATGAAGCTGCCTGATCTCCCACATTGATTCTTCGTAACTGAAGTAGCACTAATGGGCAAGTTTTTCGAAAATGGCCTTTAATCAAGTGTATCCTCGAAGCAGCTAATTAACATTTAATTATTTTTTGTCTTTCCTGTAGATATGCCATGTGCATAGAAGAAATGAAGTGTGTACAAACAACAACGACATGCGATGCCTTGTATCCGACTTCACACAGAAGGCCACTTCACCGTGCATAAACAATTTTCTTAGACAAAAACTTGATTAGTAAACTGAATTTGAAGGAAAAGAATAGTGCTTATTTGGAATCGGCTAAGCAATCCGATACTATGAAACACCATGTAATCGGAAGAATGAGCTGGGTACTGACTCAGACCATACGACCAAAAGTAGATATCTATGGTTCACTTTTTTTAACAGCAAAGGAGTTCTAAAATAACCAAATCTTCACAAATACATGTCACTTAATCGTGTAACTACAGATGTACTATTACTACATATCCACCATCACCGGGAATAAATGATTTGGATTTGGTTAATCATCAACTGACCATGAAGTGTCCTTAAAAAACGAGGCGATAACTCGCAATACAAGACATCAGATGATTGTGCAGGTAATATTGTAATGTAACTAATAAGATCATCTACCAACTGAAATTTTTCTTACCACTAAGATGTACTCCCTCCGTTCCAAAATAGATGACTCAACTTTGTACTATTTTAGTACAAAGTTGAGTCATCTATTTTAAAATGGAGGGAGTATATATTTGAATATTTATACTCTGTTAGATTCAATCCATGGTAAAATACTTTAATCTCCTACAAATAGGGCTGGTGCGTGCCAAGGGATTGACAAACATCATGAAGCCCGAATCACACAAAAAGTGGAGACATGGTTCAAAATACTGCTTTCACATTCATGAGCCAGGGCAGGAAGAGTATAAAGGCATTGCAAGGGAGATCACCGGCTTCAGTTCTCGGGCACCAATGATGCGGCTCTATTCCGGCTGCGAGTTCGGAATGGGATCTGGTAGCCTGCTAATCAATTTCTAGGTGTCCTCCGCACCGCCACGGTCCAAAGGAGATGCACGCTACCAACCGCCATTGTGGGAGAGAAAGTCGAGCTCCGTCGCCATCCGTCGCCGCCTGTGCGTAGGTTTTTTTTTGAGACAAGCATGTGCGTAGGTTTTTTGAGAAGTTGGTCCAACGCAGGCCCGGCCTAGTAAATAAATGTCGGGCCCTTTGGGGCGGCCCATAGTGTCTGTTAGCCCGATTCAGGTGAAGTCGTCCAGATGGATCGGCGGAGCAGCAGCCCTATGAATTGATCTGTTCCATTGGTGAGCGTAATCAGACGGTTAATTGTGCCAAAACGCTGAGAGACCATTGTGGGAGAGAAAGCCGAGCTCCGTCGCCATCCGTCGCCGCCTGTGCATAGGTTTTTTTTTTGAGACAAGCATGTGCGTAGGTTTTTTGAGAAGTTGGTCAAACGCAGGTCCGGCCTAGTAAATAAATGTCGGGCCCTTTGGGGCGGCCCATAGTGTCTATTAGCCCGATTCACGTGAAGTCGTCCAGATGGATCGGCGGAGCAGCAGCCCTATGAATTGATCTGGTCCATTGGTGAGCGTAATCAGGCGGTTAATTGTGCCAAAACGCTGAGAGAGGGCGTAGGCAGCTTCATTTTACTGTTTTACAATATATGAAGAGTGTGCTCCTACAAACAATATCAAGAGGTTCACACGGAGATATTAGCACAATGCTCCAATGTACCTCCAGCTGCATTTGATGAGATTCTCAATGGCATACTACATTACATGATAACCTTTTCTGGTATACTACATTACATGATAAGCTTTTCTGACATGCATGTGAAGAATTACAAGGACATTGGATCAACATAGATGAAAAATTAAACGCTGCAGCTCACATCCTGTAATTGTTTATGTAGTATCTGGTTGGGAACTCTATGCTGTTTGTGCTCAATTTGCATTAACTAAAACGGATAAATGAGATTATTCTTATTTTGTACTCTGTCCCATGTATAACCAAAATAACTATTTGAGATTTCGGTGTTAATATTGAGATGCGGGAGGTGCTCTCCATGCGCTCTTCGCTCCTTAGTATGAAAAATCAACAACAGTTCATGTTCTATGCAAGTTCTGCTACACGTCCATATAGGCTATTCCCTAATTGTAGTTTCGTATGCCAAACATTTTCTTTTATTTATTCATGCCGGAGTTCAAGAATCGGGTAATTTCTTTTCCCATTTAATTATGAATTAGATCATGATTTATACATGTGCATTGGGAGAGTGGGAGTGTCCTGAGTTTGTCTGAATTTTTGGCACAAAGTGCACCAACTGATGTTCGCTTCCCCAACAACAAACAATTAATGATTAAGGGTGACATCTTGAATTTCTTGGCGGAAGTTGCTACACAATAAATGACTACCATGGTATGAATGATATGAACATTTGTCATTAGTTAAACTTAATACGAACAACACTCTTTTGCAATATATCGGCAGGCCAATGCATTACAGATGCTTTTATCAACCAGATTATCCTATTTTTTAAACTTTTCACATCATTCTATCAAAGATTCAAGTAAACATATTTTTATATATTTGCTTTAGTGATGTCACAAATTACTTACTCCACAAATCCTCCTCCAAAGCAATACTACAAATTCCCGCAACAACGCGCGAGGAATCATCTAGTATACTTAAGAAGTTCATCCCCACTACCATATTTATCTAAACATGCAAGCTGTCCACATCAGCATTAGGCCATGTCAGCGACTCTAAACATCCATACGTGCCATGTCATACCTTCATTTTCCATTTGCATGCAAACAGACCCAAGCCCAGCCCCTTCTTGCGCTTTGTTTTCCTGCGGTAGTAAAGAACTTCACCCACTTTATGCATTATCGCATGTCATTAATTAATGTTTAACCAGCACACAGTTCTTACCTTATAAAGTTCCACCACACCATCCGATTCATCTCCCTTAATCAACGGCATTATTCCCGTTAAACTCCCTCATCATGGCAGCCAACTTCCTGCAAATTGTAGGTTGTAGTAATTACAAATCAAGGATTAAAAGCCCCCATTGGGGCATGGCGTTGTGGTGACCGCTAGCTCAGCTCCATTTAGACTAGTCACAATGGGAGTAACTTAACTAGTAACATCACATATTTCAATACAAGATTGCTTATGTGGCAGCTAATTAATGAGGGGAGAGGGGTTTGTGGTAACTTAGCTAGTTATTGTAACATCACACATTTCAAAGCATAATGAGTCTATAGCCTAATAAATGAACTCTTTCATGATACTATTCATATGTTACTACCCACTATGGAGGTAGTAACATAGACTAGTAACATCGGTAAGTTACTACTCTATGTTACTCCCCATTGTGAGCAGTCTTAGATCACCTGCCTCTCATCGTGTATTCGGGCGGAGCGACCGGTGACCTAGGGACTCGCCATCCTCTTCCTCTCCCAATCTCCCTACCCGAGCCATTCTGTCCTCAGGTACCAAGCACCTACACAAGTTACTGCTGATGTATTTGCTCAAGGCGTTGAATTCGAAGACCTCCATCGTCACCGACCGCATGTCGCCTGCAGCAGTCCCCATGACCTGCTGCAGTCCCCGTGATCGAAGTTTGGTGTCATCTCCAGCGCCTCCACCATGTATCTCTTGCATGTTGCACATCATGGAAAAATCCCCTGCTTTTATCTACCCTTTGACTGGAAAAAGAATTCTATGAGACCAGGTCTCACGGGTTAGCAGGTGAGACCCATCCAGATGAATGACACGTGGCATTCACAAATCACAAAGCATCTAATCTCACACCCCCCCCCCCTGATTTGTGAATGCCACGTGTCATCCATCAGGGCGGGTCTCACCTGCTAACCGTGAGACCTGGTCTCATATAATTTTTTTCCCTTTGACTGCAGCAAAGACCTCGCCCATGAGCAGGTAAATAACCAATGGTGTCAATCCTTGATTATGTCTTCTAAATTAATCTTGCCGTGCGGTTAATTTTCTTCATGCACCTCTATTTCTTCTCATACTGATTATAGTGCTCAGCGAAATATGGATTCTCCATTGCCTACAGGTCCTCCCCCTCATGGCATCTGTACCATGTAGCATGCTACTCCTTCTTTTTTGTGTGTGTAAAATGTAGCAGTTTATTTCTGATTGCTCCATTCCTAATCCTCCTATTATCTTGCTACTTTAGCATGAGGTTATCCTACATGATTTGGTTATTATGTCCTCCCCCTCATGGCATCTATACCACGTGGCAGGATATTCCTTTTTTTAGGGAATCATAGCAGGCTATTCCGGATTTCTCCATTACTAATCCTCCTATTATCTTGCAACTTTCCCATAAGTTTGTGCTACATGATTTGCTTATTATTTTTTACAACGCCTTCTGTAAATCTGTTCAGAGATGGATGAAAGAACAAATTATTTTTCACCCCAAGGATGCATGTTTATTGATTTGTTTTTTGGGTTTTTGTCACATTATGCTATCTGATCATTTCTTATATCAGAAGAATGAAGCTTATATCATTAAGGTACATGGAGTGTTCAGTTACACAATTTATTTTGACAGGAAACTGCAGGATGTCTTATACAAATATGCTAATCTTAACAGGCACGCATAAGATAAAAATAAGGAAGATGATCACATCAGATTATCGAGCCATTTTTGAGTAGTACATATTGCTTTTCTAACTCTATGGGGGTAAAGCCGTATATAATTTGTGTTTAAAAGTTTCCTTCCAGTTACCCAAAAGCCCATGTGCCTCACCATCACACTAGTAGAAAAAGGGTCAAATGTGAGACACATTAGTCCCGGTTTGTAACAGAACCGGCACTAATGTGTCCATTAGTGCCGGTTCCAACGGCTAGGCGGGAGGAACTCTTTAGTACCGGTTCGTGGCGAACCTTTAGCACCGGTTCGTGTCACGAACCGGTACTAAAGAAAGTGGTGGCAGGATGTTGTCAGAGTGGGGCCCCTCCAACACCTTTAGTACCGGTTCATGCCAACAACTGGTACTAAAGGTTGTCCTATATAAACCCTTCGTCCACCCGCACTCTGTTCTTCTCCCTTTCCCCTCTCCTTCTCCTCTGTTCTTCCCTTCTCCTCTCGAGTTCATCACAAAATATGCCCCAAATTTGTCAAGATTTGCAGGCCCCCATCCATTCAAATGATCACAAAGGTTAGCAACTTTGTCCTTTCATCTCTCATTGCTAGATTAGCTCTTGCATTCGTTTATATAGTGATTAATTGTGGGTTTTAGTAATTTGGGAGGAATTATATGTGGTAGTATTTGGTTTATATGCAAATTGAGGTCAAAATAACACTTAGTTTGCATACGTAGGTGTGGTTTACTTAGTGCCTTCTAAATCTCCATCGTAACCACCGTCGATCGCCCGCACCGTCCCGTCGCCGGCACCACCTTGTGATGAGCCTCTTGTTCATGAAATTTTATATAAAAAATTGATGTTTGTGTGATTTGGATATATAGTTACTCGTATAATTATCTTACCCGTACGTTGTTTGTTATACATAGTGCCATGGTTTTGATATCCGTCCCCGTCGGCCCTCGTCCTTGTTATGATTCGGATGTGGTATATTCTCTTTTAAAACTATTTGTTGCATTTCGTGTTTATGACAAATTATGCCCATCAAGTTGACATAGATATTTTTATCTAGGAGGTATGTGAACCGGAAATTCCAACCGACCCTATTGTCGAGAGGTTAAATTTAGTTGAAAGAGAAAACGAGTATTTGAAAGAAAAATTGAAAAGAATTGAGGGGGAGAAGATGGAGTTGGAGTTGCATGTTGCCGATATCGTTGATGATCACAAGATCAAGATGGAGAAAATGCGCTTGAAGATTAGAAAGATTAGAAAATACTAGTCGCCAACCCGTGCGGTGCACGGGCTAGTTTATCCTTGTGTGCCAAAGGATATAGTGGTTTAAATTCATTTATTTTTTGTGGGGATTCATTGATAAAATTTAACTATGCCATTTTTCCAAAAAAAATACTGGTTAGACACTTCTTATGTAAATTCTTGCACATAATTTTCCATGGCATTCCATACGACAAATCGACATAAATAATTTTAGTTATTTTTTTGCAGGTGAAATACTTTCATTTAGTTCAGGATCAGATTTCGTTTATGGATTCAAATATTTGTTCCAGTCGAGTCTTTAAAAGCACCAGATTGTGCATGTGATCTCTCCATTCAATTAACATAATGCGATTTTCTTTATTTGTTTTTCATGGACAGATACATGATTAAGATGAATTAATATACATGCCATATCTATAAGCATGCGAGTTGTGAGATATAAATCATGGTCTATTAATCTTTTCACAAAATAAAAAAGGAAAAGCAGACATACACCTCACTTCTTCGACTCTACTTTGCCAAAATTTCTCCTCTCGTCCTTTAAAATATGCAGGATTCATGAAATGTGTTGGTATTCGGGAACAGAGAGCATTCTACTACAATTTGGAATGTTAGCAAAGACATAGATCTTTGCACACATGGTTCAAGGATCTGAATGATAAGATTAATTACCGCTTCCTTGTGGCGGGACTACTTCTCTTCACTATGTTTGTGATCTTGTATATTTGTCAACCTGAAATTGATAGTCAAGGAGATATAGTATATTCAAGTGCAAATGCTCGAACCACAGTTTCCGGAAAATAAAAATGAATCTTCTCCATCTAGCAATTTTGAAGACTGCATTTTATTAAGCAGCAACTTTGAATATAATGCCATTTTAAAAAACACAATGAGATAGGTGTTGAAGAAATATAAATATAACATGACGTTTGAAGTTGAATCTGATGAGATATAAAAGAATATATGTTTGATTTTACCCCCGGTTGTAAATTTCAAAAGCTATATCATTCATTATAGTCTACACAACACTTTCTTGTCTATTGTTATATTTATATTGTTATATTTATAAGAGTAATTAAGGTTCATTCAGGTGACATGAGAGACATAGAGCAACATTTCATATATTAGGTATAGTTAAGCTGCTGCTCTTGCAATTTTTTACCACCAATCAAATTGATGTGTTGTGTATTCTATACTGCAATCGAGAATTGGAAACAAATGAGAAGTTCCTTCGAATAAAAGTAGTCTGATTTGCGATAGAAAAGTTTGAGCAGAAACACATTATGAAACCTTAATTATATTATATCGAAGAATATAAATATCTCAACAAATTTATTTATTTATATCTCACATGGATGTATTAACAAATAGTGTGTATGTATATAATATACTACTCCAGTAAGTTTAATCTTCTATACCTCCTAATAAAGCACAAAATCTGAGGAAGCATGTTCCTCCAAAGAGCACCCCTCTGTTACAAATACAAATTAAGAGTGAAAGAGTAAATCTACAGGCATATAGTCTTACATATTCCGTTATCAAAGTCATTTCAAAAGCTAAATATTCAGAAGCAGCAAAGCTAATTAGTTCTGTATTGAGAATAGAATTATCATTACTATGGTTGTTGCTTCTAAGACTGTACAGATAGATTACCATCCACAAACTCAATAATGGCTCGGTGGTAGTTGTTTTTTTTTTGCGGGAACTCGGTGGTTGTTGCTTGTAAGACTATACACATAGAGTAGCTTCTAGAAAGACAAATCTATCAGCAGTCAATGTTTCAAGGCTCTAATAACTAAGCCCAAATCAGAACGACTTCACTACCACATGTTGGGATCAAAAAATAGTTTTCATTGAAATCAAAGTATGGCGGATAAAACAGTATAACTGCATCATGGTACTTGATATTAACTTTCGTGGTAAAGTTTGAAGAAATAATGCTGAATCTCAGAATATAATTTGTGTGGATAGATGTACTATGGAGCAAAATGTATTTGATGTTAAAAATAAAGCTATATGGGAAAAATAAATTTCACGTGCTAAGCGATTTTGAAGTGATATTTCGTCAGTTCCACTCAAATTGATATTGCTTCCATTCACCGTGAATATACTGAAAGTTATCAAGTAATCAACATTTATTTATGCATTGATGCAATGGTAACGGCAAGAAGGTTACACATTACAGAGGAAACATCAAATCCAAGAGATATCTTGATTGGTTTAGCAAACACTTGTATGGGAAATATATAAAGCTTCATAGGCGTATCCACCAGTAAAAGTATCCAAGATAAAAGTTGAGACCACTTCGTTGTTGCCTGGTTGGGTCACATATAAAATGACATATTCATACGTAAGAAAGTAATTATTAACAAAGATTCATACAGGTGGTGTTGCATAATATACATTACATCTGAATATGCAAGTCAAGCAAATTACTGTTTTCGAAATATTCTACATGTATGTATCAACATAAGCTAAATTCCAACATATACAGTTAGCTATTATATTAACAAAAAAAAGTAGGTCATGTGGATCAGTTCTCACTTAAGGCGTCTTGACACCACGTTTTGCAGTTTATCTTTTCCCCATACACTCATCACTAATATCAATCTGTAGCTCTTCACCCGTTTGATTTTCTCCACGTATTTATTCTAGGGCATTGTATGCTAATATTGATAAGAAATTGCATTGTTTTTGCTGTCCACCAGTGCAGACTCCCGGTGTTAGTTCTATAAGTATCATATATATGGCAAAACGAATTTCCAAATATATAGCATCTAATAAAAAAATCTCTAGGGGCCATCAGCTGTTTCAGTGTGCATGTAAACTGCATAGTATTTTTTTTTTTTTTTTGCGAATGAAACTGCATGGTATTTTGATTGAGGGCATTGATTAATTCAACATTACCTCCAAGGATATATTGTACGATTTGATATATCATTTTATCACTTTTCAGGTATAAATCTCTACGATGTGGCAAAGAGAAATAACAACGCCATAGAAACTTATCTTGTTTTGCTGTTAACATTACCTCGAACTGATGATAATTGAAAAGGAAAGGGCCACACTTTGCATAAGTTTGTGTTGTGATGGAAGGAATAGTTGCTGTTAGTTGTAGTCCACGTGAATAAGCACCTGACAGCTTCAGGTCAACACTGATGTTCCCGGCTCCCACAACAAAAAACGCCCCTGTAGGCTTCGGCGAACAACCTCCTGCTTGAGCTCCTCCACTGGGCGATGTCTGCCATTGGCGCTCGGCCGCTAGCCATGCATGCCACTCGAGGCAGGACGTGCGGCAGGCTTGCAGTCTGCGAGGCGGTGTTGTCGAACGCAGAGCAGATGCACGGCTCCACAATTCCCTCCGTCCGCGATGGTGAGAGTCGCCAGGTGGCGAGGCAGATCGCGTTAAGACTATTTGCGGGCGGCCTAGCTAGGGCGTGGCCTGCCAGATCGCAGACACCGGGAGATTATGCAAGAGGAAAAGATGGCGCTCAGATTTGATCGGCAAGCAGTGGTAGCATCCACTATAGAGAAGCAGCGATTGCAGGGTTACCATGGAATCAATCTGAGGGCAAGATGGAGGTGATGCGCAAGGAAAGATGAGGAAGCGGCTGCTGCAATTGTTGACATGAGGAAGTCATGCGTACGTGATGGAGGAATCTACGGGGAGCAGGTCTTCATCGATCTAATATTTCTATATAGAGATCGTTTTAATTAGAGGACGATTGGATATATTTTTTCCTTCCTTTTTTTTAACTTTCCTTACTTTTTCTTCCTTGTTACGGAAGAAGGCAGTAGTAGTACATGAGTAGATGGAGACTAAGATTGGTCTAATTAGAGAAAGGATTGGATTAGTCTAGGACCGTGACTCATGTGGGTTCTATTTTTAGTTTTTTACAACCGATAAACGATCGTGGGCCTTCAATCGATGCTTTTTTCACGAAAGTTCAACGGGAATTAGATGAGTTAATATTGAGCGTAATAACTCGGTCCCACCAGATCGATGCTTTTTTCGCAAAAGTTCAACCGGGAATTAGATGAGTTAATCTAGACCGTAATAACTCAGTCCCACCAGATTAACCGCTCATAATTACTGATTAACGTGAGATTTTCTAGAGAGTCCGTGATTAGTATAGGTATAGATAGATAGATATAGATAGATAGATATAGATAGATGCCATTGATAGTGAGGCTTGGTATCATTATGTTGTTGGATCAATTGTTACCTTAGTTGCGATCTTGATCGCATTTGTTGTTGCATTTAAATGCTTTAGCTAGAGAGTTATTTGTTTGCTGCATTTAAGTGTTGTATGAACTTTATGTATTGTATTAATTTGGTGTTTACGGTGCTGTGTATTGAAGATGAGCCGGCAATGGATGTACGATGACCGATGCTCTCCCGAGTTCATGAATGGCGTGCATACTTTTCTGCTTGCGGCTAAGGCAAACAAGCGGGCGGATGGTTTTATGCCTTGTCCATGTATTGGCTGTAAGAATGGTCACAATTACTCTACGTCAAGAACCATTCACGTCCACCTGTTTGAGTCCGGTTTCATGCCCCACTATAATGTTTGGACCAAGTACGGAGAAAGAGGGGTTATGATGGAAGACAATGAAGAAGAAGAGGATGAAAACAGCTATCCTGGCCATGGGTTCCCAGTATACGATGATACAACAATGGGGGAAGAAGCTGAGCCGGCAATGCGGAAAGAAGCTGAGCCGGCAATGCGGGAAGAAGCTGAAGAAGAGGCATCAGATGAGCCCGTTGATGATCTAGATCGGGCGATTGCCGATGCATAGAGAACCTGCGCAAGTGATTTGGAGAAGAAGAAGTTGCAGCGCATGTTAGAGGATCACAAAAAATTGTTGTACCCGAATTGTGTAGGTGACAAGAAAAAGCTGGGCACCACACTGGAATTGCTGCAATGGAAGGCAGAGAATGGTGTATCTGACAAGGGATTTGGAAAGTTGTTGGTAATGATAAAGAATATGCTTCCAAAGGACAACGAATTGCCCGAGAGTACGTACGAAGCAAAGAAGGCTGTCTGCCCTCTAGGGTTAGAGGTGCAGAAGATACATGCATGTCCTAATGATTGCATCCTCTACCGCGGTGCGTATGAGGATTTGCGCTTTCCCGGTATGCGGTGCATTGCGCTATAAGATCAGCCGCGATGACCCTGGTGATGTTGAGGGCGAGCGCCCCAGGAAGAAGATTCCTGCCAAGGTGATGTGGTATGCTCCTACAATACCATGGTTGAAACGTTTGTTCCAAAACAAAGAGCATGCCAAGGCGATGCGATGGCACAAAGTGGACCGTAAGAAAGACGGAAAGTTGAGAGTACCCGCTGACGGGTCGCAGTGGAGAAAAATCGAAAGAAAGTACAGGAAGAAGTTTGTAGATGACGCAAGGAACGTATGGTTTGGTCTAAGCGCAGATGGCATTAATCCTTTTTGGGAGCAGAGCAGCAACCATAGCACCTGGCATGTGACTCTATGTTTGTATAACCTTCCTCCTTGGTTGTGCATGAAGCGGAAGTTCATTATGATGCCAGTGCTCATCCAAGGCCCTAAGCAACCCGGCAACGTCATTGATGTGTACCTGAGGCCATTAGTTGAAGAACTCTTACAACTGTGGAATGGAACAGGTTTACGTGCGTGGGATGAGCACATGGGGGAAGAATTTGACCTAAAGGCGTTGCTGTTCGTGACCATCAATGATTGACCTGCTCTCAGTAACCTTTCAGGACAGACAAACAAGGGATATCGCGGATGCACGCACTGTTTGGACGATACCGACAGTATATATTTGGCTAATTGTAAGAAGAATGTGTACTTGGGACATCGTCGATTTCTTTTGAGCAGGCATCCCGTAAGAAAGAAAGGCAAGCATTTCAAAGGTGAGGCGGATCACCAGACGAAGCCTCGCCACCGTACTAGTGCTGATGTACATGATATGGTCAAGGATTTGAAGGTGGTCTTTGAAAAGGGTCCTAGTGGACAACCTGTTCCGAATGACGCTGACGGACGCGCACCCATGTGGAAGAAGAAATCTATATTTTGGGACCTGCCCTATTGGAAAGACCTAGAGGTCCGCTCCGCAATCCACGTGATGCACGTGACGAATAATCTTTGTGTGACCCTGCTTGGCTTCTTGGGCGTGTATGGGAAGACAAAATATACACCTGAGGCATGGGAGGACCAGCAACGTATGCACGAAAAAGATAGCATACATCAGGGTCATGCAAGCTACGCTCTTACCAAAGAAGAGAAGGAAATCTTCTTTGAATGCCTGCTCAGTATTAAGGTACCGTCTGGCTTCTCGTCGAATATAAAGGGAATAATGAACATGGCAGAGAAAAAGTTCCAGAACCTAAAGTCTCATGACTGCCACTTGATTATGACGCAACTGCTTCCAGTTGCATTGAGGGGGCTTCTACCGAAAAACGTTTGATTAGCCATTGTGATCCTATGTGCATTTCTCAATGCAATCTCTCAGAAGGTAATCGATCCAGAAATCATACCAAGGTTAGAGAATGATTTGGTGCAATGTCTTGTCAGTTTCGAGTTGGTGTTCCCACCATCCTTCTTCAACATCATGACGCATGTCCTAGTTCACCTATGCGAAGAGATTAATGTTTTGGGTCCTGTATTTCTACACAACTTGTTCCCCTTTGAGAGGTTCATGGGAGTCTTAAAGAAATTTGTTCATAACCGTGCTAGGCCAGAAGGAAGCATCTCCAAGGGCCATGAAAATGAGGAGGTCACTGAGTTTTGTATTGACTTTATTCCTGACCTTAAGCCGATTGGTGTTCCTGAATCGCGGTATAAGGGCAGACTGGATGGAAAAGGCACTCTAGGAGGGGAACAAATAATATGTATGGACAGACATTCTCTCACTGAAGCACACTACACAGTTATACAGAATTCTGCCTTGGTGGCTCCGTATATGGATGAACACAAGAATTTGCTACGCTCCAAACACCCGGAGCGGTCTGATGACTGGATTACACGTGAACAAACTAGGAGTTTCGCCAGCTAGTTGCAGATACGTACCATGCATGACGCCTCTATTGAAGATGACCTGTACTTGCTGTCTCAGTTACCATCTTCGAATATAATGACTTTCAAAGGGTACGAGATAAATGGTAATACATTTTACACGATCGCCCAAGATAAGAAGAGCACCAACCAAAACAGTGGGGTCCGCTTTGATCCAGAAACCAAGACGGAAAAGGAAACATATTATGGTTATATACAGGACATATGGGAACTTGACTATCGACGTGGTTTGAAGGTCCCTTTGTTTCGGTGCAAATGGGTCAATATGACACGAGGCGGGGTAACGGAAGACCCGCAGTACAGAATGACAACAGTGGATCTCAACAATCTTGCGTATGCAGACGAACCATTCGTCCTAGCCAATGATGTGGCACAGGTTTTCTATGTGAAGGACATGTCTACCAAGCCGAGAAAAAGAAAAGATAAGGAAGCGAATGCATCGTACGATGAGCCAAAGCGGCACATAGTTCTTTCTGGGAAGAGAAACATCGTGGTAGTGGAGGACAAGACAGACATGTCAGGAGATTATAAAAAGTTTGATGAAATTGCTCCATTCACAGTGAATATTGACCCGAGCATCCCGTTAAATGATGAAGATTTTCCATGGTTACGGCGCAAAGGGACACACGCGAAGAAAAAGTTTCACACCTAAAGATCTGGGATGTGATCGGCTTCACTATCATCGCTTTCTTGTGTGTTTCACACCCAGGAGGGAATCTCTGTAATAGTTAGGGTAGTTATGTGTTTTGGCATTTGAAACATGAAGAAATTTTATGTGCAAACAAATTCTTTCATGCCTTTACTGATTTTTTCAGCTAAATTGAATATAATGATAAAATACACTAATATTAAACATAATAAAAAAGAATCACTAAAAAATGTATTTTTAAAGTTAAGTTATTCACAAACTAGTGATTCACACTAAAGTTTCTAATTTTTGTACCTAAAGCAAAGATATTCACAAAGAAACTCTAAATACAGCAAAAAAACTAAAAATAAATAAAACAAAATAAATAAAGCAGAAAAGAAAAAATTAAATGAGAAACGCCCACCTACTAGGCCACAGCGGCCTGCATACGACTAGAAACCCAAATTGTAATTGGGCCAGGATGCAGGCCCGCTAGCCAAGTAGGCCCATCAGGGCATAGCAGCAGACGTAGGCCCGGAAGGCCTGCTTAAGAGAGGAGCTCGAGAGAGCTACCGCACTGGGGCTTATAAGCCAGTGCGGGAGCCCCTCGGCTAGCGAGGTGGGACTAAACTTGCCGCACCGCACCTGCGCCAGCGCACAACCTTTAGTACCGGTTGGTGGCATCAACCGGTACTAAAGACCCCCCCTTTAGTACCGGTTGGTGCCACCAACCGGTACTAAAGGGGTGCGCTTCCCGCCGCTTGGCCTGGCCAAAACAGACCTTTAGTACCGGTTGGTGGCACCAACCGGTACTAAAGGTGTCCCCTATATATGAAAACACTTCGAAAAATTTCAGTTTCTCATCTCCCACTTCTCTCTGCCGCTGCCCCGTCCCGCGTCGTCACCGAGCAGCCACGACGTAGGGGTTGGCGGGTGTGGGGTGCGGGCGGTGAGCTCAGCGAGCAGCGGCGAGAGTAGAAAGCGGTGGCAGGGGACAAGGCCCCGAGTGGGCGTGCGCGGCGTAGGGGTTGGCGGGTGTGGGGTGCGGGCGCGAGGCGGCCACGACGCAGGGCTGGGGCGCGGCGGCTAGTGGCGAGCGTGAGCGGAGGCGCAGGAAGGCGCGGGAGACCGTGGGGAGCGGTTGGGCGAAGGTGGCGTGGGGTGTGGCCGGGCTCGCGGACGCGGCCCGAGAGCGTGGCGGACGAAGCTCCGGCTCCTGCGGCGGGGCAACAATAAAGGGCAGAGGAATAAAGGGAGGAGCAGGGGGCGGCGCGGTGCTCATAGTGGAGCTCGGGGAGACCTGGGGAAGCTGAAGGAACTCGAGGTGGCGCGGATAGAACGACGGCCGACGGCGGCACTGAGGTTGAAGATGACCTTGATCCGTCGTTGTAGGGCTCCCCGGCGTCGAGTCTATGTTGTAGATGGCGTAGGCGACAATGGTGGTCCTCCGAGACACGGTGGTGCGGCGTGGGGCAGCCGGTGGCCGCGTGAACGACAGCAGGGCGACAAGGGGCGTTTCGGGTATGAAGAAAGACAAGGGGGCGAGCATGGGAGGGGAAGAAATGGAGCTAGGGTTTGTGGGAGGGGCGCCTGGACGTCTTGTAGGGGCGTTGGGGACCGCGGTCGGCCACCGCGGGTGGGTGGAGGTGAACAAGAGGAAGGGGACGGGGGTTTAGATGGGCTGGGCCGGCACTATTGCCGCGGCTGGGCCGTGTGCACAGTGCCGCTTTTCATTTTCTTTATTTCTTTTCTGCTTTACCTTTTATTTTCATTTCAAGTGCACATAGATAAATATGCAATTTAGCACATAAATATTAGGCAAGGTTTTGAGTTAAACCACCAAGTTTCATATATTAAATTGGTTCAATAAAATGTTGCTGGACTAGTTTTAAATAGCTTACGGGCATTTTAATATTTTAAAAAATGTTGATTCTTACATGAGAATTAGTTAGTGAATATTCGCAATCCAACCAACATTTTTATTTTATTCTCTGAAAATTTTAATTATTCACCTTGCATTTGAATTTGAATTTGAATTGGTTTTCAACTAAGAGGCAATTCAGATTAACAAAAAGGGATGACATGGTGTCATTAGTCAGAGATCACTGTAGCTTAATTACAGGGGTGTCACACACACCGACGTCAAAGTCACCTGCTTCGTCTGGCTCCTCCAACCCATCAAAGACATCTTCATCTTCTTCTTTTTTCCTAAAGCGGTTCATAAAAAATTGTGGGGAAAGAATAACTTCTTTATGTCGGTTTCAATTTCAATGGACGGAAATGTAACTAAAGCCGCTTAAATCAAACTCAAACTCTTTGAGGCTTCTCGATCATTTCCGCTCACCCCTTTTCACATGCCCTAATACTCATTGTCTGCAACATTTCGCTCACGTAGTCACGTACACCACTGAGATAAGGAGACACATCGCCACAACCCTCCTTTCTATCATATAGAACTGCTAATAGACCACGCTGCACCACAAGATCAGTTCCCATGGCACCACCGTACTGCATGTGGTGTACACCAACGATATTCACATGATGGAGGAGACCATCGCCATTTATGAGCACTGCCTGACGGATTAGAAGTAGAAGCTTGTCGGATTGGATGTTGAGTACACAAGTAAGCGTCTTTACGAGTGACAAGCGGTCGCCATCCTGCAACTTCATGCGTGACCACATCCTTGTCAATCACTTTTGTAGGGCAAAGAGGCGGCGTAACATGCTCGATGATTTTCTAGAATGTAAAGGGATAACTTTTGCTGGCGTGGATACCAGCGAATAAATGAAAGCCCTTTTGCGGTCTCTTATTGTAATTCCAACGGGTACCACATGGACCTCTACAAGGAATTCCGGATTAATGGCAGTCCCAAAAGGGACTCCATGGCAGATCTCTCAGAGGTCATCAAGGATCGCTCATGTACTGAACTGAAAGCATAATTCCTAACAGGATACCATGCATATTGCGAGTGGAAACTGTTTGCTACGCCATTACACTTGACATACGCAATAAGGGACGCCTAAGTGATCTATGAGATGTACTAGAGGATCCTATACATGAAGGATAGACTGCATCTCCATTGCTATCTAAGCAACGGGGTCCGTCTCTGACCAGTCTTGAGACAAGGGCTCCGTGTCTGGTTCATGACAAATGAGGGATCATCGAGCACTGACAAGGGAAGAAAAACAACATTCGTGTGGTGAACTGCCATCACTTTGATGTGAGTTAAAAGAAGAAAATCACCACATTTGGGTTAGGTTTGCTGGAAAATACCTGGTCCCTAAATATTTCCAAAAGGCACCATGTTCCGGTAAACTTTTTGCAAGAAGCACTCATCGCTTGATTTGGAGTGTTTGAGTGTGTTTCCGACAAGTAGGGCCAGACTGTAAGAACCTGATTTGGCAAAAAATTGACATGCACACCCCTGGAGCTAAATGAAAAACGCAATCAACTCCCCCACCGTGCAAATGCACTTTACGTGTGCAGGCCCGAGCACCCGACGCACGTCTAAGCCGCTTGCTCAGGTCCTAGCCATCATGCTGCTCCGGGCCGTCGTGTGTGTCTGAGCGCCATACGAACTCGCCGGTGCATGGGTGCTCCCAGAGTTGGTCAGGTCATCGAAGCAAGTAACATCAGCAGCGTAGCAGCCGCGGTGGCAAGCAGCAGTAGCAGCAGCGAGGAGCGGCAAACAGCAGCATCAGCGCAGGAGCACCAACAGCAGCGAGCAGCATGTAGCAGCGGGGGCAAGCAGCATTACCGAGCAGCAACAGCAGCGAGGAGCAGCAAGTAGTAGCATCAGCACAGGAGTAGTGAAGGAGCAGCAACACCAGCTAGCGGCAGGTAGCAACAGCCGCAGCGGGAAGCTGCATCAACGAGCGGCAAGTAGCAGCATCAGCGCATGAGCAGCGAAGGAGCAGCAACAATAGCGAGCGGCAACAAGTAGCAGCGGCGGAGGAGGAGGAGGAGCAAAGCAGCCACAAGCAGCAGTAGCGAGCAGCAAGTAGCAGTAGTATGGAGCAGCAGCAGCGGACCAACGACAGTGAGCAACATCAGCGACAAGCGGCAGCAGAGCAGCATCAGCGACAGTGAGCAACATCAGCGACAAGCGGCAGCAGGGCAACAACAAGCAAGGTGATGGCCATGGCAAGTAGCAGTTGTTGGGCCGGCCATGGCTGGCAGCGGATGGGCCAGGCAGGGCGAGGTGCGCGTCTGGTGGGCTTCCGGTGGAGGAAGAGATGAGGAGAGGCGGGGCCAGCGATGGGCTTCCGGCGGCGGCGACAGGAGCCGGTGGTGACGGCACGGCCGGGTGGGTGTGGTTTCCTCCTCTTGATCGGATCCGGAGCAGGGGATCAGATCGGGAGGGGGGTTTACTGCTTTTTACTTTTAGATCCAGGGGTGTGTGTGCAAATTGTTTGCCAAGTCAGCTTCAGCTTCTTATAGTCCGGCCCTACTTGCCATAAAGTGATCAAACGGGCCAAATCACCCGATCGGTGTTTCCTACAAAAAGTTTATCAGATATGTTGTGACTTTATGCAAATAATTAGGGAACAAGTAGTTTTCCGCAGATGTGTTGGCAGATTTAAGTTCACGTTGTAGGTTGTCATGACTGTCCTTCAAATAGTTCCATTAACTTCTCAATCACATGCATTGTTTGTGCCAATGGCAGAACAGGTCATCTAATAATGGAAGACCATGACACATTTTGGGTTTAGACAACGGTACAAAGAAGACTTGTAACCTTATTCATTATATATAGTAGGTGAGAATAACTTATTTTTATTCTTTGGGCTCTTGCATGTTCTGGTTGCTTAGTGAGCCACAACCACAATTAGAGTGCAAACCAACAGTGTTGTACTAGTCAAGTCAAACAATAAGATTATTTCTTCTGCAGCAGTGCCCTGAAGGTCATCGGCGAGGTGAACTGGGGTGGGCCGTAG
Organism: Aegilops umbellulata; assembly: GCA_032464435.1. Taxonomy (NCBI): domain Eukaryota; kingdom Viridiplantae; phylum Streptophyta; class Magnoliopsida; order Poales; family Poaceae; genus Aegilops; species Aegilops umbellulata. The sequence continues at coordinate 558,916,589 of CP136060.1, forward strand.
TAGAACGCAGCGGCCGTCAGCTTTGCCGCCTGCTCGGTCATGAACTCTGGGTCCCATAACCAGTACTCGTCCGGGTTGTCGCACGTCCGGTCCTGATACGGGTAGCCCCACTCGGTGCACGATCCCATATTCACCATCCCTACACGACATCGCAACACAACATATAATCAAACAACAACGCATTAACTTGTTGCTTCTCATAAGTATGTGCCGGTTACCGTAATCTGCTGGGTTGGCGAAGACGGCGGTGGTGAAGTCGTGGAAGTTGCCGATGGAGTAGGAGAGGTCTGGCTTCTTAGATGCGATGCCGGCCATGAGGAGCTCGAGGGCGGCGTTGAAGTCGGTGGCCCGGTCGTTCAGGGTCTGGTCACAATTGCCGTTATATTCAGAGGGCGGGGGAATGCAACCGATGAGACCGACATTGACGATGGCCAGCTTTCTGGCACCCATGTCGTAGAGGGACGTGACGGCCTCCCCATAGAGGGTGACGAGGTACTGTAACTCAGTCTGAGGCGACGAAAATTTGAAGTGGTAGTTCCATCTCGGGTTGAGGTCCTGGCTGCCGATGCCGAGGAGGAAGACGGACTTGGACAGGGTCTCTCGCAACTTGGCGTCGTCCCCTAGCTTGGTTGCCATCTGCGCCCTTGTGGCCCTGAAGTACGCAAGTTGATACCACAACGAGATGCACCGTTCTCCGTTCTACATGCATGCATCTCTCATTTCATCTCTTTATTCTTGCTGATTTGATTTTGCACGAGTGCAAATTCGGTGCAATGGGTCAATGACTTACAGTGGAGTTTCGGATCCCGGCACCCGCCGAAGCGTAGTTGGCACCCCACATGTTGACCCCGCCGCGAAGCGACAAGTAAGCTGGAGGGCTTTGCTGGAACCCGATAGACGTTGCTGGACACCATAAAATCAATCAACCAACCAATCAAACATGGTTCGCGCTGAAGAGAGAATAGAGGTATGTGTATGTGCATGTGCGTGTGCATGTGCATGTGTATGATGTGTTTGGCACGACTTACCGATGGTGTCTGCCAGATTGGCCCCGTTGCTGAACCTGCCGCTGCTAGATCGGGAGACTTGAGGGGGGAACCCCTCCTCCGTTTCGACAATGGGCATGTACCCATTGTTACCTACGTCCAGCGCCCCGTCCCCAAACACGAACATGGCCGGTGGCGGCACCGGCTTTGCCGGTTGTACCTCGTCGTCTGCATCAGGGAAGACGTGCATGTATTTCATCACAAGGCCAAGACCTCATATATCAAAAAGGAAAAAGGTAGCACACGACCTCTATATCTATTGATGCACACAATCATTCATATACCAATACATACGGCAGAAAGTATTGCAGTTGGGGCAGAGGACGATGCACTGCTGGGGGCAACGGACGGGGCAGGTGCTCGTGCACCCCGGCCGCTTCCCCTCGGTGTTCTTGCAGGTGACATTTCTTGGGGGTACGACCTCCCCCTGCCCCTGATAGCCGTCGGGGGAGCCTGGTGACGGCTGTTGCGCCGACACCGACATCGCCAGCAGACAAACAAGGCCCACCGCAAGCACGCTAATACGCGCCGCCATTGCTTCTCCCAATGGTTCAAGCAATGCCAAAGATTTCTACTATGAATTATTGCTGGGTGACTGGTTGTGATGGGTGTGATGTTAGGGTCTGCGCACAGAAGGCTTTATATATGCTTCAGCTAGTTAGGAGGCTGGGTCAATGGCCGTAAAGCGTTGACCCTGAGCGCCGGGCCAGCAATGCAAGCAGTTGACTTGTCTTATGAAGGACGACAGGTATGAAGCAAGATTTGATCAGATAAGAATAGAAGCAATGACCCGGTCAAAAAAAGAATAGAACTAAATCTGGATTCATACATGAGCATGCTATATAGCTAGCTTGTGTGTGTTCCCAGTCCAACTCGTAAGTAAGTCGGGAATGAGATTCTCCGATCAGTCGGCGCCGACTAAGTGCCTCAACAAGTAATTGCAAACTGCGGCTGGAAAGTTGTGTCCTCAACTCCTCATATCGTATAGCCTACTTAAGCTGGTGCTGATCAGGTCAAATCTCAATGTGCATTCATACATAGTATGTACAATCTAGGTCTTTATGTACTTCGTCCGGCTGGGTTTCTTAATCCCCCTCATAATTTGGTTCAAAATTGATCATAAATTCAACGAGTGAATTGCAGAAAACATCGACATTAAGGGTTGTAAAAGGCTGGTTTCACAACAGGCCAGGAAAACTGGTTGAATGCACATGAACAAAATAAATATATACAAAGCGACCAAGGTTGCTATTAACATGAGAGCGACTACAGTGTCAAGTGAAATGCTGCATACATATTAAGTATAAGCATGCAGCTTCTCACTGTCATATACAGTTGATGGAGTATATATGTCTTCATATACGGTTTCTCATTTATTGTTCTCCATATACAACTTCTCATAGTTATATATGCCTTCTCATTCCCATTGATTGTGCTCCAAAGAGAGATGCACCAACGAGAACAAGTAGACAGTCATTTGTACAAAGCCTTCATGTAGCCATTAATTTGTACAAGGCCTACAGATGAAGAATGCAAATTGATGAACTCAGCTGGTTCTGGCCATAAGAGCTCATTGTTGGAAAAAGAGGCAACATGATTAAAAAATACATAATATAATAGACCTTTACACAAAGGAAAGAAAGAAAGGAACATATCCCTTTATGTGGCGGATTAAAAGCGGTTCTTATCTGTGTTGTCCCTAATGTGTTCTCAGTTATCTAGCTACCCTAAGGATCGGAACTTATTATAGTGCATGTTTTTCGAGCAACCATGTAAAGATTTTATCCACATATGTAGTTCTCATTAGCTGACCAAATTTATTCTAATTTGTGCAGTGTTATTGATCAGAATGATACTATTGTATATTCCTTTAAATTAAAGAAAGAGATCTTTTAGCGAATCTGTTCAGTTTAGCTAGCTTCGATTGAGAAGAGATTAACATTGTTGCACTAGTAGAAAACATGGCTTTGGTCCAGGCCGGGTAAGCCCATTAATCCCAGTTCACTTACGAACTGGGGCCCATGGGGGCATCGGTCCCAGTTCGTGAGGCTAGGGGGCTGCCCGGGCCTCGGGGGCCATTGGTCCCGGTACGTCTGGCCCCTTTGGTCCGGTAACAGACACAAACCGGGACCAATGGGCCTCACTCCCGGCCCACAACCATTGGTCTCGGTTGGTGGCTAGAACCGGGACCAAATGGGGTCCTTTAGTCCCGGTTCTAGCCACGAACTGGGACCAAAGAGATGCCTATATACACCCCCTTGCCCGCGAGCAGAGCAGTGAAGTGCTCTGTTTTTTTGGCCGACCGTGGGAGAGCTTTGTGGTGCTCTAACTCACCTCCTATGCACATGAGGTGTTCTATGAAATGCCCAAGCCACACTTAAGCTTTCTCCTCTCGAAGCTCCTTGTTCAAGCCCCCTCCCCGATAACTTCAACATGAGGGGGGACGTCGGACATGTCGTGAGGGGTGAGCGTCGTTGCGGTCTACCCCCTCCCAGATAACTTCGACATGAGGGGGGACGCCGGACATGTCATGTGGACTTTTTTTGTTCGTATAGAAAACTCTAGTAACTTTGACATGAGGGGGGACGTCGATCAACCCCCTCTCGCCCGGCCAACTCTTGAGTCCATCCCAACCGGGACTGAAAAAGCGTTGTCGAGGCCACCCCAAACCTGAAAAAGTCTAGATATATCGGAAAAACAAGTCTAGATATATCAGACAATATGTAGATATGTCGGATATCGGGTCTGCTTTCTAATAAAGAATTGTTGTCATCTATGTATCATTTTATATCGCAGTGGACATATATCAAAGTTTGGTCATATGTCAAAGTTTGAATTTTGACATATGCAACATTTGATCATATATCAAAGTTTGATCATATGTCAAAGTTTGAATTTTGAAGTATGCAACATTTGACCATATGTGTCAAAGTTTGATCATATGTCAAAGTTTGAATTTTGACATATGCAACAATATTTGATCATATGTCAAAGTTTGACTTTTGACATAGATTTATCAAGAATGCCCCCATTATGGATGTGCACAAGTTGATCCAATTTTTTTTCTTATCTCATATATTTATATATTCTTCTATATGTCACGTTGTCTGTCAAAGTATTGAAGAAATCCATGGCTTCATCATTAGCCGGGAGTACCAGGCGTATGATGCTATGAAGCTCTTCAAAGTTGTTTTCGAACGGAGTTCCGGATAGAATAATTCGCTTTTTGGTATGAATTTCAGCAAAGGCCGTCCAAATAGCGATATTCGGAAGGCTCTTGCCGAACTTCGTACCAAAAAGCTAATTATCCTATCCGAGACTCCGTTCCGAAACAATTTTGCAGAGCTTTGTACCATTATGCGCCTGTTACTTCCAGCTAATGATGAAGCCATGGTTTTCTTGAATCCTTTGACACTAAACAACGTGACATATAGAAGGGTAGATGACATCAGGAAAAATATTGACCATTTTTGCACATCCAGAATGGCGCCATTTTGTTAAATCCCTTAAAGGTTAAGAGAATCCCTTGTTTGACATTCATGAGAGAGGCGGTCCGAACGTCAGACATTCATGAGTGAGGCGGTCCGGTCCGGTCGCCGGACATGTCATGTGATAGGTAGTATTTTTTTTGTTCGTAGAAAACTCCGGTAACTCTTCAACATGAGGGAGACGTCGATCAACCCCCTCTCGCTCGACCAAACCCTCGAAGCGTCGAGGCCACCCCAAACCCTTGAAACTGCCGAGGCCACCCCAAACCCTAGAAGCGTCGAGGCCACACAAATTTACCAAGTTAAAAGAGCGTTGTCGAGGCCAGCCCAAACTCTATAAGCGTTGTCGAGGCCACCCCAAACCGTAGAAGCGTCGAGGCCACTAATATGATTCCTTGTTGTGATTAGCTAGATAGGTATATGTTTGCCACTAATATATCCATATCTCATGTTTGTATATTGTAGAAATTATGGATGAAAGAGACTTGGAAAAAGAACAATTGTTGGGGGATATAATCTTCGACGGAGGTGATGTCTTGTCGTTTCTCAATGACACCGATGGTCTGGAAGGAGAGGATGACGGATCCGGTGATCGAACAATGGAGGATGAAGGACATGATCATGATGGCTCCGATGACCAAATGACGGAGGAAGAAGGAGACCACGATGATGGCTCCGGTGACCGAATAGAGGAGGCAGCTGTTGCAAAGTGTGGCGAGGTATATATATTAATTAAGCCTTTGCTGACTAATTGATGCCTTAATTATTTCACTATATGTATATTAACTCGTATTTCTTCTTTATAGCCCTCCGGATCGAGCCAAACTTCGGTAGCGAGACGAGGCCCGAAGAAAAGGTTGCACCAGGATGAAAGGTTCATGATCACAACACTCGCGGACGATGGCCTACCGATTGAACCCAAGCGGACCAAGGAAGCGTTTGCTACTCAACGTGGAGCTATTGTTAGGGACAACATCCCGATCAGCATCCAACTATGGAATAAACCTAAGAACGATGACCCTGAAGTTTCTTATGTCACCGATAGACAGAAAGATGATCTTTGGACCTCGCTGAAGGCAAATTACACCCTACCGCTAGAGGAGGATCAGAATAAGCCAGTTATAGAACCACTGGTCAAGGCGTGTGCCCTTAAGTAGATGGCAGATCTATTCAGGAGGTGGAAGAATGAGTTGAAATGAAAGTTTGTCGACAAAGGGAAGACTCCAGAATTCACCAGCTGATTTGAGAAGATAAGAGATCACTGGCCCGCATTTGTGGCCTACAAGACATCGACAAGAGTAACAAAATGTCAGAGACAAATAAGAACAATGCTGCAAAGAAGAAGTTTCACCATCACACGGGGTCAGGTGGCTACCTCAAAGCCCAGCCGTTGTGGGACAAAGCTAAGAATGACCTACTTGCTAAAGGGGTCGAACCAGAGACATTGAACTGGCTAGACCATTCAAGGACTTGGTTCTTCGGCGTTGGGGGAACTTTGGACCCTGAAATAGGGGAGTGCCGCTGGACGGACGAGCAACTTGCAATACCCGTCAAGAAGCTTCAGAAGTATATCACTACAGCACAGAAAGGGGCGTTCATTCCCGACAGAGAGAAGGATGAGATGACTGAGGCCCTCGGGAATCCTGAGCACCCTGGACGAACACGAGGTACACCAGGCTCCGTTCCGTGGGTGGTTGGGTTTCCCAGCGCAGGCGGTTACAGAAGCCCAAAGAGAAGGAGGAAAGAGGGCGAAATGCAGAAGCTCAAATCAAGATTAACGAAGCTAGAGGAACGTGAGAGCCAGCGAGCTGTCGGCCAACCATCTCAGCGGCACGAAGCTACCCCAAAAGGTACCCCACCATCTCAGCGGAGAAGCGGCATGGCTTCCACAGAGCTTGTTGGGTAACGTAGGATGCAATTTCAAAAAAAAGTCGTACGATCACGCAAGATTTATCTAAGAGATGCATAGCAACGAGACGGGGAGAGTGTGTCCACGTACCCTCGTAGACCGAAAGCGTAAGCGTTAGGTTAACGCGGTTGATGTAGTCGAACGTCTTCGCGATCCAACCAATCAAGTACCGAACGTACGACACCTCCGAGTTCAGCACACGTTCTGCTGGATGACGTTCCTCAAACTCTTGATCTAGCAGAGGGTCGAGGGAGAGTTTCATCAGAACGACGGCATGGTGACGGTGATGGTGATGTGATCTGTGCAGGGCTTCGCCTAAGCACTATGTGAATATGACCGGAGGAGTAAACCGTGGAGGGAGGCGCCGCACATGGCTTGGAACAATTGGTGTGTCTCCAAGGGAGCCCTGCCCACGTATATAACGGAGGGAGAGGAGGAGGCCGGCCACCAGGGGCGTGCCAAGGAGAGGGGAGTCTTACTAGGACCCCAAGTCCTAGTAGGATTCGCCCCCCCCCCCCTTCCTTCTCATGGAGGGGGAAAGGGGGAAGGGAGAGGGAAGAGGAGAAGTGTCGCCTGGATCCCAAGGACCAAAGGGACATACCCGGAGGGCGCTCAGAACGAGAGGTGGGAGGAGTGGTGGGGCCGGTGGTGCTGGATTGAGGAGGAGGACCCGTAGGAATTCTGCCAGGTTTGCCAGGCGCTGCCGGTTCGCAGAAACGACTGGGGTGATGCTGATGCCGATGATGCGAAGCTCACGGTCGCCACCACCAGGATTCTTCGCCTCACCGAGGCCGGGCTCACCCCTTGAGATGATCAGGGCGGATTTCATCCGCCCGCCGAATCGCTCTGCAGCACAACAAGGGGAGGCCGGCTTGGCTCTTCATGAATGCGGCTGACATCATGAGGCTTCGCCCTGGCTTGGACCATAATTTCACTGTGATGGGGCATGCCCACTTCTGCCAGCGGCTCTTCCAGCTCGACGTGAACCACGACGGCAAGGTCAAGCGGTGAGGCAAGGCCGCGAAGGCCGGCAAGGCCGCGAAGGCCGGCAAGGCCGCCAAGGGGCCCTTGTTTGGGTTGCCGGCGGGGGTGGTCCCGCTGAGCAATAACTCGTGCCGAAACGACATCATAGCCATGATGTCGGAGTTCAATGCGCACGACGTCGTCCCAAATTGGGCCGAGCCACCGGCGGATCAGGTGCAGGAGTTCTTCGATACCTTGGAGGAGAAGTACGTCCGTGACGTAGTAATGTAATTGATGAGTTATGCATATTCAGTTTTCCTTATTACTTGAGGTTGTAGTAATGTAATTGATGAGTTATGCATGCGTGCGCAGTTTCCGCTTTATTCTCCTAGAGATTAAGCTTGAGCGGGGAGTAGTAACCGTCTTAGACTTGAGACGAAAAGATCCCGAGGACTACGCAGACATGACTGAAATGCTCCAGAAGTAAGTTCAATCGATCATTATTGCACCATATCAGCAACTTTGTTCATTTCCTGATATCAAGTAATTATTTTCTTTGTCTGGCAGGGTTTGGAAAGAGTTCACCGCAATAGCTCCGGGACTGCCAGGGGAGCTGCGATTTACACACCCGAGAGTATTTAAGTACTAATAGCTAGTTCTGCACATATCCCATTGATACCATCTATCATGCTTGATTATCAGTTTGATTGAACTTTATTTCTCGTAAAGTGCTTGTGGCAGGAAGGCGGGAATGATTTTTGTGGATACTACTTTGCGAGTTCATCCGCCACTCGACCTGTGAGCGGGGCTACTCTGAAAAACAATATGAAGTGCGTACGCAAAGATATTCACGATTTTATTTTAATACCATCATTTGTGTTGAGTTTCATTCATATACATGTATTGACCCTCTTCTGCAGTTTAGATCTGGCAGATGCGGGATGAACTCCTACCACAAGATCGCATATGAGCAATCCAAGAGGAATTGGCGGGATTCTTTCTTGACCACGTCGTCAATAAAGCCGGAAAATACCATGTGGAAATTGACATTGGATGTTAGGGATTATAAGAGATCTTATATTGTATATATGTAGCTAGTAGCGTCGGATAGATATATGAAAACTTGTTGTTCGACAAATCTCTCAGAGAAAGAGAGGTGCACTCCTCTCAGTATATGTTCATGACGATCTTGTGCAATTAATGGTTCCTTCATTTGCTTACTAGCTAGCGTGTCGACTTCTCTCTATACGTATAGTAGCTAGCATCGACCAAGCACGGAGATAAAAGAGGTCACTTCTCTCTATTAGCTAGCTAACACAATATATGAAACCCCTAAATTAACCCTCCAAAAACCCCTAACCCCCCACCCCCTTAAAAAAAACAAAAACCCCTGCTCCTGCCAGCTGCTGACGCGTGGATGCCTTTTGGTCCCGGTTGGTGTTACCAACCGGGACTAAAGGTGCTCCTGCCTAGGCGCCCCGCAGCGGCCACGTGGAGCCCCTTCTTTCCCGGTTCGTAAGCAAACCGGGACTAAAGGTTTTGGGATTTAGTCCTGACCCATTAGTCCCGGTTCCGGAACCGGGGCTAATGGGCCTCTGGAACCGGGACAAATGGCCTGTTTTCTACTAGTGTTGTGCAGTTTGCATACAGTTCAATAAATTCTACATGCTTTTAGTTCCCAAGTATATTATGGGTATACTTTCCCTTCTTTCTCATTAATGGAACTGCAAACGTGCAAATGTTTAGAAAAGAGAACTCAATATTACCGAAAAGAATTTAATATTTTAAAATGAATGTTGTGTCGACGGAAAGGTTCAGTGGGCCATATTTACAACAAGCCCAAATTAATTGGTTTGATTTGAAAATTTAAGGATACATTTTTGTGATATTTTCTTCTGAATACCTGATTATTCGTATGATGCTTCCATACATTCTATTAATTTCAATAGGAGTAGAGACGTTAATTAGTGGTAGCTCTTCTGAGACATTCTATTGTACCCCTTCTAATAAACTTGACATGTTGATAGCAAAACAACATTAATTTTATCATCAAGGCAAGTACCAAATATGAATTCATCAGGTTGATAATCATTGAGGAATTTACAATACATAAGGTTGATAATAGATTGAGGAATTAACTGAAGTTATATTTTGTAATATGGATAAGAAAGGAATACTTTAATATGATGTTGTAGTCATAATATTTAAATCTTAATAAGTACATTTTAACGCTTGCCCGTGCAGTATCATGGGTTGATGACTAGTGCACCTAACCACAAATCAAGATCATCGACAAAATTGTTTGGATTCCTTTGATGTACACATATGTGATGTATATACTCATATGTGATGTACACAAAAAGACAAATACACGGATTGAAATAGGCTTTTTCTTTGTTGTATTTATGTCAGATATTTGTCTTTTTTTGTGTAGCATGCAAATAATCAAATTGGTGGATGAAAATTTATACATACTTGAAGAATATGCATATATATTTCTAGAAAAAAAAGTTGGCATTTTTTGAAACTTTTAAACATATTTTGATTTTTTTTGCAAAACGAGCTCCATGGAGCACGTCCTTTGCAACGCCACATTCGCTAATATCGCCCTTCTATGAGATAATAATGAGAATAACGGTAAGGTAAACTAAACTAGGAACACAAAAACAAACTGAAGCCACAAATCTGGAAACAGGAAATTGGCACAAACACTAAGTGAGACGATGAGTAATAAAAAGTTTTAGGCCAACAACTATTTTAATAACATTATATACTATGTAAACCAAGTTAGAGGGCGAAGCTAAAACTAGACCAAACTAGTCGGGTAGGTTCTTGGATTTTTAAAGGAAAGTCGATCTTTCCAAGTTGCTAAACGGTCGGTTTATGACACATCAAGGACCAAATTTCGTAGAACCAAAAATTTGACTCAGTTCTTGGCTTAAATTAACATAACGTCAGTAGACTACCATCACATTTGGCAATAAAATTTTGAAATTTGTTTGCCAACAATTCCGTTTTTTTTCAACTATTTTTCACAGGCAATAGAAGCAAAAGAATAGTAGTACCATCATATGAATTTTTCTCAAGAAATAAAAATAATAATAACAATATTAGTAATGATACTCCTCTGGTTTGCAGGAATTTGAAAACATAGGAATATGAAAAACGTAAATTGAGATGCCTTGCACTATAAATTTTAACCCGATTTCAAAACATAGGAGTTTTGTGACAAGTGCCTTTGGATGGTGCATAAGAAATAAACACATGAATATTAGAGGACCAAGGAGAGATAGTATAGAGAGAAAATGTAAGTATATTGGAATTCTAAAAGTACAAATAAAATGAGCTTTTGAGCTAATGTTGAGTTTCACATAGAATCGGGGCATATGAATGGATTTCTTAGGAATTTAGTAGTCACATCCCATAATCCAAAGGGATTTCATGAAAAAAAATCCTTAGGATTCAAATCCTCCGGTATTGTTATAAACTTCCCACAACCAAAGAGGCCCTAAGTTCTTTTGGTTAATACGAGCCCCTAGGGAAAGAATCGAATTTCAAAACTAAATTTTGTTCTCAAAAAATAATGACCAGCAGCTAACACGATTTTTTTATTTATTTTAATCTCCGTTATTTCAGTTCACGACCCGGTCGACTCTCGATTAATATATATACCCGCAATAGTTGTGGGGTGAGAAGCTCAAATTGGCTCAGAAACCAATCTGCCTACTATCTTCTAGTTTTATGAGGTGGTTTATCCTTGGTATGGTGGAATGTGATGTTGATGTTTGTTCCATCTCTAACTCATACCAATGATCCCAATTTTATTTTTCTTGCAATTGTATAGGACTCACTGGCTTTTTCAGAACCGGGTAATGAAAATTGGGAGTGCATCTAAACCTCTTGATGGATTTATGTAATTATATCAACATATCTCAAAGAATTAATGCATTAACTAGCTTATCTCAAGAAAAGTTCCAACTAGTTGCAACAAAGGGATTGAAAGGTGAACCCCACAAAATTGCATGAAGACAAGTGTTGGCCATGCCAAAACTTAGATTTTACAATTTAGTGATTTAAGATCACATTTGCAAGTGTATCATGCTAGCATGTTGAAGCGGCTAAGCGGGTGCTTCAGAGTAGCTAGCCGAAGAGTGAATACTTTGGCACATGCATGCAGGCGAACTGGGAGGAAATAATTTGACATCTTTTGCATAGACAACCGGACTGCCACCTTTTGAGATCGGTTGAATGTAGAAACTTATTGAACATCTTATGCTTTTTGGTTGTGATTTGTCATTTGTATCTATTTATACATATGCTAAATTGCTATTGATTTACATATGCATGTCAAACAAAGGAGATCGGACCTGGGGCGAACATTTGATGCACTGGTTCGGATGACTGACTCCTCTAGTGATGTCCACGGACATGTCCGTCCAAGCGTGCCCGTTGATTTTTGTGTGTGTATGATTTAATACATCCCATTGGAGTTGCCCTAATTAAAGGAGTAAGGGCATCTCCGACACCGACCCCAAACCTCTTGCCATCCAACGGTGTCCCGCATTTGTCGGCCGACCAGTCCGGGTGTCCTTTTCCCGCAAACCGAAAGCAAATCAGAGGGCGTTGCGAGAGTTCAGCAAAAACCCCTTTCTCAACCCTCCCCCACTCAAAAATGAGGCGGAGCCTACACATTTGAGTTGGTCGCACTGCTTTTGCAGCAAAAACCCCTTTCTCAACCCTCTCCCCTGCCATCCGGCCGCCTCCACCCCAATTCCCGTCCCTTTTTGCCGCCGCCGCATGGACACGTACAAAAAGCTGTCGGAGATGGCGGTGGTGGAGGATCCGACAAAGGCGACCACCCATAAGATCAACTCGATGACATGACAAGTCCGCCGCCTCAAACAGAAGGCAAAGGAGGCGACAACACCCAAAAAGTAGGGCGGCGGCCGTGGTGGTGGATGTGCAGGGGTGAGCGTGGTGCAAGGGCAGGCATCGCCGTCCATGTAGACGCCGATCAATACAAGCCTACCTACTTCTACGCCGCTTAGCAGCTCGGCAGGCAGTCCTCGACATCCGTCCACGGGTGAATACTGTGTTTGTTTTGGGGTCAGTGTTGGAGATTGCTTGATTCCTCGTTTCTAGTTTCCATTATTTGACTATGCCATATCGCGACGGTTTTGGAGGCGCGCTGTTTTTTCAAAAAAAAATTGTACATGAATTATACGGTTATTTAGCAGCACCATGCTCAAAACTTAGAGCATCTACAGCCGGGCGTCTCAAATTTCCCTTATACATCCGGACGGGCTGCCCGGTCACTGACCGGCCATGTTTTTTCGTCCCAGACGGACGCCTCAAACGGGCCTCAAATGTCCGGGCCGACCGGCACCATGTCAGACTGAAGAAGGGGTCCCACACGGAAGCGCCCTCAAACACGGCGGTCTGAAACTCGTCTTCTCCGTCGGACCGGTGGCGCCGCGTGGCGCAGCTCCGACGGGCCGCGTAGTGCATTGTCCGGCTATTTAAGTCGACCGGCGGCACCGAAACCCTACCATCCATCCATATTTTCCTCCTCCTGTCCGCCGCCGCCACCACCTTTCCACTCCACCCGTCCGCCTAGTAGCCATGCCCCCCCCCCCCCCCGCCGGGCGAGGAGCAAGCCATTTCTGATGCCGGAGCGACGGCTCGAGGTCCTTGAGCAGATCCGGGCGAGGCGCGAAGCCCGGATCGCCGCGGGGCTACCTCCGGATGTAGTGGATGAGCCGGAGCCCTCCTACCCGCCCATCCAGGCGGTGCCCGGTGCCTTTGTCGTGGACATCTCCGACGACAAAGAGTAATTAGGGCAGTACGTAGATGTAGCACATAGGACTTTTTTTTTCATGCTTTGTATTGATTTAAGGGGTAAAATATGAGAGAGACAGATGCAAAGTTTGCGGGCGTATGAGGGCCGAATTTGCAAAGTCCGACTGTAGATCCTCTTAGCAACTCTGCTCAAAACGCCGGCTATTTAAAACTTTGCTAGTTCCTATCAACCAAAACGGTTTCAAGAAAAACACTTCACGTTGTTTTACGCGCAATTGCCCCTTGGACCGGAAAGCTCTTTTCACACGAGTTGTTTTTTCCTTTGACCACGACCCGAAAGTTGCCTTTCATCCCCTCTTTACGCTCACACTCACACTTCCACATCCAGTCTACATCTCCTCGCCGTCGTCGCCCCTTCCGCGTCCACGACGGCGTTGGCGCAGGTCAATCTCTTTCTCCCCCTCCCCGTTTCTCTCCGGCGGCCTCTGTCTCATTCACCGACTCCTCTGCAGCAGGCTCCGAGAACCACGCCAGCGTTGGTGCCACCGCAAGATCCGCCTGACCCGGGCCAGCGATAGCGGCAGCCGTCGTCAGGGGCATGGTCGCCTCGGGCGTCATCAAGATGGTCATCAAGCAGATCGGCTCCGCCATCATGACGCTGGACAACTCGGCGCTCCTGTGGGTGAATCGGCTCAAGATCCCCTCCACTTGGTTGCCATCAATCTGGATCTGAGTGTCGCTGCTCTTTTCTAAGACGGACATGAATTTCTTAAATGTAGTGAAGTAATAGGTCTGAATTTCTTTAGATATTGAAGCAGATCTGATTTTTTTCGGGATAGAAACCTTGGTGCAGAGAGGATCAGTTGTCCTGCTATACGTGCATTAGCGCCTACTAGTTAGTATAGTAGTACTTGATAGAAGTCAAAGCCAGTGGTAGACACACTTTTACCGTCGATCGAGGAGAGGTAAAAAAAACACACCTATGCTTTTCTTGATTTAAATTACAACAGCACCTCATCAAATTGGCACAGCGTGCATGTGCTTTTAATATCTTCCATTGTACTGACAGATCAAGTCATGCCGCTTGCAGCTCGGAGCTATGAGGAAGAAGTTCAATATGCCAGACAAGATGAAAAAGATGCAAGAGCGTCGACAGAAGATAACGCAAGACCATCGGAATTATAGTGTTCCGCCTGAAACTCGCACCAATGACCAGCAAGTTCTTGATATCTGGGAAAATGCAGGGAATGTGGAGGAAGCAGAAATTATTGGGAGGACCGGCGATAAACTGGAAATATTGGCTCGTTTGTCTGGAAGCACCACTGAAGGGACCACCTTCGTTCCCATATGGGGCTTTGGAGGCATTGGAAAGACCACCTTGGCAAGTTCGGTTTACAACCATCCTGAGGGAGCTAGTGCCACCAACCACTTTGCACAAGTTTGTGATATATGGTTATACTAGTGTCAACTTTCCAAACTGGGTAATGAGTATTGGCAATTATCTCCCTAATGTTGTCCAAATGGAGATGATTGGTTTGCCAAACTGCAATGGTCTTCCACCCATCGCCCAACTACCAAGCCTCCGAGTGCTTACTCTGAAAGACATGGTCAGCCTGGAAGAATGGAACATAACATACTCTAGTGGTGAGGATGGTGTGAATGAGCTCATGTTCCGTAAGCTCGAAGAACTGGATATAGTTTATGGGTTTGTCTAGGAATCAGTCGACTGAGACTTCGCGAAGTCTCAGTCGCTGACGTCAGCATGTGTCAGCCATGCATAGCATAGCCCACGTTCATCCAGGTTTTTTCTTACTGTCTTTTGGGCTGGGCTTCGTCCTACTCAGATTTTTTTGCCTCGTCTCTTGCTCTTGTCCGTGATGGGCTGTTTTATTTTTGCTTGTACGTATGTGTGCAGTCTCTTTTATTTTCTATTGTCCATTGGTTCCCTTTTTTATTGCTTGTAGTTGGGACTGTCAGTGTTCGTGTCAACACACGAAGTGCACTTTTCCTCGACAAAAAAAACACCGACGAGCACTGGAGTGTGTCTCTTGAAACATAACACATAACAGAAAAATGTAATATATTGTATTACTTTGAGCACATAATATTTTAAAAAAAGAAATAAAAAGAGAACACTGGTTGAATTGAATGAGCTTCCTGGTGCATGTGGTAAAAAATGTAAACAAAAGGGGAACGGGTAGTAGAAAATTAAAGCTCACCCTTTGATCAGCAAAAATAGTATTTTATAGAACAAGAGTTAAATTGCATATGACTAGTTATTGGACCATCTACTTCTTTCTTAGTACACATGACAAGTTGTAGGTAAACTGTAGGGAAAAATAAAACATATTTTCAAATAAAAAAATAAGTTACACATGGATAACACACATGTAATTGCGCATGATCAACGGACACGGAACTACATGCAATCAAACATTTGTGCAAGCATATGGCAATATTTTAAGAAAAGAAATTAAATTGCACACAAATAGCAAGCATACAATCACGTGTGATCGACGGACATGCAACTGATGCGACTGTCGTGTGTATAAATAATGGCACTATTTTTCTAAAGAAAAAAATGCTAAGTTGCACAAAGATTGTGGTAGTGCATTTCCGCATGGCCTGGAGGACATGCAATTGCATGTGGCCGCACGTGTGTAAAATCAGGTGATGTTATTTTAAAAATTAAAATTCAAAACATCACTATTTAGAAAAAAAAATCAAAACATAAAAAATTTAGAAATAAAAGGATAAAATGAAAAACAAAAAAAAGGTCAATAATAAACCCACATACCAAGCCGCCCAAGTTTCTTGTCCCCCCTAGCATCCTAGTTGCCCCCATCTAGTGTGGCTTGTAGTTGCATGTGGGCTACAACATATGTAGTTACATGCAAGTAGGTGACCCATTTGGAAAACAAACACATGTATAGGAAAGATTAAAAAACACATAAAAATCATGGTAGACATGCAATTGCCCTCTTGCCAAACAAAAGACCATTGAATTGTTGTCATGTTGGAAGACATGCAATTGTAATTGGGGGACGACACTTGTAGTTGCATGACTATTGTGGGAGATGCAACTGACCCCTTCTCCTCGAGATCCCTTCGACAAACAAAAGCCTGATTGCAACCAACTTCGAAAGACATGCACTTGCATGACTACAGTTGGACATGCAGTTGCGGTCGGGTGCGATGCTTGCAGTTGCGGGGATGTTGTCGAGCTTGCAACTGGCCCACCCCTTCTACCGGCGCCCCTTTCGACAAAACAAAAAACTTTAGTTGCGGTCGGGCTAGAAGACATGCACTTGCGGTCGGGTGCGACACTTATAGTTGCATGCCTAGTGTCGGACATGCAACTGGCCCACCCCCTCTCTCGCCGCCCCTTCCGACAAAACAAAGATCCAGTTGCAACCATATTGGGGGACATGCAGTTGCGGTCGGGTGCGGCGCTTGCAGTTGCGGGGCTGTTGTCGGGCTTGCAACTGGCCCGTCCCCTTTGACGGAACAAAAAAGTCTAGTTACGGTCGGGTTACAAGACATGCAGTTGCGGGTGAGTGCGACACTTGCAGTTGCATTCCTAGTGTCAGGCATGCAATTGGCCCGCCCCCTCTCCCGCCGCCCCCTCCGACAAAACAAAGGTCCAATTACAACCATGTTGGGGACATGCAATTGCGGCAGGGTATGGCGCTTGCAGTTGCAGGGATGTTGTCGGGCTTGCAACTGGCACACCCCCTCCGACAGAACAAAAAACTCCAGTTGCGGTCGGGTTACAAAGACATGCAGTTGCGGTCGGGTGCGACACTAGCAGTTGCTTGGCTGTTCTCGGGCTTGCAACTGGCATGCCCCCGCCGACAGAACAAACAAGTCGAGTTGCGGTCGGGTTACAAGACATGTAGTTGCAGTCGGGTGCGACATTTGCAGTTGCATTCCTAATGTCAGACATGCAACTGGCCCGCCCCCTCCAACAAAATAAAAAAGTCCAATTGCAATTGTGGGGATGTTGTCGGGCTTGCAACTGGCCCGCCCCCTCTACCGGCGCCCCCTCCGACAGAACAAAAACTTCCAATTCCGGTCGGGCTAGAATACGTGGAGTTGCGGTCGGGTGCGACACTTGCAGTTGCATTCCTAGTGTCGAACATGCAACGGGCCCTACCGATCCCTACTCGAACCACAAACAACGTAAAAAAATAGAAACAAAGTCTAGTTGGCCGGTGACAAATATTTTTGGAAAGGAAAAAGATAAGTTACATGCCAACGACATACATACAATTGTGTGTGGCCGATGTGCATGAAACTGTGTGTGCTCGACGGGTGCGCCAGCGATAATATTTTTTGGAAAGAAAAAATGTTGCATACAAACACTGACAATACAATATTTAAAAATAATAATAATAGCAATTGAAAATAAAAAATAAGTAAATAACAAAAAAAATGGGAACAAAACCAAAGTGAACAACCCTATTAATCGCTCCTGTCCCAGGTAAGACGAGCACTAACAAAAAGTTCAGCCTAGAAGAAAGCCCAAAAAACAGACAAAGGGAAAAACACACCACACGGCCAGGCCACGGGGCATCTCTGTCCAACAGAAAGAATAAAAAAGAAGGCAAGAAAAGAAAAAAGAAACAAGGCGATGGGCGAGGGGCACAACTAACAGGCCGATTCAGCACAAGGAAACGGCGACCCTGAATCTTAAACGGCGACCCTGAATCTTAAACAGATCACGATGGGAGGTTAAATACATCGACTGAGACTTCATTAAAAATCAGTCGACTGATTTTTAGCCCAATGGATAGTTTATTGCCCCAAGTTGAGGATAACACCACACCTTCCAAGAGTTGCATCTTGGAGTATAAAGAGAACTCATTGTTGGAACGCATCTTCAGGAGCAGCTTCAACAGTCTGCACACGATCTGGTGCACGCTCCACAGCACACGATCGGCTACCTAGTCTTCTGGGTTGTTAGCTAGAGTTTAGCTGTAGTGGTTAGCGGACAACGGCATGCTTGGCTCCTGTATATGTACACTGTCAAAGGATGAATGCAGAACTGTCAATTCTTCCATTCTTCTCCTTCATGGTATCAGTTTTCTAAACGCTCCTCGGATCCTTTGCTTCCGCCTAGCTCGCTCCGATGGACATCTTCTCCGACTCCTCCTCCGGCGGCACCGGCACCAACCCGTTCGTCACCGAGCAGCCGCCCATCCCCCTCCTCACCCTCCAAACCCTCAACGCCCCGACCCAAATCCCGGTTCAGCTGCAGCTCTCTCCTCCCAACTTCACCCTCTGGTTCACCTTCTTCAATGCCCTCATCCAGTCCTTCGGCCTCGTCGATCACATCGACGGCACGGTCGACGCGCAGCAGCGGCGCTCCGACTACTACTGGTCCCAGGCGGACTGGTGCATTGTCAAGTGGATCTACGGGACCATCTCCGAGGACATCGTCGCCACGATCCGTGTGGACCGCCCCACGGCCTATGTGCTGTTCACGGCGATCCGCACCCTGTTCCTCTCCAACCGGCATCAGCAGGGCGTCCAGGCACTGCAAGAATTCCATGGCTTGTTTCAGGGCCACCTCTCCATCCAGGAGTACTGCACCAAATTGAAGACTCTCGCCGACACGCTGGCCGACTGCGGCCGCCCACAAGATGACGCCGCCATCGTCTCCAACATGATCAGAGGGCTGAGCCGCAAGTTCGACCACGCCGTCGCCACGCTCACCTACGACGACACCCGCCTCCCCACCTTCATCAAGGCCAGGTCGTATCTCCTGCAGGAGGAGAGCCGCCTCGCCCACCTCGCCCGGCATGACACCGCCACTGCCCTTTACGCCGCGCGCACGCCGGCGACTCCCGCTCCTCCGTCGCCGACGCCCTCCGCGCCCTCGTCGCACCAGGGCCTCACTGGCGGCCAGCGCGGGCGCAGACGGCGCAAGGGCGGCAACACCGGCGCCACCCACCCCGTTCAGCCGGATCCCGCCGTCGTCGCGCGCCCTCCGGCCCTGTCGGCGCCGCCGTTCAACCCCTGGACAGGCACCTTCCAGGCGTGGCCCATGCAGCCACGCGCCTCGGGCGCTGGTGTCCTTGGGCCCCGCCCTGCGGTTGGCCTGACGGCGTCATCCTTCGGTGCCCCGCCGCCTGCACCGTACGCCGCGTACGCCGCGCCAGCGCCCTACGGAGTGCCCGTGCCCTATGGCACGCCTGCACCGGTGCCCCTCCCTCAACTCCGGCAACCCGTGGGACGCCCCGGCACTCCAGCAGGCGCTCCTCGCCATGCAGCAGCAGCCCTACTCCGGCGGCGGTGACTGGTTTCTCGACACCGGCGCCTCCTCCCACATGGCTAATCACCCTGGTATTCTCACCCTCTCTCCTTCCCGCTCCCACCCCTCGCATATTCTCGTCGGCAACGGCGCCCCTCTCCCTGTCGCTCATGTCGTCTCTACATCTTTCCCTACCACCTCCACTCCTCTTCACCTCAATCACGTCTTAGTTTCCTCCTCCCTTATCAAGAACTTAATTTCTGTTCGTGCCCTAACCCGTGAAAACTTTGTTTCGGTTGAATTTGACCCTGCTGGATTCTCTATTAAGAATCTTCAAACCGGGACGGTGGTGCTCCGATGTAACAGCCCGGATGACGAGCTCTATCCTCTTCGCGCCGGCTCTTCCACACGCCCCATCGCCCTCCTCGCCGACACGTCTTCATCTGAGCTATGGCACCAGAGGCTCGGTCACCCCGGACGTGCTGCATTAGCTAGGGTTTTAGCTTCCTTTTCCTTCCAATGTAATAAAGTACGGGAACACTCTTGTCATGCCTGTCACTTAGGGAAACATGTACGCCTCCCCTTCCATGAATCTAGTTCAGTTGCACCTGATCCCTTCCACACCTTGCATTGTGACGTATGGACCTCCCCCATTGTGAGTCATTCGGGGTTTCAATATTTTCTCGTAGTCTTGGACGATTGTACTCACTATGCCTGGACCTTTCCACTACGCCGCAAATCCGACGTGTTTGAGATCTTGATCACGTTCCATGCATATGTCTCCACGCAATTCCGGCGACCCGTCCTTCACTTTCGCACCGATAATGGACGCGAGTTTGACAACCGTGCGTTTCGTTCTTTCCTCTCCTCCCATGGCATTCTTCTTCAGCTCTCATGCCCTTACACATCGCAGCAGAATGCCCGTGCGGAATGCATCATCCGCACCCTCTCCAACGGCATGCGCACGCTCCTTTTTCACTCTCATACGACACCTCAATTCTGGCCCGACGCACTATCCACCGCCACCTATCTCCTCAATCGCCGTCCCTGCCGTCCCCGTCGCCAGCAAACACCCTTCGAACTCCTCTTCGGTACACCTCCTTCATACGATCACCTTAGAGTATTTGGGTGTCTCTGTTATCCCAATAACTCCTCCACCGCAGCCCATAAACTTGCCCCACGATCAGTTGCGTGTATATTTCTTGGCTACCCACCTGACCACTCGGGATACAAGTGTTATGACCCCACCAGTGGCCGCGTAATCATCTCCCGTCATGTGGTTTTCCACGAGCAGATCTTTCCTTTTGCGCAGGTCATCAGATCCCCGATGGCGGCGCCCACGCCCACCCCACCTCTACTCGCCGGTGCCGCGGAGCCGCCACCCGCGGCCATGCCGGAGCCGTCACGCCCCCCACGCGGGCGTCGCGCCGCTCCCGCGGCTTCCTCGAGCACCACGCCGACCTCATCGTCCTCCCCTGCCCCGTCCCGCGCAGACGCTACCATGTCAGGGGTCTCCCTGGGCGCTGGATCCGCTGTCATGGCCGGCGTTTCGCCCGGTGCTGGATCCGCTGCCATGGCAGGCGGTTCGCCTAACGCTGGATCCGCTCCCATGGCCGGCGGTTCGCCCGGCGCCGGACCTGCTGCAACGGCCACCCCCGCACGGCGCTCGCCCGGCGACGACTTCACTGCACCAGCCTCGCCGTCCTCCTCTACGCCAGCCACCGGATCGCCTACCGACACCGACACCGTGCCGCCCTCTCCCGCGGCTCCTCCTCCTGCTGCTGGGCACCCCATGGTCACCCGTGGGTGCGCCGGCATCCATCGCTGCAACACCGCCTACGACAAGGACTACATCCTCACTGCCTCCACGACGTCGATTCCTCCGGCTCCGTCGGCTGTCCGTGAGGCTCTCCGTGATCCCTCATGGCGGGCAGCCATGCAAGCAGAGTTCGATGCTGTGTGTGCCAATGGGACATGGACCTTGGTTCCTCGGCCACCTGGCGCACGTATCATCACCGGCAAATGGCTCTTCCGTAACAAGTTCCATGCAGATGGCTCTTTGGATCGTCACAAGGCCCGGTGGGTTGTCCGGGGATTCAACCAGCGCCCCGGTATCGACTTCCACGACACCTTCTCACCCGTCGTCAAGCCGGCCTCCATCCGCATCGTCCTCCTGCTCGCAGCAGCTCGATCATGGCCGGTCCACCAACTCGACGTAAAAAATGCTTTCCTTCACGGCGAGCTGTCTGAGCATGTCTACTACCAACAACCACCCGGCTTCGTTGATGATGCTCGCCCACACGACGTGTGCCTGCTCTCCAAATCTCTCTACGGATTGAAGCAAGCACCACGCGCATGGTTCACCACGTTCGCTGCATGCCTCCAGGCCATTGGTTTCCATGCCACGCGGGCTGATGCATCATTGTTTGTTCTCCACAACGCCATGGGGACTGCCTATCTCCTGTTGTACGTGGATGACATCGTACTTGCTGCATCCTCCGATGAGCTGCTTCACCATATCATCAGCCGGCTGCACTCTTCGGTGGCCCTCAAAGATCTGGGACCACTCCACTTCTTCCTCGGGCTCCAAGTCCATCGCTCCTCGGCTGGCTTCTTCCTTCATCAGAAACAGTACGCCGAGGACTTGTTGCAGCGCGCCGGCATGACCAACTGTCAGTCCGCGCCCACTCCGGTCGACACCAAGGCCAAGTTATCTGCTTCCACCGGTGAGCCTGCCGAAGACGCATCCACTTACCGCAGCATCACCGGGGCCTTACAGTACCTCACCCTGACTCACCCTGATCTGGCCTATGCGGTGCAGCAGGTATGTTTGCACATGCACACACCGCGCAAGCCACATTGGGCCCTCGTCAAGCGCATATTGCGCTACGTCCGCGGCACCACTAGTCACGGGATCACTCTCTCTGCATCGCCATCGATGGAGCTTCTGGCGTATAGCGATGCCGATTGGGCCGGGTACCCGGACACGAGGCGGTCTACTTCCGGATATTGCGTCTTCTTTGGTGGCTCTCTCATTTCATGGTCGTTCAAACGACAATCAACAGTGTCCCGGTCTAGCGCAGAAGCAGAGTACCGCGCTGTGGCAAACGCAGCGGCTGAATGTTGCTGGGTGCGGCAACTTCTTCATGAGCTGCACTCCAGTATCGACAAGGCCACCATCATCTACTGTGACAATGTATCTGCTGCCTACCTCGCCCAGAACCCAGTCCACCAGCGCCGCACCAAGCACATTGAGCTTGATATTCACTTTGTTCGTGAGAAGGTCGCCCTTGGTCAGTTTCGCGTGCTTCACGTCCCTACCAGCCAACAGCTAGCACATGTGATGACGAAGGGTCTCCCGACAGCTACATTCACTGAATTCAAGTCCAATCTCTGCGTCTCAAACGGCGACGCTGTGATTGCCAGGGGGTGTTGGAACGCATCTTCAGGAGCAGCTTCAACAGTCTGCACACGATCTGGTGCACGCTTCACAGCACACGATCGGCTACCTAGTCTTCAGGGTTGTTAGGTAGAGTTTAGCTGTAGTGGTTAGTGGACAACGGCATGCTTGCCTCCTGTATATGTACACTGTCAAAGGATGAATGCAGAACTGTCAATTCTTCCATTCTTCTCCTTCACTGATAATGTTCTCATATCATGGGCAGAGAGCTTGTCACACAATGGTGTTTCCTCATCTTCTTCTCCAGGAGTATCAAATAATCTGACAGTTGAAAGCAGTAAGGTGCCTCTACATCAGTGGAGATTGCTTCACCATCTACCTGCCCTCAGTGGTTTGCACATCGAATGTTGCAGTCATTTGACAAGCTCGCCAGAGATCAATTGGGCCCTCCAGTCCCTCAAGTCATTGACACTGGAGATGTCAGCAAAATCAAAACTGTTAAAATGGGTAGGCGAGTTGACATATCTTCAGCAACTGGTGATAACACGATACCTGAAGCTAGACGAATTGCCCGATAACATGAGGCAACTCAAACAGCTACAATCATTAATGCTGCATACCTGTCAAAGCTTGAGACAGCTGCCGCAGTGGTTACGAGAACTTACCTCTCTCAAAAAACATGTAATTTCGAACTGCTCTGCTATCACAACTTTGCCAACTAGCATAGAGCAGCTCACAAATCTCCAAGAATTAAAAATTCCCGTATGCCTTAACTTAAAGCCGTGGTTAGAACCAGAAGAGAACAAGACGAAGCTTGCTCACATAGTACAAAAGGTATGTGCCCTGCCATATATATATATATATATGTTATATAGGTATTCCTATTAATTTTGCACTTTCAACATATTCTGCCGTTGATAGTACCACATCTTTTTTGTCTCTTCACTTTGTTGATGAGTTTTTATTTTAGCACGTCTAGACTTTTCATGTCCTTTGCCTTGTAATTCTTCTATTTTGCCCAAATGATAATATTAACTTTTCCTTTATTTTATATTTTGGCAGCCTGTCTGTTGTTCTGCCTCGAGCAGGGCAGCCATTCCCACTAGCCCACGAAGATAAACATTGATGCTGGTCAAAGATTTAGGCCGCTTGATCGAGTCGGTTGAGCCCATGTCCATCTGAACCAAAACTCTACGATGGCATGATGGGGTTAGGACTAGTTTACTTTGCAGCCAAGCAAACAGTTTATTATCTACGATGTCTTGATGCAGCCAAGCTGAAAGTGCGGAGATTCCTTTCGATATTTCAAAAAAAAAAAAAAAAAAAAGCACCGTGTATCGGTCTTGCTGTAAAGCAAAGGTTCCTGGACATGGTGCGGTGTGTCTCATTTGGGTAGCAGTGGAAAGGGGCTAGTATAATGAAGGGTGGTCAGGCCGGCACTAATATATTGCACAGCTAATACTTCCTTTATCAGTACTTTGTGTCGACATGTTGTCATCCATGAGCGGAGCACTATGTAGTAGTTGCGCAGACTTGGACTAGAGTACTACTAACTTTGAATTCCTTACATGCTTTCACTCATGATCTCAGCACCCATATTTGTAACTAGAGGATGCGAATGACCTAGTGGAAGTGGACTTGCTAACTGAGGATCCAAAGGGAAAGATGCTGAAGAAATTACTAGCTAAAACACAAATATTCAAAAGCACCATATAGTAAGATACTTAGAAAGGTGCTGAACTTCTTTGGGCCAAGGCCAAGGATGCTAATCTGATGATGATGTGTGGAGCAGCGATGCAC
This sequence comes from Aegilops umbellulata, assembly GCA_032464435.1. NCBI lineage: Eukaryota > Viridiplantae > Streptophyta > Magnoliopsida > Poales > Poaceae > Aegilops > Aegilops umbellulata. Next base: position 558,941,250 of record CP136060.1, read on the forward strand.
ATTTTGAGTTATTTGCCGTTTGATGTTGTCTTGCAATGCTGTTGCTTGCTGCTACTTGTGTTTGGCTGTTCTAGTACAGTTTAGGGTCTCAGTTTCCGATCTACGTGCTGTAATTCAGACTCGGTATTTGCTAATGTGTAGTAGGTAATGGCCATGGGATAGCCTGATTAAAAAATGCATAGATCTAGATCATATTATAATACAAGTGGCAGAGCTGCACACCACTGATGCATTGAGATCCACGAAGCAAAGAATAATACTAAACGCTTCACGTTGGTACCGCGCAATTGCCAACTCCGATGTATTCCATGTTTCTTTTTGGTAAATATATTCCAAGTTGCAAACCTATTTTCACCTATATGGTGTGGAGTCACGCTCTCACCCTCACACTTGACCACATCCAGTACATAGCTCGTCACCTTCGCCGCTTCCGCGTCCACGACGGCGATCGATGCGGGTCAGTCTCTTCCTCTCCCCCCCTCAGTTTCTCTCCGGCGTCCACTTTCTCACTGACTGACTCCTCTGCAATAGGCTCTGAGAACATCAGCATTGGTTGGATCTGTCGGGGCCAGCAATGGCGGCAGCCGTCGTCGGGGGCATGGTCGCCTCGGGCGTCATCAAGGTGGTGATCAAGCAGCTCGGCTCCGCCATCGTGGGCAAGGTCAAGCTGCACAAGAACCTGACAAAAGACCTGGAGAAGATGAAGATGACGCTGGAGTCGGTGGAGGCCGCGCTCAGCGACGCCGAGAGGCGGTCCATCACGGACAACTCGGCGCTCCTGTGGGTGAACCGGCTCAAGGCCGCCATGTACGACATCTCTGACATGCTCGATGACTTCGAATCTGACACCCAATCCCAGGTAGGTTCATTTGGTTGCCATCAATCTGGATCTGAATGTTGTTGCTTTTTTTCTAAGATATGAACTGATGGATCTGAATATATCTAGATCTGGATTTCTTTTTCTAGTCAAGTAAAGTATGTAAATAAATTCATCTTCCTAAAAACCAGAATTCATATAGTGAATTAAATTATTTAAATGTATCTGAATTTATTTAGATATCCTGTTCTGCTATACTTGTTAGAAAGTGATGGCAGACAGTGCAATGTGTGCTTCTCTTGATTTAGATTGCAACAGCATCTTATAAAATTATCACGGCGTGTATGTCCTATTCATGTCTTGAATGGTACTGACGGATCAAGTCATTCCTCTTGCAGTTCGGAGCTATGAGGAAGAAGATCAGTATGCCAAACAAGATGAAAAAGATGCAAAAGCGTCTAAAAAAGATAACAGAAGACCATCAGAACTATCGTCTTCTGCCAGAAACGTGCAGCAATGAGCCGCAACTTCCTGATATTCGGGAAAATGCAGGGACTATAGCGGAAGCAGAAATCATCGGGAGGACCAAGGAAAAACTGGAAATCTTGGCTCGATTATCTGGGAGCACGGCTGAAAGGACCACCTTTGTTCCCATATGGGGCTTTGGAGGCATTGGAAAGTCCACCTTGGCAAGATTGGTTTACAATCATCCTGAGTTTGATAAACACTCTCGGGTATGGGTCTATGTTTCCCAGATATTTGACTTGAAAAAAATTGGCAACACTATAATATCACAACTATCAAGACAACAGAGCCAGCAGATACTTGATCTGCACAGTATTAACATTCGCCTTCAAGAGCTCCTTGCTGAGAAGAAGAATGCTCTCATCATTTTGGATGACCTGTGGGAGAAGCGTCCTTCTCAACTAGAAGAATTAAAGGCTATGCTGAAGCAGGGTAACGGGTGCAAGGTGATGGTTGTAGTTACCACGCGTGATGAAGGGATTGCAAATGAAATCGGTACTGTTCAGCCATACAACTTACCACAATTGTCAGATGAGATATGCTGGGAAATAATGAAGCAAAAAAGTAAATTTGATACAAGGCATGACAAAGAACGGTTGGAGCCCATTGGAAGGGATATTGCAGAGAAGTGCAAAGGTGTAGCTTTAGCTGCTCAATCACTTGGACACATTTTGAAGTCCAAGTCGTATGGAGAATGGTATTCGGTCAGAACCAATCATATCTGGAATCTATTGACTTCTACAAATGCATCATCTAGTCATGAAGTGCTTGGATCCTTGCTGTTAAGCTACAACTTGATGCCTCCATACTTAAAGTTATGCTTTGCTTATTGTGCAATCTTTCCAAAGGGCCACAAAATGATTAAAGATGAGCTAATTCCTCAATGGGTTGCTCTTGGATTCATGGAGCCATCTAGTATATTCTCTAATTGGCAACTCGGTGAGAGTTACATTATGCAGCTTCTAGAGATGTCATTTCTTTCAAAGGTGAACCGATTAATCCATACCTTCACATTTAATTGTGATATTATTTTATTTTATTAATGTATTGCATGATTCGGATATGATGCGGATTTCTTCATTGAGAAATAAGTTAGCACACACATGTCGAGTGGAAAGATGGAGGGTTAGATGTCCACGTGCACCAACTGTGGAATAAGCAGTGGTAATGATGGGCAATGGGCATGGAATTCACAACCGGCCGTCACCTTCGTGTGACGCAGTGTGAGCAGAGTCAAGGAAGACAAGACTCAGACTTTCACCGTGTTGATGGTCGCTTCCGGGACCTCTCGTCCTCACTGCCAACTGGCCATTAGAGAGAAATCTGATAGGCTGGGTACGTGCCACTGGCAGCAGTGAGATCGTATTGGTGGCAACATGGGTGTTGCTCATGCTGGCGGTGCCCATCTCGAGAAGCAGCAATGATCGGCATAGCCCTGCCGCATCCTTCTAGGTGCTCCTCTTGGGCACGGCGTTTATTGCCGTCCTGCTGCTGGTACAAGTAGGAGAGGTGCTTGTGTCCTATGGCATGGCCATGTTGTTTGTTCGGGACTTAAAGAAGCAAGATGGTTTTGCCCATGAACCCCAAAGATATCAGGAAGTTTTTCTTTTTTGCAAAAGAAAACTACTCGAAAGGACCATCATTATCTAGTCCTGAGTTAGCACGTCACACAGGCTATGGTTATGCCCATGAACCGTTATGTAAACAATTCCAAGTTAATTGACTTCTTTAAAACATGCTGTGGATTTAGTGACTAAATTGCACATCTCAGGTAAATTGTGTGACTAATAGTGTGTTTATCTCATTGAGAAAAGGAGGAGGTAATTTCCTTTTCTGTTATGATCAATTGGATTGCCTTTTGTTGATTTGGAGTTTCCAGTTCTCAAATTTTATAAGAGTAGTAGCACAAGAGGGTTGAAATGTTTTTGTAGTCAAGGGAGGGTCTCCTTTTATTTGTGTGACCATGTGATTGTGTTAATATTTTTTGTGTTATTTTAAAATTGTTCAAGTTGCCCTTTTAGTACAATTTTATTCTAAAATTTGGCGGGGTGATTTTTCCTCTGTTAGTCAGGCCAAGGTTAGGGGTTATTTTGTTTATTTGTTTGTGTGGGAGCGTGTCATTTTTTTTGGATGAGAAATCTGGTGGGCCCATAGGAGTTGTATTAGAGCAGGTTACCCATGATATTAAATATTAATGATCTAATGGTCTAATTAATTTTGGTGATGTGTATCAATATAGTGGTTCCTATCGTGCCTCAAAGTGGAGTATGTTAGTATGAATGTAAATAATTTTGATGGTTTGTGGTAGAATGCTCTCAAAATTAACATATTATTGATACAGTTGAATTTGTACAAGATACATGTAATAATTTGGAGTTCAAGTCTTATTTTACTTCTCATTTGCATCTAGTTTTATAATATGAACGATATTAAATGACACTTGCATTAAATGGAATAAAATTTTGTTGATGAGTAAGTCATTACAAAGTAAGCATTAGGTTAGATGGAAAAAAGCAGTAGTCTTTCTAAAAATGACTAAACTCTGAATTGCAAACCGAGATTAACATCCAGTTAATTATCCTCTAATTATTCGTTCCAACTGCCAATTTTAAGTGCATGTCTCACACCATTGTATATTATCGTGCAGGCTGACTGCAAATGGTACGACTCAATTGGGATTGGCACACTGTTCACAATGCATGACTTGGTGCATGACCTCGCAAGGTCAGTAATGGCTGACGAATTTAACTTGGCGGGCCCCAACTGCCGCTATGCATGGAACATAGATTGCACGAAGCCACTAAAGTCATCCACGACTTCACCTGAAAAGTTAAGGGCACTGAATATTATGCGCGCTGGAACCTCATTGTCTAAGTTCCGTCGTGATGCAATTGCACCAGCAAAGTACGTCCGTGTCTTGGATGCATCAGCATCAGTCAATTCGAATAGGTTGTTCGCTTCTATTGGTCAATTGAAGCAGTTGAGGTATCTTAGTGCTCCATATATCCATGGTCGACTGGATCTCACGTGTATCGGTATGCTTCGAAAATTGAATTATCTCGACCTTCGTAATTGTCAAGAATTGTCAGCATTGCCAGAGTCAATTGGTGAAATGGAAGGTCTGATGTATCTTAACTTATCAGATTGTCAGAATCTAAAAGAACTCCCGCATTCGTTTGCGAATCTCAAAGAGTTGGTACATCTGAACTTATCATACAGCGATAACGTCTTGGGAATACCCCAAGCTTTGGCTGACCTTACCAAACTCCAACATTTGGGATTATCATACTGTCAAAATCTCAGAGGGCTTCCAGAAGTCATCCGCAGTCTCACCGAACTCCGCTATCTGTGGCTATGTGGATCCATGCAACATATATTTGACAGCTCATCAGATTATCAAACCGAGAGATTCATTGACAGTATCTGTAGCCTTCCCAATATGGAGCACCTGGACCTATCTTGTAACGGCCATCCTCTTATTAGTATACCAGAAAGTGCTAGATGCCTCCGGAAGCTGGTCCTTGAAGAGTGCAGCCAAGTTGCTAGGCTTCCAGACTGTGTGGCTAAAATGGACTGTCAAAGCCTTTTTGGCTTGTTGCCAATATTTTATATAACTGCCGATGATAGTAAGTGTTACACCAACCTTGGCTTGCTTGAGCATGTAAATCCTGACGAGCTGCACATCGAGCACCTTGAAAATGTGAAGTCCCGAGAAGAGGCACGGAGTGTAAAACTGAATGAAAAACAGAAGATTGAAGAATTGACATTAGAGTGGACGCCAAAAGGGAAGAGATCTGTGGATGACATGGAGTTGCTGATGGAGCTAATGCCACCAACCGCTTTGCAGAAGTTTGGGATATGTGGTTATATTAGTGCTAGCTTTCCAGACTGGCTTATGAGAATTGGCAATTATCTCCCTAATATTGTCCACATGGTCATGTTTAGTTTGCCCAACTGTAACTGTCTTCCACCCCTCTCCCAACTACCAAACCTCCGAGTGCTTACTCTGGGATACATGGAAAGCCTGGAAGAATGGAACACAGCATGCTCCAGTGGTGAGGATGAGCTCATGTTCCGTAAGCTTGAGAACGTGAATATACATTATTGCCCCAAGTTGAGGATAAAACCACACCTTCCTAGAGCTGTATCTTGGAGTATAAAGGGAAGTGATAATCTGCTCATATCATGGGCGGAGAGCGTGTCAGATAATGTTGTTTCCTCATCTTCTTCTGCAGTAGTATCTACTAATCTAGATGTTGAATTCAACAAGGTGCCTCTGCATCAGTGGAGATTGCTTCACCATCTACCTGCCGTCAGTGATTTGCACATCCGACGTTGCTGGGATTTGACAAGCTCACCAGAGATCACCTGGACCCTCCAGTCCCTCGAATCACTAACACTGCAGAAGTCGGCCCAATCAAAACTGGCAGAATGGGTGGGCGAGTTGACATCTCTTCAGAAACTGGAGATAAACGAATACGAGAAGCTAGAGGAATTGCCCGATAACATGCAACAACTCAAACAGCTACAATCATTAACATTAGAGCGTTGTTGTAGCTTGAGACAGCTGCCGCTGTGGTTAGGAGAACTTACCTCTCTCAAGAAACTTCAAATTTTGCGTTGTTCTGCTATCACGACTTTGCCAGACAGCATACAACAGCTCACAAATCTCCAAGAATTAGAAATTCGCTACTGCGCTAACTTAGAGCAGTGGTGTGAAGCAGAGGAGAACAAGACGAAGCTTGCTCACATAGAACAAAAGGTATGTGCCCTGCCATATACTGTATATTTGTTATGTATATTAACTTTGCACTTGTAAAGAATCTATTCCATCATCGGCACTACCACATCTTTTTTTTCCACTGTTCACTTCATTGATGATATTTTTCTAAGAAAAGGAACGTCTGGATGCTCCATGCCCTTTGCCTCGCGATTCTTCCTCTTTGCCCAATGATAATATTGACTCTATATTTTATATTTGACAGATGATCAATTTGCCCCCAAAGAGGGCTGCCAGCCGCCGATGTTCCCCACTACGGTGGCCCTTGCTGCGAACGAAAATAAGAAAGTGATGCTGGAGAAAAGAAAGCAGAGGCGCGAATCAGGATTTAGGCTGCTCGATAAGTCGGTTGACCCCACGTCCATCTGAATGAAAACTCCGTAGTAATTACTACCACGCGGTTCCAACCTACTCCTGCTATGTAAATCTACGTGCCCTAACGTATTCCAAGCAGACATAAGAAATCAAAGTGTGGGGATAATTGCATGTTACCTTCGTCAGTAGATATTTTTCGTGGATATTGTGCTACTTTGTTAGCTGCTTCCCTTAACAAAGAAAATATGGTTCAATCTCCCAGAAAGAGTGCTTCTCCCTTGGTTATTTGTTCTGTAGTCGTAGAGAGCCAGCTGTTTGGTTTCCTTGACCATGCTTGTTGGTAATTGTCAGAACCCCTTACACTGACAATCTCATCTTCAGTGCAATGTATTCTTTCTGGTTTTATTGGATATGAGAAATTGCGGAAACATAGCTGCAAAATAGGGTCAGTCCTCAGATTAGTGTTTGTGATACCCTGCTTTCAGTCCGCGTAACCCTAAGTTGTTATCCTCGTCCACCTTACCGCAACCAAATCGGCATGAGGCTCCAGTGGGACGTCTAAACTGGGTTACATCTAAAACGTTGCGCTGAACCTCGTGGAAGCACTCCATCGGGTGGGCGAAGACCGGCGCATCTTATTCGGTTGCATATTTTGTGGTAGATTGATAAGGATGTTTTTTTCTCTGCTCTGCTCTTTGGGGTGTTATTTGGACCTTACAGAACCATCTTTGCTCTTAGGGACGTCCGTCTCCTTGGTGAAATCTGAAATCTGAAGTGCGTCTTGGGGAGGTTGAGTCTGTACCTTACCTGCATCAAAGGAGGATCATTATCTTCCTGCGCCGACCACACTCGGTCTGTGTTGTTGCTGTTGATGAGATGCCTGCTGCTCCTGGGGCCATCCAAGAGAGCTGCTGAGTATCACCTGGGGTTTGCTCAACCGGTGGGTGGATGCGTCGGACGAGCAACGGTGGCAGTAACTGGTTCCTTTCTCGCAAAAAAGGAAAAAAAATAACACTGACTAGTTCCTGCGCCAAGACTGGTTCATCATTTTATAATTGCGCAAATGATGTGTGCGTTCTTCATTGATGTTTTCTCCCTTCGCCCTATGTTTGAACCCTCAACTGGTCAGCTACTCTCTACCGTAGCATCACCGGTGCTCTCCAATACATGACTCTCACTCGTCCAGAAATCATATACGCTGTTCAACAAGCCTGTTTGTATATGCATGACCCTCGCCTTCCTCACTTTAATCATGCCAAACGTATCTTGCGTTATCTTAAGGATACTCTCGATTATGGTCTTTCCATTTCACCCTCAGCACCAACATCCCTTATCGCGTACTCTGATGCAAACTGGGCTGGATGCCCAGACACTCGTAGATCTACTTCTGGCTATTGTGTATACTTGGGTGATAACTTGATTTCATGGTCGTCAAAGAGACAGCTCACTGTTTCCAGGTCATCTGCTGAAGCCGAGTACCGCTCTGTTGCACATGTTGTCACTGAAACAGTGTGGCTTCGTCAACTTCTCCAAGAGCTGCATCGGCCTCTTCACCAAGCTACGGCCGTCTACTGTGATAATATCTCTGTTGTTTACATATCATGTAATCCTGTCCAGCATCGTCGCACAAAGCACATAGAGATAGATATTCACTTTGTTAAAGAAAAGGTAGCTTTAGGTGATGTCCGAGTTCTCTATGTTCCCACCAGTGCACAGTTTGCTGACATATTCACCAAGGGACTACCAACAGCAGCCTTTGTCGACATCCGTGCCAGTCTCAACGTCGTCTAGCCCGCTGTTGACACTGCGCGCGGGGGGGGGGGGGGGGGGGGGGGTGGTTAGACAGGAGACTAGGTCCACCATGTCTCCCCACGATCTGCGCATGTCTAGGCGCACATATTCTGTTCTGTCGGGCATGGCCCTCCTATATGTAACCTGGCATGTACTCTGTATGAGTTAAGGCAAGATCTCAATCAGTTTTCAATGTCAATGTACCCTCAAATGGTCAGCTACTCGGGGTCGGACCGAACGCTGGGCAAATGGCATTTAAGAGCATCTCCAGCCATTGGCCCCCCCAGGACGCATAAAAATCGCCCCCTGGGGGCGAGCCGACGATACAATCCGCGCTGGGGGCGGTTTTACGCCCAGTCGTCGCCCCAGCTAGCCCCCAGGCGCCGAAATTGACCCACTTTGCAGCCCCATTTCGGCGAATAAAGGGTCCATATGGGCGAGAATAGGCCCATATTCAGCGTGGTTTCGCCGTGTCTCGTCGTTCAATTATCAGCACAATTATTTCTTATCACATATTTCATCACAGAAAAATCAAATACTTCAACAAAATAGTACAACAACAAATAGTTCAATACAAATTATATAGTTCAACAAATAAAAACTCGTATTTCATCACACGGCGTCCCCCTTGAGCCTCCATAGGTGCTCAATCAGATCTTTCTGCAGTTGATGATGCACCTGTGGGTCTCGGATCTCCTGACGCATACTGAGATAGGCAGTCCAAGTTGCCGGTAGCTGGTGATCAACTTCGGCTAGAGGACCCTGCATGTAGTATGGTTCAGTGTCAAACACTGGGTCTTCTTGCTCGCTCTCGATGATCATGTTGTGCAAGATGACACAGCAAGTCATAATCTCCCACATTTGATCTTTGGGCCAGGTCTGAGCAGGGTACCGAACAACAGGAAATCGAGATTGGAGCACACCAAATGCCCGCTCGACATCCTTCCTGCAAGCCTCCTGAAGCTTCGCAAACCAGGCGTTCTTGCCTCCTGCCACAGGGTTTGAGATCGTCTTCACAAATGTCGACCATCTCGGATAGATGCCGTCAGCTAGATAGTACCCCTTGTTGTGGTGTCGCCCATTGATCTCGAAGTTCACCGGAGGAGAATGACATTCAACAAGCTTGGCAAAGACAAGAGAGCACTGCAGTACGTTGATGTCATTGTGAGTTCCTGGCATACCAAAGAAGGAGTGCCAAATCCAGAGGTCCTGTGTGGCCACTGATGAAGCTATGTACCTAGGGTAGGGGCACGGACCTGTCCTAAGAGCCCTACCCAAGGACATCCTTAGAAGAAGTCACCTTTCAATCGACTTGAAGGTACCCACTCGACGGGTTCAAGACACTCGACCAAGAAGCTATCACTCGACCACGAAGCCAACCACTCGACTGCCAGGAGATCTAAAGTCACTCCACAGGCAAACGGTCGGTCATTAAGTAGCCTTTATGGTCATCATAGCACTTTATTAGAGGCGTTACTAGTAACGCCCAACCTTAATGTACCTTAAACCCTGCATTACTGAGGGCAGGAGAGGGCTGGCGAACTCTATATAAGCCACCCCCTCCTCAGTATCAAGGGTTCGCACCCCTGTCATTCTCACACATATAATCCAGTCGACCGCCTCCGGGCACCGAGAAGTAGGGCTTTTACTTCCTCTGAGAAGGGCCTGAACTCGGACATCTTTGTGTGCTTACAACTCCAACATAGCTAAGATCTAGCCTCTCCATACTTACCCCCCTACATCACTGTCAGACTTAGAACCACGATAGTTGGCGCCCACCGTGGGGCAGGAATCTTAGCGCTTGAATGTAGGAGTTGCGATTTTTTCCGGTCTCCTTGATCATGGTTTCGTGCGGAGTTTTGGTGGAGGGCCGCGAGATCCGTCTCGGCGCGCTCACGTTCATCGCCGACGACTCCGCCTGGCTTCAGGAGGCTCTACTCGACATCGACGCGCTCCCCGTCCGCGGGGCGACGCACTTTCGCGCGTGTGTTCGTGGCGTCCTCCTACGGCAGCCGTCGACCTAGTATCGGTCGGCTCCCATGTCATCTCCCCACCCCATCTCTCGCCAGCGCAAGCGCTCTGGTCGATCGAGACTTCAGAGGTGGGTGAGGCATGCGGTGGCCCGCCAGTCGGCTACCCTACAAGTCACGGCAATCGAGCCCGACGAATCTCTCTACGGCCTGTTCGATCTGTCGACTGGCTCCGCAGAGACCGCATCCGAGTGCGACAGCAGTGACCCTGCGGCGGAGATTCTGGCGATTCATGGGACACGCAGCCCTCCAGGTTTTGCTCGTACCGACGGAGGTGCAGGCGGGGGCGACCCGTCGCATCCCCACGAAGAGTATCTCCCCGAGCCACTCACGTCGGTGCAGCGAGAGGAGCTTCGCCGCCGGAACATGGATGCACTTCACACTCCTATCGTTGGAGAAGCCCCCGAGGCCCGGGCCTTGGAGGACGCGCGCTTGGCTAACCTGGCCGAGCGCACTCGACTGGAGAATCTCCAGCGAGCTCTCGACGAGAAGGCGCATCAGCGGGCTCCTGAGTCCAGTCGACGTCAGCTCTTCCCACCTACGCTGGTATATCGAACTCCAGTTCAGAATTTGGCAGCCGCGGCTAGAATAGTAGAATCAATTCAGCCCTCCCAGTCAGAGGCTGGCAGGGGCTTGTTGCAGATTAGAGCCTTGCTCCGAGCAGCAGGAAACCAGAATTCCGCTGTTTCTCAGTCGCGGAATAGGATCCACAGTCAGTCTGTTGCAGCGGATACAGTGCATTCGGCTCACAGTCCAAGATCGCCCCCGAGGCGTGAAGGACGTGGAGACCGACCCGATCAGTACAGAAGAAACAAGCAGTATGATCACCGATTCGATCGCGATGATCGGCGTCGAGTGCCAACCCCTCCCCCGAGGAGTGGGTCATACGCGCCTCGACAGCAGGATGACATACGCCCTCATAGTGTTGGGCGGAGGATTCCGGTCGACCCTAGGGAACCAGGCTTTGACGCGAGATCCATCCTCGTTCAAGGTTTGGTCGACAGGAATAGGGCTCACCGAGAAGGACATGACAAAGACGCGCCTACCAGCAGCAGAGTACATGTTTCGGGGCCATAGTGTTTCAGTCGAGCCATCAGGGCTGCAGTGATTCCTCCCAACTTCATGTTGGCGACTGGAGTCAGCAAGTTCACCGGTGAGTCTAAGCCTGACACTTGGCTCGAAGATTACCGAGTGGCTGTCCAGATTGGCGGCAGCAATGATGAGGTGGCTATGTGAAAGCACAAGTGCTTCTCAGGTGGTTTTGGTAATTAATGTCAACATATCTCTTGTTGGACTAATGTTTCTATCTAGCATGTTTCAGATAAGTTCAACAATGGAGTGGCATGGACTAAAGGTTGTGGGAACTCCTTCATATGATAAGGACAAAGGATTGGCTAAAGCTTCAAGCTCAAGACTCTTCATTTTACACTTTTAGTGATCCAGGATCACATTGAGTCTATACGAAAAGCCAATACTATTAAGAAGCCAATACTATTAAGAAGGGATGAGGTGTTGCTTAATGAGCTCTTTGCCTTATGTGCTTAATGATATGCTCCAAAGTCCTCAACTACTTTCCCACCTCCACATATGACCTAAACCCTAAGCCGAACTCGGTCCTACCGATTCTTTCTATCCGGCGCCACCGAGTTTCATATGTCATAAGCCACTGCCAAACCCTAGCAAATCGGTTTCACCGATAGGGATCTCGGCCTCACCGAGATGGGATTGCAATCTCACTGTGTATGTCCATTGTCAAAATCGGTCTCATCGAGTTTAGGCAATCGGTACTACCGAGATTACAATGCAAACTCTCTGGATAACTCATTACCAAAATCGGTCCAACCGAGTTTAGTAATCGGTCCCACCGAGTTTGCCTGACCAACTCTCTGGTTAGCTAATTACCAAATCGATCTCACTGAGTTTGTGTAATCGGTCTCATCGAGATTACATTATGCCCAAACCCTAACCATATCGGTCCCACCGAGTTGCATGTCAGTCCCACCGAAAATCTCTAACGGTCACTAGGTTTACCGTTTCGGTCCAACCGAGTTTGTTGATTCGGTCCCACCGAGATTGGTAGATTGTGTGTAACGGTTGGATTTTAAGTGGAGGCTATATATACCCCTCCACCTCCTCTTCATTCATGGAGAGAGCCATCAGAACACACCTACACTTCCAACTCATATGTTCTGAGAGAGAACCACCTACTCATGTGTTGAGACCAAGATATTCCATTCCTACCATATGAATCTTGATCTCTAGCCTTTCCCAAGTTGCTTTCCACTCAAATCTTCTTTCTACCAAATCCAAATCTTGTGAGAGAGAGTTGAGTGTTGGGGAGACTATCATTTGAGGCACAAGAGCAAGGAGTTCATCATCAACACACCATTTGTTACTTCTTGGAGAGTGGTGTCTCCTAGATTGGCTAGGTGTCACTTGGGAGCCTCCGACAAGATTGTGGAGTTGAACCAAGGAGTTTGTAAGGGCAAGGAGATCGCCTACTTCGTGAAGATCTACCGCTAGTGAGGCAAGTCCTTCGTGGGCGATGGCCATGGTGGGATAGACAAGGTTGCTTCTTCGTGGACCCTTCGTGGGTGGAGCCCTCCGTGGACTCGCGCAACTGTTACCCTTCGTGGGTTGAAGTCTCCACTAACGTGGATGTAGGATAGCACCACCTATCCGAACCACGGGAAAAACATCCGTGTCTCCAATAGCGTTTGAATTCTCCAAACCCTTCCCATTACATTCTTGCAAGTTGCATGCTTTACTTTCCGCTGCCTATATTCTCTTTGCATGCTTGCTTGACATGTATTGTGTGTGCTGAAATTGTGCCTAAAACTTCACACAAACCAAAAGGGCTTAAAAACTGCAACTTTAGTACTAAGTGTCTAATCACCCCCCTCTAGACACACCCACTTCTAGATCCTACAAGTGGTATCAGAGCATTGGTCTCCATTGCCTTGGTTTAATCACCATTGGAGGAAGATGGATGTGTCTACTTTAGGGAGTCTTAGACATAGAGTGCCTATTCTTGATGGAGAGTATTTTCATGAATGGAAAAATGAGATGCTTGTGATTTTCACTCAATATCGTTTGAACAAGTATATTGCTAGTCCTTGTGCTCCTCATATTGATCCTATGCATCCCACTCAAGATGAAGATGTTGACATGATTCGCAATCTTAGAACCGTTGAGCTCATCATTAGAGATGGATCACTTTGCATCACACAGTTGAGAATGTACCAGATCACCAAGCAGTTTGTGCCTTTAAAGAAGGCGTGAAGAACAGAGAGCTGAATCTGAAGTTCGGTCGGGCCGGAGAAATGTCTCTGAATCGGATGATGGAAATTGCCACCAAATACGCTAATGGTGAAGATGAAGATCGACTCCAGAGTGGCAAGCAGAAAGCAGTCGCCCAGGAAACCGGAGGCAATTCCAGTCGGAAACAGAAGCGGAAGGCCGAGCCAGCCGCTCCTGGGGAGGCCCTGGCCGTAACCCAGGGAAAATTCAAGGGAAAACCAAAGGGGCCCTGGAACCCCAAGAAAGTTAAAGATCAAGATGGAAATGATGTTTTGGATCTGCCATGTCACATTCACACCAAGAAAGATGAGGAGGGTAAACTCATTTACCCAAAACATACCACTCGACAGTGTCGGCTCCTGATTCAGCAGTTCCAGGGCAAACAGTCCAAAGACAAGGAAAAAGAGTCGGACAAAGTTGAGGACAAGGAAGATAGTGACGACGGGTACCCCCAAGTCAATTCCACCTTGATGATTTTTGCTGATGTCGAAAGCAAAAGTCGACTGAAAGTCATTAACCGTGAAGTGAATATGGTTGCCCCGGCAACGCCCAGTTACCTGAAGTGGTCTCAGACTGCCATCACATTCGACCAGTCTGATCATCCTACGCACATTGCCACCCCTGGGAGGCAAGCTCTGGTGGTCGATCCAGTGGTCGAAGGCACTCGACTGACCAAAGTCCTGATGGATGGTGGCAGCGGCCTGAATATATTGTATGCAGAAACGTTGAAAGGGATGGGCATTCCGATGTCCAGGCTCAGTGCCAGCAACATGAGTTTCCATGGAGTCATTCCTGGAAAGAAAGCCGAGTCACACGGCCAGATTGCTCTCGATGTGGTTTTCGGTGATTCAAAGAATTACCGCAAGGAAAAGTTGACATTTGAGGTGGTGGACTTCCAAAGCGCTAATCATGCTATTCTGGGCAGGCCAGCCTACGCACGCTTCATGGCTCGACCGTGCTATGTGTATCTCAAGTTGAAGATGCTTGGCCCCAGAGGTGTGATCACCGTTACAGGCAATCGGAAGAAAGCGGAAGAGTGTTTTCAGAAAGGCTCAAAGATTGCTGATGCTCAGATGTCAGTAGTTGAGTTGCAAGAGTACCATAAGACTGCTGATCCAAGTGAACTGCTGCGAGCCAAGAAGCCTGCTTCTGAATCAGCTTTTCCGTCGTCCGGTGAAACTAAGCCAGTCCACATTCACCCGACCGACCCCAATGCCGCTCCGACTCACATCTCAACGACGCTCGACTCCAAATAGGAAGAAGCGCTCATCCAGTTCCTCCGTGAGAACTGGGACATCTTCGCATGGAAGCCTTCCAACATGCCTGGAGTTCCCAGGGGACTGGCTGAGCACCGTCTACGAGTCGACCCAAAGTTTAAGCCCATGAAAGAACATCTTCGACGGTCCACCGTCCAGAAGAGGAAAGCTATTGGCGAAGAGGTGGCTCGGCTCTTAGCAGCGGAGTTCATCAGAGAGATCTACCACTCCGAGTGGCTCGCCAATGTTGTCATGGTCCCCAAGAAACACAAGTCACTTCGCATGTGCATCGACTTCAAACATATCAATCGGGCCTGCTCGAAAGATCATTTCCCTCTCCCCCGCATCGACCAGATAGTCGACTCAACTGCGGGGTGTGAGCGTTTGTCTTTTCTAGACGCCTATTCAGGGTACCATCAGATCCGTCTATATGGACCCGACGAGATCAAAATAGCTTTCATCACTCCGTTCGGATGCTTCTGCTATGTCACCATGCCCTTCGGCCTCAAGAATGCTGGAGCCACGTTCATGAGGATGATTCAGAAGTGTTTACTCACTCAGATCAGTTGGAACGTGGAAGCATACATGGATGATATTGTGGTCAAGTCACGGAAATGTTCCGACCTACTGACTGACCTTGCCGAAACCTTTGCCAACCTCAGGAGATATGATATCAAGCTCAATCCATCAAAGTGCACATTTGGAGTCCCAGGCGGAAAGTTGCTCAGTTTTCTCGTTTCCGAACGAGGAATCGACGCCAATCCCGAAAAAGTTGGCACCATACTCCGGATGAAGCGTCCTGTGCGTGTGCACGATGTCCAGAAGCTTACAGGTTGCTTGGCCGCTCTAAGTCGATTCATTTCCCGTCTCGGTGAAAAGGCGTTGCCTCTTTACCGACTGATGAAGAAGTCTGACAAGTTCGAGTGGACTCCGGAAGCTGATGCAGCGTTTGCAGACCTCAAAGCTCTGCTCTCCACCCAGCCGGTGCTTGCTGCCCCAATCAATAAAGAGCCTCTGCTGCTTTACATTGCAGCCACGGGACAAGTTTTCAGTACAGTACTTACGGTCGAGCGGGAAGAAGAAGGAAAGGCCTTCAGAGTTCAACACCCAGTATATTATGTGTCAGAAGTTTTGGCCCCATCAAAACAAAGATATCCTCATTACCAGAAGCTTGTGTATGGGATTTACATGACCACGAAGAAGGTTGCACACTACTTCTCTAATTACTCCATTGCAGTCGTCAGCGACGCTCCACTGTCAGAGATTTTGCACAACAGAGATGCAACTGGTCGAGTGGCGAAGTGAGCGATTGAACTCCTTCCCTTAGATATCAAGTTTGAAGCAAAGACGGCTATCAAGTCCCAAGCTATCGCAGATTTCGTCGCCGAGTGGATTGAACAGCAACTTACGACTCAAGTTCACTCAGAGCACTGGACCATATTCTTCGATGGATCTAAGATGCTGAATGGTTCCGGTGCTGGGGTAGTTTTGGTTTCCCCCCGAGGAGATAAACTCAGATACGTTCTCCAAATTCACTTCGATTCCTCCAATAATGAAGCAGAATATGAAGCACTCTTGTATGGGTTGCGCATGGCCATTTCACTCGGCGTCCGTCGCCTCATGGTCTACGGCGACTCAGATTTGGTGGTTAATCAGGTGATGAAGGAGTGGGACGTTAGAAGCCCAGCTATGACTGGCTACTGCAACGCAGTAAGAAAGCTGGAAAAGAAATTCGAGGGTTAGAGCTTCATCACATCCCCCGACTGAAAAATCAAGCAGCTGATGATTTGGCAAAGATAGGCTCCAAGAGAGAAGCCATTCCCAGCAATGTGTTTTTGGAGCACATCCACTCGCCGTCAGTCCAGGAGGATCCTTTTACAGAGGAACCCCCACAGCCGAAAAGTGCCACAGACCCGACTGAAGTCGAAATCCCTGCTGTGGTCGACCTAATCATGGAAGTCTTGGCAATCACTCCTGACTAGACAGTACCGTACATTGCGTATATCTTGAGGAAAGAACTCCCAGAAGATGAGGAAGAGGCTCGACAGATCGTCCGTCGATCCAAAGCCTTCACAGTCATAAAGGGACAGTTGTACAGAGAAAGCGCAACTGGAATCGGCCAAAAGTGCATAACGCCAGAAGAGGGTCAGATAATCCTTGATGATATCCACTCGGGGACCTGTGGTCACCATGCGTCCTCTCGGACCATTGTGGCTAAAGCATACCGAGCGGGTTTTTACTGGCCCAGAGCAAATGAAATGGCGAAAGAGATAGTTGACAAGTGTGAAGGCTGCCAGTTCTACTCCAACATGTCGCACAAACCAGCATCAGCCCTGAAGACCATTCCACTCGTCTGGCCCTTCGCTATTTGGGGACTGGACATGGCTGGACCACTAAGAACAGGCAGGAGCGGATTCACACATGTGCTAGTGGCAGTCGACAAGTTTACCAAATGGATTGAAGCCAAACCTATCAAGAATCTTGATGCTTGCACTGCAATTAGTTTCATCAGGGAGTTAATATTCAGATATGGAGTCCCGCATAGCATCATCACTGACAATGGATCAAACTTCGATTCAGACAAGTTCAGAGCTTTTTGCGCCTCACAAGGCACTCGAGTCGACTACGCGTCGGTCGCTCACCCCCAGTCGAATGGACAAGCTGAAAGAGCAAATGGTCTGATTCTCAAAGGACTAAAGCCTTGACTGATGCGTGATCTCAAGCACGCAGCGGGCGCTTGGGTCGACGAGCTTCCGTCAGTTTTGTGGGGATTGAGGACCACCCCGAACCGGTCGACTGGAAGAACGCCATTCTTTCTGGTTTACGGAGCCGAAGCAGTTCTGCCGAGTGATCTACTTCACAATGCACCCCGAGTCGAGCTTTATACCGAAGACGAAGCAGAGCAAGCTCGGCAAGACGCAGTCGACCTCCTAGAGGAGGAGAGAGAAATGGCTATGATCAGATCGACCATTTATCAGCAAGACTTGCGTCGATTCCATGCCAGAAATGTGAAGAGTCGAGCCTTCCAAGAAGGAGATTTGGTCCTCCGAGTGGATCAACAGAAACCACACAAACTTGCTCCTACTTGGGAAGGTCCCTTCATCGTCACCAGAGTCCTCCACAATGGAGCATATCACCACTACAATGTTGATCGCCGGATCGACGAGCCACGAGCTTGGAATGCGGAACTACTCCACCCATTTTACACTTGAGTTCTCACTCGGATGAGATGTAATAAGAAAAACTTCTGTAGTTTATTTTTATCAAACACAAGAGTGTCCCAATTCTTCCTGTAATTGCTGTCACTTTTGTTTGTGTACAAAATCCCCCAGTGGGTAGCTTAGCTGCGAATCCGTTTCGCCTAAGTTTGCAAAAAAAAAATCCTACCGAGTGGTGAGCCAGACTCCCACTCGGGGGCTTAGCTGCAGCCCAGTGCTTGCCTAAGTGTTTGAAAATCCTACCGAGTGGTGAGCCAGACCTCCCACTCGGGGGCTTAGCTGCAGCCCAGTGCTCGCCTAAGTTTGGGAAAAATCCTACCGAGTGGAGAGCAGACCTCCCACTCGGGGGCTTAGCTGCAGTCCAAGTACTCGCCTAAGTTTGAAAAAATCCTACCGAGTGGAGAGCAGACCTCCCACTCGGGGGCTTAGCTGCAGCCCAGTGCTCGCCTAAGTTTGGAAAAAATCCTACCGAGTGGAGAGCAGACCTCCCACTCGGGGGCTTAGCTGCAGCCCAGTGCTCGCCTAAGTTTGGAAAAAATCCTACCGAGTGGAGAGCAGACCTCCCACTCGGGGGCTTAGCTGCAGTCCAAGTACTCGCCTAAGTTTGAAAAAATCCTATCGAGTGGAGAGCAGACCTCCCACTCGGGGGTTTAGCTGCAGCCCAGTGCTCGCCTAAGTTTGGAAAAAATCCTACCGAGTGGAGAGCAGACCTCCCACTCAGGGGCTTAGCTGCAGTCCAAGTACTCGCCTAAGTTTGAAAAAATCCTACCGAGCGGAGAGCAGACCTCCCACTCGGGGGCTTAGCTGCAGCCCAGTGCTCTCCTAAGTGTTTAGAAATCCTACCGAGTGGAGAGCAAACCTCCCGCTCGGGGGCTTAGCTGCAACCAAGTGCTCGCCTAAGTGTTGAAAAAATCCTACTGAGTGGAGAGCAGATCTCCCACTCGGGGGCTTAGCTGCAGCCTAGTGCTCGCCTAAGTGTTTAGAAATCCTACCGAGTGGAGAGCAAACCTCCCGCTCGGGAGCTTAGCTACAGCCCAGTGCTCGCCTAAGTGTTTAAAAATCCTACCGAGTGGAGAGCAGACCTCCCACTCGGGGGCTTAGCTGCAGCCCAGTGCTCGCCTAAGTACGGAATACGTCCCAATCCACAAGGACGACAAGATGTGAATCGACTGTTACCTCTTCCTTCGGTGTTGCATCACAAATACGAAGTTATTTCGAGTGAAGATCAAGTTCCACTCGGCAGATAATTCATAAAGACATTCGACGATAAATCAAGTTCGGATAAGAACCAAAGGTCCCAGACCCCAGATCAAAGTACTCGAGCCCTCGGCTCGACGGAGTTTAACGGTTACAAAATCCACTCGGCATTCCGAGGCAAATTCAAAGTGAAGCATTAAAGTTTTTCATTCCTCAGGCGAAGGACTGGAAGGAGCGACGAACTCGTCCAAATCGATCCCGTCTGCGATACGGGTGGCAGCAGCAATGAAAGTCTCCATGAAGTCTTGAAAGTTGAGCTTCCTGGTATTGGCGACTTGAATAGCAGCCAACTTCTCCTCTCGCACCTCTTTGAAGTGGACGCGAACCAGGGACAGAGCAACATCAGCACCACACCTTGCAGAGGATTTCTTCCATTCCGTCACTCGACCAGGGACGTCATTCAGTCGTGTCATCAGAGACTCGAGATCATTTGAAAGTGCCGCCCTGGGCCAGAGAGACGTGTCGATCAGCGACACCGCAACCTTCAGTCGGGCCAGATAATCAACCACGCTGGCAATACGGGACTCCAGACGGAGCACGTTCATAGCAGCCTCGTCCTTCACGAGCGAATTGGCGGGTGCCAAGCCTGGCTCCACTCAACTGGTCTCCTCTTCAAAGTTCTGGCAGAATTCTGCAAACACGATTCAAGGATAAGACAGTGTATCTACTCGAGTTTGGTTACTGCAAGCCAGTCGGATGAAGATTGTTACCCTCAAGCATGACGAACAACTTCTTGGCAAGTCCTCCGAGATAAGCTTCAAGATCGTTCTTCTTCCCCACCAACTCGCTTGCCTTGTCATTCAGAGCAATCTTGTCGTTCTTCAGACAGCTGACCTCTTGATTAGCTGCGTCGAGAGCGGCTTTCAGTCTAGAGTTCTCCTGTTCAAGAGTACCGACTGAAGCCAGCTTCTCTTCAGCAAGTTTCGTTTTGTTCAAAGCCTCCTTCTGCGCTTCGGCAAGATCATGGTCCTTCTTCTTCAGAGCTTCTTCCAGTTTATCTGCGGCACGTCGAGTGAGATCAACATTAAGAATGGGCAAAAAAGAAAAGTCACTCGTCAAAGAATGGAGAACCTCACCGGCCATACCTTTCGCTTCTTCTCGCGCCTTCTGCAAGTTCTCTTGAGCAAGCTTCAAGTCAAGGTTAAGCTGGATCTGCTTATTCTCAAACTCGGCATAGCGAGATACAAGTTCGCAGGATTTCTGCGAAAAATCAGTCGACAGACGTTCAAGATAAGTTACTTCCGAGTAACTAAGAGACAATGATGGCGTTTCTAAGACTACAGCCGAATCAAAAACATCCGACAGTAGTCTCGGGGACTACACCCAGTGGGTGCACTCAGCGTGCCCCCACTGGTTTGAAAAAAAAAAGTCGACTGCCCGCAGTCGACAGAATAGAGTCCCATTCGACATGGCCTGACCAGACCGAGTGAAGAAGTACAACTACAGCAGCAAAATATAAAGACTACAGTCGACTGCCAGCAGTCCACCGTAGTCTCGGGGTCTACACCTAGTGGGTGCACTTAGCGTGCCCCCACTCGTCCAAGAATTGGCAGACACATCGAGTGGGTGTACAGATATAAAGATCTTCGAAAAAGAGATCCTTCAAACAGCGTATCGTAACAGACCAAGTGTCGAGTCGACAAACCTGGACGTTGCTCTGAAGAGCTGAACTCGCGTCGTAAGCTGCTTGGCTGGCTTCCCGAGCCACTTTCACTTGCTCCATCATGATTCCCGCCTGGCGTATAGCTTCTTTCGCAGCACCCGCTTGGTCCTCAGGGGCAGGGTATGTAGTAAAAAGTGAGGGAGGATTTGCGGTCGACGCCGAAGGCCGCACACTTGTCAGAGGGGCAGCGAAAGTCACGGAAGCCCAAGTGGTATCACCACCATCCCGAGTCACGGCCTCAGACGCCGGAGCAGATTGGGGGGTCTTGCCAGCCAACACCTTCTTGTTCCTCCTCACTCTCAGCGGCACGTCGTCGTCGTCATCCGGGAGGTTAATAACGTGAGGAGGAGCTACAAGCAAAGTCAATCGACCAGAATTACAAGAAATATTCAGTCGACTAAAGGCAGAGCATCAGTAATCGTACCAGGGTTGGAAGTAACAGCATCCTCCATCTCCTGATCATCGCCCTTGGCGGAGATCTCAGAAGTAGCAGCACTGCAAATCTCAAAAGTCAGTCAGTTGGCTCAATGAATCAACCAAGGATCCGTCTGCGGTCGACCAAAGAAAACAAGTTCTATTGTTACCCAGAAATGGTGGGGACAGTCATCTTCATCTTGGGCAGAGCCTTGGGTGGCTTGGACGGCGTCGCGCGTGGGTGCTTGGGAGCCTTTTCAGTCGGCGTTGGAGAAGAGGTCCGAGGGCGTTTCGATGACTGCCCAACAGGAGCACTCGCCTTACCACGTTCCCGCGCTGGATCGTGTGTAAGCTTGGATCGCCTCTCCGAGCGGGTGGGGGGGGGGGTTCAACTTCCTCCTCCTCCTCTTCGCTGGAGTCGACGTCGTCGTCTCCCTCTCCTTCGCCATCGGATTCCCACTCGCCTTGTTCGTCTCCACTCTCACCTCCGCTCGCCTCCCCTTCCTCAGTCGACCCCTGTGCCTCGTTGGGTGTCGAGTACATCTCAGTAGTTGCCTGGAAAACAACGGACAAGACAAAAGTCAATCGACCGATTCAAAGAAGACTAATGAAGGAAGCAAAATCCTAATCAGGAACATAAGGTCAGACCTGGTCCACTTCGTATGTGTTGTCAAGTGGAGGAACCCTCCTGGCTCCTCGGGGGTTATCTTTGTTTCCTGTGATGCTCGACAGCCACCCTTCCAGCATCTCGTCAGTGACCTCTTCTGGGTGGATCCGAGTGGTGTCTTCAAGACCCGAGTACAACCACATCGGGTGGTCACGAGCCTGAAGCGGCTGGATGCGCCTCCAAAGGAAGACCTCCAGCAGGTCCATGCCGGTCACACCCTTGCGGACAAGCTGAACCACTCGACCCACCAGCACTTTGACCTGCACCTTTTCTTCCGGTGCCACTTTCAGAGAAGCAGGTTTTTGAGCTCGGTCTAGAGAGAAAGGGGGAAGCCCAGTCGACTGTCCTGGGGTCGCCTGGTCTTTACAGTAAAACCAGGTCGCCTGCCAACCACGGACCGACTCAGGGAAAGTGATAGATGGAAAAGAACTCTTTCCCCTCGTCTGGATCGCCAGGCCTCCGCACAGCTGGATCACCTGCGTTCTTTTGTCACTCGACTTGGCCTTCTTGACCGATTGGGAACGGCAAGTGAAGATATGCTTAAAGAGTCCCCAATGGGGGCGGCAACCCAGGAAACCCTCACACAAGGAAATGAAAGCAGCAAGATACACGATAGAATTGGGAGTGAAGTGATGGATCTGTGCTCCGAAGAAGTTCAGAAAGCTCCGGAAAAAAGGATGAGGAGGCAGAGAAAACCCGCGATCGATATGGGTGGCAAGGAGGACGCACTCACCATCAGGAGGTTGGGGCTCGACCTCTCCCCCGGGAGACGCGCAGCTTCGTGAGGAATGACTCCCCCTTCGACCATATCATCAAGATCCTCCTGCCGGAGCACCGACGGCATCCAGTCGCCCTGGATCCAAACCTTGGGCAGAGCAGTCCTTGAGGAAGATCCGCCCCGAGCGGACTTCTTCCCTTTCCCCTGCGCCGCCGCCTTCTTCGCGCGCTCTAGAGCGGACGTCTTGTCCTTCACCATCGTCACCGGTAAATCTCGAACGGGCCTGCAGCGCTAGGGTGAGAGCGGAGGTGGCGGAGGACCTTGCGAAGGGAGAAAGAAAGGAGAGAGCACACTGTTTGGAAACCCCGAGCCGGCGGCTTATAAGAGGCCGCTTCCGAGTGGCTGACTGGTAGGCCCAGGCTATCCCGTCAAATCCCGCAGCAGACGCGCGCGCAGTACGTGGCGAAAAAGGTGGCGCAGGGATCGAGGAGCTTCCGCCTTGTCACATCCGATTACTGCGGCCGCTCCCGTCTCGCGCGCTTCCCGAAATTCAAATCCCGCAAAATCCGCGAGTTGCAGAACAATTCGTCAGGCAGAAGATCCCTTTTACACCACCATTCGGAACGTCACAGGCGAGGAAATTCACTCGACGAAAGGCCTAGAATGGATCAAGGCGACTGAAAAAGGCTAATGACGTCATCCGTGACGATTGGTCTGAAACAAGGCGCTCATGTAGCACAAAGAACCAGTCGGAAAGATCTCCAACCCTTTCACCGCTCTAACCTCGATCCATTCGAGGGCTAATGATGAAGCTATGTACCTAGGGTAGGGGCACGGACCTGTCCTAAGAGCCCTACCTAAGGACATCCTTAGAAGAAGTCACCTTTCAATCGACTTGAAGGTACCCACTCGACGGGTTCAAGACACTCGACCAAGAAGCTATCACTCGACCACGAAGCCAACAACTCGACTGCCAGGAGATCTAAAGTCACTCCACAGGCAAACGGTCGGTCATTAAGTAGCCTTTATGGTCATCATAGCACTATATTAGAGGCGTTACCAGTAACGCCCAACCTTAATGTACCTTAAACCCTGCATTACTGAGGGCATGAGAGGGCTGGCGAACTCTATATAAGCCACCCCCTCCTCAGTATCAAGGGTTCCCACCCCTGTCATTCTCACACATATAATCCAGTAGACCGCCTCCGGGCACCGAGATATAGGGTTTTTACTTCCTCTGAGAAGGGCCTGAACTCGGACATCTTTGTGTGCTTACAGCTCCTACATAGCTAAGATCTAGCCTCTCCATACTTACCCCCCTACATCACTGTCAGACTTAGAACCACGACAGCCACCGCCTCAAGCACCACACTGCAACCGCCTTTGGCGCCTTTGTACATCCCCTTCCAAGCAAATGGGCAATTCTTTCATTTCCAATGCATGCAGTCGATGCTTCCAAGCATCCTAGGAAATTCTCTTGCTGCATTCTGTGCTAGGATCCGAGCAGTGTCTTCCGCATTGGGTGTTCTCAAGTATTGTGGTCCAAACACTGCCACCACTGCCCGACAGAACTTGTAGAAACACTCTATGCTGGTGGACTCGGCCATGCGCTCATAGTCGTCGAGTGAATCACCGGGAGCTCCATATGCAAGCATCCTCATCGCTGTCGTGCACTTCTGGATGGAGGTGAATCCAAGAGCGTCGGTGCAATCCATCTTGCACTTGAAGTAGTTGTCGAACTCCCGGATGGAATTCACAATCCGGAGGAAGATCTTTCGGCTCATCCGCTAACGGCGCCGAAATGTTTTCTCGCCGTGAAGTGGAGCATCGGCGAAGTAGTTGGAGTAGAGCATTCAGTAGCCTTCGATACGATGCCGATTCTTTGCTTTCATCCGGCCAGGCGCCGAGCCACCTCGCCGCGGCTTTTCATTGCTCGCCAGCAGCTGGGCGAGGGCGGCGAGCACCATGAGATGTTCTTCTTCCTGGACGTCGGCCTCGGCTTCCTCCTCCAGCAGCGCGGCGAGCGCTTCCTCGTCATCCGAGTCCATCGCCGAGGCAGGCAAATTGCCGAACACCTTGCGCTCGGTGGGCGTGTACCCGCCGCTAAACCGCGCCCCCGCGGCCGGAAACGGCGGACGGAAACGCCTAGCTGCTGTTGGAGGGGCTGCCGATGCGAAGCGCTGCTATTTTTCCGGTGAGGAATGGCTATCTAGCGGCGTAGGGCGGCGGCGGCGCCGGGATATAGCTAGTGGTGGCGGAGGGTGCGGGGGGTGGGAGGCGAGTCAGGGAAGAAAACCTTGACTTTTCCCCTGACGGTGTGGGCCAGCCACGCTTTTCCCTTGCGCCGGAGCCCCCAACTGCTCTCCAGTGCGCCGGGTTCGGCCTGTGACCGTCGGGCGAAAAAAAGGGCCGAACCGGCGATTTTCGGCGTCCTGGGGACGCGACTGGGGCGTTTTTTTCATGCCGGCGCCGAAAAAATGGTCTGGGAGACCTGTTGGGGGCGCGGCTGGAGATGCTCTAATGTAGCACAACGTACGGACGCCTGGTTGATCTGTTCTGCCGAACCGGCGACGTCGACGAACGGTGAGCTTGGTGCAGGCAATGCCTTGTCAGCCAGACTCAGTCTGGAGGGTGCTCCTTGTCGTTGCCCTCCAAAATACAGTAGGATGTCTCTGACCTGGATTCATTGCTTTGCACCCGCTCCATCTCGATGCTCAATCGACACTTTTCTCTCTCTTTCTCACATCAAACCGATCGTAATCAGCTTCAGGTGACCCGCGTCGACGCCGTCCCCTTCTTTTGACATTAAGTTCGGCAAAAGAGATCGGCAGGCTACGCGGATTTCCACATGCTCCACGCGGGATGGGGCAAAATTCGGGACATGGAGGGCAAGGGCAAGATCATCCTTGCAGCCTACCGATTCGTCTTTAACTGCAACGACGCGCTGGAAGCCGAGCTCCATGCGATGATGGAAGGAATGGCCTTGGCCATCCAACATTCCTCTCTTCCGGTCGTCTTGCAGTCAGATTTAGCTGAAGCCCTGTCTTGTCTATCTAGCAAGGCTCTGGAGAGGTCAGCGTATGGTCATCTTGTCCTTGAGATCAACGACTTATTGTGTAATAGGAAGTTTCATCCTTAGAAATTAATTCGTAGCTAAAATAGAGTTGCCGGTCGTTTGGCCAACTATGGCCGTACTGAAAGAACCACGACGGTTTGGTCGGGTGCGGTTCCACCTTGTATAGAGGATTTATGGCCTTTTGACTGTAACTCTATGACAATGCAATAAACTCCCTTTTACAGCGCAAAAAAAACTTCACTTTCCATTCATGAAAAAAAAGTAAATAACGGATTCCACACAAGTATACACGCATCCACATCTGGTGATATACGACTGACTCCCTCTCATTATCAACTTGCTGGCGAACTGTGTCCAGTTTCTCCTTCGCATCGTTATGTCTGCAATTCGAGCATAATTGGTTTGATGTCAAAAGTTGGCATGCCAAATTTTGGCAACTGTCAAATATTGGCTAGAGATTTATTGCTTGCCAATTTTCATTCCCAATCTCACAAAAAGTTGTCAAATGTTGGCAACTTCTGATTTTGTGAAATGTTGGCTTGCCAAATATTGGTAGCAAACCAATTATGCTCTTCGTGTTGAAGCGTTCTACACCTACACTCATGCTTACACCAACCTTTATTTAATTTTGGGTACATAGTTTGAAATGGAGTGGATAATTTAGTTTAGTAGTATCTGCAGTCTTCCTCCTGTAGTTGGTGAGATTACCATTGAGTCTGTTGACCTCCACCCACGCATTGATACAATAAATAAATAACAATGTAATGTTGACTGGGATTAACTAGAAATATTCTAAAGCATGGTTCAATTGAATCGATCTAATTATGCCTGTCGGGATACAAACGAGCCAATCAAGAATCAAGAAATAAGAACAGGATGGATGCCGGAGCCTCCTCAGAGCTCAGCGAATCTCGGCCGTTGGATCGGTTTCCTTGATGCGTTTCTGGACGTCGGATCGACATCTGGATGAACCTGGGTCGTCGGATCTAAGGTAAACACTGCTGAAATGAATAATAATGGCAGCATAATGTAAATACCATGCCCCCACCGGGGCATTTTGGTAATTTCGCGTAGTGGGTGTATAAAAGGGCTGGCTACCCTAGCCTCCTCCTCCCCCCACACTTGCGCCCCCTCCGTCGCCCGCCCCGCCCCGCTCGACCGCCCTGCCCCGCCCCGCCGCCTCGCCCACCCCGCCCCGCCGTCGCGCTCGCCGTGGCCGTGGCCGATGACCACGACCCCGCCGTCCCGCTCGCAGTGGCCGATGCCCCGCGGCCTCACCAGCCCCGCCCCGTCCGTCCCGCTCGCCGTGGCGGTGGCCGATGACCGCGGCCCAGCCCTGCCCGCCGCGGCGGCCATGGACGGTCCTTGCTGCGCCGCATCCCCCGCCGGTCCTCCTTCTCCTCCTCCCGCACGCGCGCCGCGCCCTCACCTCTATCTCTCTCTCTCTCCCTCCAAACCCTGCACCGCGCCCGCCTCCCAGCCCCGCCGCCGTCCAGGTCCAGCCCCTCGCCGCCGTCGTCTTCTTTGCCCAGCGGCCGCCGCCGCACCGCATGCTCGTGTGCAGGGGCGAGAAGGGGAACCACCGCCCGCCCCCGGAGCGCGAGAGGCGAGACAGCGCCCAGATCCACAGCGGCATCGACGCGCCGTCGTCGACCTGAGCCGCTATGGTCTCACCCTGCTGTGCTCCTTCCCCTCCACGGCTCCTAGCTCGGGTAAGCACCCCCATCCCCATGGCTGTTTCACATTCCAGATCCTCCTTCTCTTATCTTTTGTGTGTGTGTGTGTGTGTGTGTGTGTGTGTGTGTGTGTGTGTGTGCGCGTGCTCAACTGCTCATGAAGCTTCTCTCTTCTCCATGGACGGGCCTCACCAGGCAACAACAAGCCATCTCAAGGGAGTGGATTCTCAAGTCACCCCACTTCCAATCCATGGACGCCATCCACAAGGACCAAGATGACGACGCGCACATCCTCCCTCTCCGGTGAGTGATCCCACATCTCCTACCTCTGGCTTCATCTCTTTCTCTTGTGCTGCTCTAGGTAGGTGGTACTATATGCTCTGTTTCATGGCTATGTGTGTAGTGCTTGATGTGCTTCGATTATACTCTTGTATCATATCATGGGAAAGATTATGTTCCGTATCTACTATCACCTCCAGATTACTTACTTGTTTGTTTGATATATTCAGAGCTGCAGGCACCCTCCGTGGATGAGGATGACAACCAGGGCATCCATGGTCGACAGCTCGATGGCTCCTCGGGTAAGCAACACCCCCACATGGTCGCTTCAGTTTTCAACGCCTTCTTTTCTGTTTGTGTGGACTGAAAATGTGTGAGCTTTATATGGCACAAGGGTGTGCATTCACTGATGAATCATTATATCTTTGATATTACGAATGTTTGAAGTCTGAACCTCCTATGTACGACGATGTGTATATTCTGTAAAATGTGTATTTTCATCATTTATCTGACAGTCTAATAATGAGCTTAAACATGTACTCTTGGATGATATGCGTGAGTTGTGGACTTCCTGCCCTTTATCACAAATCTACAGTACGTGCTTCAGAATTTAGTTGGCATAAGATTAATTGTGCTTTTTATTTTGAGGAGGAAAGAGTACCTTGTTGAACCAACTCTTTGGGACTAATTTTAGGGAGAACCTACTCGGCGGTTCTGATGTTGCACTCGGCAGTGGCGCCGGCGGTGGCATCGTCTTGTTTCAGATTTACTGAATGTGAGTGTGCATCAAGTTTCAGATTTGTGCAAGAATCATCTTGTGTCTTTCGCTTTATGTCTTTGTGTTGTTGAATTCAGGTTCCTGTCTTTCTGTTCGTGGAAAATCTTGTTCCTCCAAATATATTAGAGAGAGAGAGAGGATTGCTATCTTGCTTGGGTCGTGTAATCAGATTTAAAGGACACTATTTATAGTAGATAGGCATATGGTTCATTGCTAGCTTGCTAGACCTGCGTGGCAAATGCCAGTGTGTATTTATGCAAGGTATAGCTTTCTGGATAAGTAATACCCCTTTATCTGTACATATAGTGGCCATGAAGGGTGGCTGAGCCATCAGGAGTGGCAGCGGTGGCCTGCTTTTTTTTCTTCATTGCCTGCGTCTACCTGCTCCGTGCCGACCCCATGTATATCCTCTCCTCCCCGTGCTTCTCTTGCCTGGGAGGCAACTCTTCAGTGTGCTTGACATGGTCCATCTTCTCCTCCCCATTGCTCTCTCTAATCCCCAATGTTCACATTTGGTCTGCTCTTGTCTTGTAGATGTGCAGGAAGAAAAGGGCCATAAGATTGTACAGGCAGAACAGGATGTTGTTCTGTTCAACCACATTGCCCCTGGTAAACACGATGTAGGCAGTGTGGCGTGGATAGCCGATGCTTTAAAATAATTGTAGCGTTGATCCACTTTTCACATACTGAATCCTAATAACAGGGAATAAGGACTAGGATCAAATACAATGAGTAAGTAGCAAAATTAGAACGATAATTGTCGACTAGAAGCATTCATCCGGATGGATTTATGAGATGTATATAATGATGGCTCCAGTTCAAGTGATGACATATCAGTTTCTGAAATAGAAATTCAGTGAGCATCTTCGCGTTAGATTTCATTTAGTTTCAATTAGCATTGGGCACTGGCTGGTTTCAATCTTGCTACCATCTATTTGGGAGCCCCCTTCTAGAGGTTGGCACGGGTGAAGTGGCAGCCACTGATTGCGTTGTAAACAACATGAATAGTGAGCCCGATGAGCAGGCTAACGGTGCAGGCGAGATCAGTTAGTACGACAGATAGAATGTTCATGCATATTGAAATGTGCCTTATTGACTAAATTTGATATTAACATGTGTCGTTCACGTTACGCGCAGATATGGTTGCAAAGGTTGAAGAAGAGTATGTCGATCCGGAACCTGAGCAAGCTATATTACCACCCCCAGCCAACAGTAAGTTCGTGCAAGACAAACACAACAACATGTGTGTGGCATAAGTAAATAACTGAGTTAATTTTGTTCCTATGATATGACCTGAAACATCTTCGTGTTAGATTTCATGTACTTACTAATTTTTATCTTTAGGCTGAATGATAGAGTGCAGATGTTAAATTCCTTCATGATTAGAACATGGTGATAAGGAGAACATCTTTTTTGAGTTATGATTTATTTGAGATGTTTAGACAACGATTGCTACTTTGAAATTGATTTGATATGTTTATCTGAAGTTTCATTCATTTCATGTGTGTTCAGCTGGTTAGAATTCTGTATATTTTTCTTCACCTTGTGAGAGGCACATCTTTCAACCAAGAATGTCATCAGTGACTATCCAGAGGACATGGTAAGAATACAATCTCAACACTTGCATTTTCATCTCCTTCTACCTTTTTGTTTCTTGAGGTGTTAGAATTTGTGGGAAACAGTTCTGGATTTTTTTTGTGTATGGTAGTTTGCAAGTTAATTTGCGACTATTTTGGACACTGTCCCCCATTAAGGTTAATTAGAAATTGTGGATGCACACGTGGTTTGTGTTCTTTATCATGGGGTATCTGTTCTTTTGTACATAGGTAGAACGTGCAATATAAAGATTAATTAAAGGTATACATTAGTGTCTATGCATTTCTAATCTCTGTTGAACTGATGAAAGGATGCACAATTATGTTTCTACTTAGGAAAACCAGTTTGATTAGAGTTTTTCATTCTCGTGAATTTTGGGACGGTCAATGTGATGTTCATTTAGCTTTCGACTATGCAATGTGAGGCAAGCCCCCCCCCCCCCTATATCACGTTTGTGGTAAATGTAGCAAAGCTTGTGCCTACCCTTTTAGTATCAATATGGTTCAGATGCAATATTTTTTATTTCATTTTTTTTGCTTCCATCACACACATATGGCATTAAAGTTCTTTATCATGTATGTAGGCAGAGTTGTTGTATCACTTACTGATGCTCTTATGGTAAACTGTACAATATTAAGGTGTTGGGCCCAGAAACAGGACGAGTAATCCTCTTTCAAGGTTAGTTTTGTGCCTACTTCTTTATGTACATACCTCGTGATTTGATGAATAGTTAAGTTCCCTATATTTTACTATTTCTTTCTCTTTCTCTTTCCTATTTATGGTTTCGGAACTGAACTTCTATCATTTTCTACAAAATTAGAAGAGCAAATAATGTTGACAAATGATTATGATTGCTTATTTATTTTCTTGGTGTTAGATTACTAATGTGGAGAAATGTAATTACTTACATACCAATACCATGAGTCCGCTGTTCATTAATGTTCACCAAAAATGATGATAAATTTGGTAATTAATTGGTGTCTATTAAGTGTAAACTTTATTGAAAAATATTTTGTGTTCCGGGCCTATGAGTCTTTGTTTTGTTTGTTTTCCAGAGCACACAGTAAATACAACAGAGCACAGAGCACAGAGCAGTAGCCTTTGGAGCAGGTTACAGTTTCTACTTGGTGTTGGAAGGATTTGGAGCAGGCTACATCTATGATGACACAGATTGGTTATGCAGGATCTCTTGGTAATGAAACTCTTCCATTGGTTGTACCTAATATTGTATGTTCCATTCTTTTTCCTTTTGAGTGGATTGCTATATGGAATACCATCTATTTCTAATGAATTTATATGTTGTTTGCTGCCTTTTTTAATTAGATAGATCCAATAACTATACCAATTAATAGATTTTTTGTGACTGATATATGATTCAATGATATAAATGCTATATATTTTGTATCCGATATGCAAGTTTACTTGAATCTCCTCGCATTTTTTTTTGCCATTATTGCTTTGTATGGAAATAGCCTACTTAGTTGATTTTGGTTTAGCCCTGTATGTGGGTTGCTTACTCAATATTGACCTCAGTGCCACTATGCCTGCTTCTGAAACTCTTTAGCACTGATGTATATGCTCTGTTACTCTTAATCAAGCTGCTTTTGTACTGAACTTTATGTCATGCTGCACTTACTCAGGCTAAATCCTTCTGCTTTATCATTAGGACAACAAATAGTGGTTACTTCTCATCTGAGGTTGAGCTGTGGTGAATGCGACCGATGTTTCAACCGCATATGAAGATGTAGTTCTTTTGGTTTATCAACTAATATTATCGTATATAGACGTGATGCCTATACAGAGGCGATTTGAATCAGTATGGTAGCAGACTACCCTGTCCTTATCATAAATTATGTGTGATCACTGCTATGAGACAGTCCTTCAGATGGATTTACCACTCCATGGTTATTGTAAATTACGAACGAATTATGTAGTTTTAGTATCGGTTCTTTAATCTACTTCCTTTGCCTGTGTTATTCTTTGTTAATGCATATAGAAAACCTGGATTCCTACTAACTTATCATTATCTGGTTGACCAAAATGTTGGGACCGGCACCCTCGCGCCAAGGCGCTATCCTGATCCCTTCTCTGTTTGCTTGCGTGTGTGTTATTAGTCCTTATTCCCTTCTCTGTTTCTTAGGTTTTGCAGATAATTACCTGACATGTTGTACACGTCGTGCGCTTAGAATTGGATTGGAATTTGAAGTGTTTCAGTGTGATCAGATATATAGTTGACCCTTTTTCTATCCTTAGCTGATGTGTTGATAATTAGTCCTTTTTTCATGTTCTCTTAGGTTAATGCAGGTAGTAAAGGAGCAACCTGTATTTTTAAAGTTTATGTGTGGATCCATGTATTTTGTGTGTGGGTAGTGCTGTTTTAATTTACATGGCCAACACGTATAGTTTTTTTGGTTGATGGCTTTAGGTTCTAGATGCTTAATTAGCTTGGTATTTCCATTGGTTAATCCTGTTGTCGATTACTTTTTACAGGCCTTGCCTTCAGCTTTGTGGGTCCTGTAGTTTTGCCTGATCTATTGACTCTCACCGATCATCAGGTAGGATGTATTGTCCCTCTCGTGTCTTGTCATATGTGTGCATTCCTGTCTAATACTGCCTTTTGGCATTTTCTTATTTTGTGTGTGTTGGTCTTGTACTTGCCGGGCCTCTGTTCTATATTAGCCTGCTTGTGTGGGTTCTTATGTGTTTCTTGTTAACGTGCTATGCTATCTATTTTCCATGCTTGGTAAACTATGTCTTGTGTAGTTTATTCTTGCTCTGTTCGTATATATTGATTAAGCCTGCTGATATAGATGACGTTTAATGCTTTGTCCGAGCTTGGTCCGGGCAACTCGCTTCGCCGAGTACGCGTGCATGTGTCACGCCTGTGGCACCACCGCGATGAAACTGAAAATTGTCCAATTAAGCATATGGACTTGGTTATACTCGACTCTCAGGTACCAACCTTCACTTTATACCCACCTATCATCTGTTCTGCTGGTTTCCATGTATTTATACTGTTACCTTGCTACATGGTTCGCTGCTTTTAGTTGTGCAATCTGAAATATGGTTCTTTGACTATTTCATGTAAGGCACTGGATTTTCTATAAGTCCGCAGATGGCAAGGACATGCTTGTGCTTGCTCTGTTAGATAGGATGAAAGGTTTGGGTTGCATGGTTCATAAGACAAAATGGCAATACTTAGGACCAGATCACAATACAACTATGATACAAGATCTCATGGTCATCTATTAGCTGGTAGTAATGTCATGTTCTTTTGAGGCTGACACTTCTTCCTTAGCCTTTATTTTTTTAAATGGTTTCAACAGCCATACAATTAGGATGTCGGCTAGAGAAAAGACTGAAAAATAGCCCCCATTAGACGTACTATCATTCCTCAAATGTCCATGTGCTCTGCTTCTTTTTACTGTCGAGTCTTTTAACAGTCGATCCCTTTCTTTAGTAATCTATTGTATTAGTTACTAGACATACTCTTTTTAAACCTTATTGGGTTCGAAATTGGTATTCCATTATGTTTTGCCACTTCTGCAAGCAAGAGTGCTTAAAATAAATGTCATGATGTAACTTCATATGATTTCCAGTTAACAAATTCCTGCTGTTTTGGCACTCCAAATAGATACAAGGAAGTCTACCTGCTATTCTAAACATAATGTATCATTTCTCATGACTCTGATGGTTTGTATCTTGGAAGCAATTTGGGTGCTGGTCTAAGGTTGCCAAGGGGTATTGCTGATAGTTGCAGTCTGGAGATAGTTGCAGTCTGGTGATTGTTGTTATCTTCTGGAAGGGCTTTTGCTTTGCTTCAGGGTACAGGATGTGGTCATTTTGTTTTGACTGCTTTCTTATATGCAGACAAGATAGCAGTACTATAATGGGGTTTCAGTTATGTATTTTCTTTTGCTCGTACTTAAACTGTGCTAGAATGGAGTTAGCATCCTTATTGGTTGGCATCCCTTATTGGTGGCATCCTTATTGGTTGGCCTATGCTCTTTTATAGGAGACCTGGATGTCTACCTAGGATTTTGATGTGTTATCCCAGACCTCACATTTAGAGGAAATGAGCATGCAGTAATTAACTGGACTATAGTAGATGGACTGAGAACATGTAGTAAACGGACTATAGTGTGATCCATTTCTGCTTATGTCATAGTCAGTGTAAAATGTGCTTATACTGTTATGCATTTGAAAATTAGGTGTCTCTTTGTGCCTCCTTCCAATGACATACATTCTCATGATTATGTATATTTAATGTCTACCTTTTCGGTTATTAAAAGTAGATGCCTACACGTCCCCTACCTTTTCTGTTATTAAACGTAGATGCCTACACGGCCCTCTGATTGTGTTGCTAATTTGGTCGTCCAACGAAGATAATAACAAATTGTAATTTTGAGCCTATTTACTATTATTGATTTGTTAGCTCCCCTCGGTTCTAAGCATTGTGGAGTAGAAAGCATGACCGCAGTTGAGTGTATTTTTCTGCTTAGTGTAAGCTATATAATCTGCTGGACTTGAGTACTATTTAATTCTTTTTCATATCATATTACTGCCAATTTAGACCTTTCTTTATTTCCAGTTCCAAGAATGATGATGTGCCGCGGGGGTGGACAGTGAAGATTGTTTGTAGTTCTTCCACTTGATGTTTGTTCGGTAAGAAACAACAATGTATATGATTGATGAGCTGCATCCTACAACCGCTCACTGATGCTAATTGGTTCTTACACGTAAAAACAAGCTTCAAAAATTGTATCGGTACTTCTATCGTCAATGCTCCTCCTCTGTTTTTTCATCTTCAGTTCAAAGAATCATCCTCCAATCCAGAATGTAAATGTTAATTACTGGTCTTCATTGCGTGTTGGATGGAAAGGCCTCTTCTATCTTAGCATCGCTTTTCATATGCCCTGTTACTTATAATGCTGTGTTCCATTTTGCCATTCATGGATGGCCTCACCTTATTGTCTATGAACAATCATACTCTACAGTTAGTGCTTTGGTTTGTAATGGATTTGTACTTGTGAAGCTCATTCGTTTAGCCATGTGTTGCTACCTGATGTACCTATGTATTTGACAAGCAGACTACAACATATTATGATTATCTTTCCGTCTCTAAATGGTATCTGACTGTGACATGCTCTGTAACAACTAGATTAACCTAGATACATAATATCTCCTTTTCATCACTATGACTGCATTTATCCACGACCAGTTTCCATGATGACCTTATGTTTTGTGTTCTTGTGCACTGCAGGATACCCAGCTGAGTTTTTAGGATCCCGCACAGGACGGTTCTTCACAGTCTCCTAGCACACCTTGGGCTGTCACCAGCCCAATACGATCGTGTTGTTCACGAGGATGGCACAATTCGTGTAATCGTCTCATTCGACACCTCTACCTTGGATCTTGGACCAATCAGCGACATCTCTGTGCCAGGACTTTATTGCACGGACGACGAGACTGCTAAGGATACTACTGCCATAAAGGCTGTTAGATACCTAGAGGATATGACCAACACAGTTGTCAGAGACTTAAACCTTGCTTCGTTCAAACGACAGCAGTGCCGTGCCGAACGCCTATGACAGGAGATAAAGGAGTCACGCACCAATAAGGAGCTTGCTAGAGGTTGGCTTCTTGCCGTCAGATATATGCACTACTTCTCTGTGCACGTTCGAAATGCAGTTGCCGTGGGATATTATGTTGGAGATCTTCCAGACCAAATGGAAGACATGAGCGGCCGCCTGGAAGGGCATCTGGATAAAAGGTCGCGCTATTATAAGTCGGTTCTCCTACTGCGTAACTTCCGCTATGCCTATCGAAATGATCTCGACGTATTGTACATATGCTGCACTTTATTTTGGATGTGTCATGTTGTCGTTCCTATTATGCTAAGACTTTTGACATGCGCCCTTTTGCCTCACTTACACAAAGTATAACATTTATCTATACTTTGTAATGCAATAGTTTCATGGATGGGTTTTCGAGGTTTCTCAGGATGCAATATGAATAGGTTGAAAGACGTTAAGCGAATACCAGTATTTTTAGTTACATTCTGTCTGACATCTATTTATAGCTTCAGTTACTTCAGACGTTGTTAGTCTCATTTAGACACATGGTGGTAATATCGCTTTCATTGCCCCTTTTAATCGTCCGAATAGCAGCTTGGGTTACTAATAACTTAACATTACACACTTGACCAAAATGTTCAGACGGGTACCCTCGCGCCAAGGTACGTTGCCGATCTAGTATACACTTATACGGATGCAGACGAAAGGAACTTGGATTTTTGGCTCCCATGCTCACATGAACCCGTGTGAACAGTAAAATCAGCAAAAGAAAAGACGAGTTCAACATATTCATATTTTTTTGGCAACAACATGGTTAAGTAGTTCTATGTAAGTGAATTTTTAGTGAAGCAATGCTATTTATAGTGCTCTGAAAAAAATGATTCTCTAAAGAAGCAATTTATAAAAATATTTTGGAAAACTGGTTTGTTTTGTTCACACGACCACGAATGTCAATTCCAACTAGCAGCTAGAGCACTCAACCTTGTTTGTTGCAAAAAAAAATCAGTTTTTAATTTTACTTTTGAGGATTTCATTTCTCACTCATGTGCATACCTGCTGAAGGAAATATGCCCTAGAGGCAATAATAAAGTTATTATTTATTTCCTTATTTCATGATAAATGTTTATTATTCATGCTAGAATTGTATTAACCGGAAACATAATACATGTGTGAATACATAGACAAACAGAGTGTCACTAGTATGCCTCTACTTGACTAGCTTGTTAATCAAAGATGGTTAAGTTTCCTAACCATAGACAAAGAAGTTGTCATTTGATTAACAAGGTCACATCATTGGTTGAATGATCTGATTGACATGACCCATTCTATTAGCTTAGCACCCGATCGTTTAGTATGTTGCTATTGCTTTTATCCATGACTTATACATGTTCCTATGACTATGAGATTATGCAACTCCCGTTTACCGGAGGAACACTTTGGGTACTACCAAACGTCACAACGTAACTGGGTGATTATAAAGGAGTATTACAGGTGTCTTCAAAGGTAGATGTTGGGTTGGCGTATTTCGAGATTAGGATTTGTCACTCCGATTGTCGGAGAGGTATCTCTGGGCCCTCTCGGTAATGCACATCACATAAGCCTTGCAAGCATTGCAACTAATGTGTTAGTTGTGAGATGATGTATTACAGAACGAGTAAAGAGACTTACCGGTAACGAGATTAAACTAGGTATTGGATACCGACGATCGAATCTCGGGTAAGTAACATACCGATGACAAAGGGAACAAACGTATGTTGTTATGCGGTCTGACCGATAAAGATCTTCGTAGAATATGTAGGAGCCAATATGGGCATCCAGGTCCCGCTATTGGTTATTGACAAGAGAGGTGTCTCGGTCATGTCTACATAGTTCTCGAACCCGTAGGGTTCGCACGCTTAAACGTTCGTTGACGATATAGTACTATGAGTTATGTATGTTGGTGACCGAATGTTGTTCGGAGTTTCGAATGAGATCACGGATATGACGAGGAACTCCGGAATGGTCCGGAAGTAAAGATTGATATGTGGATAATAGTGTTTGATCTCCAGAAGGGTTCTGGAATCCATCGGAAGGGGTTCCGAATGTTTCCCGAAATGTTTGGGCACGAGAACACTTTATCTGGGCCAAAGGGGAAAGCCCACGAAGTTTTTGGAAAACGCAAAAGGAAGTTTTGCGGAGTCCAGAGGCCAGACGCTAGGGTCCCTGGCGTCTGGGCCCAGACGTCGGGAACCCTGGCGTCTGGCCCTGGAGTCCGAGAAGGACTCTTGCCTTTCGGGTGAAACCGACTTTGTGGAGGCTTTTACTCCAAGTTTCGACCCCAGGGCTCAACATATAAATAGAGGGGCAGGGCTAGCACCAAAGACACATCAAGAAACACCAAGCCGTGTGCCGGCAACCCCGTCTCCTCTAGTTTATCCTCCGTCATAGTTTTCGTAGTGCTTAGGCGAAGCCCTGCAAAGATTGTTCTTCACCAACACCGTCACCACACCATCGTGCTGCCGGAACTCATCTACTACTTCGCCCCTCTTGCTGGATCAAGAAGGCGAGGACGTCACCGAGCCGAACGTGTGCAGAACTCGGAGGTGCCGTGCTTTCGGTACTTGGATCGGTCGGATCGTGAAGACGTTCGACTACATCAACCGCGTTGATATAACGCTTCCGCTTCGGTCTACAAGGGTACGTAGACAACACTCTTCCCTCTCGTTGCTATGCATCACCATGATCTTGCGTGTGCGTAGGAATTTTTTTGAAATTACTACGTTACCCTACAGTGGCATCCGAGCCTAGGTTTTTATGGTTTGATGTTATTTGCACGAGTAGAACACAAGTGAGTTGTGGACGATACAAGTCATACTGCCTACCAGCATGTCATACTTTGGTTCAGCGGTATTGTTGGATGAGATGACCCGGACCAACCTTACGCGTACGCTTACGCGAGACCGGTTCCCTCGACGTGCTTTGCACATAGATGGCTTGCGGGAGACTTCTCACCAACTTTAGTTGAACCAAGTGTGGCTACGCCCGGTCCTTGAGAAGGTTAAAACGGAGTCTATTTGACAAACTATCGTTGTGGTTTTGATGCGTAGGTAAGATGAGTTCTTGCTTAAGCCCGTAGCAGCCATGTAAAACTTGCAACAACAAAGTAGAGGACGTCTAACTTGTTTTTGCAGGGCATGTTGTGATGTGATATGGTCAAGACATGATGCTAAATTTTATTGTATGAGATGATCATGTTTTGTAACCGAGTTATCGGCAACCGGCAGGAGCCGTATGGTTGTCGCTTTATTGTATGCAATGCAATCGCCCTGTAATGCTTTACTTTATCACTAAGCGGTAGCGATAGTCGTAGAAGCATAAGATTGGCGAGACGACAACAATGCTACGATGGAGATCAAGGTGTCGCGCCGGTGATGATGGTGATCATGATGGTGCTGCAGAGATGGAGATCACGAAGCACAAGATGATGATGACCATATCATATCACTTATATTGATTGCATGTGATGTTTATCTTTTTATGCATCTTATCTTGCTTTGATTGACGGTAGCATTATAAGATGATCTCTCACTAAATTATCAAGAAGTGTTCTCCCCGAGTATGCACCGTTGCCAAAGTTCGTCGTGCCCAGACACCACGTGATGATCGGGTGTGATAAGCTCTACGTCCATCTACAACGGGTGCAAGCCAGTTTTGCACACGCAGAATACTCGGGTTATACTTGATGAGCCTAGCATATGCAGATATGGCCTCGGAACACGGAGACCGAAAGGTCGAGCGTGAATCATATAGTAGATATGATCAACATAATGATGTTCACCATTGCGAACTAATCCATTTCACGTGATGATCGGTTATGGTTTAGTTTGATTTGGATCACGTGATCACTTAGATGATTAGAGGGATGTCTATCTAAGTGGGAGTTCTTAAGTAATATGATTAATTGAACTTAAATTTATCATGAACTTAGTCCCTGATAGTATCTTGCTTGTTTATGTTAATTGTAGATAGATGGCTCGTGCTGTTGTTCCGTTGAATTTTAATGCGTTCCTTGAGAAAGCAAAGTTGAAGGATGATGGTAGCAATTACACGGACTGGGTCCGTAACTTGAGGATTATCCTCATTGCTGCACAGAAGAGTTACGTCCTGGATGCACCGCTAGGTGCCAGGCCTGCTGCTGGAGCAACGCAAGATGTTATGAACGTCTGGCAGAGCAAAGCTGATGACTACTCGATAGTTCAGTGTGCCATGCTTTACGGCTTAGAACCGGGACTTCAACGACGGTTTGAGAACCATGGAGCATATGAGATGTTCCAAGAGTTGAAGTTGATATTCCAACAGAATGCCCGAATTGAGAGATATGAAGTCTCCAATAAGTTCTATAGCTGCAAGATGGAGGAGAATGGGTCTGTTAGTGATCACATACTCAGAATGTATGGGTATTACAATCACTTGAGTCAACTGGGAGTTAATCTTCCGGATGATTGTGTCATTGACAGAATTCTTCAATCACTGCCACCAAGCTACAAAGGCTTCGTGATGAACTATAATATGCAAGGGTTAGTTAAGACTATGCCCGAGCTCTTCGCAATGCTAAAGGCTGCGGAGGTAGAAATCAAGAAGGAGCATCAAGTGTTGATGGTCAATAAGACCACTAGTTTCAAGAAGAAGGGCAAAGGGAAGAAGAAGGGGAACTTCAAGAAGAACAGCAAGCAAGTTGCTGCTCAGGAGAAGAAACCCAAGTCTGGACCTAAGCCTGAAACTGAGTGCTTCTACTGCAAGCAAACTGGTCACTGGAAGCGGAACTGCCCCAAGTATTTGGCGGACAAGAAGGATGGCAAGGTGAACAAAGGTATATGTGATATACATGTTATTGATGTGTACCTTACTAGAGCTCGCAGTAGTACCTGGGTATTTGATACTGGTTCTGTTGCTAATATTTGCAACTCAAAACAGGGACTACGGATTAAGCGAACACTGGCAAAGGACGAGGTGACGATGCGCGTGGGAAACGGTTCCAAAGTCGATGTGATCGCAGTCGGCACGCTACCTCTACATCTACCTTCGGGATTAGTATTAGACCTAAATAATTGTTATTTGGTGCCAGCGTTGAGCATGAACATTATATCTGGATCTTGTTTGATGCGAGACGGTTATTCATTTAAATCAGAGAATAATGGTTGTTCTATTTATATGAGTAATATCTTTTATGGTCATGCACCCTTGAAGAGTGGTCTATTTTTAATGAATCTCGATAGTAGTGATACACATATTCATAATGTTGAAACCAAAAGATGCAGAGTTGATAATGATAGTGCAACTTATTTGTGGCACTGCCGTTTAGGTCATATCGGTATAAAGCGCATGAAGAAACTCCATACTGATGGGCTTTTGGAACCACTTGATTATGAATCACTTGGTACTTGCGAACCGTGCCTCATGGGCAAGATGACTAAAACACCGTTCTCCGGTACTATGGAGAGAGCAACAGATTTGTTGGAAATCATACATACAGATGTATGTGGTCCGATAAATATTGAGGCTCGTGACAGATATCGTTATTTTCTCACCTTCACAGATGATTTAAGCAGATATGGGTATATCTACTTAATGAAACACAAGTCTGAAACATTTGAAAAGTTCAAAGAATTTCAGAGTGAAGTTGAAAATCATCGTAACAAGAAAATAAAGTTTCTACGATCTGATCGTGGAGGAGAATATTTGAGTTACGAGTTTGGTCATTTGAAACAATGCGGAATAGTTCCGCAACTCACGCCACCCGGAACACCACAGCGCAATGGTGTGTCCGAACGTCGTAATCGCACTTTACTAGATATGGTGCGATCTATGATGTCTCTTACAGATTTACCGCTATCGTTTTGGGGTTATGCTCTAGAGACAGCCGCATTCACGTTGAATAGAACACCGTCAAAATCCGTTGAGACGACACCTTATGAACTGTGGTTTAGGAAGAAACCAAAGTTGTGGTTTCTTAAAGTTTGGGGCTGCGATGCTTATGTGAAAAAGCTTCAACCTGATAAGCTTGAACCCAAATCGGAGAAATGTGTCTTCATAGGATACCCAAAAGAAACTGTTGGGTACACCTTCTATCACAGATCCGAAGGCAAGACATTTGTTGCTAAAAATGGATCCTTTCTAGAGAAGGAGTTTCTCTCGAAAGAAGTGAGTGGGAGGAAAGTAGAACTTGATGAGGTAATTGTACCTGCTCCTTTTCGGGAAAGTAGTACATCACAGAAATCTGTTTCTGTAGCACCTACACCAATTAGTGAGGAAGTTAATGATGATGATCATGCAACTTCAGATCAAGTTACTACAGAACCTCGTAGATCAACCAGAGTAAGATCCGCGCCAGAGTGGTACGGCAATCCTGTTCTGGAAATCATGCTACTAGATCATGGTGAACATACGAACTATGAAGAAGCGATGGTGAGCCCAGATTCCGCAAAATGGCTTGAAGCCATGAAATCTGAGATGGGATCCATGTATGAGAACAAAGTATGGACATTGGTTGACTTGCCCGATGGTCGGCAAGCAATAGAGAATAAATGGATTTTCAAGAAGAAGACTGACGCTGATGGTAATATTACTGTCTACAAAGCTCGACTTGTCGCAAAAGGTTTTCGACAAGTTCAAGGAATTGACTATGATGAGACCTTCTCACCCGTAGCGATGCTTAAGTCTGTCCGAATCATGTTAGCAATTGCCGCATTTTAAGATTATGAAATTTGGCAAATGGATGTAAAGACTGCATTCCTGAATGGATTTCTGGAAGAAGAGTTGTATATGATGCAACCGGAAGGTTTTATCGATCCAAAGGGAGCTAACAAAGTGTGCAAGATCTAGCGATCCATTTATGGACTGGTGCAAGCCTCTCGGAGTTGGAATAAACGCTTTGATAGTGTGATCAAAGCATTTGGGTTTGTACAGACTTTTGGAGAAGCCTGTATTTACAAGAAAGTGAGTGGGAGCTCTGTAGCATTTCTGATATTATATGTAGATGACATATTACTAATCAGAAATGATATAGAATTTCTGGATAGCATAAAGGGATACTTGAATAAGAGTTTTTCAATGAAGGACCTCGGTGAAGCTGCTTACATATTGGGCATCAAGATCTATAGAGATAGATCAAGACGCCTAATTGGACTTTCACAAAGCACATACCTTGACAAAGTTTTGAAGAAGTTCAAAATGGATCAAGCAAAGAAAGGGTTCTTGCCTGTGTTACAAGGTGTGAAGTTGAGTAAGACTCAATGCCCGACCACTGCAGAAGATAGAGAGAAAATGAAAGATGTTCCCTATGCTTCAGCCATAGGATCTATCATGTATGCAATGCTGTGTACCAGACCTGATGTGTGCCTTGCTATTAGCTTAGCAGGGAGGTACCAAAGTAATCCAGGAGTGGATCACTGGACAGCGGTCAAGAACATCCTGAAGTACCTGAAAAGGACCAAGGATATGTTTCTCGTATATGGAGGTGACAAAGAGCTCATCGTAAACGGTTACGTTGATGCAAGCTTTGACACTGATCCGGACGATTCTAAATCGCAAACCGGATACGTGTTTACATTAAACGGTGGAGCTGTCAGTTGGCGCAGTTCTAAACAAAGCGTCGTAGTGGGATCTACATGTGAAGCGGAATACATAGCTGCTTCGGAAGCAGCAAATGAAGGAGTCTGGATGAAGGAGTTCATATCCGATCTAGGTGTCATACCTAGTGCATCGGGTCCAATGAAAATCTTTTGTGACAATACTGGAGCAATTGCCTTGGCGAAAGAATCTAGATTTCACAAGAGAACCAAGCACATCAAGAGACGCTTCAATTCCATCCGGGATTTGGTCCAGGTGGGAGACTTAGAGATTTGCAAGATACATACGGATCTGAATGTTGCAGACCCGTTGACTAAGCCTCTTCCACGAGCAAAACATGATCAGCACCAAGACTCCATGGGTGTTAGAATCATTACTATGTAATCTAGATTATTGACTCTAGTGCAAGTGGGAGACTGAAGGAAATATGCCCTAGAGGCAATAATAAAGTTATTATTTATTTCCTTATTTCATGATAAATATTTATTATTCATGCTAGAATTGTATTAACCGGAAACATAATACATGTGTGAATACATAGACAAACAGAGTGTCACTAGTATGCCTCTACTTGACTAGCTTGTTAATCAAAGATGGTTAAGTTTCCTAACCATAGACAAAGAAGTTGTCATTTGATTAACAAGGTCACATCATTGGTTGAATGATCTGATTGACATGACCCATTCTATTAGCTTAGCACCCGATCGTTTAGTATGTTGCTATTGCTTTTATCCATGACTTATACATGTTCCTA
This sequence comes from Aegilops umbellulata, assembly GCA_032464435.1. Taxonomy (NCBI): domain Eukaryota; kingdom Viridiplantae; phylum Streptophyta; class Magnoliopsida; order Poales; family Poaceae; genus Aegilops; species Aegilops umbellulata. The sequence goes on from CP136060.1 coordinate 558,985,344, forward strand.
TGACTATGAGATTATGCAACTCCCGTTTACCGGAGAAACACTTTGGGTACTACCAAACGTCACAACGTAACTGGGTGATTATAAAGGAGTATTACAGGTGTCTTCAAAGGTAGATGTTGGGTTGGCGTATTTCGAGATTAGGATTTGTCACTCCGATTGTCAGAGAGGTATCTCTGGGCCCTCTCGGTAATGCACATCACATAAGCCTTGCAAGCATTGCAACTAATGTGTTAGTTGTGAGATGATGTATTACAGAACGAGTAAAGAGACTTACCGGTAACGAGATTAAACTAGGTATTGGATACCGACGATCGAATCTCGGGTAAGTAACATACCGATGACAAAGGGAACAAACGTATGTTGTTATGCGGTCTGACCGATAAAGATCTTCGTAGAATATGTAGGAGCCAATATGGGCATCCAGGTCCCGCTATTGGTTATTGACAAGAGAGGTGTCTCGGTCATGTCTACATAGTTCTCGAACCCGTAGGGTCCGCATGCTTAAACGTTCGTTGACGATATAGTACTATGAGTTATGTATGTTGGTGACCGAATGTTGTTCGGAGTTTCGGATGAGATCACGGATATGACGAGGAACTCCGGAATGGTCCGGAAGTAAAGATTGATATGTGGATAATAGTGTTTGATCTCCAGAAGGGTTCTGGAATCCATCGGAAGGGGTTCCGAATGTTTCCCGAAATGTTTGGGCACGAGAACACTTTATCTGGGCCAAAGGGGAAAGCCCACGAAGTTTTTGGAAAACGCAAAAAGGAAGTTTTGCGGAGTCCAGAGGCCAGACGCCGGGAACCCTGGCGTCTGGCCCTGGAGTCCGAGAAGGACTCTTGCCTTTCGGGTGAAACCGACTTTGTGGAGGCTTTTACTCCAAGTTTCGACCCCAGGGCTCAACATATAAATAGAGGGGCAGGGCTAGCACCAAAGACACATCAAGAAACACCAAGCCGTGTGCCGGCAACCCCGTCTCCTCTAGTTTATCCTCCGTCATAGTTTCCGTAGTGCTTAGGCGAAGCCCTGCAAAGATTGTTCTTCACCAACACCGTCACCACACCGTCGTGCTGCCGGAACTCATCTACTACTTCGCCCCTCTTGCTGGATCAAGAAGGCGAGGACGTCACCGAGCCGAACGTGTGCAGAACTCGGAGGTGCCGTGCTTTCGGTACTTGGATCGGTCGGATCGTGAAGACGTTCGACTACATCAACCGCGTTGATATAACGCTTCCGCTTCGGTCTACAAGGGTACGTAGACAACACTCTCCCCTCTCGTTGCTATGCATCACCATGATCTTGCGTGTGCGTAGGAATTTTTTTGAAATTACTACGTTACCCAACACCTGCCCGGGAGTAGACATGCACTTTCGTTGATGGAAAGAGAATGAGATTGCTCTTACTTGATAGCACCTTTCGGTCGTGGGCTATCCAGTTAAGGTTTGAGCCTCAAAGCGAATATACTCCCTCCGATCCATATCAATTGTTGCCGATTTAGTATAAAATTGTGCTAAATCAGTGAAAGTTAATATGGATCAGAGTGAGTATTAACTATGGTCTCTAGTTTTTGTTCGCGGAAGCTTCCCACATTGGTTTTTCTGGTTCTCTGGTCGATTTTCTGCATGGTTCTTATTCGTTTTTTCTTTTTCTTTTTCTTTTTATTTATTCCTTTTTCTTGTTCCTTATCTTCCTATCTTTCCTTTTTCCTTTTTGTATTTTCAAATAAAATTCTTTTTAAATTCATGAACTTTTTTCAAATGCATGAACTTTTTCAAACTTGAGAATTTTTCTCAAACTATTGTATTTTTTCTGAATTTATGAACTTTTTATAAATTTCACAAAATTCATTAACTTTTTCAAATCCATATTTTTTTTCTCAAATTTTTGAACTTTTTTCCAAATTCATGGGGTTTCTGTCTGATTTATTATTATTTTTTCAAAATCCATGAGCTTTTCTCAAATTCAAGACCTTTTTTCAAATGTTATGATTTTTTTTCCCAAAAAGGATGACCTTTTTAAAAATCAGAGATATTTTTTGAAACAACCATGAACTTTTTTTTATTTTTGCAATTTTTTCTATGATTATTTTGCAAAACAATTGAACTTTTTTCAAATTTGTGACGTTTTACAAATTCGTTAACTTTTTTTAATATGCAATATTTTTCGAGATGCATGAAGTTTTTGTGTATTCTTGTACATTGTTATGGGATTTTCTGATTTATTTCCCGTAAAGTCCACAAATATGTATGCGAAAAGTCAGCAATCAAATGTGTATAGTCAACTGTCAAGAGCCATAAGGCAGAGGTGAAAGATCCAACTGTCGGTGCTTAACAATGTATCCTAATCCACAAGCTCACCCACTAACCTCTCGCTCGGCTGCTTGCGCATGAGAAATGATTTTGGGCCGGCCCTAGAATCCGATCATGCGAGCACTGGATGGCTTGCCTGGCTCCAGAAACGCGGACTAGGAGATGTCAATATGTGCATCTTCCTGCTCAGGGATCATCGCGTGAAATGGGAGAGGAAAACCACATAGGATATCAGTAATGCTATATCCCCCTTAGGGCCAGTCGGATGAATTGCTCGCCTACGGCCATTTTTTAGTAAGCCGCTACGCAAATAGTACGAGAGAGTAGCGGGTTTGGGAACCTTCTGGAAGATTCTAGTTTTTTTCCGGTTTTTTCTATGTTTTTCTTGAATAGTTTGTCAACTATTCTTAGGTTTTTCCATTTCTATTTCATTTTTAGTTTTCTTTTTATTTATCCTTTTTTCAATTACATATCAACATTTTAAATACAAAATGAACATTTTTCAAACACTCGGTGAATATTTTTTAAATACACATTCAATATTTTTCGAATAAATCTTGAGCGTTTTCCAGATGCACAATAAACATCTTTCAAATATGGGTGAACAGTGTTTCAAAACGTCATGAACGGTTTTAAAACATCATCAATATTTTTCTAAATGTCATTAATAAATTTTTAAGTGGTGTGAACATTTTAAAATCTTGAATATTATTTAAATGAGTGATCATTGTTCTAAATAGCATGATTTGTTTGAATGGTATGAACATGTCTTAAACGCATATTGAACATGTTTATTCAAACACCATGGACATTTTTGTAATGTGTGAACATTGTTCTAAATTGTACTCTGTATGAACAGTTATTGGATAATACGAACTATTCTCAAACATTAGCGATTTTTTATGTATCATCAAATTTTTTTCTATGAACATGTTTTAACCGTGTGAATATTGTTCTAAATACTGTGAATATTTTTTGTGGTCCAATTTTTTGAAAACAATTGTGCAAAACACGAAAATAAACTGAACCAGAATAACTTTCCATCCTATTTTACAGCTATCAAAACTTTATTGTTTCCCCTTACAAATATTGTGCGTTTTCTTTCAAAAACAGAAACGAAACTGGACTTGGGTACCTAGGGACACAACCAGCAACCATATTTCTCGAATGGAAAGGAAAATGTTTTTCAGAAATGTATGAACATTTGTTACATGGCATAGACATTTCTTGGATGGCAAGAACAATTTTAAAAATTTACATAAACAATTTTTTTCACAACATGGATACTTTTAAAATGGCGATGAATGCTATTAGAAATTTAGGTATAGAAATTATTTTTGTATACTTATTTTACCATGGAATGTAAATAATAGTAACGAAAGGAAAAATAAAAGACTCATGTCTAGCGCCTGGGCCGGGCCGGCAAAATCCGAGGCCCTGTGCAAAACTAAAAAATGGGGCCATATATTACTAAAATGGACTAAATAGCAATTATAATGTCTATGATATAATGTCTTACATAACAATTGAATACATAAAAAAAATCATACCTATTTCAACTCCCGATTGCATAATATTTATTTGAAGAACATAATTCTTTTAGTATTCTTTGAAATGAAATCTTTGTAATATTTACTAATTAAATTTTGTTCTCTTTCTTTCTCTTGCGCTTACAGGAACTAGAATAATGTTTCCCCATGATGATTCAAATCTGTATTATTCAAACACAAGATACAAAAGATGAATAAAATAACATTAAAGTGACATGGTAGCAGATATAAGTTAGAGATTATGCGTCAATATTTTGGCAATTAGATCAATCATCTAACTCACTAGCGGCATGCTACCTGTTTTGACATGTCAAGCACCCGGAGGATGGAAGCTATGAAGCACTTGGAGTCAGTCGCCGATCAATCCGATGAGGTGATGACTGATCCGACAAGGCGATGACTCCCGAACTTGGGAGAGGAAGGCAACAGTGGCCGAGGTCTGAATTGCTTGCCGATCGATCCGATCAGACGAATCCGCGAAGGCGACGACCCCGTTTCTTGTAGCGAGTAGCCACGCCGACACAACAGTTGTTGCGGTTTTGCGATCCCGTTTCCAATCCATGATCTCGTATTCTTTTTCCTGTTTTTGATGATGAGGGAGGACCGACAATCTCGTTTCCAGATAAGGATCGATCAGCGAGCACCAGCGCTGAGCGCTCGATCTCGTATTCTTAACATTAATAGAAAGGTTGAACAAAGTTTTGAAAAACATTAATCAAGCATTTGGAAAATGTTAAATGTGTAGAGAAAAAATGTTGACCATGTATTTAAAAATGTTAATTTTTTGAGAATTTTATAAAAAATATTAATCAAGCATTTGAAAAAAAATTGAACAAGTATTTGAAAAATATTAATCAAAAATTTGTAAAATGTTAAATGTATATAGAAAAATGTTGACCATGTGTCCAACAAATGTTTGTCTTGCATTTGGAAAAATATTAGTCAAGCATTTAAAAAACTGTTAAATGTGCATATAAAGCTGTTGACCATGTATCAGAAAGTATATTAATCTTGTATCTGAAAAATGTTAATCAAGCATTTGAAATAGTTTATGAGTATTTATAGGAAAATATTGACCATGTATTCCAGAATATTTAGTCTTGTATTTGAAAAATGTTTAAAATGTGTATAGTAAAAATGTCGACATGTATAATGTTTTTTAATTTGTATTGGAAAAATGTGAAGTGTGTATTACAAAAATTGAAGAAAATATGCCCTAGAGGCAATAATAAAGTTACAGAAATGTTAACGCCCACACGTGTGGGCGTTTACACATCGCCCACACGCCTACATCACCACTCATTTTGCCACGTATGAATAGATGACATCAGCAGAATTTTTTTTGGTTTTCGGCTTAAAAATGTTGTATCTCCTAAATAAAAAAGCGAACTAAAAATCCGTTTTCACCATTAAATCCGTCTCGACGAGATCTTCAAAACTAGACCCCATGTTGATATGTTTCGACGAAATTTTTTTTCCAGAAGTTGCCATGATGTTTACACTGCAGTTGCCATAGGGCTTAAACTAAACTTGCCATGTGGCAATTTTAGTTTGTAGATCATGGCAATTTTAGTATTTTGATGATGGCAACTCCAGTATTTTGACCATGAAAATTATTTCTTGTATGAACCATGGCAATTTTACATGCATGTATCATGGCAATTTTAGTTTATGGTTCATGGCAAGTCTAGTTTCTTAATTCCCCGTTTTATAAATGTCAAAATTTAATTTTAAATGTAGAAGAACATAGCTGAAACATATCGTGTCAACTTCAGTGTAAACATCATGGCAATTCATATGCAATAGACATGACAACTTTTAATCCAAAAAAAATTCATCAAAACATATCAACATGGGATCTAGTTTCGATGATCTCATCGCGAGGGATTTAATGGTGAAAATGGATTTTCAATCGGATTTTTCGTTTAAGAGATAAAACATTTTAAAAACTGAAAATCCAAAAATATTCCTACATGCATGCATGCGATGACGTGACAATGTGTTTACATTAGAGACGTGTGGTGCGTCTTCCTTCCTGCCACACGTGTGGCAGTTAGCGCGACCCTAAAGTTATTATTTATTTCCTTATTTCATGATAAATGTTTATTATTCATGCTAGAATTGTATTAACCGGAAACATAATACTTGTGTGAATACATAGACAAACAGAGTGTCACTAGTATGCCTCTACTTGACTAGCTCGTTGTTCAAAGATGGTTATGTTTCCTAACCATAGACATGAGTTGTCATTTGATTAACGGATCACATCATTAGCAGAATGATGTGATTGACTTGACCCATTCCGTTAGATTAGCACTCGATCGTTTAGTATTCTGCTATTACTTTCTTCATGACTTATACATGTTCCTATGACTATGAGATTATGCAACTCCGTTTACCGGAGGAAAACATTGTGTGCTACCAAACGTCACAACGTAACTGGGGGATTATAAAGGTGCTCCACAGGTGTCTCCGAAGGTACTTGTTGGGTTGGCCTATTTCGAGATTAGGATTTGTCACTCTGATTGTCGGAGAGGTATCTCTGGGCCCACTCGGTAATGCATATCACTATAAGCCTTGCAAGCATTGTAACTAATGAGTTAGTTGCGAGATGATGTATTACGGAACGAGTAAAGAGACTTGCCGGTAACGAGATTGAACTAGGTATTGAGATACCGACGATCGAATCTCGGGCAAGTAACATACCGATGACAAAGGGAACAACGTATGTTGTTATGCGGTTTGACCGATAAAGATCTTCGTAGAATATGTGCGAGCCAATATGAGCATCCAGGTTCCGCTATTGGTTATTGACCGGAGACGTGTCTCGGTCATGTCTACATTCTTCTCGAACCCGTAGGCTCCGCACGCTTAAAGTTCGATGACGGTTATATTACCAGTTTATGTGTTTTGATGTACCGAAGGTAGTTCGGAGTCCCGAATGAGATCGGGGACATGACGAGGAGTCTCGAAATGGTTGAGACGTAAAGATCGATATATTGGACGACTATATTCGGACATCGGAAAGGTTTCGAGTGATTCGGGTATTTTTCGGAGTACCGGAGAGTTACGGGAATTTGCCGGGGAGTATATGGGCCTTATTGGGCTTTAGGGGAAAGAGAGAGGAGAGGCTGGGCGCCCCCCAAGGCCTAGTCCGAATTGGACTAGGGGGAGGGGCTGCGCCCCCTCCTTCCTTCTCTTCTCTCTCCCCTTTCCCTGACTCCTACTCCTAATAAGGGGGGGGGGGATCCTACTCCCGGTGGGAATAGGACTCCTCCTAGGGCGCGCCATAGAAAGGGCCGGCCCTCCCCCTCCTCCACTCCTTTATATACGGGGAGGGGGCACCCCTTGGAGACACAACAATTGATCCCTTGGATCTCTTAGCCGTGTGTGGTGCCCCCCTCCATCATAATCCACCTCGGTAATATCGTAGCGGTGCTTAGGCGAAGCCCTGCGTCGGTAGAACATCATCATCGTCACCACGCCGTCGTGCTGACGGAACTCTCCCTCAAAGCTCGGCTGGATCGGAGTTCGAGGGACGTCATCAAATTGAACGTGTGCTGAACTCGGAGGTGCCGTGCGTTCGGTACTTGATCGGTCGGATCGTGAAGACGTACGACTACATCAACCGCGTTGTGCTAACGCTTCCGCTTCCGGTCTACGAGGGTACGTGGACACACTCTCCCCTCTCGTTGCTATGCATCACCATGATCTTGCGTGTGCGTAGGAAATTTTTGAAATTATTACGTTGCCCAACAGTGGCATCCGAGCCAGGTTTTTGTTGGGGAACGTAGCAGAAATTCAAAATTTTCCTACGTATCACCAAGATCTATCTATGGAGAAACCAGCAACGAGGGGAAGGAGAGTGCATCTACATACCCTTGTAGATCGCTAAGCGGAAGCGTTCAAGTGAACGGGGTTGATGGAGTCGTACTCCCCGTGATCCAAATCACCGATGACCAAGTGCCGAACGGATGGCACCTCCTCGTTCAACACACGTACAGCCCGGTGACGTCTCCCTGCCTTGATCCAGCAAGGAGAGAGGGAGAGGTTGAGGAAGACTCCGTCCAGCAGCAGCACAACAACGTGGTGGTGGTGGAGGAGCGCGGAATTCTAGCAGGGCTTCGCCAAGCACTGCGAGAGACGAGGAGGGAGAGAGATAGGGCTGCGCCTTGGGAGAGTTCATCTCATGTCTTGGGCAGCCCCAAAACCTCCACTATATATAGGGGCAAGGGGGAGGGGGAGGCGCCCTAGGGTTTCCCCTAGGAGGGGGGGCGGCGGCCAGGGCAGATTGGATCTCCCCCTTGGGTGACTTGGCCCCCAAGCCAGGAGGTGGGAACCCTAGATGGGGCGCCCCAAACCCCCTGGTCACGTGGGAATAGGTGAGGGGGGGCGCACAGCCCCTTAGTGGGCTGGTTTGCCCCCTTCCCTTAGCCCATGAAGCCCCCCAACACTTGCCGGGGCTCCCGAAACACCTTTCGGTCATGCTGGTCATCACCCGGTACCTCCTGAACACTCCCGGACTCCAAAACCCTTCGTCCAGTATATCAATCTTTACCTTCGGACCATTCTGGAACTCCTCGTAATGTCCGGGATCTCATCCGGGACTCCGAACAACATTCGGTAACCGCGTACATACTTTCCCTATAACCCTAGCGTCATCGAACCTTAAGTGTGTAGACCCTACGGGTTCGGGAATCATGCAGACATGACCGAGACACCTCTCCGACCAATAACCAACAGCGGGATCTGGATACCCATGATGTCTCCCACATGTTCCACGATGATCTCATCGGATGAACCACGATGTCAAGGATTCAGTCAATCCCGTATACAATTCCCTTTGTCTAGCGGTATTGTACTTGCCCGAGATTCGATCGTCGGTATCCCGATGCCTTGTTCAATCTCGTTACCGGCAAGTCTCTTTACTCGTTCTGTAACACATCATCCCGTGATCAACTCCTTGATCACATTGTGCACATTATGATGATGTCCTACCGAGTGGGCCCAGAGATACCTCTCCGTCACACGGAGTGACAAATCCCAGTCTCGATTCGTGCCAACCCAACAGACACTTTCGGAGATACCTGTAGTGTACCTTTATAGCCACCCAGTTACGTTGTGACGTTTGGCACACCCAAAGTATTCCTACGGTATCCGGGAGTTGCACAATCTCATGGTCTAAGGAAATGATACTTGACATTAGAAAAGCTTTAGCATACGAACTACACGATCTTTGTGCTAGGCTTAGGATTGGGTCTTGCCCATCACATGATTCTCCTAATGATGTGATCCCGTTATCAACGACATCCAATGTCCATGGTCAGGAAACCGTAACCATCTATTGATCAACGAGCTAGTCAAATAGAGGCTTACTAGGGACATGGTGTTGTCTATGTATCCACACATGTATTTGAGTTTCCTATCAATACAATTATAGCATGGATAATAAACGATTATCATGAACAAGGAAATATAATAATAACTTATTTATTATTGCCTCTAGGGCATATTTCCAACAGTCTCCCACTTGCACTAGAGTCAATAATCTAGTTCACATCGCCATGTGATTAACATTCACAGGTCACATCGCCATGTGACCAACATCCAAAGAGTTTACTAGAGTCAATAATCTAGTTCACATCACTATGTGATTAACACTCAATGAGTTATGGGTTTGATCATGTTGCTTGTGAGAGAGGTTTTAGTCAACGGGTCTGCAACATTCAGATCCGTATGTACTTCGCAAATCTCTACGCTATATTTGGAGCCATTTCAAATAACTGTTCTACTTGGAGCTATTCTAAATTGTTGCTCCATTATACGTATCCGGTATCTCTACTCAGAGCTATCCGGATAGGTGTTAAGCTTGCATCGACATAACTCTTTATGTCAAACTCTTTATCACCTCCATAACCGAGAAACATATCCTTATTCCTCTAAGGATAATTTTGACCGCTATCTCGTGATCTACTCCTAGATCACCTTTATATCCTCTTGCCAGACATGTGGCAAGGCACACATCAGGTGCGGTACTCAGCATGGCATACCGTATAGAGCCTATGACAAAATCATAGGGGACGACCTTCGTCCTTCCTCTTTCTCCAGCCGTGGTGGAGCTTTAACTCTTAACTTCATACCTTACAACTCGGGCAAGAACTCCTTCTTTAACTGATCCATCTTGAACACCTTCAAGATCATGTCAAGGTATGTGCTCATTTGAATGTACTATTAAACGTTTTTGATCTATCCTTATAGATCTTGATGCTCAATGTTCAAATAGCTTAATCCAGGTTCTCCATTGAAAAACACCTTTCAAATAACCCTATATGCTTTCCAGAAATTCTACATCATTTCGGATCAACAATATGTCATCCACATATACTTATCAGAAATGTCGTAGTGCTCCCACTCACTTTATTGTAAATACAAGTTTCTAACAAACTATGTATAAACCCATAAACTTTTGATTTCTCCATCAAAATGTATATTCCGACTCCGAGATGCTTGCTCTAGTCCATGGAAGGATCGCTGGAGCTAGCATACCTTTTAGCATCCTTAGGATCGACAAAACCTTTCTGATTGTATCACATACAACCTTTCCTTACGAAAATTGGTAAGGAAACTTGTTTTGACATCCATCTGCCAGATTTCATAAATGCAGCTTATGCTAACATGATTCCGACGGACTTAAGCATCGCTACGGGTGAGAAAATCTCATCGTAGTCAACTACTTGAACTTGTGAAAAACTCTTCGCCACAAGTCGAGCTTCATAGACTGTGACATTACCGTCCACGTCTGTCTTCCTTTTAAAATCCATATGTACCCAACAGCCTTATGACCATCAAGTAGTTCTTTCAAAGTCTACACTTTGTTTTCATACATGGATCATCTCTCGGATTTTATGGCCTCGAGCCATTTTTCGGAATCCGGGCCCACCATCGCTTCTCCATAGCTCATAGGTTCATCGTTGTCCAACAACGTGACCTTTTAAGACAGGGTTACTACTTAGAAGTTCTACACACCCTTGTCAACCTATGAGGTTCGATAGTAACTTGATCTGAAGCTCCATGATCATCATCATTAGCTTTCTCTTCAACTGAGGTAGGGGTCACAGAAATATTTTTCCTGTGCTTGCGCTATTCTCTGATTGAAGTGAAGGTTCAACAACCTTATCAAGTTCTATCTTCCTCCCACTCAATTCTTTCGAGAGAAACTTTTCCTCGAGAAAGGACCCGATTCTAGAAACAATCCCTATTTCTTTTCGGATCTGAATTAGGAGGTATACCCAACTGTTTTGGGTGTCCTATGAAGATGCATTTTATCTGCTTTGGGTTCGAGCTTATCAACCTGAAACTTTTTCACATAAGCGTCGCAGCCCCAAACTTTTAAGAAACGACAACTCAGGTTTCTCCAAACCATAGTTCAAACGGTTTCGTCTCAACGGAATTACGTGGTGCCCTATTAAAGTGAGTGCGGTTGTCTCTAATACCTAACCCATGAACGATAGTGCTAATCCGATAAGAGACATCATGGTACGCACCATATCCAATAGGGTGCAACTATGATGTTCGGACACACCATCACACTATGGTGTTCCAGGCGGTATTAGTTGTGAAACAATTTCCACAGTGCCAAACTCGTAACTCAGATATTCATTTCTATGATCATATCATAGACATTTTATCCTCTTATCATGAAGATCTTCAACTTCACTCTGAAATTACTTGAACCATTCAATAATTCAGACTTGTGTTTCATCAAGTAAATATACTCGGTATCTACTTGAATCATCTGTGAAGTAAGAATATAACGATATCCACTGCGTGCCTCAGCACTCATTGGACTGCACACATCAAAATGTGTTACTTCCAACAAGTTGCTATCTTGTTCCATCTTACTGAAAACGAGGCTTTTCAGTCATCTTGCCCATGTGGTAAGATTTGCATATCTCAAGTGATTCAAAATCAAGTGAGTCCAAACGGTCCATCTGCATGGAGTTTCTTCATGCGTATATACCAATAGACATGGTTCACATTACTCAATCCTTTTCAAAAATGAGTGAGTCCAAAGATCCATCAACATGGAGCTTCTTCATGCGTTTTATACCAATATGACTTACATGGCAGTGCCACAAGTAGGTGGTACTATCATTACTATCTTATACCTTTTGGCATGAACATGTGTATCACTATGATCGAGATTCAATAAACCATTCATTTTAGGTGCAAGACCATTGAAGGTATTATTCAAATAAACAGAGTAACTATTATTCTCTTTAAATGAACAACCGTATTGCGATAGACATAATCTAATCATGTCTATGCTCAACGCAGACACCAAATAACAATTATTTAGGTTTAACACCAATCTCGATGGTAGAGGGAGCGAGCGATGCTTGATCATATCAACCTTGGAAACACTTCCAACACATATCGGCAGCTCACTTTTAGCTAGTCTCCGTTTATTCCGTAGCTTTTATTTCGAGTTACTAACACTTAGCAACCGAACCGGTATCTAATACCCTGGTGCTAAAGTACACATTAACATAATGTATATCCAATATACTTCTATCGACAGCCTTCTCATCTACCAAGTAATTAGGGTAATTCTGCTCCAGTGGCTGTTCCCCTTATTACAGAAGCACTTAGTCTCGGGTTTGGGTTCAACCTTGGGTTTCTCCACTAGAGCAGCAGCTGATTTGCCGTTTCATGAAGTATCCCTTCTTGCCCTTGCCCTTCTTGAAACTAGTGGTTTTACTAACCATCAACAATTGATGCTCCTTCTTGATTTCTACTTTCGCGGTGTCAAACATCGCGGATTGCTCAAGGATCATCATGTCTATCCCTGATATGTTATAGTTCATCACGAAGCTCTAGTGGCTTGGTGGCAATGACTTTGGAGAAACATCACTATCTTATCTGGAAGATCAACTCCTATTACAAGAACATGATCAATCTCATACATCACATATCATTCATCACATTCTTCTTGGCCATATCACATCACATATCATACCCTGCAAAAACAAGTTAGACGTCCTCTAATTGTTGTTTGCATGTTTTACGTGGCTGCTATGGGTTTCTAGCAAGAACGTTTCTTATCTACGCAAAACCACAACGTGATATGCCAATTGCTATTTACCCTTCATAAGGACCCTTTTCATCGAATCCGATCTGACTAAAGTGGGAGAGACAGACACCCGCCAGCCACCTTATGCAACTAGTGCATGTCAGTCGGTGGAACCGGTCTCACGTAAGCGTACGTGTAAGGTTGGTCCGGGCCGCTTCATCCCACAATACCGTTGAAACAAGATTGGACTAGTAACGGTAAGCATATTGAACAAAATCAACGCCCACAACTACTTTGTGTTCTACTCGTGCAAAGAATCTACGCAATAGACCTAGCTCATGATGCCACTGTTGGGGAACGTAGCAGAAATTCAAATTTTTCCTACGTATCACCAAGATCTATCTATGGAGAAACCAGCAACGAGGGAAAGGAGAGTGCATCTACATACCCTTGTAGATCGCTAAGCGGAAGCGTTCAAGTGAACGGGGTTGATGGAGTCGTACTCGCCGTGATCCAAATCACCGATGACCAAGTGCCGAACGGATGGCACCTCCGCGTTCAACACACATACAGCCCGGTGACGTCTCCCATGCCTTGATCCAGCAAGGAGAGAGGGAGAGGTTGAGGAAGACTCCGTCCAGCAGCAGCACAACGACGTGGTGGTGGTGGAGGAGCGCGGAATTCTAGCAGGGCTTCGCCAAGCACTGCGAGAGACGAGGAGGGAGAGAGATAGGGATGCGCCTTGGGAGAGTTCATCTCATGTCTTGGACAGCCCCAAAACCTCCACTATATATAGGGGCAAGGGGGAGGGGGAGGCGCCCTAGGGTTTCCCCTAGGGGGGGGGGCGGCGGCCAGGGCAGATTGGATCTCCTCCTTGGGTGACTTGGCCCCCAAGCCAGGAGGTGGGAACCCTAGATGGGGCGCCCCAAACCCCCCTGGTCACGTGGGAATAGGTGAGGGGGGCGCACAACCCCTTAGTGGGCTGGTTTTCCCCCTTCCCTTGGCCCATGAAGCCCCCCATCACTTGCCGGGGCTCCCGAAACACCTTTCGGTCATGCTGGTCATCACCCGGTACCTCCTGAACACTCCCGGACTCCAAAACCCTTCGTCCAATATATCAATCTTTACCTCCGGACCATTCCGGAACTCCTCGTAATGTCCGGTATCTCATCCGGGACTCCGAAAAACATTCGGTAACCGCGTACATACTTTCCCTATAACCCTAGCGTCATCGAACCTTAAGTGTGTAGACCCTACGAGTTCGGGAATCATGCAGACATGACCGAGACACCTCTCCGGCCAATAACCAACAGCGGGATCTGGATACCCATGTTGGCTCCCACATGTTCCACGATGATCTCATCGGATGAACCACGATGGCAAGGATTCAGTCAATCCCGTATACAATTCCCTTTGTCTAGCGGTATTGTACTTGCCCGAGATTCGATCGTCGGTATCCCGATACCTTGTTCAATCTCGTTACCGGCAAGTCTCTTTACTCGTTCTGTAACACATCATCCCGTGATCAACTCCTTGATCACATTGTGCACATTATGATGATGTCCTACCGAGTGGGCCCAGAGATACCTCTCCGTCACACGGTGTGACAAATCCCAGTCTCGATTCGTGCCAACCCAACAGACACTTTCGGAGATACCTGTAGTGTACCTTTATAGCCACCCAGTTACGTTGTGACGTTTGGCACACCCAAAGTATTCCTACGGTATCCGGGAGTTGCACAATCTCATGGTCTAAGGAAATGATACTTGACATTAGAAAAGCTTTAGCATACGAACTACACGATCTTTGTGCTAGGCTTAGGATTGGGTCTTGTCCATCACATCATTCTTCTAATGATGTGATCCCGTTATCAATGACATCCAATGTCCATGGTCAGGAAACCGTAACCATCTATTGATCAACGAGCTAGTTAACTAGAGGCTTACTAGGGACATGGTGTTGTCTATGTATCCACACATGTATCTGAGTTTCCTATCAATACAATTATAGCATGGATAATAAACGATTATCATGAACAAGGAAATATAATAATAACTTATTTATTATTGCCTCTAGGGCATATTTCCAACAGTTTTATGCGTAGATGTTATATGCACGAGTAGAACACAAGTGAGTTGTGGGCGATACAAGTCATACTGCTTACCAGCATGTCATACTTTGGTTCGGCGGTATTGTTGGATGAAGCAGCCCGGACCGACATTACACGTACGCTTACGCGAGACTGGTTCTACCGACGTGCTTTGCACACAGGTGGCTGGCGGGTGTCAGTTTCTCCAACTTTAGTTGAACCGAGTGTGGCTACGCCCGGTCCTTGAGAAGGTTAAAACATCACTAACTTGACGAACTATCGTTGTGGTTTTGATGCGTAGGTAAGAACTGTTCTTTCTTAGCCCGTAGCAGCCACGTAAAACTTGCAACAACAAAGTAGAGGACGTCTAACTTGTTTTTGCAGGGCATGTTGTGATATGATATGGTCAAGGCATGATTCTAAATTTTATTGTATGAGATGATCATGTTTTGTAACCGAGTTATCGGCAACTAGCAGGAGCCATATGGTTGTCGGTTTATTGTATGCAATGCAATCGCCCTGTAATGCTTTACTTTATCACTAAGCGGTAGCGATAGTCGTAAAAGCATAATTTGGCGAGACGACAACGATGCTACGATAGAGATCAAGGTGTCGGGCCAGTGACGATGGTGATCATGACGGTGCTTCGAATATGGAGATCACAAGCACAAGATGATGATGGCCATATCATATCACTTATATTGATTGCATGTGATGTTTATCTTTTATGAATCTTATCTTGCTTTGATTGACGGTAGCATTATAAGATGATCTCTCACTAAATTATCAAGGTATAAGTGTTCTCCCTGAGTATGCATCATTGCGAAAGTTCTTCGTGCTGAGACACCATGTGATGATTGGATGTGATAGGCTCTACGTTCAAATACAATGGGTGCAAAACAGTTGCACACGCAGAATACTCAGGTTAAACTTGACGAGCCTAGCATATAACAGGTATGGCCTCGAAACACTAAGACCGAAAGGTCGAGCATGAACCATATAGTAGATATGATCAACATAGTGATGTTCACCATTGAAAACTACTCCATCTCAGGTGACGATCGGATATGGTTTAGTTGACTTGGATCACGTGATCACTTAAAGGATTAGAGGGATGTCTATCTAAGTGGGAGTTCTTACATAATATGATTAATTGAATTTAAATTTATCATGAACTTAGTCCTGGTAGTATTAGCATATCTATGGTGTAGATCAATAGCTCACATTTTGCTCCCCTGTTTTATTTTGATATGTTCCTAGAGAAAACTAAGTTGAAAGATGTTAGTAGCAATGATGCGGACTTGGTCCGTGATCTGATGATTAACCTCATTGATGCACATAAGTATTATGTCCTTGATGCACCGCTAGGTGACAGGCCTATTGCAGGAGCAGATGCAGACGTTATGAACGGTTGACAAAAGCTCGGTATGATGACTACTTGATAGTTTAGTGCACCATGCTTTACGGCTTACAGCCGGGACTTCAAAAATGTTTTGAACGCCATAGAGCATATAAGATGTTCTAAGAGTTGAAATTGGTATTTCATACTCATGCCCGTGTCGAGAGGTATGAGACCTCTGACAGTACTTTGCCAATAAGATGGAGGAGAATAGCTCAACCAGTGAGCATATGCTCAGATTGTATGAGTACTACAATTACTTGAATCAAGTGGGAGTTAATCTTCCATATAAGATAGTAATTAACAAAGTTCTCTAGTCACTATCACCAAGATTAATAGAACTTCGTGATGAACTATAATATGCAAGGGATGCCGAAAGTAATTCCCGAGCTCTTCGCGATGCTGAGATCGGCGAAGGTAGAAATCAAGAAAAGAGCATCAAGTGTTGATGGTTAACAAGATCACTAGTTCATGAAAAGGGCAAACAAAAAAAGGGGAACTTCAAGAAGAACGGCAAGCAAGTTGCTGCTCAAGTGAAGAAGCCCAAGTTTGGACCTAAGCCTGACACTGAGTGCTTCTACTGCAAAAAGGACTGGTCACTGGAAGCGGAACTACCCGAAATAATTGGCGGATAAGAAGGATGGCAAAATGAACAAAAGTATATTTGATATACATGTTATTGATGTGTACTTTACTAGTGTTTATAGCAACCCCTCAGTATTTGATACTAGTTTAGTTGCTAAGATTAGTAACTCGAAACGGGAGTTGCAGAATAAACAGAGACTAGTTAAGGGTGAAGTGACGATGTGTGTTGGAAGTGGTTCCAAGATTGATATAATCATCATCGCACACTCCCTATACTTTCGGGATTAGTGTTAAACCTAAATAACTGTTATTTGGCATTTGCGTTGAGCATGAATATGATTTGATCATGTTTATTGCAATACAGTTATTCATTTAAAGTCAGAGAATAATTGTTGTTATGTTTACATGAATAAAACCTTCGATGGTCATACACCCAATGAAAATAGTTTTTTGGATCTCGATTGTAGTGATACACATATTCATAATATTGATGCCAAAAGATGCAAAGTTGATAATGATAGTGCAACTTATTTGTGGCACTGCCGTTTGGGTCATATCGGTGTAAAGTGCATGAAGAAACTCCATAAAGATGGACTTTTGGAATCACTTGGTTATGAATCATTTGATGCTTGCGAACCGTGCCTTTTGGGCAAGATGACTAAAACTCCGTTCTCTGGAACAATGGAACGAGCTACTGACTTGTTGGAAATAATACATGCCGATGTATGCGGTCCAATGAGTGTTGATGCTCGTACTGGGTATCGTTATTTTCTGACCTTCACAGATGATTTGAGCAGATATGAGTATATCTACTTAATGAAGCACAAGTCTGAAACATTTGAAAAGTTCAAAGAATTTCAGAGTGAAGTGGAAAGTCATCGTAACAAGAAAATAAAGTTTCTACGATCTGACCGTGGAGAAGAATGTTTGAGTTACGAGTTTGGTATTCAATTGAAGCAATGCAGAATAGTTTCGCAACTCACGCCACCTGGAACACCACAGCGTAATGGTGTGTCCGAACGTCGTAACCACACTTTATTGGATATAGTGCGATCTATGATGTATCTTACCTATTTACCACTATCATTTTGGGGTTATGCATTAGAGACAGCTGCATTCGCATTAAATAGGGCACCGTCTAATCCGCTGAGACGACACCGTATGAACTATGGTTTGGCAAGAAACCTAAGCTATCGTTTCTTAAAGTTTGGGGTTGCGATGCTTATGTGAAAAAGTTTCATCCTAATAAGCTCAAACCCAAATCGGAAAAGTGCGTCTTCATAGGATACCCAAAAGTTACTGTTGGGTACACCTTCTATCACAGATCCGAAGGCAAGACATCTGTTGCTAAGAATTGATCCTTTCTAGAGAAGGAGTTTCTCTCGAAAGAAGTGAGGAAAGTAGAACTTGATGAGGTAACTGTACGTGTTCCCTTATTGGAAAGTAGTTCATCACATAAATCTGTTCATGTGACTCCTACACCAATTAGTGAGGGAGTTAATGATGATGATCATGTAACTTCAGATCAAGTTACTACTGAACCTCGTAGGTCAACCAGAGTGAGATCCATACCAGAGTGGTACGACAATGCTATTCTGGAGGTCATGTTACTTGACCATGACGAACCTACAAACTATGAGGAAGCGATGATGAGCCCAGATTCCGCGAAATGGTTTGAGGCCATGAAATCTGAGATGGGATCCATGTATGAGAACAAAGTATGGACTTTGATTGACTTGCCCAATGATCAGCGAGCCATTGAGATTAAATGGATCTTCAAGAGGAAGACGGACGCTGATAGTAGTGTTACTATCTACAAAGCTAGAATTGTCGCAAAAGGTTTTCGACAAGTTCAAGGTGTTGACTACAATGAGAGTTTCTCACTCGTATCTATGCTTAAGTCTATCTGAATCATGTTAGCAATTGTCGCATTTTATGAAATCTGGCAAATGGATAAACAAAACTGCATTCCTTAATGGATTTATTAAAGAAGAGTTGTATATGATGCAACCAGAAGGTTTTGTCGATCCTAAAGGTGTTGACAAAATGTGCAAGCTCCAGCGATCCATCTATGGACTGGTGCAAGCATCTCAGAGTTGGAATATACGCTTTGATGAGTTGATCAGTATATGTGAATGACATGTTGTTGATCGGAAATAATGTAGAATTATTCTGCAAAGTATAAAGGAGTGTTTGAAAGGAGTTTTCAAAGAAAGACCACGGTGAAGATGCTTACATATTGAGCATCAAGATCTATAGAGATAGATCAAAACGGTTGATAAGTTTTTTCAATGAGTACATACCTTGACAAGATTTTGAAGTAAGTTCAAAATGGAACAGTCAAAGAAAGAGTTCTTGCCTGTGTTACAAGGTGTGAAATTGACTAAGACTCAAAGCCCGACCATGGCAGAAGATAGAAAGAGAATGAAAGTCATTCCCTATGCCTCAACCATAGGTTCTATAAAGTATGCCATGCTATGTACCAGATCTATTGTATACCCTACACTAATTTTGGCAAGGAAGTACAATAGTGATCTAGGAGTAGATCACTGGACAGCGGTCAAAATTATCCTTAGTGGAATAAGGATATGTTTCTCGATTATGGAGGTGACAAAAGGTTCATCGTAAAGGGTTACGTCGATACAAGTTTTGGCACTGATCCAGATGACTCTAAGTCCTCATCTGGATACATATTGAAAGTGGGAGCAATTAGCTAAAGTAGCTCCGTGCAGAGCATTGTAGACATAAAAATTTGCAAAATACATACGGATCTGAATATGGCAGACCCGTTGACTAAACTTCTCTCACAAGCAAAACATGATCACACCTTAGTACTCTTTCGGTGTTAATCACATAACGATGTGAACTAGATTATTGACTCTAGTAAACCCTTTGGGTGTTGGTCACATGACGATGTGAACTATGGGTGTTAATCACATGGTGATGTGAACTATTGATGTTAAATCACATGGCGATGTGATCTAGATTATTGACTCTAGTGCAAGTGGGAGACTAAAGGAAATATGCCCTAGAGGCAATAATAAAGTTATTATTTATTTCCTTATTTTATGATAAATGTTTATTATTCATGCTAGAATTGTATTAACCGGAAACATAATACTTGTGTGAATACATAGACAAACAGAGTGTCACTAGTATGCCTCTACTTGACTAGCTCGTTGTTCAAAGATGGTTATGTTTCCTAACCATAGACATGAGTTGTCATTTGATTAACGGATCACATCATTAGGAGAATGATGTGATTGACTTGACCCATTCCGTTAGCTTAGCACTCGATCGTTTAGTATTCTGCTATTACTTTCTTCATGACTTATACATGTTCCTATGACTATGAGATTATGCAACTCCCGTTTACCGGAGGAACACTTTGTGTGCTACCAAACGCCACAACGTAACTGGGTGATTATAAAGGTGCTCTACAGGTGTCTCCGAAGGTACTTGTTGGGTTGGCGTATTTCGAGATTAGGATTTGTTACTCCGATTGTCGGAGAGGTATCTCTGGGCCCACTCAGTAATGCACATCACTATAAGCCTTGCAAGCATTGTAACTAATGAGTTAGTTGCGGGATGATGTATTACGAAACGAGTAAAGAGACTTGCCCGTAACGAGATTGAACTAGGTACTGAGATACCGACGATCGAATCTCAGGCAAGTAACATACCGATGACAAAGGGAACAACGTATGTTGTTATGCGGTTTGACCGATAAAGATCTTCGTAGAATATGTGGGAGCCAATATGAGCATCCAGGTTCCGCTATTGATTATTGACCGGAGACGTGTCTCGGTCATGTCTACATTGTTCTCGAACCCGTAGGCTCCGCACGCTTGAAATTCGATGACGGTTATATTATGAATTTATGTGTTTTGATGTACCGAAGGTAGTTCGGAGTCCCGGATGAGATCGGGGACATGCCGAGGAGTCTCGAAATGGTCAAGACGTAAAGATCAATATATTGGATGACTATATTCGGACATTGGAAAGGTTCCGAGTGATTCGAGTATTTTTAAGAGTATCGGAGAGTTACGGGAATTCGCCGGGGAGTATATGGGCCTTATTGGGCTTTAGGGGAAAGAGAGAGGAGAGGCTGGGCGCCCCCCAAGGCCTAGTCCGAATTGGACTAGGGGGAGGGGCTGCGCCCCCTCCTTCCTTCTCCTCTCTCTCCCCTTTCCTTGACTCCTACTCCTACTACTTGGAAGGGGGGGAATCCTACTCCCGGTGGGAGTAGGACTCCTCCTAGGGCGCGCCATAGAGAGGGCCGGCCCTCCCCCTCCTCCACTCCTATATATACGGGGAGGGGGGAACCCCTTGGAGACACAACAATTGATCCCTTGGATCTCTTAGCCGTGTGCGGTGCCCCCATCCACCATAATCCACCTCGGTAATATCGTAGTGGTGCTTAGGCGAAGCCCTGCGTCGGTAGAATATCATCATCGTCACCACGCCGTCGTGCTGACCGAACTCTCCCTCAAAGCTCGGCTGGATCGGAGTTCGAGGGACGTCATCAAGTTGAACGTGTGCTGAACTCGGAGGTGCCGTGCGTTCGTACTTGATAGGTCGGATCGTGAAGACGTACGACTACATCAACCGCGTTGTGCTAACGCTTCCGCTTTCGGTCTACGAGGGTACGTGGACACACTCTCCCCTCTCGTTACTATGCATCACCATGATCTTGCGTGTGCGTAGGAAATTTTTGAAATTACTACGTTCCCCAACAAAAATGGTGTTGACATATACAAAAAATGTAGAATGAAAAACAAGAGCAACAAAGAAAACAAAAAAAATGGAAGCAAAAAAACAAGTAAAATTAACCAAAGAAAAATAAAACTAAAGAAACAAATGCAGAAAAAATAAAAATGAATGAAAAAATGGAAAATGGAGAAGAAAAAGAAAACAAAAATAGCATTGAAAACGAAAGAAATAAATAAAAAAATTAAAAAAAAAGGGAAAGCGAAAAAAGAAAAAACAAACAAAAGAAAACCCGAAATAAATTAGAGAAAATTAAGAAATAAAAAAAATAAAAAACTATCTCTTTCCCTTCTCATAGGTCGTGCCCAAGTAATTTAACACAACCTTGATGTTGTCTCACTAGCTATTAGTGCTAATAATCCACCTCGGAGATGAAGGAAATATGCCCTAGAGGCAATAATAAAGTTATTATTTATTTCCTTATTTCATGATAAATGTTTATTATTCATGCTAGAATTGTATTAACCGGAAACATAATACATGTGTGAATACATAGACAAGCAGAGTGTCACTAGTATGCCTCTACTTGACTAGCTCGTTAATCAAAGATGGTTATGTTTCCTAACCATAGACAAAGAGTTGTTATTTGATTAACGAGGTCACATCATTAATTGAATGATCTGATTGACATGACCCATTTCATTAGCTTAGCACCCGATCGTTTAGTATGTTGCTATTGCTTTCTTCATGACTTATACATGTTCCTATGACTATGAGATTATGCAACTCCCGTTTACCGGAGGAACACTTTGTGTGCTACCAAACGTCACAACGTAACTGGGTGATTATAAAGGTGCTCTACAGGTGTCTCCAAAGGTAGATGTTGGGTTGGCGTATTTCGAGATTAGGATTTGTCACTCCGATTGTCGGAGAGGTATCTCTGGGCCCTCTCGGTAATGCACATCACTTAAGCCTTGCAAGCATTGAAACTAATGAGTTAGTTGCGAGATGATGTATTACGGAACGAGTAAAGAGACTTGCCGGTAACGAGATTGAACTAGGTATTGAGATACCGACGATCGAATCTCGGGCAAGTAACATACCGATGACAAAGGGAACAACGTATGTTGTTATGCGGTCTGACCGATAAAGATCTTCGTAGAATATGTAGGAGCCAATATGGGCATCCAGGTCCCGCTATTGGTTATTGACCGGAGACGTGTCTCGGTCATGTCTACATTGTTCTCGAACCGTAGGGTCCGCACGCTTAAGGTTTCGATGACAGTTATATAATGAGTTTATGAGTTTTGATGTACCAAAGGAGTTCGGAGTCCCGGATGAGATCGGGGACATGACGAGGAGTCTCAAAATGGTCAAGACGTAAAGATCGATATATTGGACGACTATATTCGGACATCGGAAAGGTTCTGAGTGGTTCGGGTATTTTCGGAGGTACCGGGAAGTTACGGGAATACGGGGAAGAGTATTGGGCCTTATTGGACCTTAGTGGGAAGGAGCCAGGAGGTGGCGCGCGCCCCTCCCAAGCCCAGTCCGAATTGGACAAGGGGCTTGGGGGCGCGGCCGCCTCTCCCTTCCTTCTCCACTTCCCTCCTTTCCCCCCTTCTCCTAGTTGGACTAGGAAAGGTGGAATCCTACTCCCGGTGGGAGTAGGACTCCCCTTGGCGCGCCCCTTCTAGGCCGGCCGCCCCCTCCTCCCTTGCTCCTTTATATACGGGGGCAGGGGGCACCCCATGGACACACAAGTTGATCTTCGTGATCGTTCCTTAGCCGTGTGCGGTGCCCCCCTCCAACATATTCCACCTCGGTCATATTGTAGCGGTGCTTAGGCAAAGCCCTGCGAAAGTAGAACATCAAGATCGTCACCATGCCGTCGTGCTGACGGAACTCCTCCCCGACACTTTGCTGGATCGGAGCCCGGGGATCGTCATCGAGCTGAACGTGTGCCAAGAACTCGGAGGTGCCGGAGTAACGGTGCTTGGATCGGTCGGATCGTGAAGACGTACGACTACATCAACCGCGTTGATATAACGCTTCCGCTTTCGGTCTACGAGGGTACGTAGACAACACTCTCCCCTCTCGTTGCTATGCATCACCATGATCTTGCGTGTGCGTAGGAATTTTTTTGAAATTACTACGTTCCCCAACAGTGGCATCCGAGCCTAGGTTTTTATGGTTTGATGTTATGCACGAGTAGAACACAAGTGAGTTGTGGACGATATAAGTCATACTGCCTACCAGCATGTCATACTTTGGTTCGGCGGTATTGTTGGATGAAGCGGCCCGGACCGACATTACGCGTACGCTTACGCGAGACTGGTTCTACCGACGTGCTTTGCACACAGGTGGCTGGCGGGTGTCAGTTTCTCCAACTTTAGTTGAATCGAGTATGGCTACGCCCGGTCCTTGAGAAGGTTAAAACGGAGTCTATTTGACAAACTATCGTTGTGGTTTTGATGCGTAGGTGAGATTGGTTCTTGCTTAAGCCCGTAGCAGCCACGTAAAATTTGCAACAAACAAAGTAGAGGACGTCTAACTTGTTTTTGCAGGGCATGTTGTGATGTGATATGGTCAAGACATGATGCTAAATTTTATTGTATGAGATGATCATGTTTTGTAACCAAGTTATCGGCAACCAGCAGGAGCCGTATGGTTGTCGCTTTATTGTATGCAATGCAATCGCCCTGTAATGCTTTACTTTATCACTAAGCGGTAGCGATTGTCGTAGAAGCATAAGATTGGCAAGACGACAACCATGCTACGATGGAGATCAAGGTGTCGCGCCGGTAACGATGGTGATCATGATGGTGCTGCGGAGATGGAGATCGCAAGCACAAGATGATGATGGCCATATCATATCACTTATATTGATTGCATGTGATGTTTATCTTTTTATGCATCTTATCTTGCTTTGATTGACGGTAGCATTATAAGATGATCTCTCACTAAATTATCATAGTAATAGTGTTCTCCCTGAGTATGCACCGTTGCGAAAGTTCTTCGTGCTGAGACACCACGTGATGATCGGGTGTGATAGGCTCTACGTTCAAATACAACGGGTGCAAAACAGTTGCACACGCGGAATACTCAGGTTTAACTTGACGAGCCTAGCATATAACAGATATGTCCTCGGAACACGGAGACCGAAAGGTCGAGCGTGAATCATATAGTAGATATGATCAACATAGTGATGTTCACCATTGAAACTACTCCATCTCACGTGATGATCGGACATGGTTTAGTTGATTTGGATCACGTGATCACTTAGAGGATTAGAGAGATGTCTATCTAAGTGGGAGTTCTTAAGTAATATGATTAATTGAACTTTAATTTATCATGAACTTAGTCCTGGTAGTATTAGCATATCTATGTTGTAGATCAATAGCTCGCGTTGTTGCTTTCATATGTTTATTTTGATATGTTCCTAGAGAAAATTGTGTTGAAAGATGTTAGTAGCAATGATGCGGATTGGATCCGTGATCTGAGGTTTATCCTCATTGCTGCACAGAAGAATTATGTCCTTGATGCACCGCTAGGTGACAGGCCTATTGCAGGAGCAGATACAGACGTTATGAACGTTTGGCTAGCTCAATATGATGACTACTTGATAGTTTAGTGCACCATGCTTAACAGCTTAGAATCGGGACTTCAAAGACGTTTTGAACGTCATGGACCATACGAGATGTTCCAGGAGTTGAAGTTAAAATTTCAAGCAAATACCCGAGTTGAGAGATATAGAGTCTCCAACAAGTTCTATAGCTAAAAGATGGAGGAGAATCGCTCAACTAGTGAGCATGTGCTCAGATTGTCTGGGTACTACAATCGCTTGAATCAAGTGGGAGTTAATCTTCCAGATAAGATAGTGATTGACAGAATTCTCTAGTCACCATCACCAAGTTAGTAGAACTTCGTGATGAACTATAATATGCAAGGGATAACGGAAAATATTCCCAAGCTCTTCGCGATGCTAAAATCTGCGAAGGTAGAAATCAAAGAAAAACATCAAGTTTTGATGGTTGAGAAGATCACTAGTTTCAAGAAAAGGGCAAAGGGAAGAAGGGGAACTTCAAGAAGAACGACAAGCAAGTTGCTGCTCAAGTGAAGAAGCCCAAGTCTGGTCCTAAGCCTGAGACTAAGTGCTTCTACTGCAAAGGGACTGGTCACTGGAAGCGGAACTACCCCAAGTGATTGGCGGATAAGAAGGATGGCAAAGTGAACATAAGTATATTTGATATACATGTTATTGATGTGTACTTTACTAGTGTTCATAGCAACCCCTCAGTATTTGGTACTAGTTCAGTTGCTAAGATTAGTAACTCGAATCGGGAGTTGCAGAATAAACAGAAACTAGTTAAGGGTGAAGTGACGATGTGTGTTGGAAGTAGTTCCAAGATTGATATGATCATCATCGCACACTTCCCTATACTTTCGGGATTAGTGTTGAACCTAAATAAGTGTTATTTGGTGTTTGCGTTGAGCATAAATATGATTTGATCATGTTTATTGCAATACGGTTATTCATTTAAGTTAGAGAACAATTGTTGTCTGTTTACATGAATAAAACCTTCTATGGTCATACACCCAACGAAAGTGGTTTGTTGGATCTCGATCGTAGTGATACACATATTCATAATATTGAAACCAAAAGGATGCAAAGTTAATAATGATAGTGCAACTTATCTATGGCACTGCCGTTTAGGTCATATTGGTGTAAAGCGCATGAAGAAACTCCATGCTGATGGAATTTTGGAATCACTTGATTATGAATCACTTGATGCTTGCGAACCATGCCTCATGGGCAAGATGACTAAAACTCCGTTCTCCAGAACAATGGAGCGAGCAACAGATTTGTTGGAAATCATACATACTGATGTATGTGGTCCGATGAATATTAAGGCTCGCGACAAGTATCATTATTTTCTGACCTTCACAGATGATTTGAGCAGATATGAGTATATCTACTTGATGAAACATAAGTCTGAAACATTTGAAAAGTTCAAAGAATTTTCAGAGTGAAGTGGAGAATCATCGTAACAAGAAAATAAAAGTTTCTACAATATGATCGTGGAGGAGAATATTTGAGTTACGAGTTTGGTCTTCAATTAAAACAATGTGGAATAGTTTCACAAACTCATGCCACCTGGAACACCATAGCATAATGGTGTGTCCGAACGTCATAACCGTACTTTATTGGATATAGTACAATCTATGATGTTTCTTACCGATTTACCAATATCGTTTTGGGATTATGCATTAGAGACAGCTGCATTCACGTTAAATAGGGCACCATCTAAATCCGTTGAGACGACACTATATGAACTGTGGTTTAGCAAGAAACCAAAGTTGTCGTTTCTTAAAGTTTGGGGTTGTGATGCTTATGTGAAAAGTTTCATCCTGATAAGCTCAAACCCAAATCGGAGAAATATGTCTTCATAGGATACCCAAAGAAGACAGTTGGGTACACCTTCTATCACAGATCCGAAGGCAACACATTCGTTGCTGAGAATGGATACTTTCCAGAGAAGGAGTTTCTCTCGAAAGAAGTGAGTGGGAGGAAAGTAGAACTTGATAAGGTAACTGTACCTGCTCCCTTATTGAAAAGTAGTTCATCACAGAAATTTGTTCCTGTGACTACTGCACCAATTAGTGAGGAAGATAATGATGATGATCATGTAACTTCAGATCAAGTTACTGCCGAACCTCGTAGGTCAACCAGAGTGAGATCCGCACCAAAGTGGTACGGTAATCCTATTTTGGAGGTCATGTTACTTGACCATGACGAACCTACGAACTATGAGGAAGCGATGATGAGCCCAGATTCCGCGAAATGGTTTGAGGCCATGAAATCTGAGATATGATCCATGTATAAAAACAAAGTATGGACTTTGATGGATTTGCCCGATGATCGGCAAGCCATAGAAAATAAATGGATCTTCAAGAGGAAGACAGACGCTGATAGTAGTGTTACTATCTACAAAGCTAGAATTGTCGCAAAAGGTTTTCGACAAGTTCAAGGTGTTGACTACGATGAGAGTTTCTCACTCGTATCTATGCCTAAGTCTGTCTGAATCATGTTAGCAATTACCGCATTTTATGAAATCCGGCAAATGGATAAACAGAACTGCATTCCTTAATAGATTCATTAAAGAAGAGTTGTATACGATGCAACTAGAAGGTTTTGTCAATCCTAAAGGTACTAACAAAATATGCAAGCTCCAGCGATCCATCTATGGACTAGTGCAAGCATCTCGGAGTTGGAATACACGCTTTGATAAGTTGATCAAAGCATATAGTTTTATACAGACTTGCGGTGAAGCCTGTATTTACAAGAAAGTGAGTGGGAGCGCTACAACATTTCTGATGAGTATATGTAAGTGACATATTGTTGATCGGAAATAATGTAGAATTATTCTTAAAAAAAAGAAGTGTTTGAAAGGAGTTTTTTCAAAGAAAGACCTCAGTGAAGCTACTTACATATTGAGCATCAAGATCTATGAGAGATAGATCAAGACGCTTGATAAGTCTTTTCAATAAATACATAGCTTGACAAGATTTTGAAGTAGTTCAAAATGGAACAGTCAAAGAAAGAGTTCTTGCCTGTGTTACAAGGTGTGAAGTTGAGTAAGACTCAAAACCCGACCACGGCAGAAGATAGAAAGAGAATGAAAGTCATTCCCTATGCCTCAACCATAGGTTCTATAAAGTATGCCATGCTGTGTACCAAATCTATTGTATACCCTACACTGATTTTAGCATGGGAGTACAATAGTGATCTAGGGGTAGATCACTGGACAGCGGTCATAATTATCCTTAGTGAAATAAGGATATGTTTCTCGATTATGGATGTGACAAAAAGGTTCGTCGTAAAATGTTACGTCGATGCAAGTTTTGACACTAATCTAGATGACTCTAAGTCTCAAATCTAGATACATATTGAAAGTGGGAGCAATTAGCTAAAGTAGCTCCGTGCAGAGCATTGTAGACATAGAAATTTGCAAAATACATAACGGATCTGAATGTGAAAGACTCGTTGACTAAGATTCTCTCACAAGCAAAACATGATCACACCTTAGTACTCTTTGGGTGTTAATCACATAGCGATGTGAACTAGATTACCGAATCTAGTAAACCCTTTGGGTGTTCGTCACATGACGATGTGAACTATGGGTGTTAATCACATGATGATGTGAACTATCGATGTTAATCACATGGTGATGTGATCTAGATTATTGACTCTAGTGCAAGTGGGAGACTGAAGGAAATATGCCCTAGAGGCAATAATAAAGTTATTATTTATTTCCTTATTTCATGATAAATGTTTGTTATTCATGCTAGAATTGTATTAACCGGAAACATAATACATGTGTGAATACATAGACAAACAGAGTGTCACTAGTATGCCTCTACTTGACTAGCTCATTAATCAAAGATGGTTATGTTTCCTAACCATAGACAAAGAGTTGTTATGTGATTAACGAGGTCACATCATTAGTTGAATGATCTGATTGACATGACCCATTTCATTAGCTTAGCACCCGATCGTTTAGTATGTTGCTATTGCTTTCTTCATAACTTATACATGTTCCTATGACTATGAGATTATGCAACTCCCGTTTACCGGAGGAACACTTTGTGTGCTACCAAACGTCACAACGTAACTGGGTGATTATAAAGGTGCTCTACAGGTGTCTCCAAAGGTAGATGTTGGGTTGGCGTATTTCGAGATTAGGATTTGTCACTCCGATTGTCGGAGAGGTATCTCTGGGCCCTCTCGGTAATGCACATCACTTAAGCCTTGCAATCATTGAAACTAATGAGTTAGTTGCGAGATGATGTATTACGGAACGAGTAAAGAGACTTGCCGGTAACGAGATTGAACTAGGTATTGAGATACCGACGATCGAATCTCGGGCAAGTAACATACCGATGACAAAGGGAACAACGTATGTTGTTATGCGGTCTGACCGATAAAGATCTTCGTAGAATATGTAGGAGCCAATATGGGCATCCAGGTCCCGCTATTGGTTATTGACCGGAGACGTGTCTCGGTCATGTCTACATTGTTCTCGAACCGTAGGGTCCGCATGCTTAAGGTTTCGATGACAGTTATATAATGAGTTTATGAGTTTTGATGTACCGAAGGAGTTCGGAGTCCCGGATGAGATCGGGGACATGACGAGGAGTCTCGAAATGGTCGAGACGTAAAGATCGATATATTGGACGACTATATTCAGACATCGGAAAGGTTCTGAGTGGTTCGGGTATTGTCGGAGGTACCGGGGAGTTACGGGAATACGGGGAAGAGTATTGGGCCTTATTGGGCCTTAGTGGGAAGGAGCCAGGAGGTGGCGCGCGCCCCTCCCAAGCCCAGTCCGAATTGGACAAGGGGTTTGGGGGCGCGGCCCCCTCTCCCTTCCTTCTCCACTCCCCTCCTTTCCCCCCTTCTCCTAGTTGGACTAGGAATGGTGGAATCCTACTCCCGGTGGGAGTAGGACTCCCCTTGGCGCGCCCCTTCTAGGCCGGCCGCCCCCTCCTCCCTTGCTCCTTTATATACGGGGGCAGGGGGCACCCCATGGACACACAAGTTGATCTTCGTGATCGTTCCTTAGCCGTGTGCGGTGCCCCCCTCCAACATATTCCACCTCGGTCATATTGTAGCGGTGCTTAGGCGAAGTCCTGCGACAGTAGAACATCAAGATCGTCACCACGCCGTCGTGCTGACGGAACTCCTCCCTGACACTTTGCTGGATCGGAGCCCGGGGATCGTCATCGAGCTGAACGTGTGCCAAGAACTCGAAGGTGCCGGAGTAACGGTGCTTGGATCGGTCGGATCGTGAAGACGTACGACTACATCAACCGCGTTGATATAACGCTTCCGCTTCCGGTGTACAAGGGTACGTAGACAACACTCTCCCCTCTCGTTGCTATGCATCACCATGATCTTGCGTGTGCGTAGGAATTTTTTTGAAATTACTACGTTCCCCAACAGGAGACACAACAATTGATTCCTTGGATCTCTTAGCCGTGTGCGATGCCCCCATCCACCATAATCCACCTCGGTAATATCGTAGCGGTGCTTAGGCGAAGCCCTGTGTCGGTAGAACATCATCATCGTCACCACGCCGTCGTGCTGACCGAACTCTCCCTCAAAGCTCGGCTGGATCGGAGTTCGAGGGACGTCATCAAGTTGAACGTGTGCTGAACTCGGAGGTGTCGTGCGTTCGTACTTGATCGGTCGGATCGTGAAGACGTACGACTACATCAACCGCGTTGTGCTAACGCTTCCGCTTTCGATCTACGAGGGTACGTGGACACACTCTCCCCTCTCGTTGCTATGCATCACCATGATCTTGCGTGTGCGTAGGAAATTTTTAAAATTACTACGTTCCCCAACAAAAATGGTGTTGACATATACAAAAAATGTAGAATGAAAAACAAGAGCAACAAAGAAAACAAAAAAAATGGAAGCAAAAAAACAAGTAAAATTAACCAAAGAAAAATAAAACTAAAGAAACAAATGCAGAAAAAATAAAAATGAATGAAAAAAGGGAAAATGGAGAAGGAAAAGAAAACAAAAATAGCATTGAAAACCGAAGAAATAACTAAAAAAATTTAAAAAAAGGGAAAGCGAAAAAAGAAAAAACAAACAAAAGAAAACCCAAAATAAATTAGAGAAAATTAAGAAATAAAAAATATAAAAACTATCTCTTTCCCTTCTCATAGGTCGTGCCCAAGTAATTTAACACAACCTTGATGTTGTCTCACTAGCTATTAGTGCGACGAAGCGACGAGGAGGGCCCACGTTCGGTCCCCACGCGCTACCATTTTTATAGATTTTTACACACGCTAGTGGGCTGGTCCGACTACTCCAGGCCCTTATACTAGTGATCGCTACGTCTCACTGAATGCAGTGTGCGAGAGACGGGATTCGATGCCGCGACGAGCTACTTCAGTGTAGGACACGGCAACCACCAGAACACTTCACTTATTGTGATTACTACATGTTTTTTGTCTTCTCTTCTTTCATTTTTTTTCTTTTTTCTGTTCATTTTTTCAAGTTTGAGAATCTTTCTTTCTTCATGTTTTTTTCTACAAAATAGACGCACTTTTTCAAATTCAATGATTTTTTTTCAATTTTTCAAATTTTGTTCTGATTTGATGAACCATTTTCAAACTTGATGAACTCTTTTCCAAATTTGATGAACTTTTTTCAATTTTGATCAACTATTTTTTCAAATTTGTTGAACTTTTTCCAAATTTGATGAACTTTTTTTCTCCAAATTTCGATGAACTTTTCGAAATTTATTAACTTTTTTGGATGACCTTCTTTTTAAAGTTTTATGTGCTATTTTCAAATCCAACGAATTATTTTCAATTTTTTTCAAATTGGATGAACTTTTTTTAAGTTAGATGAACTTTTACAATTTCGATATACTTTTTTTCAACTTTTGTGAAATGTGTTTCTAAATCGATGAACTTTTTTTGCATTGATGAAAATTTCAAATTCTTGAACTATGTTCAAATTCGTAACTTTTAGATCCATGTTTTTTCTGGTTTGTGAACGAAGGGACGAACACAAAAAAAAGGGACGAACAAAACACGCAGCTGCGTCGAACATAGGGAAGGGAGTGAGCGTGCTAGCGGCCAGGCCCACGCGAGGCTGCTGCGAGCGGCAACTAAGGGCATCTCCAGCCGCGCCCTCAGGAAGGCCTCCCCAGGCGATTTTTTCGCGGAGGCGCCGAAAAAACGGCCCAGTCACGTCCCCAGGAGCCCGATTTTCGCCGGCCTGGGCCGAAAACAGCGCCGGCGGACCCAGGCCGAACCCGGCGCGCTAGGGGGCGCCCGGGGGCGCCGGGGCGAGCTGTTTTCGCGCGAAAAAGCCGCGGGCCAGCCGCGTCAGCGACACGGCGCCTCGCCTTCCCCCAACGGCCTCGGTTCCCACGGGGAATCAATGCCAAGGCTGCCGCCGGTCAGCCTTGCCATTGATTCCTCACGGGCGGCGCGTCACGGGACGGCGCGCCGGCGCCTCCCCTCCCTCGCATGCGTACACACGGGCGCGACGCGGCTATATAGCCGGTGGCCTGTACTCGCGTGTGCCCACACTAGCCCCGCCCCTCGCCGCCGCCCAGCCCCTCCCTCTCCCTACCTCTCCCGAGCGCCGCCGCCCAGCCCCTCCCTCTATCTCTCTACCTCTCTCGAGCCCGTTGCCATGGCAGAACGCTTCCCCGGAGACGAGGCGGTGGCCAACGGCTTCGGCCGTCGTTCGCTCCGCGAACAGGAGTCCTGGCTCCTGTTCCAGGCGAACATCTCGGCGCCGCCGGACATGCGCGCCGGGTCGACGGGGTGGAGACTCAGCGCCGGGGAGTGCCCATTCCCCCGTTGCCCGATGTCGTGGCGAAGCCGAAGTACTTCGCCGAGGAAGTCGAGGTCGTGCGCGCCTCCCTCACCGACGCCCAACTCTCCCTCGCCCAATACGCCGCCGACAACCACGCGGCTTGAGCGGCGTATTTCGAGCGCCGCCAGCAGCAGCGCTTGGCGTCCACCAACGGCGCGTCGGTGGTTGGCGGCCGGCAGAACAGCGAGGGGTGCCACCTGTGGTGGGGCGTCCCCGGCCGCACACTCGAGGGTGTGCTGACGTACCTCGAGGGCGGCAACGACCCGTCGTTGGCGTACCCGGCGAGGGCGGCCGCCCCGGCGCAGCACCGACGTGCCGTGCCATGGGCGCCAAGGAGGTTCGGGTCCTCCTCCTCTTCTTCCTCCTCCCGATCTTCATCGCACTCCTCCGGCACTCCGGCCCTGCTCGGCGTCAAGGCCGAGCCCGCGGCGGAGACGCCGCTCGGCCGGCGCACTCGCAGCGCCGGCATCGTCATCAACGAGGGCGGCCGGCATGCCTACTCGTCGGCTCCTCCTCCGCGCTTCGTCAAGCCAAAGACGGAGCCGGGGCTCGCGCCGGTGAAGATGGAGCCGGCTGCGCCGGTGACGACGGAGCTCGACGACGACGACGCGGCCCTGGAATGGGCGCGCAGGCACTCCATAGCGATGGAGAAGGAGCGCCTGGAGAAGGCAAAGGAGCGCCAGTGCGCCGCCCTGCTTCGCTTCGCGGAGCGTCGACGCGGCCGCGACGAAGGCGGAGTCGTCGTCATCTACGACAGCGACGACGACGACGACAATGCGCCGCCACCAGTCCGCCATGGCGACGCCGGGCAGGGGTCCAGCAGGGGCGCCCGCATCAAGGAGGAGAAGGCCGACGACGACGATGGCGGCGACTTCAGCCGGCGGCTGGGGACCAACTCGCCCCCAGGCCCAATTTTTGCGTCGGCTCACCCCTAGGCGGCGATTTTAGGCGCCCCCTGGGGGGGGCCAACGGCTGGAGATGCCCTAAGCGAACAAGCGCCTCAGGCGCTGAAGAGGACGTCTCTACATAGGCGTTCCGGAGAAAAACGGGAAGCTCCCGCTGGTATTGGGCCTCATTTGTTTGGCCCAAGGGAAGGGCCCTTTTGTTCATGGTTTTGTTTAAAGTTTTCAGGAAACAAATATTTTGATTATCTAAAAAAGGTGTATTTGATTAGCATATTCTCTAAAATGATTTATAAATATATTGCATAAATGAGGATGTGCAAATGGTCATCATGTACTTTAAAATGTTAGTGTACATAAAAGTGTATGAAATTTTAAACAAAAAAATTTTCCACAATATGTGAAGTAAAATGTTCATCGTATATTTAGAAACTATATTGTATTTTAAATAAGTATTTTGTAAAAATTCAAATAAAAATAAGTTTAATAAAGAAACCATTTTTGTATAAGGAAACTAAAACCTAAGTAGAAATAGAAGGTAAAATAAAACGAGGGTTGTGGTCTCGTGGATTCGCGATATGTGAAGAAGATACAGTGTGGCTAGCTAGCGTGTGGTGTCCCGAAGGGTTAAGGTGTTGTGGATTACCAACTTCTTGACGCACCGTGCATGTGCAAGTCCACGGCCTCAACACACCGGGAAAAAGTGAGTTAGCTCTTCACTTACAAAACTGGAGTTACTGCTCAAGTCGAGCAGAATGATCAACTCATTAAAACCATTCAGCTGTGCATCAAGGACGCATGCTCGCGATAGCCACGTCGGCGCTGGTCATTTTGCAAAAACGACTTTATCTTTTCTGTATTCAACCCGCACTCCCCAACTCGTCCCTCTGACTCTGCTCCATTCTCACTAACCCGCACTCACTCCCCTCGCCTCGCAGCCGCCGCCGCCGCCACGCTCCTCTCAGCTCTCGCCTTCCCCCCCCCCCCCCCCTCGCCTCTCCGCCGTCGCTGTCGTGGGGCTCCTCTCAGCTCTCGCCTCTCCCCTTTCCCCTCGCTGTGTCGCCTCCCCTCGGCGCCGCAGCCTCGCCTCGCCTCGCATCTCTGTTTCCACCTAATTTTTTTAACTTTTTGCTCCAAGCCGGCGACGAATCCCCGGATCTGGCATCAGCGAGGAAGGATACGGTGGCTGCGAGGACATACACGCCGGATCCAGGCCAGCACAACCACCAGATGGGGGCTGCGGCGGCTGGACACCTTCGAGGTGCTGCCGCGGGCAGGAGAATATCGCTGCAGCACCCTTCGCCGCTGCCAAGCTCCTGGCGCTGGTGGACGCGAGATCCCAAGCTGCCGTCCACCACGAGGTTCTGCTACGGGTAGGAGGAGCTGCTGCCGCACACCACTAAGTGATGCTACGGGCAGGCGGAGGTGTGACCACGACGACGTACCAGACAAGGTACCTGCTCCCTGTCCAATTTCTAGCAATCCAATTTTTTCTGTTAGTACTATGATTTGTGATGGCAAGGAGTGCTGTGGTTTTCTCTAGAGTATTGTACCATTTGTGATGGCAAGGAGTAATCTGTAGCTGTAGCAGTAAATCATTAGAAAAGCTGGGCAAATCTGTAGCTTTTGCTCTAGAGTACTGCTCAAGGAGTACAAACTGCAACTACTCCAGCAGTACTCCATGTATTGTGTTATTTTGTAGACAGGATTTAGATGTGCTGTACTCCTGCCCACTGTCAAATGATCCTCTAAATCATGTAGACAGAACTAGGAGTACTTGTCGAGGGAAATGATGATGGTGGTAAATGATCCTCTAAATCCTGCCCATTGCCACATGATCATCTAAATCCTGTCCACCGTTAAATGTTGATGGTAACCACCTTGCTTGGTACTCCTTGCTCGAGTACTGTTAACTGAAAATACAGAACAAACAAACAAAATGCATTTGAAGTGGCGTGTCGTGGCCGTGCTGGGATGGTCAGTCGATATCGCGCCGATCCGGTTCGACGGGTTCGTCGACGACGTGCTGTGGGAACAGGAGACCAGGATCTGGTCCCGGCAGTCCGGGGCATGCTAGCTGCTCGTGCAGCAGAACGACAGCCGCATCGGCTCGTCCGGGGAGAGTTGCGTCGACCTGGTGGGCAGGTTAAGTCTTCGACGGCATGCAAGAGTTCTTCGTCCACTTCCACTACCCCAACGCACAGTACGCCCTCATCCCATCTCATCTCCTGCTTAACTGTCTTGCTTATTTTAATTATTCAGTGCTTTCATTTCACACGTATTGAATTATGCAATACGCCATGTGAAAATGGAATGGAGGGAGTACTAAATTTAGGGTCAATTTTTCACTTCCTGCCAACAAGTGTGAAATGTACTGACAAGTCCTGAACTCTTTTGCTGGTCAGGAGAGGCGCAGTGAATGAGAATGTTGGCTTAGAAATTCAGAACATCCAAGAAGTGGTCGGCGGACTGGTTTTGGTAAGTGAACACGGTACAAAGTTAGTTCGGTTTATGATTTGGACGTGGTTTAATGTCATGAACCATCTGTTTTGTTTTTGTAATATCTTTTTTTCCTATCTAACAAGAGGTTGTTATTGTTCATTGCCCTGCATTGGATGGTTATGCAGTAAGCGAGTAACATGCTTCTATGAACAAGCAAACATTGATGTTTAGATCCTTTACAACAGTACATGTAAATATCATTTCACTTATTTGAAATTCCACACACCCAGTTCATATATATGAGGGTATCTTGAGAAGATCAGTTCTGCCACTGTTGTTGTTGGAGACAGAATAGGACGAGCTCTTCCTTTGTATCATCTTTCTTATATTGATTAGTGAATAGTTGTTGCTGCTTTTAGCCCTCGTTTCTGTGAGAACTTGTTCAGAGTGTAGAAAAGAAAATTATGTGGCTATAGAAGCATATATGCCATTCAGTAAAACACCAAAGAAAAATAACTTTGAAATCTATATATTTATTGACTGTGCACCTATTCCATCTGCCAAGTAACTTATGTGGGGTCATCCTGATCAGAAATTTATCCACCCAAAGAAAAATTAATTTTATCCGAACTTCATTTCATTTATTATGTTCTCTCACATTTTTTCATTGTATTAATACATGAGGATTTTTTTGTTTCTCTTGTTTATTTTGAAAGTGTACCAGTTTTGAATAGGCATTATATTTGACTATTTGATAGTGAGTTGAAAGAATATTTTCTCATTTCCAAGTTCCTCGCTACCCCCACTCCTGTTTGAAGATTATCTATTCCTTTTGTGAATTCTCTTCATGTCCTGAAGAGGAGGTTTCTGCACCCTATTATGCTTCATGTCCTTTATTCAAAAATTAATTTGATGCCTGGCTGATTAGTGTTGAATCAGATCTAGCACAGAATCCCATTTTACAGCATTACCATTATGAGTATGTTTATACAGTTGTTCAGTACCTTTAACTGAGTCAGCGGATTGTCTCGTCTACCCTTTGTGTATTAGTTATCCTTCCTTATGGTGTTTTGATTGAATAGAAGCAGATCAGGAGCCTTTGTTGTTGGTCCGCTCTAATCCCAACCCTTTGTATGATATTTTTGTCATCTAGATTTTCATAGATGGTTATGTTGTATGTTCATATTCATATGTTGGCTCGGAGATCCCTTTTGTGGCTTCTACTTTATCATGAAGATTGTCGACAAGGATTGAGAAGACATAATTGCTTACTAATTAGATTTCCATAGATGGTTATGTTGTATGTTCATATTCATATGTTGTCTCGCAGATTCCTTCTCTGGCTTCTACTTTATCATGAAGATTGTCGACAAGGATTGATAAGAGATAATTGCTTACTAATTGCTCGTGTGTTTTTCATCTCAGTGCTTCTCTCCCCGGGTTGTCTATCAAATCTCCAGTTGGAAATATCAGTCTACAGGCCCGTCTGATAAAATTAACCTTTAACAACCAACTGGATGATTAGCTGCTCCATCATGCTACATACGCCTCTTTGTCGAGAGTTTTTCCCCATTTTCTTGGAGAGTGCTACCTTTGCAATGGTTTGGCCATAAATCTGTTGTCCGCACAAGTAGTACTGCTAATTTGCCCTTTTTAATGACGATTTATGCTTTCCGTACGCAAGTATTTTATTTGCAGTTTTGCATTAGCCAAATACTGAACTTCAGTGGGAGACATTCACTTTTTTCAGATTTGATGGGAAAACAAAAAATATGCCGCCAATCGGCGTAATTTTATAACCGTTCTCGTCATCTGAGTAACATCCGAAATGGCTAATCCGATCGGTTTTGCTGCTTGTGTAGAACCGACAACAAGCTTGTTGGCGGGCATCTGGCAGGATCGGTGAACATCCTCTACATGTACAACACTAGCTCAGGTAATTATTAGAACCCTGTCAGTTAGTTAAGCTCTTGTGATCATTGAAAGGGAGGGGGGATTAAGGTGTTTCCATCAACAACCATTTATTGGTCGAGTGGACTCAGAACTGGATTTGTACTGACAAATCAGGGTTGGCATCATGATAACAAGCATGGTCACCTTAAGTCTCAACTCTGAGCCTCCTATTGGAAAAAATGCCCTCATTCCAAACAAGTCCATTTACAGAATCTAAGCCTCCTCTGTGAGCACCAAGTAGACACTCTCTTTGCTATGTTTTGGCACAAAGAGCCAGACATCAAGTACTACGTGTGCACAATCAATAAGACATTTGCCAAACCAGGCCAACGCATGGTATGCTCAAATGCACAGCCTTTTCAATGTTTACTAACTTCATAATGTAGCAAGTTGTATCTCCATACTACACAACTCCCAATTTTTGTTCTTTTTTTTAACAGAAAAGACGCTCATTTATTCTAACCGAGTATCTGTGCTTTTAACCCTATCTTTTCAACACCACTACTAATGCTTTAATGCCATCCGCACACTGTATATGAAAATGATTAATTTGCCTTGTGTAAGCCCAATTTTCTTTCATCACCATTCTTTACCACTCTCATACTTAGTTATACTCAATCAGATTCATTGCACTCGCTTTTACAATATTACTTATTTTTCTTAGAGCTCTATAATCTACTGTAGTCGACCATTCAATTACAAGCACATCTATTTTTAGTTCTTCATCTTCCTTTACTACTTCACTCTTTTCATGAGCTTCACCAGCCATTTTACAGAATATAAAATGTTGTTTTCTTATGCATTTTAATTACCTTTACAGCTGTAACTTTGTGATGATACAAACGAAAGTTGCACATATTTTCCTATTTATACTATTGTTCTATCCATGCTTTAAATATAACAAATCATGTTCTGTTCATACTACTTAACAGTCAGCAGTTTACTTATCTTACAAATACCAATTATATTCCCTTTCTCACTGTGTACCTGATAGATCAACACCTGATCTGTTGTTATTTTTCTCCTACCACTTATGAAATTTCTACTTTATCTTTTCTAGCTTACCATTTTTTCATTCGTTTGTTCTCTGTTCATACACTAAGCTGTACATACTCAAATCGTCAATTGCACACCAGAAATATTGACTTCTCTTTGCTCTTTCATGACCCATTTTACTTGACCATTCAGAATGTTGGGTCCTCAAGACGTGTAGTGAATAACAGTACTTTGCCAACACCATTAATATCATTAATATCCGTAGGACACACTCTTATCTTCCATATCACACAACAATTTCTGTCCATGTAAATAACTTACTTTCTTCTACCAGTATTTTCAGGTTAACTATACTGAAGAGAACTTGTAGGATTACATTGATCCAAACAATGATACACTCATGGTCAGACTTGCAGACGGCCATCTGCTCGCCGAATGTTGCATCATGCTATGAATTGACAAAAGGGCCACTATAACCACCAACTGGCTTGAGTTTCGTCGCCGCACCAACATTCGCGAGGGAGACATCTGTGCATTTCATTTCAGGATAACTTCAAAGCGCCGCCTGGTCCTCACCGTGCACCGCCTCTAGATGCACCATCAAAGACGATGCAGCCTCTGTGTCAATATAATCTAGCACTAAGTACTCCTAATTATGTTACATCCTGTGATAACCTATCGGTTGCTTTTGTGCCCTCTTATTACATGCTTTTCAAGACACTAAACCTACGCTACTGCTTATGTTAAGTGCACTATTGTCAGTCAGATGTTTCATGTTCAGATCCATAATGAGCTTTCTCTGTAAAGTATATATTTCTATTTTTGCTGCTAAGTTTCTTAGCTAAAGCAATCATCCCAAATGCTAATTAGAATAGAAAAGAGTGTTAAAGGGGCGAGTACAACCAGGCACCGCTCAGCTCCCCCTCAAGAGGCGCGCCATGGGCGCGCCCCAACACCTAGTACTTTTTGAATCTTGCCTTGCAACCGAGAAGATTAATTTCCATAAGGCCCAAGAACGCTTGATCAGAGATTGTCAACAATTCCCCTTCTTCAAATGAGCTCACTTTTATTCTCAAAAAATAGAAGATGAGATCACTTCTTCCAGTACATCAGTTTGCAACATTTGCAAAAGTTATTTCATGGCATGAAGTTGCAGGGTTTGTCCACACTTGTGTTGAGGCCCCCATTTTTGTCAACGCATCAAATACAGACCCTTTACTACCTTCCAATAATTCTGCAGGGCACTGATCACGCAACTAGGAGTGCGAGCTTTCACCAGCTCCATTGTTATTCTATCTTCATTTGTCAGAGTCTGCACATTCCACTGAACAACATGCGATGTTCAGTGGACGTTGCGGTAAATGTTTTAGAAAAAAATGCCTTGTCCAATTTGAATGATCCGCTCTTCTGTTCTCATTGTGCCCCACGCTTTCAAGAACTTCTTCATGCAATAAAGTCAAAGCACCGAGTTCTTTTTGGTGTTCTATAACTATAACATATCAAATTTCATCCCTCAACCGATCGATAAAGTTGGTGGTAAATTTGTCATGATCAATGGTAGGATTACGACCTAGCAATTGATGCATTAACAATCTAAAACTCTCTATGTAGGCCTGAGTTGAAACCTCCTTGTTTGACAGAAGTTAATTCTTTTAATCAATGTCTGATGTGGTTTCCATCAAAGTTGTCGGGTTCTGACATCAGTGGTGGAGAAGCATTGGCGAGGCCGAAGATACTGATGGTTGAGCATTGCGAGTTGATGACTACGGTCATCCAATCCGCCAACATTTTGTCCACCTTCGGCTTCCACGTGCCCGCCATCACATCTTGTGAGGCCTGGACCAAGTCGAACTTGTTGTTTGAGGCCACCACTTCTTAGTCACACCTTTTCTCCACCACCAACATAAAAGCGAGAACATCTGCTTTAGGGGCATCTCCTGCTCTAGCATCCTCATGAATTCAACCGTTGATTAGCTTCTTATGAATCCGCTCCACTCAGTTTGCAGAGTGCTTTGTGCCAAATTCACGAGGAATTTCACACCCTTCACCAGAGTTTCGCGAGTAAATCAAGGGAATTGCAAGCATATTTATGAATAGCCTCGGATCTAAGTGCCTCTGATATTGACTGACACTGTTCCGAGCCTGACTCAAGCGCGCACACATAAAGACCACTCTAATCAAGAGTCCCTTTAATCAAGCACACACATGATAGTTTTCCCTTTCAATTGATAGTTTCGGAATGCATATTCAGAACATGAGTACAACTTGGCTTACAACCATACAAGAAGAGGGAGTAGGTGAGATGTGGAAGAAAGCAGAAGGTGAGATTGAAAGTACAAGATGAGGAGTGTTCATCCCAACCATTGCCTTTGATAATTCCTCAACCAATGGTCATGGCACCGTGGTGGCTCTGGAGTTTTAGGGTG
This sequence comes from Aegilops umbellulata, assembly GCA_032464435.1. Classification (NCBI taxonomy): domain Eukaryota; kingdom Viridiplantae; phylum Streptophyta; class Magnoliopsida; order Poales; family Poaceae; genus Aegilops; species Aegilops umbellulata. Next base: position 559,027,194 of record CP136060.1, read on the forward strand.
TCAGCTCACGTCATTTGGGTGATGAAATTATCGGCTCCTTTTGTCGTAGTCGGGGCTGGTTTATGTCGGTGATGTACAAGTCACTTTTTTTATTAACCTGTTGTAAAAAAATTAAAAATATCTCACCTTTTTTTAGCGCGTTGATGGATACTTGCTGTTGGGCCCTTTACGAGTAGTTTTCCTGGACCTCACACTACCTTTTTTTGTTCCTTCTACTGGGCCGTTGTCGAGTACTCCGACCGAAGCTGCATCGCCTTCTCCTTTCTCGCAGCACCACTTCCACTTGACTTGTCTCCAACAACAGCCGCCTCGCTCTGGCATATCGTGTACGTAGTTTCCCCTCTAGCTAGGGTTTCCTCCTCTCGGGCGACGGCGCCGCCTTCGCCGTAGAGATTGTCGTCCCCTGCCGTTCTCCCCCGGTGGTGGTCTGCTGCGTCTAGGATGTGGTGGCCACACAGAGGGGGCGGAGATAGGGCCAATACCGCTCGCGGAACCACACCCCGAGCGAGAGAATCATGGCTGTGAGCTCATCGGCGTCAGGTTCGGCCTCCGAACTTGAATCGCTGATGGAGGAACTTGGTCTAAGAGAAGATGATCTGCAAGACGTAGTGGTTGAGGACGGAGAATTGCTGCAGGAGGCGACCCATTGGATGGCGATCGCTAGGGTTCACACCGAAAAACCTTACAGCCAATATTGGTTCTATAGGGGCATGCGGGTCGCTTGGGATCTGGCGCAGGAAGTTAAGATCAGGCCTGTGGAAGACAACCTCTATACACTCCAATTCTCGTGCCTTGGCGACTGGGAGAGGGTAATGGAGGAAGGCCGGTGGAACTTCAAGGATAAGGCGGTGGTCCTAGCGCCTTACGACGGATTCACCAAGCCCTCAGCCATTGAACTCAAAAAGATCGATATCTGGCTGCAAATTCACGATCTGCCTGATGGTTATTTTTCCAAGATCAAGGCCCTGTCGTCCACTATGGGGGAGTTCATATTTGCTGAGCCAAGGGCACAGAACTTTGAGGGCAATTTTGCCAGGGTTCGGGTGAGGATAGATGTGACGAAGCCTCTTAAAAACGCAGTCTCATTGGTTGTCAAGAAGAAGGACGGGATGGAACGTGTCATCTTCAGAACCAAGTACGAGAGGCTGCCGGATTGGTGCACTGTATGTGGTTACCTGGGGCACCTGTATAAGGAGTGCGGCGACGGAGTTCACCCGCCAAAAGCACTAGTCTTCAAGGACATCAAAGCAGGTTGGTTCCGTGGCCCTGGCAGAGGTCCGGGAGGGGAGGAGAGTCCTGGAGGTGGCCGCGGTCGCGGTCGGACGGGGCGAGGTGGCGGCAGAGCTGCAGCTAGAGGTGCAACTGACAGCCAGCAGTATGTGGATCCCGACCTGTCAAGCAACGATGTCACCATGGAATACCTGGACAGAAACAGGAAAAGGTTTGCTCTAATGGATCCAAAAACCGTACAGCCACAGCACCCCATCCAGGCTAACAAAAACTTAATAATGCCGCCTCCGGCGATCCCTCCTAGCCCCACATCCAAGCAGGAGACAAAAAGAAACAAGCCGAGTCCTTCCACAGCTGAAACAAACATCGCGAAGAGTGCAACAACTAGCAAGACCCCTGATGCGCGTTGGGCGAACTCCCAAGGAGGGGTTCGCCCGGCGCAATGAGTCTCCTGTGCTGGAACTGCCGCGGAATTGGCAAAGCCGCGACAGTTTGTGAGCTTCGCACTCTTGCGAGGCAATTTGCCCCCTCAATCCTCTGTATTCTTGAAACACAATTAGAAGGGTCGAGGGTTGAACAGCTAGCGGAAGGTTTAGGATTTAATAAAAGTTTTGCAGTGAGTAGTTCTGGACGAAGCGGTGGTCTTTGTATTTTCTGGAATGATGAAATAAAAGTGGAAATAATTGGTTACTCGAGGTACCATATTGATGCTCTAGTTGACAACGTGGTGGACATGCAGGTCAGAGTCACTTTTGTCTATGGCGATGCGCAGGTACCCAACAGGCAAAACACTTGGAACACCCTGAAAAACATAGCGGAGACACAAAACAGGCCATGGGCGGTTATGGGTGACTTCAACGAGGTTCTGAACCTGAGTGAACATGATGGCGTTGGCAGTCGGAGCCAAGCTCAGATCGATGGGTTTCGTGAGGCGGTTGATACTTGTGGATTGTCTGACATAGGGTACACGGGCACAACCTGGACATTCGAAAAAAAAGGTTACTGGAGGCACATATACTCGCGTTCGGCTGGATAGATGTCTGGCCAATCCGGAGTGGCTGTTGGCGTTGGCAGCTTCTACTTTGCATCATAAAACGGCAGCCGGCTCCGACCACATTCCGATCCTTCTCACGCTACGTAACATGCATGCATGCAGGGCGGGTCCCAAATCTTTTAAGTATGAGACCATGTGGGAGCGAGAGGAATCTCTCTTTACCAGTGTAGCGGGCAGGTGGAGCATGCAGGGTGGAGGGAGCGTGCAATCATTGCATGGAAAGCTGGGAGACTTGGCAGGCGACCTCTCGGCTTGGGATCGGCAGAGTTTTGGCCCAGTTCGACAGCAAATATCATAGCTTAAAGTACAGTTACAACTTCTGCGAGCTATCCCAGGTAGATCCGGTCCCACCAGGGAAGAGACGAAAATTGTTGACAGACTGGTGGAGCTCTTTCATCGCGAGGAAATGCTCTGGCGCCAGAGAGCGCGTGTGGAATGGCTAGTCCATGGAGACAAAAATACCTACTTCTTCCACCTACGCGTAAGTAGAAGGCGGCGCAAAAATCAAATCAAATCATTGCATGATGAGCAGGGGCAAGTGATTGAGGATCCAACCGGGTTGGAGGAGATGACAACGGCGTATTATAAAAACTTGTACACGTTAGAAGGGGTGCACAATATGGAGGAAGTTCTCCGACACATCCCAACCAAGGTAACTCCTGATATGAATGATCTCCTAAATGCTCCATATACCCATGAGGAGGTCAAGTGCGCCTTGTTTCAAATGTTCCCAATTAAGGCCCCTGGCCCGGATGGATACCCAGCTCACTTCTTTCAGCGCCACTGGGAGGTATGCGGAGAAGAGGTCACGAAAGTGGTCCTCAAAATAGTAGAGGGTAATGAGTCGGCAGCTTGCATCAATGACACAATCTTGGTCCTCATTCCCAAGGTAAAAAACCCTACTCTCCCCAAACAGTTCAGGCCAATCAGTCTGTGCAATGTCCTCTACAAGATTGCGTCCAAGGTAATATCCAACCGACTCAAGCAAATGCTTCCTGATATTATCTCACCAGAGCAGTCAGCTTTTGTTCCAGGCAGATTGATCACAGATAACATCATAACAGCTTATGAGTGCTTGCATTTTATGAAAAGGAACAAAGCAAAAAAACACCAGTCATGTGCCCTCAAGTTAGACATGATGAAGGCCTATGACAGAGTTGAATGGCCCTATCTCCAGGCAATAATGTTGAAGCTGGGATTCACTCCCAGGTGGGTGGACATTGTTATGAGCATGGTATCTTCAGTGAAATTTTCTATCTTGTTCAATGGTAAAAGGCTTGAGGAGTTTAGTCCGTCACGTGGTATTCGACAAGGGGACCCGATATCTCCATACTTGTTCTTGTTAGCAGCAGAGGGCCTTTCGTGCCTGTTAAAATCACAAAGAGAGTCATCCAACCTAGGTGGGATCGAAGTGGCACCTACGGCGCCACTAGTTAACCACTTATTATTCGCTGATGACAGCCTGCTGTTCTTCAAGGCTAACGGTGTGGGGGCTACCGAGGTGAACCAAGTCCTGGATATTTACTGCACGGCCACAGGTCAGCGGATAAATTTTGATAAGTCATCTATTTTCTTCCGTAAAAGTGTCCCTGAGGTGGTTCGCAATGACATTAAGAATATCTTGAACGTACCTAATGAAACTTTGAATGAGAAATACTTAGGTATGCCCACAGATGTGGGAGCCTCAAAAAATGGCGCGTTCAAATATTTAAAGGACAGATTATGGAATAAGATCCAAGGTTGGGTTGAGAGGACGATGTCCTCTGCGGGCAAGGAGGTGTTGGTCAAAGCTGTGGCTCAAGCAATACCTGTCTTCTCCATGTCATGCTTCAAATTGCCAAGGGGCCTTTGCGAGCATTTGAACACGTTGATCAGGAAGTTTTGGTGGGGAAGCAAGAACGGCCAGCGCAAACCACACTGGGTCTCCTGGCAGGCTATGACTCAACCAAAAAGCATGGGAGGTCTTGGCTTCAAGGATTTCGAGCTGTTTAATCTTGCTATGTTGGCTCGTCAGGTTTGGCGTATGTTACAGGATCCCGCCTCCCTTAGTGCGCGTATATTGAAGAGTATTTATTTCCCAAATTCCAGTATCCCTGAGGCTTCACTTGGGAGTCACCCGAGCCAGGTCTGGAGAGCCCTAGTGGAGGGGCGAGATATCTTAAAGTTGGGCTTAATCAAGCGCATTGGCAATGGAGAGAGCACGAACATTTGGACAGAAAACTGGCTCCCACCTCCAGTCACGGTTTCGGAACTGATAGATCACACAAATGCAACATGGAACAGGACATTGATCAACTCTACATTCCTTGCTTTTGACGCTAAATTAATACTCAGTATACCGTTGCCCACAACACCCATGCACGACTTCTGGGGCTGGGCTCACGAGCGCTCGGGCCAGTTTACTGTGCGGTCAGCATACAATATGCTCGTGGCGACGATGCAGCGAAGAGAAGCTTGGTTATATGGTGCCTCAGGATCCTCATCTTCGCATGCGGAGTCCAGCTCTTGGAAGTCTCTCTGGAAGACGGAGGTGCCTTCGAAGGTTCGAATGTTTTTATGGCGACTTGCGAAACAATCACTGCCAACTGAAGATGTGAGGGCACACCGGAATATGTCGACGACGAGCACATGTGGATTTTGCGGCGCTGCGGACTCCTGGCGACACTCTTTGCTCGAGTGTACTGTCTCGAGATGTACCTGGGCGCTTGTGGACGAGGAGTTAGGCAGTGACATTGTTGCTACAAGTGAGAACCGGGCCAAGAGCTGGCTCTTCAATCTGCTGGGGTCCCTCTCGCACAAGCAGTTCACCTTGGTGGCTGTGACGCTTTGGGCTGTCTGGACATCTAGAAGGAAAGCTATACATGAAGGAATTTTTCAGACTCCACATGCAATATCGGCCTTCGTAACTAGGTACATTAAAGATCTTGATGTGCTTAGAAAGCCCAAGAAACATAGTCGGACCACGACTGGGAACACAAGGGCAGCGCAACCGAGGGCACCCCCGGCAAACTATGCAAAGATCCATGCAGATGCGGGCACCCGGTCGGAGAGAGGAGGGTCAGCAGTTGCTATATGCAGAGATAGCCAGGGTCTTTACTTGGGCAGCTCAGCGCTCGTCATTGCAGGTGTATGGGATGCACCAACGCTGGAAGCCATAGCATGTCGCGAAGTCGTGGCCTTGGCAGAAGACCTCAACCAACATAACTACATCGTGGCATCCGATTGCAAGCAAGTTGTTGACGATCTAGCCAAGGAGAATATGGTGCTGTAATCAGAGAGATTAGACATAGAGCTCCACCCACTAGCAAGTTTATTTTTGAAGGTCGTGCGGCTAATGTTGAAGCCCACAAGTTAGCTAAATATACTTTGTCTTTATTCCCAGGGCGTTATGTGTGGCTTGGCCAGCCAAACTTGTATCCCACTCTCTATGGACTTTGAGTAATAAAAGGCTTTTACCCCTTAAAAAAAACTTGACTTGTCGCCATTGTCTCAATTTTTTTTTGACTTGTCGCCTCCCTAAAAAAAAAGAAAAACTCGACTTGTCGCCGGATTTGGTTCTGCCTCCGCTGTAGAGGTGACAGTATCATCGTGGACCCTGATCTTCGTCGCCGCTGCAGCACCTCGGCCAGCGGCCGTCCTCCCGCCGAGGATGCTTCCTCCGTCTCCGTCTCCAAACCTATGTACTACGGGACTGAATCCCCAACCCGGCCGCAGATCCGCCTTCACGCGGGGAAGAGAGTCACTTGGGTGCTCCCCGTCCCCGGTCAAAGAAAGAGACAACTCCGGCGAATCTTTCTTCCCCTCTGGCGCGCACACTCGACCACATCCAGTCCACACCTCGTCGCCGTCGCCGTCGCCGTCGGCACTTATTAGGCCGCGAGTCTGCTACCACTCGATTCAGAGAACGAAAAGAAGAATCTATCCCCCTTTCTTCATTGTGCGTGCCTATCTCTTCTTCCCGGCAAGCGTCGTATCCTCCTTGCTTCCTGGTCACCGGCGGCAACGGCGTCCCTTACAGACGGCGTTGATACAGGTCAGTCTCGTTATACCCCTCCCCGTTTCTCTCCGGCGACCTCCGCCTCATTCACTCCTTCCTCTGCAATAGGCTCTGAGAACCGCGCGTCAGTGTTGTCGGTGTCCCCGTAAGATCCGCCCGGGCCAGCAATGGCGGCAGCGGCAGCCGTCGTCGGGGGCATGGTTGCCTCGGGTGTCATCAAGGTGGTGATAAAACAGATCGGATCCGCCATCGGCGGCAAGATCAAGCTGCACAAGAACCAGACCAAAGACCTGGACAAGATGAAGATGACGCTGGAGTCCGTGGAGGCCGCGCTCAGCGACGCCGAGAGCCGGTCCATCACGGATAGCTCGGCGCTCCTGTGGGTGAATCGGCTCAAGGCCGCCATGTACGGCATCTCCCACATGCTCGACGACTTCGAATCTGACACACAGTCCCTGGTATGTTCATTTGATTGCCATGAATTTGGATCCGAACGTTGCTGCTTCTTTTTTCCCTAGGATATGACTGATGAATCTGAATATATCTGGATGACGAACTAGATCTGGATTTCTTTTTGTAATCAAGTAAATTATGTAAATAAATTCATGATCCTAAAAATCTGAATTCCTATAGTGAAGTAAATTATCTAAACGAATCTGAATTTATTTAGATATCCTCCTGTTCTGCTATACGGGTAGGACCATACTTGTTAGTATGTGATGGAAGTCCAGACCAGTGCCATGTGCGCTTTTCATGATTTAAATTGCAGCTCCATCTCATAAGATTGCCACCGCGTGTATGTCCTTTTCATGCCTTCAATGTTACTGACGGATCAAGTCATTCCTCTTGCAGGTCGGAGCTATGAGGAAGAAGATCAGTATGCCGGACAAGATGAAAAAGATGCAAAAGCGTCTACAGAAGATAACAGAAGACCATCAGAACTATCGTCTTCTGCCAGAAACTCGCAGGAATGAGCCACAACTTCCTGATATCCGGGAAAATGCAGGGACTATGGTGGAAGCAGAAATCATCGGGAGGGCCGAGGAAAAACTGGAAATCTTGACTCGATTATCTGGGAGCACGGCTGAAAGGACCACCTTTGTTCCCATATATGGGGCTTTGGAGGCATTGGAAAGTCCACCTTGGCAAGATTGGTTTACAATCATCCTGAGTTTGAAAAACACTCTCGGGTATGGGTCTATGTTTCCCAGATATTTGACTTGAAAAAAATTGGCAACACTATAATATCACAACTATCAAGACAACAGAGCCAGCAGATACTTGATCTGCACAGTATTAACATTCGCCTTCAAGAGCTACTTGCTGAGAAGAAGAATGCTCTTATCATTTTGGATGACCTGTGGGAGAAGCGTCCTTCTCAACTAGAAGAATTAAAGTCTATGCTGAAGCAGGGTAAGGGGTGCAAGGTGATGGTTGTAGTTACCACACGTGATGAAGGCATTGCAAACGAGATCTCCACTGTTCAGCCTTACAACTTACCTCAATTGTCAGATGAGATGTGCTGGGAAATAATGAGGCAAAAAAGTAAATTTGAAACACGAGATGACAAAGAACGGCTGGAGCCAATTGGAAAGGATATTGCAAAAAAGTGCAAAGGTGTAGCTTTAGCTGCTCAATCACTTGGACACATTTTGAAGTCCAAGTCTTATGGAGAATGGAATTCGGTCAGAACCAATCATATCTGGAATCTATCTACTTCTACAGATGCATCATCTGGACATGAAGTGCTTGGATCCTTGCTGTTAAGCTACAACCTCATGCCTCCATACTTAAAGTTATGCTTTGCTTATTGTGCAATCCTTCCAAAGGGTCGCAAAATGAATAAAGATAAGCTAATCCATCAATGGGTTGCTCTTGGATTCATGGAGCCATCTAGTATATTCTCTTATTGGCAACTCGGTGAGAGTTACATTATGCAGCTTTTGGAGATGTCATTTCTTCAACATTCAAAGGTGAGCAGATTAATCCATACCTTCACATTTAATTGTGATATTATTTTATTTTATTAATGTATTGCACAATTCGGATATGATGTGGATTTCTTCATTGGGAAATAAGTTAGGGCATCTCCAACGCCGACCCTCAAACTATCCGCAACCGTCCGGACCATGTGGTCTGGACGTGTTTTGCCATCCAACGCTAGCCTGTATCGGTTCGCTGACCGGTCCGGACGCAGTTTTTCCTACAAAACCGAGACAAAGTGGGGGGAGGGGGGCTTTGTGGGCGTCTAGACTGTTGAGACTGTTGCCGCGTCCGCGTCTGACCGCCCTGGCCCTCCCGAAACACCCACCCGCTTCCCCCTCGCTTTCCATCCAATGCCCGTGCCGCTTGCTGCGCAACATTCATGCCGGCTGAGAGCATGCAGCGGCCAGCATTGACGCCGAGCGACGCGACCGGACATGAAGGTGGTGCTGATAGGCGCCACTTCTCGGGCATTGCCACTACAATGTGGACGCGATGTCCCGAGAAACCAACTCCGACAGCTGCGCCGCATTGAAGCGGGATGACCGGCACTTCACATGGCCTGCCCGCGGCTACTTAAGGCGTGCGCCGGCGATGCACATACGCACTTCGTCCTCCCCTTCTCTCCAAGCCCCTCCAACTCCAACGGTGATGCCAAAGTCGTGGTTCTCTGCGCTGGCAGGTGGAGGTGGTGGCGGCGGTAGTTCATTGTAAGGCGGATCTTGGCGCCGCCATCTTCCCTCTCTGGGACCCTCGGCATCCATGGCGGTCGGCTCCTGCAGCAAGGAGGAGATCGTCATCTCCCTTGACGACTATGAGGACCAGAAGTCGCAGCAGCAGCCGAAGTAGCGGAGGCGGCTCTGACGGACAAAAAGTTTGTCTGTCATATGAAGATCATGACGGAGCGCTTGTTCCGTCAGATGGGTCCGACGCCATCGTCGCAGGTGCGGGTCAAGGAGGAGCCACTGTCCCCGCCGCATGCTCCATTACCTTGAAGGCGGCGGTGTCGGTGGTTCCTCGGGCTCGAGGGCTGTCGTCTCGGAGAAGGAGCGCGCGCAACAGCGGGCGCGGTACAACGGGCGCAACGCCCGACATGGCGCTGGAATGAGTCCGCAACGACCTGGACTTGCCGCTGTGTGGTCCCTTGACCACTTCGTCACGACCGCGGAGATGGCCGCCAGCCGTCAAGAGCTCACCAAGATCCCCGAGCGAGAGGTACATGAAATCAGGTAAGGTGAAAGCCTAGTGTTTGGTTTGGAGAGGAGGAGAAGACGGGCTGAAAGAGCATGTACATGTGGATGAAGATGGGAAAGCGGACATCCATGGTTTGGGATCACTCCAGCTTTCCTGACCCCCCGAGAAATGCCCTTCCACCCATCCCCATTGTATTAGGAAAATTGCGTTTCTCAATTAATACTAGAAAAAATGATAATAATAAATGTCATAGTGCACGGGATTAGCAATTTGTTATTGAGGAATATCTGATTTTTTTAGAAGGTTATATCGAGAAAAAAAATCTTATGTTTGTCTTTTAGAAAGGTGATCTCACATATAGAATGTGATTTTTGAATATTTAATTACCTATTGTTTAAGTGATTGAATTGAATTAGCACCTGCCAAAGCAAGCAAGAAACAAGATCTCCCCATTTAATTTGTTTTAGTTTTTTAATGGGAGTGAGAAAATCTAGTGGGAGGGGGTGGTGGGAAGTGAGGCGAAAATAAACAGGGGTGGTGGGAGGTGAGGCGAAAATAAACCTGGATACCAGGCTACCAACCCCCCTTTAGGAGTAGAGATCTAGTTTTTTATTGGGAGTGAGAAAAATCTAGTGAGAGGGGGTGGTGGGAAGTGAGGCGAAAATAAACCAGTGGGAGGGGTGGTGGGAGGTGAGGCGAAAATAAACCTGGATACCAGGCTACCAACTCCCCCTTTAGAAGTAGAGATACTTGTAATAATTTGGTGTTCAAGTTCTTATTTTACTTCTCATTTGCGTGTAGTTTTATAATATGAACGACATTAGATGATAATTGCATTAGTTTATAATAATTTTTTGTTGATGATTAAGACATTACAAGGTAAGCAATAGGTTAGATGGAAAAAGCAGTAGTCTTTCAGAAAATAGACTAAACTCTGAATTGCAAACCAAGATTAACATCGGGCTAATCATCCTCTAATTATTCGTTCCAACTGCCAATTGTGCATAACCTATCCTTGCATCAGGAGTAAAATTATAACTGCAAGTCTTACACCATTGTATATTATCGTGCAGGCTGCCATTGAACATTCCGACAGAAACAAGATTGTCACACTGTTCACAATGCATGACCTAGTGCATGACCTCGCAACGTCAGTCATGGCTGACGAATTTAACTTGGCGGGCCCCAACTGCCGCTTTGCATGGAACATAGATTGCACGAAGCCACTAAAGTCATCCACGGCTTCACCTGAAAAGTTAAGGGCGCTGAATATTGTGGGTGTTGGCAACTCAGGGTTTTCTAAGTTCCATCGCGATGCAATTGCGCCAGCAAAGTACGTCCGTGTCTTGCATGCATCAGCTTATACTGATGTCAATTCGACTAGGTTGTTGGCTTCTATTGGTCAATTGAAGCAGTTGAGGTATCTTAATGCTCCAAATATCCATGGTCCAGTGGATTTCGGGTGTATCGGTATGCTTCGGAAATTGAATTATCTCAACCTTCGTCATTGTGAGGAATTGTCAGCATTGCCAGAGTCAATTGGTGAAATGGAAGGTCTGATGTATCTTAACTTATCAGGTTGTCCAAATCTGAAAGAACTCCCAGATTAGTTTGCGAATCTCAAAGAGTTGGTATATCTGAACTTATCAAACAGTGATAACGTTTTAGGACTGCCCAAAGCTTTGGCTGGCCTTACCAAACTCCAGCAATTAGAATTAACAGCATGCAAAACTCTCAGAGGGCGGCCAGAAGTCATCATCAATCTTACCGAACTCCGCTATCTGAGACTATCTGGGTGCATGCATCATATATTTGACAGCTCATCAACAACAGATCAAACCGAGAGTTTCATTGACAGTATCTGTAGGCTTCCCAATATGGAGCACCTGGACCTGTCTTTTAATGGTCATCCTCTTATTAGTATACCAGAGCGTGCTAGCTGCCTCCGGAAGCTAGTACTTAAGGGGTGCAGCCAAGTTGCCAGGCTTCCAGAATGTGTGGCTAAAATGGACCGTCAAAGCCTTTTTGGCTTGTTGCCAACATTTTCTGTAACTGCTGTTGATAGTAAATGTTACAGCAACCTTGGCTTGCTTGAGCATGTAAATCCTGACAAGCTGAACATCGAGAAACTTGAAAATGTGAGGTCCCGAGAAGAGGTAAGGAGTGTAAAACTGATGGAAAAACAGAGGATTGAAGAATTTTCTTTAATGTGGAACCCAGAAGCTAAGAGATCTGTGGATGACATGGAGTTGCTGATGGAGCTAATGCCACCAACCGCTTTGCAGAAGTTTGGGATATCTGGTTATATTAGAGCCAGCTTTCCAGACTGGGTAATGAGTATTGGCAATTATCTCCCTAATATTGTCCAGATGAGCATGTTTAATTTGCCCAACTGTAACTGTCTTCCACCCCTCTCCCAACTACCAAACCTCCGAGTGCTTATTCTAGGAGGCATGGAAATCCTGGAAGAATGGAACATAGCACTCTCTATTGGTGAGCATGAGCTCATGTCCCGTAAGCTTGAGAACGTGACTATACATGATTGCCCTAAGTTGAGGATAAAACCACACCTTCCTAGAGCTCATCTTGGAGTATAAAGGGAAGTGATAATGTGCTCATATCATGTGCAGAGAGCGTGTCACACAATGATGATTCGTCGTCTTCTTCTCCGGTAGGAGTATCTACTAATCTGACAGTTGGAAACACGGAGATGCCTCTGCATCAGTGGAGATTGCTTCACCATCTACCAGCCATCAGTGATTTGCGCATCCATAGTTGCGATGATTTGACAAGCTCACCAGAGATCAGTTGGGCCTTCCGGTCTCTCAAATCACTGGGATTGGAGTTCTTGGCCCAATCAGAACTGTCCGGATGGGTAGGTGAGTTGTCATCTCTTCAGCGACTGGAGATAACGCGATGCGATAAGCTAGAGGAATTTCCCGATAGCATGAGGCAACTCAAACAGCTGCAAACATTAGCAGTGTTTGCGTGTGATAGCTTCAGACAACTGCCGCTGTGGTTAGGAGAACTTACCTCTCTCAAGAAGCTTCTACTTTTGCGCTGTCCTGCTATCACGACTTTGCCAGACAGCATAGAACAGCTCACAAATCTGCAAGAATTAGCAATTGACCTCTGCCCTAACTTAGAGCAGTGGTGTGAAGCAGAGGAGAACAAGCCGAAGCTTGCTCACATAGAACAAAAGGTATGTGCCCTGCCATATACTGTATATTTGTTATGTATATTAACTTTGCACTTGTAAAGAATCTATTCCATCATCGGCACTACCACATCTTTTTTTTCTACTGTTCACTTCATTGATGATATTTTTCTAAGAAAAGGAACGTCTGGATGCTCCATGCCCTTTGCCTCGCGATTCTTCCTCTTTGCCCAATGATAATATTGACTCTATATTTTATATTTGACAGATGATCAATTTGCCCCCAAAGAGGGCTGCCAGCCGCCGATGTTCCCCACTACGGTGGCCCTTGCTGCGAACGAAAATAAGAAAGGGATGCTGAAGAAAAGAAAGCGGGGGCATGAATCAGGATTTAGGCTGCTCAATCGAGTTCTGATTCAAAACTACGTAGTAAGTATACCACGCGGTTCTAACCTACTCCTGGTATGTAAATCTACATGCCCTGAATTAAGAAAAAAAATCTCTAGCATATTCCAGGCAGGCATATAAGAAATCATAGTGTGGGGATAATTGCATGTTACCTGTTAGGAAAGCAACATATCTTTATTGAAGGCCCAAGGGGCATATATATATTAAGAAAACTAAACATAGACTAATAAGGACTCCTAGACCAATACTAATACTCCTTAACAACCCCCCTCAAATGCAAAGCATATGCAATAGCAGTGCATTTGAAAAAGTGTAATACTAAAAAAATGATAATCCAAATCCGCGTCTTGAGAGTGTCGTCGTAGCATGAAGAGTCTTCAAAACCTGTCAAGTCGCCAAAGGGGATAATGAAGAGATGGCACACCGGAGGAAGACACCGCATCAATAGAAGATACAAAAGAAGTATCAGGAGAAGATGGGTTGTCGAAAGAAGATGACACATCAAGAGAAGAAGCATTGTTTAAAGAATCATGGTCCATGAAAACCGACGGCGAAGAAGCTCGGCGGCAAGAGAATGGGCTTAGATCAACAATGCAAAGAGAGGCCACATAAATCCTATAGAGAGGACAAAAGGCTGACGGACAAAAGTTCGGTGGACTCACATGGCATGAGAAACACAAAATATCAACGAATTTGGTGGACGCAGCGGAAAATATAGAGAAGTAGAAGCCAGACTAATGCAATGACTAAAAGACTAGCGGCGGCAGCTAGCAAACAGGCTAGCAGGAACACATCAACTAGCAAGTAGGCTAGCAGAACACATTAGCTGAGCAGAGCAGCGGAACAGCAGCAGCACGCAGATGGACGTGCGGGAGCAGAGCAGCAGCCAGCCAGCAGGGGCACACGCGGTCTTGAGCTGGACGCGGCAACCCAGATTGCAACGGGGTAACCCGATCTGGTGCACGGGTGTGAACACGTCGCAGTAGCCAACCAGGTCGAGGCAGGGTTTTGACCCATCGGACGGATCGGGTCGGCAGCCTGCCATGTGGGAGATCACGCCTGGGCAGGCGCATGCCACGGGCATCACGGGCGTGCTCGTCACCAGCTTGGATCGAGCGAAGCAGCTGAGCGGCAGGTGCCCACATCGCGTGGGAACGACGGCGGAAGACGAGATCGACCGAAAAAAAATCTAGTGGATCGTAAGGACGAGTTGCGGCGTCCGGAGACCTAAACCTAGGTGTCGGTGTCGTACTCTTTAGCGAGTTCGGCCTCCGTCCATTCTGCGACGAAGTCGGCCAATACTTGCGATTTTATAGCTCGCTGTGGCTTATAGGTTATGTCGAACGGGAGGAGCTCAATGGCCCATTTTGCGATCCGGCCCGTTGCATCGCGGTTATTGATAATGTCATTGAGTGGTACTTCCGAGGCTACTGTAATCGAACACTCTTGAAAGTAATGTCGTAGCTTCCCGGATGCCATGAATACTGCGTATGCAATTTTCTGATAGTGTGGGTACCGTGATTTGCATGGAGTGAGGACAGTGGACACGTAGTAGACCGGCCTTTGAAGGGGGAATTTGTGTCCGTCCATTTCCCGCTCGACGACAAGCACCGCGCCGACAACTTGATGGGTTGCCGCGATGTACAATAGCATTGGCTCGCCGGTGTTTGCCGCGGCCAGGACTGGGTTTGTTGCCAATATGGATTTTATTTCATCGAGTCCGGCCGTGGCGGCATCCGTCCACTCGATGTGTTCGGTGCGCCGTAGGAGGCGGTAAAGGGGCAGTGCCTTTTCTTCCAGGCGGGAGATGAAGCGGCTTAGAGCCGCCACGCATCCGGTTAATTTCTGTATTTGTTTGAGGTCTTTTGGGACATCCAATTGTGACAAAGCTCGGATCTTGGTTGGATTTGCTTCGATTCCTCTACCGGATACAATGAAGCCCAAGAGCTTTTCGGCTGGAACGCCGAAAACGCATTTTTCCGGATTGAGCTTGATGTCGTATTTTCGGAGGTTATCGAATGTAAGCTTCAAGTCATCTACTAGAGATTCGACATGTTTTGATTTGACGACCACATCATCCACGTACGCCTCCACTGTTTTGCCGATCTGGTTTGCCAGACATGTTTGGATCATGCGCTGATATGTTGCGCAGGCATTTTTTAGCCCAAAGGGCATTGTGTTGAAGCAGAATGGGTCGTATGGTGTGATGAATGCTGTCGCGGCTTGGTATGATTCTGCCATCTTGATTTGATGATAACCGGAGTATGCGTCGAGGAAACACAACGAATCGTGTCCTGCAGTGGCATCAATAATTTGATCGATACGAGGGAGGGGGAAGGGATCCTTTGGGCATGCCTTGTTAAGGTCTTTAAAATCGACGCACAGGCGCCAGGATTTGTCCTTCTTTGGTACCATCACTAAGTTTGCTAGCCAGTCCGGATGTTTTATATCTCTAATGAATTCGGCCTCCAATAACTTGTCTAGCTCCTCTCCCATAGCCTGTCTCTTCGGTTCGGAAAAGCGCCGAAGGGCTTGTTTGACAGGTTTGAATCCTTTCTGGATATTTAAGCTGTGTTCGGCCAGCCTGCGTGGGATTCCTGGCATGTCTGAAGGATGCCAAGCAAAAATGTCCCAGTTCTCTCATAGGAACTCTCGCAGTGCGGCGTCTACATCAGGGTTCAGTCGTGCCCCGATGGAGGCTGTTTTATTGGGGTCCGTTGGGTGGACCTGAAATTTGACTATTTTGTCCGCTGGTTTGAAGGATGTGGATTTGGATCTCTTATCGAGTATCACATCATCCCTATTAACCGTGGAGCGCAGCGCGGCCAGTTCTTCGGCCGCTAAGGTTTCGGATAGTGCCTCAAGGGCCAATGCGGCTGTCTTGTTTTCGGCGCGGAGTGCTATGTCCGGATCCCTAGCGAGAGTGATAATTCCGTTTGGCCCAGGCATCTTGAGCTTCATGTACCTGTAATGGGGTATGGCTTGGAAAACTGTGAATGCCTCCCGTCCTAATATAGCGTGGTATCCGCTTTTGAACGGGGTCACCTGAAACGTGACTTCTTCGGACCTGTAATTATCCGGCGTGCCGAACACCACATCTAGTGTGATCTTTCCAGTGCAGCGCGCTTCCTGACTGGGGATTATTCCTCTAAAGGTTGTGCTGCTTCGCTCAATGCGGTTCCAGCCTATTTCCATCTTTTGGAGGGTTTCCTCGTAGATGAGGTTCAATCTGCTGCCTCCGTCCATGAGTACCTTTGTGAGGCGAGAGCCGTCCACTATGGGACTGAGGACCAATGCGGCTGATGCTCGGGCTGTTCGGAATTTAGGTTCGTCACTCGCATTGAAGGTGATAGCAGTGTCACTCCATGGGTTTATTGTTGCTACTTGATAGACTTCGGTGAGGCTGCGGAGTGTTCTTTTTCGCATATTATTTGATGCGAAAGTCTCGAAGACTGTGAGAACAGTACTGGTGTCCTCGGGCTGGCTTTCTTCGGGCTCTGAAATTAGGAGGTCCTTGCCAATTTTGGCCACCTGTCGGAGTAGCCAACATGCTCTAAGGCTGTGTGTTGGTGTGGCGTCCTCTGTACTGTGAATTCTACAGGGTCCATCAAGCCACCTTTCCAGTACGGTTCCATGCCCTCTAGAGGGTTTTGGCTTTCTAATATTTAATCCGGGTTCCTTACTGTGGTGCACCCTCTTAGTTCGGACGGGAGTGCTATTCAAGGCCGGATTATCCCAAAATTTTATTTCGGTTTTCCGAGCGCTTTCCATCGCACAGTACTTTTGTACTATGGACGCCAAGTCAGCGAAGCGTGTAATATCACGACGACTTACGGCGTTAAGTATTCCCTCGTCCGTGCAGTTACTGCAAAAGATTGAAATTGCGTCTCCCTCGCAGCAGTCCATTGTCCTGGTCATAACCAGGAGGAATCTGGCCCAGTAGTGATGTACTGTCTCTTAGGGCTTTTGCCTGATTTGGGAAAGATCGCTTATGTTCAGGCGGGCGGGTGTCGTTGAATCTGAGACCTCACCCAATTTACGATTCGGAGGCAGAAGAGCTTCCGAACTCTGAAGTCCGGAGTCTTGGATGTTGTCCGATGAGTCTAGCCCGTTGCCTGATTCTAAGCTCAGGTCTTGGATTGTATCCTCCCCTCCGCGGGTATCCGGCCTGGAGGGTTTGGAGATTCGGATGTAACTAGTCCTTAGAATAGATGAAGGGTCGCCGCACTGCGCCTCTACCACGCCAACGTGGTGGGTGACTTGGGGAGAGTTAATTTCTCTTAGATCGGGTTTAAGCCTAACCTGGTCGTAATTTGTAGCGACCCCCAGTGCTGCGATGTGATCCAAGAGCTAGTTTACGGAAGAGAGCTCCATCGGATCCAACTTCTCGGCGAGTTCTGAGCTGACGTGAAGGTTGCTTTTGATGACCCGAGCGGTCACCGTCGGCGCAACGGCCGAGCAGGCGATCGTGAGAAAACCACCTAGCTGGAGGGTTTGGCCGACAGCCAAGGCTCCCTTAGTAATGGCGCCGCCTTTAAAGATGGGAAGAGGCATCCTTCCTGATCGCGACGGCACAGAGGAACTCTCAATGAAAGCACCAATGTCGGTGTCAAAACCGGCGGATCTCGGGTAGGGGGTCCCGAACTGTGCGTCAAGGTCGGATGGTAACAGGAGACAAGGGACACGAAGTTTACCCAGGTTCGGGCCCTCTCGATGGAGGTAAAACTCTACTCCTGCTTGATTAATATTGATGATATGGGTAGTACAAGAGTAGATCTACCACGAGATCAAGCAGGCTAAACCCTAGAAGCTAGCCTATGATTGTGTATGATGATGATTCTCTCCTACGGACTACAACCCTCCGGTTTATATAGACACCGGATAGGGTTAGGGTTACACAGAGTCGGTTACAATGGTAGGAGATCTTGAGCATCCGCACCGCCTAGCTTGCCTTCCACACCAAAGAAAGTCCCATCCGGACACGGGACGAAGTCTTCGATCTTGTATCTTCATAGTCCTGGAGTCTGGCGAAGTTATAGTCCGGCTACCCGAACACACCCTAATCCAGGACTCCCTCAACGGGTGTGAACACGGCACAGTAGCCAACCAGGTCGAGGCAGGGCTTTGACCCATCGGACGGATCGGGTCGGCAGCCTGCCATATGGGAGATCACGGCTGGACAGGCGCATGCCACGGGCAGCACGGGCGTGCTCGTCACCACCTTGGATCGAGCGAAGCAGCTGGGCGGCAGGTGCCCACACCGCGTGGGAACGACGGCGAAAGACGAGATCGACCCAGAACAGATCGATCGAGAAAAAAAATCTAGTGGATAGTAAGGACGAGTTGCGGCGTCCGGAGACCTAAACCTAGGCTCCAATACCATGTTAGGAAAGCAACTTATCTTTATTGAAGGCCCAAGGGGCATATATATATTACACATGACTTGAGGTGTAAGAAAACTAAACATAGACCAATAAGGACTCCTAGACCAATACTAATACTCCTTAACAACCCCCCCCCCCTCAAATGCAAAGCATATGCAATAGCAGTGCATTTGAAAAAGTGTAATACTAAAAAAATGATAATCCAAATCCGCGTCTTGAGAGTGTCGTCGTAGCATGAAGAGTCTTCAAAACCTGTCAAGTCGCCAAAGGGGATAATGAAGAGATGGCACACCGGAGGAAGACACCGCATCAATAGAAGATACAAAAGAAGTATCAGGAGAAGATGGGTTGTCGAAAGAAGATGACACATCAAGAGAAGAAGCATTGCTTAAAGAATCATGGCCCATGAAAACCGACGGCGAAGAAGCTCGGCGGCAAGAGAATGGGCTTAGATCAACAATGCAAAGAGAGGCCACATAAATCGTATAGAGAGGACAAAAGGCTGACGGACAAAAGTTCGGTGGACTCACATGGCATGAGAAACACAAAATATCAACGAATTTGGTGGACGCAGCGGAAAATAGAGAGAAGTAGAAGCCAGACTAATGCAATGACTAAAAGACTAGCGGCGGCAGCTAGCAAACAGGCTAGCAGGAACACATCAACTAGCAAGTAGGCTAGCAGAACACATTAGCTGAGCAGAGCAGCGGAACAGCAGCAACACATAGATGGATGTGCGGGAGCAGAGCAGCAGCCAGCCAGCAGGGGCACACGCGGTCTTGAGCTGGACGCGGCAACCCAGTTTGCAACGGGGTAACCCGATCTGGTTCACGGGTATGAACACGGCGCAGTAGCCAACCAGGTCGAGGTAGGGCTTTGACCCATCGGACGGATCGGGTCGGCAGCCTGCCATGTGGGAGATCACGACTGGGCAGGCGCATGCCACGGGCATCACGGGCGTGCTCGTCACCAGCTTGGATCGAGCGAAGCAGCTGGGCGGCAGGTGCCCACACCGCGTGGGAACGACGGCGGAAGACGAGATCGACCCAGAACAGATCGATCGAGAAAAAAAATCTAGTGGATCGTAAGGACGAGTTGCGGCGTCCGGAGACCTAAACCTAGGCTCTAATACCATGTTAGGAAAGCAACTTATCTTTATTGAAGGCCCAAGGGGCATATATATATTACACATGACTTGAGGTGTAAGAAAACTAAACATAGACTAATAAGGACTCCTAGACCAATACTAATACTCCTTAACAACCCCCCTCAAATGCAAAGCATATGCAATAGCAGTGCATTTGAAAAAGTGTAATACTAAAAAATGATAATCCAAATCCGCGTCTTGAGAGTGTCGTCGTAGCATGGAGAGTCTTCAAAACCTGTCAAGACGCCAAGGGGATAATGAAGAGATGGCACACCGTAGGAAGACACCGCATCAATAGAAGATACAAAAGAAGTATCAGGAGAAGATGGGTTGTCGAAAGAAGATGACACATCAAGAGAAGAAGCATTGCTTAAAGAATCATGGCCCATGAAAACCGACGGCGAAGAAGCTCGGCGGCAAGAGAATGGGCTTAGATCAACAATGCAAAGAGAGGCCACATAAATCCTACAGAGAGGACAAAAGGCTGACGGACAAAAGTTCGGTGGACTCACATGGCATGAGAAACACAAAATATCAACGGATTTGGTGGACGCAGCGGAAAATATAGAGAAGTAGAAGCCAGACTAATGCAATGACTAAAAGACTAGCGGCGGCAGCTAGCAAACAGGCTAGCAGGAACACATCAACTAGCAAGTAGGCTAGCAGAACACATTAGCTGAGCAGAGCAGCGGAACAGCAGCAGCACGCAGATGGACGTGTGGGAGCAGAGCAGCAGCCAGCCAACAGGGGCACACTCGGTCTTGAGCTGGACGCGGCAACCCAGATTGCAACGGGGTAACCCGATCTGGTTCACGGGTGTGAACACGGCGCAGTAGCCAACCAGGTCGAGGTAGGGCTTTGACCCATCGGACGGATCGGGTCGGCAGCCTGCCATGTGGGAGATCACGCCTGGGCAGGCGCATGCCACGGGCATCACGGCCGTGCTCGTCACCAGCTTGGATCGAGCGAAGCAGCTGGGCGGCAGGTGCCCACACTGCGTGGGAACGACGGCGGAAGACGAGATCGACCCGGAACAGATCGATCGAGAAAAAAAATCTAGTGGATCGTAAGGACGAGTTGCGGCGTCCGGAGACCTAAACCTAGGCTCTAATACCATGTTAGGAAAGCAACTTATCTTTATTGAAGGTCCAAGGGGCATATATATATATTACACATGACTTGAGGGGTAAGAAAACTAAACGTAGACTAATAAGGACTACTAGACCAATACTAATACTCCTTAACATCACCTTCGTCAGTAGATATTGTGCTACTTTGTTATCTGCTCCCTTGATAAAGAAAATATGTTTCAAGTCTCTCGGGAAGAGCGCTTCTTGCTTGGTTATTAGTTCTGTAGTCAGAGATCTATAGCTGTTTGGCTTCCTTGACTGTGGAAGTAGGTAAAATAGTCTGAACCTTAATTACACTGACAATTTCATATTCAGAGTAATGTATTCTTTCTTGTTTTATTGGATATATATATACGAGAAA
Organism: Aegilops umbellulata; assembly: GCA_032464435.1. Lineage (NCBI taxonomy): Eukaryota > Viridiplantae > Streptophyta > Magnoliopsida > Poales > Poaceae > Aegilops > Aegilops umbellulata. The sequence goes on from CP136060.1 coordinate 559,048,239, forward strand.
TTACAATATCTTGTGAAGCCAACATGGCATGACAGGGTTTTAAGCATAGGTATATAAAGCAGGGCTGAAACAGGGGAGGTCCTCAGATTAGTGTCTGCAGATACTCTGCTTTCAGTCCGCATAACCCTGGGTCGTTATCTTGGTCCACGTTACGGCAACCAAATCGGCATGAGGCTCCAGTGGGACGTCTAAACTGGGGTACATCTAAAACGTCGCACTGAACCTCGCGGAACCACTCCATCGGCTGGACCTAGATTGGTGCATCCTATTCTGTTGCATATGTTTTGCGGTAGATTGATAGAAGGAGACGGACGCTCTTTGGAGTGTTATTTGGACCTTACAGAACCATGCATCTTTGCTTTCAGGGGCGTCCGTCTCCTTGGTGAAATCTGAAGTGCGTCTTGGGGAGGATGAGCATGTACTGTACTATACCTGCATCAAAGAAGGATCGCCTTCCTGCGCGACCACGCTCGGTCTGTGCTGTTGCTGTTGCTGTTGATGAGATGCCTGCTTCTCCTGGAGCCATCCAAGAGAACTCCTGAGGATCACCTGGGGTTTGTTCAACTGGTGGGCGGATGGGTCGGACGAGCAACGGCAGCAGTATAACTGGTTCCTTCTCGAAAAAAAAAACACTAACTAGTTCCCGCTCCAAGACGGATTCATCATTTTACAGTTGTGCAAATCATGTGTGCGTTCTTCATTGATGTTTGCTCCCTTTCTCGTATTATGGCATCGGCATGTCTCCTGTAATCAAGTACTCCCTCCTATAATATAAGAGCGTTTTTGACAATAGTGTAGTGTCAAAAACGCTGGAATGAAGGAGTAGCTTCAGCTGGCCCGCTCCATCTCGATGGTCGACCAATGGCCGCTCTTTCTCTCTTTCTTCCTCCCTTCCAGAGAGAGACCAGACATATTCCAGCCACATCGAACCCACCATGATCAGCTTCAGGTTACCTGCGTCGACGGCGTCGCCTTCTTTTCGCAAAAGCGATCGGCCGGCTACGCGGAATCGGGGTAAATGGTTTGCCAAAGAAAGCAAGCTACCTACACTCCGCGTTGCACCTTCGATCGATCACTTTAATCTAAAGACTTAAAGTGGCCACGGCGCTCATGTACTACTACTACTGTATGTTGATGCTTTACCTTCTTCTCGGGCCATCTCTGCTTTGGGAGTGCTATCTCTCTAGATAGATAACCTATTGGAACGAAAGATATTGTTGCTGGCTCCAATTGGGTTCAAAGTTATTTCACTCGAGTCACTGTCACGGTGCAATGTTCGTCCTGTCCTGGCAGCGTGGGGAGATATTTTGCGTGCCGCCTAGGGTTGTTGCATGGGTTTCAGGTCGCCGGATGGCACTTCTGTGTGCACGAGTAGTGTAGTGCACCGGCCTCAAGGCGGTGGGATGCTCAAAGCTTGAGCCAGACGGGTAGCTGAATTCTGCAGCAGTGGCTAACTCGTGTTTGTTTCTATGGAAAGTGTGTGAACTCAAGAACAGAGTGTTGAATATATGATTTATGCATGTATATTGTATAGCCCGGCTCACTTCCTAGTTTTTGTATAATTGAGGTTGTGGCCCACCTTATACTTCATATATACGTGCGCTATGCATCGATCAATATATCGCGAAGCATTGCCAAAACATTCATTTCCAACATGGTATCATACCTGCGATCCTAACCCTAACCCTTGCCGCCGCCACCACGATCCCATCGCCACCGCTGCCGCCACCGCTCGCCCCAAGCCGCGCCGCCACCCCCCTTGCCGCGCCGTCTCACCACGCGCCGCCGCCGCCCGCCCCAAGCCGCGCCGCCACCCCCCTTGTCGCGCCGTCTCACCACGCGCCGCCGCACCCCCCTCTCGAACATGGCCTCCCCCGGTTCCACCGGTACCACCCGCAGCAGCCGCACCAACCCGTTCGAAGGCCCCGATCCCGTCGTCATCCGCGATCTCAACATCCTCGCTCGGATTCCCGTCGTCCTCGATCACCTCACCTCCACCTGCTATGCCTGGAAGACGTACTTCTCCCTTGTGTTCTGTGAGTACAATCTCCGGGATCACATCGATGGCTCCGTGGACTCCCGCTTCATGGAGGACGATGAGGAGTGGATGGCCATCAACGTCACTCTCATCCGTTGGTTCTACATCACCATCTCGAAGGACCTCTTCCACACGGTGGTCTCCGCCGACGATGACGCTCACGCCGTTTGGACTAAGCTCAACGGCCTCTTCACCGACAACGCGCTCCAACGCAAGGTTTTCTTGCACGACGAGTTTTTTGGGTGCTAGCAGCTCAATTCGTCCGTTGACGATTATTGCATGCGCCTCAAGAAGCTCGTTGACGAGCTCCGTGACCTCGGCGAGAAGGTCTCTGATGAGCTTCTTCTCAGCACCCTCATCGCCGGCCTGAACGAAGACTTCGGGAACGCCGCCTCCAACATCCCTCTCATCACCAACCCGACCTTTCCCAAGATCGTCGCGTACCTGAAGCTGGAGGAGCGGAGGATGCGGATGTCGCACACCCGGGCCACCCACACGGCCCTCACCGCCATTACCCACGGCGGTGCGCCGCCCACCACCACAGTTCCCCCGCTGCAGCCCGCCCCGGGCCCCTTCCAGGCGCCGCCACCGCCCGGGTTCCCCTACCCGGCGCCGCCGCAGCCCCCCCGCCGAACAGCAGCAGAGCCGGGGCGGGCGTCGCGGCCGAGGTGGACGCAAGCAGCAACAACAGTCGGTTGCCCACGGCGGGGCGCCGCGCCAGCCGCAGCAGCAGCTCCCGCCGGCGCCCTGGCAGGCCGGCCAAAACCCTTGGATGGGGGTCGTTCACGCGTACTCCATGCCTATACCGCGCGCCCCCGTCCCCGGTTTCTTTGGCGCCCGCCCGACATCTCATCAGGCTCTGTACGCGGCTTCTCAGTCGTATCCGCCGGCGCCGCTTTACAGCCCCTCTGCGGCCTAGGTTTCCAACACGGAGCATGTAATTGGTCATTTTTCCTACGTTCATCGAGGACTGTCACAATATCCTAGGCACTTATTTTTTATCAGCTAGTTTGATGGTCTGCGGAAAGAGAAGAATCGAAATCCAAACTTCTCAAGAAAAGAACATATGCCAATTGCCAAAGATGGATCACGTCCTTGTTGCTGCATCACGGAGTAGAATTAATCCACGTGAAGAATGGGTCATTTGCCCTAGCTCTACTGGGCCAATTTTCAAATGAAACGAGGCACTTACAGTTTTTACCCCACAGGCTTCAATTTGCGAACCTCGTTTCTCCTCCGCCTCCACCTCCCCTCCAGATCCTGATCTCCTCCGCCTTCCCTCCCCTTTGCCTCCCCTCCCGCCGACACCGGATCCCGGCTGGGCAAAGCCCGTGTGGGGGGATGATGGCGGCGGTGGGGCATCCCTCCGTCGCGGCTTGGAGGCGTGGTTGTGACGGTGGATCTTGAGCGGGCGCCTTGGGACGACGTGTTTGTGGCCATGGCGCCGGTCACGCAGCGATGTGACCTACTCTACCGTTGGTTGTCTTCATCCTCGGTTCAAAGGGATCTGATCGGTGGGTGTTGCCTCGTGCTGGCTTCCCGGCGGCGGATCACTGGAGGAGGAAATGGCGGCCTAGCTACTGAAATGGGTGAGGATGCCACCATCGTCGGCGGCCCCTATGGGTGTCGTTTTCCTCATTGGAGGCGATGGTGGGGCATCCCTCGCTCCATTGTTTCCGGAGGAAACCTCATATCTGGGGGAGGCTACCATTGACCGCGGCGCCCGTGGGCGCCGTAGCCCTCGTTGGAGGTGTTGAGGGGCCTCCTGGGTCGGATGATGGCGACATCTTCATCGTTACGCCCATGGGGGAACCACCTTTGGAGACATTCATCGGCTGGATGGACATGTGGACGGCTTAGTGGTTGGGCGGGTAAGTGGTGGAGTGGTGCTTCATCCTACACATCGATGGCGGCGGATCTCGGTGGTGTGGCGCAGTGCAGACTTGACGTCCGATGGGTGGCGATGGACTCACATAGAAGGACGACGCTGTCTGGCGTCATGGTGGCATTGATGGCAGAGAGGCCTGGCAAGGTTGATGGGTCAGTATCTGATCTGAGGATGGATCGATAGATGAAGGAGGCGATGGCCCTTGCAACATACGCATGTGCTGCCCACTGAAAGTGCGCCGGACCAGTTTGTAACCCAGTCCAAGTATTGTGGTTTGGATGGTGCATACAACATTTGATGTTAGGTGTTGGTGTGATGTCTGTTTGGTATTAGACTCGGATATTCGGCACCCCTTCATCACGTGGATAGGATTAGCTACAGATGTCGCCAAGATGGTGGGCTTTAGGCTTACTGATGTATTACCTTGCAAGAGCATCTCCAGCCGCGCCCCCAGAAAGGCCTCCCCAGGTGATCTTTTGCGCCGGCGCCGAAAAAACGGCCCAGTCGCGCCCCCAGGAACCCGATTTTTGCCTGCCTGGACCGAAATCAGTGCCGGCGGACCCAGGCCGAACCCGGCGCGCTGGGGGGCGCCCGGGGGCGCCGGGGCGAGCGGTTTTGGCGCGGAAGAGCCGCGGGCCAGCCGCGTCAGCAACACCGCGCCTCGTCTTCCCCCAACGCCTCAGTTTCCCGCGGGGAATCAATGACAAGGCTGCCGCCGGTCAGCCTTGCCATTGATTCCTCACGGGCGGCCGTCATGGGGTGGCGCGCCGACGCCTCCCCTCCCGCGCATGCGTACACACGGGCGCGGCGCGGCTATATAAGCCGGTGGCCTCCCTCGCCTCTGGCCACATCAGCCCTAGCCGTTGAGCTCTCCCTCTCCTGTGTGCCACGGTCGAGCCCTCCCTCTCCCTTTCCCGTGCGTACGCCGCCGAGCCCTCCTTCTCCCCCTCCCGATGGCCGAGTGTTTCCCCGGCGACGAGGCGGCGGCCAACGGCTTCGGCCGCTGCTCGCTCCGTGAACAGGAGTCCTGCCTCCTATTCCAGGCCAACATCCCGGCGCCGCCGGACATGCACGCCGGGCCGACGGGGTGGAGGCTCAGCAATGGGGGAGTTCCCATTCCCCCGTTGCCCGACGCCGTGGCGCACCCTCGCTACTTCGCCGACGAGGTGGAGATCGTGCGCGCCTCCCTCACCGACGAGCAGCGCGCCCTCCCCCAGTACGTCGCCGACAACCACGCTGAGTGGGCGGCGTACTTCGAGCGCCGTCAGCAGTAGAGGCTGGCGTCCACCAACGGGACGCCGGTGGTGGGCGGCACGAAGAACAGCGAGGGGCGCCACCTGTGGTGGGGCGTCCCCGACCGCACGCTCGAGGGTGTGCTGACGCACCTCGAGGGCGGCAACAACCCGCCACTGGCATACCCTCCCTCGGCGAGGGCGGCCGCCCTGGCACACCGCCGACGCGCCGGGCAATCGATGCCGAGGAGGTTCGTCTCCTCCTCGTCGTCCTCCTCGCACTCCTCCTCACGGGCTTCTTCCCACACCTCCGGCTCTCCGGCGCTGCTCGGCGTCAAGGCGGAGACGCCGCTCGGCCGGCGCACGCGCAGCACCGGCATCGTCATCAATGAGGGCGGCCGGCGCGCCTCCTCGTCGGCTCCTCCGCGCTTCGTCAAGCCAAAGACGGAGTCGGGGCTCGCGCCGGTGAAGACGGAGCCGGGGCTCCCCGCCGTGAAGACGGAGCACGGCATTGTGGAGCTCGACGACGACGCAGCCCTGGAATGGGCGAAGTGTTGGGGAACGTAGCAGAAATTTAAAATTTTCCTACGTGTCACCAAGATCTATCTATGGAGAAACCAGCAACGAGGGGAAAGAGAGTGCATCTACATACCCTCGTAGATCGCTAAGCGGAAGCGTTCAAGTGAACGGGGTTGATGGAGTCGTACTTGTCGTGATCCAAATCACCGATGACCAAGTGCCGAACGGACGGCACCTCCGCGTTCAACACACGTACAGCCCGGTGACGTCTCCCGTGCCTTGATCCAGCAAGGAGAGAGGGAGAGGTTGAGGAAGACTCCATCCAGCAGCAGCACAACGGCGTGGTGGTGGTGGAGGAGCGTTGTGATCCAGCAGGGCTTCGCCAAGCACTACGAGATATGAGGAGGAGAGAGGCAGGGCTGCACCAACAGGGAGAGATCAGATCACGTGTGTTGGGCAGCCCCTAGGCCTCATATATATAGGGAAGGGGAGGAGGGTGCGCCCCCTCTAGGGTTCCCACCCCTAGAGGGGCGGCAGCCCTAGATGGGTTTTGGGTGGCGGCCAAGAGGGGGAGGAGAGGGAGGCGCAGGGAGCATGGGCCTTAGGGCCCATCTGCCCTTAGGGTTTGCCCCCTCTCCTCTTCCCTTGCGCCTTGGGCCTTGTGGGAGGGCGCACCAGCCCACCTGGGGCTGGTCCCCTTCCACACTTAGCCCATGCAGCCCTCCGGGGCCGGTGGCCCCACTTGGTGGACCCCCGAACACCTCCGGTGGTCCCGGTACACTACCGGTGATGCCCAGAACACTTCCGGTGCCCAAAACCATACTTCCTATATATAATCTTTACCTCCGGACCATTCCGGAACTCCTCGTGACGTCCGGGATCTCATCCGGGTCTCCGAACAACATTCGGTAACCACATACGAACTTCCTTTATAACCCTAGCGGCATCGAACCTTAAGTGTCACTACAACAAAACAAAGGTTAAGTAACACAATCATGAAACATATAGAAAGATGTGTTACAGAGCAAAAATTCAGTAACACATCGTGTGTGTTGCAGCGCGGACAGTAACACATAGTTGATAAGATTCGAAAATATGTTACCGGGACATTACCATAGTAACATATAAGTCTGTGCCGCTCCAGGTGTGTTACAAACTATTGGGTGAGTAACACATAATCCTGTGTTGCCGCATAGTGTTACAAGCTATATGACATTAGATTAAAACAATTAGTGTAAACTATATTTTAATAAAAAGGAATAGTGCCACAATGCTTACAAACATAGGTTCAAATGTTCACTCAATTGATTTTCTCAACAATCTTTGTCCGTAACATAAGGTTGTACATAGGTCTTGTACATTTTTTCTGTATTACTTGAACCTTAATTGAGATACATATATGTTTCAATTATAATTACTTCAAATATATATGCATAAATTCATTCATTTAATATAACGATAATAGCAAATAATTTGAAAAAATATTCTTGAAATTATAAATATTAGCATGGGAGCATACTCCCTATTACATATTTATATATACATATTCCTCCTATAAATATTCAAGATATGTGACGTAGATGCATATTATATGTACTTAATAATCTTGCAATAAAAAATTTAGTGAGACCAGCTAAACAATCCAACTAGGGCTACAAGAAAGGCTCGAGACTCATGAGCCGCTCGAGATCGACTCGTATTTTCGATTAGCTCGAGATCGTTTCAAAAATAAATAAGTTGAGTATGAGCACTTTATGTAGCTCGATCGAGAAATGAGCTGATCTCGAGCTAACATTGGCTCGCTCAATTTTAACTCGATATCATATAAGTATATTAAATAACCTTCATGTCTATTACAAAGATTTAGGACCATTTATTGCCATTATATGTTGTGTATGAATTTTTTCTCCATTTTACCTATTAGCAAACATGGAGATTAAGCGTGGAGAGAATTTAGCCTCAATATGATATGTCACCAGCAATGCGTTGAATATCTTGTAATTTTGGCTAAAGTTTGAGGGCGTACTTACCTTCACTTTCTACTCTTGCTAACTCATCCATGGTCTCTTGTTATTAAATACCAGTCTTCTGCTAAAAAGGAACAAGTTAAATTTTAGTCTTTTTTTGTTGTGACTTATCTTGTTTTAAATTTTCCTTTAATTATTTTAAAATTCATCTTATTTAGCTCGAGATCGTTACAAGCCACTTTCTCCAGCTCGACCTTAAGCTTTGCTCATTTTACGCTCACTCAAACTTTAGTAGTATGAGTTAATAACAAGAAAAAGTTCACATTAGTGATGCGTACAAGAATCGAACCTGACACCTTATGCTTGGGTAAACAACTGATAACCAACGTGCTACATCAGCTAGTGTGGTTAATTTGAGTAATTGCCGTATTATTAAAAAACAGAGGAACGGCTCGGCCAAGGGCCATCAGATTTTTTTAGCAACGCCAAGACCGAAAATTCGAATCTGAGCCCGAGCTCATCTGCACCTGCGCTCACGAAAAAAATCAAAATAAATACTACAAAAATTCAAAAAATTCCAAACAAAATTTGGGTAGTAGACAATTTGATGCGTGAGGTATACTCCAATTTTCAAAACATTTGGACTTCTGTGCAGCTCTCAGCAAAAAAGACAAATCGGAGATCTGTAAAAATGTGTACTGTTCATATACTGTTCTGGTCTGATTTGTCTTTTTTGCTGAGAGCTGCACAGAAGTCCAAATGTTTGAAAAATTGGAGCGTACCTCATGCATCAAATTTTCCACCACCCTAATTTTTGGAATTTTTTGAATTTTTCTGAATTTTTTATGAATTTTTTTTGACCGGATGCAGATGCACCCGGGCACCGAAACGCCGCTCTCCGCCAAGACGCATTAGAAAGATATAGGTGGTCTCATATTATAAGCCCAATTCGGTGACTTAGGCCCGATTTTGCTTCTGGAAGTTTGCACCCAGTTTTCCTTCTTTTAATGCTGGTTTTTTTTTGTAATCAGCTTTTTGTTGGCTTTTCTTCCGGTTTTTCTGTTTCTTTTGCCTATTTCTTCTTTTTTATTTTTTATTCATTTCAAATTTCATAAAAAGAATCTTCAAATTCATGAATTTTTCTCTTGAAATATGTGGAGTTTTTTCTTCAGGTTCGTGGACTTTGTTGATAATTGAAAAAAGAAAAGGAAAGTAGATGATATTTGAAGGACAATTTCTAAGTATCATGGATTTTTTAGATTTCTAGCTACGGTTGTACGTTTAGTGCGTATAATTCAAATTTAAATTCTAAGTGTATAAAAATGTTGTCAAAATTTTGGGTTAGAAAATCATATTTATATCCTTTAATCATAGGCCTTATTGAAAAACAGAAGAGAAGAAAGAAAAAGAAAAGGAAAGAAAGGAAAGAAAAGAAAAACGAAAAAAATATATTACATTTTTATCAAATGTACAATATTGCACTCAAAAATACTATGTGTTCTGATTGGACAGAGTAGCCCTCCCACGGATCACGCGTTGTAACCATTGGATTCATGTAGATCCACGGCTGCGGCCCTGCGGGCGCCCTATCCTTTATCTCCTCTCTTTCTGTCCTTATCCCTTCACACCCACGCCTAGCCATCGCAGCCGCCGCATGCCACGCCGTGAGTCACCGCCGCTAGCCTAGGGCCTCATGCCGCCGCCGCTCGCCCCTTTCTCTTTAGGTCGCCGACGCAACCCTAGGCCCCGGGGCCATTCCCTCCTCCCCACCAGGCTCGAGGAGGCCCGAGGAGGCGGCCATGAGGAGCGCGCAGCCGCCAGAGCCATGGGCAGATCCAGCCGGCACCGTCGGCAGCCATCCCTCCCTCCGGTGGCCATGAAGAATTCGGCAGGCTTCAGTAGAACGAGCGCATGGACGGTGCGCACCTCCCGCGATATGAGCCACCAATCCTCGTCATCTGCTAGCATCCACGAGGAATCGATCCATATGTAAGCTAGCTTCTTTTTTTTTTGAGGACCATGGCAACACTTAAACCATGGGAGAAACATACTCGTCTCTCGTTACAACTCTAGCATCTAAAGGGACGTTAGTGACCATAGAGAAATCTCCAGTTCTCCTTGCTATGGCTGCCAGTTCGTGGGCCAATTTGTTTTTGTCCCTGGTGACAATACTGATTTCCGAGCTGGGGAAGCTTGAGAGGAGCCGTTTCGTGTCAGATTGCACAGCATGACAGGCTGATCTGCAAATCTGACTAGACTGCAGTCCTCGTCCCAAACAGGCGTTGTCCGTTTCAAGAACCACTTGGCCATCAAAATGCTTTGCTAATTCTGTGAGACCCATCATAGCTGCTGCGCCTTCTGCTTCTTCTGCCGAGTTGCAGCAGCCAAGCCTACGCCCGACCGAGACGAGGACATACCCCTTGTGATTCCTAGCCACAGCACCTCCCCACGTTTCTCCTGTTTCCTCGAAGTACGTCGCATCGCAGTTTAGTTTCACTTTGCCCAGGTCTGGTGTAAACCACTTGCTGGGCACAGATTTACCGGAATGCAAACTCTTTCTGGGAATAAGGACTGTTTGTTCTTACGTGCCACATCGGTAGGGTCACCTGTGGCCACCATGAGATCTTCTTTTAGCCTAAGCAGATACTGTACTGAACCAACGACGGTGTCTTTCTTATCACCATGCACCAGGTTGTTCCTCAGACTCCACGCCTGCCAAAGAACCAACAGAATGTTATTTCTGACATTCCCTGTTTGAGACAGCAATAGCATCTGAAGCCAGTCCACTCCAGTATATCTGAGATCAGACTCCCTAGGCAATTCCCAATAGTTTCTCATTGCATGCCTTAGCGCCCGGCTTCTTGTGCAGGTGATAATGGCATGGAATTCATCCTCTTTCTCCATCCCACAGATTTCACACACATTGTCGTCCACTATGGTTCGTCTAAATGTGTTATGCTTTGTGGGCAGGGAATTAGTAGCCACTCTCCAACCGAAAATCTTTACCTTTTCCGGGATATTTGCCTTCCAAATAACATCCCAAATGATGCGGTCACCCGGTTCCCTTGAAGAACATGTCGCCCTCTCCGTTTTATTTCTTTGGATCGAGTCTGCAAGTTTATAGGCGCTCTTGACTGTAAAAATCCCAGAATTTTCGTAATGCCATGGTACACAATCCTCCACATCTTCTCTCGGAATTCTTAACTTGCAGATCTCATCCGCATCAAACTCATGGAAGATTTGTTTCACTAGTTCCACCTTCCACTCCTTTGTTACCGGGTCAATCAGTTGATTTACCCATCGGAGTCTTGACCTCCGTATGAAAGCAGCAGCTTTTAGTCCTTCTTTCCTCGTGATCCATTGATCTCTTGTTATTTGTATGCTTCTTCCATTTCCTATACGCCAAATCAGGCCCTTCTTCAACAGATCGAATCAATATGTAAGCTAGCTTGCAGAATAATCCATCCAGTTGGCTGCTTGCTTGTATGTGTACTATTGGAAACGGGAGCAAGATGTGAGGCCGGCGTCGAGGGTACATGCCCGCTGCTAATTGATTCTCCAGGTAATAATAGTAGTACGTGTTCCTCTCGTGGTGGAGATGTACATACCCGAATACCGGTCACATATCCGTACATACTTGAATACTCTCAAACTGGCAGGTACACATACATACACGTACATACTTGAAGTCTACCGAGTGTCAACTTCGGCAAAGGCTTGCCCCTTTGCCTAGTGTTGCACTCGGCAAACTAGATCCATCAGATTGGGTAGTAGAGATGTGAAGAGCAACACGGACATCTACTTTATGGCCAGGGAGTGTAGGTGTAATACATAGTGCTTTTCATGGTAAGGGTTATAGTAGATGTATGATCATTTTAGTGTAGTATATCCCAATAATCACTATGAAAATATAGTTGAAGCTTGTCTATTCATTTCCACGTTAATTCTTATATTTCTCGTATCTCAATCTCATCAGCTAGTTTGATATAATCGAATGGGTGATAGCATCACCTTGTACCAATTACCCATCCTAGTTAATTTTTTATTTAGGCGAATGTAAGATACCATCACCTTTTACCAAGTATCCATCCTGGTTACATTATGTGCAAAATAGGTTCTATATTTAATTTCAAATTTGTTGAATATGTGGTTTTACTGTGTGCTTATAGTCTGTAGCTTTTGGCTGTACATCTATTTCTGTCTCAAGTTGTTTATCATTTTTTTAGAACCAGTTGTTTATCATTCTACTCTTGCAGAATATTTGCAGGGAGCTCATATAGTGTCGATGCCTCAAGGGTTTATGCATATCAATTCCATGCTGTTTAAAGCCACTGTAATCATGACTACTGGTTTCCAGTATATGTTTATGCAGTCATATGGACGCGCTCATAGAAAATTCGTATAGAATGTTTAAATTCTTTATAACTTTGCCATGGAATGTCTACCGTTAGAAAACATCTTACGGGTACTTCCGTTACGTGCTAGAAAGCACATACACACACATGCCCAATGCAACAACAAGCACGCACATACAACACAGATGCTCTGCTCCTGATTCTCAATAGTATGATGATGCTTTGCTCAGCCACTCTATTTTTTTCCACTGGGGGCTACTTTGCATGTGCTTGCTCATGTAGTGACCTGATTGATAGTTGTCTGTGCTGCTGTGTTCAACTAATGTCCAGATACAACAAGTTAGTCTTGATTTGTACAAGAGCTAAGTACAATTGTCTCAACTCTTTTTTTTTTGTGGGTGCGTACCATACATCATACACTTGGTGACTGTAGAAACTATTAATACAATAGCGCAGCAGTTTACTACTATGTGTCATTAAATGGGATTATCTGGGCTAGCAAACGCAACATGGTTGATTGTGGGCTGCCCACAAACACCTGCAACTGCGTGCTGGTGTGGGCATTCCTCTATTAGTCCCACTTGTAGCCTGAGTGTGTATCCCTAAGCGAATGCTCATGGTAGTCTTCCTGAACTACGGCCACGTGTATCCATTGAAATATTGTTCATGCAAATTCTGTTATCATTGTCGTTCAATAATAATATTAATCATAATATAGGTTGCATCCAAAGTAGTTTTAAAGACTTTAAACATATCCAAACCAGAGGAATTTTGCATATGCTACTATTCGGAGTATTGATCTAGAAACTAAGGTTGGTTATATTTAGCTAGGTGCCGAATTTGCACTTATGTGCATAGATGAACCTATTCTGGATAATGAGGAGTTAATAAGGTAAGTTTCTGATTGCAAGAGGTGATGATTTTGCTTCAACATACTTAACCGGACCTTCAGCTTTTGTAAGTTGGAGTCTTTTCTTCCATATTCCAAAATTATATTTGTTTACATTCAATCACATAACTATAACGTCCATTTATCTTTTGCAGACTCAAAAGAAGGATAATTGAGTTGCAGCTGAATTCTTTGGTTGGATAAGGAAGCAAATATAATTAGAAGATTTTACTTAGCAATAACCGTAGTTTACATTCATAGATTGAAAAATGTAATATCATTCAGAAGATCTTTTCCTTTGGTCGAATTGATGCAAATTCTATGGTGTAATATTCTCCATAGATGTGTTCTCTATTGTAAAATTGATATGAATGATATGTTGTTCAATCAATAACATTGGTATTTACTCATTGTAATGCATATGTATCCTACACTCTTGTATATTCATAATAAATACCTTGATATTTTCAATTTGTGTATGTGTCGTGCTTCACTTTCTCTATCATTTTAATGGTGCCAAGCATCATAATAAAATAATTAACTATTTGTGCAGCTGCAGTGATTTTATTAAATAAATGTATATTCCATAAAATGGCTATCTACTTTTGTGGTTAATAATTAAAAATACATTAATTATATGGCCATACTAATGTAGTAGTGTTATTGATGGTGTTACTATAGTTACAAAATGTGTTACCAGCGTTGTGTTATGATATTTGGATATTATGTTACAAGTTGTGTTACGATAGTTACAAAAACATGTTACCACAATGTTCTACGTCTACAAAATATGTTACTATCGGTGTTACTGTACTAACCAAAATGTGTTATAGTGTGTTTGGCAACACATAATATGCATGTTACTATAACGTAATTGTAACACACTTTTTGATATACGGTAACAATTAATATATGTGACAGTGGGCACCACTTAGTAACACGGTCTAATGGAACACATTTCAAAATGTGTTACTACGTGGCTTAGTAACACTGTTTTGGGCCTATGGTAACACAACATCGTGTTACAAAAGCTTTGTCCTGTTGTAGTGTGTGTAGACCCTACGGGTTCAGGAACCATGCAGACATGACCGAGATGTTCTCCAGTCAATAACCAACAGCGGGATCTGGATACCCATGTTGGTTCCCACATGTTCCACGATTATCTCATCGGATGAACCACGATGTCGAGGATTCGATCAATCCCGTATACAATTCCCTTTGTCTAGCGGTATAGTACTTGCCCGAGATTCGATCGTCGGTATCTCGATACCTTGTTCAATCTCGTTACCGGCAAGTCTCTTTACTCGTACCGTAACACATCATCCCGTGATCAACTCCTTGATCACATTGTGCACATTATGATGATGTCCTACCGAGTGGGCCCAGAGATACCTCTCCGTCACACGGAGTGACAAATCCCAGTCTCGATTCGTGCCAACCCAACAGACACTTTCGGAGATACCCGTAGTGCACCTTTATAGCCACCCAGTTACGTTGTGACGTTTGGCACACCGAAAGTATTCCTACGGTATCCGGGAGTTGCACAATCTCATGGTCTAAGGAAATGATACTTGACATTAGAAAAGCTTTAGCATACGAACTACACGATCTTGTGCTAGGCTTAGGATTGGGTCTTGTCCATCACATCATTCTTCTAATGATGTGATCCTGTTATCAATGACATCCAATGTCTATGGTCAGGAAACCGTAACCATCTATTGATCAACGAGCTAGTCAACTAGAGGCTTACTAGGGACATGGTGTTGTCTATGTATCCACACATGTATCTGAGTTTCCTATCAATACAGTTCTAGCATGGATAATAAACGATTATCATGAACAAGGAAATATAATAATAACCTATTTATTATTGCCTCTAGGGCATATTTCCAACAGTCTCCCACTTGCACTAGAGTCAATAATCTAGTTCACATCGCCATGTGATTAACACTCACAGGTCGCATCGCCATGTGACCAACATCCAAAGAGTTTACTAGAGTCAATAATCTAGTTCACATCACTATGTGATTAACACTCAATGAGTTCTTGGTTTGATCATGTTATGTCTGTGAGAGAGGTTTTAGTCAACGGGTCTGCAACATTCAGATCCGTATGTACTTTGCAAATCTCTATGTCATCTTGTAGATGTCGCTACTACGCTATATTTCAAACAACTGTTCTACTATACAAATCCGGTTTACTCTACTCAGAGCTATCCGGATAGGTGTTAAGCTTGCATCGATGTAACTCTTTACGTCGAACTCTTTATCACCTCCATAACCGAGAAACATATCCTTATTCCTCTAAGGATAATTTTGACCGCTATCTGGTGACCTACTCCTAGATCACCTTTGTACCCTCTTGCCAGACATGTAGCAAGGCACACATCAGGTGCAGTACTCAGCATGGCATACTGTATAGAGCCTATGACAAAAGCATAGGGGACGACCTTCATCCTTCCTCTTTCTTCTGCCGTGGTCGAGCTTTAGGTCTTAACTTCATACCTTACAATTCAGGCAAGAACTCCTTCTTTGACTGATCCATCTTGAACACCTTCAAGATCATGTTAAGGTATGTGCTCATTTGAAAGTACCATTAACCGTTTTGATCTATCCTTATAGATCTTGATGCTCAATGTTCAAGTAGCTTAATCCAGGTTTTCCATTGAAAAACACTTTTCAAATAACCCTATATGCTTTCCAGAAATCCTACATCATTTATGATCAACAATATGTCAACAACATATACTCATCAGAAATTCTATAGTGCTCCCACTCACTTCTTTGGAAATACAAGTTCCTCATAAACTTTGTATAAACCTAAAATCTTTGATCATGTCATCAAAGTGTACATTCCAACTCCGAGATGCTTACTGCAGTCCTTAGAAGGATTGCTGGGGCTTTGCATACTTGTTAGCATCTTTCAGGATCGACAAAATCTTCTGGTTGTATCACATACAACCTTTCCTCAAGAACAAGGAAACAATATTTTGACATCCTATCTGCAAGATTTCATAAATAATGCAATACCTGCTAATTCCAACAGACTCTTAGCATCGCTACGAGTGAGAAAGTCTCATCGTAGTCAACTCCTTGAACTTGTCGGGAAACATCTTAACGACAAGTCGAGCTTTCTTAATGGTGACATTTACCATCATTGTCCGTCTTCCTTTTAAAATCCATCTGTACTCAACAGCCTCACGACCATCGAACCGTTTTGCCAAAGTCTACACTTTGTTTTCATACATGGATCCTCTCTCGGATTTTATGGCCTCGAGCCATTCATCGGAATCCGGGCCCACCATCGCTTCTCCATAGCTCGTAGGTTCATTGTTGTCTAGCAACATGACGTCCAAGACAGGATTACGTACCACTCTGAAGTAGTACGCATCCTTGTCGTCCTACGAGGTTTGGGAGTGACTTGATCCGAAGTCTCATGATCACTATCATAAGCTCCCACTTCAATTGGTGTAGGTGCCATAGGAACAACTCCTGTGCCCTGCTACACACTAGTTGAAGTGACGGTTCAATAACCTCATCAAGTCTCCACCATCCTCCCACTCAATTCTTTCGAGAGAAACTTTTCCTCGAGAAAGGACCCGATTCGAGAAACAATCCCTATTGCTTTCGGATCTGAGACAGGAGGTATACCCAACTGTTTTGGGTGTCCTATGAAGATGCATTTATCCGCTTTGGGTTCGTGCTTATCAGCCTGAAACTTTTTCACATAAGCGTCGCAGCCCCAAACTTTTAAGAAATGACAGCTTAGGTTTCTCTAAACCATAGTTCATACGGTGTCATCTCATCGGAATTACGTGGTGCCCTATTTAAAGTGAGTGCGGTTGTCTCTAATGCCTAACCCATGAACGATAGTGGTAATTCGATAAGAGACATCATGGTACGCACCATATCCAATAGGGTGCAACTATGATGTTCGGACACACCATCACACTATGGTGTTCCAGGCGGTATTAGTTGTGAAACAATTTCCACAGTGCCAAACTCGTAACTCAGATATTCATTTCTATGATCATATCATAGACATTTCCTCTTATCACGAAGATCTTCAACTTCATTCTGAAATTACATGAACCATTCAATAATTCAGACTTGTGTTTCATCAAGTAAATATACTCAGTATCTACTCAAATCATCTGTGAAGTAAGAGCATAACGATATCCACTGCGTGCCTCAACACTCATTGGACTGCACACATCAAAATGTGTTACTTCCAACAAGTTGCTTTCTTGTTCCATTTTACTGAAACCGAAGCTTTCAGTCATCTTGCCCATGTGGTATGATCTGCATGTCTCAAGCGATTCAAAATCAAGTGAGTCCAAACGGTCCATCTGCATGGAGTTTCTTCATGCGTATATACCAATAGACATGGTTCACATGTCTCAATCCTTTTCAAAAATGAGTGAGTCCAAAGATCCATCAACATGGAGCTTCTTCATGCGTTTTATACCAATATGACTTACATGGCAGTGCCACAAGTAGGTGATACTATCATTACTATCTTATATCTTTTGGCATGAACATGTGTATCACTATGATCGAGATTCAATAAACCATTCATTTTAGGTGCAAGACCATTGAAGGTATTATTCAAATAAATAGAGTAACCATTGTTCTCCTTAAATGAATAACCGTATTGCGATAGACATAATCCAATCATGTCTATGCTCAACGCAAACACCAAATAACAATTATTTAGGTTTAACACCAATCTCGATGGTAGAGGGAGCGTGCGATGCTTGATCATATCAACCTTGGAAGCACTTCCAACACATCTCGTCAGCTCACCTTTAGCTAGTCTCCGTTTATTCCGTAGCTTTTATTTCGAGTTACTAACACTTAGCAATCGAACCGGTATCTAATACCCTGATGCTACTAGGAGTACTAGTAAAGTACACATTCACATAATGTATATCCAATATACTTCTATTGACAGCCTTCTCATCTACCAAGTATCTAGGGTAATTCTGCTCCAGTGGCTGTTCCCCTTATTACAGAAGCACTCAGTCTCGGGTTTGGGTTCAACCTTGGGTTTCTCCACTAGAGCACCAGCTGATTTGCCGTTTCATGAAGTATCCCTTCTTGCCCTTTCCCTTCTTGAAACTAGTGGTTTCACTAACCATCAACAATTGATGCTCCTTCTTGATTTCTACTTTCGCGGTGTCAAACATCGCGAATATTTCAAGGATCATCATATCTATCCCTGGTATGTTATAGTTCATTACGAAGCTCTAGCAGCTTGGTGGCAATGACTTTGGAGAAACATCACTAACTTATCTGGAAGATCAACTCCCACTCGATTCAAGTGATTGTTGTACTCAGACAATCTGAGCACAAGCTCAACGATTGAGTTTTTCTCCCTTAGTTTGCAGGCCTAGAAAATCGTCGGAGGTCTTATACCTCTTGACATGGGCACGAGTCTGAAATCCCAATTTCAGCCCTCGAAACATCTCATATGTTCCGCGACATTTCAAAATGTCTTCGGTGCCTCAATTCTAAACCATTTATCATTACCGAACTATCATGTAGTCATCAAAACGTGTATGTCAGATGTTCGCAACATCCACAGACCACGTTCGAGGTCCAGCACACCGAGCGGTGCATTAAGGACACAAGCCTTCTACTGTTCGCATAATTGCTGCTATCAACTTTCAACTATATTTTCTCTAGGAACATATCTAAAACAGTAGAACTAAAGCGCGAGCTTACGACATAATTTGCAAAGATCTTTTGACTATGTTCAGGATAATTAAGTTCATCTTATGAACTCCCACTCAGATAGACATCCCTCTAGTCATCCAAGTGATTACATGATCCGAGTCAACTAGGCCGTGTCCGATCATCACGTGAGACGGACTAGTCATCATCAGTGAACATCTTCATGTTGATCGTATCTACCATACGACTCATGCTCGACCTTTCGGTCTCTTGTGTTCTGAGGCCATGTCTGTACATGCTAGGCTCGTCAAGTCAACCTAAGTGTTTCGCGTGTGTAAATCTGGCTTACACCCGTTGTATGTGAACGTAAAAATCTATCACACCTGATCATCACGTGGTGCTTCAAAACGACGAACTTTCGCACCGGTGCACAGTTAGGGGGAACACTTTCTTGAAATTTTAATGAGGGATCATCTTATTTACTACCGTCGTTCTAAGCAAATAAGATGTATAAACATGATAAACATCACATGCAATCAAATAGTGACATGATATGGCCATCATCACTTTGCTCCTTTTGATCTGCATCTTCGGGGCTCCATGATCATCGTCGTCACCGGCATGACACCATGATCTCCATCATCATGATCTCCATCATCGTGTCTTCATGAAGTTGTCACGTCAACTATTACTTCTACTACTATGGCTAACGCTTTAGCAATAAAGTAAAGTAATTACATGACGTTTATGTTGACACGCAAGTCATAAATAAACTAAAGACAACTCCTATGGCTCCTGCCGGTTGTCATACTCATCGACATGCAAGTCGTGATTCCTATTACAAGAACATGATCAATCTCATACATCACATATATCATTCATCACATCCTTTGGCCATATCACATCACATGGCACACCCTGCAAAAACAAGTTAGACGTCCTCTAATTGTTGTTTGCATGTTTTACGTGGCTGCTATGGGTTTCTAGCAAGAACGTTTCTTACCTACGCAAAACCACAACGTGATATGCTAATTGCTATTTACCCTTCATAAGGACCCTTTTCATCGAATCCGATCCGAATAAAGTGGGAGAGACTGGCACCCGCTAGCCACCTTATGCAACTAGTGCATGTCAGTCGGTGGAACCTGTCTCACGTAAGTGTACGTGTAAGGTCGGTCCGGGCCGCTTCATCCCACAATGTCGTCGAATCAAGATTGACTAGTAACGGTAAGCATATTGAACAAAATCAATGCCCACAACTACTTTGTGTTCTACTCGTGCATGGAATCTACGCAATAAACCTGGCTCTGATACCACTGTTGGGGAACGTAGAAGAAATTTAAAATTTTCCTACGTGTCACCAAGATCTATCTATGGAGAAACCAGCAACGAGGGGAAAGAGAGTGCATCTACATACCCTTGTAGATCGCTAAGCGGAAGCGTTCAAGTGAACGGGGTTGATGGAGTCGTACTCGTCGTGATCCAAATCACCGATGACCAAGTGCCGAACGGACGGCACCTCCGCGTTCAACACACGTACAGCCCAGTGACGTCTCCCGTGCCTTGATCCAGCAAGGAGAGAGGGAGAGGTTGAGGAAGACTCCATCCAGCAGCAGCACAACGGCGTGGTGGTGGTGGAGGAGCGTTGTGATCCAGCAGGGCTTCGCCAAGCACTACGAGATATGAGGAGGAGAGAGGCAGGGCTGCACCAACAGGGAGAGATCAGATCACGTGTGTTGGGCAGCCCCTAGGCCTCATATATATAGGGAAGGGGAGGAGGGTGCGCCCCCTCTAGGGTTCCCACCCCTAGAGGGGCGGCAGCCCTAGATGGGTTTTGGGTGGCGGCCAAGAGGGGGAGGAGAGGGAGGCGCAGGGAGCATGGGCCTTAGGGCCCATCTGCCCTTAGGGTTTGCCCCCTCTCCTCTTCCCTTGCGCCTTGGGCCTTGTGGGAGGGCGCACCAGCCCACCTGGGGCTGGTCCCCTTCCACACATGGCCCATGCAGCCCTCCGGGGCCGGTGGCCCCACTTGGTGGACCCCCGAACACCTCCGGTGGTCCCGGTACACTACCGGTGATGCCTAGAACACTTTCGATGGCCAAAACCATACTTCCTATATATAAATCTTTACCTCCGGACCATTCCGGAACTCCTCGTGACGTCTGGGATCTCATCCGGGACTCCGAACAACATTCGGTAACCACATACAAACTTCCTTTATAACCCTAGCGTCATCGAACCTTAAGTGTGTAGACCCTACGGGTTCGGGAACCATGCAGACATGACCGAGACGTTCTCCAGTCAATAACCAACAGCGGGATCTGGATACCCATGTTGGTTCCCACATGTTCCACGATTATCTCATCGGATGAACCACGATGTCGAGGATTCGATCAATCCCGTATACAATTCCCTTTGTCTAGCGGTATAGTACTTGCCCGAGATTCGATCGTCGGTATCTCGATACCTTGTTCAATCTCGTTACCGGCAAGTCTCTTTACTCGTACCGTAACACATCATCCCGTGATCAACTCCTTGATCACATTGTGCACATTATGATGATGTCCTACCGAGTGGGCCCAGAGATACCTCTCCGTCACACGGAGTGACAAATCCCAGTCTCGATTCGTGCCAACCCAACAGACACTTTCGGAGATACCCGTAGTGCACCTTTATAGCCACCCAGTTACGTTGTGACGTTTGGCACACCGAAAGTATTCCTACGGTATCCGGGAGTTGCACAATCTCATGGTCTAAGGAAATGATACTTGACATTAGAAAAGCTTTAGCATACGAACTACACGATCTTGTGCTAGGCTTAGGATTGGGTCTTGTCCATCACATCATTCTTCTAATGATGTGATCCTGTTATCAATGACATCCAATGTCTATGGTCAGGAAACCGTAACCATCTATTGATCAACGAGCTAGTCAACTAGAGGCTTACTAGGGACATGGTGTTGTCTATGTATCCACACATGTATCTGAGTTTTCTATCAATACAATTCTAGCATGGATAATAAACGATTATCATGAACAAGGAAATATAATAATAACATATTTATTATTGCCTCTAGGGCATATTTCCAACACGAAGGACTCCCCGAAGATGACGAGGGAGTGCCAGTGCCGCCCTGCGGCGGTTCGAGCAGCGCCGCCGGGGCCGCGACGAAAGAGTCGTCGTCATCGAGGACAGCGACGACGACGACGCGTCGCCGCCACTAGTCCGCGTTGGCGAGGCCGATCAGGGGTCCACCAGGGACGGCCGCGTCAAGGAGGAGAAGGCCGACGACGACGCCGGCGACGAGGATGGCGGCGACGACGGCGACTACTCGGCGTTCCGAATGTTTTTTTTTCTGAAAAAATTATGCGCATCTGGGGGACGGTCCTGGGGCCGGCGACTGGGGACCAACTCGCCCCCAGGCCCTTTTTTTGCGCCGACTCGCCCCTAGGCGACGATTTTAGGCGCCCCTGAGGGGCCAACGGCTGGAGATGCTCTAAGGACTTTATGAATAATTAATAAAATAACTGCATGCATCACTCAAATGCAGAGGCCGGGGTACATCCTCCTTTACAAAAAAGGCTTCAATTTGCAGCATTTCTTATGGCTTTTATTAGGAACTTCTCCAAGATGCACATTTTAAGCAAGTTTGGTCGAGTTTTCTTTTCCCCTTTTAAAATTTCTCCAAAACGGCTTCCACGACTCCAGGCGGTAGGGTTTTGCATTGTGTTTGTGTGTGTGTGGGGGGGGGGGGGGAGGGGCAGTAATATGGCAAACAATTTCTCTTATCGATATATCTAGCCTTCCCCCGACGATCACCCGACAGGGGTCACACGCCGCCAGCCTTACCAAACTCTTGCGCAATGAAATGAGACGACAACGAGCTGTGGCTGTAGGTAGGGTATCCAATCTGGCTTAAGACCATGGTTAATAATATAGCCAACTGCTGGTTATATGATATTGTCATATCATTTATAGCTATCACTTATAGTCACACATACAACAAGGTTAGATATAAGGTTGGCAATAAGACTAATATTTTTTCTCAACTTCTCTCTATCATCCTCTTCACATTTATGGTATCTGTCTAGGAGCACACATATAGCTAGCCTCTTGTATGAGAACCCACTCCCTTTACTTTTTCATGTCTCTTTTTCACATAGACAAATTTGCCATGTAAGCGGGCTATATATAAGCCTGCTAAGGTACTTGCTCTAATTAGGTTGCTGCCAAGCCGTTCGCTGGTCGACAACACCCATGAGGAATGCACCTCCGATGTGAAGGCTGACTCAAGGCACCCAACTAAGAGGATTTGGTAGAACTAAAACTTTAAAGTAGTACAAACTTTCAATAAGTAGAATTTTTTTAGAGCAATTTCTGCTAAATGAGTTAAAAAGTGTCACAAATGAATCTGGATCTTAAAAAAGAAAACGAATCAGAGGGGCAAGCACCCATTGGCACATTTTTATTGAAAAGCGAAAATGCGGTTGAATATCCGATGCCCCTACCATTGAGCTAGCGGTAAGTTCCCAAATGAATTTTGATCTTACGAGACAATTCTTTTTGCCAAAATATCAGATCTATTATAAAGATTTACCGAAAGTAAAAAAGTACCCCAAACATAATAAAAAATATATCAAGGTTCATGGATAACTGAATGGCCATTGTTGCCGCCAGAATGAGCCGCTCCCATACCAAAGCTGACATGACCTTGTCGACGATAGCCGGGATGTCTTCGTGCACGTGCCCCTAAGGACCAGCGTTTGTGAGCCGCAGTCGTCGCCATTGAATCAATGAATCGATCTGAACAACCTGATACCAAATCTCGTCGTTGCGTACGCACGACGAGAACCCTAATATCGCCGCTCCGAGGAGTTCCGTCTAATCTGTCCCGGCGAACGAACTTGAGGAGGATCAGAGCCCGGAAGACTGACTCAAAGAAGAAGCGTCACCATCCGTCCAAGCGACGCCCTTGCGAGATCAAAACCCTACCTATCTAAGCTGAGACACGAGGAATACCCTCCCCATCACCAGCCGCTAGAGCGACATGAAGAGGGAAGGCGAATCCATGGGCTCAATGACGAAGATCGAAGGGAAGAAGGCTTTTCCCAGTCGCCTTGCGAGAGGGAAAAGAAAAAGCAACGGCATATTCAAATATACTCCATCCGTTCCTAAATATAAGTCTTTTTAGATATTTTAATATGAACTACGTACGGATGTATATAGACGTATTTTAGAGCGTAGAATCACTCATTTTGCTGCATATGCAGTTCATATTTTAATCTAAAAAAAGGCTTATATTTAGAAAAGGAGGGAGTAGATAGTTATAATAGCATTAAATGGATATTAACATGAAGAAACCAAAGTGCCATTGAAATGTACAACTTTTTTTTCAGAAAAAGGGACCAAAATATTGCTTTCGTATTGGTACTCCGACACCACTTTGACCAATCCCAAAAAAGAAAAATACACCACTTTGACCAATTTCAACGCCGAGCTGTCCATCTCCAGACTGTAAATCAGCCTCGTGATTGGTGAGCGAGGAGACCCCACACGAAATCTCAACCGGATCTTCGGTCTTGGACGGTCGTGATCGAAGCGAGCAGCCTCCCAACGGCACCTTCTGAGAGCCGACACAAAAACAGCTTGGATATAAAGCGCGCGATTCCCATTCTCGTATGGTGCTGTCAGTTCACTCCCGGCCTTGTCAGACAGCACCACCACACTCTTCCTACTCCGGCTCGCCGCTCCGATGGCGCTCCGGCACCTGCTCGCCGTTGCGATCGCGGCACTTGCATTGGATTTGGCGGCGGCGGGTGGAGGTTCCGCGGCGCTCGGGGTGAACTACGGCCAGGTGGCCGACAACCTGCCGTCGCCGCAGGCGGCGGCCGTGCTTCTCCGCGCGCTGAACGCCACCAAGGTCAAGCTCTACGACGCGGACGCGCGCGTGCTCAGCGCGTTCGCCGGCTCCGGCGTCGACTTCACCGTGGGGCTGCCCGACAACATGGTCCCGCGGCTGGCGTCCGACCCCTCGGCCGCCGCGGCCTGGGTCCGCGCCAACATCCTCCCGCACCTCCCGGCGACGTCCATCACCGCCATCACCGTCGGCAACGAGGTGCTGACGGGCTCCGACGCCACCATGCTCCGCTCCCTCCTCCCGGCCATGCAGTCGCTCCACGCGGCGCTGGCCGCGTGCAACCTCACCTCCCGGGTCGCCGTCACCACCGCGCACTCCCTCGCCGTGCTCTCCTCCTCCTTCCCGCCCTCCTCGGCCGCGTTCCGGCGCGACCTCCTCCCCTACATCACGCCGCTGCTCGCCTTCCTCGCCAAGACCGGCTCGCCGTTCCTCGTGAACGCGTACCCATACTTCGCGTACAAGGCCGACCCGGGCACGGTGGACCTGGACTACGTGCTGTTCGAGGCCAACGCCGCGCCCGTCGTGGACTCCGCCACGGGCCTGCGGTACGGCAACATGCTGCACGCGCAGGTGGACGCCGTGCGCGCGGCCATCTGCGCCGCCGACTACGGGCGGGCGGTGGAGATCCGGGTGTCGGAGACCGGGTGGCCGTCGCAGGGGGACGGCGACGAGGCCGGCGCCACGCCGCAGAACGCGGCCAGGTACAACGGGAACCTGATGCGGCTGGTGGCGCAGGGGAAGGGCACGCCGGCGGCGCCAGGGGAGCCGCTGCAGGTGTACGTGTTCGCGCTGTTCAACGAGGACCAGAAGCCCGGCCCGGCCTCCGAGCGGCACTACGGGCTGTTCAAGCCGGACGGCACGCCGGCGTACGACGTCGGCGTCAAGGCACCAACGATCAAAGGGTTGAAGGGGAGCGGCAATGGGGACGGCGGCGGCAGTGGCAATGGCACAGATAGTGGCGTCGGGATGGTGGTGGGCGAAGGTCCCGCCGGGTCGGACGGGTTCGCCGTCGGCCCGGGCGGACTCTACACCATTTCTGACGCGACGCACAAGGTACGTGATTACACGTCGTAATGCATTAACTTGTGCTACTAACTGAATTTGATATCTAATGAAAGCAGAGTATAATTTTGATAATGTTGGCTTTTCTGGCTAGTGTAGCTCACTCTTTCAGGATAATAATGCACTCTCCTGAATAATAATTACCGACAAAGAAGCTGCTCCAATCAGTGCTAGATACATCCGTTTGAGCGACACATGATATGGACCGGAAAGAGTACTATAGTCTGATACTTTGATTAGTATGCGAAGTTAGCGATATACATTGATTGTTCGGAATTTAAGATGCCATGCAAAATTTGTTTACACATACGAAAGCAAACGGATAGATAGATTTAGTCATCCAGTGTGCAACCAATCATGCTGAGCACCAAGCAAAGTTGCATGCCGAGTGCTAGCTAGGCCAGCATACCAGAGCAGTGCAGTTGATGCCAGCCCTCCTTTACAAGCCATGCTTTTGTTTTCCCCTTTGGAATCATAGACATATCTCACTTTACTCCATGTTGATGCTCCTGCTTTCGTTACATATATAGGTGAGGAGGTGGCGGTGCACGGAAAGCTTGGCGGCCATGGCCGCCGTCCTGGCCATGGTGTCGTGGTCATGACTGTGTCGAGACGAAGACGTGTGTATGTAGAGAGGGACATGTTGCAGATTGCGCACAGGCTATATATTGATTCATTGAAAAAAAAATCTTTATTTGATTGATCTTTACGTGTTGTAGCTGTGTAGAAGAAGAGATCAAAACACTGATATATATATATATATATATATATATATATATATATATATATATATATATATATATATATATATATATATATATATATATATATAGGGATTGACTATTCGTCATCCTGGGTGAGGAATAGTTATTCTTCACCCCCCTCTATTTTACCATCAATGGACCGTAATTTTACGTTTCATATATTTTGCCTTATTTCTGAAGTAAAAAGAGACCGTAAGAAAATATATAATCGTCGAAAAAAATATTTTATGTTATGTAAAATTACAAATGTAAAAACATAGTGGAAAATACACATAAACTGTAAATTTTCTTGTCTTATGACCTACATTTTTATTTTCTTATGTGAAATTTTACGTCGTGAATCGATAGGAATGTAACTATTTTAATTCCAAACGTAATTTAATTATGAAATGATCGTAAGATTACCTCGGGTGAAGAATAACTTATATATATACCACGTTAATTCATGCTATTGCTTCACTTATTGGGTTCATGCCCAGTGTATATGATAGATTTGCCCCCTAAGATTCAGATTGAATTTGCGACACTTTTTACCCCTTTTATCGGAAATTCCTCTAAAGTACCTCATTTGAACAAATTGCTTCAAGTTTGTAAATTTCTTCAAGGGCTACAATTTTTGTGGCCGTCTTCAAGTATCAAACATGTTTAAATATGTTCAACGCAATTAACCCGGAATAAATAAATCAAGCTCATGTAAAAAGGAACTAATGTCAAACAAACAAAACCACTTGATCGAAATGGGAAGTAAAATGGGACAAATGATCAAATTTGCCGGGGAACAAAACTGCTTAAATGGAGTATATATATTGGAGAAATTTCTAAACAAAACCGTAACAGATTGAATCTCATGGGGTAAAAAGTGTAATTGACTCGTTTCATTTGAGAAATTGGTCCAGCAGAGACGGGCACATGATCCATGCATGCCTGATGCATGTGTATTAATTCTTTTTTTTTTTGAGGATGCATGTGTATTAATTCTAGTCCATGATGCATGGAGAAAGAGCATTCATCTTTGGCTGTTTGGCATATGTTGTTTTCGTGAGAAGTTTGCACTTCCGTTTCATTCTGCTCTGCTCTGCTCTTTCAGCGGACCATCAAACTAGCGGATCAGCGAAAAGGGCCTAAGGTATTCAGACATTTATCAATTAGTAGAGCGGGAGAAAAGGACCAGGTGGCGCAGGATATGTCCTTGAGTTCGTATACGCACTTTTCAGAGAAACAAACTCCAGTACGTGATGCAGGATTCAGCTACACGCCTGGACCAAGCTTGGCACATCTCACCGCCTTCGTGCATGTGCACTACTCAAAGCCACGAAGGATAATTAATCCAAGTCGGCCAGGCACGGTGACTCGACTGAAAAGAGCCGACACCCAGTTGTAGCCAAAAACACCATCTTTCGTTCCAATAAGCTATCTGTCTACTCCATCCGTCTCAAAATAAGTGTCTTAACTTTGTATTAACTCTAGTACAAGTCTGTACTATTAAACTTGAGACACTTATTTTAGGACGGAGGGATTATCTATAGAGCGCTCCAAA
This sequence comes from Aegilops umbellulata, assembly GCA_032464435.1. Classification (NCBI taxonomy): domain Eukaryota; kingdom Viridiplantae; phylum Streptophyta; class Magnoliopsida; order Poales; family Poaceae; genus Aegilops; species Aegilops umbellulata. The sequence continues at coordinate 559,076,080 of CP136060.1, forward strand.
AGCAGAGATGGCTCACAAAGAAGGTAAAGCGTCAGTGTGCACTAGTAGCACTGTGTAGCTAAGCTTTCCTTGCTCGACCATTTCCCCGCGTAGATCAAGAGTGTGGAATGGCCGGACGATCGTTTTTGCAGCACCCTCCTGAGTCAGCATCGCCTGCACTACGCTCACCGCTGCTACATCGATCTCACTTGCTCGGCCGAGCAGATGGACCAGACAAGCATAGTTCTGCGGCGAGGGACACCCTGAGCTTCTAAAGTGGAGTACATCTGGGTTATGCAGAATGACAGCAGAGACTAATATCTGAGGGCTGCCCCTGTTTCAGTTTCAGCCCTGCTTCCCTGCTTTACAGGTTATGTTGGTTTAAATCCCTGTCGCCGACGGGTCCTGTTCGCTTCACTAGGTTTCATAACTTCTGGTACCCACCAGAAGAAGTAACGGCACATTAAACTTAAGATGGAATTGTCAGTGGAAGGTTCAGACATTACCTACTTGCAGAGTCAAGGGGGACACACAGCTAGCTCTCGGACAGTCGGACGACAGAACTACTCCCTCCCTTTCTAAATATAAGCTCTTTTAGAGATTTCAATATGGACTACATACCGATGTATATAGACATACTGTAGAGGGTAGGTTCACTCCTTTTGCTCCGTCTGTAGTCCATATTGAAATCTCTAAAAGAGCTTCTGACCGAGAGACTGAATCACATTTTCGCTGCAAGTGAAGCAGATAACAATCTACTGCAGAAGGGAACATACAAGTATCCCCAAGTTTTGATTCAGATGGACCTGGGATCAACTGACTCAATCAAGCGGCAAACCCTGGTTCGTGGCAAGCTACTTCTTGGAGGTTTAGTGCAGCGTTTTAGATGTTCCTGCGCAACATTTAAAGTGAAGTACATTTGGGTTATGCAGGATGACAGCAGGGTATCAGCAGTCAGACACTAATCTGAGGACATGTTGCCCTGCTTGCAGACTATTTTACCTTCTTGCAGAGTCGAGGAGGCCCAACATCTAGCTCCCTGACTCCAAAACAAATAACCAGACACGAATCACTCTTTACAAGAGATCGAATTACATTTTCTCTGTCAATGGAAGCAGATAACAAAGTAACACAATATCTACCGCCCAAGCAAACATATATACAAATATCCCAGCACCTTGATTTATTATATTTGCTTGGAATATGTTGGTGATTTTATAATTCAGGGAGAGTGAAATGCATCATTAGTCCATGAACTCAAACTAAATGCACAATTTAGGCCAAGAACTCGAGAATTAATGATTAAGGCCGTAAACTTGTTAATTTGATCAAATAAGACCAAAACTGACCAATGAGGGGAAAACCGGCCACGTGGCTGCCACGTCAGCCTCCCTTAGACCGATCGTGAACTAACTAATTTTTTAGAGCCATCTATTTGTAAAGTGGCTGGTTTTCTCTCACAAACCATGCTAATGGTAGATGGAGGAAAAAGATATAAAAAACCTGTTTTGCCTAGACTCAAACCCAAGCCAGAGTTAATTACTGTGGACTTTTGATTTAGATGAACATGCTCAACCAACTCAATCGAGCGGCCCAAATCCTAATCCGTGCCTCCGCTTTCTTTTCTCCAGCGTCACTTTCTTATCTTCGTTCTCAGGAAGGGCCACCGGAGCGAGCAACAACGGTGGCTGGAAGGAATCGGAAACGGATACTCTACCAAATATAAAATATAGTCAGTCAATATTATCATTTGGGCAAAGAAGAATTAAGAGGAAAATGACGTGGAAAACATAGACGTTTCTTTTAGAAAATCATTGACAAAATGAAGAGCAAAAAATAAGATGTGCCACTACTGATGGAATACGTTCCAAGTGCAAAGTTCGTAGGAATAACTTATATAACAGAGATATATGGCAGAGCACTCACCTTCTGTTCTATGTGAGCAAGCTTCGTCTTGTTCTCCTCTGCATAACACCACTGCTCTAAGTCAAGGCAGCCATGAATTCTTAATACTTGAAGATTGATGAGCTGTTGTATGCTATTTGGCAAAGTCATTATAGCAGTGCAGTCATAAATTATAAGTTTCTTGAGAAAGGTAAGTTCCCCTAACCATTGCGGGAGCTGTCTCAAACTACAAGAGGTCACTGTTAATAATTGTAGCTGTTTGAGTTGCCTCATGTTATCAGGTAATTCCTCTAGGTTCTCGTATCTCTTTATCACCAGTTGCTGAAGAGATGTCAACCCGCCTACCCATTCTGGCAGTTTTGATATGGCCGAGTTCTCCAGTGTCAGCGATTTGAGGGACTGGAGGGCCCAGGTGACCTCTGATGAGCTTGTCAAATTACTGCAATAATCGATGTGCAAATCATTGAGGGCAGGTACATGGTGTAGCAATCTCCACTGATGTAGAGGCACCTTGCTGCTTTGAACTGTCAGATTAGTCGATACTCTTACTGGAAAAGAAGATGAAGAAGCACCATTGCGTGAGGCGCTCTCTACCAATGATATGAGCACATTATCACTTCTCTTTATACTCCAAGATGCAGCTCTAGGAAGGTGTGGTCTTATCTTCAACTTGGGGCAATAATGTATATTTACTTTCTCAAGCTTACAGAGCATGAGCTCATTCACACTTTCCTCACCACAAGAGTATGATGTGTTCCATTCTTCCAGGGCTTCCATGCTTTCCAGAGTAAGCACTTGGAGGTTTGGTAGTTGGGTGAAGGGTGGGAGACTGTTGCAGTTTGGCAAATGAAACATCTCCATTTGGACAACATTAGGGAGATAATTGCCAACACTCATTAGCCAGTCTGGAAAGTTCACACTATGGTACCCATATATCACAAACCTCTTCAAAGTGGTTGGTGGCACTAGCTCCGTCAGCAACTCCATGTCTTCCATAGATCTTTTAGCGTGTTGGCGGGTCCACTGTAATGTCAATTGTCTAATCATCAGTTTTTCACTAAGTTTTATACTGCGTGCCTCTTCTGGGGACTTGACATTTTCAAGTTGCCCGATTTTCAGCTCGTCAGGATTTATATGCTCAAGCGACCCAAGGTTGGTATTACACCCAGTATCATCTGCAATTACATGGAATGTTGGCAACAGGCCAAAAAGGCTTAGACGGTCCATTTTAGCCACAGATTCTGGAAGCCTAGTAACTCTGCTGCACCCCTCAAGGACCAGCTTCTGGAGGCAGCTAGCACTTTCTGGTATGCTAATAGGAGAATATTCATTACAAGACAAATCCAGGTGCTCCATATTGGGAAGGGTACAAATACGGTCAATGAAACTCTCCGTTTGGTCTGTTGATAACTTGTCAAATATATGACGCATGGACCCTGCTAGAGTTAAATAGCTGAGTTCAGTGAGATTACCAATGACTTCTGGCAGACCTCTCAGGTCTCCACAGTTTGATAATTCCAAATATTGGATTTTGGTAAGGCCAGCCAAAGCTTCAGGTATCCCTAGAACACACCAACTGTGTGATAAGTTTAGATATACTAACCCTTTGAGCTCCGCAAATGAATGTGGGAGTTCTTTTTGACTCAGACAACCTGACAAGTCAAGATACATCAGACATTCCATTTCGCCAATTGACTCTAGCAATGTTGAGATATTAGCAGAACCATGAAGGTCGAGATAATTTAATTTTCGGAGCATACTGATACACCGGATATTTGCTCCACGACGGATATTTGGAGCACTAAGATACCTCAACTGCTTCAATTGACCAACAGACTGTGGCAACTCATTCGACCTGACTTTGCTTAAATCTAGGACACGGACATGCTTAGCTGGCGAATATGCATCAAGATGGAACTGATACGACTGTGAATCAGGGCCCACAATATGCAACACCCTAAGCTTTTCAAGTGAAGACGTGGATGACATCAATGGTTTCGTACAATCTGCAAGCCATGCATAGCGGCAGTTGGGGCCTGCCAAATTAAATTCGTCGGCCATGACTGATCTTGCGAGGTCATGCACCAGGTCATGCATAATGAACACTGTCACAAATTTTCTTTTGACATCACTATTGTTTCTTCTGAAAGATCTTTTAATGTTAGCCTGCACAAATATAATATACAATAGCATAACTGCGTAAGACTTACAGTTAAAGTTCTACAACTGATGTAAGGATTGCTTATTTGCACCGATTTTTTTTCATATCTGTGTTTTCTTTTATAAACAGTTTTTCTCATCAACAAATATTATTTTAATCAATATTGCTATTTTAATCTAATGTGATTTTTATCTAGTGTCTTTCATATAAAACTACACACAAATAAGTAAAATAAGATCTGGAACACTGAATATTACATTTACGTTATAAAACTACAGGCAAATAAAAAGTGAAATAAGAACTGGAACGCCAAACTATTACATGTATCCTGTACAAATTCAACTATCACAATAAAATGTATATTTTGAGTGCATTCTACCACCAGACCATAAAAATTATTTTTATTCATGTTACTATACTGTATTCTTTTTATCTATACTATTTTGAGGCTCCGTATGAATCACCATATTGATCCAAATCATCAAAATTAACTAGACCATTGGATCAAACTTAACGGTTAAGATCTAATATCGTGGGTAACCTACCATAAGACAACTCCTATGGCACTACCACACGTCCAAACAAGGCCATCTAGAACGCAGCGCTTAGAGCGGGCGCTAAGGATAAAAATCCTAGCTGATTTTGCAACGGTCTATTTCAGTCCCGGCATCAAGCTGGCATCGCTGCCTTAAAAAGGACATGAAGGCGGCTTCTAACTCCGCCTGACGGAGGCGGTACCGCCTGCGGTCGTGGCGGATGTCGCGGGCGGAGCGATCAAGCAGTGCCTCCTGCTCAGTCATGTCCACGTCTGGCGCGATGGCCGTGTCATAGGCGAGTTACTCCTCCGCGCATCAGTGCTCGTTGAGGAGGCGGAGGTTGTACTCCTGGTCTGCCTGCACTTGCCGGAACGCGGCTTACCGCTCGACCAACACCATCCGGGTGTAGTGAGCACGGGTCTCGCCCATCGTGATGCTGGCATGGACCGGCAAGGAGGGTGGCGCCGGCTTGTCGTCGGCCACCTCCTCCATTGGGCCTGTCGGCCTGCGAACGGCAACAATGGTGGCGATCTCCGTCTTTTGCTCGGAGGCGAGGCTGTCGCAAATAGCTTTGGAGCTCGACGAGGCCATGGCAGGCGTGGTGCGGACATGAGAAAGGGAGCCGAGGAGGATGAATGCGGCTATGCCGGGGCTGGAGTTTAAATAGTTGGCGGATGGCACAACAAGCGATGGGGTGGTTAATGGTGGGCGGTTGACGGACGGACGGGTGGCGCCAGAAGGTTCCTCAACAACCGCACATGTTTATGTTTAATGTAGGGAGGTGGAATGACGAGCTGTCATTTGAACACGAAGCAGTCGGCAGCGCCGCGCTTCAATGTCGGAGCGACGTGAGAGGTCGCGTCCGCTCTGAGCGGGCATAAATGCGGCATTGATGCTCCGGAGCAGCGCTAATCGCTTCGACGGGGGGGGGGGGGGGGGGAGGGGGGCAGGCGAGGGAGACGATTTTGGGTGGGCCAGGGTTATTAGAAACGAGCGTGCTAGCAGTCCGGATACCCGCAAAGCCCCCCTCCCCCACCCCCTCCCAGTTTGTTTCCGGTTTACAGGAAAAAAACACGTCCAGACCAGCCGGCCGACCGATACAGAACCGCATTGGATGGCAAAACATGTCTGGACCGCGCGTCCGGACGTTTGCGGGCAGTCTGATGCCCTTAGCCCTTGATGATGCGGCATGCGGCTTGTGCACATCGACACCGAACCATCCATCTTTCTACTCAGGGTATGTGCAATACATTAAAATAAAACAATATCCTATGAAGAAATCCACATCATATTGGAATCGTGCAATACATTAAAATAAAACAATATCCTAATTAGTTGTGAAGGTGTGGATTAATCAACTAACCTTTGAATGTTGAAGAAATGACATCTCCAGAAGTTCCATAACGTACCTCTCACCAAGTTGTAAATTGGAGAATATACTAGATGGCTCCATGAATCCAAGAGCAATCCATTGATGAATCAGCTCATCTTTAATGATATTGTGGCCCTTTGGAAAGATTGCACAATAAGCAAAGCATAACTTCAAGTATGGAGGCATGAAGTTGTAGCTTAACAGCAAGGATCCAAGCACTTCATGTCCAGGTGATGTATCCATAGAAGTAGATAGATTCCAGATATGGTTGGTTCTGACCGAATTCCATTCTCCGTACGACTTTGACTTCAACATGTGTCCTAGTGATTGAGCAGCTAAAGCTACACCTTTGCACTTCTTTGCAATATCCCTTCCAACCGGCTCCAACCGTTCTTTATCATGCCTTGTTTCAAGTTTACTCTTTTGCCTCATAATTCCCCAGCACATCTCATCTGACAACTGAGGTAAGTTGTATGGCTGAACAGTACCGATTTCATTTGCAATGCCTTCATCGCGTGTGGTAACTACAACCATCACCTTGCACCCCTCAACCTGCTTCAGCATACCCTTTAATTTTTCTAGTTGAGAAGGATGCTTCTCCCACAGATCATCCAAAATGATTAGAATATTCTTCTTCTCAGCAAGTAGCTTATGAAGATGGATGCTAATACCATGCAAATCAGGTATTTGCTGGCTCTGTTGTTCTGATAGTTGTGATATTATAGTGTTGCCAATTCTTTTCAAGTCAAATATCTGCGACACGTACACCCATACCCGAGAGTATTTTTCAAACTGAGGATCGTTGTAAACCGAACTTGCCAAGGTGGTCTTTCCAATGCCTCCAAAGCCCCATATGGGGATAAAGATGGTCCCTTGAGTGGTGGTGCTCCCAAATAAACGGGCCAAGATTTCCAGCTTTTCCTCGGTCCTCCCAATGATTCCTTCTTCCTCCATATTTCCTGCATTTTCCCGGATATCAGGAACTTGTTGCTCGTTGGTGCGAGTTTCTGATGGAACACTATAGTTCTGACGGTCTTCTGTTATCTTCTGTAGACGCTCTTGCATCTTTTTCATCTTGTCTGGCATATTAATCTTCTTCCTCATAGCTCCGAACTGCAAGAGGCATTGCTTGATCCGTCAGTACAATGGAAGATAAGAAAAGGCCATGCACCAAGTGGCAATTGTATGACGTGTTATTGCAATTTTAAATCAAGAAAAACATAGATGTGTTTTTTAGCTCGCCTCGATCGACACTCGTCTGGTAGCACATATGGTCATATGCGTATAGCAGGACTGCAGGACAGCTGAACCTCCCTGGACCAAGGTTTATGTCCCAAAGTAAAACATGTCTACTTCACTATCTAAATAAATTCAGGTCTACTTCCTACTTCACTATATTAAAAAGAAGTACTCTCTCCGTCCCATAATATAAGAGCATTTTTGACACTACACTAGTGTAAAAAACGTTCTTATATTATGGGATAGAGGGAGTACATATCTAGTTCATCATCTAAATATATTCAGATCCATCGGTTCATATATTAGAGAACAACAACACTGAGATCCAGATTGAGGACAACCAATGAACCAAATGGACAATATCATGCATTCGGCAGTGCCGGCTTTGATGTCATCAAGCATGGAAGACTTACACGGGGTGGGAGTTTTTTGTGAAGTACTATCGTAATTTAAATCAAGAAAAATGTATGTATGTTTAAATAAATGAGTGTTAGCTTTCCTAGTTCTTTTCTAGTTACGAAAACCTGTTACATGGCGTGTTACAGATATGTTGGCTTCAAATCCTTATCCAACGAGGTAAATTTCTTGCATAACCGAAAAATTCGCTACAGCAAACGTGCTAGAGATGTGTGTACTCGAAACGTGTCCTACGAGGTCAAAAAAACGAGATTGGTTTTTTAGCTCCCGGGTGTCCGATCCCTACATCCCCATGAACAGTAAATTCGAGAAAATAGAAAACAAAATTTTATAAATCTAAACTTTAGTGACACCAATATGCTCAAACTGTGTACATGCTTTCGAGGTTTGATGCAGAAAAAACATTTGAGGAGCTCTACACAAGTAAAAGATTTCACTGCTCAAAGGCCTGAGCACTGATTTTTGTTTCTCATTTGTAGAGCTCATCTGGTGATATTTTTCGACAAAAAATTGCAAGCACCGTAAGTAAACTGCTATGAACGTTCAGATCCAGATTCATGGAAACCAAATGGACAGAATTTGTATGAGCATATCTAAACAAATTCAGATTCATTTACATAATTCACTTCAATATACAAATTTAGAGTTTTATGGTGATGAATTTATTTACATAATGGACAGAAAAAATCAGATCCAGTTCATCATCTAAAAAGCAACATTCAGATCCAGATTCGTGGCAACCAAATGGAGAGAATCTTGCATACCAGGCCGGCGTCAGATTCGAAGTCGTCGAGCATGTCGGAGATGTCGTACATGGCGGCCTTGAGCCGGTTCACCCACAGCAGCGCGGAGCTGTCCGTGATAGACCGCCGCTCCGCGTCGCTGAGCGCGGCCTCCACCGCCTCCAGTGTCATCTTCATCTTCTCCAGGTCTCTTGTCAGGTTCTTGTGCAGCTTGATCTTGCCCTCGATGGTGGAGCTGATCTGCTGGATCACCACCTTGATGACGCCCGATGCGACCATGCCGCCAACGACGGCTGCCGCCATTGCTGGCCCGGGCGGATCCACCAACGCCGACGTTCTCAGAGCCTATTGCAGAGGAGCCGGTGAGCGAGACAGAGGTCGCCGAAGAGAAAACAGAGAGGGAGAGAAAGAGACGGACCTGTATCAACGCCGTCCTGGCCGCAGAAGTGGCGACGGCGACGAGCTCTGGACGCGTTCACGCTTGTGGAAGTGAACGTGAGAGGGGAACAGAGTCGACCTGGGTGAAGAGATCATCCCTTCGCAACACGGAATACATAGGAGCTTCCCTTGGCAATTGCGCGTACCAACGTCAGTCCACTCTTTTTGTGTGTGTGTGTGTGTGTGTATGTGGAGAATCAGTCCATTCTCGTTAGGTGATTCGCTTCCACAAGTTACATTACAAAATACAAATATGAATGCTGAGATCACCAGAGAAAGCGCGTAAGAAATTTCTCAAATTATTAGCAACTAGAGACCCCGCAAGAAAAATATTAGTTACTAGAGGACGCGGAAATGTCGACATGTGCCATCATCCGTGAGCTGTTAATTGTCCTGTATACTCCTTCTGTTTCTTTTAGTCTACATATAAAGTTTGTCTTAAGTCAAATATATAAAAGTTTAACTATGATTATAGAAAAATAATATAAACATTCGTAATATAAGATCGATATTATTAGATGCAGGGGGAAATGTGGAGATCCCTGGTAGATGCCAAATATCTTCATAATTCCCCCAACATCTTTGCTTGTAATGCTCAGCGCTCCTCCAGATTCTGGCAAGGGGTCATGTGGGCAGCCAAGGCCCTGAAATTTGGATATAGATAGGTAGTTGGTAATGGACAAAAGATCAGGTTTTGGGAGGATATTTGGTTTGGTACCTCACCACTATCTGTCCAGTTTTGGCCCCTTTACGTCATTTGCCACCAGCATGGTGAGACTCTTGATAAGATCTGGGACCAAAACAATATTAAACTGACCTTTAGAAGGATTTTTACACCTACTATGATGGAAAGTTGGTACTGCCCAGAACAAATTATTACTAGTACAAAATACCCTGGAGACGAGGACTCCCTTATTTGGCAACATGAATCCAAAGGGGAGTACACAACTGGGTCCTTGTATAGTATAATTAACTTTAGAGGTGTTCAACCTATTTACATTCCTTCAGTTTGGTCTATTAAAATCCCCCCTAGAGTCCAAGTTTTTCTGTGGCTTCTTTCTCATAACAAGCTGATGACCAGAGACAACCTCTCTAAAAGAGGCTTTGAAAAATCTCATGAATGTGTCTACTGCTCTGATAGAGAGTCTATACAACACCTCTTTTTTGAACGTGTGGTTGCTAAGCTAATATGGAAATCCGTTTCAGACTTCTTCTCCTGCTCTTTGGGGGCTGATTACCTTTCCATTGCTAGATTTTGGATAGCCAATAAGAAACACACTGCTCTAAATGCTATTTGTGCTGGTGTATTATGGGCTATCTCGAAACATAGAAACTCCTGCATTTTTAAAAATGTAATGTGGATTGATTTGAAACAGATCTGGAACTTGGTGATGGGGCTCTTGAGGAGATGGCTGATCCTTCTCAAGGATGCTGCTCACGTGAAGATGGAGGAATTCATGACCAGGGTTACCCTGATCCTGAACACCGCCTTCCAGATAACAGTGGGGTAGTTGAGCTTGACAAAAACACTGAAGGTGTTCTCAGTCAAGTACTTCTCGCCAAGCTGAACCTGGGGGTAATGTCAAACCCGCCTTCTGACGCTATGCAGCCATCCCCGCCCAGGAGCCCAGGCAGCTTCACCTGTAAGCATACGCTGCTGATCCCTGTGACGCCGCTGGACCTCCTGGGCTCCCCTGCCCAACCAGCAAAGAAGATCAGGCGCCCCGGAGTTGCACCCGCTAGTGTGTGGAAGATGAAGATCTCGAAACCGCTGGAGGAAAACAAGCAAGACAATTGCGCCGCCCTGGGGATCCCAGCCTGAGTCTGGTTGCCCTCTGTAATAGCTTAGTTTGCTGGTCTGGACTGTAATAATGTGCACCTTCTTTTACTTCTGCTTTACTGAACTTGCTTTTGCAAGCTGCTTGTTACCTGAACTCTAGTTTCGTTATTTATAATGGAAACGGGGGGGGGGGGGGGGGGGCGCTGGCCCTCCTATTATACTAAAAAAAAATATTAGATGCATCGTTAAATTATCTTTCGTTTTGTATATACCTAGTATTGTAGATGTTGATAATTCTGTATATAAATTTTGGAGTTAATATTACTGGTAGTTGCAGAACTTGTGTTGGATGTCCAGTTTGGTGCTAAAACTTTAAAAACCGGTTTTCTGATCATCTACCTTGTGTTTAGGTGCAAATACGGTCACTCCGGCTGTCTGCGCGTGTATGCGCCTCCGGCATGGTATGCCACAGATGCACGGGCCCACTGTCAGCGACAGTATCGCTCCAGGGTGACACACGTGTGTGTTTTTCATGAAACCCCATCAAATTTATTTAATTGCAAACAAAGGCCCTCAAATAAAATAAAATTTCTGCAGTCGATGATGGGTTCAAACCTACGCCCGCTTAATAATACACTCGCATGTAAATTCACCACACCAGGCAGAGGTTAACCTTAAAAATGCACTACTAACTTTTTTTGCTGGGTGCACTACTAAATATTTAATTATACACATTTAAGCCGCAGCGTAAAGGGGTGTGGCAACGCTCCGTCGTTAGATAAATGGGCCCACATGTCATTGACTCGCTATTGCGGTTAGAGTCTAACTGGATAATTTAGGGGTGGGGCCACAAGTCAGTGGGACTCTAACAACGGGTTAGGCTAATCTATGCCGAGCCCGCCTGTCAGTGGGTCAACCAGGGTTTCTTCACCCGCACATGGATAATTTTTGCAGAAAAAGGTGCCTGACTGAATTGATCTCTCGACCTTGAACATGGCCGCACATGAGCTAACTACTACACCAAGTACCTATTTGTGGTCATAAATAAAAAAACACTGAATTTTATATTTTAGCAATGCCAACTACTCGACACTCATATCCAAATTATTTTTTCTCGGACCGAATTTCCACCAATAGAAAAAATTGTTAGCGCCCGAAATTTTTGAATTTAATTAGAGAAACTAGTCTAACAACACATGGACGTAACTTAAATCCTCATATAGGCATACAATATCAGACACTCTTTTGGGAAATATTATTTTTTGTGTTATTCACTCTCATTTACAAAATTTGTGTTAATTAAAATATTGTTCTCAGTGCCGCAACAATGAATTGGACTCACGACTTGCTATAAGAAAGGACTCGGGCTGACCATTGTACAAGAAGCACTTATTTAAAGTGATGTGTTAAACTAAATATATTTGCACATTAAAAGGTTTGAATTTAATTTTTTTTAAAATTTTGGGCAAAAAATACCCGGTTTTGCAGCCCCTTAAAAACATGAATAAAAAAATTCTTGCTCGTGTTTGTGTACGTTTTGGGTCAAACATTATGCATTTTGACCGGACGGGACACGGACGAAGTGACCGTATTTGCACGGGATGATAAGTTATCTGACCACAATTTTGTATTTTACAAGATTATACCCAAACTGAATATCGAGCGCAAGTTGTATGACTGCCGGTGATATTACCTCTAAATTTTGTTAAACTTTTTAAAGTTTGACTTAAGACAAATCTTATATACAAAGTTAAAAAGAAACAAAGGGAGTACTAGTCACCGCCTGACCAGTCTACACTAAATCTTCACTACTGTACTTTACGCAAGGTTGCAGCAAGGCCAATACGTTGCTATTGTTTGATATAAATATCGAAAGAAATCTCTCTACTTTCAGCTTTGGCTGTAAGTAAACTAGTCCTAACCCCACCATGCCTGCCTGCTGGATCCGTATTTACCTAATCTCCATTTGTAGCTCCTTTAATTTTTCTAGCTCCTTTAATTTGATCTGCTGGACCCGTCTTTACCTAATCTGTAGTCCTAATCTTGCCCTAGGTTTCAGGCTTTCAGCAAATCCATCTGGCACCCACTACGCTTACAAAAAAAAAGGGTGGCAATGAGTAGAATATGATCCTAATCAAAATAAATATGTTTGGTTCAAACACTATTAGCATATATGGTAAGAGAGATTTATTTTATAGACCAGAGGGGCTATCTAAATCCTAAAGTAAAGGCCAGCGATCGAATTAGAAGTACCAACGACTCAGTGTCATGAACCTTCTCCATCAGATTCAATAAGGGGGAACTAGCCTCCTTGTCAAATGACTATCCTTGAGAAAGGGTACCATTTATATCATAATCGACAATGTACGAGGTATAGTTTAGTGGTAAAGAGCATGACCTGTTTACCTTGCTTCATTGTTTACATTCGGCCCAAATACATCAAAATGGAACAAACAATGGGCTTATGGTGTTCGAAAAAAGAGAGGAAAAAACACTCACATGTGACTGATATATAATTCATATTTTATGCCATACGCAATGTATAGTTGCTATAACGCACAGAGATATCCCTAGTTGAGCCAGCCCATGTTCATTTTCTTTCGTTTTCCTTTTTATTTTTCTGTTCTTTTTTATCTTTGTATTACTGTTATATTTTCTCTGCGCCTTCTTTATTTTTTTCATTTTCTTCAAAGTGCACAAACATAACAAACAAGATCTTGTATATATGAACTTTTAATTATTAAATGATTATTGACGTAATGGAATATTTTATTTTTTGCAACTTTTTTACTAACTTTAATATATTTTCCAATTACTTTGTATTAAATTAAAAATTTGAACAGAAAATCACAAACTATTTGGCTGCGCTATTGGCTGGCCCACTAGTATATAGCGTTATGCGGCGAGATCGGTGACATGGGCGGTCCTCCTATTCATCGCGTTAAGCGACGAATTTTCCGTCATGCATGCAATGGGCCAGCCCAACTAGAGCGGACACCTGCAGATTTTTGCTCTGTACTCTCAATACATTGGGTTCTTTATATGAAAAAATTAGAGTGCGTAGGCTCCCTTTTTTTTTAAGAAAAAAGTGAGTTCTTTCTTGGCACTTTTTGTGTGTGTGGACAATGAGCCATTTGTTTTTTGAACAAATGACCGGATGAGCCATGTGAGATGGACAAAGTAAGTTAGAGATCGGGCTCAACAAATTAAAGGTTGAACACAGGGTTATGTTAAACGTGAATATCTGTTTGTATCGTGCCCACAGTCTCCACATACAAACTACTCTCTATGGCAAGAGAGCATGTCACATAGGCGGTGACCCCAGATGCAGCGGAAATGGGAGAAGCTGAACGGCGACAAGAGGAAGGTGCGACTGACGAAGCTGAAACTCCATCGGCCAGCACGGGGAAAGTTCAGAGAAGCAACCTGAAGAGAGAGCAGTATAAGACGGGCCCGCGGATCAGTAGAACCAGCACCCACCTGTAAGCATGGCGTGCGTGGTTAGGCTGAAGTAGCTGGCACCTGGGTAGGCGTCTGCATCCGGTGGATCATAGTTCCTTTTGATGGTGAGAGTTGTTCCCTGAGATTAATTGTTCCCAAAGCTTGAGCATGTCAGCACGGTGGCGCTCGTCGACGTCGCCGGCTTGACGGAGCAGATGGACCAGACAGCCATTGTTCTGCGGTGAGAGGCAGACGCCCGTGGCCACCCTGAGCTTCTGAAAGCGTAGTACAGTTGGGTTATGCACAGCGAAAGCAGGGTATCAGCAGACATCAATCTCAGGGCTGCCCCTGTTTATGCCTTGCCTAACCCTGTTGACGTGCTAGGTTTCATGATTTCTCGCATCAGTTAAACCAGAAACAATACATTACACTGAACAAGGAATTGCCAGTGTAAGGTTCAGACAAATTACCTACTTGCAGAGTTAATGAAGCCAGACAGCTCGCTCATTTCTGACTCCAGAACTACTACTAACCAAACAAGAAGCGCTTTGTCGGACACGGAGGAATTGATCCCGGGCATCAGTGATCTCGGATGAACAGTAAAATCCGAAAAAATAGTAAAACAATTCAAAAAAATCTGAAATTATTTGTCAAGAAACTTTGATGTTTTTTCTACATGCGTACCAATTTTCGTAATGAAATGACATTTGTGGAGGTCCCGGCAAAAAAAACAAAATCATGCTCCAAAAAAACTGTTTTTGGATACATTTTGGAGTATCGATTTTGTCTTTTTTGCCGAGACCTGTATAAATGTCATTTTGTCATGAAATTTTGCACGCATGTGAAAAAGATATCAATGTTTCTTGACAAATAATTTCAGATTTTTTTGAACTATTTAAATATTTTTTTCGTTTGTACTGTAGCAAAGGGTGCCTTTGAGCTCGAGCTCACAATAGCACTTTCCCGCTTTGTCTGCACTCTGTACGAGAGATCAAATCACATTTCCTTTGCCAATGGAAGCACATAAGAAAGTATCACGACATTTGTTGCCGAACGTAACATACAAATAACCCCTCAATTGGAATTATTATGCCTGCTTGGAATACGGTTGGCGCATACCGGAGTGCGTCAGAACTGTGGGGGTAATTTATCAAAAAAAGTTGCCCCCCGCTTTATATTATAAAGCCAACATCACCACATACATCCGAAAGAACCAATACAAACACACCCATCACGACACACAGCACACACCTAAGGGAAGATACGAAGGTGTCGGGCACCGACACACCACTCGGACGACAACCAAGCAAACTAAAGATGAACCAAGAAGAACTACTTGGAGCCACCGAGGAGGGGTGAGACAGACAAAGACGGAGCAAGGACTCTAGGACGGTGCCTCCCAGAAGGGTACGACCACGGATAGCCGCCACCGTCCGATCTGAAGATCAAGTTTTCACCCGGAGCCACAAGGAGGAGTGGGAGCACCGCGACGGAGCCTTCAAGAAGGATACGACGTCCGTGGACGCCGCCGCCGCCGGCCAGTGCGAGGACTGGGCAAGTGATGGACCCCAGCGATCACACCCTTCCGACACCCCCGCTCCGCCCACCACCCGCAGCGAAGCCTCCCACGAAGCCATGGCTACCCGCCCGCACCTGAGACGCAGGTTCCGCCCTCGAACTCCACGCCTCCCTCCACTAGGGCCGCCGCCCAACAACCGGGCACCCCCAAGACCATCCAAAGAGGCCAGCTTTGTACTAGAGGGACACCCCCGACCGATGTCCCGCGGCAGACGACCCGCCTTGAGCATCGCCGGAGTGCGACAACCTGCACGTGGCTGGGGAAAGGGGGAGGTAAGGGAGCGGACGCATCCGGACCGGCACACCCCTATGCCAGTGACAGGTGACCCGAGCACGTCGGCGCCACCCATCCCTCCAGCAACCTCCCCCCCCTGGACACACCCCTGTGCCGCCCCATCTCAGCATCCGTCACAGAACAGCGCAAAGCCACCATCACAGACCCGGCCACTGGCGAGGAGGATCCCCAAGGACCGCCACTAACCACCAAGAAAACTCACCGGGGAGCCCATCTGCGCTGCCGCCGTCGTCCAGCCGGCGGGATGCCTGGATCCCGGCCAGCACGCCCACCAGCCACCGCTGCTGCGCCTCCGTCACCACCAGCCGCGACCACGGTAGGAGCGGACGCCCGCAGCCCGCGCCGCCTGGGCCCAGATCTGGTCGTCCGTCGCCGCCGGAGCCCACTGCGCACCACCGCTACTGCAACCCCTTCACGCCGCCGCCCACAGCCCGTGTCGCCGCCGTCGTATGCTGCCGCTGCGCCGCCACGCCCCGAGCCAACGTTGTGCCGCCGCCCGGCCCTGAGGCCCGCGCCCGCCGGGCCGAGCAGGGGAAGGAAAGTGCCTTGCCGCCGCCAGCACTGACCGGGCTTTGCCCGCCAGTACGTCGAGGCGGCGGCGAGGGGAGGGAGGTAGGAGGAGGGGAGGAGCTGGAGGCGGCGCTAGGGTTCCCCCCCCCCCCCCCCCGGCGCTCGCGGTAGCGTCGCGGGAGAACCGGCCTTTTGTCCCGGTTCGTAAGGGCCTTTAGTCCCGGTTCCTGAACCGGGACTAAAGGGTCGTTACTAATACCCTCACCCTTTAGTCCCGGTTCAAACCAGAACCGGGACAGATGGGCCTCCACGTGGCCGCAGCCGGCAGCCCAGGCAGGGGGGCCTTTGGTCCCGGTTGGTGCCATAAACCGGGACCAAAAGGCTTCCACGCGTCAGCAGGAGGTTTTTCTTTTTTTAAAAAAAAAGTGGCTGTTTTAGGGGTTTAGGGTGTTATTTTTAGGTTGTTATTAGCTAGCTAATAGAGAGAACTGTCCTCTTTTATATGTAGTCCTTGCAAGGACTACATATTCATTTCACCCGCATATATATATATATATATATATATATATATATATATATATATATATATATATATATATATATATATATATATATATATATATATATATATATAATAACTCATGCATGCTCGCATCATACATCATCATATATAATAACAAGTCCTACTAATTAATCAAGCATCATCATACAACTTCTACTCGTTATTAATAATAAGTCATACGATCATCATCCTCATAGTCATGCCCAACCCTATATAATTGTTCTTAGCACATGATCATCAGTATCTGCAGGTAGCTAGGATCGGACCTAAACACACTTAAGGTAAAATAGCATAAAACAATATAGACCCTGACTCTCCATTATGAAAAATGGAGATCATCCTGTCTCCAATTCTTGCGCCTCGCTTCCTTTTGCTTCCAAGAAGCTCCTTACGACTGTCCATACATTTTTTCCATCCTTTGATTGTCATGTCTCCACTTCTTTTAGAAATCCGGTATGGGCAGTTGAGATTCGTAGGATGACCTGGATATATGTTCAAAACATGAACGCTGCCGCCATTCTGATACATCAAATGAGGCACACAATCCTCTGGGATAAGCTGTTAAAAAACATAGTAATAACTTCGTAGTTAGCAAATGATGTACTAGTTTTAGAAGTATGCAAAAAGATGCACGGATGTCGTAATAGTAAAAAAACTTACCAGGGTATCTCCATGGTAGTTACCATAGTTCAACATGTGCACTAGTGGCATGTATTGACCATAATGTTCAGGAGTTCGATTATAAATATTGTAATTCTCAATATCATTACAAAATCCAACCAGATGAGTTTTCTCCTTGTAAGTTAACTCAGAGCCATCGGTGTAGTGAGTTCTATCTACCATATTCTGCACATTCTTTGATACTCCAAAATAAGCTGTCAATGGAAATAAATGGTCAACTATTTTGAAATGAACAATATAAGTTCTATTAATATTTAACTATGTTTGAGAAACTCACATAGAGGTAGAACTGGAGGAGTATCAACAAGGACCCAAATGTCCATATTGTCTTGCTCGATTTCAGGATTACCAAGATCCATGGTGACAAGCATACCCTCATCAAAACCATACAATTTGCAAAATGCTTCTCAATTTTTGCAACCAAAATGGGTTACGCTCTCAGCATTATACAACTTAACTTCAAAATCCACATCATGATGGGTCCTTAGATGAATTTTCTTCGTTTCAAAATTTTCATGGTCTTCAAAATCCATCCTCTCCAAGACATAGCGTCTTGCATGGCATGGGATCAACTATACTCGAATTGTAAAAGATGAAAATTACACGTTGAAGTAGTTGAAGTCATGCTTAGTTATGAAAAAAAAACACTTGTCGTCGTTGTGTACCGTTTCAACTTCAAAGGTCTCCTCGAGCTTAATGCTGAAGCGCCGACCATCGTCCAGGTGAGGCCTATCGCACTCACCTCGATCGTCGTGGCACCAGTCGCACTCCCCCGGAAGACTTTCGTCGTCCGATGATGACATTTCCTTTACGTTCATAATTCAAAGACTAAATTAGATCATTATTATTCAACTAATCATATGCATATATATGCCTTGCATAGTGCTCTCCAATTTGAGCATTCAATAAGTAGTATTCAAATTAGGATGCCTTCAATTATAAGAAAAACTACATCATCTCCATGTGTCCGTACATCGAATATTATCACTAATACACGTCGAATACTATATATCATACATATCGCTAGTACAGCTAGAACCGTAGCGCCCGACGGGTATCGGCGCGGGCGGTGGACACCCAAAGGGAAGGAACCATCACAGGATCATAGCTCCAGTGAGATCCCTGAAGAACCTGCCAGGTATTCTCGAACCTGCCCTCCAACGCAACCATGTACCGACGGACGTGCTGGTCCTCCTCGCTGACACGGTGACGTACCACCTCCGCGGTGTCCGGAAGCCTCGCCACCATCACTGGCCCACGCGACCGCCACCAAACAAGGATCGGGTCAACGACGGGCTGGCTCCTCACCAAGCTACGCCCCCCGAAAGGTAGCGCCTCCCAATACCACCCCGGCGGAGCCCAGTCCCGGACATGGCCCATCTGGTCAAGTAGGTGTTGTCCGCCCCCGACTCGACGACGAGGATGCGGGATAGGCATCGTCCACGTCGATGCGGGAATAATTGCTTTAACTAAAAAAATAAACTAGTTCTATTAATGTTCTTGCTAAAAATAAATCAGTTTTATTAAATCAACTAGTTTAACTATATATGAAGCACTTACTATAAATAAAATTGCTAAAAATGTAGTTAGTTCAACTATTAAATCAACTAGTTTAACTATAGTTCTAGTTAGTTCAACTACTTACTATGAATAGTTAAATAAAGTAGTTTATTAAATCAACTAGCTAGTTCAACTACTATATATGAAGCACTTACTATAAATAAAATAAAATAGTACGACTTACTAAAAATAAACTAGTTTAACTATAGTTCTATTATTTTTCTAACTAATTGTATTAAACACTTTCTCTTCTTATTTTTTCCTTTTTCCTCTATTCTAAATATGAACATATTCATAAATGACATATATCATTCACAATTTTCCTATACATACACAATAAATTGACAAAGAAAATACTATGAACAAATTAATTACACAATATGAAAAAAATCTAACAGAAAAATCTATGAACTACACATCTAAATTACTACACATCTAACAAAAAATCTATGAACTACAAAAAAATCTAACAAAATCTAACAAATTAATTAACTACTAGTAACATCAATTAACAAATTAAATCTCACGGCGACGGTGTCGGGGACGGCGACGGGGACGGCGACGGCGAGGTGCGGCGCGGTGCAGGGGCGGGGCGCGCGGGTCGGGGCGGTGTCGCGGGGCGGGAGGCGGCGACGGCGTCGATCGGGGCGGCGCGGGGCGTGAGGCGGCGACGGCGTCGATCGGGGCGGCGCGGGGCGTGAGGCGGCGACGGCGTCGATCGGGGCGGCGCGGGGTGTGAGGCGGCGACGGCGGCGATCGGGGCGGCGCGGGGCGACGACGGGGCGGCGCGGGGCGACGACGGGGCGGCGCGGGGCGACGATGGCGACGACGTGGCGGCGCGGGGCGACGACGAGGCGGATACGGCGGACGGGGCGGCTTCGGGCGGGCGGGGAAGAACGAACTGAACCAAAATTTCACGAGTGCTACTTATATAGGCAGAGAATTGGTCCCGGTTCGTGGCACAAACCGGGACTAATGCCACCTTTAGTCCCGGTTGGTGCCACCAACCGGGACCAAAGGCCTCTTTTCAGCAGCCCAAAGGGCGGGAAGCGGCGGCCTTTGGTCCCGGTTGGTGGGATGAACCGGGACCAAAGGGGGGCAGTGGTCCCGGTTTGTGTCACGAACCGGGACCAATGCCTCCTTTGGTCCCGGTTCATCCCACCAACCGGGGCCAAAGGCCTTCTGCTGCCCCGCGCCCAAAAGTTTAGTCCCACCTCGCTAGTTGAGAGGGCTCTAGAGTGGTTTATAAGTGCTGCTGCGCCCACCCTCTCGAGCTCCTCTCAACTGCAGGCTTTCGGGCCTAATCTGTCACTATGTGCCTGTGGGCCTACTGGGCCTCCTGCGGGCCTGAATCCTAGCCCATGGTAGGGTTTCTAGTCGTATTCAGGCCGTGGTGGCCCAGTAGGTGGCATTTTTTTTTCATTTTTGCTATTTATTTTTTCGTTTCTACTTAGAACTAAATACTTATAGTTTTTTAGTGATTTCTTTTTTCTTTTAGGTCATAAAAATTATAAACTTTCTGTTAGTGCCATTAGTTTTCAAATTAGAATAGTTAAAATTAGAATTCTTTGAAATTTGTGTGAATCTATAGTTTGTGATTAACTTTACTAGTGCCACTATTTTTTCATTTCTACTTAGAACTAAATACTTATAGTTTTTTAGTGATTTCTTTTTTCTTTTAGGTCACAAAAATTATAAACTTTCTGTTGGTGCCATTAGTTTTCAAATTAGAATAGTTAAAATTAGAATTCTTTGAAATTTGTGTGAATCTATAGTTTGTGATTAACTTTACTAGTGCCACTATTTTTTCATTTCTACTTAGAACTAAATACTTATAGTTTTTTAGTGATTTCTTTTTTCTTTTAGGTCACAAAAATTATAAACTTTCTGTTAGTGCCATTAGTTTTCAAATTAGAATAGTTAAAATTAGAATAGTTTTTTGCTATTTATTTTTTCATTTCTACTTAGAACTAAATACTTATGATTAACTTTAATAAAAAATGAGCATAGATGCTTATTTTTAATGACTTATTACAACTCATAAATAAAAAGAAAAAAATAAATATAGAAGAAAGAAAAAAAAACTATATAAAAAACTAGCTATTTATTTTTTCATTTCTACTTAGAACTAAATACTTATGATTAACTTTAATAAAAAATGAGCATAGATGCTTATTTTTAATGACTTATTACAACTCATAAATAAAAAGAAAAAAATAAATATAGAAGAAAGAAAAAAAACTATATAAAAAACTAGCTATTTATTTTTTCATTTCTACTTAGAACTAAATACTTATGATTAACTTTAATAAAAAATGAGCATAGATGCTTATTTTTAATGACTTATTACAACTCATAAATAAAAAGAAAAAATAAATATAGAATAAAGGAAAAAAACTATATAAAAAACTACTCAGAAATGAGCATAGATGCGCTTATAGAGAAAATTCAAACTAAATTCGTAACAAATTTCAGAGAAATTCGTATGAATTTAGGTTAAATTCCCTGTATAAGGGCATCTATTTTCATTTTCAGAGGAGCTCAAAAGGGTAGAGAGGGAGGGGCTTATAAACCGGTCTGATTCCTCTTCGGTAGGCGAGGTGGGACTCGCGACAAGGACCAACCATTTTAGTCCCGGTTCGTGCCACGGACCGGGACCAGTGGTGGTGGGCCAGGAACCAGGCACATTGGTCCCGGTTCGTCCCACCAACCGGGACCAAAAGGTCCATACGAACCGGGACCAATGGCCCACGTGGCCCGGCCGGCCCCCTGGGCTCACGAACCGGGTCCAATTCCACCATTGGTCCCAGTTCTAGATTGAACCGGGACTAATGGGCTAACCCACCCTGGACCATTGCCCCCTTTTCTACTAGTGGAGTAGGAAGCTTGTTTTTTTTACTGTACCTTATGGGCTTGCCTATGGTGGTAATTTTATATGGGCGAACCGTAAGATCAGCCGCATCGAGCGGCCGAGCGCACCTCCACAATTGAAACACAAGTCTTGTTGCGAAATTATTTCTGCAACACAGGTCTTGTTGCAGAATTTTTCTATTTGCAACAACTCTTGTGTTGCAATTTTTTTTTTGTAACTGAGGTATTGTTGTAAATTTTTGCAACTAAGATTTTATTGCAGGAAATTTCCGCAACGGAGGTTTGTTGCGAAACATAAACATGTCGTAAATTATTGCAACATCGCATATGTTTCAGAAACAAAGCACATGTTGCAGAAAGCGCGTTCGATGAAAGACGATATACGGGTCCTCACTTGGACGCGTGGCATACAGGGAAGGTGGCAGTCACTTGGACGCGTGGCATGCATGGAAGGTAGCGGATGCGGCTGTTGTCATCCGCCGGGTGATGATAAGCGTTTCCCATTGAAAATCTAGACGTTTCTAAGAAAAAAGTTCATCAACAAATTGAAGGCCAGAAAAAGAGGTTCGATACTACTGATGGGGGAAGTGCAAAATTAATAGGAATATATGAGCACATACCTTTTGTTCTATGTGAGCAAGCTTCATCTTGTTCTCCTCTGCTTCTAACCACTGCCCTAAGTTATCACAGCTGACAATTTCCAGTTCTTGAAGATTTGTGAGCTCTTATATTATGGGACAGAGAGAGCGTCACAGTTCCTAACAAGGAGTTTCTTGAGAGAGGTAAGTTCTCCTAACCATAGCGGCAGTTGTCTCAAGCTATTACAATCAGACAATTTTAATGATTGTAACTGTTTCAGTTGCCTCATGTTATGAGGCAATTCCTCTAGCTTCTCGAATCCATCTATCGCCAGTTGCTGAAGAGATATCAACTCGCCTACCCATTCCGACAATTCTGATTCGGCCGAGTTCCGCAGTGTCAGTGATTTGATGGATTGGAGAGCCAAGGTGATCTCTGATGAGCTCGTAAAATTACTGCAATGCTGAATGCCCAAAACACTTATGGTAGGTAAATGGTGAAGCATGTTAGCCCAAAAAATACAGCGTAGCTAGCCGAGGATCAAACGAAGCAGAGGAAAGGAACTAATTTGCAGCTAATGCAAGCTAGTAGGACATGAGTGAAGAGCACACGCACACTCACTTGAAAATACTCACGTACTGCTTCTAAGTGAGGCTGGTTGTAGTGGTAATACTACTAAACTTTGATTGCTACTTCTCCTGCTTACAACCGATGGGCACAGGTCCTTTTATAGGCTACAGATCGGTCCTAGTCAAGCTAAAGTAAACTCCCAAGAGACTACTAGGAAACTACAGCCCTTGCATGACTACCACCACGTAAGTGCATAGCACTTTCCTATTGATGCGCTAAGAAACTACCAGGAACATGCACAGCTACTACCACATACTTGCATGTCCAGAAGCTACTAGGAAATTACCAAGTAATTACCAGGAGACAGGGTTGAAGCCCACAAAGCAATCTCCACTGTTGCAGAGGCACCTTGCTGCTTTCAACTCTCAGGTTAGTAGATACTCACTACCGGACTAACCCTATATGCCGACGGCCCACGAGCCGTCGGCATAGGGCCTTTGCCGTCGGCCTAGGTCTATGCTGACGGCAACCGTCGGCATATACCCATTGGCGTAGATATCGTCAGTGTACACATGTCGGACCGTCGGCATCGAAAACCGGTCGGCATATGCATATATGCCGACGGCTTCCGTACGGCCGTCGGGGTATAGATACACCTTCGGCAGAGAAAATCACCAGACGGCAACAGATGGCACCGTAACACACGCTAACCAACTAGCAACTGCCATGTGGCATATATAAGCCGACGGCCAGGCCGTCGGCATAGGTGGAAATCTAAGCCGACGGTCAGGCCACGTGGCAGTCGCTGAGCGCTCCTGGCAGCAGGGTATGCCGACGGCGGCATACCTGTGCCACGTGTCGCTCCCAGGTATCTGCTCGACATGGCTATGCCGACGGCCAGGCCGTCGGCATATATATGTTCTGTTTTTTTATTTGCTCTGTTTTCTCATTTTCCATTCAATTTGGCAGCATTTAAATTCACAAAATATGACAGAGACCCTATATAGACAGAAATAAGACAGATCATCATCTGATACTCAAGATCATCATCAAGTTCATCATCTAAAGATACTCAAGATCATCAAGATCATCATCATCATCATCTAAAAATCATCAACATCATCATCGTCGAAACTTCATGAACATAAGTATTGCAAGACATGGAACATCATCTTCGTCATCTAAAGAAACTAAGAAGTACGGAACATGGAAAGTATTGCAACACATGGAACACATCATTATCCAAGACTAGGACCATCGTCGTGAGCACCGCCAAGACCAGCACCACTTTGCCAGATCGAACTGACTAGGCTCTTTGAAGCAGGAGTCGAGCCACCAGTCCCCTACGTGTTTGAAAAGAGATTGTAAGGGTAAATATGATATGATAGTGTGGAATGAACGAGAGCTAGTTTGTCAATAGTTAGGCAAATGTACTAACCGGAGTCTGACTGCCTAGTGCCACCCATTCATTGAATGTGGGCACGTGTGGGGGTTCTCCAGCAGGTGGTGGTGCGGGTCCCATTTGTGGTGGATCCGGGCGGTTAGTCCAAGACGCCAACATAGCCTAGATGTTAGTTAACCAAGAAAACTAGAAGGTCAGAAGGAATGAAAGTGCAAATTTTAGCTTGGTTCTAAGAGGGCAAAACTAACCGCCATCATCTCACGGTTGTAATCCTCATTTGCCTTCACTCGTTGCAAGTACTCCCGCACCTAGAGATTCCTAAGCTCGACAAAGGCCTTATATGCCTACAAAATTTAGGTTGTTTCTAAGTGGGCAATGCTGAAAATAAACTGAGAAAGTGAGAGAGAAAGAAGATAAGGGGTAAGTACTTACAGCATGCTGGCGGGCTAAGCTAGGCTGCGAACGCCCCGTACTCTCTAACGGGCTCGGGTTGGTAGCTCGAAGCTGTGTGTACGAGACAGAAGGAGTGATCAAGACATCGAAACACGGGTACCGACCATGGGACTTCGGCTGGATGGCCACCACCGCCGTGTCGTTGATCTGAGACTGGACGACCTCGGGAGCATCCGGACCAGGCGGATGCAACCTCTCAAACTGCTCCTTGTAAGACTCTAGGTGCCCCTCGGTTTTGCCGTAGTACTCGCTCTCGCCTTCCTCGCGATCACTTCGCTCACGGGCCATCTTCCACGACTCCATGTCTGAGAGCGGCCTCTTCAACTTGTCCTCCTGCAACGTCAAACAGAAGTTAGCCATACATAAGAACATGAGGGTAAAAAGAAGAACAAAATGCATCATGCATATAGATATACCTTCATGGCCTTGAAACCCCAGTGGTTCCTGTTTCCTTGGTCGTGTGTTCCATCTTTTCCACGGTTAGCCCGGTTCTTGCTGCTCTTGGCAGCAAACTCTGCATCGTCGCCGAGCCACCTATCCACCAAACTCGCCCATCCCTCATCCTTTCCAAAGCACCAAGGTTGAATAACCTAAATAATGGAAGCATGACATGTTTGCACGGAACAATGAAATTGACTGCTTATATGTTGGAATGAAAAGTCTCTAATACTTACCTTCATGTATTGCTCCCTGTTCAAGGTAAGTCGTTGCTTCTGCGCTTCACTTTTTCTCATCTTTTGATGAAGGTAGGTGTGGTAGTAGTGCGAGACGGCAACCCATCGCATCCTCGTACTGCAACTGGCGAGCTTTATTCTTCGCAACCGCCAGCAAGACCACGTCAGCTCTGGCCTTGTGCTCGTCAAGAACTCTATAGAATTGCTGCAATCATGCATAAAACCAAAAGCAAACAAGGCATGAGTTGAGTGATTCGATGATAAACTATGAACGGAACTCAAGACAAGTGATTCTGAAGAGAACTTACCGAAAATTTGATGATCATGGCCTTAGCGGCCGTCCCGTACTACGCGTGGCTGGAAGCCTCATTGTGGGCCCAGCTCGTGGCCAAACCCGCAGCTCCGCGTCCCTGTCTGGCCATGGGCAAAATAGGCCCGACCAAAACTCCTTCAACACGACAGTGATAAGGCCGTTCGGTTTACGACCCTTTCCGTGAAGGATCCAGTTCCTGCAAAAGAATCAAAGAATTAGCATGTGTACAATAAGAAAATGTTGGCATGTGTTCAAAATATGATTGAGAGGCACTTACACTGTCCCCGCGGGTTTAATGAGCCACTTGTTCGCCTCAATAGAAGGTGGTGTAGGTAGTTCTGCAATACCACGCAACCACCCCTTCGGACCAACCGACGGCAAGTCACCCCAGAACTCGGCGTTACCCTCCCCTCCACCACCCTCCTCCTCGCCCTCCTCTTCCCCCTCCTCCTCGCACTCCTCCTCCTCGTGAACCTCCTCCTCCTCCTCAGACTTAGAAGGTGGCTCAGTATAGGAGGGCATCGAAGAAGACCCCTCTATTTCGGACACGTCCTGGAGTTTTTTGACCCGGGTGCCTCTCCCCCACCCCCTCCTCCTCTAGGGGCTCTCTCCCCCACCCCCTCCTCTAGGGTCTCCTCCCCCGATCCCTCGACCTCCCTATGAGGTGTCATCCTCATGTAGTCGGGGGGGGGGGGGACCTTGTGGGCTCGTCCACTCCGAGTAAGCCCTTTGAATTTGCTTAGAAACCTGCGCCGCTTGACTTGCCCATGATTAGCAAACCTGCATTGACAGTGTAAGGTTCATACTATTACCTGCTTGCAGAGTCAACAAAGCCAAACAGCTAGCTCTCTGACTCTAGAACTAATAACCAAACGAGAAGCACCCCGTACGAGACTGAATCACATTTTCACTGTAAGGGGAGCAAATGACAAAGTAGCACGATATCTACTTCACTACTGCCCAACAGCCCAAGGTAACATACAAATATCCCCTCTGAGATTTTATAATTCAGGGCACCACTGGTAGAAAAAGAGGCTTCCGTCCAGCCCCATAAGTCGCGGAACTGTTTGAACCGCGACTAATGAAGTCTTTAGTCCCGGTTCGGAAGAAGAACCGCGACCAAAGGCCTACGCCCAGGGCGCTCGCTGGCCAGCTGGTGCACGTGAGGGGCTTTAGTCGCGGTTGGCCAGGCCAACCGCGACTAAAGGTGCCCAAAGGCCTTTAGTCGCGGTTGGCCAGGCCAACCGCGACTAAAGCTCCTCCCCTATATATACCAGTTCAGCACACTCACTTAGCCATTTGGTGCCACTTCTCTTCACAAGCTTCACAAGGGGGTGTAGGTTTGCTTTTGGTTCCTCTTATGCACACAAGGTGTTTGATGAAATGCCCCAAGAGCCACACTTGAGGTTCCTCATTCATTTTTTTCCTCCTCGATCGCGGTTAGCAACTTGAACCTTTCATGTATGTGTGTCATTGATAAAATATGCATGTGTGTTGTTCATTGTTTAATTTCTATTGTTTATAGCTAGTTAGTTTAACAAATGCATGATGGTTAATTCTATATTTTATATTATAATAATGCAGATGAATCGGCAATGGATGTACGGTAACCGACTCTCCCGCGAGTTCACTACGGGTTTGAAAGATTTCCTCGTAGTGGCTAATGCGAACAAGCAGAAGGGTTTTGTTATCTGTCCATGTGTTGACTGTAAGAATCAGAAGGGTTACTCTTTCTCAAGAGAAGTTCACCTGCACCTGCTTCGGCACGGTTTCATGCCAAGCTATAATTGTTGGACCAAGCATGGAGAAAGAGGGGTTATAATGGAAGAAGATGAAGAAGGGGATGATTTCATCGATGAAAGCTATCTTGCTGATTTCGGTGATACTTTCATGGAGGATGCTGAAGGTGAAGGGGAAGGTGAAGGGGAAGGTGAAGGGGAAGGTGAAGGTGAAGAAGAGGCACGTAATGAGACCGTTGATGATCTTGGTCGGACCATTGCTGATGCACGGAGACGCTGCGAAACTGAAAAGGAGAGGGAGAATTTGGATCGCATGTTAGAGGATCACAGAAAGTCGTTGTACCCCGGATGCGATGATGGTCTGAAAAAGCTGGGCTGCACACTGGATTTGCTGAAATAGAAGGCACAGGCAGGTGTAGCTGACTCGGCATTTGAAAACTTGCTGAAAATGTTGAAGAATATGTTTCCAAAGAATAACGAGTTGCCCGCCAGTACGTACGAAGCAAAGAAGGTTGTCTGCCCTCTAGGTTTAGAGGTTCTGAAGATACATGCATGCATCAACGACTGCATCCTCTACCGCGGTGAATACGAGAATTTGAATGAATGCCCGGTATGCACTGCATTGCGTTATAAGATCAGAGGCGATGACCCTGGTGACGATGTTGAGGGCGAGAAACCCAGGAAGAGGGTTCCCGCCAAGGTGATGTGGTATGCTCCTATAATACCACGGTTGAAACGTCTGTTCAGGAACAAAGAGCACGCCAAGTTGTTGCGATGGCACAAAGAGGACCGTAAGTCGGACGGGGAGTTGAGACACACCGCAGATGGAACGCAATGGAGAAAGATCGACAGAGAGTTCAAAGATTTTGCAGCTGACGCAAGGAACATAAGATTTGGTCTAAGTACAGATGGCATGAATCCTTTTGGCGAGCAGAGCTCCAGCCATAGCACCTGGCCCGTGACTCTATGCATCTACAACCTTCCTCCTTGGTTGTGCATGAAGCGGAAGTTCATTATGATGCCAGTGCTCATCCAAGGTCCTAAGCAACCCGGCAACGACATCGATGTGTACCTAAGGCCATTAGTTGATGAACTTTTACAGCTGTGGGGCAGACCTGGTGTCCGTGTGTGGGATGAGCACAAACAAGAGGAATTTGACCTACGAGCGTTGCTTTTCGTAACCATCAACGATTGGCCTGCTCTTAGTAACCTTTCGGGACTGTCAAATAAAGGATACAATGCATGCACGCACTGCTTACATGAGACTGAAAGTGTACATTTGCCAAATTGTAAGAAGAACGTGTACCTTGGGCATCGTCGATTTCTTCCGAAAATTCATCCAGTAAGAAAGAAAGGCAAGCATTACAACGGCAAGGCAGATCACCGGCCGAAGCCTGCAGAACGCACTGGTGCTGAGGTATTTGATATGGTCAAGGATTTGAAAGTCATCTTTGGAAAGGGTCCTGGCGGACAATCAGTTCCGAAGGGAGCTGACGGGCACGCAGCCATGTGGAAGAAGAAATCTATATTCTGGGAGCTAGAATATTGGAAAGTCCTAGAAGTCCGCTCTGCAATCGACGTGATGCACGTTACGAAGAATATTTGCGTGAACCTCCTAAGCTTCTTGGGCGTGTATGGGAAGACAAATGATACAAAGGAAGCACGGCAGGACCAGCAACGTTTGAAAGACCCTGATGACCGGCATCCGGAATGGTTTCAAGGTCGTGCCAGCTACGCTCTGACCAAAGAAGAGAAGGTCATCTTTTTTGAATGCCTGAGCAGTATGAAGGTCCCGTCTGGATTCTCGTCCAATATAAAGGGAATAATAAACATGGCGGAGAAAAAGTTCCAAAACCTGAAGTCTCACGACTGCCACGTGATTATGACGCAATTGCTTCCGATTGCTTTGAGGGGGCTCCTGCCGGAAAATGTTCGAGTAGCCATTGTGAAGCTATGTGCATTCCTCAATGCAATCTCTCAGAAGGTAATCAATCCAGAAGATCTACCACGGTTACAGAACGATGTGGTCCAATGTCTTGTCAGTTTCGAGTTGGTGTTCCCGCCATCCTTCTTCAATATTATGACTCACCTCCTGGTTCACCTAGTCGAAGAGATTTTCATTCTCGGTCCTGTATTTCTACACAATATGTTCCCCTTCGAGAGGTTCATGGGAGTATTAAAGAAATATGTTCGTAACCGTGCTAGGCCAGAAGGAAGCATCGCCAAGGGCTATGGAAATGAGGAGGTAATTGAGTTTTGTGTTGACTTTGTTCCTGACCTTAAGCCGATTGGCCTTCCTCGATCGCGGCACGAGGGGAGACTAAGTGGAAAAGGCACGATCGGAAGGAAATCAACGATATGTATGGACGGCCATTCTCTGACTGAAGCACACCACACTGTAATGACCAATTCCAGCTTGGTGGCTCCGTACTTTGAGAAACACAAGAATATTTTACGCTCGGACAACCCGGGGAAGCCTGAATCCTGGATTAGGAAGGCCCACATGGAGACTTTCGGCAGTTGGTTGAGAAAACATTTAATGAATGACAATGATGTTGTAGATCAGCTGTACATGTTGGCCAAGACACCATCTTCGACTATAACTACTTTCCAAGGGTACAAGATAAATGGGAATACATTTTACACGATCGCCCAAGATAAAAAGAGCACCAACCAAAACAGTGGTGTCTGCTTTGATGCAGCAACCGAGAATGGGCAAAAGGTCACATATTATGGTTACATAGAGGAGATATGGGAACTTGACTATGGACCCTCCTTTAAGGTCCCTTTGTTCCGGTGCAAATGGTTCAAGCTAACAGGAGGTGGGGTAAAGGTGGACCAGCAATACGGAATGACAATGGTGGATTTCAACAATCTTGGTTACCTTGACGAACCATTCGTCCTAGCGAAAGATGTCGCTCAGGTTTTCTATGTGAAGGACATGAGTAGCAAACCGAGGAAACGGAAAGATAAGAAAACGATCAGTACATCATGCGATGATCCAAAGCGCCACATTGTTCTTTCAGGGAAAAGAAACATCGTGGGAGTGGAGGACAAGACAGACATGTCAGAAGATTATAATATATTTGGTGAAATTCCGCCCTTCAAAGTGAACACCGACCCAAGCATTAAGTTAAATGATGAGGATGCTCCATGGATACGGCACAATCGTAAGCAAGCAGGGACACAAGGGAAGAATTGATGTGTAATAATTTATTGTACCAAACTTTGTATTTGGTCGATGAACTGAATGATGTATCAAACCTTTTGTCAAACCTTCAAGGGATTAGTTTTATTTTTCTGATTTTTTTGATATATAATTGTATTTTTAAGATTTTAAAATGAATTAGTTTTATTTTTCTGATTTTAAAAGGTAAAAGGAAGAAGAAGAAAGAAGGAAAAAGAAAAAAAAAACAGAAGAAAAAAGGAAAAACAGAAGAAAAAAACAAACAGAAGAAAAAAGGAAAAACAGAAGAAAAACATAAGAAAAAAACAAACAGAAGAAAAACAGAAGAAAAAAGGAAAAAGGAAGAAAGGAAGAAAAAAAAGAAGAAAAACAAGAAAAAGGAAGAAAAAAACAGAAGAAAAAAATAGAAGAAAAAAGGAAGAAAAAAACAGAAGAAAAACAAGAATTTAAAATGAATTAGTTTTATTTTCTGATTTTTTTGATATATAATTGTATTTTTAAGATTTTAATAACATAAATAAATAAGTAATTAGAAACTTTAATAGCAAAAATAATTATCATAAAGTAAAATAAATAAGTAATTAGAAACAAAATAAAATAAAATAAATAAGCTTTTTGTTGTAAGTAGAAACAAAACAAAATAAATAAAGCAAAAATGAAAACAAAAAACAGGCAAAAAATAAAAAATAAGCCACCTACTGGGCCACCACGGCCTGAATACGACTAGAAACCCATTATTAGGCCAGGATTCAGGCCCGCAGGAAGGCCCAGTAGGCCCACAGGCTAGCAGTAACAGAATAGGCCCGTAAGCCTGCATTTGAGAGGAGCTCGAAGTGGTCAGCGCAGCCGCGCTTATAAACCACTGTCGAAGCCTCTCGGCTAGCGAGGTGGGACTAAACATCCCACCGCACCGCGCCAGTGCCAGCACAGAGCTTTAGTCGCGGTTGGTGTGGCGGACCGCGACTAAAGCTAGGCTTTAGTCACGGTCCGCCACACCAACCGCGACTAAAGGCTATTTCCTGCGCGGGAACGAAGCGGCGCCAAAACCCTTTAGTCGCGGTTGGTGTGGCGGACCGCGACTAAAGGCTAGCTTTAGTCGCGGTTGGTGTGGCGGACCGCGACTAAAGGCTAGCTTTAGTCGCGGTTCGCCACACCAACCGCGACTAAAGCTGCGTCTATAAATACTGCACTTGGCAGTTTTGCCACTTCCAATTCTCCTCTCTCTCGACGCCGAAGCGCTGCCCCGACGCCGATCGACGCCGACGCCGACGCCGAAGCCCTGCCCGACGCCGGAGCCCTGCGCGCCGCCGCCCCCCGTCCCCAGTGAGCGCCGCCCGTGCCCTGCGCCCTGCCGCCCTGCCGCCCTGCCGCCCGCCGCCCGCTGGCCCTGCCTGCGCCGTGTCCTCCGCGCGCCGCGCGCCCGCCGCCCGCCGCCCGCTGGCCCTGCCTGCCGCCCTCCGCGCGCCGCCCGCCGCCCGCTGGCCCTGCCGTCCTCCGCCGGCAGAAGAAGATCAGAAGAAGAAAAAGGAAGAAGAAGAAGAAAGAAAAAGGGAAAAGGAAGAAGAAGAAAAAGGAAAAAAGGAAAAAGGAAAAAGGAAAAAGGAAAACACAAAAAAAAAGAAATTAAACAGAAGAAAAAACAAAAGAAAACAAAAAAACAGAAGAAAAACAAAGGAAGAAGAAAGAAAAAGGAAGAAGAAAAAAAACAAGAAAGAAAAAGAAAGAAGAAAAAAGAAAGGAAGAAGAAAAACAAAGGAAGAAGAAAAAAAGAAAGAAGAAAAAGGAAGAAGAAAAAAAGAAAGAAGAAAGAAAGAAGAAAGAAAAATGAAGAAGAAAAAACAAGAAAGAAAAAGGAATAAAAAAATGAAAACCAAATAAAAACCAAATGAAAACCAAAAGAAAGAAGAAAGGAAAAGGAAGAAGAAAAAAAGAAGAAGAAAGGAAGAAGAAAGGAAGAAGAAGAAAGAAAGAAAAAAGAAAAAGGAAAGAAGAAGAAAGAAAGAATAGAAAGGAATAAGAAGAAAAGGAAGAAGAAGAAAGAAAGAAGAAAGGAAAGAAGAAAGAAAGAAGAAGAAAGGAAGAAGAAGAAAGAAAGAAGAAGAAAGGAAAAAGGAAGAAGAAAATAAGTAACTTAAAACTTGATAATTAACAAAAAACCGTAAAATTTGATAATTAACCAAATGGCGAGGGTTATACATGTGTGTTGTCCTGGCCTCCCTCTCCGTGGCGCCGTCGTCTGCCGCCCCGTCTCGCGCTCTACCGCGACACCCTCTCCCACCCCTTCCTCGCCCCCTCCTTTTGCCACCGCCCTTTCGCCACCGCCACCGTCATCGCCCCCCTTCTTCACTTAATTAATTTGTTTTTACTACATGTTTTCAGGACTGACATAATGGCGGACGATAGAGCTGACCCGATTATGGACAACTATGATCCGGACGGTGAAGCACATATGTTCGGCATCATAAACGGCGATATTCAATATGTGCCGACCGGACAAGAAGAAGATGATGTCTCTTCTTATCTGAACCTTGACGGTGAAGATGAAGGGCGCCGTCAGCAAGATGATGCCGAACAAACGTCGATAAACGACGATCTTCAAATGGAAGTAGCAACCACCTCCGGCGCCGAGGTATATACATTGAGCCTCTGGTGATACAAACTAACTGATTTGAATAAATATGTGTGTACTAACGGGCGCGACTCTCTTTCTTATTTTAGCCCTCGGCCGGATCGTCGAAACAATCGAGTACGTCGTCAAAGCGTGGCGCAACCAAGACGATGAAACAAGGGGAAACATGCACCATCGAGGTTGTCGACAGTGCAACCGGCAGGCCGCTGGAGCCCCGCAAGAACGCCATCAAGTTTGTCAGCCAATGCGGAGCCGTTGTTAGAGACAACATATCGATCACCGTCCAAGAGTGGAATGAGCCAAAGAAGGCACGAATTGCTGGTTTCACTTTTGTCGATAAGAGAACAAAAAAAGATTGCTTCAAGAAGCTTATGGAACATTTCGTTCTACCTCCGGAATACAACAAATTCGATGAGGAGGGTAACAAGATTGAGGAAAACAAGGAGAGGAGGAGGCTAGTCAAACAGTTCGCTCTTCATAAGATGGCCGACGCATTCCGGAAATTCAAGCAAAATCTAAACCATGACTTTGTCAAGCAGAACAAGACTCCGGATTTCAAAGGACAATATGAGAAACTGAAACATGATTGGCCAGAATTTGTGAAGCAAAAGAAATCGGAGCAGTTCATTCAAATATCGAAAAAAAATAAGGAAAATGCGGCTAAGAAGGAGTACAATCATATTATGGGGCCAGGAGGGTATCGCCTTTGGCAGCCTAGGTTGGCGAAGATGGAGAACGAGCTGAGGGCGCGAGGAATCCGTCCAGGTACGGAGGGATGGGACCCAAGGGCCAAAAGCTGGTGGTACGGGCATGGGGGAACGCTGAACCCGGAGACAGGGGAGTGTGTTTACCAAGGCAAAATAATGAAACCCACCCAAGCCCTTATTGACGCAATGAGGGATGCTCAAGAGGGGAAGATCAAGTTCAACAGAGAGAACGACGCACTGACAAAAGCCCTCGGGAATCCTGAACACGGAGGACGTGTACGAGGCATGGGGCACATTCCGTGGAAAATAGGGTTCCCCCAGAACGATGACGCGTACGGTTACAGAAGCCGTAAGAGAAAGATGGATCGGGAAGCAGATGTTGTGGCGCGGTTGGCATCGGAAATGGATGTGATGAAGAAAACCGTGAGTGTACTAGTAGCCGAAAGAGATGCAGCTTGGGCGCAGCATGAAGATCATCCAGCGGATCTCGATAGCCAGCAGCGGAGAAGCAGCGTGGCTTCCACGGAGGCCCCACCGGCTGGTGCAGATGCACCGACGATCGAAATTACTGCACCGGAGCCTCTGGTGGTCGAAATTACTGCACCGGAGCCTCCTCGCTACCCCGTGGACGATATAAAGGAGAGGAAAGAATGTCATCTGTATTATCCTATCGGGAACATGTCCATGAAGGTAGCCATCGGCAGTGCTTTACCATGTTTACCTGGAGCACTCCACCACAACAACCCCATTCAAGATGGCTATGCTCGTGTCACGGTGGAGGACATAGTCCAAGGGTTTGAGGACCTGGAGATTGACATTGCTACACCTGAAGGGGAGAAAAGACTTGGAGATGTCAAGCGAGGTGGGACTCGCGACAAGGACCAACCATTTTAGTCCCGGTTCGTGCCACGGACCGGGACCAATGGTGGTGGGCCAGGAACCAGGCACATTGGTCCCGGTTCGTCCCACCAACCGGGACCAAAAGGTCCATACGAACCGGGACCAATGGCCCACGTGGCCCGGCCGGCCCCCTGGGCTCACGAACCGGGTCCAATTCCACCATTGGTCCCAGTTCTAGATTGAACCGGGACTAATGGGCTAACCCACCCTGGACCATTGCCCCCTTTTCTACTAGTGGAGTAGGAAGCTTGTTTTTTTTACTGTACCTTATGGGCTTGCCTATGGTGGTAATTTTATATGGGCGAACCGTAAGATCAGCCGCATCGAGCGGCCGAGCGCACCTCCACAATTGAAACACAAGTCTTGTTGCGAAATTATTTCTGCAACACAGGTCTTGTTGCAGAATTTTTCTATTTGCAACAACTCTTGTGTTGCAATTTTTTTTTGTAACTGAGGTATTGTTGTAAATTTTTGCAACTAAGATTTTATTGCAGGAAATTTCCGCAACGGAGGTTTGTTGCGAAACATAAACATGTCGTAAATTATTGCAACATCGCATATGTTTCAGAAACAAAGCACATGTTGCAGAAAGCGCGTTCGATGAAAGACGATATACGGGTCCTCACTTGGACGCGTGGCATACAGGGAAGGTGGCAGTCACTTGGACGCGTGGCATGCATGGAAGGTAGCGGATGCGGCTGTTGTCATCCGCCGGGTGATGATAAGCGTTTCCCATTGAAAATCTAGACGTTTCTAAGAAAAAAGTTCATCAACAAATTGAAGGCCAGAAAAAGAGGTTCGATACTACTGATGGGGGAAGTGCAAAATTAATAGGAATATATGAGCACATACCTTTTGTTCTATGTGAGCAAGCTTCATCTTGTTCTCCTCTGCTTCTAACCACTGCCCTAAGTTATCACAGCTGACAATTTCCAGTTCTTGAAGATTTGTGAGCTCTTATATTATGGGACAGAGAGAGCGTCACAGTTCCTAACAAGGAGTTTCTTGAGAGAGGTAAGTTCTCCTAACCATAGCGGCAGTTGTCTCAAGCTATTACAATCAGACAATTTTAATGATTGTAACTGTTTCAGTTGCCTCATGTTATGAGGCAATTCCTCTAGCTTCTCGAATCCATCTATCGCCAGTTGCTGAAGAGATATCAACTCGCCTACCCATTCCGACAATTCTGATTCGGCCGAGTTCCGCAGTGTCAGTGATTTGATGGATTGGAGAGCCAAGGTGATCTCTGATGAGCTCGTAAAATTACTGCAATGCTGAATGCCCAAAACACTTATGGTAGGTAAATGGTGAAGCATGTTAGCCCAAAAAATACAGCGTAGCTAGCCGAGGATCAAACGAAGCAGAGG
This sequence comes from Aegilops umbellulata, assembly GCA_032464435.1. Lineage (NCBI taxonomy): Eukaryota > Viridiplantae > Streptophyta > Magnoliopsida > Poales > Poaceae > Aegilops > Aegilops umbellulata. Next base: position 559,112,668 of record CP136060.1, read on the forward strand.
AAAGGAACTAATTTGCAGCTAATGCAAGCTAGTAGGACATGAGTGAAGAGCACACGCACACTCACTTGAAAATACTCACGTACTGCTTCTAAGTGAGGCTGGTTGTAGTGGTAATACTACTAAACTTTGATTGCTACTTCTCCTGCTTACAACCGATGGGCACAGGTCCTTTTATAGGCTACAGATCGGTCCTAGTCAAGCTAAAGTAAACTCCCAAGAGACTACTAGGAAACTACAGCCCTTGCATGACTACCACCACGTAAGTGCATAGCACTTTCCTATTGATGCGCTAAGAAACTACCAGGAACATGCACAGCTACTACCACATACTTGCATGTCCAGAAGCTACTAGGAAATTACCAAGTAATTACCAGGAGACAGGGTTGAAGCCCACAAAGCAATCTCCACTGTTGCAGAGGCACCTTGCTGCTTTCAACTCTCAGGTTAGTAGATACTCACTACCGGACTAACCCTATATGCCGACGGCCCACGAGCCGTCGGCATAGGGCCTTTGCCGTCGGCCTAGGTCTATGCTGACGGCAACCGTCGGCATATACCCATTGGCGTAGATATCGTCAGTGTACACATGTCGGACCGTCGGCATCGAAAACCGGTCGGCATATGCATATATGCCGACGGCTTCCGTACGGCCGTCGGGGTATAGATACACCTTCGGCAGAGAAAATCACCAGACGGCAACAGATGGCACCGTAACACACGCTAACCAACTAGCAACTGCCATGTGGCATATATAAGCCGACGGCCAGGCCGTCGGCATAGGTGGAAATCTAAGCCGACGGTCAGGCCACGTGGCAGTCGCTGAGCGCTCCTGGCAGCAGGGTATGCCGACGGCGGCATACCTGTGCCACGTGTCGCTCCCAGGTATCTGCTCGACATGGCTATGCCGACGGCCAGGCCGTCGGCATATATATGTTCTGTTTTTTTATTTGCTCTGTTTTCTCATTTTCCATTCAATTTGGCAGCATTTAAATTCACAAAATATGACAGAGACCCTATATAGACAGAAATAAGACAGATCATCATCTGATACTCAAGATCATCATCAAGTTCATCATCTAAAGATACTCAAGATCATCAAGATCATCATCATCATCATCTAAAAATCATCAACATCATCATCGTCGAAACTTCATGAACATAAGTATTGCAAGACATGGAACATCATCTTCGTCATCTAAAGAAACTAAGAAGTACGGAACATGGAAAGTATTGCAACACATGGAACACATCATTATCCAAGACTAGGACCATCGTCGTGAGCACCGCCAAGACCAGCACCACTTTGCCAGATCGAACTGACTAGGCTCTTTGAAGCAGGAGTCGAGCCACCAGTCCCCTACGTGTTTGAAAAGAGATTGTAAGGGTAAATATGATATGATAGTGTGGAATGAACGAGAGCTAGTTTGTCAATAGTTAGGCAAATGTACTAACCGGAGTCTGACTACCTAGTGCCACCCATTCATTGAATGTGGGCACGTGTGGGGGTTCTCCAGCAGGTGGTGGTGCGGGTCCCATTTGTGGTGGATCCGGGCGGTTAGTCCAAGACGCCAACATAGCCTAGATGTTAGTTAACCAAGAAAACTAGAAGGTCAGAAGGAATGAAAGTGCAAATTTTAGCTTGGTTCTAAGAGGGCAAAACTAACCGCCATCATCTCACGGTTGTAATCCTCATTTGCCTTCACTCGTTGCAAGTACTCCCGCACCTAGAGATTCCTAAGCTCGACAAAGGCCTTATATGCCTACAAAATTTAGGTTGTTTCTAAGTGGGCAATGCTGAAAATAAACTGAGAAAGTGAGAGAGAAAGAAGATAAGGGGTAAGTACTTACAGCATGCTGGCGGGCTAAGCTAGGCTGCGAACGCCCGTACTCTCTAACGGGCTCGGGTTGGTAGCTCGAAGCTGTGTGTACGAGACAGAAGGAGTGATCAAGACATCGAAACACGGGTACCGACCATGGGACTTCGGCTGGATGGCCACCACCGCCGTGTCGTTGATCTGAGACTGGACGACCTCGGGAGCATCCGGACCAGGCGGATGCAACCTCTCAAACTGCTCCTTGTAAGACTCTAGGTGCCCCTCGGTTTTGCCGTAGTACTCGCTCTCGCCTTCCTCGCGATCACTTCGCTCACGGGCCATCTTCCACGACTCCATGTCTGAGAGCGGCCTCTTCAACTTGTCCTCCTGCAACGTCAAACAGAAGTTAGCCATACATAAGAACATGAGGGTAAAAAGAAGAACAAAATGCATCATGCATATAGATATACCTTCATGGCCTTGAAACCCCAGTGGTTCCTGTTTCCTTGGTCGTGTGTTCCATCTTTTCCACGGTTAGCCCGGTTCTTGCTGCTCTTGGCAGCAAACTCTGCATCGTCGCCGAGCCACCTATCCACCAAACTCGCCCATCCCTCATCCTTTCCAAAGCACCAAGGTTGAATAACCTAAATAATGGAAGCATGACATGTTTGCACGGAACAATGAAATTGACTGCTTATATGTTGGAATGAAAAGTCTCTAATACTTACCTTCATGTATTGCTCCCTGTTCAAGGTAAGTCGTTGCTTCTGCGCTTCACTTTTTCTCATCTTTTGATGAAGGTAGGTGTGGTAGTAGTGCGAGACGGCAACCCATCGCATCCTCGTACTGCAACTGGCGAGCTTTATTCTTCGCAACCGCCAGCAAGACCACGTCAGCTCTGGCCTTGTGCTCGTCAAGAAGTCTATAGAATTGCTGCAATCATGCATAAAACCAAAAGCAAACAAGGCATGAGTTGAGTGATTCGATGATAAACTATGAACGGAACTCAAGACAAGTGATTCTAAAGAGAACTTACCGAAAATTTGATGATCATGGCCTTAGCGGCCGTCCCGTACTACGCGTGGCTGGAAGCCTCATTGTGGGCCCAGCTCGTGGCCAAACCCGCAGCTCCGCGTCCCTGTCTGGCCATGGGCAGAATAGGCCCGACCAAAACTCCTTCAACACGACAGTGATAAGGCCGTTCGGTTTACGACCCTTTCCGTGAAGGATCCAGTTCCTGCAAAAGAATCAAAGAATTAGCATGTGTACAATAAGAAAATGTTGGCATGTGTTCAAAATATGATTGAGAGGCACTTACACTGTCCCCGCGGGTTTAATGAGCCACTTGTTCGCCTCAATAGAAGGTGGTGTAGGTAGTTCTGCAATACCACGCAACCACCCCTTCGGACCAACCGACGGCAAGTCACCCCAGAACTCGGCGTTACCCTCCCCTCCACCACCCTCCTCCTCGCCCTCCTCTTCCCCCTCCTCCTCGCACTCCTCCTCCTCGTGAACCTCCTCCTCCTCCTCAGACTTAGAAGGTGGCTCAGTATAGGAGGGCATCGAAGAAGACCCCTCTATTTCGGACACGTCCTGGAGTTTTTTGACCCGGGTGCCTCTCCCCCACCCCCTCCTCCTCTAGGGGCTCTCTCCCCCACCCCCTCCTCTAGGGTCTCCTCCCCCGATCCCTCGACCTCCCTATGAGGTGTCATCCTCATGTAGTCGGGGGGGGGGGGGGACCTTGTGGGCTCGTCCACTCCGAGTAAGCCCTTTGAATTTGCTTAGAAACCTGCGCCGCTTGACTTGCCCATGATTAGCAAACCTGCATTGACAGTGTAAGGTTCATACTATTACCTGCTTGCAGAGTCAACAAAGCCAAACAGCTAGCTCTCTGACTCTAGAACTAATAACCAAACGAGAAGCACCCCGTACGAGACTGAATCACATTTTCACTGTAAGGGGAGCAAATGACAAAGTAGCACGATATCTACTGCACTACTGCCCAACAGCCCAAGGTAACATACAAATATCCCCTCTGAGATTTTATAATTCAGGGCACCACTGGTAGAAAAAGAGGCTTCCGTCCAGCCCCATAAGTCGCGGAACTGTTTGAACCGCGACTAATGAAGTCTTTAGTCCCGGTTCGGAAGAAGAACCGCGACCAAAGGCCTGCGCCCAGGGCGCTCGCTGGCCAGCTGGTGCACGTGAGGGGCTTTAGTCGCGGTTGGCCAGGCCAACCGCGACTAAAGGTGCCCAAAGGCCTTTAGTCGCGGTTGGCCAGGCCAACCGCGACTAAAGCTCCTCCCCTATATATACCAGTTCAGCACACTCACTTAGCCATTTGGTGCCACTTCTCTTCACAAGCTTCACAAGGGGGTGTAGGTTTGCTTTTGGTTCCTCTTATGCACACAAGGTGTTTGATGAAATTCCCCAAGAGCCACACTTGAGGTTCCTCATTCATTTTTTTCCTCCTCGATCGCGGTTAGCAACTTGAACCTTTCATGTATGTGTGTCATTGATAAAATATGCATGTGTGTTGTTCATTGTTTAATTTCTATTGTTTATAGCTAGTTAGTTTAACAAATGCATGATGGTTAATTCTATATTTTATATTATAATAATGCAGATGAATCGGCAATGGATGTACGGTAACCGACTCTCCCGCGAGTTCACTACGGGTTTGAAAGATTTCCTCGTAGTGGCTAATGCGAACAAGCAGAAGGGTTTTGTTATCTGTCCATGTGTTGACTGTAAGAATCAGAAGGGTTACTCTTCCTCAAGAGAAGTTCACCTGCACCTGCTTCGGCACGGTTTCATGCCAAGCTATAATTGTTGGACCAAGCATGGAGAAAGAGGGGTTATAATGGAAGAAGATGAAGAAGGGGATGATTTCATCGATGAAAGCTATCTTGCTGATTTCGGTGATACTTTCATGGAGGATGCTGAAGGTGAAGGGGAAGGTGAAGGGGAAGGTGAAGGGGAAGGTGAAGGTGAAGAAGAGGCACGTAATGAGACCGTTGATGATCTTGGTCGGACCATTGCTGATGCACGGAGACGCTGCGAAACTGAAAAGGAGAGGGAGAATTTGGATCGCATGTTAGAGGATCACAGAAAGTCGTTGTACCCCGGATGCGATGATGGTCTGAAAAAGCTGGGCTGCACACTGGATTTGCTGAAATAGAAGGCACAGGCAGGTGTAGCTGACTCGGCATTTGAAAACTTGCTGAAAATGTTGAAGAATATGTTTCCAAAGAATAACGAGTTGCCCGCCAGTACGTACGAAGCAAAGAAGGTTGTCTGCCCTCTAGGTTTAGAGGTTCTGAAGATACATGCATGCATCAACGACTGCATCCTCTACCGCGGTGAATACGAGAATTTGAATGAATGCCCGGTATGCACTGCATTGCGTTATAAGATCAGAGGCGATGACCCTGGTGACGATGTTGAGGGCGAGAAACCCAGGAAGAGGGTTCCCGCCAAGGTGATGTGGTATGCTCCTATAATACCACGGTTGAAACGTCTGTTCAGGAACAAAGAGCACGCCAAGTTGTTGCGATGGCACAAAGAGGACCGTAAGTCGGACGGGGAGTTGAGACACACCGCAGATGGAACGCAATGGAGAAAGATCGACAGAGAGTTCAAAGATTTTGCAGCTGACGCAAGGAACATAAGATTTGGTCTAAGTACAGATGGCATGAATCCTTTTGGCGAGCAGAGCTCCAGCCATAGCACCTGGCCCGTGACTCTATGCATCTACAACCTTCCTCCTTGGTTGTGCATGAAGCGGAAGTTCATTATGATGCCAGTGCTCATCCAAGGTCCTAAGCAACCCGGCAACGACATCGATGTGTACCTAAGGCCATTAGTTGATGAACTTTTACAGCTGTGGGGCAGACCTGGTGTCCGTGTGTGGGATGAGCACAAACAAGAGGAATTTGACCTACGAGCGTTGCTTTTCGTAACCATCAACGATTGGCCTGCTCTTAGTAACCTTTCGGGACTGTCAAATAAAGGATACAATGCATGCACGCACTGCTTACATGAGACTGAAAGTGTACATTTGCCAAATTGTAAGAAGAACGTGTACCTTGGGCATCGTCGATTTCTTCCGAAAATTCATCCAGTAAGAAAGAAAGGCAAGCATTACAACGGCAAGGCAGATCACCGGCCGAAGCCTGCAGAACGCACTGGTGCTGAGGTATTTGATATGGTCAAGGATTTGAAAGTCATCTTTGGAAAGGGTCCTGGCGGACAATCAGTTCCGAAGGGAGCTGACGGGCACGCAGCCATGTGGAAGAAGAAATCTATATTCTGGGAGCTAGAATATTGGAAAGTCCTAGAAGTCCGCTCTGCAATCGACGTGATGCACGTTACGAAGAATATTTGCGTGAACCTCCTAAGCTTCTTGGGCGTGTATGGGAAGACAAATGATACAAAGGAAGCACGGCAGGACCAGCAACGTTTGAAAGACCCTGATGACCGGCATCCGGAATGGTTTCAAGGTCGTGCCAGCTACGCTCTGACCAAAGAAGAGAAGGTCATCTTTTTTGAATGCCTGAGCAGTATGAAGGTCCCGTCTGGATTCTCGTCCAATATAAAGGGAATAATAAACATGGCGGAGAAAAAGTTCCAAAACCTGAAGTCTCACGACTGCCACGTGATTATGACACAATTGCTTCCGATTGCTTTGAGGGGGCTCCTGCCGGAAAATGTTCGAGTAGCCATTGTGAAGCTATGTGCATTCCTCAATGCAATCTCTCAGAAGGTAATCAATCCAGAAGATCTACCACGGTTACAGAACGATGTGGTCCAATGTCTTGTCAGTTTCGAGTTGGTGTTCCCGCCATCCTTCTTCAATATTATGACTCACCTCCTGGTTCACCTAGTCGAAGAGATTTTCATTCTCGGTCCTGTATTTCTACACAATATGTTCCCCTTCGAGAGGTTCATGGGAGTATTAAAGAAATATGTTCGTAACCGTGCTAGGCCAGAAGGAAGCATCGCCAAGGGCTATGGAAATGAGGAGGTAATTGAGTTTTGTGTTGACTTTGTTCCTGACCTTAAGCCGATTGGCCTTCCTCGATCGCGGCACGAGGGGAGACTAAGTGGAAAAGGCACGATCGGAAGGAAATCAACGATATGTATGGACGGCCATTCTCTGACTGAAGCACACCACACTGTAATGACCAATTCCAGCTTGGTGGCTCCGTACTTTGAGAAACACAAGAATATTTTACGCTCGGACAACCCGGGGAAGCCTGAATCCTGGATTAGGAAGGCCCACATGGAGACTTTCGGCAGTTGGTTGAGAAAACATTTAATGAATGACAATGATGTTGTAGATCAGCTGTACATGTTGGCCAAGACACCATCTTCGACTATAACGACTTTCCAAGGGTACGAGATAAATGGGAATACATTTTACACGATCGCCCAAGATAAAAAGAGCACCAACCAAAACAGTGGTGTCCGCTTTGATGCAGCAACCGAGAATGGGCAAAATGTCACATATTATGGTTACATAGAGGAGATATGGGAACTTGACTATGGACCCTCCTTTAAGGTCCCTTTGTTCCGGTGCAAATGGTTCAAGCTAACAGGAGGTGGGGTAAAGGTGGACCAGCAATACGGAATGACAATGGTGGATTTCAACAATCTTGGTTACCTTGACGAACCATTCGTCCTAGCGAAAGATGTCGCTCAGGTTTTCTATGTGAAGGACATGAGTAGCAAACCGAGGAAACGGAAAGATAAGAAAACGATCAGTACATCATGCGATGATCCAAAGCGCCACATTGTTCTTTCAGGGAAAAGAAACATCGTGGGAGTGGAGGACAAGACAGACATGTCAGAAGATTATAATATATTTGGTGAAATTCCGCCCTTCAAAGTGAACACCGACCCAAGCATTAAGTTAATTGATGAGGATGCTCCATGGATACGGCACAATCGTAAGCAAGCAGGGACACAAGGGAAGAATTGATGTGTAATAATTTATTGTACCAAACTTTGTATTTGGTCGATGAACTGAATGATGTATCAAACCTTTTGTCAAACCTTCAAGGGATTAGTTTTATTTTTCTGATTTTTTTGCTATATAATTGTATTTTTAAGATTTTAAAATGAATTAGTTTTATTTTTCTGATTTTAAAAGGAAAAAGGAAGAAGAAGAAAGAAGGAAAAAGAAAAAAAACAGAAGAAAAAAGGAAAAACAGAAGAAAAACATAAGAAAAAAACAAACAGAAGAAAAACAGAAGAAAAAAGGAAAAAGGAAGAAAGGAAGAAAAAAAAGAAGAAAAAAAGAAAAAGGAAGAAAAAAACAGAAGAAAAAAATAGAAGAAAAAAGGAAGAAAAAAACAGAAGAAAAACAAGAATTTAAAATGAATTAGTTTTATTTTCTGATTTTTTTGATATATAATTGTATTTTTAAGATTTTAATAACATAAATAAATAAGTAATTAGAAAATTTAATAGCAAAAATAATTATCATAAAGTAAAATAAATAAGTAATTAGAAACAAAATAAAATAAAATAAATAAGCTTTTTGTTGTAAGTAGAAACAAAACAAAATAAATAAAGCAAAAATGAAAACAAAAAACAGGCAAAAAATAAAAAATAAGCCACCTACTGGGCCACCACGGCCTGAATACGACTAGAAACCCATTATTGGGCCAGGATTCAGGCCCGCAGGAAGGCCCAGTAGGCCCACAGGCTAGCAGTAACAGAATAGGCCCGTAAGCCTGCATTTGAGAGGAGCTCGAAGTGGTCAGCGCAGCCGCGCTTATAAACCACTGTCGAAGCCTCTCGGCTAGCGAGGTGGGACTAAACATCCCACCGCACCGCGCCAGTGCCAGCACAGAGCTTTAGTCGCGGTTGGTGTGGCGGACCGCGACTAAAGCTAGGCTTTAGTCGCGGTCCGCCACACCAACCGCGACTAAAGGCTATTTCCTGCGCGGGAACGAAGCGGCGCCAAAACCCTTTAGTCGCGGTTGGTGTGGCGGACCGCGACTAAAGGCTAGCTTTAGTCGCGGTTGGTGTGGCGGACCGCGACTAAAGGCTAGCTTTAGTCGCGGTTCGCCACACCAACCGCGACTAAAGCTGCGTCTATAAATACTGCACTTGGCAGTTTTGCCACTTCCCATTCTCCTCTCTCTCGACGCCGAAGCGCTGCCCCGACGCCGATCGACGCCGACGCCGACGCCGAAGCCCTGCCCGACGCCGGAGCCCTGTGCGCCGCCGCCCCCCGTCCCCAGTGAGCGCCGCCCGTGCCCTGCGCCCTGCCGCCCTGCCGCCCGCCGCCCGCCGCGCCCGCCGCCCGCTGGCCCTGCCTGCGCCGTGTCCTCCGCGCGCCGCGCGCCCGCCGCCCGCCGCCCGCTGGCCCTGCCTGCCGCCCTCCGCGCGCCGCCCGCCGCCCGCTGGCCCTGCCGTCCTCCGCCGGCAGAAGAAGATCAGAAGAAGAAAAAGGAAGAAGAAGAAGAAAGAAAAAGGGAAAAGGAAGAAGAAGAAAAAGGAAAAAAGGAAAAAGGAAAAAGGAAAAAGGAAAACACAAAAAAAACAAATTAAACAGAAGAAAAAACAAAAGAAAACAAAAAAACAGAAGAAAAACAAAGGAAGAAGAAAGAAAAAGGAAGAAGAAAAAAAACAAGAAAGAAAAAGAAAGAAGAAAAAAGAAAGGAAGAAGAAAAACAAAGGAAGAAGAAAAAAAGAAAGAAGAAAAAGGAAGAAGAAAAAAAGAAAGAAGAAAGAAAGAAGAAAGAAAAATGAAGAAGAAAAAACAAGAAAGAAAAAGGAATAAAAAAAATGAAAACCAAATAAAAACCAAATGAAAACCAAAAGAAAGAAGAAAGGAAAAGGAAGAAGAAAAAAAGAAGAAGAAAGGAAGAAGAAAGAAAGAAAAAAGAAAAAGGAAAGAAGAAGAAAGAAAGAATAGAAAGGAATAAGAAGAAAAGGAAGAAGAAGAAAGAAAGAAGAAAGGAAAGAAGAAAGAAAGAAGAAGAAAGGAAGAAGAAGAAAGAAAGAAGAAGAAAGGAAAAAGGAAGAAGAAAATAAGTAACTTAAAACTTGATAATTAACAAAAAACCGTAAAATTTGATAATTAACCAAATGGCGAGGGTTATACATGTGTGTTGTCCTGGCCTCCCTCTCCGTGGCGCCGTCGTCTGCCGCCCCGTCTCGCGCTCTACCGCGACACCCTCTCCCACCCCTTCCTCGCCCCCTCCTTTTGCCACCGCCCTTTCGCCACCGCCACCGTCATCGCCCCCCTTCTTCACTTAATTAATTTGTTTTTACTACATGTTTTCAGGACTGACATAATGGCGGACGATAGAGCTGACCCGATTATGGACAACTATGATCCGGACGGTGAAGCACATATGTTCGGCATCATAAACGGCGATATTCAATATGTGCCGACCGGACAAGAAGAAGATGATGTCTCTTCTTATCTGAACCTTGACGGTGAAGATGAAGGGCGCCGTCAGCAAGATGATGCCGAACAAACGTCGATAAACGATGATCTTCAAATGGAAGTAGCAACCACCTCCGGCGCCGAGGTATATACATTGAGCCTCTGGTGATACAAACTAACTGATTTGAATAAATATGTGTGTACTAACGGGCGCGACTCTCTTTCTTATTTTAGCCCTCGGCCAGATCGTCGAAACAATCGAGTACGTCGTCAAAGCGTGGCGCAACCAAGACGATGAAACAAGGGGAAACATGCACCATCGAGGTTGTCGACAGTGCAACCGGCAGGCCGCTGGAGCCCCGCAAGACCGCCATCAAGTTTGTCAGCCAATGCGGAGCCGTTGTTAGAGACAACGTCTCGATCACCGTCCAAGAGTGGAATGAGCCAAAGAAGGCACGAATTGCTGGTTTCACTTTTGTCGATAAGAGAACAAAAAAAGATTGCTTCAAGAAGCTTATGGAACATTTCGTTCTACCTCCGGAATACAACAAATTCGATGAGGAGGGTAACAAGATTGAGGAAAACAAGGAGAGGAGGAGGCTAGTCAAACAGTTCGCTCTTCATAAGATGGCCGACGCATTCCGGAAATTCAAGCAAAATCTAAACCATGACTTTGTCAAGCAGAACAAGACTCCGGATTTCAAAGGACAATATGAGAAACTGAAACATGATTGGCCAGAATTTGTGAAGCAAAAGAAATCGGAGCAGTTCATTCAAATATCGAAAAAATATAAGGAAAATGCGGCTAAGAAGGAGTACAATCATATTATGGGGCCAGGAGGGTATCGCCTTTGGCAGCCTAGGTTGGCGAAGATGGAGAACGAGCTGAGGGCGCGAGGAATCCGTCCAGGTACGGAGGGATGGGACCCAAGGGCCAAAAGCTGGTGGTACGGGCATGGGGGAACGCTGAACCCGGAGACAGGGGAGTGTGTTTACCAGGGCAAAATAATGAAACCCACCCAAGCCCTTATTGACGCAATGAGGGATGCTCAAGAGGGGAAGATCAAGTTCAACAGAGAGAACGACGCACTGACAAAAGCCCTCGGGAATCCTGAACACGGAGGACGTGTACGAGGCATGGGGCACATTCCGTGGAAAATAGGGTTCCCCCAGAACGATGACCCGTACGGTTACAGAAGCCGTAAGAGAAAGATGGATCGGGAAGCAGATGTTGTGGCGCGGTTGGCATCGGAAATGGATGTGATGAAGAAAACCGTGAGTGTACTAGTAGCCGAAAGAGATGCAGCTTGGGCGCAGCATGAAGATCATCCAGCGGATCTCGATAGCCAGCAGCGGAGAAGCAGCGTGGCTTCCACGGAGGCCCCACCGGCTGGTGCAGATGCACCGACGATCGAAATTACTGCACCGGAGCCTCTGGTGGTCGAAATTACTGCACCGGAGCCTCCTCGCTACCCCGTGGACGATATAAAGGAGAGGAAAGAATGTCATCTGTATTATCCTATCGGGAACATGTCCATGAAGGTAGCCATCGGCAGTGCTTTACCATGTTTACCTGGAGCACTCCACCACAACAACCCCATTCAAGATGGCTATGCTCGTGTCACGGTGGAGGACATAGTCCAAGGGTTTGAGGACCTGGAGATTGACATTGCTACACCTGAAGGGGAGAAAAGACTTGGAGATGTCAAGCGCCATTTCATTCTATGGCAAAAGAAGTTTATCAAGTTTCCAGGCGAGGCGCCAAGGACAACAAGTCCACCCCCCTACGGTGGTGGTGGTGGCGGTGGCGGCGGCGGCGGTGGTGGTGGTGGTGGCGGTTCACCTACACCTCCGTCACGTCAGCCGACGCCTCCCAGTCCAACACGTCCGGCGGGTGATCAGACGCCGCCCCCCAGTCCTCGTCCGGCGGGTGATCAGACGCCGCCCCCCAATCCACCTCCGGCAAAGAAGCAGAAGCAGTCCTGGATTATTAACCCGGACCCTTATGTACCTAAGACCACAAAGGTACCGGAGCCATCACTGAAGCCTCTCCCCACAAGGCCTTGGGAACGTAGTGCCGAGGAAACTGCCGCGGCCGCGGCTGCTGATCTTGAGAAATGGAAGGCGGACTGCAAGAAGAAAAAGAGAGCCCGAGCCCAAGCCAGTATTCTCTGATGAGCAAAAGAAGTGGGCTAAGTCATTTTTTAGCACACCGTCCCAAGCCGCGAAGAATCTGCCTGAGGACTATGCACGTGAACTTCGTAGGCAGGCACTCATGTTGAAGGAGAAGAAAGGGCGGGCGGATGACCCCGATCCGGAACAAAGTAAACGAGTTGCCCAGCTCGGGGAACAAAATAAACAATCAATTGCCCCGCTTATAGTGAAAGCCGCCGGTCCGGATGACCCCGATATCATAGCAGCTGCGGCAGCACTTGGATTGACTGCAACGAGTGCCAGAGAACAAGCGGCCAACTTAGGTATTACTCTTCGTGAACTGTTAGGCCTTGATGATCTGCCAGTGAAGGAGGTAGTAATTACATATGTGAAGAATGGGCCTCTCGTCGAGCCTGCGCAGGAACAGGATCTACCTCCGCAAATGAAAGGTCTGCTGAAATGGTACAAGGGTTACATAAAAAATAAAAACGCCAACGAATATATTTATGCGGAAGTTAGACATGAGCATCACTTCAAACATTTAATTTTCGTTCATTTCCTAATATCAAGTAACTAATAACTCTCTTGTTCATTTAATTTTCTTTGCCTCGTAGGGTCTGGAGACGGTTCGTAGATACAAAGGTCGGTGAATTCAAAAAAGAGCTAGAATTCAAAAAGTCAAAGGCTAAGAATGCTGGGGATATTCAGCCAGCGGGGACCAATCTATGTGGATACTATGTCTGTGAGATGATCCGGAGATACACCTCTGAGCGGGTTCCGAGTGATACCAATGCTCAGAGGAATAACCTCCGGATGATGCTTAGTCCAGAAGCTCGCTTCCGACCACTTCAAGAGGAACTAGCTGGATGGTTCAGGAGGGAAGTCCTCCATCCTAAAGGAGAACACCATTACGAGGACGTAGAACTTTATATGCCTTAAATTATGTATGGAAACTTGTTCAAAATTGTATATGGTCATCCGATGATATTTAATATATACTGTATATTCCTCTTGAATTCTTTTTGGTTCTAATTTCAAATTTGTTTGAAATTGTACAATCATATGCATGTATGTAGTAGCGTAGAATATGTGAAACTCCTTCAAAATTAAAATAAGACATAAAAGAAGTAAAACAATACAAATTAAACAGAAAACAGGTTAGGGGGGGGCCTTAAAATAAAGCATAAAAGAAGTAAAACAATACAAATTAAACAGAAAACAGGTTAGGGGGGGGGGCAGGTTTAGGGGGGGGCTAAAACCCTAAACCTGCGGCGGTCTTTAGTCGCGGTTGGCCAGAAGAACCGCGACTAAAAGTCCTCCGCCCCGACGGCCACCTGGCGCCCACGTGGACGTGCCTTTAGTCGCGGTTCTTAAGCAACCGCGACTAAAGGGGGGAGCCTTTAGTCCCGCCTGTTTGGTCGCGGTTGCGCAACCGCGACTAATGGCAGTTACGAACCGCGACCAAAGGCCCTTTTTCCACCAGTGCACATACCAGAGTACATCAGAACTGCGGTGTCGTAATTAATATGGAGTTTTGATTCAGATGGACATGAGCTCAACCGACCCAATCGAGCGGCCTAAATCCTGATTCGCGCCTCTGCTTTCTATTCTCCATTATCACTTTCTTATCTTCGTTTACAGCAAGGGCCAGCGGAATGGGAAAGAGCGGCGGCTGGAGGTGGCGGGAATGGCTTCCCTGATCGGGGAAAGATACAAAGAGATGATACTCTGCCAAACATACAATAAAGGAAGTCAGTGTTGTCGTTTGGGCCAAAAAAAAAGGAATTACGAGGCACAGGACATGGAAAATCTAGACGTTTCTTAAAAGAAAAACCATCGAAGATGCGTAGAGCAGAAAAAGAGGATGTGGTACTACCGATGAATGAGATACACTACTGAGTGCAAAGTCAATAGGAATACCTATGTAGGATGGCAGGGCACATACATACCGTTTGTTCTATATGAGCAAGCCTCGTCTTGTTCTCCTCTGCTTCACACCAGTGCTCTAAGTTAGGGCAGTCGACAATTTCTAATTCTTGGAGATTTATGAGCTGTTGTAAGATATCTGGCAATGTCGTGATAGCATTGCAGCCAAAAATTACAAGTTTTTTGAGAGAGGTAAGTTCTCCTAACCATAGCGGCAGCTGTTCCAAGCTACGACAGGTATCCAGTGTCAGTGATTGTAGCTGTTTCAGTCTCCTCATGTTATCAGGCAATTCCTCTAGCTCCTCGTGGTGCACTATCTCTAGTTTCTCAAGAGATGTCAACTCACCTACCCATTCCGGCAGTTTTGATTGGGCAGAGAACTGCAGTGTCAGTGATTTGAGGGCCTGGAGCGCCCAGGTGATCCCCGGTGAGCTTGTCAAATCATTGCAACATTGTATGTCCAAATCACTGAGGGCAGGTAGATGGTGAAGCAATGCCCACTGGCGCAGAGGCACCTTGCTGCTTTCAACTGCCAGATTAGTAGATACTCCTACTGGAGAAGAAGATGAGGAAGCACCATTGTGTGACACGCTCTCTGACCATGAGATGAGCACATTATCACTTTCCCTTATTCTCCAGGACGCAGCTCTAGGAAGGTGTGGTTTTATCCTCAACTTGGGGCAATAACTTATATTCACTTTCTCAAGCTTACGGAACATGAGCTCATCCTCACCACTAGAGTATGATGTGTTCCATTCTTCCAAGTTTTCCATGCCTATCAGAGTAAGCACTCCGAGGTTTGGTAGTTGGGCGAGGGATGGAAGACATCTGCAGTTGGGCAAATTATACATTATCATCTGGACAATATTAGGGAGATAATTGCCAATACTCATTAGCCAGTCTGGAAAGCTGACACTACTATAACCACATATCGCAAACCTCTTCAAAGTGGTTGGTGGCACTAGCTCCCTCAACAACTCCATGTCATCCACAGATCTCTTAGCTTGTGGGTCCCAGATTAATTTCAGTTCTCCAATCCTCTGTTTCTCACTCAGTTTTATATTGCGTGCCTCTTCTCGGAACTTTACATTTTCAAGTTTCTCAATTTTTAGCTCATCCGGATTTATATGCTCAAGCAAGCCAAGGTTGGTGTTACATTTACTATCATCTGCAGTTACAGAAAATGTTGGCAACAATAAGCCAAAAAGGCTTCGAGGGTCCATTTTAGCCACACATTCTGGAAGCCTAGCAACTTGCCTGCACCTGTCAAGGACTAGTTTCCTGAGGCAACGGGCACTCTCTGGTATACTTATAAGATAACCATTACAAGACAGATCCAGGTGCTCCATATTAGGAAGGGTGCAAATATGGTCAATAAAACTCTCGGTTTGATCTATTGATGAGCTGTCAAAGAAGATGTGATGCATGCAGTCTGATAGATTCAGATAGCGGAGTTCACTGAGATTGCCGATGACTTCGGGCAATCCTCCGAGATTTTTACATTTCGATAATCCCAAATGTTGGAGTTTGGTAAGGCCAGCCAAAGATCCAGGTATTCCTAAAACACCAGGACTGTATGAAAAGTCCAGATATACCAACTCTTTGAGCCTCACAAACGAATGTGGGAGTTCTTTCAGTCTCCAACAACTTGATAAGTCAAGATGCATCAGGCCTTCCATTTCACCAATTGACTCTGGCAATGCTGACAAGTTCTGACAATGTTGAAGGTTGAGATAATTCAATTTCCGGAGCATACTTATACACCTGATATTTCCATCATAGATATATGGAGCACTAAGATACCTCAACTGCTTCAATTTACCAATAGAAACTGGCAACTCATCCAACTTGGCTGTGCTTAAATCTAAGACCCGGACGTACTTGCATGGTGAATATCCGTCAGGATGTAACTGATATGGCACTGATTCGTCCACAATATGCAGCGCCCTCAGTTTTTCAGGTGAAGTCGTGGATGACTTTAATGACTTGGTAGAATCTGTGAGCTGTGCATAGCGGCAGTTGGGGCCCGCCAAGTTAAATTCATCAGCCATGACCGACCTTGCGAGGTCATGCACCAGATCATGCATAGTGAACGATGTGATACTAGTGTTACTTTCGTACAATGCTTTGGCGTCAGTCTGCACGAATAATATATATATATTAATAATGTAAGGATATGCAAGGAACAAAATAAAAGGAATATTAACTAGATGTTACTCTCGGTCAGTCTGCACGAGAGTATGCTTTTTCCATCCCATCTATAGCTTACTTTGCACTGGTTTTTTTAAATCTATTTTGTGTTTCTAAACTTTTTTTTTTCATCAACTACTTTTATTCTAATCTGTTGCTATTTTCATCTAATCGCTTTCAAATAATTAAACTATACGCAAATAAGACGCCAATTAAAAACAGGAACACTATTTTTTAATTTAATCAAACGTGGGGAGGGGGAGACCCCAACCCTGTGTATTGATCTCAATTCAAAAGAAATTGAACTGGTTTATGTGGGAAACCGGGTAAAATATCATGATCCAGTTTATGAGGGAAACTGGATCAAAAACCTTGAAAAGCCCAAGAGGCAAGGGGTTCAAGTGAACCAGAAGTACAGAGGGCACAGGAAGGAGAAATAAAGCAAAAACAACACACAGACAACACATGGCAAGGGGGGACACAACACAACAGGGGCACCATGGGCCGTTGAACTGCAACGGCAAGCCGAGACCAAACCATGACGCTGCACCGTTGACACAATCGGAAGGCACCGGGCAACCGAGCTGCACAACGCCGCGACACCACCTGTGTCGTGGGGTACATTCCAAAGGTCACGTCGAGCCGAGACGAACCATGGCACCTGTGCCACCGGCGTAGTCGAAGGGCATCACCAAGCATAGAACTCCAGAGATCACACCTAAAAACATTACAAGACCGGGGGATGAAGACAACACCATCAAGATGGAAACGACGGGTAGCGTTACTGCTGTCTCAGCCAGCAGCAGCTCGCCGACCATGTATTTATCCCAAACCCCGGTCACATCCTCCAGGCGATGAGTCCCAGAGCAGCCGCCAATAGCGTGGGGTAGCGCTGAAATGGATGGCCCAGATCCAGGTGAATCCGGCTGGCAGAGCGACGCCGGCATGCACCCTTGACGCTGAGACCACCAGTGACGACCACCGGTGTGGCGCCCCCAGCAGGTAAAGCTACGAAACAACAGCAACCCACAGGTGCGACTGGGAGGTGGAGGGCTCCAAAGACAGGAGCCACGACGCGACCTTCGTTTGGCAAGCACACAAAGGAGCACCGCGACGACGAATGGGGGGCGAAGGAGGCGGAAGACGAGGAAGTTGGATCTGCAGGAGGCGGGATGCAGAGCATGCCGCAGACGATCGACGACGGCGAGTGCTTGAGGGCGGGAGGCGGCGGAGGCCGACGCAAGACGCGGAGCAGTGGGTGTCGCGCCAAGCCTAGCAGGCAACGCCGGGTGGAACCGCCGCCGAGGCAGCCACGAGGCCAGGCCACGGGAGCCACCCTAGGGCGCCAGAAGCCTGCCGCCACGGCACGCTGGCCATATCTAAAAGGAGGGTGCCGGCCCCAGTATCTAGTGGGCCACCAGTGCGGATGAGGGGAAGGGCGGTAGGATCAGAACAAGCGCGGGGGACGGATTGCCCGACGTCGTTTTGCCGGCGGCGGAGAGGTGCGGTGGCTGGTGGAGAGACTAGCGGGGCCCGAGTTGCCTCGCAGAGACGACGACGGCAGGGAGGGGGGGGCCTTCCTGAGGATCAATGAAACTCTAGAACAAATAACAAATGGACATAGAACAAACTGCATATCCACATAATCTGTACCAAAAGACATAGTTCAAACATCATAATTCAGCCGATGGACATTATTCTAAATTAAAATTAATAAAAATGGAAACAAAGAAGAAGAGGGCAGAGCATCTTCACCACTTCCTCGCCGGTCCTTGGCCTTTCGGTCACCTAAGCGGTTGTAGCCCTCTGTGTAGGCGTCGACGGCAGGAAGGACATCATCGGAGCCGTCAGATGAGGTGATGTGGACGGTCATCCTCCGGACGGCGCGTTTCTGCCTCGCCAGCTAGCGGCTCTCGCTTTCACCACTGCCTTCTCCGCCGCTTCGTGCGCCGATTGCTCGATAACGAGCCGGAGTGCCTTGGCGTTCTTCCAATGGAGCCAGCGGGCATTCGTCCCTGGCGTCGTCAGCGAGCGCCGGTAGACAACAGCGAGGAGCTGCTCCTCCTAATCGAGCGTCGCCGACAATCCGCGTCGGCGGTGCGAGGACTTTGCGGCAGCCTCCGACACCGCCGCCCTCTCCCTAGCCCAATGCCTCTCGCGGCGGACGACGCACACCTCCGTTTCAGGCGTCTGCATTCGCGAAACCAGCGACACGTGCACTTAGCACCCACTGCATCTTTCGAGCGGCGCAGAGTGAGCCGAGCGCGCGGAGCTATGCGCGGTGCGGGACGAGCTCGTGCTAAGGGAGCGGTCGGCATGGGGTGGAGGAGAGCGACCCGCGAGCATTGTAGTGCGATGCGGAGGGCTAGCTCCTCATCTGCCGCCTCCGCCGCTGCCGGTGGCTGACATTGGGATGGAGGGGAGACAAATAGTGAGCGGAGTGGAAGCGACGTAGAGGGAAGCGAAGAGTGAAGTGGAGCTAGGGTTTGCTCCGGGTGGGGATTTTAGTGGGGACAGAGTGGACCAGTATGGGCCATGGTGGGTAAGGCTGACGTGGCAGACACGTCTAGGCCACCCCATACCCGCCCTAGATTTGGGCTAGGTTTGAGGAGTGCCTGTCGGCCCGACGGCTATGTCTGGTTTAGGGAGCCCGACTGGGTCAAATTTTAGTGATAGGGCATTGACCAGGCCATCCACCCGGTCGGTTTTGGCACGGACCGAGCCGCCCACCATGACGTAGTTGCGACGGTAGGGGTTGTTGGGCACCATACACGGCACTAGAGTGTGAGACTCTGCCTTGCCAACGTCCACCACGAGGGCTGCCACGGCCTCCCGTGCCTGCTGCCTCGCACCACTACTAGGAGAAACCTTAGAGCATTACTAGCAGAACCCTCAAACCCTCAAACCCCTAAAAATAACCGCTTTTTTACAGTTTTCGCCGAAAAAACGCCGTAGACTAGAACCTCTAAACCCTCAAACCCGTAAAAAAATTTAGAGGTCCAACCCTCAAACCAATTTGCAATCTGTAGAAGTAGGGGTTGAGGGGAAAATCTCCCCCCAACCCGCACTCCTCCTCGTCGCTCGCTCCGAGCTCGCGCGGGAGCCAACCGCTCCTCCTCCCGCCCGCGTCCCGCCGCACTCCTCCTCGTCGCCGGCCATGGAAGGCCCCGCCGCCGCCGCGCCCACGCCCGCCGCGGCCGCCGCTCCCGCCCCGCCCGTCCCGCCCGCGTCGCCCGCCCCGTCGCCCGCCCCGAGACCGGGGCGCTGCCTCCGGGACACCGGACGGTAGGGCGCGAGCCGCGCGGCAGGAGGAGGAGCATGAGGAGGAGGCCGGGGATCGCCGGCTTGCAGAACGCGGCGGCGACTCGCGTACGTGCAAATTCTTCTACTGGTTAGCCTTTATGGCGCGTGGGTTTCCATCCTTTTGGATCCTGAGATGCGACTGTGCTTGGGAACTTCCAGGACAAATTCCGTCAGGTCGGGGAGAATGTGGCCAAGGTCAGGACGGATGTCATGCAGGAGCAGCTCGCGACCTTGAGGTCGCAGCTCGAAGAATTCGCTCGCAAGCACAAGGTAATTCATCGCTTGCGGTAGTTGAGGGGAATTGAAGTGGAGGGGACAAATTGCTCACGGTAGTTCCACTGAATTGACATGATACTAACTATTTTTCTGATCTACCTATCGATGTCGCTATCTTCCGCACTTGTTTGTATCTGCAATCTGCTAGATTCTAACAATCACAAACGGAATGACTATTTTTGGCAAAACTGAAAACAGTCTACTTACTGCTTCTATATGAATTAAAGTTGTCAATCAAACTTCGAAAGGGAAGCAAACATAATGTGCTGTTGCGATTTGGTAGTTTGTTTGGAAGTTGATTATGTTTTTGTTGTCATGAATTGTGAGATGTCAAATGATAGATTTAAAGGTTGGGGTCGAGGCAAAGACTAGAACCCTCAAATCCAATCCTTAAAGCAGTTTACGGTTTGGGTTTGAGGGTTCTAGTATTTGCCCCTGTTTTTCAACCCTTAAAAGTGTCAAAAAGTGGCACAACTCAACCCTTAAAACTGTTTTTAAGATTTGAGGGTTTGAGGGTTCTACTAGTAATGCTCTTATAGATAGAATCTTAGCAGTAGCGCTAGGGAAGGGAGAAGCACTATTGCTACTTAGTTGTAGCGCGGGGTAGGAAAGAGCGCTACAGATAGTAGTTTAGCAGTAGTGCTGGATAGCCAGGCGGCTCTACTGCTAAGTGGTCCCAATGCCAAGGACCGGGGCTACCCATAGCAGTAGTGCTGGTGGGTGACCAGTGCTACAGCTAAGCTCCATAGTAGTAGCGTGCGTCGGCCGCCAACCGCTACTGCTATTTATGGACGGTGTCAGCAGGTGGGCCCGCTTAGCAGCAGCGCTGGTCGCCAGATGGCATTTAGCAGTAGCGCTGTCGCCTAACATGCGCTGCTGCTAAACCCATCCTATCTTCTCCACCGCCGCCCCTCACTCTCCCCTCTCCACTCCACTCCCACTCTCCCCACACCCCATCGTCCGCCGTCGCCGATGTTCAGCCCTCGCCAACCACCGTCGTCGCCTACCGCCGCCGACGCTCCTGCTCCTCCTCTACCAAGGTAGGTCCTCCCTCCTCATTCCACCTCCCTCCCCTCCCCTCCTCGTCCCTCTCCCGATCCCTTCCTCCTATATCCCGCCTCCTGCATCCCACCTCCCTCCCTGCCTCATTTGTCCTCCTCCTCCCTCCGTCCTCCTCCTCCCTGCCTCATCCGTCCTCCTCCTCCCTCCGTCCTCCTCCTCCCGCTCCCTCCACCTCCCTCTGTTTTTGAAATTTTAACAATAGAAATTTATAGGTATTAAATTTAGTAATAGAAGGGTCATTAGTTAGGGTATTTACGTCATTATGTCAACATCACATCGCCAAATTTAGAGAGAGAGAGAGAGACCTATATTGTCCGAATGAAATTTTTAGTAAGTGTTGAAAGAACTAGCTAGGGTAATAGAAATTTTAGTATGTGTTCAATAGAGTAGAACTATGGTATTTAGTTATGTCAACATCACATTGCCAAATTTAGAGAGAGAGAGAGAGAGAGAGAGACCTATATTGTCCGAATGAAATTTTTAGTAAGTGTTGAATAGAGTAGAACTAGGGTATTTAGTAAGTGTATGATGGTCCTATTTAGTTATGCTTCTTGTCCGAATGAAATGTTAGAATTATATATAAGATATATTGAAATGTTTTTGTTAATATTTCCAACCATTGAAATGCAATGAGCATCAAGTTTGAATGCTCATGTGGCGCAGGGTACGTAGATCACCGACGAGCCGGTCAACGACACCCAGAAGATCACCGACGACACCCGTGCCCGGTCGATAACCATTGTCTATAGTGAGTAAACATGGTCTATGTGGTGTATGTGGTTTCTTAGATGTACTAGTAGTACATAAGTAGATGTGACAATGTGTATGGACATCTTTGTATCGCAGGGAAAATCTGAGTGGCCTATGTATTGCCGGAGTGTTGATTCATTTTCGTTCCGGCAAATTCCAGGCGCTCGATATGTCCTATTTTAGCAAAGGTCATGCCGTATTTTTTCGTAAATTTTAGCATGACTTTTGCTAGATTATGTAGGAAATATCGAGTGCCCCGGATTTGCTAGAAAGAGAACTAAACGACGTTTTAGGTTGACTTTAAGTCTGTCGGGCTCCATACATATATGAGAGAGGAAGAAGAATCCCGACTGTTGTTGTGGGGGTAGCTACTCCTTCATTCCCATGTTCTAGACATTTGGGTGTAATGCACTCGGGAATGAATGGAGGAGCTACCATCACCGACGGACGAATATATTAGAGGGAGTGCCCACCATATACCCCACGTGAGATGAGAGTTTTCAAGGAAGACTTGACAGACCGAAAGTCAACCCGTGATGAATAATAATAAAGATTTGCATAGTGTATGAAGCATAGCTCACATAGTTATTTTATTTGTGTGCAGGGAAGATGACGCGCTCGACGACACCCAGAAGATCACCGGCATCCTTGATAGTCGTCCAGTGAGTAAATTAAGATGGTCTATCTGTTACTCTGAGTCGCCTATCGCCGGAGTGTTGATTAATCTCACGGGTTGCCTTTCAGTCTGTTGATGCTCCTTGAGTGTCTCATATACTGTCGAAATATCAGAGAGAAAGAATCCTGACTGTTGTCGTGGGGGTCGCTTCCTCTTCCTTCTGCTCGTGATATACCTTGGTAATGCACGAGAGATGGAGGGGAAGCGACCATCACCGACAGTCGAAATAACTGTGAGGGATTGTCCACCATATAAGGGAGGAAGAATCCCGACTGTTGTCATGGGGGTCGCTTCTCCTTCGTTCCCGTGTGCTAGACATTTTGGTGTAATGCACTCGGGGACGAATCGAGGAGCCACCATCACCGACGGTCGAATATATCAGAGAGGGGTGCCCGCCATATACACCATGTGAGTTGGAGTTTTCAAGAAAAGACTCGACAGACCGATAGTCAACCCCGTGATGAATAATAATGAGCTAATTTAGTTTTTGTAGTACATATGTTGAATTTAAGAAGTTTAATCTTTGAATTATGAACATAGGAAATGTCTCACAACGATAGGATCCCTGAGTGCGACTACTGCGGCGACGACCGAGGTCTGTGCGAGAAGCCTCGCCTGGAAGACGGTCGGCGCTTCAGTATTAAGCTCGACGAGACCTTCGATGCTAATACGGTACCCAACGACGGCAAGTCTTTTTTCGTAATTAAGCATTCCTTCTGCTTCTTAGACGTGTAATTTCTGTCTTTTACAATTCGACTAGTGCATCCCCTGCCATGCAAGACCCTATGTCTTGGAGAAGCTGAATTTCGAGGATCATGAGAATATGGAGACAAAGAGAGTTCACCTCAGGACCCATCATGGTTATGCTTTTGCCGTAAAGCTATACAATGTGGAGAGCTACTCCCATTTTGGTTGCTCGAATTGGGCAGCAATATGCAAGGCGTATGGTTTTCAGGAGGCCGATCTTGGTGATCCTGAAGATGACATCGACGAAGATAATATCGTCATTTGGGTCGATGTTGATACGCTTCCACTTCTACCTCTATATGAGTTTCCCAAACATATTTATTTGGTAATTTATATTGTTTATTTAAAAATAGTTGAGAGCTTATTTCCATTCTTTTAAAAATGTACGGAAAGTAGTAGACAAAATCTACTACAGTTATGGGTCTAAGCTAACTTGCGAGGAGATAAATCATTTTGTTTCCTGGATTAATGATGTTGAGACTTTAAGATGAATTATCATATTCCTCCAAGTTATTCTTAATACGTGCCACTAGTCCACATGTTGAACTACGGTAACATCCATCAAGATATCATGGTAAGATTTTTCCTATTATGTCACCAGCGCATTTTTTGCACATACTCTTCTTTAGCTAAACTACATTTTGCTAAGTATGTTATTATGATGTTCTTCAACAGAAACTCCCGACAAATTGTATAACTAGTCTTATGCAAATGAGAGGTGACATGAGCAATGTTAGCTTACGGCCAAGTTGGCCTATGATTCACCGCAGTGCATACACGATTCATCGAAGAGACGTAAAGAGATGTCATCCTCACAATCAAAGACTGGAGAAAAGTTCTGAATGATCGCAGAGAACTACTTGGGGGCAACATCAAGGGCAGCCCACAAAAGGGAGACAGGTTCATATGTATTCTCAATAATGGAGAATCAGGGGTTTACCTATTTTATGCTATTTTACCTTCGAGAGAGTAGCAGGTCTTAGGTAGTTCTTATATGACTATGATGATGAGTTGTTATCATGATGATGATGATGAGTTATGTGCTACATTGTGCTAGAATGCTGAGCTAGTTCCCATATGACTCAAGATGGCAATGGGGCCCCGAAACCCGTGTCCCCGTGGGTTTTTACCCTATTAGGGGACGGGGATGGGCATCTTTTCATCCCCACGGGGCTGTTGTTGGGCATATTATACAACCTGACACGTTTCGTGGGTTTACACCTGTTTCGGTAGTCCCCGAACCCGAAACCCGACAATACCCGTGAAATTACATTAATTTGTTATCACCGTAGTCATCTTACCCCCGAAATCTTAGAGGCCTTGATGTGTTCACAAGATTGGATAAGAAACAAATATAAAGGTGTGTCTTTCTTTACATATCATCATAAAGTTTATCATTATCTTGCTGCAATGTTTCATAAGATGTTCGTTACTACTTATTTGATTCTCATAGATGCTGATAATGAATAAGGACAAAGCTTTTGGACTTGTCTTCAAGACATTCAAGAGGGAATGCACGTGAAGTGCAGGTACTTGCAAATTTCATATACTAATTTGCATATTTTTCTCATGTTTAACTTTAGCTTGAGCGAGTTTTGATCTTTTCTAGTACTTGGCACTTTGATTTGGCATTGGAAGATTTGAAGATGGTCGTTTGGAAGCTTGGAGATGTGAAAGATGCCATGATGATTCCCACTTTAAAGTGATTTGTGAACTATTAGTTCTATTTCAGAACTTATATAGCTGTTGGACCATCTACTATTGTTTTTTGTTGAAATTTACTCAAGTTATGCTGCTGAAATGTGCTTGTTTTGCTGCTGAAATGTTATTCTTTGTCGCCACTGTGTTTGTTTAAATATTTTGATTTTATCGTGGGTTCCCCGTGGGTTCCCCGAAACCCGATGGGTTTAGGGGACGGGCAGAAAACTAGCCCCGCACACGGTGATGGGGACGGGGATGGGTTTACGATTTTCTCGTGGGGATGGGTTTGGGAAGGCAAAACCCGATGGGTTTCGTCCCCGTTGCCATCTTGACATATGACTATGATGATGAGTTGTTATCATGATGATGATGATGACGATGATGATGAGTTATGTGCTACATTGTGCTAGAATGATGAGCTAGTTCCTATATGACAATGATGATGAGTTGTTATCATGATGATGAAGAGTTATGTGCTACATTGTGCTAGAATGATGAACTAGTACCTATATGACTATGATGATGATGATGATGATGAGTTAGTATGATCATGATGAGTTATTATATCATTGGATGGAAGAAACACGGACTAGATTCATGTGACCAAAAGTTGGATTAGCAGGACACAATTGTATGTTTATGATATGATTAGACTACTGTATAAAATCTATACAAATACCGCGCAAATACGTAGCAAAAAAATTTATGTGTAAAGCTAGCAGTAGCGCTGGTTAGCAGGAAGCAGTAGCACTGGGAGCCAGCGCTACACCTATGTAGCAGTAGTGGTGGTCTGAACAGCGCTACTGTTAAGCAGATATAGCAGTAGCGTGGGCCAACCAACACTACTGCTAAGCGGCTAGCACAAAAACCAGCGCTACTAGTCCTGTTTTCCCTAGTAGTGCACGGCGGGTGCGCCGCGCCATATTTGCATCGGACGAGGCCCATGCGTTCACCTCTGAATCGGCACGAACTGGCGCGCCAAAGAACGGGTTGCACCTCCGCCACGGTGTTCAAACGCCAGATATACTGCACCGCCTCCGACGAGGCAGCGGCGACACGCCTCGCGCCTGAATCATGCACCATTTGGGCGGACGCAATGGATTCCCGTCAGACGGAGTCCGACAGTTGTCGAGCGGACTCCTCTCGGGAGCGGCCGCATGGAACGAGCTCCCAATCAACAAATTGGGAGGTGTAGGACACGGATCCGCTGCCCGCCATGCCGGAGTGAGCTTGTGGGCAGAGTCTGGGTGTGTGTTCACGCGTTCATAAAGGTGAGTGTGTGTGTTGTATGAGCGTCTGCTCCTGTACTTATGTTAGAAAACAAAACAGACGCTGCCACACAAGTAAAAAAACTTGCGCTTCTACCCTCTCTCACCCGAATATTTGGGAGGCGGCATCATGAGTCTCCGCAAGGTCGCTCGCCTCCTGCCTCTCACGAAAAAATTGCGCTTGTGACATCATGGCTATGAGGCGGCGAAATTGCGCTTGTGACATCATGGCTATGAGCCCCCACCGCCGTCTTCTCCTTCTCCTCACCATCGTCGTCCGCCCATGCATGGCCAATTGGCCATCATCCACCTTAGGGCCGTCTCCTTCCTCGACGTCCACGCACGCTTTGGCAGGCAATCGAGCCCAGCGACACATGCACGCCCTTGGCCCGAGCGAGAGTAGGATGGTGCTCGTGTTGGTCGCGTGCTGGAACTGCAGCTTTGAGAGCAAAGTGTGGGCGACGGTGCGGGCAGGGTTCGACGCTACTGTCATCTACGAGGACGAGGTCAAGGACAACGCCAGCCTGCAGTCTAGCTAGTGTCTACCGCCTCTGGCCTCTCTCCCTCTTCCCTGCTATGCTGCTTTGCCGTGTGCCAGTATCAGTTTACAAGTTCGACACTCGACTCGATAGCTGGTATCTTTGTTCTTTGATCTGAAGCTTGCTTGAAACTAGACGCGTTTGATGTTTAGTGTGTATGTTTATGGGCAAATTTGATTCATGTGTGGATGTTCATATGCCTGGATTAACAAATAAGATTCATGATTCATGTAGAGGAAACATAAGCTTCACATGCATATAAATATGCAATTTGAGAGTTTCTCATCCAAACAAGATTTGGAACTGAGACCTAGCTAAGATTCAGTGAGCCAATTCAGTGAACAACTAAACAGGAGAGATTGAACTTAGGCCCATTTCAGTTTCCTTGGGGAACTAGTTTTCCAGCCAATTTAATACTGAGCCCTCCAATACAGACGCCCAAACGCAGCCTAACTTATTTTTCCTACGGAGAAATCCACATCATATCTGAATTGTGCAATAAATTAAAATAAAATGTAAGCATGATTAGTTCTGAAAGTATTGACTAACTGACTCACCTCTGGAAGTTGAAGAAATGACATTTCCAGAAGCTGCATAAGGTAACTCTCACCGAGTTGCCAATTAGAGAATCCAAGAGCAATCCATTGATGAATAAGATCAGCTTTAATCATGATTTGACCCTTTGGAAATATTGCACAATAAGCAAAACATAACTTCAAGGATGGAGACATGAAGTTGTAGCTTAACAGTAACGAGCCGAGCACTTCATGTCTGGATGATGCATCTATAGAAGTAGATAGGTTCCATATATGATTGGTTCTGACCCAATTCCATTCTCTATACGGCTTGGACTTCAACATGTGACCAAGTGATTGAGCAGCTAAAGCTACACCTTTGCACTTTTCTGCAATATCCCTTCCAATCAACTCCAACCGTTCTTTGTCATCCCTAGTTTCAAATTTACTTTTTTGCTTGATTATTTCCCAACACATCTCATCTGACAATTGAGGTAAGTTGTATGGCGGAACAGTACCGATTTCATCTGCGATACCTTCATATCGTGTGGTAACTACAACACTTACCTTGCAGCCCCCACCTTGCTTCAGCATAGCATTTAGTTTTTCTAGTTGAGAAGGATGCTTCTCCCACAGATCATCCAAAATGATCAGAACATTCTTCTTCTCAACAAATAGCTTTTGAAGGCGAATGTTAATACTATGAAAATCAAATATCTGATTGCTCTGTTTTTCTTCTGATAGTTGTGATATTATATTGTTCCCGATTTTTTTCAGGTCAAAAATCTGGGAAACATAGACCCATACCCGAGAGTGTTTTTCAAACAGAGGATCGTTGTAAACCGATCTTGCCAAGGTGGTCTTTCCGATGCCTCCAAAGCCCCATATGGGAACGAAGGTGGTCCCTTCAGTGGTGCTCTCAGATAAACGAGCCAAGATTTCCATTTTTACCTCGGCCCGCCCGATGATTTCTGCTTCCTTCATATTCCCTGCATTTTCCCGGATATCAGAAACTTGCTGCTCGTTGGTGCGAGCTTCTGGTGGAAGACGATAATTCTGATGGTCTTCTGTTATCTTCTGTAGACGTTTTTGCATCTTTCTCATCTTGTCTGGCATATTAATCTTCTTCCTCATAGCTCCAAACTGCAAGACGTATTAGTTGATCTGTCAGTACCATGGAAGACATGAAAAGCACTCGCACACGGTGGCAAATTAATGGCATGCTGTTTATAATTTAATAAATCAAGAAAAACATAGGTGTGGCTTTCAGCTCTCCTCAATCGGCAAGAAAATAGCATTGGTCAGGACATCCATCACATACTGTACTAGTTAGGATTCTAATACACCACGTGTGGTATATATGTATAGCAGGATAGCTGATCCTCTCTGAACCAAGGTTTCTATCCAAAATAAATTCGAAACTGCTGTGCAAACGACACAGCATGCACGACAGCGGGACGATGCCCGATCCAGCTGTCGGCTGCACTTGACTGCTATGCATAGACGGACTGATATACGCTGTCGTCCACAGATCGTCTGAACATCGTCGTGTGCATAGCAGCACTCAAATAAATTCGGACATACT
The DNA here is from genome assembly GCA_032464435.1 of Aegilops umbellulata. NCBI lineage: Eukaryota > Viridiplantae > Streptophyta > Magnoliopsida > Poales > Poaceae > Aegilops > Aegilops umbellulata. Next base: position 559,141,581 of record CP136060.1, read on the forward strand.
TCGGTATCTAAATAAATTCAAGCATACTTCACCGCAAAAAAGAAATTCAGATATTGTTCATCATCTAAACATATTTAGATCCATCAGGTCGCATCCTAGAAAAAAACGACATTCAGATCCAGACTGATGGCAACCAACTGGACGGAATCTTGCATACCAGGCCGGCGTCAGATTCGTAGTTATCAAGCATGTCGGAGATGTCGTACATGGCGGCCTTGAGCCGGTTCACCCACAGGAGCGCCGCGTTATCCGTGATGGACCGCCTCTCGGCGTCGCTGAGCGCGGCCTCCACCGCCTCCAGCGTCATCTTCATCTTCTGCAGATCTTTCTTCAGATTCTTGTGCAGCTTAATCTTGCCCACGATGGCGGAGCCGAGCTGCTTGATCACCACCTTGATGACGCCCGAGGCGACCATGCCCCCGACGACCGCTGACGCCATTGCTGGCCTGGGCGGATCTTACGGGGACACCACTAACACTCACGTTCTCAGAGCCTACTGCAGAGGAAGGAGTCAGTGAGGCAGAGGTCGCCGGAGAGAAACGGAGAGGGGGATAAAGAGACTGACCTGTATCAACGCCGTCTGTATGGGACGCCGTTGCCGCCGGTGAAGAAGAGATAGGCACAATGAAGAAAGGAGGACAGATTCTTTTCGTCCTCTGAATCGAGTGGTTACAGGCACGCGGCCTAATAAGTGCCGACGGCGACGGCGACGACGACGAGGTGTGGACTAGATGTGGTCGAGTGTGAGCGCCAGGGGAGAAGAAAGATTCGCCGGAGTTGTCCTTTTCCTTTGAACGGGGACGGGGAGCAGAGCACCCAAGTGCCTCTCTTCCCCGGGTGAACGCGGATCTGCGGCCGGGTTTGGGATTCAGCCCCGTAGTATATAGATTTGGAGACGGAGACGGAGGAAGCATCCTCGCCGGGAGGAGGGCCGCTGCCCGATGTGCTGCAGCGGCGACGAAGATCAGGGTCCTGTTGGGAGTCGCGGACCACGAGAGTTAATTGCAGGGAAGCACCACACTTGGGGCAGTTGTAACGAGTCAGTACCACTATTCAGATTTTTTGCAAGTCAGTACCACGTTTGAGGCGAGTCGTTGCAATATGGGCTAAGCCGTGTATAACTCTGTATTGACGTTGTATCTTACAACCCGGCCCCACCAGTCAGTTGACCAACCGCCGAAGTTAGTTCTTCAATCTGGAACTACAAGTTCCTCATGGCTGCACTATGCACTTCCTTCTCTTTCAAATGGTTGAACTTCATGTTCTTGATGACAGTGCCTTGGGCTTTTGTCAGGTTCATCAGGACTTCATATTTCCCTTGCAGCTTGAATATCTCTGCATCTTTCTTCTCCAACTCAGTCTTCATATCTGAGACAACTGAGTTGGTCACCTCAGCTTTCCTCTCCTCTGCACTCTCCATCTTAGACTGCAAATATCTGAAATCCAGCACCCTATCCTCTTGGGCATTCAAAAGTTGATGAACATCTTCAACTAATTTGTCATAGTTGGCCTCCAGTTTATTTTTTTCTTCTGTCAAATGGTGAATAGTGAGTGAACTCTCCAGGTTATCCTTCCTCCTATCACTCCTACTATCTTGATACATTTCCCATAGCTTCAACAATGCATTCTGCATCGTAGAAGGCCACTCTGGGTCAACCCATTCAACAGAGCCACAGTTCTGACCTTCCTGCAATATATTCAGCACCTATATTTGTTAAAGGATTTGATTGTAAAGAACATCACAACTACACTAAATATTACAATTAAAGAATGTGATCTTAAGTAAAGAACTAAAGAACAACAGAACTAACTAACTGAAGAACAACACAGCATGTGCACTGCAACCAAATCACATAGCCACATTATTTAATCATAACAAAAAGTACAGCAACTATAAAGCACTCATAAAGCACTAAACTATCAGGATCAAAGCTTAAACAATGTTGTGCACTCGAAACTAAGCTCTTGGCCACATATTAAATTAACAGATGCCTACTCCAATGACCAGCATCAGTGCATCAGTACTAGTAATTGGATAAAGAATGGCAATCACAAGAAGATAATCTAACTTGGACCAAACTACTACTAATTAAAAATACTGTGGGGCTACTACCAACTCATTTTAATAAACAGAACATAGAAAGCGCAGAATCTTACTTTCAGAGGACAGGCTAAGAACCTCCTGCCCGTGTCAAATCCCTCAAAGGCTACACGCCTCTCACATGGCAGCCCATGGTGCTGGCATGGAACAATGGTTCCAGTCTCAATGCCCATGTAGTCTTGGTCTTCAATGCTGGCAGGGATCTGTAGTAGCAAAATGAACCAAACCCCCCCAAATCAAAGATCAAATCCCCAAAGCAGGAACACTAACCCTAACCCTAGCTAAACCACTAACCCGGTACAGCATGCTGTCGTCGTCGGAGGAGTTCATATACTGCAGGCTGGAGTAGTCGTCGCTGCTCTCATCCTCGTGGACCATGGCGCGGTGGCGGCGGGGGAATGCGCGGCGGTCGGCGGCGAATCGGCGGGCGAGAGCTCGAGCGGGGCGAGAGCTAGGGTTCATGGGGAGTGACTGAGTTGGGTTCGAGGGAGTTAGGTTCGACCACGTAGACTGACCGAGCCGGTTCGGCGGTTGGTCAACTGACTGGTGGGGCCGGGTTGTAAGATACAGCGTCAATACAGAGTTATACGCGGCTTAGCCCGTATTGCAACGAATCGCCTCAAACGTGGTACTGACTTGCAAAAAATCTGAATAGTGGTACTGACTCGTTACAACTGCCCCAAGTGTGGTACTTCCCTGCAATTAACTCGGACCAGGATGATACGGTCACCTGTGCAGCGGAGGCCGGCGACCAGTCAAATGGGGCACCGCTAGGCATCAGACTACTGGCCTGCCTTCCATCAGACCAGTCATGAGCCCTACGATTGATTCAATCTGGTGTGTGCGCTGGCCCCTGGTACGAGCTTGGGCAGTTATTTCATACGTACGGAATCTAGCCTAAACAGCTTCCACAAATCACGCCGTTAAGTGGGCCGCCAATTACGTGGAATAATTTGGCGATATTCACTCCTGGCCCTTGGATTTAGGATGCAACTTACAGATTTTAGGCAGCTTGCTTTTTAGAAGCAAAACCTTTAACCAACGCCGCAACACCAAATCTGCATCAGATGCACGTGCTTCTACTTTTGTTTGTAATAATAATAATAATAAGGATGCGTCTAGGGAGCAACCGTTTGCTCCCTAGCGATCCCTGGCAGCCGGCCACAAAAGGAAGGTTTTGGTCCCCCTGGCCAAAAAGGAAACCGGCCGGTCGACCACTGTATCGCGCGAATTGCATGTCCACCCTCCCACTACCCAACTCCACTTGGTCCCCCCGTCACGTGACTCCAAGCCGTTCCCTTCTTTTGACCATACCCACCCGCGCGCCCCCATCTTCTTCTCCCCCAAGCTAGGAAAAAGAGGTGTGCCTCCTTCCCCTGATCTAGAAACCTTGGTTCACCCTGCAATGGCCGCATAGGGAGGTTGTCAGCCAAAGGAAATTGACGAAAACTGAAAGGAAACTAAGCAAAAACACACAGGGAGATCAGCTTTGCCCAGCTCTTCCATTTAATTTGCCAAACACCTACTCCTCTGTCTTGTTGGTTCTTCCTGGAATATTTGGACTCTTTTGTGCAGTTTTTTACAAACTGCACACTCATCTAAATTGTGCTGCAACTTCTTTTTCAAGAGTGCTACTGAAAAGGATGAAAATAGTGCTATCATGCTCTGTTTACAACGTGTTACAATTCTGTTACTTGCTTATGAATTTGTTCTTGGCAAATTACACATTCTGTTTGAGCAAAAACAATGCTATCATGAAGCAACTAAGTAAATGATATACACACAACTTTGGTATCTTATGACATGGCAAAACATGAACCTTTTTTTACCTTATAAGAGGATGAACAGTGAGCTCAGTATGGAAAAGAAGGGCAAAAACAAGGCTTTCTCCTAGCGGATCATTTGCTATATGTGGAGCAAAACAATGGCTGATTGGAGCAACTTGCATTATAAGATTAAGCAAAAACATAATATTGTCCAAGCAACTCCTGAAGAAGCTAAAAAAACATTCCTCTTGGGCATTTGTTTCCATTGTTCTTTGGTTCAACAGTGAAAATATGAGAAGAATATAAGTAAATGTGCAACTAAAAAACAAGAGAGACTGTTGCGCAGTTTAATTTACCTTGATTATAGGATATCCTTCAGCATGATCTACCTCCTTTTCTCCTGTTCGGTCTCTTCAGATCTACCTCTTTTTCTGGATAGAGATAACACAAGTCTTAGGTATGAATGAACAAGAAAAACATCTAGGGGCAATGCATGCAACTTCATGTGCGTTGGAACAAAAAAGTAATCCAAAACCTGTGTAATATGTATTCAACCAACAACTACGTGGGTGTTCCTAAGCAAGTTTGTGTTGAAATTTGGGCGTGTACATAATGTTCTACAGGCAACCGATGGTTTTGGGGTAAGAATAGAACCTAAATTCTTAAAAAGTGCAGCCAACATAAAAACACAGGCAAGTCACATGCTTAACATTAGCAAGTTTGTGGTAAGCTAGAAAGAAAAACAAAGAAGCCCTTGGAGAACATGTCTTAGCCTGTTTTTCCTTGGGGGTTTTGGGGCTAGTTTGTGTTTTGGGTTTGAAGGTTGTAGGGTGCATGAACAACTGAGTTGGTGTTGTGGGTATTTCGATTTTGTAAGGCAAGTTGTGTTGAGATGTAGGCAAGTACAGAATGCTTTGTAGGCAACTGATGGTTTTGTGGGGAAAACAATCACAGGTCCCTGGGAGAAGAAGGTACAAGTCCTACCTTTTTTATCCCCTATTTAAGATAACAATTAGTTCCCATGTTTCCTCCTTTCTTGAGATCTTGGGCACCATTTGGTTAGATTCTGGCACATCTACTGCAAGGGCAAACAAAACGTAATTAGCTGGGGGAAATCTTGTTAAGCAACTGGGGAGCTTGGTTTGAGCAAGAATAGTTCAGTTTGCAAGCAACTAGTGTATGTGTATGTATATGACGTTGTTCATAAAAGTTTTGGTAGCCATTGTTATCAGTATTGTGGGCAACTAACTGGGAAAAAGTAGGCAACTACATGCAATTGGTAGGCAACTAGTGTGTGTATATGTGTTTGGTGTTGTTTATGAATGTTTTACAGCAACTGCTGCCATGATTGCGAGCAACTAATTTCTGAATAGTAAGCAGACAGTATGTAATTTGTAGGCAACTATTGTGTATGTATGTGTGTGGTGCTGTTTGTAAAAGTTTTGTAGCAACTGATGCCAAGATTGTAAGCAACTAATTTGAAATAGTAAGCAATTGCAGGGGATTTGTAGGCAACTAGTGTGAAGAAGTGAACTTAAACATGCATGACTCTACACGTACTTGCGAGAAAAGGTGCCCTTCTACAACAATATATACTGTGTGTGTTGATAAAACTTTAGCAAAACAAGTTAGTGCACCCGTGATTTTAGGTGTGCCGGTTCTAGGTTACATGTCAGACAAATTGTGTGTTTATGTTAGGCAACTTCGGACAACAAAAACAAAGGAAAAAATGTTGGGAACTGTTGGCACACTAGAAATGTAGGAAAAAATTAGGCAAATGTTGGCAATATTGCAGGCAAGTACTGCTTACTGTTGATCCCTGAACTTGCATGACTATATGCATGCTTGCTAAGAAAAAGGAGTCCCCTCCCCAACACTGGTTCTGTTTATGTATATGAAATTGTAGCAACTCTATGTCAACTTGTTAAGCAACCGTTTGAAATTGTTGGGCAACTACATCCTAACAAAAATGGAACATGTTGTAAATAACAGATTGTCAAAGAAAATTACCTTAACACTATGGTTGATTCCTATTAAGTTGTTGTTAGTTAATACCTTGCTGGACTGCACCATATCACACATACCCCTGCATAAATGAAAAATAAAAAACAATAACAAAAAACCAAAGATGGTTTATACCAATGAAAGATTGTGGGCTGTGAACCAACTTTTTTAATACCCCCACCACACATTGTTGCCAATGTTGTGCAAGTGGCACATATCATTAAAGAAACTTGTCCCTAAACAAGAAACATAGTTTCAACGCAAAGTAAATCATTGAACTAAAACAAACCACCATGTCTTTTAATCAAGAAACATAGTGCCTATAACTTATAATCAAGAGTACCAAAATGAACATACTATTATCAATCAAATTAATCAATTAAGCCCAGAAGCTAGCTAGGTTGCTTCCTTCTTCACACGAAGAGAAAAAGAGTGTTGTGCCGATGGTGGATGGGGCACTAATACATAAGCAAGTTGACAAACCCTATTAGGCAAAAACCACCACAATAACAGGCAACTAAGGAAACCTATTAGGCAAGTTCAGAATGGAAAGTATGAACAGAGGGTAGTCAGGAAACAATATCAAGGGTACCAAAATGTCAACAGCTATATTGAGGACTCAATATCATAATTAACGACCACCCCCACCCCTAAAAAAACTGCTCACGTGGTCGAAGCAACTCACGTAGTATGAATCAGACAAATCCTAGAGTATTGTGAGGCAATTCATAACATCGCAAAAAGCTACACCTGAATGTTGGATTGATTCCCTGCCAAATCTCACAGCACATTAGTTTCAGGCAACTCATACACTGGTGCCCAGGCAACAAAAGTACACTATTCAATCAACTTGCCCAAAATCACCCCCCCCCCCTTCCGCCCCCAAATCTCACAACACATGAATTCTAGGCCACTCATAGACTAGTGCCAGGCAACTCAAATAGTATGATTTTGTCAACTCGTACAGTATTATGAGGCAATTCCCAACCTCGAAGAACTACGAATCTGGCAAAACAAAACCATACACTGGATGTTGAATCTAACCACCAACCTCACCCGTTGATCTGAACGAAAATGGAGACAGATGGTGCAGTTGGACCTTACCTCGCGATTTCCACAACAAGTCCACCACAGCGTCACCGGCAACCTGCGTTCCGCACCAAGCTCCGCCTTCCGCGACACGCCGCGCGCACCACCGCAGCCTCGCGCTCCTCCGACGCGCGCACCACCACAGCCCAGCACTCCTTCAGTCGCGCGTACACCGCAGCCCGGCGCTCCTTCAGCCGCGCGCGCGCAGACAACCGAAAGCCAGGCCCTCCTCAACCGAGCGCGCGCACCACCGAAGCACCCGCCCTCCTCCGTCGCGCGCACACGAGGCCCGCGCCAAGACCTCCGCTTTCTCCGGTAGCGTGCAGATGTGGCGAGCGAGGAGGAGAGGATGTGGAGGGGATTGGGAAGAGAGCGAGGAGGGCGAGAGAGGATTGGGAGAGACAGCGGCGCTCTCGGCCCCACCCATGCGATATCGTGTCGTGGGCGAACGACGAACGGTCCCGACAACAAAACACCTGGCCGCGATCGCGCGCCTACGCCTTGCATCGGACGGCTGTCCACGCGAGTGCTCGCGACGGCAAACGAGCAGCCGTGTGCTTTTTAGCATTTAGGTAATAATAATTACTTTATGCTTCAAAAAGGAAAATATTCCACATGTTTCAAAAGCATCATGATCTTGCTTCCATCGACTAGATAACTACTTCGAACCTTCTTCTGTGAAAAAAATATTCCACATGTTTCGGAAGCATCGCGATCTTTGCTTCCATCGACTAGAGAATTGCTTCCAACCTTCTTCCATCAAAAAGGAAAAATATTCCACATGTTTTAGAAGCATCATGGTCTTGCTTCCATCGCCTAGACGACTGCTTCAAACCTTCTTCTGTCAGAAAAGAAAAATATTTCACATGTTTTGGAAGCATCATGGTCTTGCTTCCATCGACTAGACGACTACTTCGAACCTTCTTCTGTCAGAAAAGAAAAATATTTCACATGTTTTGGAAGCAACACGATCTTGCTTTCATCTCAAAAAAGAAAAACATTCCACTTGTTTCGGAAGCATCACGATCTTGCTTTCATCGACTAGAGAATTGCTTCGAACCTTTTTCCGTCAAAAAGGAAAAATGTTCCACATATTTTTATAGACATCAGGATCTTGCTTCCATCGACTAGACGACTGCTTCGAACCTTCTTCTGTCAAAAACGAAAAATATTTCACATGTTTCGGAAGCATCATGATCTTGTTTCCATCAACTAGAGAATTGCTTCCAAAAAAATTATTTCACTAAAATTAAAAAGAAAAATATTTTGTCATAGTTACACTGGTTCATATGAATTCTTGGTTTGTTTACAAAGAGAGAAAAGGTTCTACTGCCAGGCAAAGTCAAATTGCATCCAAGCGTCAAATTTCAGTAATTCAAACGTGAACCATCATGTGATGGAAGGCGTGATCCATAAACCTTCCATCACGTGAACCATTCAAACGTGAACTATGCACAGATCGGGGCTTTTTTTTAACGCGACGAAATCTGGAGCGTCGACTTTCCAACGAATCGACGGGCGTGGATTGGTCTGCCGCTCGCGTCCCTTCACACTACAGATTGGAAGCGTTTTAATGTCAAGTTTTTATTTATTTTTATTTTTGAGGGAGACGACGAGTCAAGTTTATTTTTTTAGGGCTAGGCGACAAGTCTTTTTCTTTTCTGAGGCGTCGACAAGTCTTTTTTTTTTCTGAGGCGTGGCTAGGCGACAAATCAAGTGATTTTTTTTGAGAAATCTGGCCATCTCTATTAACTCAAAACAATGGAGAAATCTCGCCATCTCTATTAAGTCAAGTGGTGCTGAGAGAAAGGGCGATGCAGCGTGGGAGTACTCGACGGCCCAGGAGAAGGAACAAGAGGTAGTGAGGCCCAGTAGAATTACTCGTAAAGGGGGGCCAACAGCAAGTATCCATCAACACGCTAAAGTAGTGAGATGATTCTTAAAAAAAATCTAAAGTAGTGAGATGTTTTTGATCCTCGAAAAAAAGTAGTGAGATGTTTTTATTTTTTTAGAAAGGAATTGGGTTAATAAAAAGAAGTGACTGATACATCACCAGCATAAACAAGCTCGACCAGGCAGCAAGCCTGGTAAGCTATCTAAAAAAAGCATAAACAAGCTCGAGACTGCAACCAAAGGAGCCAAATGACGTGAGTTGACACCGTAAAACTCCAGAGCCACCGCGGTGCCATGACCAGACCGACTTAGGAATTATCGAAGGCAACGCCTGGGATGAACACTGCTCATTTTGTACTTTCAATCTCACCTTCCACATCTCACCTACTCCCTCTTCTTATATGGTTGTAAGCCAAGTTGTACTCAGGTTCTGAATATGTATTCTGAAACTATCAATTGAAAGAGAAAACTATCATGTGTGTGCTTGATTAAAGGGACTCTTGATTAGAGTGATCTCTATGTGTGTGCGCTTGATTCAGGCTCGTAACAGTGTCAGTCAATATCAAAGGCACTTCGATCCGAGGCTATTCATAAATTTGCTTGCAATTCCCTTGATTTACTCGTGAAACTCTGGTGAAGGGTATGAAATTCCTCGTGAATTTGGCACAAAGCACTCTGCAAACTAAGTGGAGCGGATTCATAAGAAGCTAATCAACGGTTGAATTCACGAGGATGCCAGAGCAGGAGATGCCCCTAAAGCAGATGTTCTCACTTTATGTTGGTGGTGGGGGAAAAGTGTGACTAAGAAGCGGTGGCCTCAATAACATGTTCGACTCGATCTAGCCCTCACATGATGTGATGGCTGGCACGTGGAAGCCGAAGATGGACAAAACGTTGGCGTTTGATGACCGCAGTCATCGACCTACAGAGTCGACTCGCAACACCCAACCATCAGTATCTTCTGCCTCACCAATGCTTCTCCACCACTGATGTCGGAACCCGACAAGTTTGGTGGAAACCACGTCAGGCATTGATTAAAAAAATAACTTGTGTTAAACATGGAGGTTTCAACTCACCACTACATAGAAGGTTATTGCTTGTTCTGTCCTTTTTGTGCATGGAAGGTTATAGCTTGTTAATGCATCAATTGATAGCTCGTAATCCTACCATTGATCGTGATAATTTTACCACCACCTTTATCGATCGGTTGAGGGATGAAATTTGATATGTTATAGTTATAGAACAGCCAAAAGAACTCGATTATGTTGGTGCTTTGGCTTTATTGCATGAAGAAGTCGTTGAGAGCATGGGGCACAATGAGAAGAGAAAAATAGATCATTCAAATTGGACAAGACATTTTTCTAAAGCATCTATGATCTATCGCTACGTACAACCCATGTTGTTCAGTGGAATGTGCATATTCCGACAAATGAAGATAGAATAACATCGGAGGTGGTGCAAGCTCGCACTCCTAGTTGCATGATCAGTGCCCTGCGAAATTACTGGAAGGTAGTAAGGGGTTTGTATTTTATGCGTGGAGATAAAAGGGGGCTTCAACACAAGTGTGGACAAACCCTGCAACTCCATGCCGTGAAATAATTGTTGCAGATGTTGCAAAGTAATGTACTGGAAGAAGTGAGCTTATCTTTTAATTTATTAGAATAGAAGTGAGCTCATCTGAAGAAGGGGAATTGTTGACAATATCTGGTCAAGCGTTGTTTGGCCTTGATGGAAATTAATCTTCTCGGTCGCAAGGCAAAATTCAAAAGTACGATTTGATCATTCTGCACAACTCGAGCAGTAACTCTAGTTTTGTAAGTGAAGATCTAGCTCAGTTTTTCCGGTGTGTCGAGAACGTGGACTTGCACATGCACGGTGCGTCAAGAAGTTGGATCCACAACACCTTAACCCTTTTTCTTTTTCGGGACACCACACGCTAGCCTAGCCACACAGTACACACAGTATCTATTTCAGTTATCGCGAATCCACGAGACCATAACCCCCGTTTTATTTCACCTTCTATTTCTACTAAGGTTTTAGTTTCCTTATACAAAAATGTTTCCTTTCTAACTTATTTTTATTTGATTTTTTGCAAAATACTTATTACAATAAAATATAGTTTCCAAATATACGATGAACATTTTACTTCACATATTATGGAAAATTAAAACATAATTTTTTTCTTAATTTCTGTAAAATTCCATACACGAATATACTTTTTATGTACACTAACCTTTTAAAGTACATGATGACCATTCGCACACATGCTTAGTTCCCTTATTTCTGCAATATATTTATAAATCATTTTAGAAAAAATGCTAATCAAAATACATTTTATCTTTTTAGATAATCAAAGTACATATTTCCTGAAAAACTGTAACAAATCATGGACTAAAGGGTCCGTCCCATGGGCCAAAAAAAATGAGGCCCAACACCTTCGGGAACTTCACGTTTTCCTCCGGAACGACTATGTCTTGCTTCGCGAGAGCTATGTCTTGCATTCCATGAGACGTAACGATCCCTCGCTGAAGGGTCCGGAGTAGTCAGACAGCCCACTAGTGTGTGTAAAACTCTGTAAAAATGGCAGCGCGTGGGGATCAAACCTGGGCCCTCCTGATCGCTTCGTCGCACTGATGGCCAGTGACACAACATCGAGGTTGGGTTAAATTACTTGGGCACGCACAACCTATTAGAACGGAAAGAGCTAGTCTTACAGTGGTTTTATGTTTTTTTCTCCATTTTCTTCCTTTTTTTCTTTGTCTTTTCCTTTTTTTGCTTTATTTTGTTTCTTCTCTTTTTTATTTCTCCATTTTCCCGCTTTTTTGTTTGTTTCTTCCGTTTTCAATTTTTTTTGTTTTCCTTTGTTTCTTCTCTCTTTTTCTATTTTTTCATTCCTTTTTATTCTTTTTGCATTTATTTCTTCGATTTTATTTTTAATTGACCATTTTCTTTTGTTTATTTTGTTTCTCTTTTTTCAATTTGATTTTTTTATTTTCCTTTTTTTCTCCATTCTACATTTTTAAATTAATCAACAACATTTTTCTAATAAATGTTAAACATTTTTTTTAAAGTTCACATTTTTAATACATGGCTAAAAAAATATATGCGCACTTTTAACATTTTTCAAATGCTTGATTATATTTTTCTAATACAAGATCAACATCTTTGGAATATAAGGTCAATAGTTTTCCTGTAGACACATTTAAAGTTTTTCAAACGCCTGATTAACATATTTTTAAAATACAAGATTGATTTTTTTCTAATACATGGCCAACATTTTTTATATGCACATTTAACATTTTTTCAAATACTTGACTAATATTTTCTAAATGCAAGATAATTATTTTTAACATGTGGTCAATATTTTTTATATACACATTTAAAATTTTCCAAGTACTTGATTAAAATTAATTCAATAATTGTTCAATATTTTTTTCAAATGCCTGATTAACATTTTTTATACAAATAATGGAAACTTTCTACATTTTTCAATACATTGTCCACATCTTTCAATGCTTGATCAACAGTTTTCAAATACTTGTTCAACAATTTTTTTCAATTGCTTGATTAGCATTTTTATATACATGATAAGAAATGTATTTATTTTTTAACACACGCTCACCATTTTTTCTGTACACATTTTAAAAAAATGCTTGATCAACATTTTTTGAATGCATTTTCAAAAAAAATCAAGCTCTTTATTAGTACTTTTAAAATACATGATTAGATTTTTTTATACGCATTTGTTTATACATTTTTCATATATGTGTTAAACATTTTCTCAATACACATTTAACAATTTCTCAAAAGGAGCCTGTGGCTTCTGGCGCTCCTGGGCCGGCCCATCTCGGTCTCTCCTTCAATGATGATGGTTCCTAACCCCTCGCTGAAGGCGAGATATAGATGCCCCTTCTTGCTTGTAGCCAGACAGAAGGACGACGAGTGGCGCACAGTGTGGTTAGTAGGCCCTGCCAAGAATGCGACGCTGCCCTTTCTCTTGAACCCTAGACATGAGTTTTTTTATTTTTCGTTTTGTTACTAGTATTTATATTCTGTGTTGAAATTTCTAATAGCGTTCATTGCCATTTTAAAAGTATCCATCCAGCGTAAAACAAGTTGTTCATGCAACTTTTTAAAAATGTTCATACCATCCAAAAAATGTCTATGTCATGTAAAAAACGTTCGCACATTTTCTGAAAAACATGTTCCTTTCCTTTCGAGAAATATGGTTGCTAATTGTGTCCCTAGGTACACAAGCACTGTTCTGTCTCTGGTTTTGAAAAATGCACAATATTCAAAGGGGAAACAATAAAGTTTTGGTAGCTCTAAAAAAGGATGGAAAGTTATGTTGCTTCAGTTCATTTTTCTGTTTTGCACAATAGTTTAAAAAAGATTAGACTACAAATAATATTCACAGCATTTAGAACAATATTTGCACGTTTAAAACATGTTCACAAAAAATTGATGATATGTAAAAGAATTTGCTAATGTTTGAAAATAGTTCGTATGATTCAATAACTGTTCATACAAAGTACAATTTAGAACAATGTTCACACATTAAAAAATGTCCATTGTGTTTGAAAATGTTCAATATGCGTTTAAGACATGTTTGTAACATTCAAACAAATCATGCTATTTAGAACAATCTTCACCCATTATACAATATTGAAGATGTTTATAATGTTCACACCACTTAATAATTTATTAATGACATTTAAAACAGTATTCATGATGTTTTCAAAAATATTTATGGTGTTTTTAGAAACGTTCATGACAATTTAAAACATTGTTCATAGCGTGTTTTGTAAAAGCACTTGCATTTTAAAGATGTTTATTGTGCATATGAAAGACGCTCAACATGTATTTAAAGAATATTCATCGAGTATTTGAAAAGTGTTCATCTGATATATTTTTTTCATTTTGTATCTAAAATGTTGGCATGTAATTTAAAAAAGGATAAAGAAAAACTAAAACTAAAACTGAAGTAGAAATGGAAAAGCCTAAGGATAACTGATAAACTATTCAGGAAAAACATAGAAAAAACCGAAACAAAAAATAACCAGAATCTTCCAGAAGGTTCCCAGATCTGCTACTCTCTCTGCTATTTGCGTAGCGGCGTGCTAAAAATTGGCCGTAGGCGAGCAATTCGTACGAATCGCCGTAAGCGAGGTATAGCATTACCTATATCTTTCGTGGTTTTCCTCTCCCATTTCATGTGTTGATCCCTCAGCAAGAAGATGCACATATTGGTTGTGGCGCCAGATAAGCCATCCAAGCTCACACGATAGGATTCATGGGCAGGCCCAAAAATCATCTCTCACGCGCAAGCGGCCGAACAGGTGAGCGGGTAAGCTTGTGGATTATATGTTACGTTGTTAACCACTGAGAGTTTGACCTTTCAGCTCTAACTTTTGACCGTTGACAGTTGGTTATACACATTTGACCGCTGACTTTTTGCAGAAATTATTTGCGAAATTTAGGGGAAATAAATTAGAAAATCCCATAACAATGTACAAGAATTCAAAAAAATCACGAATTTGGAAAAATATCACATATTCATATAAGTTCACAAATTTGTAAAATGTCACAAGTTTGAAGTTCAAAATTTTTGCAAAAAATCGAAATGAAAAAAAATAAAAAATTACGAAGTTGAAAAAAGTTCATGGCTTTTGCCAAAACATATCTCGGATTTTAAAAAGTTCATCCTTTTTGGAAAAAAAATCATGACATTTGAAAGAGTTCTTGAAATTGAGAAAAGTTCATGAGTTTGAAAATGTTCGTAGATTTCCAAAAAAAGTTCATAAACCTGAAAAAAATTCATAAATTTGACAAAAAGTTCATGGATTTGGAAAAGGTTCATGGATTTTAAAATGTCATAATAAAAAAAAAGTTCATGAATTTAAAAATAATATAATTAAAAAAAAGAAAAAGGAAAAGAAGGAAACAAAGAAAGATAGAAAGAAAAGGAAAAGGCAAATAAGAAGCATCAAAAAAATCGACCATTAAACCCAAGAATTTGGGGGCCCTGTGCGATCGGCCACTTTGCCACCCTCATCGACGGGCCTGGTGCCAGTCACTAATCGGTCATGCTTCAGTGCATTGCAGACGCATCGTGCTAGAATTTTTTACCTATAGGTCATGTTTTTTTGGTCATGGAGTTCTACGCGTGAGTTCACATTCAAATCTCTTGCGCTTTACTTTTCCCAATCAATCCTATCCATTTGAAGTGTGATGGCTAAAATCAGAAGAAACGACCAGCATAACTTGACAATTAATTATACAAGCGCATAACAAACACTACAAGTTTTTTTTAAGAAACACTTGTAACTTTATTCATACTAAAAACAATTATAGATACACTAATTTAGACATAAGATGTAACACAAATTAATTCCTATGAGTAAAAATTACAATGAAATCTCTTGAAAACACCTTCTTCACACTGTCAATCTCTGCTCGAAGAAATACTCCAAAGACTTTGGTAAAGAGGCTGTAATTGGACTGGAGCAACGATATTGTGACTCTTTCACCCGCAAGAACATTACCAATAATGGTTTTTGAAAGTGCCCATACTCGGCCATCCAAAGAGATGGGAAGCCTTGATCGATTAACGTATTTGGGCTGGGATGATCCCCTAGAAGTGTAGGCCGTCGGATCATATATATCTTCAGCATGTTGTCGATGAAAGATTTTACCTTCACAAAGAATTAGATCAACAAAAAAGGCTTGACACAACAACATAAAATCATCAGACCGGAATAATTGGATCTGCAAGGACAGAAAACTCTCTAATCTCATGGCACCGCCGAAAAAACGGGAGGAAATTTATTCTCACAAAATTATGATGATCACTAGACGATGGCGTAGAATATAGAGGTCTTGAAGATCCGAGGTCCCCCACCTCTCAGCACCAAGATGGCAGCCGGAGGCGAGGGGACCTAAATTTCTCAGACGACTACAAACTCAAAAAACATGCCAACATCATTTCACCCTGAAATCGCAGCGTCGGCAAGAAAAAAAGCTGCAGTTTCAGTTCCTGAGTTTTAATTGTTCTTAGTACACACTACTCCCTCCGTTCCAAAATATAGCGCGTCCTCGGTTCCCGTGTTTCAACTTTGACCATAAATTTAACCAACGAGACCGACTGCGGCGGGAGCAAAATTTATAGCAATGAATTCGTATTCAAAAGAACTTTTCAATTATATAATCTTTGGTCCTGCCACAGTCGGTCTCATTGATTAAATTTATGGTTAAGTTGAACCTCGGGAAACGCAGGCGCACTATATTTTGAAACGGAGGGAGTATATCAACAAGTTGGTGATCCGGCAAGTTGCACTGCTAGTAGACTACCTGTACTATGTTGGAATGACCCACAACTTGTATCCTCATTCCAAGAAAGCATCAACATGTTTCTGTCTATACCCTTTCCAGGAAAGCATCAATCATCAACATGTTAAAAAATATATCCAAAGGTAACACTCAGGCCAGTTCCAGACAAGTCTCGGCTTCTTGTGGACATTTCTTAATCCTTCCGCATTATTCAACTTTTGCTGGCTTGGCAGCCCGCAATATACTACTAGTGGTCTTCGATCTGTAGCTAATCATTCTCGAAATACTTGATTGTACCGAGGACCAAAACAGTTCAACAACTACACCACACACGTGCAGTGTAACTACTATACCCACTAGCTAAGGCTGCGGCCGCCGCATGCAGTGACTAGTCCAACACAACGCACATGCCCAGCCCCGGTGTCGCATCCGAGCGTCTCATTCCCGCCAACAACTACGAAGAGGAAAATGAGCGGCGTTGCAGACGATTCTGTGACCGAAATTCAAAACATTCAGTTCAGAGGCGTCTCAACAACCGAGCGATACACTTTATCTCCCGTCCGCATGCGTGAGTGCGTCCGTCCGTCCTGTTTTTCCAATTTCAATTCAAACAATGCACACCGCGTTCAAACTGGACCGATGATCGGTCTGCATATTTTCTCCGAATCCCTAAACAACCGGATAAGCTTAGGCCATTTCGATCTGACCTGGTCGACCTGTTGAGGCATCGATCTCTATCTCTAATTTTCACGACAAGCCGGAGGTGCATAGGCAGTCAGAGTGCCGGGCGGCCACTCTGAAGAATACATTACTCTCCCCGATCCATATTAATTGTGTAGTTTTGGTGTAAAGTTAGTATTAATATTGCGACAATTAATTTAGATCAGAGGGAGTAGTAGTATCAAGATTCCAGACTGACAGGGCACATAGTGTGAGCGGGGACATTAGCCCCCGCCCCCTCCCCCCGCGTCTGGCGACACGGCGAAACCCCCGCAGGAAGGAGCTCCCTCCCGTCTCTGCCCCAGCTGCATCGCCGCTGCTGGAGGGCTGGCCGGGACGATGTCGTTTTCCCCACCACCCCTTTCCCTAAACCGAACCCCCGCGTCGTCGCCGCCTCCCCGCAACACCACCACCGGAGGCCAGCCGGTGTGGCAGCGCTGCGCCTGAGGACTTGCTAACCGGTTGTTGCGTTCCTTCCAGCATCTTTGGTTCGTCGGTGTCCTGGTGGCTACGCCTCGACAACACGGAGTTGCGTTCCCTTCCGGCTCTGGATTGCCAGTGGCGTCGGCCGCCATCCTACCATCTGTGTCGGCTCTCTGTCCTGCTGCCTCTCCAACCCCGTCTGCCTACATGCCATGTCGGCTGCAAAGCTTGCGTTTTTGTCGGCGCAAGGTGCAGCTCCACCCTCCTTCTAAGGCAGCAGTCGGAACAGGTTGACTCTTGCATCTTCGGATCCTGATTTGGTGGCTATGGGATTGCTTGGACTCAGGCCTGGCGAAAGCCATGCTCGGCTTGCCGATGCTGACAATGGCGACATCCGTGGATGTCATTTCCCTTCTTGGAGGAGCTGCCATGGCTTTAGCCGAGCCCCTCTTCGAGCTTCAAGGGAAACCCTAGGTCCGGCTTTTCGGACCGGATGGCGGCGGCATCACGATTTCGTTCCCCTTCTTGAAGGCGCTATCTTGCTCGCGGAATCCCCGGTGTTGGAATTCAAGATATTCGACGTCCTGCTCATGCGGTCTGCTCCTCTAGTTTTAGGCTGGGTGGGTTTAGCTGTGTGTTTCTCCCCGTTCGGGCTGAGCACCCCTTCTCTCTGCTCCGGGCACCATGCGCATGCCTCCTTGTGTTCATGTTATGTGTTGTACCTTGTGTTGCACTCATTCTTCTTCTATCTATCAATGAAAAGATACGTAAAGCTAGCCTATTCACGAAAAAAACATGCTATGAACGATTAAAAAACAGTTAACCTGCTGTTAATGAAACACTGTCTCTGTGGTGCATGATTACTCCACAGTTGCTGTGCAGAAAACTGTTGCGACTGCCGGCATCAGGATCCATGCCGCATTAGAAAATTGGAGACTGACCCGGTCCTGCCTGAGCAAGTGATCGAGACGTCGCTGTGTTTCCTACGCACGAACGGTTTCAGGTCGATTTTTACAGCAGCAGGAAGCTGCCCTGGTCTTGCCTCTAGTCCACTTTCTTCTCCTTCTCTTAAAAAATATTCTGAAGCTCCAAACATGCCTTGTGAAACACGAGGATGGCATGAGCTGACATGCAGAAAAAAAAAGAGAGAGCGAGAGGAAACTTGGTGCTCCCGTAATTCCTTTGGCACTGTGAAGCTTCACGCCTCTAGATTACGGATTGCAGCTTGAGTTCCTCTTTGTTGGCCTCCCTCTGACGTTCCCGGCTCTCTGCTTCCCGGCTCTCTGCTTTACTAAAAATCGCATCGATTCAGTTGTGTTGCTCTTCATTTCATCTCTTGGAACATATGCTTATGTCCGTCCAACGAAAGCAGTAACAGAATGCCACTTGCGTGCGTGCACCGGACACTAGTAGAAAACCGGCCTTTTGTTCCGGTTCGTAAGGGCCTTTAGTCCCGGTTTCTGAACTGGGACTAAAGGGTCGTTACTAATATCCTCACCCTTTAGTCCCGGTTCAAACCAGAACCGGGACAGATGGGCCTCCACGTGGCCTGTGCACTGAGCCCAGGCAGGAGGGCCTTTGGTCCCGGTTGGTGGCACCAACCGGGACCAATAGACCTCCACGCGTCAGCATTTCTGTGGCTGGGGTTTTTGGTATTTTTGAAGGGGGGGGGGGGGTTTGGGGGTTTTGAGGGGTTAATTTAGATATTTCGTATATTGTGTTAGATAGCTAATTAATAGAGAGAAGTGTCATCTCTTATGTCCGTGTTTGGTCGACGCTACGTACTATACATACGTATAGAGAGGATTAGGCACGCTAACTAGCTAGTAAGCAAACGAAGGAAACAGAAGATCGTCATGAACATATATGCATACAGAGAGAAGCGATATCGACCACCTCTCCTTCTCCGAGAGATTGCTCGAACAACAAGTTCTCGTATATCTATCGTCTGACACTACCGGCTACATATATACAATAATTATCTCTTACAAATATAATCTCCTACATTATGGACGCATGGTCCACATAGTATTCTCCGTCTTCAGCGATCACGTGGTCAAGAAAGAATGCCGCCAATTCCACTTGAATTGCTCGCATGCGATCTGGTGCTAGGAGTTCATCCCGCTGCCGAAACATCTAATTTGAAGAAGGGGGTCAATACATATATATATGAATGAATGAAACTCAACACAAATGATGGTAATAAACAAAAATTGTGAATATTATTTCTTACGCACTTCATATTGTTCGTCAGAGTACCCGCCCCGCTCACAGGTCGTGTGGCGAATGGACTCGCAAACGTAGTATCCATAGAAATCATTCCCTTGTTCCTGCCACAACCATTTTACAAGAAATAGAGGTCAGTCAAACACATAAGCAAGAATGCCAAATGATATTGATGAAACTAGCGCTTGAATCAATAGCTAGGAGACGCGCGGAACATGCTACTATAGTACTTACTTTCGGGTATCGAAATTGCAGCATCTTCGGCAGTCCCGGGGATTTTATGGTGAATTTTCTCCAAACCCTGCCAGACAAAAGAAAACAATTACTTAATATCAGAAAATGAACAAAGTTGCTGATATGGTGGATAATGATCGATTTAACTTACTTCTCGAGGATTTCAGTCATGTCCTCATACTCCTGGGGATCTTTTCGTTTAGATTCCAAGACAGTTACTAAGCCCTGCTCAAGCCTAATCTCTAGGAGAATATAGTGGTACCTGCGCACGCATGCATAACTCATCAATTACATTACTATAATCTGGACTAATATATAAGGGAAACCGAATATGCACAAGACAGTAACACTCACTTAAAGTTTTAAGGAAAGAGTATTATATCTTTGTTTTCATTTATTTTGAATGATCGTAGCAAGTTGGCCTCGGTTTCGCGGCATGATCTTTAACCTGAACTGCATCTATGAGATTTGTGTTAATGAACCCAATATCACCGATTTATCTTTTCTTTAATTCGGCGATCTTCAATCTGCATAATATAGAGAGGATAATTATAAATACATGCAATGAAAGAGTTGAGTTATATAGAGAGACTTAATGACAGAAGTAGTAGTACTTACAGACAGTAGCAGGTGACCGTTGCTTTATCGAGGGCCAATTGATTGAAAAACTGATAGAACTCCTCAAATGGAATAGGCAACAGATCATTTCCAACAAGGTCATGCTCCGGTTTAACTCTCGCATACAAAGTACTCCTCCCCCCAGACTCTTTGCACATTTTCAAGTACCAATCATGCAATCTTCGCATCATCGTTGTTAGAGATTTCTCATCTTTGACGAGAGGCTTCCCGTACTCGTATCTGTGTATCTGCACGTCTAGGAAATCGTAAAGTACTTCGTCGGGCAGGTAATTGTCAAGATTGCTATAACCGGGCACCATCGTCGGATCGACGCTAGGCACCTTGAGCGGGGGCCACGATTGATTCCCTTGTTCGCCGAGCTGGGCAATTTGTTTCCCAGCTGCTCGTCGTTCTTTCAACCTTTGATCACTGACTGTATTTCCCGACCGTTCCGCTTTGGCCCATGTCTTTGCAATAATGCGCTCATAGTTGCCTTCCGGCGGAGACTTGGGTGGTTTTGCCAGGGCAGCCAGAGTGCGCTTCACTTTCACCGGATCTACCTTTTTCTCCGGAGGTGGATGTATCTTTGCTTTCAACCCTTGAAACCATTCATTCGCTTCGGTTCGCGCGATCTTCGCGTTCTCCTCCGGGCTCATCTCGTATGGTAACTTCTTTGGAGTCTTCAGAGAAGGACCGAATCTGTATGTCCTCCCGCCTCTGGCTGTACTGCTAGACGCCGGCAGAGCAAACGGAGCGGCAGTCTTCTTTACTTGCTTACGAGGCGGAGGAGAAGGACTACGACGCGCAGGAGCAGCTGTCGGAGCGGCAGCGGGTCTCTTCCTCCCTTGCTGACGAGGCGGAGAAGGAGTAGGCTGGCTGCTCGGGCGCGCCGGCGCAGGCGGAGAAGGAGGCGGAGTGCCGCCACGCGCCGGAGAAGGAGCCGGCCGAGGGCCCTGATCGTCACTCGCCGGAGGAGGAGGCAGTGGAGGAGGCGGAGTTCCCTGACTCGCCGGAGGAGGAGGAGGAGGCGGAGGCGTCCAGTTCGGAAGGTTGATGAGCTCCTTCCGCCATAGGCATGGAGTATTCAGAGCAGAACCCAGCCGAGTCTCCCCTTCTCCGGTAGGGTGGTTGTCGGTGTCAAAACCGGCGGATCTCGGGTAGGGGGTCCCGAACTGTGCGTCAAGGTCGGATGGTAACAGGAGACAAGGGACACTTTATTTTACCCAGGTTCAGGCCCTCTCGATGGAGGTAAAACTCTACTCCTGCTAGATTAATATTGATGATATGGGTAGTACAAGAGTGGATCTACCACGAGATCAAGGAGGCTAAACCCTAGAAGCTAGCCTATGGTATGATTGTGTATGATGATGGTTGTCCTACAGACTACAACCCTCCGGTTTATATAGACACCGGATAGGGTTAGGGTTACACAGAGTCGGTTACAATGGTAGGAGATCTCGAATATCCGCACACCTAGCTTGCCTTCCACGCCAAGAAAAGATCCTTCCGGACACGGGACGAAGTCTTCAACTTTATATCTTCATAGTCCCGGAGTCCGGCTGAAGGTATAGTTCGGCTATCCGAACACCCCCTAATCCAGGACTCCCTCAGTAGCCCCTGAACCAGGCTTCAATGACGACGAGTCCGGCGCGCAGATTGTCTTCGGCATTGCAAGGCGGGTTCCTCCTCCAAGTTCTTCAAGAAGATTATAAACACCACAGAATAGTGTCCGGCTCTGCAAAATAAGTTTCCACATATTGCCATACAGAGAATAATATTAACACAAATCGAATCTGCTGACGTATCCCACAGTGCGTCATAACACTGCGGCCAAGCCTTCTATAAATTGTTTTCATCGTTCCACCTCAGATCGTATAGCGAGGCGGTTTCCTTGGCACGTCTTGTCGAAGCAGAGATCGTGTGCCCCCCTCTAACGGGATTCTCATTAATACGGACGTGGGTAACCCAACCACGCCATTTACCGCGGTGTTTGGGAGGCAAGTGAGTTTTATTAGGTAGGTGAGGACGCCTAACCGCACCTGCTTATATAAAGGGATAAGGATTCACCTTTTTAACCTACGCCTTCTTCCACCTTTGCCAATCCATCTCTCGCGCACTCAAGCTCCAGCGCCTAAGTCCGCTCTTCTCCTCAACCTTCTCCAACAATGTTCGGAGCGGGAGGCAAGTGGATGGTCTCCTCCGTTACGGAGGCTCAAGTAAAAAGGCTAAGGAAAGCCGGATACTTATCCAAGGATATCCCGCATCGGCTTCCTGATAAGGGGCAGCTTCTTCCTACCCCAAGGCCCCATGAGAGGGTAGTTTTTGTCCCCCACGTCCTCTGCGGACTGGGCTTTCCACTTCACCCATTTGTCCGGGGGCTCATGTTCTACTACGGCCTAGATTTTCACGATCTGGCCCTGAATTTCGTCCTCAACATCTCGGCGTTTATCGTCGTGTGTGAGGCCTTTCTCCGCGTCCGCCCCCACTTCGGCCTCTGGCTCAAGACTTTCAACGTCAAGCCCAAGGTGGTGTCCGACACCCAGGCGGAGTGCGGAGGCGCTATGGTTGGCAAGATAGCCAACGTCCTCTGGTTCGATGGCTCCCTCGTGGAGTCCCTAAAGGGGTGGCAGGCTGGGTGGTTTTACATCACCGGGCCCCGCGATCCGAAATGGGTCGCGGCCCCTGAGTTCAGATCCGGACCCCCCACGCGGCTCATGTCCTGGAAAGAGACAGGCCTGTCGTGGGGCAACGAGGAAGAAGTGACTGGGTTGCAAACATGCATCCAGTCCCTGGTGGACAAGCCAATCCGGCTCGCCAACATAGTCCAGGTCATGCTCGTTCGCCTGATCCTCCCGTGCCAAGAACGGGATTTTACATTGTGAGAATTCGACCCGGCGCAGCACCAGACCCTCAGTAGGCTCTTCGACACGACGTATGAAGACGTCTGGAAGGTGCTAACCAAAGGCGCCGAGTCCCCCACATCCGCCTCCGAGGATCGCGGATACAGCTCGCAGCGTATCGCCGGCGAGGTAAGCTATCTATACCTTTGACAGGTCCGTTAAGCTTTTCTTCATAGATTATCTCTATGCGGGATCTAAACCCCCTTTTACCTTTGACAGGCTTGGCTGGAGATATCCGAACCGATTAACTGTCCGGCCCCTCTGCCCGAAGACCCGGCCCCAACTCTCTTGGTGAAGCTAATGGCTCCGGCACCTTACGTGGTGCCGGAGAGGAAGGCCAAGAAGAAGAAAACCACCGGGACTCGAAAAAGTTCCTTCAACATGGTGGTGTCGGACTCGTCATCCAACGAGTCCGCAATGCCCTCCTCTCGCGAAAATGAGGAGGAGGAACAAGGAAGCTCTCCCCCTCCAGCGAGGGGAGCAAAGAAGAAGAAGGCCGCCCCAACAGGGGAGGCCGAGGGGTCAAGGAAAAGGAAGACACCTCCGCCGGACTACTCCCACGACGCCGAAGAGGGCGGAGAGGAGTGGCCGGACAGGACCAAGCATCCGGCGGAATCGTAAGTATTTATACACCAGAGTAACTCATGATACCCCCCTTTTTTTGTGTGCGGCTTGCCCTGATATCGCACGCATTTTATGCAGCCCGCCCCGGGCCGAACTCGACGACTCGTCGAGCAGCTCCCTGGATTCGTCGGACGTGAACTCTGTTCCGCCCGCGGTCTCCCGCCGCGGGGCGGACGACGCCGAAGTGGCGCCCCGCCAAGCTTCAGGGCAGGAGGAGATGGTCCTGGAGGAGCCACAAGGCAATCCTCCGGACCCCAGGAGTGGAGGGGATGAAACCCTCCAGGGCTCCAAGTCCGGCTTTATGCCGGACACCGCGCCGAACTCGACAGTCCCGGTCCGCGGCGGGCGAACTCCTTCCAAGAGGAGTAAGCCATCCGAGCCGGCGGCCTCCGTCCAACCGGAGGCGCCGGGCAATTTGCTGGAGGTGCTTGAGGGCGCCGCCATCGATGAGGAGCACCGTACTGTTATGAGTAGGGTGATCCAAAGGATTCAGTCCGCCAAAAGCGGACTGAACGAAGCTTGCGCTAGCCTTCTAACAGGCTTCGAGGTAAGTAAAAAATGTGCCAATTTATTTACCGCATAGACAATAGCCCCTGATGCTCTGTCCGGTGTTCGGAAAGAAAAGCCGGATAGAGGATCTAATAATTTTCGCAGGAGTCTAATAAAAAAGGTCAAATATGCGTATGCAGGCTTCACTGCTGTCCACCGCCGCACTGACTGCGTAGGTGGATGTCCTGAAACAGGACCTCGGGCGGACCGAGCAAGAGCTCGGCCTTGCCAAACGGCAGCTCGAGAAGAAGGAATGTAAGAAATACCAAAAAAAAAGGTGCCTATAGAGAGGCTTGATTGCAGAAAGAAATAACAGGATTGTACTGCTTATTGTAGGGGCCACAACCGAGGTGACAGCCCTGAAGCAGGCGCTGGCTGAGGCCGAGAAGAAAACGGCCGAGGAGCGCGCCGAGCGAGAGAGGCTTGGGGTTCAAGTCGGCGAGGTGCAGCAAGAGCTGCAAACTCTCATGAAAAAACATGAGGGTTTGGAGCTTGAGGTGAAAGCGCAAGCATCCGAGATCGCGTCGGCCCTCGAGACCACCAAGAGTGCCAAGGCCGAAGCCCAAAAGGCCCTCCAAGAGTTGGAGGAGGTGAAAAAGATAGCAACGGGTAAGGCATTCTCAATGCAAAGTAGGAATATAAAAGTAAACTACCTATTACTTACCCGAATCCGGAGTTCTCCAGGGGCGTTTGCCGATCTTCTCCGCAGCGTATCCGACGCCGCCGCGTTCTACCGAGCTAAAGAGGGCAGCTCGACGGAGAGTGTGTTCTGGTCTCAGTATTCTGAGGCCGGACACACCGTGCCCTTAAGCGATCAGCTGAAGCAGCTGGTCGAGCTCCACAAGGCGGCCGAACAGGCCATGAAGGGCTTACTAGTTCGGCTGTGGCCTGGAGAGGCCCTGCCTGGGAGTTATTTCGGGTTGGCGCGGCGGCTGGTGGAGGCCTGTCCACGGCTTGAAGTCATCAAGCACTCCGTTTGCATTGAAGGTGCTCGGAGGGCCCTTGCCCGTGTAAGGGTACACTGGGGTAAGTTGGACGGAGAGAAGCTGGTGAAGGACGGGCCGCCGCAGGGGAAGGAGCATCGCAAGCCCGAGAACTACTACAAGGACGTTCTTGCCGGAGCCCGCCTTGTCGCGGATGAATGTACTAAAGATGTAGTATTTGAATGAACTCGCTCGTTTGTATCCTGTGCGCTGAAAACTTGTTCATATGCGCTAAGCAATGCTTTTTAATTTAAAATATTATTTTCTGTGCGGCCGTTTATAAAAAAATTGAGAGATGGCGAGTCGTCGGCTTCTGCCCCCATGCCACTAGTGCTGGGGTGCACTCTCACTTAGCCATAGAACGTTATAATTTTAAATTTCGGCGAAGCCCCTAGTTCGGAAGGCCGAATTCGGGGCGCTATCCACGCCTTTGGCCGGACATAGCCAGCTCCTTGCTCAAAGCGGCATAAGCCTTTAAGGACTCAAAAAACCTCTCGAACAGCGACCGGTCTCGCGCCTTATCATGACAGTCTGTTTTAGCTTTCTCCACTGAGGTGCTCAATCCACCTGATCTGGGGCACAATCGCAGTGGTTCTCCTAGTGCTACCTTAGCCGATAGAGCGGAACGTAAGGTACCAAAACATAGGAGCCGGGCAAACCCAACATGTGACCAAAATCATGACTCGGAGCCGATGCATATAGTGCTATAAGTTCGGGGTGCCGCACTTGTGGAAGTGTACGGACTTCTTACACCAGATAAAAGGGTAATGAAGCCCTTGGCGTGGTTTTGCCGTACCATGGTGTACGGGTGCGATCATGTTATATCATAAACACATATATTCAAAGGGGACAATGCAAAAAATAGATAAAAGGCTACGCATTGTTTTATAAAGAGGCTATTTATCAAAGCCGAACGATACAAGTAGTGTGATAAGCAAAAAAGATATTAGACTATTTAACATGTCCTGACCAGGCACAGGCCGCAGAATTTAGAAACAGATATATCGCTCGAAATAGAGACTACCTGAGAGTTCCGGAATGCGGCGTAGATTTGTCTACTTTCGTGTATCTTGCATCGTCTGTGTGGCAACGCTGCCGAACAGGTTGTCCAGAGTATGGAGTCCTGAACTTAAAAAAGAAAAAATCCGGCAGCCCCTAGTACGTTTGACGCCATGTTGTAGGCATGCCGTTAATGTGCCCCTCCCCCTGTACCCATGGAATTTTAAGGGCGTAATTGTATACTCGAGGTACTTGCTCCGCTATGTTGCGATGGCTGGGGTCGGGGCCGTATTGCTACGCTTGCTCTGATCGTGCCAGGTGGTCTTGTTGCAGATTACTCCGAGCGCGCTTTGCATTGTCCAGTTTTTTAACGGCCGGACTGGAGAGTTGCCTTGAAAGGCTGCTTTGTACTTCCGCTGCGAGGGCCGCCGTGTGCTCTTTCGTATGGATGGAGCGTTCTGTGTTTCCGCTGACCGTAATTACTCCTCGAGGGCCTCGCATCTTGAGTTTGAGATATGCGTAGTGCGGCACCGCATTGAATTTAGCGAATGCGGTTCGTCCGAGCAGGGCATGATAGCCACTGCGGAACGACACTATATCGAAGATTAACTCTTCTTTTCGGAAGTTATCCGGAGATCCGAAGACCACATCAAGTGCTATCGAGCCTGTGCAATTGGCCTCTACACCTGGTATGACGCCTTTAAAGGTCGTCCTTGTGGGCCTGATCCTTGATGGATCTATGCCCATTTTCCTCACTGTATCCTGATAAAGCAGGTTCAGGCTACTGCCGCCGTCCATGAGGACTCTTGTGAGATGAAATCCGTCCACGATTGGGTCGAGGACCAGTGCGGCAAAACCGCCGTGACGGATGCTAGTGGGTGGTCCCTTCGATCAAAAGTGATCGGGCAGGAGGACCATGGGTTGAACTTTGGGGCGACTGGCTCCATCGCGTATACGCCCCGTAGCGCACGCTTCCTCTCCCGCTTGGGAATGTGGGTTGCGTATATCATGTTCACCGTCCGCACTTGTGGGGGAAACCCTTTCTGTCCATTGTTGTTCGGCGGCCTGGGCTCCTCGTCGTCGTCGTCGCTATTCAGCCCCTTGTCCTTGTGTTCGTCTCTTAACTTGCCTGCCTGCTTGAACACCCAACAATCCCTGTTGGTGTGATTGACTGGCCTTTCGGGGGTGCCATGAATCTGGCACGAGCGATCGAGTATCTGGTCCAAGCTGGACGGGCCCTGGGTATTCTTTTTAAATGGCTTTTTCCGCTGACCGGATTTATAGCCTCTGAATCCGGCATTGACTGCCGTATACTCATTGCTGTCGCTGCTAACGCGGCGCTTTTGGTTATTTCGACGTGACCTGCCACTTTTGTCCTTGGTATCCGAATTACCGGGCTTCTTCGATAAGTTGTTGCTGCGAGCTAGCCAGCTATCCTCGCCCGCGCAAAAGCGGGTCATGAGTGTCGTGAGGGCTGCCATGGTTTTCGGCTTTTCCTGTCCCAGGTGCCGGGCAAGCCACTCATCACGGATGTTATGTTTGAAGGCTGCTAGGGCCTCTGCATCCGGACAATCGACTATCTGATTTTTCTTTGTTAGGAACCATGTCCAGAATTGCCTGGTCGATTCTTCTGGCTGCTGGATTATGTGGCTTAGGTCGTCGGCGTCCGGTGGCCGCACATAGGTCCCCTGAAACTTGTCGAGGAATGCGGCTTCCAGGTCCTCCCAAGAACTGATTGAGTCCGCTGGTAGGCTGTTAAGCCTGTGCCGGGCTGGTCCTTTAAGCTTGAGGGGTAGATATTTGATGGCGTGCAGATCATCGCCACGTGTCATGTGGATGTGAAGGAGATAGTCCTCAATCCATACTGCCGGATCTGTCGTACCATCGTACAACTCGATATTGACGGGTTTAAAACCCTATGGGATTTTGTGATCCATTACTTCGTCTGTGAAGCATAGTGGGTGTGCGGCGCCCCTGTACTGGGCTATGTCGCGACGCAGCTCGGAAGAGCTGTGCTTGCCGTGTTCGGCCCGGCCGGATTTATTGTGTCCGGAGTGACGATCATCACGTGTCTTCGGGCGTCCGCGTGATCCGTAGATCGATCTTGTTTGCTTTGCTTTATCCTCTAGTACGTCTCGCAGGTCTGGCTCGTGTTCCCGTGCCTTATTCGAGCGGCACCGGGGCATGGCTTGTTGAGGGGCTCGACAGGCCTCCCTGTCGCGGCCACGGGGTGGCCGGTCTGCCATGTCATATGCTTCCCCCTCTGATTGGGGTAGCGGCCTGCGCTTAGGATAGTTTTTGGAGGGGCGCACGAGTTCATACTCTTCGGCCGCAAGGACTTCTGTCCATCTATCAGCTAGCAGATCCTGATCAGCTCTAAGTTGTTGCTGCTTTTTCTTTAGGCTGTTGGCCGTGGCTAGAAGCCTGCGCTGAAAACGCTCTTGTTCGGCGGGGTCTGATGGTACGACGAATTCGTCGTCGTCGAGGCTTGCCTCGTCTTCGGAGGGAGGCATGTAGTTATCATCCTCAACCTCTTGTTCTGCCGCTCTCTCCTGAGGGCTGGCTTTTCCATCTTCCTGCGCCGAATCTTGCTGGTTCTGGTGTTCTTCGATGCTGTCCGGGGTAGTATTATCTCCCGTGCCGGAATCACCGTTTCTGCTGTGGCGGGATTTAGAGCGGCGCCGTTGGCGCCGATGTTTTTGCGGTTTTTTCGATGTGTCGTCTTCCACTGCTCCATCGCCATCTGCATCCTTTGGAGCATCCACCATGTATATGTCATATGATGAGGTGGCGGTCCAGCGCCCTACAGGTGCTGGTTCTTGTTCGTCTCCTCCTTCGTCGTCCATACCGTCGAAGTCTTCGGAGCCGAAGTCTAGCATGTCGGTTAAATCATCAACAGTGGCTATTAAGTGGGTGGTGGGTGGGTTTTGAATTTCTTCGTTGTCCGAATCCCAACCTCGCAGACCATAGTCCGGCCTGGGCTCTCCTGATAAAGAGAGAGACTTGAGAGAATTCAGGATATCACTGAAAGGTGAGCACTGAAAGATGTCCGCGGCGGTGAACTCCATTACAGGCGCCCAATCAGATTCGATCGGCGGGGGCGCGGAAGGCTCGGAGTTTGGAGAAGAGTCCGGCTCCTTGGAGTCCTGGGCCGTGCGGAGTACGGGAGTGGCGTTCGGCTCGATCGCCTTTGAGATCGCAGCCCCCGAGGTGACGTCCAACCGTTCATCCTCAGAGAACGCAGCGGGCTCCGAGTCGAAGATCGGGGCCGGAGCGTGTGCGGCCTCCAGGGTGCTATTCGGAGGCAGAGCTATATCGTGCCCCTCGAAATAGCGCGGCACGCTTGGCTGTGGCCCGAATCCGTCGAAGATCAAGTCTCCGCGGATATCAGCCGTGTAGTTCAAGCTTCCAAACCTGACTTGATGGCCAGGGGCATAGCTTTCGATCTGCTCCAGATGACCAAGCGAATTGGCCCGCAGAGCGAAGCTGCCGAAGACGAAGATCTGTCCGGGGAGGAAAGTCTCACCCTGAACCTCGTCGTTGTTGATGATCAAAGGAGCCATCGGGCCTAAAAGCGACGACACAGAGGAACTCTCGATGAAAGCAGCAATGTCGGTGTCAAAACCGGCGGATCTCGGGTAGGGGGTCCCGAACTGTGCGTCAAGGTCAGATGGTAACAGGAGACAAGGGACACTTTATTTTACCCAAGTTCAGGCCCTCTCGATGGAGGTAAAACCCTACTCCTGCTAGATTAATATTGATGATATGGGTAGTACAAGAGTGGATCTACCACGAGATCAAGGAGGCTAAACCCTAGAAGCTAGCCTATGGTATGATTGTGTATGATGATGGTTGTCCTACAGACTACAACCCTCCGGTTTATATAGACACCGGATAGGGTTAGGGTTACACAGAGTCGGTTACAATGGTAGGAGATCTCGAATATCCGCACACCTAGCTTGCCTTCCACGCCAAGAAAAGATCCTTCCGGACACGGGACGAAGTCTTCAACTTTATATCTTCATAGTCCTGGAGTCCGGCTGAAGGTATAGTTCGGCTATCCGAACACCCCCTAATCCAGGACTCCCTCAGTGGTCAAGCGGGAGGTCCTCAAATCCCTCCGTTATTTCATCCACCATCACCTTAGCATATCCTTCTGGAATCGGCCGGCAGTGAAAAGTTGCGCCGGGTTCATTAGGAAAAACAGAGCCAACAGCCGCCTTGACCTTCATATTCATCCATTGCATCATAAGGTGGCAATTTTGAGCCTCCGTGATAGCATCCACGGGATAGCTGGCAGGAGCCGTCAAGACAAGCTCTGGCTGAAGCAGCTCGGTGGAAGCCACGCTGCTTCTCCGCTGAGATGGCGGGGTAGCTTGAGGGGAAGCTTCGGTAGTTCGTTTGCTGCGGGGTAGCTGTCTGGAAGGAACGTCCCTTGCTGCACTGCAGTGATATAGTACCGAAGCTTCTTCAAGGGTATGTCAAGTTGCTCGTCCGTCCAAATGCACTTCCCTGTTACAGGGTCCAAGGTTTCGCCAGCCCCAAAGAACCAAGTCCGGCAACGGTCTGGCCAGCTCATTGTCTCTGGTTCGATCCCTTTTTCAACCAGATCATTCTCAGCCTTGGCCCACTTAGGCCGGGCTACGACGTAGCCACCTGACCCCGTGCGATGGTGAAGCTTCTTCTTCGCAGCATTTTTCTTGTTTGTCTCCGACATCTTCTTACTCTTTTCCGATGTCTTGTGGGCCACAAATGCAGGCCAGTCATCTTTGATCTTCTCATATATGCCCTTGAATTCTGGTGTCTCTTTTTTCTCGACAAACCTATTCAGGTCTTTCTTCCACCTCCTGAATAGGTCTGCCATCCTCTTAAGAGCAAAAGACTTGATTAATTGCTCTTTAACTGGCTTCTCCGGATCATCCTCTGGCGGTAGGGTGAAATTTGTCTTCAGCTCAGTCCAAAGATCATTTTTCTGCATATAATTGATGTAAGACACCTCAGGGTCTTCTGTAGCCGGCTTAAACCATTGCTGGATGCTAATCGGGATCTTGTCCCTAACCAGAACCCCGCACTGAGCAACAAATGCCTTCTTTGTTCGGATGGGTTCAATAGGTTGGCCGTCAGGCGCGATTGCTATGATCTCAAACCTTTCATCCGAGCTCAACTTTTTCTTCGGGCCTCGTCTCTTTACCTCAGTTGTGCTCGATCCGGAGGGCTATAAAAAAGAACAAAGGCGCGATTTCTAAAACAATGAATGCATCAATTAGCTAGTCAGCACAAGCTTAACTAATATATATACCTGGCCGGACTCGGTTCGGTCACCGGACCTGTCATCACGTTCTTCTTCTTGCACCGGCATTAGGTCACCGGAGCCAGCTTCTTCACCCTCTCCTTCCAGACCATCGGTGTCGTTGAGAAACAATGAGACGACATCACTACCTTCTGCGATCATGTCCCTCAACAACGCTTCTTTTGCTTCGTCTCGGGCGGTGTCCATAGTTTCTACAAATATTTACAACATGGCAATTATTATTCAAACATGACAAATGGATATATTAGTGACAAACGTAGAACTAGCTAGCTAATCATAGTAAGGAATCATATATATTAATTAGTGGCCTCGACGCTGCTTCTCTAGGGTTTGGGGTGGCCTCGACAACGCTTCAAGGGTTTGGGGTGGCCTCGAGAACGCTTCAAGGAGGGGGTAATATCGACCCCCCCCCCACGTGTTGAAGCTATCGGGAGGGGGTATATCGACAACGACGACACTACATCTATGTCCCTCGAGGACCCTCGTTCCCGATAAAAAAAAAGAGGAAGAAGAAGAAGAAAAAAAAGAGGAGAAGAACTCCTCTATTCTTTCTTCTCCTCTTTTTTTTTCTTCTTCCTCTTCTTTTTTTATCCTCTTCGTCCTCTCATGTTCGAGAGGATCGCCGAGGGGTCGGGAGGTTGCCTAGTGCCGAGCGATCCTCGACCCCTCGAACCCCCGACGACCCTGGAACCCTCGACCCCTAAACGACCCTGGAACCCTCGACCCTCGATCCCTAGACCCTATAGAACCCTCGAACCCTCGACCCTGAAACCCTCGACCCTTGACCCCTTAACGACCCTTGACCCCTTAACGACCCTCGACCCTAGTTCCCGACCCTCGACCCCTCGGCGATCCTCGACACCCTCGTTCCCGATAAAAAGAAAAAAAGAGAGGAGAAGATCGAAGAAAAAAAAGAAGAAGAAAAAGAGGAGAAGAAGAAAGGAATAGTGGAGTTCCTTTCTTCTTCTCCTCTTCTTTTTCTACTTTTTTCTTCTTATTTATTTCTCCTCTTCTTTTCCTCTCCTCTTCTTCTTTCTTTCCTCTTCTTATTTTCTTCTTTCCTATTCTTCTTTTTCTAAAATTGTAACTTTTGCATATATAAAACTTTTCTAAAATTGTAACTTTGTATATATGAACAAAAACTTTCTATGAACAAAAAAACATTTTTAACATATATATTTAGCAAATTCTAGCCACATACATCACATACACATATTCATTATAGCCACATACACATATACATCACATATGAACAAAAAAAATAAACTAATAAAAATAAAAAAACATATTGCAACATATGAACAGAAACATATAGCCACATACATACACATACATTATATATAGCCATATATATATATATATATATATATATATATGAAAATAATGTTGGCACCGGCGGGCCGGCGCAGAGGGGCATGGCGGCAGCGGTGGCGCCGGCGGGGCAGTGCAGGGTGTCCCTTTTTCCTGAAAGAACTATGTGGCGCTTTGGCTCATCGTATGATGTATTCGTTTCCTTATCTTTTCTTTTTCTTGGTCTGGTAGACATGTCCTTCACATAGATAACCTGTGCCACATCATTGGCTAGGACGAACGGTTCGTCAGTGTACCCAAGATTTTTCAGATCGACTGTTTTCATTCCGTACTGTGGGTCTACATGTACCCCGCCTCCTGACAGATTGACCCATTTGCACTTAAACAAAGGGACCTTAAAATCTTGTCCGTAGTCAAGTTCCCATATGTCCACTATGTAACCATAATATGTGTCCTTTCGCTTCTCGGTTGTTGCATCAAATGGACACCGCTGTTTTGGTTGGTGCTCTTTTGATCTTGGTCAATCGTGTAAAATGTATTCCCATTTATCTCGTATCCTTTGTAAATCAATACAGTCAAAGATGGTCCGCTGGACAACAAGTACAACTCATCACAAACAGTGTTGTCACCTCTGAGACGTGCTTCCAACCAACTGATGAAAGTCCTAATGTGTTCACATGTAATCCAGTCGTCGCACTGCTCCGGGTGTTTGGAGCGCAGACTGTTCTTGTGTTCATCGACATACGGGGTCACCAAGATAGAGTTCTGTAGAACTGTGTAGTGTGCTTGAGACCAAGAATGCCCGTCCCTGCATATTATTGAGTCCGCTCCTAGCGTGCCTTTTCCAGTCAGTCTCCCCTCATACCGCGATTTAGGGAGACCTATCTTCTTAAGGCCTGGAATGAACTCAACACAAAACCCGATGACATCCTCTGTTTGATGGCCCATGGAGATGCTTCCTTCTGGCCTAGCGCGATTACGGACATATTTCTTTAGGACTCCCATGAACCTCTCAAAAGGGAACATATTGTGTAGAAATACGGGCCCCAGAATGACAATCTCGTTGACTAGATGAACTAGGACATGCGTCATGATATTGAAGAAGGATGGTGGGAACACCAGCTCAAAACTGACAAGACATTGCGCCACATCACTCCTTAGCCTTGGTACGATTTCTGGATCGATCACCTTCTGAGAGATTGCATTGAGGAATGCACATAGCTTCACAATGGCTAATCGGACGTTTTCCGGTAGAAGCCCCCTCAATCCAACCGGAAGCAGTTGCGTTATAATCACGTGGCAGTCATGAGACTTTAGGTTCTGAAACTTTTTCTCTGGGATATTTATTATTCCCTTTATATTCGACGAGAAGCCAGTCGGGACCTTCATACTGAGCAGGCATTCAAAGAAGATTTCTTTCTCTTCTTTCGTAAGAGCGTAGCTGGCAGGACCTTCATACTGCTTCGGAGGCATGCCGTCTTTTTCGTGTAAACGTTGGAGGTCCTCCCGTGCCTCAGGTGTATCTTTTGTCTTTCCATACACGCCCAAGAAGCCTAGCAGGTTCAAGCAAAGGTTCTTCGTCACGTGCATCTCGTCGACTGAAGAGCGGACCTCTAGGTCTTTCCAGTAGGGTAGGTCCCAAAATATAGATTTCTTCTTCCACATGGGTGCGTGTCCCTCAGCGTCATTCGGAACAACTAGTGCGCCGGAACCCTTTCCAAAGATTACGTGTAAATCATTGACCATAGCAAGTACGTGATCACCGGTACGCATGGCGGGCTTCTTCCGGTGATCTGCCTCGCCTTTGAAATGCTTGCCTTTCTGTCGACATTGATGGTTGGTCGGAAGAAATCGACGATGGCCCAGGTACACATTCTTCCTGCATTTGTCCAGGTATATACTTTCAGTGTCATCTAAACAGTGTGTGCATGCGTGGTATCCTTTGTTTGTCTATCCTGAAAGGTTACTGAGAGCGGGCCAATCGTTGATGGTCACGAACAGCAACGCTTTTAGGTTAAATTCCTCTTGTCTGTGCTCATCCCACGTACGTACACCGTTTCCATTCGACAACTGTAAAAGTTCTTCAACTAATGGCCTTAGGTACACATCAATGTCGTTGCCGGGTTGCTTAGGGCCTTGGATGAGAACTGGCATCATAATGAACTTCCGCTTCATGCACATCCAAGGAGGAAGGTTATACATACATAGAGTCACAGGCCAGGTGCTGTGATTGCTGCTCTGCTCCCCGAAAGGATTAATGCCATCCGCGCTTAAACCAAACCATTCGTTCCTTGGGTCCTTTGCAAACTCATCCCAGTACTTTCTCACGATTTTTCTCCACTGCGACCCGTCAGCGGGTGCTCTCAACATCCCGTCTTTCTTACGATCCTCACTGTGCCATCGCATCGACTTGGCATGCTCTCCGTTTCTGAACAGACGTTTCAACCGTGGTATTATAGGAGCATACCACATCACCTTCGCAGGAACCGTCTTCCTGCGGGGCTCGCCATGAACATCACCAGGGTCATCTCGTCTGATCTTATACCGCAATGCACCGCATACCGGGCATGCGTTCAGATCCTTGTATGCACCGCGGTATAGGATGCAGTCATTAGGGCATGCATGTATCTTCTCCACCTCCAATCCTAGAGGGCATACGACCTTCTTTGCTGCGTATGTACTGTCGGGCAATTCGTTATCCTTTGGAAGCTTCTTCTTCAATATTTTCAGTAGTTTCTCAAATCCTTTGTCAGGCACATCATTCTCTGCCTTCCACTGCAGCAATTCCAGTACGGTACCGAGCTTTGTGTTGCCATCTTCGCAATTGGGGTACAACCCTCTTTTGTGATCCTCTAACATGCGATCGAACTTCAGCTTCTCCTTTTGACTTTCGCATTGCGTCCTTGCATCGACAATGACCCGGCGGAGATCATCATCATCGGGCACATCGTCTGGTTCCTCTTGTTATTCAGCAGCTTCACCAGTTGCAGCATCATTGGGCACATCGTCCGGTTCCTCTTGATCTTCACCAGCTCCCCCCGTTGCAGCATCACGGTATTCAGAGGGCACGTAGTTGTCATCGTACTCTTCTTCTTCGTCGTCTTCCATCATAACCCCTATTTCTCCGTGCCTCGTCCAAACATTATAGTGTGGCATGAAACCCTTGTAAAGCAGGTGGGTGTGAAGGATTTTCTGGTCAGAGTAAGACTTCGTATTTCCACAATCAGGGTATGGACAACACATAAAACCATTCTGCTTGTTTGCCTCAGCCGCATCGAGAAACTCATGCACGCCCTTAATGTACTCGGAGGTGTGTCTGTCACCGTACATCCATTGCCGGTTCATCTGCGTGCATTATATATAATTAAGTGTCCAAATTAATAGAAGTTCATCATCACATTAAACCCAAAGTACATACATAGTTCTCATCTAACAACATATAGCTCTCCAGAGCATCTAATTAATTAAACCATACATTGATACTATGTAAAACTTTTAAATGCGAAAACAAAGGCGATCATAATCGCAACCAAGGTAACAATTGATCCAACGACATAATGATACCAAGCCTCGGTATGAATGGCATATTTTCTAATCTTTCTAATCTTCAAGTGCATTGCATCCATCTTGATCTTGTGATCATCGACGACATCCGCAACATGCAACTCCAATATCATCTTCTCCTCCTCAATTTTTTTTTATTTTTTCCTTCAAGAAATTGTTTTCTTTTTCAACTAAATTTAACCTCTCGACAATAGGGTCGGTTGGAATTTCCGGTTCACATACATCCTAGATAAATAAAATCTATGTCACGTTGGTCCGCATAATTTTCATAAACAATAAATGAACCAATAGTTATAAAGATTAATATATATACCACATCCGAATCATAGACAGGACGAGGGCCGACGGGGGCGGATACCAAAATCATCGCACTATATAAGATGCAATAATAAAAGTAAGAAAATGATACAAGTATCTATCTAAACATACAAGTAAGAATATTTTTCCTTTCAGAAAGAAGATAAGAACAAGAGGCTCATCACGGTGGTGTCGGTGATGAGATCGGCGCGGGTGATCGACGGCGGTGAAGACGGGGGTGGGGCGTGACGGACCGCTAAATCTAGACAAATCTCGAGGAAAATGGAGTTTTGAGGTCGAGCTTCGAGAGGAGAAAGCTTAACTAGTGTGACTCGGGCATTTCATCGAACACCTCATGTGCATAGGAGGTGAGCTAGAGCACCACAAACCCCTCCCCTCGCCGGCCCAGAAAAACAGAGCACTTGAGTGCTCTGCTCTGGCGCGAGGGGTATATATAGGCAGCACCACTGGTCCGGATTCGTGGCATGAACCGGGTCTAAATGGGAGCCTTTGGTCCCGGTTCATGCCACGAACCGGTACTAATGATGGTGGGCCAGGAGCCAGACCCATTGGTTCCGGTTCGTCCCACCAATCGGGACCAAAAGGTCCAGACGAACCGGGACCAATGGCCCACGTGGCCCGACCGGCCCCCGGGCTCACGAGCCGGGACCAATGCCCCCATTGGTCCCGGTTCTAGATTGAACCGGGACTAATGGGCTGACCCGGCCTGAACCGTTGCCCCCTTTTCTACTAGTGGGATGATGCGGCTCATGCGAACATGTCCGGCCAATATTGGCACAACACAACGGAGATGATACGACGAGATCGACCCACCGCAACACAAGTGGAAAAAACAACCGGTTCACCGCATCAGCTGTTTTCACAGATTCTTGGCTGAATTTTTATGTTTTGTGTGGAACAGATGCTTTGTCTCAACTAGCTAGCAGTACGTCCGACTGTGAAAAACATATCGAGAGAGCTGAGAATAAAGGCAGGCCCAAGCTAAAAATGAGATGTTATGCTCTGCTCTCTGCCAAATTTGTGACCTTTGCGACACTAGATATGTACTACTGATTTCCTGCATATATCATCATAGCCCACTGGTGAAGGCGCAAGAACAAGCTAGACATGCGCTCCTGCTCGCCGCACTTGGCTTGTGCAGAAAGTGTTATTCCTTGCTCGGCACTTAACGTTTCCACGGGCGAAAGCGCTCCACAGACAGGACCATATGTATCCGTCCTCCCCCTCCGAGAAATTCAGCGAAACTATGTTGCGCATACGATGAGTGCCGGGATAGGATAGCCATCGACGAGGTTAAATGGGGTTAGGCGTAGACATTCTACACCTACACTCCATTTCAAACCAGTACGTACCAAGATTCTAAGAGGTTAGGTGTAACTGTGTAAGCATGGGTGTAGGTGTAGAACGCTTCAACACGAATTGCAGGCATCACGATGAGAGGTAGAACCTAGACACTGCTCGCCAAGAAGTTGACAAAGAGAGGGAGTCAGTCGTGGTACCAGCTGTGGATGAGTGTATACTTGTGTGGAGTCCGTTACTCTGTTTTTCGTGAATAGAGAATGAAATTTCTCTTGGTGGGAAAAATACACATGGACTATGAAATCCAAAGACCCAGTCAGGCATGCCTGAGCGCACTGCACACACGTCGTGCTAGAATTTTTATACGTATAGGTCATGTTAGTCGATTTTTTGTCGAAAGAGACCCTCTGCCCACTGGAATTGCCAAAAAAGACCAGGGCCGGGTCAGTAAAATCCGGGGCCCTGTGCCAAACTAAAAAAGGAGGACCTATCTCGTTATAAAAGTAGAATTACAGAAATAAAGAAAATATTACATATGCTTGTAAAAGACATGATTGGTGACTCATCTAGATTCTTGAAGCACTTTATAAGAAAGAAATAAAACAAAATTAAAGGGATGTGCATCAGCCGAATTGCTTACGTCAATCAGCCGATCGCGCCGGGTAGAGGAGGTCAAAGAACATATGACGAATTGACAGCTTGCTCGAGTCACGATAGTTCTCGCGTCGATAGCCTAATCGATCGTCTCTCAAGATTAATTCTATATGCTCTAGTAGCCTATGATGGGGATATTTGAAAATTTGTGAAACTAAAGTTCACTGAAATAAATGTTTCACCAAGGATGCTGAAATAAAAAAGGAGCTACCGTGCAAAAGGTCCATGGGGAAGCATGCATTGGGCTGCCTGTCCTGAGGTACGTACTTAACAACTGGCCTAGTGCACACAGCAGCACATATCCTCGTTTTGACCTCAGTTTTTTTTTCTACGGTGCACTTTGGCCTGGAAACACGGTTATGTAACTGGGCAGAGTGCATGCGA
This sequence comes from Aegilops umbellulata, assembly GCA_032464435.1. Classification (NCBI taxonomy): domain Eukaryota; kingdom Viridiplantae; phylum Streptophyta; class Magnoliopsida; order Poales; family Poaceae; genus Aegilops; species Aegilops umbellulata. The sequence continues at coordinate 559,180,880 of CP136060.1, forward strand.
GCACTGACCGGGTGAGGAAGGATCGCCAGCGACGCACGCCCACCAGGCAGAGTCGCGAATGCGATTGCAGCCCAGTGCCCTGCGGGATGCGGCCTTCTAATTCCTAGTGTTTGGTATATAGTCTTATATAAAAAAATTGGGCCCCCAAAATTTATGGGCCCTGTGCGGGCCGCACGTTATGCACAATAGTGGGCCCGGCCCTGAAAGAGACCCCCTGCGGACGAAATTGACAAAAGAGACCCCCTCACAAGTGGCGGCAGGCACGGCAGGCGACACGTGTCACCTGCCGCCACGCCATGAGGCGGCGGGCCCGGCCGCCATCGCAGGAGGCGGCCTCGCGGGGCACAACGGCTTCTGCACAGTGCAGCGTGCCGCGACGGAACGGGCCGCGCTAGGTGGGCCCGGCCGCCACCGGGTGAGGCGGCCGCCGCTGCCACTGTCGCACCCCGGCCGACACGGCCTGCTGCGCGCGGGCCCAGTAGGTGGGCCACGCCGCCACCAGCCGAGGCGGCATGTCTTGTGCTGCTGCACGCGCGACAGTGCGCAAACGGCGCTGATTCCGAGGCGTGACAGCGACACTGGCAGCGGTAACTCCGACGCGCGGGAATATGAACGCTTTTGGTTCTTTCGCCCGGGAATCAGTCCTGCCTTTACTTCTTTTGCCTCAGCGGATGCGATGGCACTGGGAATTCGATGCTGCGGGAAGCTGTCGTGCCGACACTACAGGGATCCTAAATTTTCCCGCTTAATTTTCTCGCCATCATTCATCGTCTGAGCTTATAAAAGGAGACACCGAGGCTCTCGTTCAGCCATCCTCGAAATCGGCACTGCGCAAAGTGTGTAACACATTTTTTCAGTCGGTATGAGTTTGCCTTGCTCGGATCAAAGCATTAGGCCGAGGAAAATGAAGAATGCAAGTTTGCCTCCGGGGGTGGCAGTCCTGCGGTGTTGGTGTGGCGAGCTTTGCAAGGTGAAGGAGGTTACGGATTTTTCAGATTGGTTGGGCATGAAGTTTTTCATGTGCGCCAATTATGAGGAAGATCCACCCATAGCTATTTCAGAGTACGATAAGCCTCCGGTATGCTTTAACCATCACAAATAGATATTGTTGGTATTTTGATAGATTCTTTACTAACATTCTGGTTTCTTGTTGTAATCTCCTCCGCCTCTGTGCATGTACTATCGTTGGATTGACACGGAGATGCCGGCTTGGGCAGTGACTGAGATTCGTGAAAGAAGTCGCCGTGCGTGGAATAGTTTCTATGTGGAAGAGTCACGCGAGAAGGCGGAAGCTGAGGAGAAAGCAGAGAGAGAGAGAGAGAGAGAGAGAGAGAGAGAGAGAGAGAGAGAGAGAGAGAGAGAGAGAGAGAGAGAGTTAAAAGAATACTATGCGGAGCAACACCAGTTTTTTCAGGATTTAGGAAAGAAAAACAGGGAAGAGGCTCGTCGCATGGAGGAGCAGGAACGACAGCGAAAGGAGGCTCGTGAGGCGGAGAGGCAGAGAAAGAAAGAAAGGGCTCGTCAGGCCAAGGCAGCAGAAGAAGCTGGCGATGGAAAAGGAAAATATCCACGTTGGACTCAGTAGATTCCTGTGGTAGTATTTTAAATTTCGCAATCATTTGTATCTTTATTTCTGCAGTTTAATGTAGCTTTATTTCAGTAGTTAAATATAGCTTTATTGAAATTCTACGATGTATCTTATTTTCAATTGTACCTTGTCGTGTTGTATCTTATTTTCAGTTGTACCTTGTCGTGATGGAAAAAAAATATAGTTTTAGAATAAAGTAGTGGCATTTTCTTTCCCTCCACTAATTATCGAACATCGTGCAACAACTACAAAATGAAATTAAGATAGAACATAATGCCTTACAATAAGAGAGTACAAACTAATAATGCAAGTACATCTAAATTAAACGGTACAACTGAAATACAACTTAAAAACTACATGAAGGCATCATCGTCATCCTCCGTCGATGCAGAAATCTTGCCCTCCGAGGATGCAGAACTCTTACCCTTGGACGATGAAGAACTCTTGCCCTTCGAGGATGCAGTACTCTTGCCCTTGGACGATGCAGAACTCTTGCCCTTTGACGATGCAGAACCCGGAAGCGGCGGCATGAAGATATCATCTTCGTCCTCGCTCTCCTCGGTCCATAAAAATAGATGCTTTTCTGCAGTCCTTCTAAAAGTTTTACTCTTCGGCTCCACTACCTTCTTCCACCTTGAATTCAACCTAAGAATTTCTTTGCGTACCTCCTCATAGGTCCTTTCAGGCCACCCAGACCTACGTAATTGGTGAGCCAACTCATTCATTATGGTGTCACTACCGGTGAGTTCGTCCCATGGAACTATCCTATTGTCCATCCTGAAATCGGTAGCTAGCCTCAGAAGAGTGCTGCTCATCCCAGGGTGAAAACTACGATCGAAAGGATAATGGGACATCTCGCCTACACTACACTCGAATGCTTATCCACCTCCGTCTGAAGGGGGTTTTATAGGTAGAGAGGAGAAAATGGCGGGAAAGAACGACTGCGGCATGCGGGAAAGGGTTGGCGGGAACATATGGCGGGAAGGGGTTGGCGGGAAACAGGTGGCAGGAAGATATGGCGGGAAGGGGTTGGCGGGAAACGGGTGGCGGGAACATATGGAGGGAAAGCGTTGGCGGGAAAATATTGAGGGGAAAGCGTTGGCTGAAAATATATTTTTTTTCAATGTCTAAGATGGGCAACGGTTGCACAGTATTCATCAGCCAAAAAAAAAACATTTCGGCCTGACATAAGCAAAAGAGTGGAGCGGGATAGTATGGCGGGAGATATAGGCGGGAAAAATTGTTCCTGACTGGTGCATTTTTATTTCAGCATACATAGATGTTCAAATCGAAAAGTCTGATACAGACATATGTAGATACAATGGGTCGCGCACGTGGATAGATGAATCACCCTACTTTACGACGACCACCTGGCCTTTCCTTACGACCGGAAGGCGACAAGCGATTAGGTGGCCGAGTTACGACGACCACCTGGCCTTTCCTTTCCGTACTCCAATTCGGCTTCATGTGTTTGTGAGTCCTGCGTAGGTGGTGGAGTCGTGAATCCTTGTTGCAAACCTGAAGCATAATTGTAGGCATATGGTTGTGACTCCGCGGGGATAAAAGATGGGCCAATAATGTCCCCTCCGAAGAACTCTGTAACTAATGATGTAACCGTGTCGCCATGATCATGTGATGCTCCCCGGAGGCCTGTGTTGACGCCATGATCATGTGATGCTCCCCGGAGGCCTGTGTTGACGCCATGATCATATGATGCTCCCGAAGGCCTGTGTTGACGCCACGTTGGGTGTTCTCATCGCCCCAATTAACATCAGGTATGCCCTGCACATAGAAACATTTTAAACAAACTGTTAGAGGATAATATATGATATCATTGTAAATGCATTGAAATGTAAACATGACTATCTGATCAGATCCCTCTCTTATACTGTCTGGCCATTGTACGTGGTTAAATCTGGTACACGAGTCTCCTCGGGCATGGGGATCCCTCGCGTGGAGAGATATGGGTGAGATCCCTCACCTTGGGTGTATGCATCATATCCTGTGTACACATATGGGTTAGGGGAAAGAAACTGCTCGGGCATCGAATCCAAGCCCGTGCCATGGTCTTGAGATGTCTGCCCCTGACGAAGCTGCATCGAAGAAAAGCGATGCAGTGGCAGAGATGAGTCATGTCGTGGCAATGTCGTTCTAGTACTCGGACCCTCCCCCCACTGCCCATGGCTCGTACGCGCCTCGCTCGGTCTGGACGACGGCGCCGCACTCGGTCTGGCTGGCCTCGCTACCGGCATGTTGTATGCTCCAGTGACAACATCGTCGCCTCTACCGCATCTGAACTTCTTTGCCACGTATTGTTGAAGAAGTTTCTGGAATGTCTTGCGAGATGGGCCCTGGGCCGGCATGCTATCCGTAGCCATCTGCCCTACTTCGTTGCAATTTTGAAGCTGAACAATATTTGGATGTTATTTAGTTCAAATGATTATGAAATGATGGACATAAAAAAGTTACAAGTGATTACCATCTGGTCACGATAGTAAGCTGCATGCAGCTCAACATGTCTCCGCGCCTGCTCCTCTTGTGTGAGATGTGTTGGTATGGTAGCTGGCTGACTAGCCAGGCTAGCACATGTGTTCATGCAGTATCACTACTTGTACGCTTGATCTGTACTTCCATCGTACGGTCCGCAAAATTAAATAATTACATAAACCGTTGTGATGAAAGCAAAGCATCTTCACGCATCGTATGATCATCATAATAAAATAATGTACATAAAATAATGTAAATAAAATATACCTAAGTTGATGCACTATATCTGCTAGCGCTTCATTTTCCCACTTGTGTACCCATTCAATGTTCTCTTCCCTCTAATCGTATAAACTCCAACCCCTGCCCATATTTAGTAAATTAAAAATGACACTAACTATTTAGGGATGTCACATCTTACTTATGTGTTTCCTCGTCGATATGTCTGGGAAAAGGTGGTGGAATTTCTTGATAGAGACCGAACTGTCTCATTACACGCTCTGGGTTGTAATGCTCAACACACCACAGGAACAATAAGTTGCAGCGAGTCAGCCAGAATGCACTATCGGTCAACATGCCTGGTGTGAAGTGTCGAGCATCAAAGACCATTTGTAGTTGGTCCTGAGTCCACGGGTTTCATGTGACTTCTGCCTCATCAAGTATCTCAAACTGCTGGTGGTACATAGGGTAACAATTTTTCACAATATCTAGAGACCAACGTTTCCGTGCCTTTGTCCACCTGGTGGCCATAGTTGCGCTGGCACCCTCGCTAAAGTCGTATGGGTATACGGGTTGTACTATACGAGGTCGTCCTACAGGGAGGTATTCCCAGGACCACAACTGTAGAAACTAATAGGCGACACAAAGTAATGGAGCTTTTTGTGCGAAAGTGGTTTTTTGCGTGGCATCACACAAGCCTCTGTATGTATGAGATAGTATGGCAGAACTGAAGCTGTATTTTGGCTGCTCGGGTAAAGGTTCATCTACCATATTCTCTGTAATGTAGATGAGACCAGGGACAACAACGTCCCCATGTGAATTTGGAAATAGATTCCCGAGTAGCCACAATAAATACGCAAACAGATGTCTTTTTCTACGCTCCTCATTGGCGAAGCTAGATAAATTAAGAAAGTTATCACGAAGCCAGACGAGTGGGATGCCCCGAAGGTTACCAGAACGTTGTGATTCTGGCATTTCCATCCCAAGACGGGCTGCTATATCTAATGCCCAAGATGGAGACACTCGTGGAGAGACTACCGGCTCACCTCTAATTGGTAGAGCAGTGATCATAGAAACATCTTTCAGTGTAGGTGCAAGCTCCCCAAAACGGAAGTGAAAGGTGTGGGTTTCAGGTCTCCACCGGACAACGAGGTATGTCAAAAGGGATGGGTCCGAACGTACTTGGTCGTCGCATGATGTGAGCCTAGCAAAACCTTGTAGTCCATAAGTGTCAAGGTGAGCAAAGAAAAAATTGTGTATTGGCCATATTTTCTTTATGGTTCGAAGTCTGAAAGGCCGATAATCATGCTTAGTATTTGGTTTCAAAAATACTCCCTCCGTTCCTAAATACTTGTCTTTCTAGAGATTTCAACAAGTGACCACATACGAAGCAAAATGAATGAACCTACACTCTAAAATATGTCTACATACATCCGTATGTTGTAACCATTTGAGATGGCTAGAAAGACAAGTATTTGGGAACGGAGGGAGTAGATGGCAATGGTGGCCGGCGTCATGGGGCCCCTGCAAAAGCACTGGCACTTCACCCATAACCTGCACACAAACATACAAATATAAATTACGAGGAAGACAGAAATACAAATACAAATCAAAATTAACTTAAAAAATACAAAGAGATACGATTTACATTAATTATCTGAAGTTAACATCAGGAGTACAATAATAGAAAGAGATTCAATTTAAATTTAATATAAGTACACATAACGAGTAGAAATATAAATAGACATGCCGAGTACATATATATCAACATCTTGCGTTGTTGTTGGCTCGATACGGGCAGTCTCTGCGTGAATGTCCAGGACACCTGCAAACGCGGCATCGCCTTGGTTCTCCCATCTGGCTATAGTCCATGTCATTGCGATGACGCCTAGACTGACGCCGTCCCTTTGCGGTTCTCATCAAGTCGGCATTCGGAACCCATTTCGGCCCATCTGGCCACAACATTTTGTAGTTCATATCAATGCCCCAAGCCCAGAACTCACCGTTCCAAGTGTTGTACAGATTGTACATGTTGAAGTACGGCGATATGTATGGCTCGACGCTGATTTTTTGATCAGCAGCCGCCCGGAGCACATGACTGCAAGGGTAGCCCTCAAGCTTGGGCTTCTTACAAGTGCACTCACAGGAGGTTCAGCCAAGGGTGACAGCTTGCTTTTTTGATCCTCTATGGTGACCCTTAACGTACTTGGCTCGCACATTGACCTCCCACTTATTCCTAAGTGCGTCCACTTTCCTACAACCATGACTTTCGGACTTCTTTGCTTTCTCGTCCAGATGTCTTTGCATCTTCTCGGACCATGGCTTGTTCAATTCAACTTGTGCTTTGGCGACGGTGACCCTGTCTGCAAAGTATGACAGGGTCCGGTTCCAAGTTTCTTCAATTAGGGCTGTGATAGGCAGTGTCGCACCCCTTTAAGAACACCATTGTACACCTCTGACATGTTGCTGGTCATTATTCCATACCGAGCCCCGGTGTCGTGAGCCTGCGCCCACTTGTCCAAATGAGGGCAATTCTCGCCGATCCACTGGCTCAAATTTATGGGCGTCCTACGACCCCTCCGGTCTTCTCTTTGCGGCAAGGCCGCGCGGTCGATCTCACCATTGATACCTGCCCAGATCGCATTCATTTTGGCTTCAGTTTTTTGCATGCACATCCTCTTGAATAACTTGAACCAATCCTTGTTTTTGAATTTGGAGTAAAAGTTTGCTGCCAAATGCCTCATGCACCACCTTCCCTCTAGATCGGGCCAGCCCCACTCCTCTTCCGACGCCTTAATTATTTCAAGAGCGCTTAATAATCCAGTGTTGCAATCAGAGATGATGCAAACACCTTTACGCTCTTTCACGACACCAATCTTCACGCAGCTCAGGAACCACAACCAGCTATCTTTGTTCTCGCTCTCGACCAATGCATATGCAATAGGAAGAAGCTGATTATTTGCATCCGTTGCAATCGCCACCAATAGTGTGCCCTTGTAGTTTCCAGTGAGAAAGGTACCATCAACTAATAATACCGGGCGACAGTGCCTGAAGGCTTGTATAGTCTGGGCGAATGCCCAGAATAAGCGGTCCAGGATTAGTTCACCCGTTTTCATTGGGTTTGGACGTTCTCTCCGCCAAACTTGAGTCCCCCTATTAGCACTTGCTATTTGATGAAGCATTCTAGGGGCATAAGAATATGCCTCCTCATAGGTACCATACAAGTTCTTGAATATATTTTCCTTCGCACGCCTAGCCTTGCTGTAGCTAACAGGGAACCCAATTAGATCCCCTGCATCTTTTTGCAGAGCCCTAACACTAATGTTGAGACTTCCCTGCACAATTGTTTCCATCGTCTGTGCCACATATTTTGCTGTCACATTGCAGTGATCTGAAAGAGTCCCAGTTTGCTCACATGTATGCTCCACTATTTTTGTGATATGCCATGACTGACATACCCCAGGCTTCAGTCTAGCGAGAACTCTTCCACGACAACCTTTCGTGATGTGGATGCATATGACCTTCAACTATTTCTTATCAGACTGCTTCACTCTATGCTGGCGGCGGATGCCGATTGCATAGCTACCCATTGCCTGGTAAGCAGACTTCTTGTCTGGGAAAACTTGCCCAACCTCCAGGCTCCCCGCTCCTAGGCCAGAAGCAGGGTGAAATTCGTTGGTGATGCTCATATCCTGTAAAAACCCAGGTTGCAGTGCCGCCGCGACCGCCCTCTGAGGAGGAACATCTTCTTCTTCGCTTGACTCCGAAGACGCAGAAGAATGATCATCATCATCTAGCGCCTCCGGCAATCCCTCCACGTGTTCGCTCATGTCAACGGCCGCAGACCAATATCCTGTGTCATACACAGGCTGGCCGCCCGTCGGTTCTGATGGGCCGATGCTAGGGGCTGATGTGATGGCCAACTCGACCTCACCACCCCTACTACTGCATCCGGCAACATCAATGACTGAAATGAAATCCACATACACCATCGGCTGACCATACATTGAGTTATTGGGATTGCTTGCAAACCTCATGTACGACCCCCACGACGACCGATCACTTGTGACCGGCCGCAAACCCCAACGGGCAACTGTCCCATCATTTCCTCCGTCAACGACGAAGGCCTCCATTGTCATTTTTCCCCTGCATCCCTGGGCCAAACACCTCTCGGATGCACCTTCTAACTGCTGCGTAACTCACGTTGACCATGTCTCTCACTACAACTGTAGTCGACTCGCACAAGGACACATCCACCCCCAATGGACCGTCGCGTAAGATGTTCCCATAGTACACTACTAAATTTTCCATAGTACCTAACGAACATACATGTTTACATTGCAAACAACTAGTAACAGAACATTTAGTAGTAGTATGATGACAACATTTACATATGATACGACTAAAATAATAACCGTATTTTTGTTACAAATATTCGGTTTGTTTCTAGAATCATTTGCTTACAAATATTTGGTTAACTGGTATTTAAAGATATATTTTTTCTCAAACTCGTCTACGAGAGTAAAAACGACTATTACTAAAAACTAATTTTCTTACAACAGGTTATGACAAAACCGATGGTAATTACTCGCTATCCAAACAACCATTAAACATAATAGTACGATAATACCAGTTTAATATCATATGAGTAAACATTTAATTTCTTCCGGCTTTATATAATTTTTAAATATCATACTATAGCAATCATTTATTTACAAATAATAATATTTGCAGCGGCATGCACACATTATTCACAACAGTACATCAATATAAAAAATAGTAACAAAATCACGGTGTCATTTTATACCTTAGCTCCAATATGGATGTGCTTGCGAATGCAATTAAGAGTCCAAATAGTTCGAATAAATTTCCGTCACCAGTACTATATGAACGGAGTCAACCTATTATCACATGAACATCAATATTACACACGGATTTTTCGTTCTGCTATCAAAAGTATGAAAATAGCACTTGCATGTACGTGGTCATCACCTCAAAAGGCACAGCGAAGATGGAAACACAATTTATTCAATCATGTCATCTCCTCCTTGTTTGCTACTAAGATGAATTATTTTACCTAATTACATACATCATTAAGTACATTAGCACCTAATCTTAATATATAAAATTTAGATTACTGCAACATAACAAAGTAGACCTACGGTTTCCTAACCATGGACTTATTAATAAACATACCACATGAAATAACATACCACATGCAATGAACAATTACAGTGCAATTTTTTTCTTAATTACCGTATTAAGAGCTTCTCGCATGTCAATACTAATGGACGCAACTAACATTGATACAACATCTTCAACCTACTCTTCTCAAAAAAATTAGTATAAATATTGTATCTGTGGTTTGAAATTATTTCTAACCTCTAAGCACTGACATCGCATAGCTAATGACGAGCTAAAAGACTAACTAATTACCATCATGCATGCACAAAAAAAATCCATGTATTGCAAAGCTCATACCTTGATCTTCAACTTCGTATTTCACTTCGCTACGCAAATCCTACTCCTGAAGCACTAAATGACTCCTCCACCAGGTGCTGAAATATTGCCTAAAACTACGTAAAATACACACTTAGGAACTAATCAAGCAGAACAAAAACATCATGCATGCTAACGAAACCAACAAAAAGGATACACCTTACCTTGATCTAACTTTTCTTCAACTTCACCATCTTCATAATCCAACTCTAAATCGCCCTAAATCACGAGTGAAAATGCCTACTCAGCTTTTCTTTCTCTATGTACTTAGAGACTTAGAGAGCAAAGGAGAGGAACGAGGTCACACAGAGTGTGTTTGCGCACGGAGCAGAAGCATAGTATATAAAAGGAAGAGGATCCATGTAGTGTCGGCACAACAGGATAAACTCACCTACCGCAGCCTCAGATACCCGCAGCGAGTGAGTGTATTTCTGCAGTGTCATTGCGTAGCAACAACCAGCGTTGGGTGAGTGATTCCCGCAGTGCCGTCACGTCCGCTCACGGACAGCAGAGAATCATCGCGAATAAAGAAGCTAAAGCAGGACTGATTGATTCTCGGGCGAAAGAAACGAAAACATCAGCGTGCATTTTCCCGCGCGTGGGAATCACCGCTGTCAGCAGCGCCTGGAAATCAGTGCGGTCCCTGTCTGTCGCGCGTGCAGCAGGCTACCGCCAGCGCTGGTGGCTGCGGGGCCCACTGCTCGGCCCGCGAGTAGCACGTTGTGTCGGCCTGCAGGCGAGAGGAGCAGCGCCGGTTGCCTCCCGCAGCGGTGGCTGGGCCCACCTGGCCCGCCCCGTTCCGTCCCGCCTGCTGACGCTGTAGCTGGTCCGTTATACGCCGCGCTGCCACCTCCTGCCGTGGCGGCCGGGCCCGCTGCCTCCTGGCGCGGCGGCAGGTGCCACGTGTCGCCTGCCGCGCTTGCCGCCACGGCCCAGGGGGTCCTTTTTGTCAAATATATCCACGGGTAGTCTTTTTTGTCAATTCTGTTGGCCGGGGGGGTCCTTTTGGACAAAAATCCATGTTAGTCTGATCATGGTGTTCTACATGCGAGTTCACATTCAAATCTCTTGCCTTTAGTTTTTCCATTCAATACTATCAATTTGAACGTGCAATGAATAAAATCTTCAAAAGAATCGACTAGCATATAGAGTTTACAAGTACTCAACATGCATAGACGACCAACATACCAAGCATCTCATATCACCCGGATATCGCAACGTTAGCAATTATTCTGTTTTGCTGTTTTCAATATAACTCAACAAGCATCTCATATCACCCATCGCCGGCCACACGCCCAGCCCAGGCCAGCCTCCATACGCAACCGTTCCGTCTCCGACGGTGCCGCCGTCTCGAACAAAGGAACAGGCGGGGCCGTGGGGAGGAGGAGCGATCGACCAATCATCCCCTTTTTTTCTGAGAAAAAGATCGTGACCCTTTTCGTGTGGAGTAAACAACAGCCGAACGGACTGCTTACTAGGGCATGGCCCAGTATCCCGCTGGTGCCATAGCGGGCGCCCCTTCGTCTGCCTCCTTCAGCGACGCGCCGATCGCCCCGTCCAGTGGGGGCCAGTCCTTCGCGCTGGTGGCGCCCTCGTCGGCCCTGATGGCTAGCTTCGCTGCCTCGGGCTCGGCCCCTTCGTCGTTCGTTCCTGCGACTACGACACCCGCGGCTGTGACTGTGGCTGCACCCACGATCTCTGCCTCTACGGCGTATACGCCTCCGGTAGTCTACTCCGCGGGATCTTTGCCGCCGCCGCCGTTTCACTTCGGGAACCTCATCAGCATCAAGCTATCATCAGACAACTACATATTCTGGCGTGCACAGGCCCTCCCGCTCCTCGGGAGTCATTATCTCCTGGGCTACGTGGACGATTCTCTCCCCTTTCCCCCTGCGCTGGTGGATAGCGTGCACGGCCCGGTCTACAATCCGGCGCACCGTGTTTGGATAGGGCAGGACCAGGCGAACCTCTCCTCCATCCAGGGGTCGCTCACTCCTGCTGTTGCCGGACTTGTTGTCTTCGCCAAGACGTCTCATGAGGCATGGACCATCCTCGATCGCTCGTTTGCGGCGTAGTCGCAGGCTCATGTCTCCGCGCTTCATCGCCAGCTTGGTGAGTGTCAAAAGCTGGACTCCACGACCACTGAGTTCTACAACAAGGTCAAGGGCCTTGCCGACACGTTGGCCTCCATCGGACAGCCCCTCACGGGCTCCGAGTTCAACTCGTTCATTGTCAATAGTCTCGATGAGGAGTATGACGCCTTGGTCGAGATCATCAACGAGCGGGGTAACTCAAACCCCATGATGGCGCATGAGGTCTTTTCCCGTCTCCTTCACACGGAACAGCGGGTCGAGTCACGCCGCTCCAGGGGCAGTGGGGGCTCCCTCTCGGCCAACGGCTCCACCAAGGGTGGCCGCCCTTCTTCATTATCCAGGACCCCTTCGGGGCTTCCACCGCCGCCTGCCTCGGCCCCCTGCTACCGCGACATTACCGGGGGCTGGCGGTAAGCGCGTGTGTCAGCTCTGTGGCATTAAAGGGCACTGGTTCTCTAAGTGTCACAAACGCTTTCAGAAGAGTTTTCTGGGTCTCGGCAATGATGGCAAGGACACACGCAACTTTGCGCGTCAGGTGGCCATGGCAGATCGGCCAGTGTCCACGAAACAGCAAGGGCACACTCAGTCCTACTCTGTTGATCCCCATTGGTACATGGACTCTGGGGCCACGGAGCACCTGACGAGTGAGATGGGCAAGCTCCATACTCGCGAACCCTACCACGGCTCCGACAAGATCCACACCGCCAATTTAGCAGGTATGCATATATCTCATATTGGTCAAGCATCTCTTCTCACCAGGCATGCAAATAGGAGTCTTCAACTTCGTAATGTGCTTAGAGTTCCCTCTGTGACACATAATCTTCTTTCTGTTCCTAAACTTACACGTGATAATAATGTGCTTTGTGAATTTCATCCTTTTGATCTTTTTATTATGGATCGGGGCACGAGGGATATTCTTCTTAGCGGACGGTTGTGCCAGGGCCTCTATCGTCTGGAGCATCCTGGTGTCGCTCGCGTGTAGTGGAGTTCGGGTATCTCCGTCACAGTGGCATGCTCGTCTTGGTCACCCGGCCACACCTATCGTTCGTCATGTTTTGCGTCGTCATGAGCTTCCTAGCATGTCTAGTAATAAAGATGTAGCAGTGTGTGATGCTTGTCAGCAGGGGAAGAGTCATCAACTTCCTTTTTCGGAGTCTAGTCGTGAGGTGAAACATCCTTTAGAACTTGTGTTTTCAGATGTATGGGGTCCTGCTCAGAGTTCTGTCAGTGGACACAATTATTATATCAGTTTCGTTGATGCTTATAGTCATTTTACCTGGCTTTATCTTATTAAACGCAAATCTGATGTGTTTGACATTGTTGTTCAGTTTCAAAAACATGTTGAACGCCTTCTCAAGCACAAAATTGTTCATGTCCAGTCGGACTGGGGGGGGGCGAATATCGCAACCTCAACTCCTTCTTTCAGTCGCTTGGGATCGCTAACTGTTTAGCATGTCCACATACACATCAACAGAATGGTTCTGTGGAACGTAAGCATCGTCACATTGTTGAAACTGGTCTTACTCTTTTGGCCCATGCATCGGTTCCGTTTCAATTCTGGAGTGATGCTCTCACCACTGCATGTTTTCTCATAAATCATACTCCCCCTCGTGTTTTGAATATGAAGACTCTCATTGAGGTTCTCCTTAATGAACAACCTGATTATACTTTTTTAAGGTTTTTGGGTGTGCTTGCTGGCCACATCTTCGCCCGTATAACAAGCGCAAGCTTGAGTTTCATTCCAGGAAGTGTGTCTTTCTTGGCTATAGCTCTCTTCATAAAGGATATATACAAATGTCTTCATGTTCCCACAAATCGTGTCTATATATCTTGGAATGTCGTGTTTGATGAGCATGTTTTTTCCTTTGCCAAGCTCCCTGTGTCCACTGCTAAACCACCATATTTGCATTCATCCTCTGTTCCATCTGACCAATTTGATGATGTTGCATACTCTCCTATTCTGTTGCCTAACCATGGTGCAGGCATTGGACGTGGGGCTCGTTTGCAAATTTTGGAGGCGCCATCGTCTCCCTCGCTGGTTTTATCAGCGGTTCACAATGATCAGGGTGTTCCCCTGCATGGCTTCGGTCCTCGTGCCCATGCACGTTCTACCCGCCGCGCCGTGTGCTTGGCGCCCCCGGCCTCTGGACCGGCGCCACTGGCCTCTGGGCTGCCTGCGTCGCTGGCTGGGCCGACCGGCTTGGCGCCCCTGGCCCCTGAGCTAGCCTCGCCGCTTTGCTCGGCCCCACCGGCCTCAGCGCCCCTGGCCCCTAAGCCGGCCTCGCCGCTTCGCTCGGCCACGCCGGCCCCGTCGCCTCCCCGGCCCGCCTCGCCGGTTTCGCCCGGGCCGTCCTCGTCTGGGCCGAGCTCACCAGCCTCTAGTGTGCTCTCGCCGGTGCTCTCTGAGGCCTTCCCGTCGCTGGCCGAGTCGTCATCGCCATCGCCGCCTTCATCACCTGAGTCCTCTCCGGCTCCTGTGGCTCCTGTGGTCCCTCAACGACCACACACACAGAGTCGCAGTGGTGATTTTCAGCCCAAACAGCGCACTGATGGTACTGTTGCTTGGTTGGCTGCATGTCTGGCTGCTGCTCGTGCGGATCCTACCTCTGAGCCTCGTAGGTATCAAGCTGCTCTGAGTATACCTCATTGGCGAGAGGCCATGGAGCAGGAGTATCATGCTCTTCTTCGTAACAAGACATGGACCCTTGTTCCGCCACCACCCCGTGTTAGTGTCATTGATTCTAAATGGGTTTTCAAAGTGAAGAAGCACTCTGATGGTTCTATCGAGCGCTACAAGGCGCGGCTGGTTGCTAGAGGTTTTCGGCAGCGTTATGGTCTTGATTATGAAGACACCTTCCGTCCAGTGGTTAAACCTACTACTACCAGGCTTCTTCTCTCTCTTGCAGTTACTCGGGGTTGGTCTCTTCGTCAGCTTGATGTGCAGAATGCTTTTCTTCATGGTGTTCTGGAAGAGGAGGTATATATGCAGCAGCCCCCCGGGTTCTCTGATCCTGATCGTCCTGATTATCTGTGTCGGCTCACTAAAGCACTCTATGGTCTGAAGCAAGCTCCTCGTGCTTGGCATGCTCGTCTTGCGACAGCCCTACGTGCTCATGGTTTTGCATCATCAGTTGTTGACTCTTCGTTATTTCTTCTACAAAGGCCCGAAGTTACCATGTATCTGCTGGTCTATGTGGATGATATTATCCTCGTCAGTTCCTCTCAGTCGGCTTCTGCTGCTCTTGTTCGGTCTCTTGGTGCTGACTTTGCGGTCAAAGATCTTGGGCAGCTTCACTACTTCCTTGGTGTGGAAGTTGCTTCTGTTTCCAATGGTCTTGTTATGACGCAAAAGAAGTACTCTTTGGATTTGTTGCAGCGGGCTGGGATGCTTAAGTGCAAACCGACTACTACACCCATGTCTGCTACTGACAGGACTACTGCTGCTGATGGTGACCTCCTGCCTTCTGCTGATGCGACACAGTACAGGAGTATTGTTGGTGGGTTGCAGTACTTGACGATCACACGTCCAGATATATCCTTTGTTGTCAATAGAATATGCCAGTATCTTCAGGCACCTCGTGACACTCATTGGTTTGCGGTGAAGCGCATCTTGCGCTACATTCGCTTCACATTGTCCTATGGTTTGCACATTCGACCGAACCTCTCTGGGTCATTTCGGCGTATTCTGATGCGGATTGGGCTGGCAGTCCGGATGACAGGCGATCCACGGGGGGCTATGTTGTGTTCTTTGGTTCTACCTTGATCGCCTGGAGTGCTCGGAAACAGGCTACTGTTTCGCGTAGCAGTACTGAAACTGAGTATAAGGTTGTGGCTAATGTAACTGCAGAAATCATCTTGGTACAATCTTTGCTTCAAGAGTTGGGTATATCTCAATCACAGTCTCCTATTCTTTGGTGTGATAACATCGGTGCTACATACCTATCTGCTAATCCGGTATTCCATGCCCGAACGAAACACATCAAAGTGGACTATCATTTTGTACGGGAGCGGGTATCTCAGAAGCAACTACAGATCAAGTTCATCTTTTCCAAGGATCAACTTGCAGACATCTTCACCAGGCCATTACCTCTTCCACAGTTTGAGACTTGTCGGCGCAATCTTACCCTTCTAGATTCTTTAGGAAGTGGCTAAGATTGAGGGTGGGTGTTAGACTGTATAGCTTCTGTAGTTGTATACGTATATGTACGTATGATGTAACGTTGTACCCTTTCATTATATATATGAGATAGGCCATCCCTAGAGGGTTGAGCCGGTTCCCCCAATCCTATTGTTTGACATTGTAGTATCAAGGACTGAAATAGTTCAACAATTACAACTACACTAGGCACGTGCAGGCTGCGGCCGCCGCATGCAGTGGACTATCAAAATAGTCCAACACAACGCAGACGCCCCGGTGTCGCATCCGAGCGTCTCACTCTCGCCAGCGACTATGAGGAAGAACATAATTAAGCTTTGTTGAGGACGATTCTGTGGCCCAGAGAGATCCTAAAGTTGAGAGACCAACCAACAACCCAGTCCGCCAGCACGCATGCATCCTGTGTTTTTCCAAGTTGAATTCAAACGATGCACGCCGTGTTCAAATTGGACCGGACCGGATGATCCATCGGTGCATTTTTCTTCTGAAATCCCAACAACCGGATAAGATTAGATTAGGCGAGACCGCATCTCTAGTTTTCCCGCCAAGCCGGGGTGGAGTGTGCATTGCCAGCCAGAGTATAGCCGCGCTGTAGAATATGCTGCATGCTGGTATCTAGATTCTGCGCAGACATGCACGTACTAAGAACAATTAAAAAACAGTTAACCTGTTGTTAATGATCCACTGGGTCTGCCCGTGGCTCATGATTACTCCGCAGTTGCTGTGCTGAAGCAAAACGCTGTTACGACTGCCGGCAGTCGCTGTTGCTGTCTCGCATTTCAGAAATGGGGACTCACCCGGTCCTGCCTGAGCACGGTCGATCGAGACGTCGATGTGTCTGTTTCCTGCGAGCCTGACCTTTTTGACCTTGCTCACAACAAGTCCTCGGCCAATTTTAATTTTATCTAGAGCACCAGGAAGGAAGATGCCCTGATCCTGCCCTCAGTCCACTTTGTTCCCCCTTCTAATTTTCTACACTTCTCAAACTCCGAAACAGGCCTTGTGAAACACGAGGATCGCATGGCATGACGTGCAAAGGCAAACAAACAAGGAAGAGGCAGAGGAAACTTGGTGCTCCCGTAATTAATTCCGTTGCTACCGTGAAGCTTCACGCCTCCAGATTGGCACACGGATTGCAGTTTGATTTTGTTAGCATAATCTTGAATAGTGTCAAGTCCAAGTAGTATTTTTGTTATATTAGGAAGTATTAGACGTGTTATGTTAGGTCTACATGGTGATCAGCGTGGCCGTGTAATTAGGTAAGATACAGTACGTCAGAGTCCTAGTATTAGATGGATTAGGCTAACTAGTTCGTGTACTAGTAGGAGTCCGGTTTAGGACTTGTACGTGTCCACACGTTTAGCAATCTTGTATACGTCTAGGTTTGGGTTTGTCCTTGGTCTTGCGTGTATATATATACAGGCAGGGCTAGCTATTGCAACATTGAGATCGAGGAGAGAAAAAACAAAAAAGCAATAAAAAGAAGGGGTACGACACGTGCCCTTGGCCAAAGTTTTCGTGTGTGCGTATTTGTCCTGATTTGATGTGATCGATCCTGTGGGCGAAGTTCCAACAGATTTGTCTTGTGTTTCTCCCTGTCGAACCACTGCTTCCCTCTGACCTTCCAGCCATTATTGGCACACAACACAACGGAGATTATCAACACACGGGAACAGAAGTGGAAAAACACTCGGTTCACCGCATCGGTTGCTTTCACACATTCTTGTCTGATTTTTCTTTTCTTGTGCGTGTGTGGAACATATTCTTGTCTGAACTAGAAGTACGTACGACCGTCAAAACATATCGTGAGAGCTGAGAATAAGCATAGTCCTAGCTAAAAATGGGCGGTCATGCTCGCTGCCAAATTTGTGACCGACGCAACACAAATAGCATAGCGTTCACCTTTCGGAAATAAGATACTCCCTCCGTCTCATAATATAAGACCTTTTTTTGACACTACAACAGAGTCAAAAAACGTCTTACATTATGGGACAGAGGGAGTACTTGTCATGCATCATGGCATAGCCCTTCGGTCTGGTGAAGGCACAAGAACAAGCTAGACGCACTTGGCTTGTGCAGAAAGTGTTGTCCTCCTTCGGCGCCTAATGAGTCATCAACACCGACGAGTTTGCACGTACCTTACGCCTGAGACGGGCATGGTTTCAATGAACGGAGCCAAACAAGATGCGGGTTGGATTGGGCAATCCATGTGATGAGGAGGACCTATATTTTTTCTACGCCTCAACTACCATTACTATGGGGAATGTGGCCACAACATCTTTCTGGAACTCCCCTTGGCTACATCGAACCAAGCCAAAAGAATGTTGCTCCACTAATCTTTGAGGCTTCCATGAGAAAAAAATTGGAAGGTGCGGGGGGCCCTAAAAAACAACACTTGGATCCTCAAGATCAACCCCTCCACGGTCATCTCCATCGAGCACATCCGGCAAGTCTTCACGCTTTGGACGCTCGTGCATAACTTCCATTCCGATGAGCTTTTCAAGGATACTATTATATGGAAGCACACGGCCGATGGGCACTAAACCACGGCCTCCGCCTATAAGGCACAATTTTTTGGTTTGGTCCTCTCTCCCATGGAGAACATGATTTGGAAGGTTTGGGCGTCGCCAAAGGCAAAGTTCTTTACCTGCTTTGCTATCCAAGATAGAATCTGGACATCTGACAGGCTTTCCAAGCGGGGATGGCCAAACTATGGTCTTTGCCCTCTTTGCAAAAGGGAGCAAGAGAGTGGGCCACATATTTTCTTCAAGTGCCGCTACTCCATTCGGCTTTGGAAGATGGTCATTGAGAAATTCCGGCTAGAACAAATGGACACCTCCTTGTGGCATCTGGATGTTTCCGTCAAGAATTGGTGGAAAAATCGAACCGGCGCAGGAGTCCCCAACAGAAAGGCGATGGCCTTGCTGACCATGCTCGTGTCATGCATGGATCATTTGGAAGGAAAGAAATGCTTGGGTCTTCCGGCATAAGAGCGCCCCATCGCCAATTTCATTCACTACTATCAATAACGAGGCAGATCTTTGGGTCACCATGGGAGCAAAGAAACTAGGGTCTATTATTTTGCGTGAGTAATCTTTCATGCCGTGTAAGGGTGATTATCGTAACAAACTCTCCTCTATGCTTAATCAATATATGAGGCAAATCTTTTGCCTCGGTTTTGGAAAAAAAATCACACGACAAACAGGACCATATGTCCTCCTCCCTTTGAGAACTTCGGTGAAACGATCTTCAGGAAACAAGCAAAAGCACTCGCTAATGATACCCTTTTTCGCGAAATACTCGCTAATATTTATCTTTTAGAACACCCACTAATTTTTCACTAAGACTAGCCACAATGAGAATAACTTCAGCAGTAACATCGAGTCCAACTCAGCAAATTTGCTTATGTGGCAATGAATTAGTGAGGAGAGAGGGACTTGTAGTAACTTAGCTAGTTACTGTAACATCACATGTTCCAATGCAGTATGAGTCTATAACATAATAAATGAAGTTTTGCATGTTCCCATACATATGTTACTACCCACTATGAAGGTAGTAACATAGTCTAGGAATATGTGTATGTTACTCTCCATTGTGGCTAGTCTAAAATCTGACACTTTTTTACAAATCGAAATACTAAATAAAAATGAGTAACTGGCACTCTCGTTATGAAAAAACGACTTGGTCCTAAGGGGAAATAGAGACCAGGTTTAATAGATTATAAGTGAGGCTCAAACCCTGGATAGCCCGCCACCTCATGGTGCTGCCCAGTAAGAGCACTCTCATACCCTTTCCGTCAATGAAAGTACATGTATATTCTCGAGCGTATGCGCATGAGATGAACAGTGAAACACTAAAGAATAAAAATAAAAACTGATTTTTTGGGCAACAAAATGGGTATGCCTCAACTATCATGCTTCAGTGCACTGCACACGCGGCGTGCTAGAATTTTTCAACGTGAAGGTCATCGTAGTATGGTCATGGTATTCTGCATGCGAGTTCCGATTCAATTCTCTTGCCCTTTAATTTTTCCATTCAACCCTATCTGGTATTTGAATGTGTACTTGATAAAATTAGAATAAACGACCAACATGAACATTTAACTGTACGAACCTGTAATAAATAGCACAAGTCGGCACCGTCGTATATGTATTGCTGCTGTCTCTATCTTACCAAACACGGTGACAAACACCAACTCCTAAAACCTTACCAACATCATGTCACCCTGAAATCAGGTTGTCAGTAAGAAAGAAATGATTCCTCGCAAAAAAAAGGGCAAGAAAGAAATGCTGTTTTGATTCCGGAGTATAAATATATGGCGACAAGTTGGTGACCCAGCAAGTTTGCACTTCTAGCACCACTTGTACAATGTTGGAACGGGACGACGCACAAGTTGTATCCTCATTCCAAGAAAGCATCAACATGTTTCTGTCCATGCCCTTTCCAAGAAAGCATCAATCAGAACGTTTCAACTTCTTGTGCGCATTTCTTAATGTCTCGCACTATTCAACTCTTGTTGGCAGATTCGACTACAATATAGCAGTAGTGACACGGGGTCACACTCGTTCCCTGGTCTTGGACCTCTAGCTAATCATTCATTTGATTCTGAAAATACTTGCACGTCCAGTGTAACTACTACACACGTGCAGTGTAAAACTAGTCCAACTAGCTAGGCTGCGGCCGCCGCATGCAGTGGCTAGTCCAACACAGCGGAACGGCAGTGTCGCATCCGAGCGTCTCACTCGCTCTCGCCAGCGACTGAAGAAGGAAATAATTAAGCGGAGTTGAGGACGATTCTGCGGCCGAGATCCAAAAGTTGAGAGGTGTCCCAACAACCGAGTGATAGACTAATTATCTACCTCCCGTCCGCCAGCACAGCACGCATGCACCCTGTTTTCCAAGTTGAATTCAAACAGCCTGAATGCACACCGCGTTCAAATTGGACTGGATGTGCATTTTTCTTCTGAAATCCCAACGAATAACCGGATAAGATTAGGCGAGTCCGGTTTTCCCGCCAAGCTGACGTGGAGTGTGCGTTGGCAACCAGAGTATAGCCGCGCTGTAAAAGTAGGCTAGTCATAGTGGGAGTAACATAGCAAGTAACATAACATACCTCAAGAAAAAATTACGTATGTAGCATGTATTTAATGAAAAGAGAGGTGTTTGGAGTAACATAATATGTTACTGTAACATAGCGTATTCCAAGGCAAACTGTCTCTACATCTTAATAAATGATGGCTTGCATTACACCACGCATACGTTACTCCCCAGTATGAAGGTGGTAACACAGACTAGTATATGCATGTTACTAGTCTAAGTTACTTCTCACTATGACTAGCCGTAGAATATGCTGCTGCCTGCTGGTATCTAGATTCTGCACTGACAGGCACGTACTAAAAACAATTAACCTGTTGTTAATGAGCCACTGTGTCCGTCTTTGGTGAATGATTGCTGGGCACTTGTTGTGGAGAAAACAAAAACTGTTCCAACTGCCGGCGCCGGCATCGGCATCCATGTCTCATTTGAAAAGTGGAGACTGACCCGGTCCGGTCCATGCCTGGGCAAGTGATCGAGCACGGTCGACCGAGACGTCGCTGTGTGTGTTTCCTACGTATACTACTGAATTTGTTTTACATGCATGCATCAGGAAGCTGCCCTGCTCCTGCCCTGAGTCCACTGTCTTCTCCTTTTCTTAAAAAGTCTTCTGAAACTCCAAAACACGCCATGTGAAAAACGAGGACGGCATTGACATGCGAAACCAAAAAAATAAGAGGGATAGAGGGAGAGGTAACTTGGTGCTCCCGTAATTAATTCCGTTGCTACTGTGAAGCTTCACGCCTCCAGATTACGGGATGCAGTTTGAGTTGTCCTGGGTTTCTCCTCTGACCTTCATCTCTCTATGTTTTACCAAAAAGCGAGATGTTCAGTGTTTCTGCTCATCTTTTCATCTGTTGGAATAGATCTCTGCCGAACCAAAGCAGTGATAACAGAACGCCACTTGCGTGCGTGCGTGCGTGCAGCGGATGATGCGGCTCACGCGAACATGTTCTCGACCATGCAGGTCTCACCTGCCGAGTCTGTCCACCCATTATTGGCACAACACAAGGGAGATGATCAACCCACGACAACATAAGTGGAAAAACACTCGGTTCACCGCACCGGCTGCTTTCACAGATTCTTGGCTGAATTTTTCTGTTTTGTGTGGAACAGATTCTTTGTCTCAACTAGCTAGCAGTACGTACGACTGTGAAAAACCTATCGACAGAGCTGAGAATAAAGGTAGGCCCAAGCTAAAAATGGGAGGTTATGCTTTGCTCTGCCAAATTTGTGACCTTTGGGAAATCGGATACTCCTGATTTCCTGCATATATCATCATATCCCCTTGGTGAAAGAACAACTTCAACAGCGCTCGTGGTCGCCGCTCTTGGCTTGTGACTTGTGAGAAAGTGTCAAGTGTTATTCCTTTCTCCTCGCCTAACGTTTCCACGAGCGAAAGTGCTCGACGGACAGGACGATATATATATATCCTCCCCACTTTGAGAAATTCGGCGAAACGATCTTCAGGATATGATTATGATGGTTGACGACGACAGTCACGCGGTGGAGATAGCATAATTGTCGACAGGGCTAAACACGATTCTTCTGACAAAACGTGTCACTAATTAACCGTTCCACTGATGCGTGGAACAATGGAACATTTGCACGGTGCGGCTGGGCACTAATTAACTGGTCCATGCGGTGATGCGGCGAGAGAGAGAAAAGCTTCCAATTCCTATTCCTATGCGGTGATGCGGCGAGAGAGAGAAAAGCTCAGAGAAGGTATAAGAGGGTAATCTAAAATACCCTCTTTTCACAGATTCTTGGCTGAATTTTTCTTTTCTGTTTTGTGTGGAGCAGATTCTTTGTCTGAACTAGCAGTACGTACGACTGTGAAAACATATGGAGAGAGCCAAGAATAAAGCATATATAGGTCCAAGCTAAAAATGGGAGGTCATGCTCCTCTCTGCCAAACTTGTGACCGGCACAACACAAATAGCATAGCATCCACCTTTAATTTCGCAAATGAGATACTTGTCCTGCATCTTAGCATAACCCTTTGGTCTGGTCAAGGCACAAGAACAAGCTGGACAGCGCTCGTGCTCGCCGCGCGCACTTGCCTGTGCGGAAAATGCTTCCACGGACAAAAGCGCTCGCCCGGTGCCATTTGAGAAATTCGGCGAGACGATCCTCAGGATACGATGAATGGCGACGACGCGCGGCGGGGATAGGATAACCGTCGACACGATTCTTCTGACTAAACGTGGTGTGCCCCCGTCCAACTAATCCGTGGAACAATGGAACATTTGCACGGTGCGGCACAGCACTAATTAGTCAGTCGGTCCACGCGCCGACGCAAAAGCTTCCGATTCCTGCACTTGCACTGGCTTAAATCAGGGACGTGTACACCTAAAAATAACTTTGGATGACGGAGAACCCCCCCCCCCCCCCTTGTTACGTTAAAAAAAATTTGATTGTTACGGGCTCCAAAAAATCTGAAATTTTACGTAGCTCCATATATAGAATACTAGTAGTATAGTTGTGCAAAATTTCATCAATAAGCACGCTTGCATGTGAAAGATACAAAAACATGACAACTACATGCAAATAAATTTTTTTTTGCTGACTTTGGGCCGAAATTTTGTCTATTTTGAACGAAAAACAACAAATATTTTGTGCACATGCATATATATATGTGTAAAAAAAAGTTCAATTGTTTTTAAACTTTAAGCATCATTTTTTAGCTATTCCAAAAAACATGCTCCAAATCTCTGTATTACATGATAATCAATTACCTTAATTACTTATCTTCTGAACCAATTCCACTTTAATTTACTTACCAAACTTCTAATCAAAATATAATATAATTCACAGTCAGAATTTGATGAAAATTTAATTACACAATCGCATTATTATTGGCAGGTAAATCGCAAGCTAAGGGACTAGAATATTTATATCCCATTGCAATGCACGGGCATTGTTCTAGTGTATTCAAATATTCATACCAAGATTTCCTATATTTGGGGTGCTTTGTAATGGATCTGGGTCTTTTCTCAAACAAACTGTATGAAAAAAATGATAGAAAATATAGTCCGTCCAAAGAACATATGCGATTAAGAATCAATATAGATTTACCTACATAAAACACATAATATTCTCCATGTGTTATGATAAACCTCACGTTTTTTCCCTGGGGTAATTAATAATTGAAATTATTTGATCTTTAAAATGTGTGTGTTAACAAAGAATAAAATACTACGCGTTACTCCCTTGTGTTGAAACCAAAATTGGAAACTACATACTCCAATATTGATTTGTACTACCTAATTACTAGTGTGTTGTAATGGTCGCATATATATTCTAGTGATTCAACACTAATTATATGTGGTATGTGTGCCTTACACCCACCATATTATAGATTTTGATATGATTTGAGTATGGGTAGAGAATGCAAGTAAAGTTTTGATTTCGTAAAGGTTTCACTAAGATTTGATTTGATTTGGGTATTCATAGGGGAAGGAAAGAAAAGTTTTGATTATTTGTGATTTTGAGAATATTTGATTTGATTTCTTTGAGTTAATGCAGGACGTGCTTGGGAAAGTACCGAATTGGTTTAGATTATTTCAAGTTATTCTATTCATGTTGATTTTAATTATGTCTGGTATCGGTTGAGAGTATAAAAAATCAACAGAAAAGCAAAGACGAAAGGGGCGTGGGAAGTAAAATTGGAGGAAGGAAGGGAGACGCGGGACCCAAATCACCTTCAATAATAGTCTCTCCGTTCCTTTATGTCAGGCGTATTTGTTTTTTGATAAAATCTCAGAACGTAAGGTGCATTTCTTCTAATTTCTCATAATTCCCTTAGTAGCACTCCAGAAAAAGAAAATTATCTCTCTCCGATTGTCTGTATCTCTCGTTGTAGCAAAAGAAGGAAAGTATCTCTCTCCCGATTGTCTGTCTCTCTCCTTGTAGCAAAAGAAGGAAAGTATTTTTTTGCATGTATCTCTTACTTTTCTCGACTAACTGATGTATCTATAAAACGTTGTTTATATTTAGAAACAGAGGGAGTAAAAGATAGAGATAACTTTAAATAATATTCTTAGAGCAACTCTAGCAGACCCCGCATCCCGCCGGCCCGCAAAACGCGTTTGCAGTTCGCGCAAAACCGCTTTTGCGGGCCGGCTTGGACGGCCACAGATGCAGACCCCTCAAACGGGCCCGTAAAAAAAGCATATTCGCGGAATATGCATTTTTACGGGTGGGCTTTGCGGGGTCTGCTCTTTCCGCCGCTGCATCGCGCATCTCATCGGTCCGCAAATATCAAATCCAACATAATACAACAATTGAAAGCAAAACTAAATTATTCAAATCAAACATAATACAATAATCATCCACATTACAAATAATTATTCAAATCACCGTAGCAAACTTAAATAATGCAGTACAAAACTTGTCATAAATACAAATATAAATGAATACAAAAATAAGTCACTGTCCAGCCTTTTTGCCAATGGTGCTCAATGAGATCCTCCTGAAATTGAAAGTGGGTGTTTGCATTTTCAATCTCCTTGTATGTTTGAAGAAAAGTTCTAATGCGGTTAGGGTCTCTAGCTGGTTTGACACGACTATCCACATTGTCATAGAAGAATTCCAAGTTCATTCCTCTCTCATCTTCAAGAATCATATTGTGTAGGATAACACAGCATGACATGATATTTTTCAAGGTTTTCGTATCCAAAAAACTAGCAGGACCACGGAAAATGGCAAACCTAGATTGCAAAACACCGAATGCTCTTTCAATGTCTTTTTGGGCTGCCTCTTGCACCCTTGCAAATTCACATTGCTTTTTAGTTTTGGGTTCTTTGATGCTTTTGACAAATGTGCACCAAGGAAGGTATATACTGTTGGGGAACGTAGTAATTTCAAAAAATTTCCTACGCACACGCAAGATCATGGTGATGCATAGCAACGAGAGGGGAGAGTGTTGTCTACGTACCCACTTCGACCGAAGCGGAAACGTTGACGCAACGTAGTGGAAGTAGTCGTACGTCTTCCCGATCCGACCGATCCAAGCACCGTTACTCCGGCACCTCCGAGTTCTTAGCACACTTTCAGCTCGATGACGCTCCCCGGGCTCCGATCCAGCAAAGCTTCGGGGATGAGTTCCGTCAGCACGATGGTGTGATGACGATGATGATGTTCTACCAACGCAGGGCTTCGCCTAAGCACTGCAACGATATGACCGAGGTGGAATATGGTGGAGGGGGGCACCGCACACGGCTAAGGAACGATCACGAAGATCAACTTGTGTGTCCTAGGGTGCCCCCCTGCCCCCGTATATAAAGGAGGGGAGGGGAGGGCGCGGCCGGCCCCCAAGGGGTGCGCCAGGAGGAGTCCTACTCCCACCGGGAGTAGGACTCCTCTCCCTTGCCTTGTAGGAGAAGGAAGGAGAGAGGGGGAAAGGAAAAAGGGGGGCGCCGCCCCCCCTTCCTTGTCCTATTCGGACTAAGGGGGTAGGGGGCGCACGGCCTGCCCTGGCCGCCCCTCCTCTTTTCCCTTAAGGCCCATATGGGCCCATTAACCCCCGGGGGGTAACCCCCCGGTACTCCAGTAAAATGCCAATTTCACTCGGAACCATTCCGATGTCCAAATATAGGCTTCCAATATATCGATCTTTATGTCTCGACCATTTCGAGACTCCTCGTCATCTCCGTGATCACATCCGGGACTCCAAACTAACTTCGGTACATCAAAATGCATAAACTCATAATAACTGTCATCGTAACTTTAAGCGTGCGGACCCTACGGTTCGAGAACAATGTAGACATGACCGAGACACGTCTCCGGTCAATAACCAATAGCGGGACTTGGATGCCCATATTGGCTCCTACATATTCTACGAAGATCTTTATCGGTCAGACCGCATAACAATATACGTTGTTCCCTTTGTCATCGGTATGTTACTTGCCCGAGATTTGATCATCGGTATCCAATACCTAGTTCAATCTCGTTGCCGGCAAGTCTCTTTACTCGTTCCGTAATACATCATCTCACAACTAACATATTAGTTGTAATGCTTGCAAGGCTTATGTGATGTGCATTACCGAGAGGGCCCAGAGATACCTCTCCGACTATCGGAGTGACAAATCCTAATCTCGAAATACGCCAACCCAACAAGTACCTTTGGAGACACCTGTAGAGCACCTTTATAATCACCCAGTTACGTTGTGACGTTTGTAGCACACAAAGTGTTCCTCCGATAAACGGGAGTTGCATAATCTCATAGTCATAGGAACACGTATAAGTCATGAAGAAAGCAATAGCAACATACTAAACGATCGGGTGCTAAGCTAATGGAATGGGTCATGTCA
This sequence comes from Aegilops umbellulata, assembly GCA_032464435.1. Taxonomy (NCBI): domain Eukaryota; kingdom Viridiplantae; phylum Streptophyta; class Magnoliopsida; order Poales; family Poaceae; genus Aegilops; species Aegilops umbellulata. The sequence goes on from CP136060.1 coordinate 559,208,327, forward strand.
ATCAGATCATTCAACTAATGATGTGACCTCGTTAATCAAATAACAACTCTTTGTTCATGGTTAGGAAACATAACCATCTTTGATTAACGAGCTAGTCAAGTAGAGGCATACTAGTGACATTCTATTTGTTTATATATTCACACATGTATTATGTTTCCGGCTAATACAATTCTAGCATGAATAATAAACATTTATCATGATATATGAGGAAATAAATAATAACTTTATTATTGCCTCTAGGGCATATTTCCTTCAGTCTCCCACTTGCACTAGAGTCAATAATCTAGATTACACAGTAATGATTCTAACACCCATGGAGTTTTGGTGTTGATCATGTTTTGCTCGTGTAAGAGGCTTAGTCAACGGGTCTGCTACATTCAGATCCGTATGTATCTTGCAAATCTATATGTCTCCCACCTGGACTAGATCCCGGATGGAATTGAAGCGTCTCTTGATGTGCTTGGTTCTCTTGTGAAATCTGGATTCCTTTGCCAAGGCAATTGACCAGTATTGTCACAAAAGATTTTCATTGGACCCGATGCACTAGGTATGACACCTAGATCGGATATGAACTCCTTCATCCAGACTCCTTCATTTGCTGCTTCCGAAGCAGCTATGTACTCCGCTTCACATGTAGATCCTGCCACGACGCTTTGTTTAGAACTGCACCAACTGACAGCTCCACCGTTTAATGTAAACACGTATCCGGTTTGCGATTTAGAATCGTCCGGATCAGTGTCAAAGCTTGCATCAACGTAACCGTTTACGATGAGCTCTTTGTCACCTCCATATATGAGAAACATATCCTTAGTTCTTTTCAGGTACTTCAGGATGTTCTTGACCGCTGTCCAGTGATCCACTCCTGGATTACTTTGGTACCTCCCTGCTAAACTTATAGCAAGACACACATCAGGTCTGGTACACAGCATTGCATACATGATAGAGCCTATGGCTGAAGCATAGGGAACATCTTTCATTTTCTCTCTATCTTCTGCAGTGGTCGGGCATTGAGTCTTACTCAACTTCACAACTTGTAGTACAGGCAAGAATCCTTTCTTTGATTGACCATTTTGAACTTCTTCAAAACTTTGTCAAGGTATGTGCTTTGTGAAAGTCCAATTAAGCGTCTTGATCTATCTCTATAGATCTTGATGCCCAATATGTAAGCAGCTTCACCGAGGTCTTTCATTGAAAAATTCTTATTCAAGTATCCCTTTATGCTATCCAGAAATTCTATATCATTTCCGATTAGTAATATGTCATCGACATATAATATCAGAAATGCCACAGAGCTCCCACTCACTTTCTTGTAAATACAGGCTTCTCCAAAAGTCTGTACAAACCCAAATGCTTTGATCACACTATCAAAGCGTTTATTCCAACTCCGAGAGGCTTGCACCAGTCCATAAATGGATCGCTGGAGCTTTCACACTTTGTTAGCTCCCTTTGGATCGATAAAACCTTCTGGTTGCATCATATACAACTCTTCTTCCAGAAATCCATTCAGGAATGCAGTTTTTACATCCATCTGCCAAATTTCATAATCATAAAATGCGGCAATTGCTAACATGATTCGGACAGACTTAAGCATCGCTACGGGTGAGAAGGTCTCATCGTAGTCAATCCCTTGAACTTGTCGAAAACCTTTTGCGACAAGTCGAGCTTTGTAGACAGTAACATTACCGTCAGCGTCAGTCTTCTTCTTGAAGATCCATTTATTCTCAATTGCTTGCCGACCATCAGGCAAGTCAACCAAAGTCCACACTTTGTTCTCATACATGGATCCCATCTCAGATTTCATGGCTTCAAGCCATTTTGCGGAATCTGGGCTCACCATCGCTTCTTCATAGTTCGTAGGTTCACCATGATCTAGTAGCATGACTTCCAGAACAGGATTGCCGTACCACTCTGGTGCGGATCTTACTCTGGTTGATCTACGAGGTTCTGTAGTAACTTGATCTGAAGTTGCATGATCATCATCATTAACTTCCTCACCAATTGGTTTAGACGTCACAGAAACTGGTCCCTGTGATGTGCTATTTCCCAATAAGGGAGCAGGTATAGTTACCTCATCAAGTTCTACTTTCCTCCCACTCACTTCTTTCGAGAGAAACTCCTTCTCTAGAAAGGATCCATTTTTAGCAACGAATGTCTTGCCTTCGGATCTGTGATAGAAGGTGTACCCAACAATTTCTTTTGGGTATCCTATGAAGACACATTTCTCCGATTTGGGTTCGAGCTTATCAGGTTGAAGTTTTTTCACATAAGCATCGCAGCCCCAAACTTTAAGAAACGACAACTTTGGTTTCTTGCCAAACCATAGTTCATTAAGGCGTCGTCTCAACGGATTTTGATGGTGCTCTATTTAACGTGAATGCGGCCGTCTCTAAAGCATAACCCCAAAACAATAGCGGTAAATCTGTAAGAGACATCATAGATCGCACCATATCAAGTAAAGTACGATTACGACGTTCGGACACACCATTACGTTGTGGTGTTCCAGGTGGCGTGAGTTGCAAAACTATTCCGCATTGTTTCAAATGTAGACCAAACTCGTAACTCAAATATTCTCCTCCACGATCAGATCGTAGAAACTTTATTTTCTTATTACGATGATTTTCAACTTCACTCTGAAATTCTTTGAACTTTTCAAATGTTTCAGACTTGTGTTTCATTAAGTAGATATACCCATATCTGCTTAAATCATCTGTGAAGGTGAGAAAATAACGATATCCGCCACGAGCTTCAATATTCATCGGACCACATACATCTGTATGTATGATTTCCAATAAATCTGTTGCTCTCTCCATAGTACCGGAGAACGGTGTTTTAGTCATCTTGCCCATGAGGCACGGTTCGCAAGTACCAAGTGATTCATAATCAAGTGGTTCCAAAAGTCCATCAGTATGGAGTTTCTTCATGCGCTTTACACCGATATGACCTAAACGACAGTGCCACAAATAAGTTGCACTATCATTATCAACTCTGCATCTTTTGGCTTCAACATTATGAATATGTGTATCACTACTATCGAGATTCATCAAAAATAGACCACTCTTCAAGGGTGCATGACCATAAAAGATATTACTCATATAAATAGAACAACCATTATTCTCTGATTTAAATGAATAACCGTCTCGCATCAAACAAGATCCAGATATAATGTTCATGCTCAACGCTGGCACCAAATAACAATTACTTAGGTCTAATACTAATCCTGAAGGTAGATGTAGAGGTAGCGTGCCGACCGCGATCACATCGACTTTGGAACCATTTCCCACGCGCATCGTCACCTCGTCCTTTGCCAGTGTTCGCTTAATCCGTAGTCCCTGTTTCGAGTTGCAAATATTAGCAACAGAACCAGTATCAAATACCCAGGTGCTACTGCGAGCTCTAGTAAGGTACACATCAATAACATGTATATCACATATACCTTTGTTCACCTTGCCATCCTTCTTATCCGCCAAATACTTGGGGCAGTTCCGCTTCCAGTGACCAGTCTGCTTGCAGTAGAAGCACTCAGTTTCAGGCTTAGGTCCAGACTTGGGTTTCTTCCCTTGAGCAGCAACTTGCTTGCTGTTCTTCTTGAAGTTCCCCTTCTTTTTCCCTTTGCCCTTTTTCTTTAAACTAGTGGTCTTGTTGACCATCAACACTTGATGCTCCTTCTTGATTTCTACCTCCGCAGCCTTTAGCATTGCGAAGAGCTCGGGAATCGTCTTATCCATCCCTTGCATATTATAGTTCATCACGAAGCCTTTGTAGCTTGGTGGAAGTGATTGGAGAATTCTGTCAATGACGCAATCATCCGGAAGATTAACTCCCAGTTGAATCAAGTGATTACAATACCCAGACATTTTGAATATATGCTCACTGACAGAACTATTCTCCTCCATCTTGCAGCTATAGAACTTATTGGAGACTTCATATCTCTCAATCCGGGCATTCTGTTGGAATATTAACTTCAACTCTTGGAACATCTCATATGCCCCATGACGTTCAAAACGTCGTTGAAGTCCCGGTTCTAAGCCGTAAAGCATGGCACATTGAACTATCGAGTAGTCATCAGCTTTGCTCTGCCAGATGTTCTTAACGTCGTCAGTTGCATCAGCAGCAGGCCTGGCACCCAGCGGTGCTTCCAGGACGTAACTCTTCTGTGCAGCAATGAGGTGAAGGAAATATGCCCTAGAGGCAATAATATAGTTATTATTTATTTCCTTATATATCATGATAAATGTTTATTATTCATGCTAGAATTGTATTAACCGGAAACATAATACATGTGTGAATACATAGACAAACAGAGTGTCACTAGTATGCCTCTACTTGACTAGCTTGTTGATCAAAGATGGTTAAGTTTCCTAACCATAGACAAAGGAGTTGTTATTTGATTAACAAGGTCGCATCATTAGTTGAATGATCTGATTGACATGACCCATTCCATTAGCTTAGCACCCGATCGTTTAGTATGTTGCCATTGCTTTCTCCATGACTTATACATGTTCCTATGACTATGAGATTATGCAACTCACGTTTACCGTAGGAACACTTTGTGTGCTACCAAACGTCACAACGTAACTCGGTGATTATAAAGGTGCTCTACAGGTGTCTCCGAAAGTATTTGTTGGGTTGGCGTATTTCGAGATTAGGATTTGTCACTCCGAATGTCGGAGAGGTATCTCAGGGCCTTTTCGGTAATGCACATCACATAAGACTTGCAAGCATTGCAACCAATAAGTTAGTTGCGAGATGATGTATTACAGAATGAGTAAAGAGACTTGCCGGTAACGAGATTGAACTAGGTATTGGATACCGACGATCGAATCTCGGGCAAGTAACATACCGATGACAAAGGGAACAACGTATGTTGTTATGCGGTCTGACCGATAAAGATCTTCGTAGAATGTGTAGGAGCCAATATGGGCATCCAGGTCCCGCTGTTGGTTATTGACCAGAGATTTATCTCAGTCATGTCTACACTGTTCTCGAACCGTAGGGTCCGCACGCTTAAGGTTACGATGACAGTTATTATGAGTTTATGCATTTTGATGTACCGAAGGTTGTTCGGAGTCCCGGATGTGATCACGGAGATGACGAGGAGTCTCGAAATGGTCGAGACATAAAGATTGATATACTCGACGGCTATATTCGGACACTGGAATTGTTCCAAGTGGTTTCAGAGAAAACCGGAGTGCCAGAGGGGTTACCGGAACCCCCCGGGGAAGTATTGGGCCTTAGTGGGCCTGAGGGGAGAGAGAGGGCAGCAGCCCAGGAGGTGGTGCACCCCCCCCCTCATGGGGAGTCCGAATAGGACTAGGAGGGGGGGCGCGGCCCCCCTTTCCCTCTCCCTCTCCCTCTCTTTCCTTCCCCCTCTCTCTTCCTAGTTGGACTAGGAAAGGGGAGTCCTACTCCCACTAGGAGGAGGACTCCCCCTCCCTTTGGCGCGCCCCATAGGGCCGGCTGGCCTCCCCCTCCCTCCTTTATATACGGGGGCAGGGGGGCACCCTAGAACACAAAGGTTGATCTTCGTGATCGTTCCTTAGCCGTGTGCGGTGCCCCCCTCCACCATATTCCACCTCGGTCATATTGTTGCAGTGCTTAGGCGAAGCCCTGTGTCGGTAGTACATCAAGATCGTCACCACGCCGTCATGCGGACGGAACTCATCCCCGAAGCTTTGCTGGATCGGAGCCCGGGGAGCGTCATCGAGCTGAACGTGTGCTAAGAACTCGGAGGTGCCGGAGTAACGGTGCTTGGATCGGTCGGATCGGGAAGACGTACGACTACTTCCACTACGTTGCGTCAACGCTTCCGCTTCGGTCTACGAGGGTACGTAGACAACACTCTCCCCTCTCGTTGCTATGCATCACCATGATCTTGCGTGTGCGTAGGAATTTTTTTAAAATTACTACGTTCCCCAACAGTGGCATCAGAGCCTAGGTTTTTATGGTTTGATGTTTTGCACGAGTAGAACACAAGTGAGTTGTGGACGATACAAGTCATACTGCCTACCAGCATGTCATACTTTGGTTCGGCGGTATTGTTGGATGAAGCGGCCCGGACCGACATTACGCGTACGCTTATGCGAGACTGGTTCTACCGCTGTGCTTTGCACACAGGTGGCTGGCGGGTGTCAGTTTCTCCAACTTTAGTTGAACCGAGTATGGCTACGCCCGGTCCTTGAGAAGGTTAAAACGGAGTCTATTTGACAAACTATCGTTGTGGTTTTGATGCGTAGGTGAGATTGGTTCTTGCTTCAGCCCGTAGCAGCCACGTAAAATTTGCAACAAACAAAGTAGAGGGCGTCTAACTTGTTTTTGCAGGGCATGTTGTGATGTGATATGGTCAAGACATGATGCTAAATTTTATTGTATGAGATGATCATGTTTTGTAACCGAGTTATCGGCAACCGGCAGGAGCCGTATGGTTGTCGCTTTATTGTATGCAATGCAATCGCCCTGTAATGCTTTACTTTATCACTAAGCGGTAGCGATAGTCGTCGAAGCATAAGATTGGCAAGACGACAATGATGCTACGATGGAGATCAAGGTGTCGGGCCGGTGACGATGGTGATCATGACGGTGCTTCGGAGATGGAGATCACAATCACAAGATGATGATGGCCATATCATATCACTTATATTGATTGCATGTGATGTTTATCTTTTTGTGCATCTTATCTTGCTTTGATTGACGGTAGCATTATAAGATGATCTCTCACTAAATTATCAAGACGTGTTCTCCCCGAGTATGCACCGTTGCCAAAGTTCGTCGTGCCCAGGCACCACATGATGATCGGGTGTGATAAGCTCTACGTCCATCTACAACGGGTGCAAGCCAGTTTTTGCACACGCAGAATACTCGGGTTATACTTGACGAGCCTAGCATATGTAGATATGGCCTCGGAACACGGAGACCGAAAGGTCGAGCGTGAATCATATAGTAGATATGATCAACATAATGATGTTCACCATTGAGAACTAATCCATTTCACGTGATGATCGGTTATGGTTTAGTTTGATTTGGATCACGTGATCACTTAGAAGATTAGAGGGATGTCTATCTAAGTGGGAGTTCTTAAGTAATATGATTAATTGAACTTAAATTTATCATGAACTTAGTCCCAGATAGTATCTTGCTTGTTTATGTTGATTGTAGATAGATGGCTCGTGCTGTTGTTCCGTTGAATTTTAATGCGTTCCTTGAGAAAGCAAAGTTGAAAGATGATGGTAGCAATTACACGGACTGGGTCCGTAACTTGAGGATTATCCTCATTGCTGCACAGAAGAGTTACGTCCTGGAAGCACCGCTGGGTGCCAGGCCTGCTGCTGGAGCAACGCCAGATGTTGTGAACGTCTGGCAGAGCAAAGCTGATGACTACTCGATAGTTCAGTGTGCCATGCTTTACGGCTTAGAACCGGGACTTCAACGACGTTTTGAACATCATGGAGCATATGAGATGTTCCAGGAGTTGAAGTTAATATTCCAACAGAATGCCCGGATTGAGAGATATGAAGTCTCCAATAAGTTCTATAGCTGCAAGATGGAGGAGAATGGTTCTGTCAGTGAACATATACTCAAAATGTCTGGGTATTATAATCACTTGATTCAACTGGGAGTTAATCTTCCGGATGATTGTGTCACTGACAGAATTCTCCAATCACTTCCACCAAGCTACAAAGGCTTCGTGATGAACTATAACATGCAAGGGATGGATAAGACAATTCCCGAGCTCTTCGCAATGCTAAAGGCTGCGGAAGTAGAAATCAAGAAGGAGCATCAAGTGTTGATGGTCAACAAGACCACTAGTTTCAAGAAAAGGGGCAAAGGGAAGAAGAAGGGGAACTTCAAGAAGAACAGCAAACAAGTTGCTGCTCAAGAGAAGAAACCCAAGTCTGGACCTAAGCCTGAAACTGAGTGCTTCTACTGCAAGCAGACTGGTCACTGGAAGCGGAACTGCCCCAAATATTTGGCGGATAAGAAGGATGGCAAGGTGAACAAAGGTATATGTGATATACATGTTATTGATGTGTACCTTACTAGAGCTCGCAGTAGCACCTGGGTATTTGATACTGGTTCTGTTGCTAATATTTGCAACTCGAAACAGGGACTACGGATTAAGCGAACACTGGCAAAGGACGAGGTGATGATGCGTGTGGGAAATGGTTCCAAAGTCGATGTGATCGCGGTCGGCACGCTACCTCTACATCTACCTTCGGGATTAGTATTAGACCTAAATAATTGTTATTTGGTGCCAGCGTTGAGCATGAACATTATATCTGGATCTTGTTTGATGCGAGACGGTTATTCATTTAAATCAGAGAATAATGGTTGTTCTATTTATATGAGTAATATCTTTTATGGTCATGCACCCTTGAAGAGTGGTCTATTTTTGATGAATCTCGATAGTAGTGATACACATATTCATAATGTTGAAGCCAAAAGATGCAGAGTTGATAATGATAGTGCAACTTATTTGTGGCACTGTCGTTTAGGTCATATCGGTGTAAAGCGCATGAAGAAACTCCTTACTGATGGACTTTTGGAACCACTTGATTATGAATCACTTGGTACTTGCGAACCGTGCCTCATGGGCAACATGACTAAAACACCGTTCTCCGGTACTATGGAGAGAGCAACAGATTTATTGGAAATCATACATACAGATGTATGTGGTCCGATGAATATTGAAGCTCGTGGCGGATATCGTTATTTTCTCACCTTCACAGATGATTTAAGCAGATATGGGTATATCTACTTAATGAAACACAAGTCTGAAACATTTGAAAAGTTCAAAGAATTTCAGAGTGAAGTTGAAAATCATCGTAACAAGAAAATAAAGTTTCTACGATCTGATCGTGGAGGAGAATATTTGAGTTACGAGTTTGGTCTACATTTGAAACAATGCGGAATAGTTTCGCAACTCACGCCACCCGGAACACCACAACGCAATGGTGTGTCCGAACGTCGTAATCGTACTTTACTTGATATGGTGCGATCTATGATGTCTCTTACAGATTTACCGCTATCGTTTTGGGGTTATGCTCTAGAGACGGCCGCATTCACGTTAAATAGGACACCATCGAAATCCGTTGAGACGACGCCTTATGAACTATGGTTTAGCAAGAAACCAAAGTTGTCGTTTCTTAAAGTTTGGGGCTGCGATGCTTATGTGAAAAAGCTTCAACCTGATAAGCTCGAACCCAAATCGGAGAAATGTGTCTTCATAGGATACCCAAAGGAAACTGTTGGGTACACCTTCTATCACAGATCCGAAGGCAAGACATTTGTTGCTAAAAATGGATCCTTTCTAGAGAAGGAGTTTCTCTCGAAAGAAGTGAGTGGGAGAAAAGTAGAACTTGATGAGGTAACTGTACCTGCTCCTTTATTGGAAAATAGTACGTCACAGAAATATGTTTCTGTAGCACCTACACCAATTAGTGAGGAAGTTAATGATGATGATCATGCAACTTCAGATCAAGTTACTACAGAACCCCGTAGATCAACCAGAGTAAGTTCCGCACCAGAGTGGTACGGCAATCCTGTTCTGGAAATCATGCTGCTAGATCATGGTGAACCTACGAACTATGAAGAAGCGATGGTGAGCCCAGATTCCGCAAAATGGCTTGAAGCCATGAAATCTGAGATGGGATCCATGTATGAGAACAAAGTATGGACTTTGGTTGACTTGCCCGATGGTCGGCAAGCAATAGAGAATAAATGGATCTTCAAGAAGAAGACTGACGCTGATGGTAATGTTACTGTCTACAAAGCTCGACTTGTCGCAAAAGGTTTTCGACAAGTTCAAGGGATTGACTACGATGAGACCTTCTCACCCGTAGCGATGCTTAAGTCTGTCCGAATCATGTTAGCAATTGCCGCATTTTATGATTATGAAATTTGGCAAATGGATGTAAAGACTGCATTCCTGAATGGATTTCTGGAAGAAGAGTTGTATATGTTGGGGAACGTTGCAGAAAATTAAAATTTTTCCTACGGTTTCACCAAGATCCATCTATGAGTTCATCTAGCAACGAGTATTCAGATTAGATATCATCTACATACCACTTTGTAGATTGCAACGGAAGCGTTCGAGTGAACGTGGATGAGGTAGTCGTACTCGCCGTGATCCAATTCACCGATGATCTAGTGCCGAACGGACGGCACCTCCGCGTTCAACACACGTACGGGACGGAAGACGTCTCCTCCTTCTTGATCCAGCAAGGGGGAAGGAGAGGTTGAGGAAGATCCAGCACGACGGTGTGGTGGTGGATGCAGCAGAACTCCGGCAGGGCTTCGCTAAGCAACTACGGGAGGAGGAGGAGGTGTTGCAGGGAGGAGAGAGGAGCCAGGGCAATAGGGTTGGTTTGCTCCTCCTTTTCCCCACTATATATAGGGCCAAGGGAGAGGGGGAGGCGCAGCCCTTGCCCCTTCCTCCAAGGAAGGGTGCGGCCAAGGGTGGGGAGGAGTCCATCCTCCCCAAGGCACCTCGGAGGTGCCTTCCGCTTGTTGGACTCTCCCCTTTTTTTTCTCTCTTGGCGCATGGGCCTCTTGGGGCTGGTTCCCCTTGGCGCAAGCAGGCCAAGGCGCACCCCCTAAGGCCCATGTGGCCCACCAAGGCAGGTGGCCCCACCTGGTGGACCCCGGGACCCCTCCGGTGGTCCCGGTACAATACCGATAACACCGAAACTTGTCTCGATGGCCAAAATAGCACTTCCTATATATAATTCTTTACCTCCGGACCATTCCGGAACTCCTCGTGACGTCCGAGATCTCATCCGGGACTCCGAACAACATTCGGGTTACTGCACATACATATCTTCACAACCCTAGCGTCACCGAACCTTAAGTGTGTAGACCCTACGGGTTCGGGAGACATGCAGACATGACCGAGACGGCTCTCGGGCAATAACCAACAGCGGGATCTGGATACCCATGTTGGCTCCCACATACTCCACGATGATCTCATCGGATGAACCACGATGTCGAGGATTCAATTAATCCCGTATACGATTCCCTTTGTCAATCGGTATTTTACTTGCCCGAGATTCGATCGTCGGTATCCCAATACCTCGTTCAATCTCGTTATCGGCAAGTCACTTTTCTCGTTCCGTAATGCATGATCCCGTGATCAAATACTTTGATCACCTTGAGCTCATTATGATGATGCATTACCGAGAGGGCCCGGTGATACCTCTCCGTCAAGCGGAGTGACAAATCCCAGTCTCGATCCATGTCAACCCAACAGACACTTTCAGAGATACCCGTAGCATACCTTTATAGTCACCCAGTTACGTTGTGACGTTTGGCACACCCAAAGCACTCCTACGGTATCCGGGAGTTACACGATCTCATGGTCCAAGGAAAGGATACTTGACATTGGATAACTCTAGCAAACGAACTATGCGATCTTATGCTATGTTTAGATTGGGTCTTGTCCATCACATCATTCTCCTAATGATGTGATCCCGTTATGCGATCTTATGCTATGTTTAGATTGGGTCTTGTCCATCGCAAACGAACTATCTGTCGATCAACGAGCTAGTCAACTAGAGGCTCACTAGGGACATGTTGTTGTCTGTTATTCACACATGTATTACGATTTCCGGTTAACACAATTATAGCACGAATAAAGACAATTATCATGAATAAGGAAATATAATAATAATGCTTTTATTATTGCCTCTAGGGCATATTTCCAACAGTATATGATGCAACCGAAAGGTTTTATCGATCCAAAGGGAGCTACCAAAGTGTGCAAGCTCCAGCGATCCATTTATGGACTGGTGCAAGCCTCCCGGAGTTGGAATAAACGCTTTGATAGTGTGATCAAAGCATTTGGGTTTGTACAGACTTTTGGAGAAGCCTGTATTTACAAGAAAGTGAGTGGGAGCTCTGTAGCATTTCTGATATTATATGTAGATGACATATTACTGATTGGAAATGATATAGAATTTCTAGATAGCATAAAGGGATACTTGAATAAAAGTTTTTCAATGAAAGACCTCGGTGAAGCTCCTTACATATTGGGCATTAAGATCTATAGAGATAGATCAAGACGCTTAATTGGACTTTCACAAAGCACATACCTTGACAAAGTTTTGAAGAATTTCAAAATGGATCAAGCAAAGAAAGGGTTCTTGCCTGTGTTACAAGGTGTGAAGTTGACTAAGACTATATGCCCGACCACTGCAGAAGATAGAGAGAAAATGAAAGATGTTCCCTATGCTTCAGCCATAGGCTCACTACAAGAAATATGTCAACTTATGACCTTCTGTCAGTGACCCTGGAAGAATTGGTCATAAATTTATGACCATTTCAGACCAATTGATCAAAAGCTGTTCGGGGGGCTCCAAACCCTAAACCATTGCGACCATTTTGGTGAGAAAGGTCGTAATTTCCTTACACGAAATGGTCATAAAGCAAACAGCGCTAGTCCGCTGCCTTATTTCTAGTTGTTAACGACCGATATAGATGGTCATAGCCTTGTAAATTATGGTGGGTTGCTATGACTAGGCGCCACCTCATCAGTTTTGCCTATGTGTCATGTCCATGTGGCAGTTTTTGCCCTAGGTTGTGAAGCAACCTATATTTCTGTCATGGCCAAAATTCCCAAACAAATCTCATAAATTCTTTGGGTCATATCTTCGTCAAATATGTAAATACCTTCCTTGCCTAGTTCAAAAATAATTCAAAAATATTCATTTTCCTATTCTGTTTAGAACAACAGTTTGTGAAGGAAGTACCACTTTGGCATGTCCAAATAGCATCCATTTTCTACAGTGCTTTCCTATGCCCAAATAACCATCCTCCACCAAATGCCAGCTCAATCCATTCATTATTTTGAGCCGAGCTTCAACATTCGTATTTATGTCCAGTGTGGTGGTTTGCAAAGCAAGTACCACCTAGGCTACTCCTTTTGAGCTGAAAATTTGTGAAGACGGTCTTCTTAGTAACTGATCATCCTCAACCAAAACTCACGCCCATTAGCCATGTGCATTTCCGTACCGCAAATCAAACACTTGGCTGGTTATTCATGTTTGAGCATCGATCGGTCTCCTCGTGAGAATCTTATGTTGTGATTTTCTTCCTAGCACCTACCTGGGGAGTGCCCAACCCACTAGACATACCTAGGCCGCCCAGAACACATGGCAACGCCACGGTCACGCGGTGACCACGTGGCGGGCATGCGAGTTTACGCGCTCTAGAGTTGGGGCCCTCGGCCACCACCCAAACCTCGACGTATCGCCACCAAACCATGTAATTATGATTAAATAGGTACTTATGTAAATAGAAATGATTTTTGGAAAAAAATAAATAGCAAACTATGAGGCAGCTACAGTTCAAATTTGACCTGCTTCCAACTGAATCGGCGAAAATTTGTCTTTTTCACGAGAGGTGGATAAAAACTTTTTGCACCCAACCATTTTCTCAATTGTGCATTAAATATGTCCTAGTATTTTATAAAATTGATTTGGTCCAATTTTGCAACAATTATTTGGTAGTTCCTTCACAAAAAAACCTCCTTTCGGGCACTCGAAAAATGAAAAATGGTTTTTTCGTCCAAAGAAAATGTAAACTTCCTTAGGCAACATTGTTTGCCATTCCAATATGCACCCTTGTGCACAATATGAGATCATTTGAACAAACTATGCCACGAATGTGGCCATAAGATTGATCATTTGGCTTGAAAGCCATGAATCTTCAGAGATGATAGCTCATTTCTGAGAACACTTTTTTAAAATAATTGTCGTATTGCAAGTTTGTTATTTTTCCTGGGAACTTGGTCACATATAATGACACAATGCTAAGGTTTTCCATTTTTTTGATTTTTTTTTGAATTTTTTATGCCTGTTTCAAAATGCGGTCAAAACGGCGGACTTGACCGTTCCTAGCTAGTGGTTGAATCTTGGAAATTTTTTGGTGTTTCTCTGATTAAATAGATACTTATTTACCTAGAAATAATTTTTGGAAAAACTAAATAGCAAACTACGAGACAGCTACAGTTCAAATTTGACCCGCTTCCACCTGAATCGGCGGAAATTTGTCTTTTTCACGAGAGGTGGATAAAAAAATTTACACCCAACCATTTTGTCAATTGTTCATTAAATATGGCCTAGTATTTTATAAAAATGATTTGGTCCAATTTTGCAACAATTATTTGGTAGTTCCTTCACAAAAAAACCTCCTTTCGGGCACTCGAAAAATGAAAAATGGTTTTTTCGTCCAACGAAAATGAAAACTTCCTTAGGCAACATTGTTTGCCATTCCAATATGCACCCTTGTGCACAATATGAGATCATTTGAACAAACTATGCCACGAATGTGGCCATAAGATTGATCATTTGGCTTGAAAGCCATGAATCTTCAGAGATGATAGCTCATTTCTGAGAACACTTTTTTAAAATAATTGCTGTATTGCAAGTTTGTTATTTTTCCTGGGAACTTGGTCACATATAATGACACAATGCGAAGGTTTTCCAATTTTTTGATTTTTTTTGAATTTTTTATGCCTGTTTCAAAATGCGGTCAAAACGGCGGGCTTGACCGTTCCTAGCTAGTGGTTGAATCTTGGAATTTTTTTGGTGTTTCTCTGATTAAATAGATACTTATTTACCTAGAAATGATTTTTGGAAAAAATAAATAGCAAACTATGAGGCAGCTCCAGTTCAAATTTGACCCGCTTCCAACTGAATCGGCGGAAATTTGTCTTTTTCACGAGAGGTGGATCAATTTTTTTTACACCCAACCATTTTGTCAATTGTTCATTAAATATGGCCTAGTATTTTATAAAAATGATTGGGTCCAATTTTGCAACAATTATTTGGTAGTTCCTTCACAAAAAAACCTCCTTTCGGGCACTCGAAAAATGGAAAATGGTTTTTTCGTCCAACGAAAATGAAAACTTCCTTATGCAACATTGTTTACCATTCCAATATGCACTCTTGTGCACAATATGAGATCATTTGAACAAACTATGCCATGAATGTGGCCATAAGATTGATAGAAATTGGATCCGCTTCTAGCTGAATCGGTAGAAATTTGTCTTTTTCACGAGAAGTGGATAAAAGCTTTTGACACCCAACCATTTGGTCAATTGTGCATTAAATATGACCTATTATTTTAGAATATTGATTTGGTACAAATTTGCAACAAATATATGGTATGTCCTTCACAAAAAAAACTCATTTTAGGCACTCAAAAAATGGAAAATGATTTTTTTTGTTCAAAGAAAATGAAAACTCCCTTTATCAATATTGTTTGCAAATCCAAGATGTAAACTTGTGCAAAATATAATACCATTTGAACAAATATTTGATAGGACTTTCACAAAAAACTCATTTTGAGCATTGAAAAATGGAATGAAATTTTTATCTTGAATCGATCACGACCAATTTATATGGTCATAAGGTCATCAAATGATTTGCTGCGTTCTGATTGGTCCATGGACATATCAGGCGGATCATGCATCAACCGCCGTCGGATGTTTCCAGATCCAACGGCCGCCCTCATCCCCTCACCCTCTCACCCAACCGCATCCCAACTACCCAAACCCTAACTCAGATCCCGTTCTCTCTCCCCCGATCCACTCCCGCCGCCGCCGCCTCTTCCCCGCCCCCAAATCCACCCACACGCCGCCGCCGTCCCCCGCACCCCCGCCCCTCCCCAGAGTTTCTCGATCCAGCCCCACCCCCTTCACGCCCTCGCCGCCACCACTGACGGCGCCCTACCCTCCCCTCGATCTCAGATCGCATCGAGCTTCCCCTCTCCCTCCCACTTCTCGAAGCTCCCACGTCCCACCGTCGAACTCGGGAAGCCGAGCGGCAGGGGCGTCCCCGGCGCCGTCGATCCCGGCCATGGCCTGCAGCCAGTGGGCGCAAGTCTAGTGGCCCGACCGCCCGCCCCCACGCGCGAGCCTCGCGGAATCCACCCCCCTCCGTCCGCGACATGCTGCGGTGGAGAGTTCCCCTTCCCCGTGGCGGCAGGTGCTGGAGGAGATCCGATCGGAGTTGCTTGATTCCTCGACAATGCTGGAGCAGCTGGTGTTGTCCAGCCCGGAGTCCTCCGCATTCGTGGTCCGCCTGCTCGTCGAGGGGAACAAGCACGGGCACATACACCAGAGCGTGCTCGGCGGGTTCGTGCACCGCGCGCACGGGATCATGGAGAACACGCAGGAGCATGCGGTGTTCCAAGCGCTGCTGCGCTTCTCCCAGTGGCGGCACGAGGAGCTCAGCCGCATCGTGGACGCCGCCGTGGAGCCCAACCTCGTCTCGAGGACCAACGACGGGTACGTTCACCGATCAATGAATCCCCTGCTATTTCAGTGCTCCCTCCCAGTTTGATCAGAAGTAATTTACCAATTACCATTGTGATTCGCATGTCCAAATTACTCTACAGTGTATTTGTAGAATTACTCTATGGTAGAATAAACTTTGGCATGCCATCAGACTTCAGACGTAGCTACAGTATTGGGGAGGATGCTCTCCTTGTGTTTGGTGACCACTTAGTCAGACGATGCTTTTGATTTACCTCTGACTGTAATCCTGCTGTTAGATTCAGCTGCTCATGTGCCCACCTGCGATTGGGTCTAATGCAAGCACACACAGCCTCAAGTTAAACAAGTACCAGTCGCCGACATTCAATATCTACACTACATGCATAGTCGTATAGTGCTGAAACTTGTACATGATGCATAAATTTGATTACTTGTCTCTATATCCACTGTACAATTAATAGGACTAGTGTATAGTGCTGACAGACCCCTTCACTTGTTATTTGTTCAGTTGGGGTGACTTAATCGAGTGCTACGAGGGCATAAATCATGGTGAATATCTGGTTAATACACAAACACATCTACTCATAGTACTGGTTATTTTACACTCAGAGTTAACTACATTCTGTTTCATCTGTATGATTCTTGGACACAGAAACTGTTGGCGGATATCACAACATTGAGGCATGAGCGTGACCACCTAGAGGCCAGCGTGAGGAGGGAGACAGGAGAAGACCTGTCGTCTGGCGCAACCGCGGCAGAGCTCCGCGGTCTGGAGCACAAGCTAGAGTGCGCGCTAGGTAAAGTCCGTGAAACGAAGGTATGCGTGCTGTTACAACACCCTGTACTGCACAATATTCACCTCGGCGCCCAGCCTGTGGAACACTTTGAATCTTTGGAGTCGCCAATGTCTTCCTGCGGGTAGCACCCCCCTATCCCTCCCCATCCTCCATTCCCCTGCAGTTCCGTTTTTTCTTGAAGTCATCCTACATACCTGCATAATTAGGCACATATGCTAAAGTGAAACTAGTGCTATATTGCATCAAATGGTTATTTCTGGATTTGGTACCAGTTTTGGCCTGGCTTGTGCTTCATACCTTGCTTTGGTTTTCAGTAGCAAGTAGTGCCTTAGTACCTTTTCTATCATCTGGTGTCCATGGATCGAAATTTTGGCTGTTATGTATTTATTGTAGTATCAAGAATTGCTCAAACCTGAATTTCTTAGGCTGTACATATGGCTATGCTCCATTCTTTTGTGCATTTTAATTCAGTGTTGGTGTTGATTTGATGCCCATGTTTAGAAACAAACTACTGTAGGATAAATAGGTTAATATTCTTGGTTTGTTCGTGTGCAGATGAGTGATGAGCTGATCTTCCACCAGTGGTAGCGGGAGGTGGTGCTGGAGCAGTACATCGATCAGCAGATCATCCTGCCATTTGGGCAGGGAGAAGCTGGGACAGCCCTAATGCAGTAACATCACCATGTGGCAAATCCAGTAGATTGACACAATATTGGTGCTTGGGTGACGGGACAAAGTATGTGTACTAGTGATGGTACACGATATTCGTGCTTCTCATTGATGTTATGTGTGATCAGCTAAAATTTGTGCTTCTCGTCCAATTTATGTTGATGTGCGCTTGTGCACTTGTTGGGCCTTGAACCTTGCTGTGTAGAGGAGTCGATTGACGATGTATTGTATTTCATGTGATGTGTTGCTGAAATGAAATATATGAAATATTTTATTATGTTGTATTTGTTTTCTAATGGACCTATCCTTAAATGTGCATGCTTTTGATAAAATAATGCATCAGCCCAAATAAATCAAACCAATTCAATTAAGAAAATAGGTATTGGGCTGGCCCCATGTCTGGTGGATTGGGCTGGGAAATTTACGATGATTGGGCCAGGCCCATGTAGGCTAGATTGGTGGACTGGGCTATGAAATTTATGATGATTCCATTTGGTCACTAGCAATGCCACGTCAGCTCAGCCACGTCAGATCCTATGTGGCTCAGGCAAATGGGTAGTGACCTTTCTGAAATTTTGGTCTTTAGTCAAGTTATGACCAAAATTCCAAAAAGGTCAAGTTTGTTCGTTCTTGATGGCCAACTGTTGACCTTCTGAATTTTGTCAAAAAAAGGTCAATAAACAATAAATATGACGAAACAACGACCAAAATGGGGAGTCATAATTGACTGTATTTCTTGTAGTGGCTCTATCATGTATGCAATGCTGTGTACCAGACCTGATGTGTGCCTTGCTATAAGTTTGGCAAGGAGGTACCAAAGTAATCCAGGAGTGGATCACTGGACAGCGGTCAAGAATATCCTGAAGTACCTGAAAAGGACTAAGGGGATGTTTCTCGTGTATGGAGGTGACAAAGAGCTCGTCGTAAACGGTTACGTTGATGCAAGCTTTGACACTGATCCGGACAATTCTAAATCGCAAACCGGATACGTATTTACATTAAACGGTGGAGCTGTCAGTTGGTGCAGTTCTAAACAAAGCGTCGTGGCGGGATCTACATGTGAAGCGGAGTACATAGCTGCTTCGGAAGCAGCGAATGAAGGAGTCTGGATGAAGGAGTTCATATCCGATCTAGGTGTCATACCTAGTGCATCGGGTCCAATGAAAATCTTTTGTGACAATACTGGTGCAATTGCCTTGGCAAAGGAATCCAGATTTCACAAGAGAACCAAGCACATCAAAAGACGCTTCAATTCCATCCGGGATTTAGTCCAGGTGGGAGACATAGAGATTTGCAAGATACATACGGATCTGAATGTAGTAGACCCGTTGACTAAGCCTCTTCCACAAGCAAAACATGATCAGCACCAAGACTCCATGGGTGTTAGAATCATTACTATGTAATCTAGATTATTGACTCTAGTGCAAGTGGGAGACTGAAGGAAATATGCCCTAGAGGCAATAATATAGTTATTATTTATTTCCTTATATATCATGATAAATGTTTATTATTCATGCTAGAATTGTATTAACCGGAAACATAATACATGTGTGAATACATAGACAAACAGAGTGTCACTAGTATGCCTCTACTTGACTAGCTTGTTGATCAAAGATGGTTAAGTTTCCTAACCATAGACAAAGGAGTTGTTATTTGATTAACAAGGTCACATCATTAGTTGAATGATCTGATTGACATGACCCATTCCATTAGCTTAGCATCCGATCGTTTAGTATGTTGCTATTGCTTTCTCCATGACTTATACATGTTCCTATGACTATGAGATTATGCAACTCCCGTTTACCGTAGGAACACTTTGTGTGCTACCAAACGTCACAACGTAACTCGGTGATTATAAAGGTGCTCCACAGGTGTCTCCGAAAGTATTTGTTGGGTTGGCGTATTTCGAGATTAGGATTTGTCACTCCGAATGTCGGAGAGGTATCTCAGGGCCTTCTCGGTAATGCACATCACATAAGCCTTGAAAGCATTGCAACCAATAAGTTAGTTGCGAGATGATGTATTACAGAACGAGTAAAGAGACTTGCCGGTAACGAGATTGAACTAGGTATTTGATACCGACGATCGAATCTCGGGCAAGTAACATACCGATGACAAAGGGAACAACGTATGTTGTTATGCGGTCTGACCGATAAAGATCTTCGTAGAATGTGTAGGAGCCAATATGGGCATCCAGGTCCCGCTGTTGGTTATTGACCAGAGATTTGTCTCAGTCATGTCTACACTGTTCTCGAACTGTAGGGTCCGCATGCTTAAGGTTACGATGACAGTTATTATGAGTTTATGCATTTTGATGTACCGAAGGTTGTTCGGAGTCCCGGATGTGATCACGGACATGACGAGGAGTCTCGAAATGGTCGAGACATAAAGATTGATATATTGGACGACTATATTCGGACACCGGAATTGTTCCAAGTGGTTTCGGAGAAAACCGGAGTGCCGGAGGGGTTACCGGAACCCCCCGGGGAAGTATTGGGCCTTAGTGGGCCTGAGGGGAGAGAGAGGGCAGCAGCCCAGGAGGTGGCGCCCCCCCCCCCTCATGGGGAGTCCGAATAGGACTAGGAGGGGGCGCGGCCCCCCTTTCCCTCTCCCTCTCCCTCTCTTTCCTTCCCCTCTCTCTTTCTAGTTGGACTAGGAAAGGGGAGTCCTACTCCCACTAGGAGGAGGACTCCCCCTCCCTTTGGCGCGCCCCATAGGGCCGGCCGGCCTCCCCCCTCCCTCCTTTATATACGAGGGCAGGGGGCACCCTAGAACACACAAGTTGATCTTCGTGATCGTTCCTTAGCCGTGTGCGGTGCCCCCCTCCACCATATTCCACCTCGGTCATATTGTTGCAGTGCTTAGGAGAAGCCCTGCGTCGGTAGTACATCAAGATCGTCACCACGCCGTCGTGCTGACGGAACTCATCCCCGAAGCTTTGCTGGATCGGAGCCCGGGGAGCGTCATCGAGCTGAACGTGTGCTAAGAACTCGGAGGTGCCGGAGTAACGGTGCTTGGATCGGTCGGATCGGGAAGACGTACGACTACTTCCACTACGTTGCGTCAACGCTTCCGCTTCGGTCTACGAGGGTACGTAGACAACATTCTCCCCTCTCGTTGCTATGCATCACCATGATCTTGCGTGTGCGTAGGAAATTTTTTGAAATTACTACGTTCCCCAACAGTATATACCTTCCTTGGTGCACATTTGTCAAAAGCATCAACATGAGGATAATCCTCAAGTTACGGACCCAGTCCGTGTAATTGCTACCACCATCTTTCAACTTTGCTTTCTCAAGGAACGCATTAAAATTCAACGGAACAACAGCACGGGCCATCTATCTACAATCAACATAAACATGCAAGATACTATCAGGGACTAAGTTCATGATAAATTTAAGTTCAATTAATCATATTACTTAAGAACTCCCACTTAGATAGACATCCCTCTAATCCTCTAAGTGATCACGTGATCCAAATCAACTAAACCATAACCGATCATCACGTGAAATGGATTAGTCTTCAATGGTGAACATCATTATGTTGATCATATCTACTATATGATTCACGCTCGACCTTTCGGTCTCCGTGTTCCGAGGCCATACCTGCATATGCTAGGCTCGTCAAGTATAACCCGAGTATTCTGCGTGTGCAAAACTGGCTTGCACCCGTTGTAGATGGACGTAGAGCTTATCACACCCGATCATCACGTGGTGTCTGGGCACGACGAACTTTGGCAACGTTGCATACTCAGGGAGAACACTTCTTGATAATTTAGTGAGAGATCATCTTATAATGCTACCGTCAATCAAAGCAAGATAAGATGCATAAAAAAGATAAACATCACATGCAATCAATATAAGTGATATGATATGGCCATCATCATCTTGTGCTTGTGATCTCCATCTCCGAAGCACCGTCATGATCACCATCGTCACCGGCGCGACACCTTGATCTCGATCGTAGCATCGTTGTTGTCTCGCCTATCTTATGCTTCTACGACTATCGCTACCGCTTAGTGATAAAGTAAAGCATTACAGGGCGATTGCATTGCAAACAATAAAGCGACAACCATATGGCTCCTGCCAGTTGTCGATAACTCGGTTACAAAACATGATCATCTCATACAATAAAATTTAGCATCATGCCTTGACCATATCACATCACAACATGCCCTGCAAAAACAAGTTAGACGTCCTCTACTTTGTTTATTGCAAGTTTTACGTGGCTGCTACGGGCTTAAGCAAGAATCAATCTTACCTACGCATCAAAACCACAACGATAGTTTGTCAAATAGACAACGTTTTAACCTTCGCAAGGACCGGGCGTAGCCATACTCGGTTCAACTAAAGTTGGAGAAACTGACACCCGCCAGCCACCTGTGTGCAAAGCACGTCGGTAGAACCAGTCTCGCGTAAGCGTACGCGTAATGTCGGTCCGGGCCGCTTCATCCAACAATACCGCCGAACCAAAGTATGACATGCTGGTAGGCAGTATGACTTATATCGTCCACAACTCACTTGTGTTCTACTCATGCATATAACATCAAACCATAAAAACCTAGGCTCTGATACCACTGTTGGGGAACGTAGTAATTTCAAAAAAAATCCTACGCACACGCAAGATCATGGTGATGCATAGCAACGAGAGGGGAGAGTGTTGTCTACGTACTCTCGTAGACCGAAGCGGAAACGTTGACGCAACGTAGTGGAAGTAGTCGTACGTCTTCCCGATCCGACCGATCCAAGCACCGTTACTCCGACACCTCCGAGTTCTTAGCACACGTTCAGCTCGATGACGCTCTCCGGGCTCCGATCCAGCAAAGCTTCGGGGATGAGTTCCGTCAGCACGACGGCGTGATGACGATGATGATGTTCTACCGACGCAGGGCTTCGCCTAAGCACTGCAACGATATGACCGAGGTGGAATATGGTGGAGGGGGGCACCGCACACGGCTAAGGAACGATCACGAAGATCAACTTGTGTGTCCTAGGGTGCCCCCCTGCCCCCGTATATAAAGGAGGGGAGGGGAGGGCGCGGCCGGCCCCCAAGGGGTGCGCCAGGAGGAGTCCTACTCCCACCGGGAGTAGGACTCCTCTCCCTTGCCTTGTAGGAGAAGGAAGGAGAGAGGGGGAAAGGAAAAAGGGGGACGCCGCCCCCCTTCCTTGTCCTATTCAGACTAAGGCGGGAGGGGGCGCGCGGCCTGCCCTGGCCGCCCCTCCTCTTTTCCCTTAAGGCCCATATGGGCCCATTAACCCCCGGGGGGGTTCCGGTAACCCCCCGGTACTCCAGTAAAATGCCAATTTCACTCGGAACCATTCCGATGTCCAAATATAGGCTTCGAATATATCGAACTTTATGTCTCGACCATTTCGAGACTCCTCGTCATGTCCGTGATCACATCCGGGACTCCGAACTAACTTCGGTACATCAAAATGCATAAACTCATAATAACTGTCATCGTAACTTTAAGCGTGCGAACCCTACGGTTCGAGAACAATGTAGACATGACCGAGACACGTCTCCGGTCAATAACCAATAGCGGGACCTGGATGCCCATATTGGCTCCTACATATTCTACGAAGATCTTTATCGGTCAGACCGCATAACAATATACGTTGTTCCCTTTGTCATCGGTATGTTACTTGCCCGAGATTCGATCGTCGGTATCCAATACCTAGTTCAATCTCGTTGCCGGCAAGTCTCTTTACTCGTTCCGTAATACATCATCTCCCAACTAACATATTAGTTGTAATGCTTGCAAGGCTTATGTGATGTGCATTACCGAGAGGGCCCAGAGATACCTCTCCGACTATCGGAGTGACAAATCCTAATCTCGATATACGCCAACCCAACAAGTACCTTTGGAGACACCTGTAGAGCACCTTTATAATCACCCAGTTACGTTGTGACGTTTGGTAGCACACAAATTGTTCCTCCGATAAACGGGAGTTGCATAATCTCATAGTCATAGGAACATGTATAAGTCATGAAGAAAGCAATAGCAACATACTAAACGATCGGGTGCTAAGCTAATGGAATGGGTCATGTCAATCAGATCATTCAACTAATGATGTGACCTCGTTAATCAAATAACAACTCTTTGTTCATGGTTAGGAAACATAACCATCTTTGATTAATGAGCTAGTCAAGTAGAGGCATACTAGTGACATTCTATTTGTTTATATATTCACACATGTATTATGTTTCCGGCTAATACAATTCTAGCATGAATAATAAACATTTATCATGATATATGAGGAAATAAATAATAACTTTATTATTGCCTCTAGGGCATATTTCCTTCATATACCATCTGCAAGATAGTACCCCTTTCTGTATTCATGCCCATTGATAGTGTAGTTGCAAGTAGGAGCATCACCACTAGCAAGCCTAGCAAACAAATGAGACCGTTGCAACACATTAATATCATTGAGAGTGCCCGGCGTACCAAAAAAGCAATCCAAATCCTTAAATCCTCGGATGCTACGGCCTCTAGCACAATTGTTGCATCGCGAGACTTGCCACAGTACAATCCTTGCCATGCCTTGGGGCAATTTTTCCAAGTCCAATGCATACAATCAATGCTACCTAGCATGCTTGGCCAACCTCTCCTCTCATTAGTTGCCATCAATTTCTTTGTGTCATCTTCGTTGGGTGCTCGAAGATACTCAGGATCAAAGACACGGATGATCACCTTTGAAAAATCTACGCACGGACTCAATTGTAGTATCTTCACCAATGCGAAGGTACTCATCGGCATAGTCAGCTGGAACACCATATGCAATCACCCGCATTGCCGCGGAGATTTTTTGATATGCACTAAATCCCTTTAAGCCCGCAACATTTCTTCTTTGAGTAAAATACCGGCAATTTACCTCGCAAGCTTGAACAATTTTGACAAAGCGGGATCGACGCATTCGGTACCTTCTCCGGAAGAGGTGCGGTGGATATGTAGGATTCTCCGCGAAGTAGTCCTGCATCAACATCTCGTTCCCAAGATGACGATTCCGGGGAATGCAAAGACGCCCGACGGTCGATCCTCGCCTCCTCCTCCGGTTCTCGTCTTCGTGCTCCTTCACAGCAAGTGCCATGTCCAATGTTTGCTGCCGAAAGTTCGCAAGCTTGGTCTCAACATCTGAGTCCTCCGAATTGGACGAATCGGAGAGCAAGAACTTCTCACACGGGCTCAACTCCATCTACATGCGTACTGGCGCGTCAAATTAACTATATCGCTCGCAAAAATCACAACAAAACGCACTAACCGATGGAGGACGCGGCGGGTGATCCCGGGCGTCGACAAGGAGGCGGGCCCGATGTTGGTCGATCCCTGGCGGCGGCAGCGACGAGGGCGGCTCTTCTCGTCGGATCCGGGAGGGTCAGTGCAGCGTCTCAGCGTGCGAGAGTGTGGGACGGCCCCGCGGATCGATTCCACCCACAGATTTGTCTGGAATCGCAGGCGGCGGCCGGGCGGAAGCAAGGGCGGTCGGCAGCGGAAGGTGTTGGGGAACGTAGCAGAAATTCAAAATTTTCCTACGTGTCACCAAGATCTATCTATGGAGAAACCAGCAACGAGGGGAAATAGAGTGCATCTACATACCCTTGTAGATCGCTAAGCGGAAGCGTTCAAGTGAACGGGGTTGATGGAGTCGTACTCGTCGTGATCCAAATCACCGATGATCCTAGTGCCGAACGGACGGCACCTCCGCGTTCAACACACGTACAGCCCGGGGACGTCTCCTCCTTCTTGATCCAGCAAGGGGAGAGGAGAAGTTGAGGGAGAGCTCCGTCAGCACGACGGCGTGGTGGTGGTGGAGCTCGTGGTTCTCCGGCAGGGCTTCGCCAAGCACCATGGAGGAGGAGGAGAAGGTAGGAGGAGGAGGGCTGCGCCAGGGAAGAGGTCACGGCTGCCCTCCCACCCCTCCACTATATATAGGGGCAAGGGGAGAGGGGGAGGCGCCCTAGGGTTTCCCCTAGGGGGCGGCGGCTAGGCAGATTGGATCTCCCTAGGGAAAATCCTAGGGAGACTTGCCCCCCAAGCCAAGCAGGTGGAGGCTTGCCTCCCAAGCCAGGTGGAGGCGCCCCACCTCCCCAAGTAACGTGGGAAAGGGTGTGGGGGCGCACCAACCCTTAGTGGGCTGGTTTGCCCCTTCCCCTTTGGCCCATGAGGCCCTCCAACACTTGCCGGGGCTCCCGAAACACCTTTCGGTCATGCTGGCCATAGCCTGGTACCTCCGGAACACGTCCGGACTCCAATACCCTTCGTCCAATATATCGATCTTCACCGCCGGACCATTCCGGAACTCCTCGTGACGTCCGGGATCTCATCCAGGACTCCGAACTACCTTCGGTAACCACATACTATTTCCCATAACAACTCTAGCGTCATCGAACCTTAAGTGTGTAGACCCTACGGGTTCGGGAACCATGCAGACATGACCGAGACACCTCTCCGGCCAATAACCAATAGCGGGATTTGGATACCCATATTGGCTCCCACATGTTCCACGATGATCTCATCGGATGAACCACGATGTCAAGGATTCAATCAATCCCGTATTCAATTCCCTTTGTCTAGCGGTATTGTATTTGCCCGAGATTCAATCGTCGGTATCCCGATACCTTGTTCAATCTCGTTACCGGCAAGTCTCTTTACTCGTTCCGTAACACATCATCCCGTGATCAACTCCTTGATCACATTGTGCACATTATGATGATGTCCTACTGAGTGGGCCCAGAGATACCTCTCCGTCACACGGAGTGACAAATCCCAGTCTCGATTCATGCCAACCCAACAGACACTTTCGGAGATGCCTGTAGTGTACCTTTATAGCCACCCAGTTACGTTGTGACGTTTGGCACACCCAAAGCATTCCTACGGTATCCGGGAGTTGCACAATCTCATGGTCTAAGGAAATGATACTTGACATTAGAAAAGCTTTAGCATACGAACTACACGATCTTTGTGCTAGGCTTAGGATTGAGTCTTGTCCATCACATCATTCTTCTAATGATGTGATCCCGTTATCAATGACATCCAATGTCCATGGTCAGGAAACCGTAACCATCTATTGATCAACGAGCTAGTTAACTAGAGGCTTACTAGGGACATGGTGTTGTCTATGTATCCACACATGTATCTGAGTTTCCTATCAATACAATTCTAGCATGGATAATAAACGATTTATCATGAACAAGGAAATATAATAATAACCTATTTATTATTGCCTCTAGGGCATATTTCCAACAGAAGGAGGGGGGAAAGTGCGCAGGCTGAAATGTCCCTCCCGCCAACTGCTTCTCTGTGATGCAGGGCACCGCAGCCGCGAGGGGGAAACCCGCGTATTCCCGGGTTGGGGTCGGGAGTTTCCTGCGCCCCTCAAAAAAAATTACGGGTCGGGGCGGGATGCGGGTCTGATCGGGCAGGTTTTTCCGCTACCCGCATTTTGGCGGTTATTTTGCGGGTCGGGGGCGGATGCGGGGTCTGCTAGAGTTGCTCTTATATTCCCTAAAAACACTAATATTCCTATGGTTTTCCTTATTTACATTTCATATTACATGGCACTTTAATTCCATTCCTAGTTTGTAGAAGTAAATTTCCAAAACGAGCCTACAGAATAACTAGCTTGATCATAGTACCTTGCAAGAGTTAATGCTAATACTTTACCCTAAAAAAGAGTTAATGCTTTTTTTTTATAAACTTCTTCTCCTTTATTCATTCATAAGTAAAGTAGTATCGTTTACAAGTAAAGGGATAACCTCATCAGGGGCGTTATCCATCCAAACACACGGAGAAGAAAATCTAGCTAACCTTGCTAGTTCATGAGCTACTCGATTACGTTCCCTATTACAATGATAATAAATGACATGGGAAAAACTTAATGACATGAAACAACAGTCGTCTATAATGGATGAAGCGACCGAAGAAGAATAGCCTTGGCTCAACGCATTCACCACCTCCACACTATCCGAATTCACTTCAATCTTACTACATCCGACGGTATTAGCAAGATTCAAACCAAACCTCACTGCAATTGCTTCTGCTGTGAACGAGTCGAAGCAAAGGTCCATCTTTTCATTAGCAGCCGCTATAAATTTCCCCCTATGGTCCCGGATAACTGCTCCAAATGTTGCTGCGAGTGTGTCACTATCAAATCCCGCGTCAACATTTAATTTCACATAACCATACTTTGGTTTCAACCAAGCATCTGAACGGACGTGAGCCTTTGGGCTGTAAGAGATGGTATAATTTGCTACTAAGCCTCTCACTGACATATTGATTTGATATGCGCTTTGAGTTTCTTCGTCATGTGTCAATTTTCGCCTTTCATACCACAAATACCAAGCCGTCGTTGCCATCGTTTCTCTGAACTTCGGCAAGCCCAACACTTGGATTTGTTGTTCTGGAAGGCACAGAAGATGTGCCAACACAAGCTCACCTGCCTTGTCAACTTTTAGTGCATGTTTGATAACAAGCTCAAGACCGAGCATCTTCCACACGTCCATTGCCAATTTGCATTCGAACAACATATGTCTTATGTCATCAGCCCCTGGTTACAGGCTGGGCAACTCGGATTTATTTTCAAGTGCTTATTAGCCAGGATAGATCGACAGGGAATAGCACTCTGGAGCGCGCGCCACATAAATATTTTTATCTTTGCTGGGCAGAATAAGTTCCATACCGAGTCCCATGTATAAGATGGGTTTGAAGCTCCAGCCGTTGATTCCAACTTGTGCCCAAATTGAAATTCCCATTCTGTATGGTATGCAGATCGCACCGAAAAAGAGTTAATGCTAATACTAACAAGTGGATCCTAAAATATGGACGTCTCATACCGATTTGGGAGCGCCTTAAAAGGGCTCGTTATTACCTCGCAAAAAAATTATGGGGCTCGTTATTGGATCTGCAAACGCCATGGATCAACAAACTACACATGCGGTGACAATCATCTCGGAACTGGATCTGAATACTTCACGGGTGTGGGGGAGGGAACACACGCCACATACTGTGCTGGGAAAGCCCTAAGCCGTCCGATCGCTGACACGGACGGCCAAGATCCTTCACGAGAAGCGATGATTGGATTCAGAGCCTTGGTACGTACCGGATGGTTGTCAATCAGGAGTGCAATATATATCATATGTGACCAATGGTTAGTGGGAGATTCGGGGGTTCTACTTTAAGGAGCACATGATCACCTGCCATCCATGCCTCTCGGTCGGTAGTTTTCTGTTAACACTAGTACACTATTGACCGTGGCACGATCAAGTGTAATCAATGACCCCTCCCGTTGTCCATCCACCATTGTTCTCTTGGAGGGTGCTTGTGGCTCCAGCTTCAGGATCGCATCTGAAGAATAACAACAATCAGATAACGGAGAACGAGAGGAACACTGAGATGCTACTCCTTGTTTTTGGCATCCAACCATGTTGATCAAATTGCTACATGATCAGGAAAAGGAATCCTCTGGTTCCCCGTGAATTATTGGAAGCGGCAAGATGCAGAAACAGGTGTCCGGCCCGGTGTCGCTGAACCTGAAGAAGAATCCTGTTGCCGCGGGGCACAGAAAACTACTTGAGCTCAACACTTGGCTGCCGCTGGCCGTTGCCGCTCGCCCACCCGGTCCACGTATACCCCGGAATCCAAATACAAAATGCTTATGAGCTTTGGAGAGCTGCTGCCCATGGAATGCATGTGCAAACTCCCCGGGATATACTCCAGCCTGACACGAACAGGTGACATGAGCACATGAGCCAGTTTTCTCACAACAAACAAAGAAAACTCGTCAGCATCAGAACATTTGATGAACTAGATCCGGACATCTTGGGTTCGCTCACCTCCCAGACGCAACGGCGGCTGCGAAGAAAGAGCGACATGTGCCTGCACTAGACTGAACTCTGAAACATCTTTTCTTCTCCCATGGAGCTGGGGGACTGGGGAGGGAGGTGGCCGTCGTCGTTTCTTTCCGGCCTCTTGTTCTCCTTCCCCATACGCGAGCAGGAATCCAATCCAGATGGCCTCGAGAGCGCCTCTGCGTCGTGTTGGCCTTGGCGAGCTCTTCTTCTTGCTTGCGGCCGCCTCCCTTTACTATTATTTTTCTTTTCTCTTTTTGTTTAATTCTTACATTTTTTTAAAAAAATCGTGAATATTTAGAAAATTTGTAAAAAATAAATTCCATAACATTTACTGAATTTCTGTTTTTCGAATTAGCAAACTTTTCCTAGTTCGGGAAATTTTTCAAAATATACGTTTTTTTTCTCAAGTTGTGTTGACTTTTATCATATCTAGTGAACATTTTTTTCTAAGTTTTGCATAAGGAAAAAAAATTCCCTGAACTTTGTTTGAAATTGTGAACTTTTTTAAAAAAATTGAATTTTTCTCAAACACAACACTTTTATAAATTTGTGATCATTTTATGATCTCACCAAATTTTAAAAAACTAACAGAAAAATGGTCAGGTTTTTCGAGGACAACGACCATCAGATAACAAACTAGATAAACCCATGAACGGTTAGCGAGCGCGAGTGCTCAGCCGACCAACGGGCGACGGCCTATGCGTTCTTGCGCAACCTAGTGCATTAAGCGCTGACGACTGACGAGGCACTCTCCCGCGGATATTATATCTCCATACTAAGAGACCTATCATCCGCTCGCCTTAGGCGGTGCGAGATGGGCCCAGCCTAGTAGCGGGCAAGACGACTCCTAGGGATTATTTTTACCCGTTGATTTTCGTTTCTCATTCTTGTTTTGTTTTGAAATCTGTTTTTCTAGGTGGTTTTATTATTTCTTTGGGACTTGTCTGAGTTTAGGATAATGTTTGAAAATCATGGCCATGTTTATAATTCAATAAGTTTCTATTTTAAACATTTTTTATATTTGGAAATGTTTTAATAAAATATTAAATACTTTTCAACTTAGCGTGTTATTTTATTTGAGAATATATTTTTAACTTTGTGAATACTTTTTTCAGTCTTGAATGGAGGGCTAATGAAAACCGATTGAATAAGCCAAAGGAAACCAAGCCAAAGAAAAGAAAAGATCGCTAGATTTGGTGATGAGGCACAGTAGGTTATTGGGCCAGCCTTATCGTTTGGTTGTCAATTTGACATTGGGAGCGTCAAATAGGAGCTCTAATTCATGATGAGAATGGGCCGATGTTACCCATTGGGACATTGGCACAACACATAATTGGTCTTTTCGGTTGACTGCATAAGAAAATTAGGGCAGGGGAGCCGGTCATCGTCGGCCCACTGGGACAAGTGGGCCGACCCAATTGTTGTAATGGGTGAAGTCTGTTTTTTCCCTCCACATAAAGGTTGAAGTTTGTTGTTACAATGCACATGGCTTTGCAAGGTTGTTACCCTTGTGCTTATGTGAAAATTTCAAACTATTGACCCAAGACTATTTCTGTTTAAAGTTACAAATATGTTGCCTAATGATGCAAAAGATGTGGAAACAGAAACAAAGTTGCATATTTCCCTTTTTTTCTTTGACAAATAAATTATAAATACCCTAAATTACAAAAAATCCCCATTGCTAAATGATGCTAGTTGAAATAATGTTGCCATGTAAATGCTCCTTATTCTCTGAAATGTAGTATTTAAATGTGTCGGACCATCTTGACCAATGGAACCTGAGGCCAAATCTTTGGGCCCGCTCCATCTCCTTGAACATAACATATGGGCAAGCAGGGACCAGGTCCAGGTCAGGGCAGGCCGGCCCATTCCCATCCCCATCTCACTTATGTGCTCTAGCTCCATCCGTTGGCATAACCTCCTTCTGGAAGTTCTAGTCCTAGCACAACCTTCCTTTATTGCTACCTCCCAACCAAGCAAAGTTACTTGATAATAGGGTGGATGCATGTTATATTGTCTTGTGACATTTCAGTTCAATTATTTATTGTTGAAAATAAAAATACAAATTAATGGTGTGGAAGGCTTTCGTGTTCTTTGATGATGTGGAGGGCTTGCATGTGGTAGAAAGTTGAATGGTTGCATGGGCGCTTGATGATGTGGAGGGCGTGCATGTGGTGGAAAGTGAAAAATAGATTGACTGCATGCACATTTAAATGGGAGATGGCATGTGTGAAACATATGCGATGAGATGGATATGGTGCATGTCAAGATAAATAATATAGTGGGGATGAACTTTTTAGGTATATACTAGCTAGTAAGTTAAAGTGCATAACACGTAAGATCTCAAATAGTTAAATTACAACCAAAGATGGACATTGTTACTGTATTAATTGTAACAATCAAATGGAATTGTGAGGCATATGCATGAGGTATAAGAGGGCAAAATCGTGTAAAATATATCGATTGTGTTTTGTACAGGTGTCTTTTTTGGCTATTTCAAGGCTAATGTTCCATCCACAAAGATAAATACTCCTATGATTTATGAAGGTACATAGCGTTGAATATGAAGTAAAAAAATGAATGATAGTTTGGATAGAAAAAGAAGTTAGAAGAGTAGTATGGTAGAGTCTAGAATAAAGTAGATGTGTACTTTAAGTTTTATGCAAGATCTCCATATGGTTTAAGCCCAACCATAAAATATTCTAGACAGTACACGTGGTAGAATAAGTAATGAGAAGATCCAACGGTCAGCGATACTCGGATTTGCCACGTCTCTACCGGCGGATCAGATTCACCACGGTTGTTATTCAGAGTTATTCATATTCTACATAGATGTATAGATAGGACTAGTGTAGTTGCATTATAAATTATTTATTTGTTTATTTTGGTCTATGCATGGGTAGGGGTGAACGAGAAATCTCACCAACTACAACTACAGGAGAAAACTCCACCTACTAAACAACACTATCCCCTCCTTTCAAACTACGCACCAAGATTTAGAAAGGTAGGCGTGAGCATGGGTGTAGGTGTAGAACGGCTCAGCACGAGTAGACATCACGATGAGATGAAGAAACTGGACGCAGTTTCGGCGGAAGAATGAGAACACGTAATCAAGGCCAGCAAGTTGACAACGTGGATGCGTGTATATTTGTGGAGTCCGCTACTTTTTTTTTTCCACAAAAGAAAGCATAAGTTTGTCTAGGGCAAAAAAAAAACACACAGACGATAAAAATTCGAATATTTAGCCGAGCAGGTTTCATCCACGTTCTTCCATATAATTGTAGACCCAGTCAGGCATCGCCAGTCTAGTCACACGTAAGAAAAAAACAGTCGATCGATCATGCTTCAGTGCACACACGTGGTGCTAGAATTTTTCTACGTACAGATCATGTTTGTTTGGTCACGGTGATCTGCATGCGAGTTCACATTCAAATATCTCAGACATTTAATTGCCATTCAATCCTGTCCATTTGAACGTGTAATGGGCAAAATCAGAAGCAACGACCAGCATAATTTGACGTTTAATTGTATGAGCGCGTAAAGGACCAGCATAATCCTATCCATTTAATTGTACGAGTGTAACTACTGTATGAGCTAGGCTGCGGCCGCCGCATGCGTTCGCTCGCCCCGGTGTCGCATATCAGCGTCTCACTTTCGGCAACGACTATGGACAGGAAAATAAGCGGCGTTGTGGACGATTGTGTGGCCGAAATCCGATAGGTCAGAGGCGTCCCAACAACCGAGTAGTATACTTATCTCGCGCCCGCCAACATGCCAGCATGCATTCTTGAGTCCTGTTTTTCCAAGTTCGATTCAAACACGTTTCCAAACGTCTTCCTCATCCTCCCATCGAGTCCAAAAATATCCACCACTGTCAAATTGGACCGAATGATATGCTAACACCTTGATTCGAGGTTGACAGGCACGTACAACACCTTATTAATTAAGACAACGAACCCTGCAGACCATGATTGTATGATCACTGCCATAGTTGTTGTTTTTTCAGTAAATGTGGTCGAGATTGGCAAGAATCATGGTGCCTACATCATGACCGCATGATCACCACACATAGTACTCGGGGTTGGGGCCTATAGACTTTCAACAGAAAGACAGGACGGGTTACACTATCCACGTGGAACACCGCCCAACTACGTGGAACACCAGTGCGTCTACGTGGAACACGTGGAACACATAATATCTTGATTCCAGGCTGACAGGCACGTACAACACCTTACTAATTAAGACAATGGACCCTGATGAATTGACCAGTGTGTCTGCGGACCATGATTGTATGATCACTGTCATAGTTATTGTGCAGTAAATGTGGTCGAGCTTTGCAATAATCATGGTGCCCTACATCATGACTGAATGATCACCACATATAGTTGGTGTGTGTAGTAATCTCCTCCCTGTAGGAGGGTCCATACACCATGCGCGAAGTACTCAGTGATGGGTAGACTTGCCAACACAGGACGGGTTACACCCTGCACGTGAAACACCACCCATCTGTCTTTTTTTTTTCAAGGAATCTACGTCTTTCTTATTTTTAAGTTATTTTCGTAAGTTCTAGATTGTTTGTCTTACCATAATCAAACATTTAGCAAATAAAGATGTTCCGTCATGATAAAAGAGCCTTGTGATTACCTTTAGTTCTTCCTGATCGCTAAAAACGATAAATGAACCCTCCAGGATAGACTTAGGGGTTGCAACCAAACGAATCCAACTCTCGTAAGACTCTGGGGCTGTATCGCGCAAAGTGAAAAACCCCGTATTCAGCTCAGGGGTTGCATCGTAAAAAAATTCCTAGTAAACATTAATTTAGCAAATAAAGATGTTCCATCTTGATAAAAGAGCCTTGTGATTACCTTTATTTCTTCCTGGTCACTGAAAACTATAAATGAACCCTCCAGGATAGACTCGGGGCTGTATCGCGCAAAGTGAAAAAACCAGTAGTCATATCAGGGGCTGCATCGTAAAGTTCCCCCTTATTGTCTGGACCCTGAGGTCGCTTCATCCATACCGACTTCAATCCGTATATATGCGGGGGTCGCATCGACGTAAGAACATCAAATAATTGTCTAGGGTAGAAAAACCATGGATGAAAAAAGTCAAAAATTTATCAGAGCAGGTTTCATCCATGTTCTCCCCTCTTGTTGTCGCCAAATAAATCGAAATTGGAAGTACTTGTAAATATTCACCTAATATTTTGAAGCATTATGCATGCTTGCACGTTCCGTCCTTCAAATAGATAAATTAGACTTTGCCAAATTTAGACATGAAGCCAGAGACCCAGTCAGGCATCGTTAACCTAAGCACACTTAAGAAAAAGCCAGTCAATGGATCATGCTTCAGTGCACTGCACACACGTGGTGCTAGAGTTTTTCTACATCCGAGTTCACATTCCAATATCTTGACCTTTAATTTTTCCATTCAATCCTATCCATTTGAACGTGTAATGTATAAAATGAGAAGAAACGACCAGCATAATTTGACATTTAATTGTACAAGCACGTAATGACTAGTACAAGTAGGCAGCATGTATATGTATTGCTGCTGTCTCCATCTTACCAAACACCGTGACAAACGCGAATCTACCAGTGTTGGATAGTTAGGAGGACAATTGTATCCCCTGCCCATCAGAGTTTAAGTCCCAGACTTGACATTGGTACTCGCATTTTCCTGGATTTATTCTAGACATTCCGGCAATGTGCGTTCAGTGGGAGGAGACGTTCTCGTCGACTATGTAAATGTCTGTGGCGACTTCGTCAATCTCAAGATAATGTGCCAGCTCAGTCTGTCGGGATGCTCATATAGATAGAGTGTGTGTATGCTTTTATAGGGATGACCGTATAAGTATATGTGCGAGCGTATGTGTCTGCACTGTGTTAAGAAAACACAGTGACAAACACCTACTCCAAAACTTACCAACCGCACTCCACCCTGAATCGCATCGTCCGCAAAATAGAAATGCAGTTTTAATTCTGGAGTACTGTATATAGCAACAACCAGCAAGTTGGTGATCCAGCAAGTTGCACTTCTAGTACCTGTACTACGTTTGGAACGACCCACAACTTGTATCCTCATTCCAAGAAAGCATCTGTCAATCAACATGTTAAGAAAAACTTAGAAAAACGTACTAACACCCAGGCCAGCTTATTCTGGACATTTCTTAATCTCCCGCATTATTCAACTCTTGTTGGAAGATTCGACTACAATATAATATCAGTGATGCAGAGTCACAATTGGTCGCTGGTCTTTGATCTCCAGCTAATCATTTTCGAAATATACTTAACTGCACTAAGGACAATAACTGTTCAACGACTACTGCTACACACGTGCCGCATGCAGTCGCAAGTCCAGCACACATGCCCGGTGTCGCATACGAGCGTCTCACTCTCACCAACGACTGTGCATGGAAGCGGCCTTGTCGACGATTTTGTGCCAAAAGTCCACAGGCGTCCCAACAACCGAGTGATATACGTATCTCCCGCCCGCCAGCATGCATGCATCCATCCTGTTTCTCCAAGTTCAATTCAAACATTGCACGTCAACGTTTTCGATCGAGTCCGAAAATGTTCCCCCGTCAATTTGGACCGATGGGTGCATATTTCTAAGATCCCAACAACCGGATAAGATGTGGCGAGACCGAGACGAATCGACCTGGTCGAGCTCCAAGATTTCCATTTCATCTCTAGTTTTCGCGTCAAGCCGGAGTGCGCACTGTCAGTGTGTCTGTGGACCATGACCGCATGTTTACTGTCGTAGTTTTTGTGCACAAAGCGTGGTCGAGATTGACTGTAATCATGGCCGCGATGGCACCTCTCGCATTTGATTTGGCAAATGGCGATTGACCTGGTCTGAGCAAGTGAGCATGCACGATCGAGACGTCGCAAACAGAACGTTTTCTACTTTCCTGCAAGCCTGGTCTTTGACCGTGCTCGCAACAAGTGATCAGCCTATTTTAGTTTTATCTAAAGCAACAGGAGAGGAAGCAGCCCTGCTCTTGCCCTGAGTCCACTTTAATTTGTTCTCCTTTTAATTCCTATATACTCTTCTGAAACTCTAAACATGCCTTGTGAAACACGAGGACGGCATGCGGAAATGGAATGAGAACAGAGAGAGGAAACTTGGTGCTTCCGTCACGTGAAGCTTTGCGCCTCTCCAGGGATAGATAGATTACAACTAAAAAAAGGATAGATAAATTACGAAGTGCAGTTTCATTTCTCTTGTCCTTTCACTCTCTTGTGTTGAGCCACTGCTTTCCTCTGACCGGTCGATTTTCATCTCTACCGGCTTCCCAGTTTTTTCTTTCTTTTTCTGTTTTTCTCAAGCTCTAGAATCTGCAGGTTCTTTTGGTCCCGTTACTATTTCTTCTATACCGGCTTTATCGATTTTCATCCAGCATTTACCTTTATTTAATTTCTTTATTAATTATTTCTCTTCTTTTTTTTCCCACAAAATTCAAAATGGTCACAGTGTCTAGAAATATTTAGAAATTCTGAAAATTCTCATGAATAAAAAATGTTTCCCAACATTAAAAACATAACGAATCTAAAAATGTTCACAACTTCTGAAAGTTTATTTATGAATTTTGTAAAAAAATTACAAAATGATTAAATGCATGAACTCTTTCAAAGACACAAAACACTTTTTAAAGTTACATTATTTTTCTGAAAAAAAATCATTCAGTTTATTAATATACTAAATATTTAATAAACATCAGTGTATCTTAAAAATAGCTCATGTAGTTATAAAAAGTGTTGACCTACTTTTCAAAACTGTCATGCATTTTAAATACGAAAGGACATTTCTAATACGATGTAAAAAAATACACATAAAAATCTAATACATCATGAACTTCGTTAATACATGATCAATGTATTTTAATAAAATGATGAACATTTTAATAAATTGTAAAAATATAGAGGGCAAATAAATTTTAAAATGATATGCACATTTCAATTCTTCGTAAAAATAATTGCAAGTTGATTTTTTTTATAGAAGATGAACTTCTTTAAACACAATGAACCTTTTAAATAAACACTAAAAGTGGCTTAATACAATAAAAAAATGTTTTTCTACTTGACTATGTCCTCTAAAAACATTTTGTTTTACGCCGCCTCCTCTTCCAAGAAAAGCTAGGGTTCGTGCCTCTCGCCGGCTCCGCTGTAGGTCCGCCTCGTCTCCGGTGGCCCTAGGGCCATGGGGGCGCGGTGGATCCTGGCAAGGGCCGGCGGGAGGGCTCCATTGTTAGTCGTTCTTTCAAGGTTTGTTAGGGTTTGTGTCCTACTTAGGAAGACGAGACGGCGGCGGCTCCCTGAAGATGGAATAAAGGTCTCCCCGCCTAGCCCCCGTTCCGGTGGTGCGTCTAGCATCGTTGGTGGGAGTGTGGAGGTGTGTCTCCGGTGGATCTATCCTCGGTGGATTTGCTCGGATCTGGTTGTGGTTCGTCTATATTCGTGTGTCTTCAGGTGGGATCCTTTTGATCTACGTTATTCTTCATCAGCGACGGTTGCTATTCTGGTGCGCTGGTCCTATACGTGGCCTTAGCACAACGACTTTCCGACTGTCTACTACAACAAGTTGTGCCCAACTCCGGCGAGGGAGGGGTGATGACGGCGGCGCGCCTTTGGCTCGCTTCAGTGATTGTAGTCGTCGCTAGATGGTCTACGAATCTAGATGTATTTTTATTATTTCTAGTGTTCATTGTACTGCCATGATAGAAGATGAATAGATTGAAAGTTTTCTCGCAAAAAAGAACATTTTGTTTTACAGAACAAATATTTTTTTAATCGACGACGAACCTTGTTTGGTATACGGCAAATAGTTTTAAGTGCCCATCAATATTTTATGGAACTATTTTGTTGTACACATAAGAAATTCTATTAGACAACAAACATTTTAAAATTCACAATGAACATATTTAATGTAAACTTAAAAAAGTGGCAACCCACTTTTTGTAACACGATGAATGTTTGTTGATGCATGGTGTGAAAAAGATCCAAAAGAAAAAATAAGGAAAGAAAAAAATAAAGAAAAGGGAACAAAAATACAAAGAAGAAGAAAATAAAAACCTAAAAGTAAACCAATAACAAAAGGTAGAGTAAAGGAAAAAGGAAAACGGTAGAATTAATAAACTAAAAACAGAACAAGAAAACTGCACTCTTTATATAGAACCAAAAAATGCACCCTTGTCGTTGTCGTCTTTCGGCCGATTAACTTCATTCAACGCAACTGCACTCTTTATTTAGACCCCAAAAATGCACCCTTGTCGTCTTTTGTCTGTGTGTACAATCGTTTCCGAAGTCACATTCTCAAATAAAAAATATATTTTTATATGTTTATTTTGGTCTACGCAAGGTTAGAGGTCAACGGAAATCTCACAACTACAAGAGGAAAACTGCACACACTAAGCGACATTATCCTGTCCATTTCAAACTACGTACCCAAGTTAGAAAAAAAAGGTAGGTGTAACCATATATGGGTGTAGGCGTAGAATGCTTCAACGCGAGTACTAGCAGACATCAAGATGAGAGGGAGAAACTGGAGACAGTTCGCCAGAAAGTTGACGAGATCCGAGAGGGCAACACTGATCTAGGCACACGTAAGAAACGGGCAGTCAATCGATCATGCTTCAGTGCACTGCACACGCGTCATGCTAGAACATTTCTACGCGTAGGTCATGTTAGTTTGGTCATGGTGTTCTACATGCGAGTTCACATTCAAATCTCTTGCCTTTAATATATTTTTTCCCATTCAATCCTATCCATTTGAACGTGTAATGGATAAAACCTTCAGAAGAAACGACCAGCATAAATTTTACAAGCACTCAACACTCATAACAACCAGCTGACCAAACATCTCATTTCACCCGCATATTGCAACGTCGGCAAATTTAATTTTTGTTGTTTTAATGTATACGTACAGCGGTGATCCAGCAAGTTGCAGTTCTAGTACCACTTGTACTATGTTGGAACGACCGACACTAACACATGTCCCCATTTATGGTTTACTTCTAATTTTTTAACACGGTCCGGGATTTTTATGAACACGGTACAGACGCGCTCATACATACGCACATACACTCATCCTATGAACACATGCACACACATCCTACTCCTGTGAGCACATCCAAGAAACTAGGGCGACACATTATCTTGAGATGGACGAAGTCGGCACAGACGCATTCGTCGACGGGAACGCTTTCTCCCACTAAACGTACACATCACTGAAAGGCCTAAAATAAATTCAGAAAAATGCGTGCACCGGTTGGAAGTCGAGGACTTGAACCCTGGTGGGCTGAGGATACAATTGTCCTCCTAATCATCCAACCATTGGTTGGTTAGAGGTTCACTTCCGGTTTTATATTGTGTTTAGACTAGACTAGATGTTTCTCATGGACTCTATAAACTGTGCGGTCCCACCCCACCACTTTATTCTCTGGCCTCGATCTGGCTCGGCCACGTCTCTTTCTCTTCTTATTCCTCCTAGTTCGGATCCACCCTCCCTACACATCAAAAGTGTCAACTCTCCCGTGACCGTCGAACGAGGCCCCTCCTCTCCCCGTAGCAGGAGAGCACCGTACACCTCCGACCTCGCCCACTCCACTGCACCTCCCCCAGACGGCTATTGGAGCCAGCGGTCACCGGAATGAATTTCTTGCAATATAATGTGTAGCAGCATGGCACCCTCGCACCTGACATCACCATCACGCTTTCTCTACCAATACCTCTCCCCACTGGCCGCGAGAACCAGCGCCACAAACATAGCAGCCTCACCATCCTCAGTACCAGGCCCTCCCCC
This sequence comes from Aegilops umbellulata, assembly GCA_032464435.1. NCBI lineage: Eukaryota > Viridiplantae > Streptophyta > Magnoliopsida > Poales > Poaceae > Aegilops > Aegilops umbellulata. The sequence goes on from CP136060.1 coordinate 559,248,719, forward strand.
ATCGATCTCGCCTACCGCTCCAACCTCACCTTGGTCGTCTCCCTAACTCCCCCGCTCTAGCACCTTGCCTCGGTCGCCTCCACCTTGCCGACCGCCTCCACTGCATCGCAACTGCCGCGTCCTCGATTTCATCTCCAGTAACCTCTTCCTCTTATTCGAACCCATGTGATTTTTTCGCTCGCTGCGACATGTGGCCCTACTTCTTATGTGTTTTGGTGCATGCAATGTTTGGTCAGTTTCAGAGGCTACAAATTTCAGATTTTGTAAGATATACATTTAAATACGCTTCTTTCCTAAGAAAGAAGGTGTGCACACATATTGAATGTAGTTTATAGTTAGCAAACATAGTCATAATAGTTTTATCATCTTAAAAAGGTTGTCAAATATTGCGCCAATGGAGGTCCCTAAGGAAACTTTGGTAGTACTGCTTATGGTATCGGTAAATTGTGCCATGATTATATTTTTGTTAATGCTTCTACCTATTCAAAGGCATTGCAGCTATACATTTGATTGGTAATAGCAGCCTTTGTTGAAAGGCATAAAGAACTCAAAAATAACTTCCCATTTTTTTCGAGCACGTGTTTACATTGTCATACGATGTTCATCTCTTTCTAATATCAAGTATGAGGTGAGGATATTCATTTATGTGCACACTCGGCGTGACGTGCCGACGCGCCTTCCGCCTGCTAGTGAGTATTACTCCAGAAAAGCATCAACATGTTTCTGTCCATACACATTCTGAGAAAGCGTCGATCAACATGTTAAAAGAACTTGGTAAAAGTTAGTAACTCTCGGGCATTTCTTAATCTCCCGCATTATTCAACTCTTGCTGCCAGACTCGACTACAATATAATAGCACGCAGAGTCACACTCGTTCGCTGGTCTTTGATCTCTCATTATGGAAATTTCCTTGACTGCACTAAGATTAGTCCTCACACGTGCCGCTCGCTGCAGCGTAATTACACAGCTACGAGCTACGCTCCCACCAACGACTATGGACAGGAAAATAAGCGGCGTTGTGGACGATTTTATGGCCAAAATCCGATAGTTCAGAGGCCTACCAACAATCTCCCGCCCGCCAACATGCAAGCATTGCATGCATGCATGCATGAGTCCGTTTTTCCATGTTCAACTCAAACAGCTGACAGGCACGTAGTATACAACAATTTGGAGTAATTAAGACAATGAACCCTTTGATTGATGAATTGACCGGTGCATCTGTGGACCATGACTGCGTGATCACTGTCATGGTTGTTGTGCAGCAAACGTGGTCGAGATTTGCAGTATTTCATTTGACAATTGTAGATTGACCCGGTCCGAGCATGGCCGATCGAGACGTCGCTGTGCTTCCTACGCAGGAACGGTTCCAGGAATTCCTCAGCATATTTTACAGCAGCAGGAAGCTGCCCTGCTCTTGCCCTCTGTCCACTTTCGTTCTCCTTTTAATACTCCACTCTTCTGAAATTAAATTACAAGCAGCTAGCCACTTGGTGCGGATCCCCTGTGACTGTGAAACACGAGGACGGCGTGCGAAAATGGAAGGAAAAATAGGAAGAGGAAACTTGGTGCCTCCTTTACATGAAGCTTCACGCCTTGTGGTGCCGGATAGATAGCTTGCAGCTAAAATAATACTCCCTCCGTTCCAAATTAGTTGACTTGAATTTGTCTAAATACGGATGTATCTACACTTATTTAGTGTCTAGATACATCCATGTCTAGATAAATATGGGTCAAGTAATTTGGAACGGAGGGAGTACGTATACTCCTAGACAGTATTTTTTTAGGCAAAAAAAAGGGGGCAGATAGATTAAGGAGTGTAGTTTGAATTGTTTTGTCTTTCACTCCGGTATTGAGCCGGATCTGTCTCCCTCGACCAGGAGGAGTAGCTCCGCCACGAGGTCATGCATCATTCGCTTACAACGGTGGAGATGAACGCTAGGCGCCTCGGGCGCAAGAATGTGAAGGCGCTCCGGCTCGGGATCGAAGTGTCGGAGCTCCTCGCAAGGGAGAAGGAGACCACCAAGGCCAAGGCGGCACGGCATGCGATGGAGCAGGCTCGCGTCGTCGGCCGCCTCTTAGGCTACATCTCCTTGGCGTCGGAGAGCGGCACGATGAGCACGGACGACGACGCTGATGATCCTCCCGCCGCGGACACCTACACATAAGAGTATTAGCGCCACTCCGGCGACCACAAGGGGAAGGGCCCGGCCAAGAAAATGATGATCTGCGCCCCTCTAGCTAATATAATGTATGTAGTTTAACCTACCCAACTCTGTTTGAACTATGTCCGATGAACAGTGCACGCCGGGAATTGAGCCTTTTGGGTTTGATTGTGCTGTTTATTTCTCGTCCGATCTACATTGTTGGTCTACGTAAGGTTTTAAATTTTGGACCTCACCGTAATATGCGAAATTTCAGAAATTATTTCAGATTTTAAGATTTCAAATTTCACTTAATTTTAATGAATCTTAACATAACTTAAATTTACATGAAATCTGTTTGAATTTGCATCAGAATTTCGGTGTCAAAAATATTTCGGACCTCACTGAAATATGTGAAATTTCGTTGAATTTTTTATGTATGCATGTTCTGTATGGATTTGAATGTGGATGTATATGGGGATTGCGGTTGTGAACAGGGAGAAATAGGCCGTGCCCGGACACTGCCCACGGACGCGTCTGCGGGCATATAAGCCCCAATTTGGGCAAGCAGTGTTGTAGATGCTCTTATGAACTACTAGGTGTTTGCACAGTTTGAGAGGCATCCAGATCAAGTTGGGTACATCCATATTGTCATCTCTGCCCTGTCCAGATGAGGAGAGGATAAAACGAATTAGGTATCAGTCGCCAAGTAGGTACACAAGATCACATGACGCTCGCTCTCTGCTTTCTGGTTCTACAAGTTAGATGCCCAAAAAAGAGACGCCAAAGCGAAACGACGAAACGCACGGCGGGACTGAACGAACACCTCCACCGGACGAATCGTTGCTAGTTTATTATGGTTTCCCGGGCCGCACAGCCGCCGTGAATTATAGGGAGAAGACAACGTGCGGCAGTACGGGGTATTGTTAATCCTTAGCCAGGAACGTTCGTTTATTTATACCTATCGATCGATCATCGTCAGCAAGCAAGCAGCAGCAGGCAGAGCCAGGTGCAGGGTGCGTCTGCCCCTTTTGGATCGGGATTACGTGCGCCCGTCACGGAATTTAATTAGGTCTCCCTTGCCGACGGAGCGTGCGTGCGCTAATCCTCTTTTGGCCTTTTTTTCGTGTCCGCCGAAATCACTTTTAGTCTATCTTATAATCACTTTTAGTAGTATCTTATTAAGCATATCAAGGAGGGTGTGTGTGTGAGTGATGGTGCTTTCTATCTCTGTTGGTTGCTTCCTTGCCGTCATGCGTCAACCAAAGTGAACTTTTAATACTGTGGAGGATTCCGGCAGATTTGGGCAGAATATACTATCACTACCGGAGATTTGAGCGGAATATAGTAGCAAATCGCCGGACTACTCTAGCTAGCTAGGAGTCGGAGTAGTACTTGCAGCGTTGGAAGGATGCGGTGCGGGGCGTTGCTGGGCGCACCTCCGGCCTGGTCCGGCGCGCCTTCCGTCCAGTCGCTGCCGGGCACGGGTGGACCGGACAAGCTACATGGCCCCCTCGCGCGCTATTCATGTGTCAGGCTATCATCGGATACTGCTACTGTACTACCAGCTATTGTTGCTTGGCAGGGAGATTCATCAATCACTCATGGGATCAGTCCCGTGCCTGGATCATCGTGGCTGAACCTGCATCATCCGACGATTGTCGACGGTGGTGCGGCTATAGCTGCGTGTCAGGCCCAACGGTTTGCGTTGTCAGCTCGCCATTCGGTCACGGGCCGGTGACGCTGGTCGATGGATTAAGCAACACGAGAGGGTAGAGGGATGCATTGCCGTACTTGTACCACCTCCACACACAAACGCACGGCCTGCGCGTCCAATCGTCGAAGCGATACGGCGTGAGCTGAACGAGTAGCTTGGGGACGTAGGAGAGGAGAGGAGGGCAAAAAATCAGCAAAGTAGCAACGAGTGATGCCATCTCCGTGGACGTACGCAGGATGTTACCAAAACGTCGCTGGCTTGCTCGGCATCGGCGCGTGCATCTGGGGTTCTGGACTATAGGTAGACACGCAGGGGCGGGGGAAGGTGGCGCCTGCCGGCCGGCCTGCGCATGGCACTGCCCCGGGTCGCGCCCTCCCCGGCCTCGCCTCGCCACGCCCTCCGCAGCGCGCGCGACGGCACCCACATGGGGTCTGTCCCTTCCATGGATCAATCGCTTTACTAGCGTCCTCTTCGGCCGAGCTGAAATCTTCTGCGTGTTTACCTATCTCTTACTAGAAGCAGGGTCCAACGGGAGGGACAGCGCCAAACGTCTTGATTGTTGCACACCTATACATGGATGGGCAAACTAACACTAGTAGCACTACATCAAAATGGCAAAACTAAAGGAATCTCCAAGGGCCTCCCCTAGACTGCCGTATATGTCTGTCTGAATAAAGTATGGATAGAAGGATATTAGAGCATTTACTACCGGGCTCCCAAACCCCTTCTATACGTCCGGGCAGACGTCCCGGTCACTGATCGGTCGAAAAAAGTGAACCCAAACCCTATCTTGTGCCCACCTCGAACACTTGACCTAGACACATGCGTTGTCGGTAGTCTAACTCCCACCCCAAGCATCGCCCCTAAACACGCTTGCTGCCATGCATGCTACCCCAATACTCCCTCCGTCCCGAATTACTTGTCGCAAGTATGGATGTATCTAGATGTATTTTAGTTCTAAATACATCCATTTCAGTGACGAGTAATTTGGAACGAAGGGAATACGTCCTAACCGATGCCGTCCATTCCACATGTTTGAACACGGTTTGACCACCTCTTTTCACATTTTTTGGAGGAAACATGTGATGGTTTTACTTAAAATGAATTCTTTGACTCGTCATTATTGGATGGCGATACTGACGATTATGAGTTCATGATGATGTTGAGTATCCACGAAGCAATGGAGAAGGGAGATGTGCATGCTCTCAACCTCATGGGTTCTATCTCGGGCAGGATAACTATTAATCGGAGTAGGCAAAGGCCCTGTTGATCTCTACTGCGCCTCTTTTCCAGCCAATCCGATATTCAGGACGGCATGGTGCTACAAGCTCGCTCGGCTTTTGTTTATGGACCCGCTACTTGTTAGAAATTTAGGGTTTGCGGTCTACCCCCTAATTCCTCTGCGCTTATCCGTGGTGCCGCTCACAATTCGCATCTTTGAGGCTAGGGGGTAGGGACCTTCTTATACTGTCTTTCCAAAGAGTCCACCTAAAGGAGTCCTGAATTAGGGGGTGTTCGGATAGCCGAACTATACCTTCAGCCGGATTCCAGGACTATGAAGATACAAGATTGAAGACTTCGTCCCGTGTCCGGAAGGATCTTTTCTTGGCGTGGAAGGCAAGCTAGGCGTGCGGATATTCGAGATCTCCTACCATTGTAACCGACTCTGTGTAAACCCTAACCCTATCCGGTGTCTATATAAACCGGAGGGTTGTAGTCCGTAGGACAACCATCATCATACATAATCATACCAGAGGCTAGCTTCTAGGGTTTAGCCTCCTTGATCTCGTGGTAGATCCACTCTTGTACTACCCATATCATCAATATTAATCTAGCAGGAGTAGGGTTTTACCTCCATCGAGAGGGCCCGAACCTGGGTAAAATAAAGTGTCCCTTGTCTCCTGTTACCATCCGACTTTGACGCACAGTTCGGGACCCCCTACCCAAGATCCGCCGGTTTTGACACCGACATTGGTGCTTTCATTGAGAGTTCCTTTGTGTCGTCGCTTTTAGGCCCGATGGCTCCTTTGATCATCAACAACGATGAGGTCCAGGGTGAGACTTTCGTCCCCGGACAAATCTTCGTCTTCGGCGGCTTCGCTCTGCGGGCCAATTCGCTTGGTCATCTGGAGCAGATCGAAAGCTACGCCCCCGGCCATCAAGTCAGGTTTGGAAGCTTAAACTACACAGCTGATATCCGCGGAGACTTGATCTTCGACGGGTTCGAGCAACAGCCAAGCGCGCCGCGCTATTTCGAGGGGCATGATATAGCTCTGCCTCCGAATAGCACCCTGGAGGCCGCACACGCTCCGGCCCCGATCTTTGACTCGGAGCCCGCTGCGTTTTCTGAGGATAAACGGTTGGACGTCACCTCGGGGGCTGCGATCTCAAAGGCGATCGAGCCGAACGCCAGCCCCGTACTCCGCACGGCCCAGGACTCCAAGGAGCCGGACTCTTCTCCGAACTCCGAGCCTTCCGAACCCCCGCCGATCGAATCCGATTGGGCGCCTGTAATGGAGTTCACCGCCGCGGACATCTTTCAGTGCTCACCTTTCGGTGATATCCTGAATTCTCTCAAGTCTCTCTCTTTATCGGGAGAGCCCAGGCCGGACTATGGTCTGCAAGGTTGGGATTCGGACAACGAAGAAATTCAAAGCCCACCCACCACCCACTTAATAGCCACTGTCGACGATTTAACCGACATGCTTGACTTCGGCTCCGAAGACTTCGACGGTATGGACGACGAAGGAGGAGACGAACAAGAACCAGCACCTGTAGGGCGCTGGACCGCCACCTCGTCATACGACATATATATGGTGGATACTCCAAAGGATGCGGATGGCGATGGAACAGCGGAAGACGACAACTCGAAAAAACCGCAAAAACGCCAGCCCGAAATAGCTCCCAGGCAGGGCCTCTCCAGGCCACAGCCGAACTAGTAAGCCCTTCATGGCCTGTTCGGCCGCCTTGTGGAGCTCGACCAGCTGTTTCAGCTGATCGCTCAAGGGCACAGGGTGTCCGACCTCAGAATACTGAGACCAGAACACACTCTCCGTCGAGCTGCCCTCTTCAGCTCGGTAGAACGCGGCCGCGTCGGATACGCTGTGGGGAAGATCGGCGAACGCCCCTGAAGAACTCCGGATTCGGGTAAGTAATAGGTAGTTTACTTTTATATTCCTACTCTGCATTGAGAATGCCTTACCCGTTGCTATCTTTTTCACCTCCTCCAACTCTTGGAGGGCCTTCTGGGCTTCGGCCTTGGCACTCTTGGCGGTCTCGATGGCCGACGCGAGCTCGGATGCTTGCGCTTTCGCCTCAAGCTCCAAACCCTCATGTTTTTCATGAGAGTTTGCAGCTCTTGCTGCACCTCGCCGACCTGAACCCCAAGCCTCTCTCGCTCGGCGCGCTCCTCGACCGTTTTCTTTTCGGCCTCAGCCAGCGCCTGCTTCAGGGTTGTCACCTCGGTTGTGGCCCCTACAATAAGCAGTACAATCCTGTTATTTTTTTCTGCAATCAAGCCTCTCTATAGGCACCTTTTTTCTTCTTTTTCTTTTTTTAGGTATCTCTTACCTTCCTTCTCCTCGAGCTGCCGTTTGGCAAGGCCGAGCTCTTTCTCGGTCCGCCCGAGGTCCTTTTTAAGGACATCCACCTGCGCAGTCAGTGCGGCGGTGGACAACAGCGAAGCCTGCATACGCATATTTGACCCTTTTTGTTATACTCCTGCGAAAATCACTAGATCCTCTATCCAGCTTTTAATTCCGAACACCGAACAGAGCATCAGGGGCTACTGTCTATGCGGTAAATAATTTGACATATTTTTACTTACCTCTAAGCCTGTTAGAAGGCTAGCGCAAGCTTCATTCAGTACGCTCTTGGCGGACTGAATCCTTTGGATCACCGTACTCATAACAGTACGGTGCTCCTCATCGATGGCGGCGCCCTTAAGCACCTCCAGCAGATTGTCCGGCGCCTCCGGTTGGACGGAGGCCGCCGGCTCAGATGGCTTACTCCTCTTGGAAGGAGTTCGCCCGCCGCGAACCGGGACTGTCGAGTCCGGCGCGGTGTCCGGCACAAAGCCGGACTTGGAGCCCTGGGGGGTTTCATCCCCTTCACTCCTGGGGTCCGGAGGATTGCCTTGTGGCTCCTCCAGGACCATCTCCTCCTGCCCCGAAGCTTGGCGGGGCGCCACTTCGGCGTCGTCCGCCCCGCGGGGGGAGACCGCGTGCGGAACAGAGTTCACATCCGACGAATCCAGGGAGCCGCTCGACGAGTCGTCGAGTTCGGCCCGGGGCGGGATGCATAAATTATGTTTGATATTAGGGAAAGCAGCGCATTAAAAGAATATCATGAGTCACTCTGGTATATAAATACTTACGATTTCGGCGGACGCTTGGTTCTGTCCGGCCACTCCTCACCGCCCTCTTCGGCGTCGTGGGAGTAGTCCGGCGGAGGGGTCTTCCTTTTCCTCGACCCCTCGGCCTCCCCTGTTGGGGCGGCCTTCTTCTTCTTTGCTCCCCTCGCTGGAGGGGGAGAGCTTCCTTGTTCCTCCTCCTCGTTTTCACGAGAGGAGGGCGTTGCGGACTCGTCGGATGACGAGTCCGACACCACCATGTTGCGGGAACTATTTCGAATCCCGGTGGTTTTCTTCTTCTTGGCCTTCCTCTCCGGCACCACGTAAGGTGCCGGAGCCATTAGCTTCACCAAGAGAGCTGGGGTCGAGCCTTCGGGCAGAGGAGCCGGACAGTTAATCGGTCCGGATATCTCCTGCCAAGCCTGTCAAAGGTAAAAAGGGAGTTTAGATCCCGCATAGAGTCAATCTATGAAGAAAAGCTTAATGAACCTGTCAGAGGTATAGATAGCTTACCTCGCTAGCGTTACACTGCGAACTATATCCGCGATCCTCGGAGGCGGATGTGGGGGACTCGGCGCCTTTGGTCAGCACCTTCCAGACGTCTTCATACGTCGTGTCGAAGAGCCTACTGAGGGTTTGGTGCTGCGCCGGGTCGAATTCCCACAAAGTAAAATCCCGTTCTTGGCACGGGAGGATCAGGCGAACGAGCATGACCTGGACTATGTTGGCAAGCCGGATTGGCTTGTTCACGAGGGACTGGATGCACGTTTGCAACCCAGTCACTTTTTCCTCGTTGCCCCACGACAGGCCTGTCTCTTTCCAGGACATGAGCCACGTGGGGGGTCCGGATCTGAACTCGGGGGCTGCGACCCATTTCGGATCGCGGGGCTCGGTGATGTAAAACCACCCAGCCTGCCACCCCTTTAGGGACTCCACGAGGGAGCCATTGAACCAGAGGACGTTGGCTATCTTGCCAACCATAGCGCCTCCGCACTCCGCCTGGGTGCCGGACACCACCTTGGGCTTGACGTTGAAGGTCTTGAGCCAGAGGCCGAAGTGGGGGCGGACGCGGAGAAAGGCCTCACACACGACGATAAACGCCGAGATGTTGAGAACGAAGTTCGGGGCCAGATCGTGGAAATCCAGACCGTAGTAGAGCATGAGCCCCCGGACAAATGGGTGAAGTGGAAAGCCCAGTCCGCGGATGAAGTGGGGAAGAAAAACGACCCTCTCATGGGGCCTTGGGGTAGGAAGAAGCTGCCCCTTATCAGGAACTCGATGTGGGATGTCCTTGGACAAGTATCCGGCTTTCCTTAGCCTTTTTACTTGAGCCTCCATAACGGAGGAGACCATCCACTTGCCTCCCGCTCCAGACATTGTTGGAGAAGGTTGAGGAAGGAAGAGCGGACTTGGGCGCTGGAGCTTGAGTGCGCGAGAGATGGATTGGCAAAGGAGGAAGAAGGCGTAGGTTAAAAAGGTGAATCTTTATCCCTTTATATAAGCAGGTACGGTTAGGCGTCCCCACCTACCTAATAAAACTCACTTGCCTCCCAAACGCCGTGGTAAATGGCGTGGTTGGGTTACCCACGTCCGTATTAATGAGAATCCCGTTAAAGGGGGCACATGATCTCTGCTTCGACAAGACGTGCCAAGGAAATCGCCTCGCTAAACGAGCTGAGGTGGAACAATGAAAAGCAATTTATATAGAAGACTTGGCCGCAGTGTTATGACGCACTGCGGGATAAGTCAGCAGATTTGATTTGTGTTAATATTATTCTCTATATGGCAATATGTGGAAACTTATTTTGCAGAGCCGGACACTATTTTGTGGTGTTTAATCTTCTTAAAGAACTTGGAGGAGGAACCCGCCTTGCAATGCCGAAGACAATCTGCGCGCCGGACTCGTCGTCATTGAAGCCTGGTTCAGGGGCTACTGAGGGAGTCCTGGATTAGGGGGTGTTCGGATAGCCGAACTATACCTTCAGCCGGATTCCAGGACTCTGAAGATACAAGATTGAAGACTTCGTCCCGTGTCCGGAAGGATCTTTTCTTGGCGTGGAAGGCAAGCTAGGCGTGCGGATATTCGAGATCTCCTACCATTGTAACCGACTCTGTGTAAACCCTAACCCTATCCGGTGTCTATATAAACCGGAGGGTTGTAGTCCGTAGGACAACCATCATCATACACAATCATACCAGAGGCTAGCTTCTAGGGTTTAGCCTCCTTGATCTCGTGGTAGATCCACTCTTGTACTACCCATATCATCAATATTAATCTAGCAGGAGTACTGTTTTACCTCCATCGAGAGGGCCCGAACCTGGGTAAAATAAAGTGTCCCTTGTCTCCTGTTACCATCCGACCTTGACGCACAGTTCGGGACCCCCTACCCGAGATCCGCCGGTTTTGACACTGACACCACCCCTTATATAGATAAGATTCCTAGTCGTTACAACTAGTTTCCGGGATAGAGTCCATATCAAATTACCAACCACGATCATATTTGTCTGTTAACGGATTCTACCCGTTATGTCCCCGGAGCACGCGCTTGTGAGCAACGCGTCATAATAGAGTGTAAATTCCTCTAATTACGTAGATCAACGTTAGGGCTGTAATCTAACTATACGATCTAGCTCCTTCCAATCATCAGTGTACCCGGGTAGTCTTTCCAATATAAATAGTATATTGTATTCCACTGATAATTGACCAGCTTCCTTAAGCATATATTACTTAAGTACATTCCAACAAGTAACAATTCCATGCTAAACATGTAAAGCAATTCCATGTCCAAGTAAATTGAATATAGTTGCAGGACACATAATTCCAACATCTCCCACTTGTCCAAAACGATCATTCAAAAATTCGTAAACCCATAGTCTTAACATGCTTGCCAAATACCTCCTGACTAAGAGGCTTAGCCAAGGGACCAGCAATCATATTAACACTATGTTGAAAACCCACAAAAAATATATGGTGATACTTCCCTTCAATATGTTTCCTTGTTGTGACACTTAAGATCACTAGAGACCTTTAGTTTTCGCCTAATTATTCCAGCATAGCTGTCCTTGGCGCCTCGAGTATTATTTCCTCGAGTGTAATTCCACCTTTATAGGCACCTTGAGTATTTTGCTTCCTCAAGTAAAATTCCACATCAATTATTTTCCATCACATATATCAACAATATGATTAATTCCACATCGAGTCAATTAGATGATAACCATGTTGAATAAAGTTTTCAAAACCACATAAATATCAAATCCTTTAAGTAAATGAAGCTCCATAAGTAACTCATGTTTTGAAATAAATTCCTGACTTCGGTCAGTGAACCTGCACCATATTAGTACTAAAAATAATAATTGAATATGTATACCTGGACTTATTCCTCATCTCGTAGATGCAGTAATAGCTTCCTCAATGTGTTTAACTTCAATATAAATTACAGAACAAGTTACAGGTTGTGATGCACTTTCCTCAGTCTTATATGATGTGTGAGATTCCCTTAGCTGCTCGTCTTTCCTTCCACTGCTTGAATTCAGCATAAATGCCGGTAGCTAAGGTATGATAATATAATGAAGATACATACGAATTCCAGTACCATTTATTATTCCATCTTTCTCAGGAGTTCAAATATAGTTCCTCACTGAGTATGATTCCCTTTATCAAAAGTATTTTACCAGATTTGCAATTTTCCATAGAGAAACACTTCAAAATACTTTCTATGTATTTCCACTCCCGAAACGTTGGAAGCTCCACAAATTCCTTCCATATGAAAGTTAGAAAAACAACCAAGCTTACACTTCCATCAATGTGACTTATCGATGCACAAACAACCAAAGAATGTTAATGTATACAGTAATAATGTAAACTATTTTACACTTGCATTTTTAGATGACCACCAAGCTTGATTTAGAAAACCATATGACCTGATATTCCATTGATGTGAAGCTTGTTATAAGACAATACATTAATATTCAATTAGAAAATCATGTCTTTAGTTCCTCTTCCCAAAATTCCAGGAGAGAGGGTTTCCACAAAGTATATTTCCCTTTGCGCAAAGAGCTGAATGGCAAGAGTGACATTATAATATTCCAGTGAGCCAAATCTCCTTAAATAAATCACTTGCAGACAAAGAGGCTTGTGGTTGTTTGGTATGATATTAAGTTCCCAAAATATGCTCTTCCTCATTTGAGTTACCTTCCCGGAATTCTTCCACCCATAGTTGAGAATGATGAAAAAACAAGCCTTCTTTAGAGACTTCTGTTATTCCTCTAAAACTTAGAGTGACTTCCACCAAAATCTCATAACAATTATCCAAATATGACAGTCCAAGCTAATTCCTCCCACTTTTCCTAACCATGTTAGTGTCGGAAGCTTCACTTGTATTCTCGTTTGGGGTCAAATTTATATTCTAGTATGATTGCCAATAATTCCACCATTGTCCATAAAAATAATTGTGTTCCTACTTTCCACCAGTATTCCTTTTCCAGATAACTAGGGAAACACCATTTGATCGACTAGAATAACCATGAAAAATTCCTGGTGTGTGCTTTGTAATAATTGAGAATTTCATGCCAAAATGGAAGATTTCCTTCCAGTCAAGTGACTGTGCTACATGGATAATGATTTCAACAACCGACAGTATGTAATGCTTCCTTCCAAACAAACAAGGGAGTATAAAAGACATTCAATTCCTCCATTCCTCCATTCAATTGTGGAGTGTACTGTATATTACAATGGTGAATAGTTCCATGCTCTTTACATACAAACGATATATTCCTGAAGTGTACTTCCCGCACCAATCAGTTGTTAAAACTATGATATTATTTAATCAACTGATTTTCCACTTCAGTATAATATGTGACCAGCACAAAAAAACCTTCCGACTTGTATAATAAAAGATAAACATAACCATACAAAAGTGTAATCATCGAAGAGTGAGATGAAATAAATAATCTGCAGTGGGGATGTCAAAAGAAATACCATAAGTATATAAAAAAAGAAACGATGTGAAGCCCTTTCATCTGCTTCCACCTTAATAAACAAGGTGTATTAAAAAACTCATATATGCTTCACATGTACCATAGTCCTCCCACTAAAGTTTAAAATTCCAGAATCAATAAGCCTCTTGATCCAGTTCCAAGATATGTGACCAAGTCGTTGATGATGTAGATAATAAGATTCCAAGCATGTGTTCCCATTGTGATATTCCTCCATATGGAGTAATCTTTGCCAAATATAAATAATTTGGTTTGCCAACTTCAAATGGACATCAAGAAAGATAGATCATTGTATGAAAATCCAAAATACACTAAGTTAACCATTGAGCAATATTTCCACTCTTCCTTTTCCAAATAGTATGTCATAATAAATAGATTCCAAGATAAAACAATAAATCAAATACCTTCCCACTAAAGTTGCACAGAGTGTCCTATAATAGTTTTCCTCCACAAGGGAGTTTAATGGCAAAATTTCCAATTCCAAAGTGTAGCAGATTTAGCAGCAATGACAAAGCACATAAATATTATAACTTCCTTTGAAATTGTTCGTATGCCAATAAAATTGCTATTGCATTCCAGCAATAAGACATAGCCACAATCCAACTACTTGAAAAATTAGCCCCAAATAAATAAATATAGTGTAAATATTATCATTAAACATACCGACAGATGACGAGCAATTTTCCTTGTCTACAGAGTGTTTCTATCTTCCCCCATAAATAAGTGATGTTCCATAATAGACACTTCCTCTTAGCCAATTCTATTTGAAATATTGTATCTTCCTCTTCAAGGTGTAGTCAACCATAATTGACCAAATCATTCCCTCAAAGAGTTTTATGTGTTCCTCCATAGAAAAAATAGTATCCCATATTGCATAGATTGAATGACCCTCATGGTGACAAGTGTATATAGAATTATTTCAAACAACTTGGCGTACAGTTTAGGGCAACAATGAGTTGCACTTCCCAAATAAACACAACCCGCGGGACATGTTCCACCAAGAATGTGTTCCAAATTGCAAATAATTAATTTCCATACAATCCGTACTCTCATATTCAGCGGGCAAAGAACAATTATATATTTCCTTAGGAACGACATTTTAAGTTTTGCCTTTCCGGTTTGTTTTTGTACACAATGTGATAAATATTCTCCAAAAACTGATTTTGTCTTTTTCCAAACCGTTTTAATATTTGCATGTAATCTGCAATACTAAGAAACTCAGAAAACATACTGTCTCATGGAATTGTGAGAAAAGGATTACCGTTCTTCCTGCACAACTTCCTCCATCACGCACCAAAATAATAATAATAATAAATGATCAATCTGCTTTTGGATTTACTACTATTCCAGATCAATTGAAACCTGACGGGTTTGTTCCTGCATGCAAGCGTGCAGTGTGCTTAATTTGCTTCCTTCGATACTGTATCACTGTGATCCAGCCTTCCTCGATTCCCGTGAGTGCAGTAATAAAATAATTCTGATGATCGTGTGTTGCTTGCTAACAAATTCCTTCACATGAAGTAAAGTACCACTACTCCTCACGGTTGGTCTGCTTCGAGTCGTAGTAGATGTAATGTACTGGCAACAGCTAATCGCCCAATGCCTCCGGACCTGCACCTTTATCGTTTCTTCAATCGGCGGGGGAAAGAGTGTGCTGATGCCTTGCAGTCGTTCGATCCGCGTTTAGTACCACCGCGTTGTACACAGAGGCACATAGCAGCAGAAAGTTTCCGTCGGCAGCGGGATCGCCACGGTTGATCGCAGCGGAGGTGTGGCGTGACGAGCCCGCATGATTTAACGGGCATGCAATACGTAGAACCAGTCCTCGATCCGTGCGCCCAAAGGAAAAAAAATTGCTTTTCCGGATCGATCGAACGCAGCCTCGAACAACAAAGAGCTCGATGGGTTCTGCCGCAGCTAGCACCTGCTTGAAGCGACACAGGAAGAAGCGGCAGATTCGGCACTTCACGCACGCGGAGAAAGAGCGCGCGAGGCGCAACGGGTAGTATTTGGACGGCGGTGACCACGACGGCAGAGTTGCATGGCGGACGACCCTTCAACCTAGCTCGATGCCAATGTTAGAAATTTAGGATTTGCGGTCTACCCCCTAATTCCTCTGCGCTTATCCGTGATGCCGCTCACAATTCGCATCTTTGAGGCTAGGGGGTAGGGACCTTCTTATACTGTCTTTCCAAAAAGTCCACCCCTTATACAGATAAGATTCCTAGTCGTTACAACTAGTTTCCGGGATAGAGTCCAGATCAAATTACCAACCACGATCATATTTGTCTGTCAACGGATTCTACCCGTTATGTCCCCGGAGCACGCGCTTGTGAGCAACGCGTCATAATAGAGTGTAAATTCCTCTAATTACGTAGATCAACGTTAGGGCTGTAATCTAACTATACGATCTAGCTCCTTCCAATCATCAGTGTATCCGGGCAGTCTTTCCAATATAAATAGTATATTGTATTCCACTGATAATTGACCAGCTTCCTTAAGCATATATTACTTAAGTACATTCCAACAAGTAACAATTCCATGCTAAACATGTAAAGCAATTCCATGTAGAAATACATGTATAGTTGCATAATGAGGTATTCCGAATATTGACAATTTCAAGTAAATTGAATATAGTTGCAGGACACATAATTCCAACACTACTACCTGGGATCCTTAGATATTGCGGGCAGTGGTAACTGCACATGTGATGCGCAACATGGCTGTGGACGATGGTGGCGATGATTTGGGTAAATGTTGATTTTGACAGATCCGGTCGCGCAGAGAACATACTTCTCGATGATCTCGTAGACCCTTTGTGGATACATTATGGAAACCAATAGATTTTTTATGTCCTTCATTTTTTGTATGTTTGAACAGTGTCATCTGAAAAATATTTATGTTTGAACACAAGTATATTCCTAATTTAGAGTGAGCTTTTCTAAAATTTGCACGATCTATTTCTGTGTTTAAACTGTATGCCTTTAGAGTATCAAGATTTGGTTGGAAAAAAATGGGCAATAATGCTGACCGGCTAAATGCGGGAGACAAATGAGGGACGCGGTAGGGCCTCCTTTTTGCGGACAAATAGGCTGTGTCGCCCTAAAACCCCTAATGATGATGATGTATGCTTTGAGAAAGCGGTCACCGAGGAGTTTGCATCATTGGCATCACACACGTTTCATCTTTTAAAACCATCTCCTGCTCCATGGAAAATTTGCGCAGTTGAGTACCCGCACGTCAATATTGCGCTGGTGCTCAAGTTACATCTCACCATCACAACACATCAATGACAGAGACCAATACATGTGTGCAAAACAGGTCGATCGGTAACTTGTCCGATCCACACACATTCGCAGGTCACAACTGATACAAGTCGCCGATGGAGTCGCTGTTGGAGAACTAAGTGGAGACGGCCGCTGCTAGCTACCCCAGCTAGAGCCTCCAGACTATACAACGGAGCATGGCGACCGGCAATACAGAGTCGCCGTGCGTGCGTGCACCACCAATCCGGACCGGCCGTGGCATCGGTGGGATGCGCCCGGAGCGAAAAAGATGTGGATATTTCCCGGACTCGTCGCTCCTCTATCAACGCGGGAACAATCCCGGCTGTGGCTGGCGGCCGGAGCCCGCCGTCGATAGCCACGATCGTCGTGCTCGTCTTCGCGTCCACGCAACGGCCAACGGGAGCAGTGCGGAGATAGATGCGGCTCTGGTTTGGGTGGTGGACGCGTCGAGCGGGAATACGCCATGGCGCTTTCGATCGTGGAAGAGAGAGGAGAGGGGCGAGGATGGGTCCCGCCGGCAGCCACGCGGCGTCTCGACGCGGTCCTGCCGCGGCCGGATCTGCTTGGATTCCCTCCTCCCGTCATGGACGACGCATGCAGGCAGCAGCGAAACAGCTTCACGCACGATACTTGTGGCCGACCCGTGCACGACGTGCAAATCCAGCGGCTACTGCTGTTCTCAGGCATACGCATGTCCGGCTGGATTGTTTCATCGTCTATCTATCGTGCAAAACTTGTCGTGTGTATAGCACAACTCAGGCAGCAGGGGCCGTGTCACTTTCGTCGGATTCGTGGCGCACAGCGCACAAGCCGTTGCGAGCACGCGGAAAAGCAGACGGCGCCGGGGGCCGGCCGGCCGGCGGGTGCGGGTCCGTCTATCTTTTCGCCTCGCGCCGCTCGAATCTCGCCGTTTGCTTGCTCGCACGGGTCCCTCTTTGCGGAAGTAGTTCCCGGTCCAACTTTTTGTTTCTTTGTTTCTCTTCTTTTATAGTACAGTTGGATCACATTTTCTTTTCTCAAGACAGTTCGATCACAAATTTCTACCTTCCGAAAAAAAATTTGTTCTACGGAACCTCATCACAGAACGGGAAGCTCTCACAATTTTGCAATAAAAATAAGAGAGTTGATTCATCAATAATACATAAGAGA
Organism: Aegilops umbellulata; assembly: GCA_032464435.1. NCBI lineage: Eukaryota > Viridiplantae > Streptophyta > Magnoliopsida > Poales > Poaceae > Aegilops > Aegilops umbellulata. Next base: position 559,266,359 of record CP136060.1, read on the forward strand.
AATCAGACACAAATACAACACACATCACGATTGATTTGGAAATAACCGGTCGAGAGACTGACCGCCTATCTGCACTAGGCAAAAGCGCCGCCACACAAAGCAAAATGACGCCGCTAGGGAGGAAAGGACGTCAAGGTGATTGTCATCGTCCGACTCGGCGGCTATCAGATATTGTTTCAACTAGAGGATGAGATCCCAGTTGTTTGAGGAGGATCGGGTGTCCACGACAAAGTCATCAAGATGGATAAGGTAACATCGTGAGGGCCCTGATGATATATCTCCATCATCGGAGTAGAAAATCTCAGTCTTACCGAAAAATGGTTGCCCCCGCTTTATATTATAAAGCAAATATCACCATATACATCCGAGTGAACCGATACAAACACACCCACCACGGCACACAGCACACACCCAAGGCAAGATACAAAGGTGCCGTGCACCGACACACCACTCGAACGACAACCAAGCAAACTAGAGATGAACCAAGAAGAACTACTTGGAGCCACCGAGGATGCGGAGACGGACAATGACGGAGCAAGGACTCTAGGACGGTGCCTCCCAGAAGGATATGACCACGGATAACCGCCACAGTCTGATATGAAGATCAAGTTTTCACCCAGAGCCAGGTGGAGGAGTGGGAGCACTGCGACGGAGCCTTCAAGAAGGATACGACGTCCGTGGACGCCGCCACCGCCGGCCAGTACGAGGACTGGACAAGTGATGGACCCAGGCGTTCACACCCCTCCGACACCCCCGCTCAGCCCACCACCCGCAGCCAAGCCCCCCACGAAGCCATGGCTGCCCGCCCGCACCTGAGACGCAGGTTCCGCCCTCGAACTCCATGCCTCCCGCCGCCAGGGCCGCCGCCCAACATCCGGGCACCCCCAAGACCATCCAAAGAGGCCAGCTTTGTACCAGAGGGACTTCCCCGACCGATGTCCCGCGGCAGATGATCCGCCTTGACCGTGGAAAATCCCAGTCTTGAGCAACCAAATTCCTTATCATACTTTTCCGTGAACTCGTAAGGCGCCGTAATAGTCACCATGTTACAGATACCGTTTAGCAAACCCAAAAGTTCATGAAGAAAGTAGGAGGGGACCCGATACTCTCATGGTCTAAAGCATTATGCAAACGTATAACTTTCTCTGTGTTATAAAACCATTAACTCGTGACGAATGTATCTCATAGCATAACATCAATTGGGTCAAATTGAACACAAGTGTTCTTCCCTCTGTAGCCAAATAAATTGAAAATGGAAGTGGCGTGTATATATTCACATGCATTTTTTTGAATGTCTGCATGCATCATGCATGTTCCATGATGAGATTAATTAGATGTGGCGAAGTTAGACATCAATCCAAAGACCTAGTTGGCACCACTGATCTAGGCACATGTAAGAAACAGCCAGTCAATGGGTCATGCCTCAGTGCATTGCACACGCTTCGCGCTAGAATTTTTCTACGTATAGGTCATGTTTGCTTGGTTATGACGGTGTCCTACATGCGAGCGACATAATCCTACATTTAATTTTTCCGTTTAGTATCCGTTTGAACGTGTAATGGATGAACTCTTCAGAAGAAACGAGCGGCATGATCCTACATGTAATTGTACGAGCGCATAATAACTAGCGGTGCAAGTAGGCACCACGTATGCATGTATTGCTGCTGTCTCTATCTTACCAAACAGAGTGAAAAAATACCAACTCCAAAAACATACCAAACATCATGTCACTCTGAAATCACTGGTGGAAAAAGGGCCTTTGGTCGCGGTTCGCAACTGCCATTAGTCGCGGTTGCGCAACCGCGACCAAACAGGCGGGACTAAAGGCCCCCCCCATTAGTCGCGGTTGCTTAAGAACCGCGACTAAAGGCACGTCCACGTGGGCGCCAGGTGGCCGTCGGGGCGGAGGACCTTTAGTCGCGGTTCTTCTGGCCAACCGCGACTAAAGGCCGCCGCAGGTTTAGGGTTTTAGCCCCCCCCCCCCTAAACCTGCCCCCCCTAAACCTGTTTTCTGTTTAATTTGTATTGTTTTATTTCTTTTATGCTTTATTTTAATTTTGAAGGAGTTTCACATATTCTACGCTACTACATACATGCATATGAATGTACAATTTCAAACAAATTTGAAACTAGAACCAAAAAGAATTCAAGAGGAATATACAGTATATATTCAATATCATCGGATGACCATATACAATTTTGAACAAGTTTCCATACATAATTTAATGCATATAAAGTTCTACGTCCTCGTAATGGTGTTCTCCTTTAGGATGGAGGACTTCCCTCCTGAACCATCCAGCTAGTTCCTCTTGAAGTGGTCGGAAGCGAGCTTCTGGACTAAGCATCATCCGGAGGTTATTCCTCTGAGCATTGGTATCACTCGGAACCCGCTCAGAGGTGTATCTCCGGATCATCTCACAGACATAGTATCCACATAGATTGGTCCCCGCTGGTTGAATATCCCCACTATTCTTAGCCTTTGGCCTTTTGAATTCTAGCTCTTTTTTGAATTCACCAACCTTTGTATCTACGAACCGTCTCCAAACCCTACGAGGCAAAGAAAATTAAATGAACAAGAGAGTTATTAGTTACTTGATATTAGGAAATGAACGAAATAGGCCGATCGATATAGAGCGCAAATGAATGAAAATAATTACTTCTGCAGCATTCTTCTCATGTCGCCCCAAAGCTTTGGATCCATATCCAGAGAGTCGTGGACGAGACATTCTGAGGTGTGAACTTTAATTACTAGGAGAATCCAGTGAAACCTGCGGACACGATACATGCACAGTACGTCATGCATAACTCATCGATTAGCCGGCCACATACCATGCATGGAGTAAACAAAAGAGAATGTGCTCAAGACAGAAACACTCACCCAAAATGGTAAGGAAATAGAATATCACTTTTGAGTTCCTACTTTGTAAGAAACTGCCACAGGTCTGCCTCCATGTCGGCGGGGTGATGCCGCAACACATATCCATTAACGATGTGTGGGTCAATGAACCCAACATCATGGATGTTCCTTACTCTGCATTCCTTAATCTTCATTCTGCATGTATAATAGCGGACACAACAATATAGTTAGGACATATATATAGTGCAGGCAATATGAACGAGATGGGGTAGAAATAAATCACTTACAGAACGTAGCAACTGATGATAGATTTGTCGAGCTCGCGCAGATTGAAAAGCTGGAACAATTCACTCAGATGAATTTCTACATAGTAATGTTTGAAGTGATGCTCATATCTAACTTCCGCATAAATATATTCTTTGGCGTTTTTATTTTTTATGTAAGCCTTGTACCATTTCAGCAGACCTTTCATTTGTGGAGGTAGATCCTCTTCCTGCGCAGGCTCGACGAGAGGCCCATTCTTCACATATGTAATTACTACCTCCTTCACTGGCGCCTCATCAAGGCCTAACAGTTCACGAAGAGTAATACCTAAGTTGGCCGCTTGTTCTCTGGCACTCGTTACAGTCAATCCAAGTGCTGCCGCAGCTGCTATGATATCGGGGTCATCCGGACCGGCGGCTTTCACTATAAGCGGGGCAATCGATTGTTTACTTTGTTCCCCGAGCTGGGCAACTCGTTTACTTTGTTCCGGATCGGGGTCATCCGCCCGCTCTTTCTTCTCCTTCAACATGAGTGCCTGCCTACGAAGTTCACGTGCATAGTCCTGAGGCAGATTCTTCGCGGCTTGGGACGGTGTGCTAAAAAATGACTTAGCCCACTTCTTTTGCTCATCAGAAAATACTGGCTTGGGCTCGGGCTCTCTTTTCTTCTTGCAGTCCGCCTTCCATTTCTCAAGATCAGCAGCCGCGGCCGCGGCAGTTTCCTCGGCACTACGTTCCCAAGGCCTTGTGGGGAGAGGCTTCAGTGATGGCTCCGGTACCTTTGTGGTCTTAGGTACATAAGGGTCCGGGTTAATAATCCAGGACTGCTTCTGCTTCTTTGCCGGAGGTGGATTGGGGGGCGGCGTCTGATCACCCGCCGGACGAGGACTGGGGGGCGGCGTCTGATCACCCGCCGGACGTTGTGGACTGGGAGGGGTCGGCTGACGTGACGGAGGTGTAGGTGAACCGCCACCACCACCACCGCCGCCGCCGCCACCGCCGCCACCACCACCACCGTAGGGGGGTGGACTTGTTGTCCTTGGCGCCTCGCCTGGAAACTTGATAAACTTCTTTTGCCATAGAATGAAATGGCGCTTGACATCTCCAAGTCTTTTATCCCCTTCAGGTGTAGCAATGTCAATCTCCAGGTCCTCAAACCCTTGGACTATGTCCTCCACCGTGACACGAGCATAGCCATCTTGAATGGGGTTGTTGTGGTGGAGTGCTCCAGGTAAACATGGTAAAGCACTGCCGATGGCTACCTTCATGGACATGTTCCCGATAGGATAATACAGATGACATTCTTTCCTCTCCTTTATATCGTCCACGGGGTAGCGAGGAGGCTCCGGTGCAGTAATTTCGACCACCAGAGGCTCCGGTGCAGTAATTTCGATCGTCGGTGCATCTGCACCAGCCGGTGGGGCCTCCGTGGAAGCCACGCTGCTTCTCCGCTGCTGGCTTCCGAGATCCGCTGGATGATCTTCATGCTGCGCCCAAGCTGCATCTCTTTCGGCTACTAGTACACTCACGGTTTTCTTCATCACATCCATTTCCGATGCCAACCGCGCCACAACATCTGCTTCCCGATCCATCTTTCTCTTACGGCTTCTGTAACCGTACGGGTCATCGTTCTGGGGGAACCCTATTTTCCACGGAATGTGCCCCATGCCTCGTACACGTCCTCCGTGTTCAGGATTCCCGAGGGCTTTTGTCAGCGCGTCGTTCTCTCTGTTGAACTTGATCTTCCCCTCTTGAGCATACCTCATTGCGTCAATAAGGGCTTGGGTGGGTTTAATTATTTTGCCCTGGTAAACACACTCCCCTGTCTCCGGGTTCAGCGTTCCCCCATGCCCGTACCACCAGCTTTTGGCCCTTGGGTCCCATCCCTCCGTACCTGGACGGATTCCTCGTGCCCTCAGCTCGTTCTCCATCTTCTCCAACCTAGGCTGCCAAAGGCGATACCCTCCTGGCCCCATAATATGATTGTACTCCTTCTTAGCCGCATTTTCCTTATTTTTTTTCGATATTTGAATGAACTGCTCCGATTTCTTTTGCTTCACAAATTCTGGCCAATCATGTTTCAGTTTCTCATATTGTCCTTTGAAATCCGGAGTCTTGTTCTGCTTGACAAAGTCATGGGCTAGATTTTGCTTGAATTTCCGGAATGCGTCGGCCATCTTACGAAGAGCGAACTGTTTGACTAGCCTCCTCCTCTCCTTGTTTTCCTCAATCTTGTTACCCTCCTCATCGAATTTGTTGTATTCCGGAGGTAGAACGAAATGTTCCATAAGCTTCTTGAAGCAATCTTTTTTTGTTCTCTTATCGACAAAAGTGAAACCAGCAATTCGTGCCTTCTTTGGCTCATTCCACTCCTGGACGGTGATCGAGACGTTGTCTCTAACAACGGCTCCGCATTGGCTGACAAACTTGGTGGCGTTCTTGCGGGGCTCCAGCGGCCTGCCGGTTGCACTGTCGACAACCTCGATGGTGCATGTTTCTCCTTGTTTCATCGTCTTGGTTGCGCCACGCTTTGACGACGTACTCGATTGTTTCGACGATCCGGCCGAGGGCTAAAATAAGAAAGAGAGTCACGCCCATTAGTACACACATATTTATTCAAATCAGTTAGTTTGTATCACCAGAGGCTCAATGTATATATATACCTCGGCGCCGGAGGTGGTTGCTACTTCCATTTGAAGATCGTCGTTTATCGACGTTTGTTCGGCATCATCTTGCTGACGGCGCCCTTCATCTTCACCGTCAAGGTTCAGATAAGAAGAGACATCATCTTCTTCTTGTCCGGTCGGCACATATAGAATATCGCCGTTTATGATGCCAAACATATGTGCTTCACCGTCCGGATCATAGTTGTCCATAATCGGGTCAGCTCTATCGTCCGCCATTATGTCAGTCCTGAAAACATGTAGTAAAAACAAATTAATTAAGTGAAGAAGGGAGGCGGTGGCGGTGGCGGTGGCGAAAGGGCGGTGGCAAAAGGAGGGGGCGAGGAAGGGGTGGGAGAGGGTGTCGCGGTAGAGCGCGAGACGGGGCGGCAGACGACGGCGTCACGGAGAGGGAGGCGAGGACAACACACATGTATAACCCTCGCCATTTGGTTAATTATCAAATTTTACGGTTTTTTGTTAATTATCAAGTTTTAAGTTACTTTTTTTCTTCTTCCTTTTTCTTTCTTCTTTCTTTTGGTTTTCATTTGGTTTTCATTTGGTTTTCATTTTTTTCTTCTTCCTTTTTCTTTCTTGTTTTTTCTTCTTCCTTTTTCTTTCTTCTTTCTTTCTTCTTTCTTTCTTCTTTCTTTTTTTCTTCTTCCTTTTTCTTCTTTCTTTTTTTCTTCTTCCTTTTTCTTTCTTCTTTCTTTCTTTCTTTCTTTCTTTATGTCACTCCTGCATGTAGTAAAAATTCTTTAAGTGTAAAGGAATTAAAAAATAAGATTAAGGGGACATAGAGGAGGAGGAATTAAAAAATAAGATTTTTTAAGTAAAAATTCTTTTTTTCTTCTTCTTCCTTTCTTCTTCCTCTTTCTTCTTCTTCCTTTCTTCTTCTTCCTTTTTTCCTTTCTTCTTCTTTCTTTCTTCTTCTTCCTTTCTTCTTCTTTCTTTCTTCTTTCCTTTCTTCTTTCTTTCTTCTTCTTCCTTTTTCTTTTTTCTTTCTTTCTTCTTCTTCCTTTCTTCTTCTTTCTTTCTTCTTCTTTCTTTCTTCTTCTTCCTTTCTTCTTCCTTTTTCTTTTTTCTTTCTTTCTTCTTCTTCCTTTTCTTCTTATTCCTTTCTATTCTTTCTTTCTTCTTCTTTCCTTTTTCTTTTTTCTTTCTTTCTTCTTCTTCCTTTCTTCTTCCTTTCTTCTTCTTTTTTTCTTCTTCCTTTTTCTTTCTTCTTTCTTTTGGTTTTCATTTGGTTTTTATTTGGTTTTCAATTTTTTTTCTTCCTTTTTCTTTCTTGTTTTTTCTTCTTCATTTTCTTTCTTCTTTCTTTCTTCTTTCTTTTTTTCTTCTTCCTTTTTCTTCTTTCTTTTTTTCTTCTTCCTTTGTTTTTCTTCTTCCTTTCTTTTTTCTTCTTTCTTTTTCTTTCTTGTTTTTTTTCTTCTTCCTTTTTCTTTCTTCTTCCTTTGTTTTTCTTCTGTTTTTTTGTTTTCTTTTGTTTTTTTCTTCTGTTTAATTTGTTTTTTTTTTGTGTTTTCCTTTTTCCTTTTTTTTTCTTCTTCTTCTTTTTCCTTTGCTTTTTCGGCCGGCGCGGGTAAAATAAGCAGGGCCGGCCGGCGCCGGCCAGCAGGCGGACGGCAGGGCGACGGGCGGCGGGCAAGGGCGCGGCGCGCGCGCGGGCAAGGGCGGCGGCGCGCAGGCGCGGGCAAGGGCGGCGCGCAGGCGCGGGTAAGGAAGCGGCGCTCACTGGGGACGGGGGCGGCAGCGCTCACTGGGGACGGGGGCGGCGGCGCGCAGGGCTTCGGCGTCGATCGGCGTCGGGGCGGCAGCGCTTCGCGGTGCGTCGAGAGAGAGGAGATGGAGTGGCAAAACTGCAGAGTGAAATATATATAGAAAACCCTTTAGTCGCGGTTGGGGAGACGCACCGCGACTAAAGGTACCCTTTAGTCGCGGACCGCCTCCCCAACCGCGACTAAAGGGTTTTGGCGCCGCTTCCTTTCCCGCGCAGGAAGACCCTTTAGTCGCGGTTGGGGAGGCGGACCGCGACTAAAGGGCACCTTTAGTCGCGGTCCGCCTCCCCAACCGCGACTAAAGGGTCTGTGCTGAACTGGCGCGTTGCGGTGGGAAGTTTAGTCCCACCTCGCTAGCCGAGAGGCTCCGACAGTGGTTTATAAGCGCGGCTGCGCTCACCACTTCGAGCTCCTCTCAAATGCAGGCTTACGGGCCTATTCTGTTACTATGAGCCAGTGGTCCTACTGGGCCTTCTGCGGGCCTGAATCCTGGCCCATTAATGGGTTTCTAGTCGTATTCAGGCCGTGGTGGCCCAGTAGGTGGCATATTTTTTATTTTTTGCCTGTTTTTTGTTTTCATTTTTGCTTTATTTATTTTGTTTTGTTTCTACTTACAACAAAAAACTTATTTATTTTATTTTATTTTGTTTCTAATTACTTATTTATTTTTACTTTATGATAATTACTTATTTATTTTACTTTATGATAATTATTTTATTTTATTAAAGTTTATATTATTTTGTTTCTAATTCATTTTAAAATCTTAAAAATACAATTATATATCAAAAAAATCAGAAAATAAAACTAATTCATTTTATTTCTTGTGTTTGTTTCTTCCTTTTTCTTGTTTTTCTTCTTTTTCTCTTCCTTTCTTCCTTTTTCCTTTTTTAAAATCTTCTGACTTTTTTAAAATCTTAAAAATACAATTATATATCAAAAAAATCAGTAAAATAAAACTAATTCATTTTAAAATCCCTTGAAGGTTTGACAAAAGGTTTGATACATCATTCAGTTCATCGACCAAATACAAAGTTTGGTACAATAAATTATTACACATCAATTCTTCCCTTGTGTCCCTGCTTGCTTACGATTGTGCCGTATCCATGGAGCATCCTCATCATTTAACTTAATGCTTGGGTCGGTGTTCACTTTGAAGGGCGGAATTTCAGCAAACATATTATAATCTTCTGACATGTCTGTCTTGTCCTCCACTCCCAGGATGTTTCTTTTCCCTGAAAGAACAATGTGGCGCTTTGGATCATCGCATGATGTACTGATCGTTTTCTTATCTTTCCGTTTCCTCGGTTTGCTACTCATGTCCTTCACATAGAAAACCTGAGCGACATCTTTCGCTAGGACGAATGGTTCGTCAAGGTAACCAAGATTGTTGAAATCCACCATTGTCATTCCGTATTGCTGGTCCACCTTTACCCCACCTCCTGTTAGCTTGAACCATTTGCACCGGAACAAAGGGACCTTAAAGGAGGGTCCATAGTCAAGTTTCCATATGTCCTCTATGTAACCATAATATGTGACCTTTTGCCCATTCTCGGTTGCTGCATCAAAGCGGACACCACTGTTTTGGTTGGTGCTCTTTTTATCTTGGGCGATCGTGTAAAATGTATTCCCATTTATCTCGTACCCTTGGAAAGTCGTTATAGTCGAAGATGGTGTCTTGGCCAACATGTACAACTGATCTACAACATCATTGTCATTCATTAAATGTTTTCTCAACCAACTGCCGAAAGTCTCCATGTGGGCCTTCCTAATCCAGGATTCAGGCTTCCCCGGGTTGTCCGAGCGTAAAATATTCTTGTGTTTCTCAAAGTACGGAGCCACCAAGCTGGAATTGGTCAGTACAGTGTGGTGTGCTTCAGTCAGAGAATGGCCGTCCATACATATCGTTGATTTCCTTCCGATCGTGCCTTTTCCACTTAGTCTCCCCTCGTGCCGCGATCGAGGAAGGCCAATCGGCTTAAGGTCAGGAACAAAGTCAACACAAAACTCAATTACCTCCTCATTTCCATAGCCCTTGGCGATGCTTCCTTCTGGCCTAGCACGGTTACGAACATATTTCTTTAATACTCCCATGAACCTCTCGAAGGGGAACATATTGTGTAGAAATACAGGACCGAGAATGAAAATCTCTTCGACTAGGTGAACCAGGAGGTGCGTCATAATATTGAAGAAGGATGGCGGGAACACCAACTCGAAACTGACAAGACATTGGATCACATCGTTCTGTAACCGTGGTAGAACTTCTGGATTGATTACCTTCTGAGAGATTGCATTGAGGAATGCACATAGCTTCACAATGGCTACTCGAACATTTTCCGGCAGGAGCCCCCTCAAAGCAATCGGAAGCAATTGCGTCATAATCACGTGGCAGTCGTGAGACTTCAAGTTTTGGAACTTTTTCTCCGCCATGTTTATTATTCCCTTTATATTGGACGAGAATCCAGACGGGACCTTCATACTGCTCAGGCATTCAAAAAAGATGACCTTCTCTTCTTTGGTCAGAGCGTAGCTGGCACGACCTTGAAACCATTCCGGATGCCGGTCATCAGGGTCTTTCAAATGTTGCTGGTCCTGCCGTGCTTCCTTTGTATCATTTGTCTTCCCATACACGCCCAAGAAGCTTAGGAGGTTCACGCAAATATTCTTCGTAACGTGCATCACGTCGATTGCAGAGCGGACTTCTAGGACTTTCCAATATTCTAGCTCCCAGAATATAGATTTCTTCTTCCACATGGCTGCGTGCCCGTCAGCTCCCTTCGGAACTGATTGTCCGCCAGGACCCTTTCCAAAGATGACTTTCAAATCCTTGACCATATCAAATACCTCAGCACCAGTGCGTTCTGCAGGCTTCGGCCGGTGATCTGCCTTGCCGTTGTAATGCTTGCCTTTCTTTCTTACTGGATGAATTTTCGGAAGAAATCGACGATGCCCAAGGTACACGTTCTTCTTACAATTTGGCAAATGTACACTTTCAGTCTCATGTAAGCAGTGCGTGCATGCATTGTATCCTTTACTTGACAGTCCCGAAAGGTTACTAAGAGCAGGCCAATCGTTGATGGTTACGAAAAGCAACGCTCGTAGGTAAAATTCCTCTTGTTTGTGCTCATCCCACACACGGACACCAGGTCTGCCCCACAGCTGTAAAAGTTTATCAACTAATGGCCTTAGGTACACATCGATGTCGTTGCCGGGTTGCTTAGGACCTTGGATGAGCACTGGCATCATAATGAACTTCCGCTTCATGCACAACCAAGGAGGAAGGTTGTAGATGCATAGAGTCACGGGCCAGGTGCTATGGCTGGAGCTCTGCTCGCCAAAAGGATTCATGCCATCTGTACTTAGACCAAATCTTATGTTCCTTGCGTCAGCTGCAAAATCTTTGAACTCTCTGTCGATCTTTCTCCATTGCGTTCCATCTGCGGTGTGTCTCAACTCCCCGTCCGACTTACGGTCCTCTTTGTGCCATCGCAACAATTTGGCATGCTCTTTGTTCCTGAACAGACGTTTCAACCGTGGTATTATAGGAGCATACCACATCACCTTGGCGGGAACCCTCTTCCTAGGTTTCTCGCCCTCAACATCGTCACCAGGGTCATCGCCTCTGATCTTATAACGCAATGCAGTGCATACCGGGCATTCATTCAAATTCTCGTATTCACCGCGGTAGAGGATGCAGTCGTTGATGCATGCATGTATCTTCAGAACCTCTAAACCTAGAGGGCAGACAACCTTCTTTGCTTCGTACGTACTGGCGAGCAACTCGTTATTCTTCGGAAACATATTCTTCAACATTTTCAGCAAGTTTTCAAATGCCGAGTCAGCTACACCTGCCTGTGCCTTCCATTTCAGCAAATCCAGTGTGCAGCCCAGCTTTTTCAGACCATCATCGCATCCGGGGTACAACGACTTTCTGTGATCCTCTAACATGCGATCCAAATTCTCCCTCTCCTTTTCAGTTTCGCAGCGTCTCCGTGCATCAGCAATGGTCCGACCAAGATCATCAACGGTCTCATCACGTGCCTCTTCTTCACCTTCACCTTCCCCTTCACCTTCCCCTTCACCTTCAGCATCCTCCATGAAAGTATCACCGAAATCAGCAAGATAGCTTTCATCGATGAAATCATCCCCTTCTTCATCTTCTTCCATTATAACCCCTCTTTCTCCATGCTTGGTCCAACAATTATAGCTTGGCATGAAACCGTGCCGAAGCAGGTGCAGGTGAACTTCTCTTGAGGAAGAGTAACCCTTCTGATTCTTACAGTCAACACATGGACAGATAACAAAACCCTTCTGCTTGTTCGCATTAGCCACTACGAGGAAATTTTTCAAACCCGTAGTGAACTCGCGGGAGAGTCGGTTACCGTACATCCATTGCCGATTCATCTGCATTATTATAATATAAAATATATAATTAACCATCATGCATTTGTTAAACTAACTAGCTATAAACAATAGAAATTAAACAATGAACAACACACATGCATATTTTATCAATGACACACATGCATGAAAGGTTCAAGTTGCTAACCGCGATCGAGGAGGAAAAAAATAAATGAGGAACCTCAAGTGTGGCTCTTGGGGCATTTCATCAAACACCTTGTGTGCATAAGAGGAACCAAAAGCAAACCTACACCCCCTTGTGAAGCTTGTAAAGAGAAGTGGCACCAAATGGCTAAGTGAGTGCGCTGAACTGGTATATATAGGGGAGGAGCTTTAGTCGCGGTTGGCCTGGCCAACCGCGACTAAAGGCCTTTGGGCACCTTTAGTCGCGGTTGGCCTGGTCAACCGCGACTAAAGCCCCTCACGTGCACCAGCTGGCCACCGAGCGCCCTGGGCCCAGGCCTTGGGTCGCGGTTCGTCTGCCGAACCGGGACTAAAGACTTCATTAGTCGCGGTTCCTATAGTTCCACGACTAATGGGGCTGGACGGAAGCCTCTTTTTCTACCAGTGAATCGCAACGTCGGCTAAGAAGAAATGCAGTTTTTATTCCAGCAAGTTGGTTGTGATCCAGCAAGTTGCATCTCTAGTACCACTTGTACTCATTGGCGGACCTAGAGGGTGTGCCGGGTGTGCCGTGGCACACCCAGCATTTTGCAGATTTTTTCCACTATATGTCATCTTTTGCTGATTTTGTTGGTTTTATTTGTAGTCCTGAACTAATTCACCTGAAGCTGTACACGTACATGCAAACCTAGCAAACCATCTTGACTGTTTTTTCTACTAGCAGCACTACATGAGCCTGGTAGTAGCTAGCTAGATCAATTCCGTCGGTCAACTCGATGAAAACTCTAGCGGCGACTCGCGTAGATTGCAAACGGGAAAAAATAGGACTCTTTGATCTACCATGTTATTTTTTTGAGACAACTTCAATGTACCACGTGACCCTACCTTTTTCTTAGAAAAGGAAGATGGCCCCCGGCCTCGCATCTGGGCGATGCATGCAACCATTTTATTATTTATTCACGAGGTTCTTATAAAATAATACAATAGTAAGTCTGAGGCCATCATCTCGGCAATATCTATCGCTACTTCTATCCACTTGATGAAGGGGTGCCGAAAATTCGAGTCGAATGCCAAACGAACTTCGCACCAAAGCCTAACATCTAAAGTCAGAGGCCCCAACCAAGCCACCATGCCAGGTCTGGGGCACACATCAATCCGACGCACTCTTAGAGGCTACCGTCGCCGTCTTTAGGTCGCCCCTGCTCGGGCGACTCGGGCGGGATCCAAAACCCTAGCCGCCGGGGGTCCCCCATCCGTACTCCCCTCCCTCCGCCGCCGTCGAAGGACGCCGCTGGCTATAGCCCGGGGCTGATGGCGGTGGCGGGGGTCTCCCCTCTTGCCACCGCCACCATGCGGCGTGGGTGGCACGGCCGACCTGGCCTGGCAGCGCGGTGGGCCTGCCTTCCGGCGGCGGCGCGGCGGCTGCCTCGGCCAAGGGCGGCGATGGTGGGGTGCGGCAGCCGGCCCTGCCTCGGGCTGCGTGGCGGCGTTCGGCGGCGGCGGCCGGGTCTGCGGCGACACACCATCTGACCTTGGATCGGCGGTGGCGGCATGCAGGGCCTGGTGGTTGGGTCGCCACCATGCGGGTTGTGCCCTCCGGACAGATCTGATCTGGCCGGTGCGGCCTGCGCCATGTGCGGCGGCTCAGATCGGTGGCGACCCGTGCGCACAATACGTGATGGAGGTTTTTCGAGCGGATCCGGGTGAAAACCTTGTGCTCGGCTTGATGCCAAGACCGGCGTTGGTGGCACCCTGTGGTGTCATTACCTTCTTGAAGGCATCGCCGTGGAGAAGCTCTAGACCTCTATCCGCTACCTCCGAGGGAAACCCTAGATCAGTTGATCGGATGACGGCGGCGCGTTGGTGACGTTTCCTCCTTGGGGGCGTCATTCTTGGAGGTGTACACGGGATCGAGGGACCAGCGGGCGCCTTTTTTGGTGGAGCGGTACTTCATCCTTCACATTGATGACGGCGGATCTCGGCGGCGTGGTGCAGTGGAGACTCGGCGCCCGATGCGCGGTGATGGACTCGCGCAGGTGGAGGTAGTTGTCTGGCGTCAAGGTGGCGTCGATGACGGAGTGGCCTGACAAGGTAAAAGCCTCAATATCTGCTCTGAAGACGGACCTGTGGAAGATGGCGGCGATGACACATGTGAGTGCGTCAGACCAGTTTATGCCCCAGACCCGGTATGTGGCTAGGCTGGGGCTTCTGACTTTTGATGATAGGCTTAGGTGAGTAGACCGGTTATGTGGCCCAGGTAGCATCCCTTCATCATATGGATAGGCGTAGTGGCATATGTTGCCAAGATGGCGGATTCAGGCATATTGTTGTAATACTTTGTAAGGTCCTCAAGAATAATCAATAAAATGGCCGTATGCATCTCCCAGATGCAGAGGGCGGGGGTCATCCTTCTTGTCTAAAAAAAAACCCCGTCGCCGTCTTTCACCTATCCATCTCAGAGGCCACCACCACCCCGAGGACAGCACCAGCCGCCGGTCTGTGTCGTATGTAGCCTGTGCCAGGCAGGCTTCGCCCGCCGGCACGCCTGTGCGACGACGAGGGTGGAGGAGGGCCGGGGACAGCAGCAGCGGGAGGCCTCCCCTGTCGCCTGCGTATGTGGCAGAGGAGGGCGATCCATTTTTGGGAGGAGGGTTGTGCGTGTGTGTGTTCTGCTATCTTAAAATGGGAGAGATTTTCACTTCTTGGCTTCTACACCAACTAGGTATGCATACAACCAACTTAGTATGAGTACCAAAATAAACATGGTCCTCAGAATTTTGCAAAATTGAAATGATTTGCTGAAATATAATATCGTGAGACTTGATTGAGCTATTTGTGTTATTCTTTCGCCGTATATTATACGGCACTTAGATTAGGCTGATTTTTTTTAAGTGTGCACACCCCCCAATTTTTTCCTAGGTCGGCCACTGCTTGTACTACGTTGGAACGACCCACAACTTGTATCCTGGTTCCAAGAAAGCATCAACATGTTCCTGTCCATACACTTTCCAAGAAAGCATCAACCAACATGTTAAGAAAAACTTAATAAAAGGTAGTAGCACTCAAGGCAGCTCCATATTGCAGCCCTAAAAATACGAGTAAGGTACACGTGCATTGCATCGCATGAGATTTGGCAACAAAACTAGAATAAATACCACATTATAGTATGCAAGCTTTGAGTCATATACGAGTAATGATCCATGGTTCGTTTAATTCTTATGGTTCATCTCATTCAAAATCATTTAGTTTTTATAAAAAGGCTAATCCATTTTAAAATTAATGAAACTGTGCGTTGTAAAGCATAAAGTAAAAAACAAATAATGCAATTCATGTAGAAAAAAATTGGGCAATTATGATAGGGAGATTCTAGAATAAAGAAGAAGTGCTTGTTTTTAAGGTTTGTGCATTATGTTTAAGTTCAACCGTGGAGTTTTCTATATTGTACATGTGACAAAATCTGGTGGAATTTAGATGATATTCAACGGCTACTAGTGCTCGGGTTTGCCATCTCTGCACCGTCGGATTGACTTCATCTAACGACAATCTTTCAAAGTTATTCGCACACTATATAAAGTATAGAAAAAACCATAATATTTTGTATCTACAGACTAAATTACTGTAGTTTTTGATACCGGAGTTTTTTTAGTACTTTCCTATCAAACAAGGCCTAACCTGTTGTTAATGAACCACTGTGTCGGTCTGTGGTGCATGAGTACTCCACAGTTGCTGTGCAGAAAACTGTTGCGACTGCCGGCATCAGCATCCATGCCGCATTAGAAAATTGGAGACTGACCCGGTCCTGCCTGAGCAAGTGATCGAGACGTCGCTGTGTTTCCTACGCACGAACGGTTTCAGGTCGATTTTTACAGCAGCAGGAAGCTGCCCTGGTCTTGCCTCTAGTCCACTTTCTTCTCCTTCTCTTAAAAAATATTCTGAAGCTCCAAACATGCCTTGTGAAACACGAGGATGGCATGAGCTGACATGCAGGAAAAAAAAGAGAGAGCGAGAGGAAACTTGGTGCTCCCGTAATTCCTTTGGCACTGTGAAGCTTCACGCCTCTAGATTACGGATTGCAGCTTGAGTTCCTCTTTGTTGAGCTGCCTCCCTCTGACATTCCTGGCGCTCCGCTTTACCAAAAATCGCATCGGCCTAGTTGTCTTGTTGTTCATTTCATCTCTTGGAATATATGCTTACCTCCGTCCAACGAAAGCATTAGTAACAGAATGCCACTTACGTGAGTGCGTGCAGCGGATGATGCGGCTCACGCGAACAAGTCCTCGACCAGGCAGGTCGCACCTGCCGAGTCTGCCCGGCCAATACTGGCACAATTCAACAGAGATGATATGACACCGTAACACAAGTGGAAAAACACTCGGTTCACCGCATCAGCTACTTTCATAGATTCTTGGCTGAATTTTTCTGTTTTGTGTGGAACAGATTCTTTGTCTCAAGTCTCAACTAGCAGTATGTACCACTGCGAAAAACATATCGACAGAGCCGAGAATAAAGGTAGGCCCAAGCTAAAAATGGGAGGTTATGCTATGCTCTCTGCCAAATTTGTGACCTTTGGGAAACTGGATACTCCTGATTGCCTGAATATATCATCATAGATATGGGGTATATCTTAGTGCATAAATAATTTGGAGCCGGTCAAATTTGGTAGTACAACTTCATACTAATGCTGCCTGTGATAATTAATTTGATGAAAGAACAACTTCGACAGCGCTCCTTCTCGCCGCTCTTGGCTTGTGACTTGTGAGAAAGTGTCAAGTGTTATTCCTTCCTGGCCGCCTAACGTTTCCACGAGCGAAAGCGGTCGACAGACAGGACCCCGCGCGCGCGCGCATATATATATATATATAATTCGGCGAGACGATCGCGCGGTGGGGATAGGATAATTGTCGACAGGGCTAAACACGATTCTTCGGACAAAACATGTCACTGATTAACCGGTCCACTGATGCGTGGAACATATGCACGGTGCGGCTGGGCACTAATTAACCGGTCCACGCGGCGATGTGGTGACAGAAAAGCTTACAAGATGCATCTGTTGTCATCTCATTCCAAAGAGTAACTTCCTTATATTCTATGCATGTTGGTTCAAAATAAAATAACTCTGAATTCCTTCTCAAAATAATAAAATACACTCTGAATATGGAGTATATCTTAATGCAGAAATATTCTATCTTGTTGCCACATCCTTCAGTGTTGGATGAACAATGACACATGATTTATATTTATTATCTAATAAGAATTACGCTTCTGTACTTAAATGTTCATATTGACAATGTTTGTACTTAAATAGCGGGCCTCCTAATGAAGTTAGACATAGCAAAGGCCGCCTCCTAATGAAGTTAGACATAGCAAAGGCCTTCGACACCGTCTCCCGGGAATACCTGCTGGAGTTGCTCCAAAATCTAGGGTTTAGCGCGGGATGGCGAGACTGGGTGGCTCGTCTCCTCGCCACGGCTTCCTCCTCGGTCTCTCTCAACGGCACGATAGGCCCAAGCATCCTCCATCACTGTGGGTTGCGCCAGGGAGACCCGCTACCCCCTTCCTCTTCATCTTGGCCATCGACCCACTGGACCACCTCATCACGGCGGCAGTAGATCAGCAGCTGCTGCATCGCCTCCCAGGCCGAGACCTGGCGCTCTGAGTGAGCCTCTACGCGGACGACGGAGTAATCTTCATAAACCCTAGACGAGACGAGGTCGATTCTCTGCTGCGTATCCTTAGCTACTTCGGCAAGGCAACCGGGCTCTACATCAACCAGGCCAAATCCACGGCCTCGCTGATCCGATGCGAGAATGTCAACGTCGAGGAGGAGCTCCAGGGTTTTGCTGGTTCCATTGCCCCCTTCCCCATCAAATATCTAGGGTTGTCGGTCTCTACGGGCCGCCTTCACTTGGTTCACCTCCAATTCATCATCGGCAGAATTAAGGCAAGGCTAGCGGGCTGGAAGGGCAAGCTGTTGCCGCTGGCTGGCCATCGCGTCCTCGTCCGATGCGTCTGAGTGCCATGCCAACCTTCGCTCTCACCGTCCTCCGCGTCCCAAAGAAGATTCTCAAAGAAATCGACAAGTGCAGGCGACGCTTCCTCTGGCGCCAGGACGATGAGATTTCGGGCGCCAGTTGCAAGGTCAACTGGTCGGCGGTCTGCGTCCTGACGGAGCAAGGAGGCATGGGCATCCCCGACCTGCAGCGTTTTGGCAGAGCGCTCCGGCTGCGCTGGCTCTGAATAGCCTGGCACCACCCGGAGCAACCTTGGGTGGGCACTGAACTGCCTTGCGATGACGCAGACAAGGCACTTTTCGCGGCCTCCACCAACGTAGCGATTGGCGACGGGGCTCGGGCCTCCTTCTGGCTCTCATCATGGATCGGCCAGGGCAGCCTCTCGCAACAATTCCCAAGGCTTTTCAGCTACTCACGGCGCAAGAACAGATCGGTGCGGGAGGCCCTCAGCGACGACACTTGGATCCGCGACCTCACCCACGGCAACAACCACCATCTTCTGGCGGACGTCCTCGCCCTTCACCGCGTGTTTCAAGGGGCAGAGGCGCGGCCAGGGGTGCCGGATGGCCTCATCTGGAGCAGAGCGAGCTCAGGAAAGTACACGGCGAAGTCGGCCTACCTCGTGCAGTTCCAGGGAAGAACGGCGACCCAGTTCGCTCGTCTGCTTTGGAAGGCTTGGGCGCCTGGCAAAATCAAAATCTTCGCCTGGCTGCTTCTTCAGGATCGGCTCTGGTGCAACGACAGACTGCAGCGGCGAGGCTGGACAAATGCTTACTTCTGCCAAACCCTAAAAACCTTGATCCTAGGATCTTCACCACCATTGTTGCTTTTCCCACTGCTTTCTGCTATGATCAATGAAACGCTACAATTGCTGGATCTTTAAGAAAACAATGTTTGTATAAGTGCTTGTGGTACAAATGGCAGAATTAAAATTTTCCTAAAGTACTTAACTGATTATACAATATTATTTATGGATGTGTGATATTCTCTCTTTTTTCCTTTGGTAGTTCGTAATAGGTATTATTTGTTCTACTGTTGATGCGTGTACTTACACAGTTGACCTTATATTCTTTTTATGTAGTAGAGATAGAGATAGAGATTTTTACAATGCAGTGGTCAACGACTCAATGGAGATCTCACCAACTACAGGAGGAAAACTGCATATACTACTAAACAACATTATCCACTCCATTTCAAACTAGTACGTACCAAGATTCTAAGAAGTTTGGTGTAACTGTGTAAGCATGGTGTAGGTGTAGAACGCTTCAACACGAATTGCAGACATCACGATCAGAGGGAGAAGGACTACTAAGGTACAGAAAGTACAGGCGGACGGGGAGATGGTGACTCGCGACTCGTGCGGCGACTACAGAGGCGACCGCAACCACCACATCGATGACGATCTCTGCGCCGGCGAGGAGCCCCGCAACGACGATGATACCCGTGTCGGCGACGTTCGACACATCAACGACGAACACCGCGCGATCGACGAATCTCGTGCCGGCGGCAACCAACGCAAGGGGAGCGGAGATCACCACTTCGGCGGCGGATTTCGAGGGAACGGCGACGGCCACCGCCCGATGACGTCTGCTTTGACGACGAACACATGAACGACGACTGCGTCAGCGACGATCGCGTCTACGCGGACCGCCTCGAAGACGACTGCCTTGACGACGACGACCGCATCGATGACGACAACGAAGGGAGAACTGGATCCCTGGAGATACGAGGTTGCGCAATCCACACGCGTGACGGTGAGCCGAGGGGGGTTGATGCGGTCGAAGACGAAGCTTGGCGGGTTCAGTACATTCCTAATTTACTCCATGCGGGAATTTTGAGATACAGAAGAGGAATCCTGCTCATTCAAGGTACAATTCGACGGCTTTTGTTGATTGATGAGGAGGGGAGAATTATTGATAGTCGAGGTCTGAGAGATCGGGAGAAATTTTCATGTAGTTCGGAGGTGTGGTTCCCCTGCCACGTGGCTCGGATGAGCGAGGAAGCTAGACTGGACGCTGAGAGCGGCGGGGGGGGGGGATTCCGAGGGAGGCGGACGCCATGAATGCGGGGGAAGGTGGGAAATAAATCTCCCACCTCCGGAGGTGAGTCGACCCACCCGAAAAAAAAATCCCCACTCCCCACAACTCACCGCATCCAGATCCAGAGCGCGAAGAAGGCGACCTTGGCGACCATGGCCGATTGGCGGATGAAGATGGAGCGGGCGATGGTGGAGCTTGCGAGTGGAGACGAAGCAAAGCTGGAAGGGCGAGAGAGGTGGTGTCCTGGTTCGCCACCAGGAAGGAGATGAGGAGGGCAGCCAAGAGAGTATTCAGGAATCTGACGGTGGAGGAGGACGAGCGGCTCACCCCGAATGGGATGACCACTCCGACTGGTGCGTCGGTGAGCTCGCTGGCAGTGCTGGTGTGGGCTATGGAGGAGACAGAGGGAGAGAATCAGGCGCAGAGGAGGAAGTGGTGGGCGTTCAGATCTCGACGCCGCTTCCCCGCTGACCCGGAGGAGTTCGTGATGGGGGCTATGATGGCCATACCCACTCCTGGGACGCGCTGGGTACCCATCCAGTTCGAGGACAGCGGGACAGAGACAGAGGAGGAGGAGCCAGATCTGGAAGAGGGGACGAGCCAGCAGGTGGAGGAGAAGGGAGAGGGAAAGAAGACGAAGGAGAAAAACTACACTCCGCACCGATCCACACGCTTCCTGCGCCGCTCGCCAAGGCTTCAGGAGGCGGCCAGGTTGACGGCTCGCCAAGGCCTCAGGAGGCGGCCAGGTTGACGGCGGAGGGCTAGGCTTCTCCCCTGCCGGCAACCGCTTTTGGTTGCTGGCTGGGGAGGAGTCTGGTGAGGACGACGACGACTCATCCGACACCCAAGGTGAGAAAGTAGGATATCAGAGCTATTTGCTTGATAAATGTCAAAACAAAATGACTTATTGTCATAGTAAAGGCATTGGAAAAAAATTAAAAAGATGAAAAGTAAAACAAGGGAGATAGATATTCATTCTAAGTCTAATAGAACCAGAGAGATTGATGAAAAAATAATCAGAGCTTAGATGCTGCTACTAAGCAGCGAGGAAAAATAGATGGAGCGCTGGTGATGAATAAAATGAAACAAAAAAGGGAAACCCTGATTTCTGGTCTGAGATAGGACTAGAAGAAGAGATTATGACTTTATCTACCTGTGAAATTAATACTGTATATTGCAGTAAAATCACAGGGAAAAACTATCAAAGCAAGGGGATTGAAATTGATAGACAATTAGAAAGCTGGGTCGTGGATCTGGACCTTGTTAATGGACAGCTCGACCCAGATCAAGTGGAAGCGGATAATAAGAATGCGCTTTCAGGTTCTTTCTCTTATCTTTACCCTGTGGCTCATATAAAAGATAGGGAGGGGGGACTCGAAACTAGGGTTCACCGGGTCGCCGCAGAACAAAGAGCGAGTAGAGATGGATAGGTTTGGGAGAAGATTTGATGGAGGGAGAGGGAGATTTAACAGAGGTGAGAGAGAGGGATGGCAATACAGAAGAAAAGAAGAGGGTGAGAACCATTACAGAAACTTGGCGCCTTGGGAGGAGAGGAGGGATCTTGCTAGAGGAAGAGAGGTTGGCCGGAGCCAAGAGAGACAAGAGGCCCGGCAAAAAGCAGCATCAGGGGGAAGAGGTGAAGATGGAGAAGGTATGAAGAACAAAGACAGAAGGAGAGAAGAAGGACAGGGGATTGGGCTGGGGAGCGCGTCTGGATCTCTGGAGAAAAGTGGGCAAGAGCTTCTTCAACAGCAACAGGTACTGCTCAATGCCTTGTTAGCACAAATCTCGCAAGGGAAAAATCTTACTGGTGGTGAGACAACCATCACACCTGGAGGTGGTGCTGCTCAAGGTAGCGGGGGAAGTGAGATCAGAGATAGTGGGATGAACAGAGGGGTGCCTGAACCCAGAAACGCAGGGACACAAGGAAGAGAAGCTCTGATGATTCACAACATAGGTGGGACTCAAAGGCAGATGAGCTTAGGTGCTGGGGATGGAGAGTCCTATGCTAACAGAAGCTTGCAGGAGGGAGGAAGGACAAGACTAGGGGGACAGAACAAGATGTTTTGCAACAAATGCAAGGAGATTAATCACTTGACTAAAGATTGTCCCCTTGGACATTGTGTGATATGTGGCAAGAAGAACCATGTCACAGATGAGTGCAACTGGTTGAAACAAATCAAGCCAGTACCCAAATTTGTTGGATATGTTGCAAGGGGGCTTGGAGTGCTACTGGTACAGAGTGCTAAGGAAGTCTTGGAAATGGAAAACCCTAATCCTATGGCCATAATCACAGTGGTTTCAGGGATAATCAATGAAACACTGTTGGTAGACAGGCTGCACTACATGTTTAATTGGAATTGGCAGTGGAGGTGTAAGAAACAAGGAGACAATGCTTTCCTGGTCAGATTCCCAAACAAAGGAAGGCTGGTTGAGCTCAGCAAATGCAATGATTTTACATTGTTGGGCTCTAGGGTAGTGATAAATGTGAAGGGATGGAGTTTTGATTCTCAGGCAGTAGGCAAACTGCACACTATATGGGCCTTGTTTGGGAAGGTTCCAGAATGCTTTAGGCACTTCTTTGGGATGTGTGAAGTGGCTGCAACCCTTGGGCCTGTGCTGGAAATTGATATGAACACTATTGCTAAGCAGAAGATTAGAGCTAAGATTGGAATAAGAGACTATGATAAAATACCAGCATTTACTCAAATTACTGACAAAGACTTGATGATATACAAGATTGTTCCCGAGCTGGAGAGTGTGGTGGAAATGGGATGGTATGGAGAACACAAAAGACAGGGAAAGGAGAGTGCAGAGGGGGACAATGATGAGGGGACTTTGAGAAAGAGACACAAGGGAGGAGATGATGAAGGACTAGGAAATAAAGAGATGATTTCTTTGGGAAGCTTGGGATTAGCTCAATTTGAGGAATTGAAAAAGAAGAATGAGGAGATTATAAGAATTCAAAAAGAACAAGTTGTGGAGATGGAGGCAAGAAAGAAAGTGGAAAACTACATGGAAATGATCATGAAAAAGGTGGCTAACCTAGAAGAAGTCAAGGCAAGACAAAAGGCACTCAGAATGAAAGAAGAAGAAAAGATTGTGGAGCTAGAACAAGACAAGAAAGTTCTTATGGAACTTATCAACAAACAACAAGGGGTGATTGATAGGTGTGTGGATAAAATAGAGATGTGGGAAGCTAGAGAAAAAGAAATGGAGGAAATTACTGATGCTAATCTGAGGATCTTAGACTCAGAAAAAAGAAGAAGATGATCACAACAATTATAATGAGGTATTGGATTTCAATGCTAGTCAAGAGTTTGTGTCCTTTGGCACTAAGGTGGGAGTGAAAACAAGGGAGAAGGACATGGACAATAATGAGACAGAAGAAGAACAATTGAGGAGGTGTGGGAGACTGGCTGGCAAACAAGATGCCAAGATTGAAGAATTGGCCAAGGAAAGAGCTGCTGCTATGGATAACTATGGTAAGTACCAGAATTTAAATTGTCATAAAACTACTTTGTTAGACATGGCAGACAAAATTGGAATTGATTTGGGCTGCTCCATTAACATGATTGAATCCAATTTAGATATCATAGATAAAATGGAACAATGTAGAAGAGTTCAAGATCAACATTTTCTTCGTCATCATCATAATCATAGTTCATGATTTCATCAATTCGGTCGTCGCGATCGAATATCATATCACCCTCCCTGGTGTTGTTTAGAAATTTGGAGCCGTCATAATCTTCTTCATTCTGATCATCATCTGGCCCGCGAGGATGGCGTATGATATCGAACAGGGTCTCTTCTCCCTCTATGCCCGTATTGTCCGCCATAGCTTTTATTATAACTAATCCAAAAGAAATATAAAACAATTTAGTATTCAAATTATAATGCATGGATGCAATCAATTAATAAGGAAAAACTGAATCAATCATAGTACCTAATAAGCATCATCGAATATAATCTCGAATACATCGTCTTGAATAATAGATATAATCTCGAATACATCGTCTCGAATAATATATATAATCTCGAATAAATCATCTCGAATATTATATATCAAATACATCACTAGCTAGCTAGCTATCTAGCAGCTAATAAAGATCGAATACTAAAGAGTAATCTAGGCCACTCGCGGTTCCTGAGGCGCAGGTGGTGGACAACCAAAGTGAAGGAACCATCACTGGATCGTAGCTCGGGTGATCTCCCCAAAGAACCTACCAGGTATTGGAGAACCTGACGTCCATAGCAGCCATGTAGCGATGGACGTGCTCGTCCTCATCCCTGACACGGCGACGTACCACCTCCGGCAGGGCTGGCTCCCTCCGCACCGAAAGTGGCCCACGCGAACGCCACCAAAGGAGATGAGGGTCGACGACAGGATCCGGAGCCAGGTTCCTCACCAAGCGTCGCGTCCCTGAAGGTAGCACCTCCCAGTGCCAGCCCGGCGGAGCCCAGTCCCGGACATGGGTCCTCTGAAGCAGGACGTCGTCGCGAACGGGTCGACGGCGAGGATGCGGGCCGGGCATCGTCGACAACAAATACTATATGCTGCAAAAGTAAAGTAACATTTTTTAAATGATGGATTGTGATTTCATATATGCAAATTCTAAATTTTATAACTAAAAATATAAGAAACTAAAAAAACATCGATCATCGTCTAACAATTTGAAATTAATCTAATTCATCTAGCTAGCTAAAACTAACATTTCCAAAAATTTCTAACATTTCTATATAACTAACAATTCTATAACATTTGACATTATATATATTATAACTAACATTTCTATATACTATTTGACATTAATCTAATCTAATTAATTAATTCATCTAAAACTTTGTATAAAAACAGAAAAACTGAAAAAACTAAAAGCTAAAAACAGAAAAATTGTGTGTGTGTGTGTGTGTGCATGTAGTGTGTGTGTGTGCGCGCCCGCGTGTGTGTGCGCTACGGCTGGCGCCGGCGCGCGGTGTGGCTTTGATTGATTAGAGGGAGGAGAGGGGCCGGTGCGGCGACCGGGACAGGCCGGCGACGGGGGCGCCGCGGAGTCGACGGGGACGACGCGATGAGGACGGGGGCGTCGCGGAGTCGACGGGGACGGCGCCACAGGGGCGGCGACGGCGCGGGAAGGGGCGGCGGCAGAGAGAAGTGGGAGATGAGAAACTGAAATTTTCGAAGTGTTTCTTATATAGGGGACACCTTTAGTACCGGTTGGAGCCACCAACCGGTACTAAAGGCCTGTTTTGGCCAGGCCAAGTGGCGGGATGGGCAGGCCTTTAGTACCGGGTGGTGGCTGGAACCGGTACTAAAGACCCACCCTTTAGTACCGATTCCAGCCACCAACCGGTACTAAAGGTGGTGCGCTGGCGCAGGTGCTGTACGGCGAGTTTAGTCCCACCTCGCTAGCCGAGGGGCGCCCGCACTGGTTTATAAGCCCCAGTGCGGTAGCTCTCTCGAGCCCCTCTCTTAAGCAGGCCTTCCGGGCCTATGTCTGCTGCTATGCCCTGATGGGCCTATTGGGCTAGCGGGCCTGCATCCTGGCCCATTTACACTTTGGGTTTCTAGTTGTATGTAGGCCGCTGTGGCCCAGTAGGTGGGCTTTTTTTCATTTAGTTTTTTCTTTTCTGCTTTATTTATTTAGTTTTATTTATTTTTAGTTGTTTTTTGCTGTATTTAGAGTTTCTTTGTGAATATTTTTGCTTTAGGTACAAAAATTAGAAACTTTCTGTTAGTCCCGGTAGTTTTCAAATTTAGATAGTTTAAATTTTGAATTATTTGAAATTTGTGTGAATCACTAGTTTGTGAATAACTTAACTTTAAAAATCAGTAAAGGCATGAAAGAATTCGTTTGCAAATAAAATTTCTTCGCGTTTCAAATGCCAAAACACATAACTACCCAAACTATTACAAAGATTCCCTCCTGGGTGTGAAACACAGAAGAAAGTGATGATAGTGAAGCTGATCACATTCCAGATCTTTGGGTGTGAAACTTTTTCTTCGCGTGTGTCCCTTTGCGCCGTAACCATGGAAAATCTTCATCATTTAACGGGATGCTCGGGTCAATATTCACTGTGAATGGAGCAATTTCATCAAACTTTTCATAATCTTCTGACATGTTTGTCTTGTCATCCACTCCCACGATCTTCTCTTCCCGGAAATAACTATGTGCCGCTTTGGCTCATCGTACGATGCATTCGCTTCCTTATCTTTTCGTTTTCTCGGCTTGGTAGACATGTCCTTCACATAGAAAACTTGTGCCACATCATTGGCTAGGACGAATGGTTCGTCTGCATACGCTAGAATGTTGAGATCCACTGTTGTCATTCTGTATTGCGGGTCTTCCGTTACCCCGCCTCGTGTCATATTTACCCACTTACACCGAAACAAAGGGACCTTCAAACCACGTCGATAGTCAAATTCCCATATGTCCTGTATATAACCATAATATGTTTCCTTTCCCGTCTTGGTTTCTGCATCAAAGCGGACACCACTGTTTTGGTTGGTGCTCTTCTTATCTTGGGCGATTGTGTAAAACGTATTACCATTTATCTCGTACCCTTTGAAAGTCATTATATTCGAAGATGGTAACTGGGACAACAAGTACATGTCATCTTCAATAGAGGCATCATGCATGATACGTGTTTGCAACCAGCTGGCGAAACTCCTGGTTTGTTCACGTGTAATCAAGTCATCAAACCGCTCCGGGTGTTTGAAGCGTAGCAAATTCTTGTGTTCATCCATATACGGAGCCACCAAGGGAAATTCTGTAGAACTGTGTAGTGTGCTTCAGTGAGAGAATGTCCATACATATTATTTGTTCCCCTCCTAGCATGCCTTTTCCATCCAGTCTGCCCTTATGCCGCGATTCAGCAACACCAATCGGCTTAAGGTCAGGAATAAAGTCAATACAAAACTCAATGACCTCCTCATTTTCATGGCCCTTGGAGATGCTTCCTTCTGGCCTAGCACGGTTATGAACATGTTTCGTTAATACTCCCATGAACCTCTCAAAGGGGAACATATTGTGTAGAAATACAGGACCCAAAACGTTAATCTCTTCGCATAGGTGAACTAGGACGTGTGTCATGATGTTGAAGAAGGATGGTGGGAACACCAACTCGAAACTGACAAGACATTGCACCAAATCATTCTCTAACCTTGGTATGATTTCTGGATCGATTACCTTCTGAGATATTGCATTGAGAAATGCACATAGCTTCACAATGGCTAATCGAACATTTTCTGGTAGAAGCCCCCTCAATGCAACCGGAAGCAGTTGTGTCATAATCACGTGGCAGTATGAGACTTTAGGTTCTGGAACTTTTTCTCTGCCATGTTTATTATTCCCTTTATATTCGACAAGAAGCCAGACGGTACCTTAATAATGAGCAGGCATTCAAAGAAGATTTCCTTCTCTTCTTTGGTAAGAGCGTAGCTTGCATGACCCTGATGTATGCCGTCTTTTCTATGCATACGTTGCTGGTCCTCCCGTGCCTCAGGTGTATCTTTTGTCTTCCCATACACGCCCAAGAAGCCAAGCAGGGTCACACAAAGATTCTTCGTCACGTGCATCACGTCGATTGCGGAGCGGACCTCTAGGTCTTTCCAATAGGGCAGGTCCCAAAATATAGATTTCTTCTTCCACATGGGTGCGCGTCCGTCAGCGTCATTCGGAACAGGTTGTCCACCAGGACCCTTTCCAAAGACCACCTTCAAATCCTTGACCATATCATGTACATCAGCACCGTGATGTCTACTACACAACCTTCTTCTTGTAGACGTTGTTGGGCCTCCAAGTGCAGAGGTTTGTAGGACAATAGCAAATTTCCCTCAAGTGGATGACCTAAGGTTTATCAATCCATGGGAGGCGTAGGATGAAGATGGTCTCTCTCAAACAACCCTGCAACCAAATAACAAAGAGTCTCTTGTGTCCCCAACACACCCAATACAATGGTAAATTGTATAGGTGCACTAGTTCGGCGAAGAGATGGTGATACAAGTGCAATATGGACGGTAGATATAGGTTTTTGTGAACTGAAAATATAAAAACAGCAAGGTAGCAAGCGGTAAAAGTGAGCGTAAACGGTATTGCAATGATAGGAAACAAGGCCTAGGGTTCATACTTTCACTAGTGTAAGTCCTCTCAACAATAATAACATAATTGGATCATATAACTATCCCTCAACATGCAACGAAGAGTCACTCCAAAGACACTAATAGCGGAGAACAAACGAAGAGATTATGGTAGGGTACGAAACCACCTCAAAGTTATTCTTTCCAATCAATCCGTTGGGCTATTCCTATAAGTGTCACAAACAGCCCTAGAGTTCGTACTAGAATAACACCTTAAGATACAAATCAACCAAAACCCTAATGTCACCTAGATACTCCAACGTCACCTCAAGTATCCGTGGGTATGATTATACGATATGCATCACACAATCTCAATTCATCTACTCAATCCAACACATAGAACCCCAAAGAGTGCCCAAAGTTTCTACCGAAGAATCACGACGATAACGTGTGCCAACCCCTATGCATAGGTTCATGGGCGGAACCCGCAAGTTGGTCACCAAAACATACATCAAGTGGCACGTGATATCCCATTGTCACCACAGATAAGCACGGCAAGACATACATCAAGTGTTCTCAGATCTTTAAAGACTCAATCCGATAAGATAACTTCAAAGGGAAACTCAATCTATTACAAGAGAGAAGAGGGGGAGGAGAAACATAAGATCCAACTATAATAGCAAAGCTCGCGATACATCAAGATCGTGCCAAATCAAGAACACGAGAGAGAGAGGTCAAACACATAGCTACTGGTACATACCCTCAGCCCCGAGGGAACTAATCCCTCCTGGTCATGGAGAGCGCCGGGATGATGAAGATGGCCACCGGTGAGGGTTCCCCCCCTCCGGCAGGGTGCCGAAACAGGGTCCCGAGAAGTTTTTGGTGGCTATAGAGGCTTGCGGCGGCAGAACTCCAGATCTAATCTCTGTTCTGGAAGTTTTAGGGTACGTGGATATATATGGGAGCCGGAAGTACGTCGGAGGAGCCACGGGGGCCCCACGAGGCAGGGGGCGCGCCCCCACCCTCGTGGGCAGCCCGTATCTACCCTGACGTGCACTCCAAGTTCCCTGGGTTGCTTTCCTTCCAAAAATAACTTCTCCAGTTGATTTCGTTCTGTTTCGACTCCGTCTGATATTCCTTTTGTTCGAAACACTGAAATAGGCATAAAACAGCAAATCTGGGCTGGGCCTCCGGTTAATAGGTTAGTCCCAAAAGTAATATAAAAGTGGATAATAAAGCCCAATGTTGCCTAAAACAGTAGATAATATAGCATGGAGCAACCAACAATTATAGATACGTTGGAGACGTATCAATCCGCCTCACCTTTGAAATGCTTGCCTTTCTTTCTTACGGGATGCCTGCTCGGAAGAAATCGACGATGTCCCAGATACACATTCTTCTTACAATTAGCCAAATATATACTGTCGGTATCGTCCAAACAGTGCGTGCATGCGCGGTATCCCTTGTTTGTCTGTCCTGAAAGGTTACTGAGAGCAGGCCAATCATTGATGGTCACGAACAGCAACGCCTTTAGGTCAAATTCTTCCCCCATGTGCTCATCCCACGCACGTACACCTGTTCCATTCCACAGTTGTAAGAGTTCTTCAACTAATGGCCTTAGGTACACATTAATGTCATTGCCTGGTTGCTTAGGGCCTTGAATGAGCACTGACATCATAATGAACTTTCGCTTCATGCACAACCAAGGAGGAAGGTTATACAAACATAGAGTCACAGGCCAGGTGCTATGGTTGCTGCTCTGCCCCCCAAAAGGATTAATGCCATCTGCGCTTAGACCAAACCATACGTTCCTTGCGTCATCTGCAAACTCCTTCCCGTACTTTCTTTCGCTTTTTCTCCACTGCGACCCGTCAGCATGTACTCTCAACTTTCCGTCTTTCTTACGGTCTTCTCTGTGCCATCGCATCGCCTTGGCATGCTCTTTGTTTTGGAACAAACGTTTCAACCGTGGTATTATAGGAGCATACCACATCACCTTGGCAGGAATCTTCTTCCTGGGGCGCTCGCCCTCGACATCACCAGGGTCATCGCGACTGATCTTACAGCGCAATGCACCGCATACCGGGCAAGCGTTCAAATCCTCGTACTCACCGCGGTAGAGGATGCAATCATTAGGGCATGCATGTATCTTCTGCACCTCTAACCCTAGAGGGTAGACAACCTTCTTTGCTTCGTACGTACTCTTGGGCAAGTCGTTGTCCTTTGGAAGCATATTATTTATCATTACCAGCAACTTTCCAAATCCCTAGTCAGATACACCATTCTCTGCCTTTCATTGCAGCAATTCTAGTGTGGTGCCCAGCTTTTTCTTGTCACCTACGCAATTCGGGTACAACAATTTTTTGTGATCCTCTAACATGCGCTGCAACTTCTTCTTCTCCAAATCACTTGCGCAGTTTCTCTTTGCATCGGCAATGGCCGACCTAGATCATCAACGGGCTCATCTGATGCCTCTTCTTCAGCTTCTTCCCGCATTGCCGGCTCAGCTTCTTCCCGCATTACCGGCTCAGCTTCTTCCCCCATTGTTGTATCATCTATTCTGGGAACCCATGGCCAGGATAGTTGTCGTCGTCCTCTTCTTCTTCATTGTCTTCCATCATAACCCCTCTTTCTCTGTGCTTGGTCCAAACATTATAGTGGGGCATGAAACCGGACTCAAACAGGTGGACGTGAATGGTTCTTGACGTAGAGTAATTGTGACCATTCTTACAGCCAGCACATGGACAAGGCATAAAACCATCCGCCCGCTTGTTTGCCTCGGCCGCAAGCAGAAAAGTATGCACGCCATTAATGAACACGGGAGAGCATCGGTCATCGTACATCCATTGCCGGCTCATCTTCAATACACAGCACCGAAAACACCAAATTAATACAATACATAAAGTTCATACATAAAGTTCATACAACACTTAAATGCAACAAACAAATAACTCTCTAGCTAAAGCATTTAAATGCAACAACAAATGGGATCAAGATCGCAACTAAGGTAACAATTGATCCAACAACATAATGATACCAAGCCTCACTATCAATGGCATATTTTCTAATCTTTCTAATCTTCAAGCGCATTTTCTCCATCTTGATCTTGTGATCATCGACGACATCGGCAACATGCAACTCCAATTCCATCTTCCCCCCTCAATTCTTTTCAATTTTTCTTTCAAATACCCGTTTTCTCTTTCAACTAAATTTAACCTCTCGACAATAGGGTCGGTTGGAATTTCCGGTTCACATACCTCCTAGATAAAAATATCTATGTCAACTTGATGGGCATAATTTGTCATAAACACGAAATGCAACAAATAGTTTTAAAAGAGAATATACCACATCTGAATCATAACAAGGACGAGGGCCGACGGGGACGGATATCAAAACCATGGCACTATGTATAACAAACAACATACGGGTAAGATAATTATACGAGTAACTATATATCCAAATCACACAAACATCAATTTTTTATATAAAATTTCATGAACAAGAGGCTCACCACAAGGTGGTGCCGGCGACAGGACGGTGTGGGCGATCAACGGTGGTTACGACGGAGATTTAGAAGGCACTAAGTAAACCACACCTACTTATGCAAACTAAGTGTTATTTTGACCTCAATTTGCATATAAATCAAGTACTACCACATATAATTCCTCCCAAATTACTAAAACCCACAGTTAATCACTATATAAACCAATGCAAGAGCTAATCTAGCAATGAGAGATGAAAGGACAAGGTTGCTAACCATTGTGATCATTTGAATGGATGGGGGCCTGCAAATCTTGACAAATTTGGGGCAAATTTTGTGATGAACTCGAGAGGAAGAAGGAAAGAACAGAAGAGAGGGAGAGGGGAAAGGGGGAAGAACAGAGTGCTGGTGGATGAAGGGTTTATATAGGACGACCTTTAGTACCGGTTCGTGCCACGAACCGGTACTAAAGGTGTTTGAGGGGCCCCACTATGACAACATCCTGCCACCACTTTCATTAGTACCGGTTCGTGGCACGAACCGGTGCTAAAGGTTCGTCACGAACTGGTACTAAAGAGCTCCTCCCGCCTGGCCGTTGGAACCGGCACTAATGGACACATTAGTACCGGTTCTGTTACAAAACGGGACTAATATGTCTCACATTTGACCCTTTTTCTACTAGTGTGTATACTGTGGTAAGATAGAAACTATCGACCACTTATTCTTTGAATGCTCTGCAGCTAGACTTGTCTGGTATTTGATCAAATGTGCTTTCGATCTTAGGCGAAATCCCACTGACCTTGATGATTTTCTGGGGAGATGGTTAAAATCCTTTAAGAACCCAGAAAAAGGAATGGTTTTAGTAGGGAGCGCGGCTATTTCTGATCTCTTTGGAAATGTAGAAATGATGTAATTTTCAGGTGGAAAAAGATATATGACCCAATGGTTTTTATCCGATTAATGTGTAACTGGATTGTGGATTGGTCAATTTTGCAGAAAAAAAAGCCGGAGGAAAGACTAATGCAGCTGGGAGCAAAACTAATCGAGCGGGTGGCAAATAAAATTTACAAGGCGGCGCAGGGATGGAGGCTGGGCGTTCGTCGTTTGGAGATTTGATCAACGAAGACCGGCTTCCTTCTTCTTTCGTTTGTGTCGACTTGTATTTTTCAAACGGGCCTGATAATAACTCTGTTGGGGTTTGGCGATGGTTGTAAGTGATGACCTCTTGCCCTTGTGATGGTCATGGGTGCGTTGTATGAGACTACTAGATTCTGCTTGCTTTTGATTTCGTTAATGAAATCGGAGGGAAACCTCTTTTGCTCAAAAGAAAAACGATCAGAGGGAGAAAGTAGACACTGCTCGCCAGGAAGTTGACAACGAGAGGGAGTCAGCCGTATGGTACCAGCTGTGGATGCGTGTATACTTGTGGAGTCCGTTACTTTGTTTTCCGTGAATAGAGAATGAAATTTCTCTTGGTGGAAAAAATACACATGGACTGGAAAAAACCCCGAATTTAACCCTTTTGTCCTTCCCTCAGTGTCCAAATAAATCGAAAATGGAAGTGCATGTATATATTCACATGTAGTTTTTCTTTTTTTACGGAACCTCGTTAGAGGGCGGGGAGCTCCCGCATTGCATTAAGAAGAAGAGTGTTGGTCTGGTTAATAAGGAAAACCAGACCCAAAAATCATACATACAATATTTTTAGAGAATGTCTACATGCTTCATGTATGTTGTGTGATAAGATTAATTAGATATGGCAATGTTAGACGTCAATCCAAAGACCCAGTCAGGCATGTATAGTTCATGTTAGTTTGGTCATGGTGTTCTACATGCGAGTTCACGTTCAAATGTCTTGCCCTTTTTCCATTCAACATTATCAATTCGAACGTGGGATGGATAAAATCTGAAGAAACAACCAACATAATTTGACATTTAGTAAGTTTGTACTCCTTTCATCCCAAAATAAGTGTCTCAACTTTATATTAACTTGATACTAAAGTTAGTATAAAGATGAGACACTTATTTTGGGACGGAGGGAGTATGTATGTATTGCTGCTGTCTCATGTATGTATTGCTGCTGTCTCTATCTTACCAAACACAGTGACACATAACCAACTCCAAAACTGATCCTCTTATATATTTGTTTTGACAGGACAAAACTGGTTCTCTTACCGAGTACCAACATCATTTGACCCTGAAATCCCATCGTCGTTAAAAAAAAATGCAGTTCCAATTCCAGAGTATAAATATATATAGCAACAAGTTGGTGATCCAGCAAGTTGCCCACAACTTGCATCCTCGTTCCAAGAAAGCATCAAGATGTTTCTGTCGATACCCTTAATTTCCAAGAAAGCATCAATCGACATGTTATGAAGAACTTACTAACCCCGCAAAAAACATTTTTTACTAAAACGAAACACTCAGGCCAGTTGCAGACAAGTTGCAGCTTCTGCTGGACATTTGTTAATCCTCCCGAATTATTCAACCATTGTTGGCGGACTAGAATACAGTAATGGCGTAGAGCAGTCACAATCGTTGGCTGGTCTTGTCTAGCTAATCATTCATTTTACAAATACTTAATTGTATCAAGGACCAAAATAGTTCAACAACTGCACTACGCACGTGCAGGCTGCGGCCGCCGCATGCATCCAGTGGCTAGTCCAACACAACGTACTACACGCCTCGGTGTCGCATCCGAGCGTCTCACTCTCGCCAGCGACTATGAGGAAGAAAAGAAGTAAGCTGCGTTGAGGACGATTCTGTGGCCGAGAGAGATCCTAAAGTTGAGAGACCAACCAACAACCGAGTCCGCCAGCACGCACGCATGCATCATGTGTTTCTCCAAGTTGAATTTTGACAATGCACACGGCGCGCGTTCAAATTGGACCGGATAATCGAGCGGTGCATGTTTCTTGTGAAATCCCAACAACCGGATAAGATTAGGCGAGTTCGTCCGGGGCGAATCGAGCCGGTCCAGCTGTTGGTGGTTTCGATCTCGATCTCTAGTTTACCCGCCAAGCCGGCGTGGAGTGTGCATTGCCAGCCACAGTATAGCCGCGCTGTACAAGTAGAATATACTGCTGGTATCCAGATTCTGCATTGACAGGCACGTACGACTAAGAAGAATTAAAAAGCAGTTAGCCCGTTGTTAATGAGGCACTGTGTCCGTCCGTCTGTGGTGCATGATTGCTCCGCACCTGCTGTGCAGAAAACAAAACTGTTCCAGCCGCCGGCGCCGGCATCGGTGTCCATGTCTCATTTGGAAACCGGAGATCGACTGACCCGGTCTGCTCCTGCCTGTGCAACTGATCGAGACGTCGCTGTGTGTGTTTCCTACGCGCGAGCCTGGCCTTTGGACTCGCTCCTGGAATTGTTTTACAGCAGCAGCAGGAAGCTGCCCTGAGTCCACTTTCTTCTCCTTTTCCTAAAAAAATCTCCTGAAACTCCAAAACGGGCCGTGTGAATCACGAGGATGGCAAAATTGGCGCTTCCGTGTTCCCTTTGCTAATGTGAGGCCTAACGCCTCTGGATTACGGATTGCAGTTTGAGTTCCTCTTTGTTGAGCCACTACTGCGTCACTCTGACATTCCTGGCTCTCCGCTTTACTAAAAATCGCATCGATTCAGTTGTCTTGCTCTTCATTTCATCTCTTGGAACATATGCTCATAGTATAATCTCCGTCCAATGAGATCACAGATCAGTAGTAACAGAATGCCACTTGCGTTCGTGGGTGCGCCGGACGATGCCAAGATGTCCTCGACCAGGGCGGTCTCCTGCCGAGTCTGTCCAGCCATTATCGGCACAACACAAGGGAGACGATCGACCCACGGAACACAAGTGGAAGAACGAACACTCGGTTCACCGCATCGGCTGCTTTCGCAGATTCTTGTCCGAAATTTTTTAGTTTTGGTGTGTGTGTGGGGGGGGGGGTGGGCAAAAGATTCTTTGTCTGAACTAGCAGTGCGTACGACTATGAAAACATCTCAAGAGAGCCAAGAATAAGCATATATAGGTCGGCAAATTTGACTATTCTGACCTGTGGAAGAAATCAATTTACAAAATGAACTGCTGGTGAAACAATTTCACAGCCCTAACTTTTTTGTGTGGCGCCTGCCACGACGGCACCAGACCCTACGGTGCAGCGCCTAGCACGGAGGCGTTGCACCTCAGTCCATCGTGGCAGCCCCTGGGCCCGCACCCAGCAGTGCAGCGCCTCTGAGCTAGGCGCCACACTTGTAATGTGCAGCGCCTCTGAGGTAGGCGCCACACATTTAAAGTGCAACGCCCAGCTCGGGGGTGCTGCACTGTGACTTATCCACCCACTCGGCTGGCCCCCCTCCCCCACCCCCCCACACCACACACCCAACCCGAGCTTTCCCCCCTCTCCCACTCTCTCCCCCTCTCAAATCCTCTCTCAAATCTTGCATATTCGGAGAATTTGTCCGTGGATTTCGAAGTCAAACCCTCCCTCAAGGTAATCTTCTCCGATCCCCTTGTTTTGATCCAAGTAAAGTTGTCCCATTGCTCATTTCTTGCTAGTGTGGGGGAACCCTAGTTTTGTTTGGATCTAAAGATTTGCATGGAGATGTGAGATGTTTGTTTGCCAATTTCTATGATTAGGCTTTGTTAGTATGCTAGGGTTACTCTTATGGGTGTTCTTATGTTGGTGCTAGGGTTAGGTTTAGGGCTAGGGTTATGGTTATGGTTATGGTTATGGTTAGGGCTAGGGTTATGAATAGGGTTAGGGTTGTTGTTTGATCTATATATTATGGTTTCTATTCCTTGTTAATCCTTGGATTAGTACTCATGGAAGCAATGTTACCTTGTGTTTCTTGGAATGCTTATAGGGATGGGAAGAACATGTGTGTTTGTTCATCATGGGGACAAAGACGCCTTTTTGAGAGGCAATATAGAACCGGACCCGGATGAGCTTGACATGGTGTTTGATAGTAGTCCTAGCTATGCGGAGCTTTTGCAACAAGTTAGGAAAGATTTGAATTGGATGGACCCTAATGATATCATTGAGTTGGAGGGAAGGCATAATGTTGGTCTTGGAATGCACGTCCGTTGGAAGACAATGCGTGTCAACTTGGAGCAACGTTGGGTTGCATACAAGGAGACGGTGGCCGAATCACTAGACAAGGCTCTTGAGTTATTTGCAACGAAGAAGGTTGATTCAAGATTGCATTTGGACTTGAACCGGAACCCCTCCCCTTTGGTTGCTAGTAGCCCCCCACCCTTGAAGCGAGATGAAATTGTTGAACCTCTTTTGACACAAGAAGTGAGGCCAACATTGAGCCCGTTTACAAACAACCAAGATGAAGTTTTGCAAGAGGACAATGATGAGTATGCGGACGATGACAATGAAGTTGATCTCCATGACAACAATGTGGGCGATCCCGACAAATATCATTTGCAAGAGACAATGGACCAATCCATCCCTTTTTCCCGTGCATATGCATCGGACTCGGATGACGATGGTCCCGATGAACAAGTTGATGAGGATGGGTTCACGGTGAAGGAGGCCGAAGCTTTTGAGAAGGTATTTCGTCGGGATCATCGGACTACATTGTGCAAGGATGTTAGTCTCGCGGATGAAGCCGTGGTAGATGGTGGCCAATGTGCACCTCTTGGGGTTAGGCCAAGCTCTCACCGTGATTTGGGAGACGACAGGAACCGGATTGCTAAAGGTTCTAAGTTCGACACCTTGTTGGAATTGAAAATGTGGCTCGACAACTAATCGGTTACGCATTATCGTCCACACAAGGTGGTGCACTCGGACGTGAAAGTGCGCTACACGGTTGCATGTGCATGTGAAGAAGAAGAAGATGATGAAAAATGTCCGTGGATTGTGCGTGCAAGACCATGGAAAGGAGGTCCAAGTTGGCATGTAGTGAGTTCTGTGCCAACTCACATGTGCCAAGGCAAGAGGGTGGATGGCAAGATCGTGTCTCAAAACCACAAACAACTCACGTCCGAGTTCATCGCTTACAGGCTCTCCAACTCAATATCCACACTTCCAACAATGAGCGTCCAACATGTCATTGACCTTGTGAAAGCCATCTTTCATTACAAGGTGAAGTACGGCAAGGCATGGAAAGCGAAGCAAGCCGCATTTAAGATGTTGTATGGTACATGGGAGGAAGCATACAACCGAATCCCTAGGTTGTTGCTAGCCATGGCCGCGACAAACTCGGGCATGGTTCATGTGGTCGAGCCTCATGGGCACCAAACAACGGTTCACGGAGGAAGAAGAGTCAGAGTATTTGGCCGTGCTTTTTGGGCGTTCGAGCAATGTGTGAGGGCTTTCGAACATTGTAGACCGGTCATCGCAATTGATGGCACATTCTTAACCGGACAATACAAGGGCACCTTGTTGGTTGCGATAGCAAGTGATGCCAATAACCGTGTGTTGCCATTGGCATTTGCTTTGGTTGAGGTGGAAAACAATGGCAACTGGGAGTGCTTTCTTTATCTTTTGAGGACGAAGGTGTTACCCCCTCAAAGGGAAATTTGTGTCATATCGGATCGGAATCAAGGAATTCTTAACGCGGTGGAGATTGACATTCCCGGGCATGCTCCGTTGCATCATCGATGGTGCATGAGGCACTTTTGTTCGAACTTCTATAGGGCATGTGGCGTTAAGGAGTTGGCCGATGATCTTCAAGATTGTTGTCTCTCTTTCTCCGAAAGGCGCTTCGCCACTTTGTACAACAAATTGCTCGCACACAAAAAGCTTGATGCGGGGGGTCAAGACTTTCTCAATAGGCACCTTCAATACCGGGACAAGTGGTCACGTGCTTTTGATGAAGATGGCCGGAGATACGGTCAAATGACAAGCAATATGGCCGAATGCTTCAATAGGGTGCTCAAAGGTGCACGTGGATTACCCGTGAAGGCAATAGTTCAATACACATTTGACAAGATGAATGCGTACTTTGTAAAGTACTCGATGGAAACCGATGCGCAGATAGCGGGTGAGAACCCACGGAAGTACAAGTATAAGTTCCCACCCAAAGTAGATGAATGGTTGGTATTTCAATCGCGGAAGGCGGACTCAGAAGAAGCTATATTGTATGACAACGAAGAGTGGAAATATGAAGTGAAAGAGCCAGGAGGAACCACAAATGATGACCGGCAACATGGAGGGAAGGCTTTCAAGGTGTCGTTAACACAGTGTGATTGCACTTGCGGGAGGCCATTGTTGCTTCATCTCCCGTGCTCACACTTGTATACGGCCGGTCGCGTTAGGAATGTGGACATCAATCACCCACGCACCGTGAGGGAGTCGGAGTTCTCAATTATGACGGTCAAGAAAACATGGGCTCCCCGCTTTCACCCGTACTTTGACCAATCACAACGGCCGGAATATCATGGAGTTCAACTATGGCCGGATCCGGAGTTGAAGGTTGTTAAACGGGGTAGACGTAAGACAAAGCGTCTTAGAGGCGACATGGACGGATCGGGCCATGGTGGCCGCCGCGAAGCGGGCAATGACCAATTCCAAGAGCCTCGTGAGAGGTCGCGTTTGAAGGAAATATGCCCTAGAGGCAATAATAAAGTTATTATTTATTTCCTTATATCATGATAAATGTTTATTATTCATGCTAGAATTGTATTAACCGGAAACATAATACATGTGTGAATACATAGACAAACAGAGTGTCACTAGTATGCCTCTACTTGACTAGCTCGTTAATCAAAGATGGTTATGTTTCCTAACCATGGACAAAGAGTTGTTATTTGATTAACGAGGTCACATCATTAGTTGAATGATCTGATTGACAGGACCCATTCCATTAGCTTAGCATCCGATCGTTTAGTATGTTGCTATTGCTTTCTTCATGACTTATACATGTTCCTATGACTATGAGATTATGCAACTCCCGTTTACCGTAGGAACACTTTGTGTGCTACCAAACGTCACAACGTAACTGGGTGATTATAAAGGAGCTCTACAGGTGTCCCCGAAAGTATTTGTTGGGTTGGCGTATTTCGAGATTAGGATTTGTCACTCCGAATGTCGGAGAGGTATCTCAGGGCCTTCTCGGTAATGCACATCAATAAGCCTTGCAAGCATTGCAACCAATAAGATAGTTGCAAGATGATGTATTACGGAACGAGTAAAGAGACTTGCCGGTAACGAGATTGAACTAGGTATTGGATACCAGCGATCGAATCTCGGGCAAGTAACATACCGATGACAAAGGGAACAACGTATGTTGTTATGCGGTCTGACCAATAAAGATCTTCGTAGAATGTGTAGGAGCCAATATGGGCATCCAGGTCCTGCTATTGGTTATTGACCAGAGATTTGTCTCAGTCATGTCTACACTGTTCTCGAACCGTAGGGTCCGCACGCTTAAGGTTACGATTACAGTTATTATGAGTTTATGCATTTTGATGTACCGAAGTTAGTTCGGAGTCTCGGATGAGATCACGGACATGACGAGGAGTCTCGGAATGGTCGAGACGTAAAGATTGATATATTGGACGACTATATTCGGACATCGGAATGGTTCCGAGTGGTTTCGGATAAAACCGGAGTGCCGGAGGGGTTACCGGAACCCCCCGGGGAAGTAATGGGCCTTATTGGGCCCAAGGGGAGAGAGAGGGCAGCAGCCAGGAGGTGGTGCGCGGCCCCCCTCATGGGAGTCCGAATTGGACAAGGAGGGGGGGCGCGGCCCCCCTTTCCCTCTCCCTCTCCCTCTCTTTCCTTCCCCCCTCTCTTCCTAGTTGGACTAGGAAAGGGGAGTCCTACTCCCACTAGGAGGAGGACTCCCCCCACCCTTTGGCGCGCCCCAATAGGGCCGGCCGGCCTCCCCCTTGCTCCTTTATATACGGGGGCAGGGGGCACCCCATAGACACACAAGTTGATCTTCGTGATCGTTCCTCGGCCGTGTGCGGTGCCCCCCTCCACCATATTCCACCTCGGTCATATTGTCGCGGTGCTTAGGCGAAGCCCTGCGTCGGTAGTTCATCAAGATCGTCACCACGCCGTCGTGCTGACGAAACTCGTCCCCGAGAGCTTTGCTGGATCGGAGCCCGGAGAACGTCATCGAGCTATACGTGTGTCAAGAACTCGGAGGCGCCGGAGTAACGGTGCTTGGATCGGGAGGACGTACGACTACTTCCTCTATGTTGTGTCAACGCTTCTGCTTCGGTCTACGAGGGTACGTAGACAACACTCTCCCCTCTCGTTGCTATGCATCATCATGATCTTGCGTGTGCGTAGGAAATTTTTTGAAATTACTACGTTCCCCAACAGTGGCATCAGAGCCTAGGTTTTTATGGTTTGATGTTATATGCACGAGTAGAACACAAGTGAGTTGTGGACAATATAAGTCATACTGCCTACCAGCATGTCATACTTTGCTTCGGCTGTATTGTTGGATGAAGCGGCCCGGACCGACATTACGCGTACGCTTACGCGAGACTGGTTCTACCGACGTGCTTTGCACACAGGTGGCTGGCGGGTGTCAGTTTCTCCAACTTTAGTTGAAGCGAGTATGGCTACGCCCGGTCCTTGCGAAGGTTAAAACGGAGTCTATTTGACAAACTATCGTTGTGGTTTTGATGCGTAGGTGAGATTGGTTCTTGCTTAAGCCCGTAGCAGCCACGTAAAACTTGCAACAACAAAGTAGAGGACGTCTAACTTGTTTTTGCAGGGCATGTTGTGATGTGATATGGTCAGGATATGATGAGATATAAGTTGTTGTATGAGATGATCATGTTTTGTTGAAGTTATCGGCAACTGGCAGAAGCCTTACGGTTGTCTCATTATTGCATAAGATGCAAGTGCCAAATAATTGCTTTACTTTATCGCTATGCGATAGCAATAGTTGCAAGAGCAATAGTTGGCGACACGACCACGTGACGACACATTGATATAGATCAAGATGATGGAGATCATGGTGTCGTGCCGGTGACGATAGAGATCATGACGGTACTTTGGAGATGGAGATCAAAGGCGCAAGATGATCATGGCCATATCATGTCACATATATTGATTGCATGTGATGTTTATCTTTTATACATCTTATTTTGCTTAGTTTGACGGTAGCATTTTAAGATGATCTCTCACTAATTATCAAGAAGTGTTCTCCCTGAGTATGCACCGTTGCGAAAGTTCTTCGTACTGAGACACCACGTGATGATCGGGTGTAATAGGCTCTACGTTCAAATACAACGGGTGCAAAACAGTTGCACACGCGGAATACTCAGGTTATACTTGACGAGCCAAGCATATACAGATATGGCCTTGGAACACGGAGACCGAAAGGTCGAGCGTGAATCATATAGTAGATATGATCAACATAGTGATGTTCACCATTGAAACTACTAAATCTCACGTGATGATCGGACATGGTTTAGTTGATTTGGATCACGTGATCACTTAGAGGATTAGAGAGATGTCTATCTAAGTGGGAGTTCTTAAGTAATATGATTAATTGAACTTAAATTTATCATGAACTTAGTCCTGGTAGTATTAGCATATCTATGTTGTAGATCAATAGCTCGCATTGTTGCTTTCATATGTTTATTTTGATATGTTCCTAGAGAAAATTGTGTTGAAAGATGTTAGTAGCAATGATGCGGATTGGATCCATGATCTGAGGTTTATCTTCATTGCTGCACAGAAGAATTATGTCCTTAATGCACCGCTAGGTGACAGACCTATTACAGGAGCCGATGCAGACGTTATGAACGTTCAGCTAGCTCAATATGATGACTACTTGATAGTTTAGTGCACCATGCTTAACGGCTTAGAATCGGGACTTCAAAGACGTTTTGAACATCATGGAGCATATGAGATGTTCCAGGAGTTGAAGTAAATATTTCAAGCAAATACCCGAGTTGAGAGATATGAAGACTCCAACAAGTTCTATAGCTAAAAGATGGAGGAGAATCGCTCAACTAGTGAGCATGTGCTCAGATTGTCTGGGTACTACAATCGCTTGAATCAAGTGGGAGTTAATCTTCCAGATAAGATAGTGATTGACAGAATTCTCTAGTCACCATCACCAAGTTAGTAGAACTTCGTGATGAACTATAATATGCAAGGGATAGCGAAAACAATTCCCAAGCTCTTCGTGATGCTGAAATCGACGAATGTAGAAATCAAGAAAAACATCAAGTGTTGATGGTTAACAAGACCACTAGTTTCAAGAAAAGAGGCAAAGGGAAGAAGGGGAACTTCAAGAAGAACGGCAAGCAAGTTGCTGCTCAAGTGAAGAAGCCCAAGTCTGGACCTAAGCCTGAGACTGAGTGTTTCTACTGCAAAGGAACTGGTCACTGGAAGCGGAACTACCCCAAGTATTTGGCGGATAAGAAGGATGGCAAAGTGAACAAAGGTATATTTGATATACAGATTATTGATGTGTATTTTACTAGTGTTCATAGCAACCCCTCGGTATTTGATACTGGTTCAGTTGCTAAGAGTAGTAACTCGAAACGGGAGTTGCAGAATGAACAGGAACTAGTTAAGGGTGAAGTGACGATGTGTGTTGGAAATAGTTCCAAGATTAATATGATCATCATCGCACACTCCCTATATTTTCGGGATTAGTGTCAAACCTAAATAAGTGTTATTTGGTGTTTGCGTTGAGCATGAATATGATTTGATCATGTTTATTGCAATACGATTATTCATGTAAGTTAGAGAATAATTGTTGTTCTGTTTACATGAATAAAACCTTCTATGGTCATACACCCAATGAAAATGGTTTGTTGGATCTCGATCGTGTGATACACATATTCATAATATTGAAGCCAAAAGATGCAAAGTTAATAATGATAGTGCAACTTATTTGTGGCACTGCCGTTTAGGTCATATTGGTGTAAAGCGCATGAAGAAACTCCATGCTGATGGGATTTTGGAATCACTTGATTATGAATCACTTGATGCTTGCGAACCATGCCTCATGGGCAAGATGACTAAAACTCCGTTCTTCGGAACAGTGGAGCGAGCAACTGACTTATTGGAAATAATACATACTGATGTATGCGATCCGATGAGTGTTAAGGCTCGCGGCGGGTATCGTTATTTTTCCTGACCTTCACAGATGATTTTAGAAGATATGGGTATATCTACTTGATGAAACATAAGTCTGAAACATTTGAAAAGTTCAAAGAATTTCAAAGTGAAGTGGAAAATCATCGTGACAAGAAAATAAGGTTTCTACGATCTGATCGCGGAGACAAATATTTGATTACGAGTTTGGTCTTCAGTTAAAACAATGTGAAATAGTTTCACTACTCACGCCACCTGGAACACCACAGCATAATGGTGTGTCCGAACGTCATAACCGTACTCTATTAGATATAGTGCAATCTATGATGTTTCTTACCGATTTACCACTATAGTTTTGGGGTTATGCATTAAAGACAGCTGCATTCACGTTAAAAAGGGCACCATCTAAGTCCGTTGAGACGACACAATCTAAACTATGGTTTGGCAAAAAAACCAAAGTTGTCGTTTCTTAAAGTTTGGGGTTGCTATGCTTATATGAAAAAGTTTCATCCTGATAAGCTCAAACCCAAATCGGAGAAATATGTCTTCATATGATACCCAAAGGAAACTGTTGGGTACACCTTCTATCACAGATCCAAAGGCAAGACATTTATTGCTAAGAATGGATCCTTTCTAGAGAAGGAGTTTCTCTCGAAAGAAGTGAGTGGGAGGAAAGTAGAACTTGATAAGGTAATTGTACCTTCTCCCTTATTGGAAAATAGTTCATCACAGAAATCTGTTCATGTGACTACTACACCAATTAGTGAGGAAGCTAATGATGATGATCATGTAACTTCAGATCAAGTTACTACCGAATCTCGTAGGTAAACCAGAGTGAGATCCGCACCAGAGTAGTACGGTAATCCTATTCTGGAAGTCATGTTACTAGACCATGACGAACTTACGAACTAT
The DNA here is from genome assembly GCA_032464435.1 of Aegilops umbellulata. Lineage (NCBI taxonomy): Eukaryota > Viridiplantae > Streptophyta > Magnoliopsida > Poales > Poaceae > Aegilops > Aegilops umbellulata. The sequence continues at coordinate 559,310,983 of CP136060.1, forward strand.
GAGGAAGCGATGATGAGCCCGGATTCCGCGAAATGATTTGAGGCCATGAAATCTGAGAGATGATCCATATATGAAAACAAAGTATGGACTTTGATGGATTTGCCCGATGATCGGCAAGCCATAGAAAATAAGTGGATCTTCAATAGGAAGACAGACACTGATAGTAGTGTTACTATCTACAAAGCTAGAATTGTCGCAAAAGGTTTTCGACAAGTTCAAGGTGTTGACTACGATGAGAGTTTCTCACTCGTATCTATGCTTAAGTCTGTCCGAATCATGTTAGCAATTGCCGCATTTTATGAAATCCGGCAAATGGATAAACAAAATTGCATTCCTTAATAGATTTATTAAAGAAGAGTTGTATACGATGCAACTAGAAGGTTTTGTCGGTCCATCTATGGACTGGTGCAAGCATCTCGGAGTTGGAATATACGCTTTGATAAGTTTATCAAAGCATATAGTTTTATACAGACTTGCGGTGAAGCATGTATTTACAAGAAAGTGAGTGGGAACACTACCGCATTTCTGATAAGCATATGTAAATGACATATTGTTGATCGGAAATAATGTAGAATTATTCTGCGAAGCATAAAGGAGTATTTGAAAGGAGTTTTTCAAAGAAGGACCTCGGTAAAGCTGCTTACATATTAAGCATCAAGATCTATAGAGATAGATCAAAACGCTTGATAAGTTTTTTCAATGAGTGCATACCTTGACAAGATTTTTAAGTAGTTCAAAATGGAACAGTAAAAGAAAGAGTTCTTGTCTGAGTTACAAGGTGTGAAATTGAGTAAGACTCAAAGCCTGACCACTGCAGATGATAGAAAGAGAATGAAAGTCATTCCCTATGCCTCAGTCATAGATTCTATAAAATATGCCATGCTATGTACCAGTTCTATTGTATACCCTACACTGTGTTAAGCGAGGGAGTACAATAGTGATCTAGGAAGTAGATCACTTGACATCGGTCAAAATTATCCTTAGTGAAATAAGGATATGTTTCTCGATTATGGACGTGACAAAAAGGTTCGTCGTAAAAGGTTACGTCGATGCAAGTTTTGGCACTAATCTAGATGACTCTAAGTCTCAATCAAGATACATATTGAAAGTGGGAGCAATTAGCTAAAGTAGCTCCGTGCAGAGCATTGTAGACATAGAAATTTGCAAAATACATACGGATCTGAATTTTGGCAGACCCGTTGACTAAGCTTATCTCACAAGCAAAACATGATCACACCTTAGTACTCTTTGGGTGTTAATCACATAGCGATGTGAACTAGATTACTGACTCTAGTAAACCCTTTGGGTGTTGATCACATATCGATGTGAACTATGGGTGTTAATCACATGGTGATGTGAACTATTGCTGGTAAATCACATGGCGATGTGAACTAGATTATTGACTCTAGTGCAAGTGGGAGACTGAAGGAAATATGCCCTAGAGGCAATAATAAAGTTATTATTTATTTCCTTATATCATGATAAATGTTTATTATTCATGCTAGAATTGTATTAACCGGAAACATAATACATGTGTGAATACATAGACAAACAGAGTGTCACTAGTATGCCTCTACTTGACTAGCTCGTTAATCAAAGATGGTTATGTTTCCTAACCATGGACAAAGAGTTGTTATTTGATTAACGAGGTCACATCATTAGTTGAATGATCTGATTGACAGGACCCATTCCATTAGCTTAGCATCCGATCGTTTAGTATGTTGCTATTGCTTTCTTCATGACTTATACATGTTCCTATGACTATGAGATTATGCAACTCCCGTTTACCGTAGGAACACTTTGTGTGCTACCAAACGTCACAACGTAACTGGGTGATTATAAAGGAGCTCTACAGGTGTCTCCGAAAGTATTTGTTGGGTTGGCATATTTCGAGATTAGGATTTGTCACTCCGAATGTCGGAGAGGTATCTCAGGGCCTTCTCGGTAATGCACATCACATAAGCCTTGCAAGCATTGCAACCAATAAGATAGTTGCAAGATGATGTATTACGGAACAAGTAAAGAGACTTGCCGGTAACGAGATTGAACTAGGTATTGGATACCGACGATCGAATCTCGAGCAAGTAACATACCGATGACAAAGGGAACAACGTATATTGTTTTGCGGTCTGACCGATAAAGATCTTCGTAGAATGTGTAGGAGCCAATATGGGCATCCAGGTCCCGCTATTGGTTATTGACCAGAGATTTGTCTCAGTCATGTCTACACTGTTCTCGAACCGTAGGGTCCGCACGCTTAAGGTTACGATTACAGTTATTATGAGTTTATGCATTTTGATGTACCGAAGTTAGTTCGGAGTCCCGGATGAGATCACGGACATGACGAGGAGTCTCGGAATGGTCGAGACGTAAAGATTGATATATTGGACGACTATATTCGGACATCGGAATGGTTCCGAGTGGTTTCGGATAAAACCGGAGTGCCGGAGGGGTTACCAGAACCCCCCGGGGAAGTAATGGGCCTTATTGGGCCCAAGGGGAGAGAGAGGGCAGCAGCCAGGAGGTGGTGCGCGGCCCCCCTCATGGGAGTCCGAATTGGACAAGGAGGGGGGGCGCGGCCCCCCTTTCCCTCTCCCTCTCCCTCTCTTTCCTTCCCCCCTCTCTTCCTAGTTGGACTAGGAAAGGGGAGTCCTACTCCCACTAGGAGGAGGACTCCCCCCACCCTTTGGCGCGCCCCAATAGGGCCGGCCGGCCTCCCCCTTGCTCCTTTATATACGGGGGCAGGGGCACCCCATAGACACACAAGTTGATCTTCGTGATCGTTCCTCAGCCGTGTGCGGTGCCCCCCTCCACCATATTCCACCTCGGTCATATTGTCACGGTGCTTAGGCGAAGCCCTGCGTCGGTAGTTCATCAAGATCGTCACCACGCCGTCGTGCTGACGAAACTCGTCCCCGAGAGCTTTGCTAGATCGGAGCCCGGAGAACGTCATCGAGCTGTACGTGTGTCAAGAACTCAGAGGCGCCGGAGTAACGGTGCTTGGATCGGTCGGATCGGGAGGACGTACGACTACTTCCTCTACGTTGTGTCAGCGCTTCCGCTTCGGTCTACGAGGGTACGTAGACAACACTCTCCCCTCTCGTTGCTATGCATCACCATGATCTTGCGTGTGCGTAGGAATTTTTTTGAAATTACTACGTTCCCCAACAGCGTTGTGGGGAGTGCAAAGGTCAAGGCCACAACAAAAGGAAATGTACGAAACCAAGGAACAGGTCCAAGACAAATGATGCAAGCACAAGCCAACAAGGGGGTACACAAGGGAGTCAACCAAGTGGTAGCCAACAAGTGCCAAGCCAACCAAGTAGTAGCCAACAAGTGCCAAGCCAACCAAGAGGTAGCCAACAAGTGCGAAGGCAACCACGCGGTAGCCATCAAGTGCCAAGGCAACCAAGTGGTAGCCAACAAGTGCCAAGGCAACCAAGTGGTAGCCAACCTAGTGGTAGCTAACAAGTACCAAGCCAACCAAGTGGTAACCAACCTAGTGGTAGCCAACAAGTGCCAAGGCAACCAAGTGGTAGCCAACCAAGCATTAGCCAAAGAGGATCTAGGCAACAAAGAGGTCGGCAACTAGGACTTACAAGAGGCTGTGGTGGTGGTAGAGCTCGTGGTGGTGGTCTAGGCCGTGGTGGTGGAAGAGCTCATGGAGGTGGTAATGGCCGTGGTGATGGTCTAGGCCGCGGCGATGGTCTTGGCCTTGGTGGTGGACTTGGCCGCGGTGATGGACAAGGGCAAGGTCGTTATAGAGGAATGGTTGGATACCTAGATGGACCGTTTCCGTATGTTCCTCACTAACTATAATGTATCATATGCTCTTGTTTTTTCATATGTTCTTGTTTTTTCATATGTTCTTCTTTTTCATATGTGCTTCCATTTGTTCTTATTGTCCGTACTAACCATTATGTTTCACTCATTGTAGGTATGGCGGCTTCTCAACCCAACAAACCAACGATGAAGGAGGATGGCGAAGATGAGATGGCGGGATGGTGGGAGAAGGCTGCCAAGAAGCTTAGAGAGGAGGATGCAGCCAAGCTAAAGAAGAAGAAGGAAGAGGAGCTTGAGACGGAGAGGAAGAGAAGAGAGAGAGGAAGACAAACGATGTTCGCTAGGGAGCAAGCGTTGGTGAGGAAATGTGAGGAGGCACAGAAGAAGCGTTTAAAGGATTTTCAAGAGAAAACGATGAAGCTTTGGGCAATTGCAGCTGAAAAAGAAGAGAGGGAGAATCAGATATTCATGGAGAGGGTGGTTAAGGAGGCTCGCCTCATAAGGAAAAGGGAGGAGGAAGAGGAAGAAGAGAGGAAGAAGAAGAAGGGAAAGGGGCCTTTCTCTACGCAATAGAGCTACTATGTCTCCTTCTCAATGTGTCGTGAACCATTATGTCTCCTCCTCGTCGATTTGGTTGTAAGAACTACTATGTGTCGCGAACTACTATGTCTCCTCCTCGTCGATTAGGTTGTAAGAACTATTATGTGTCGTTAAGTACTATGTGTCGTGAAGTACTATGTGTCGTGAAGAACTTGCTATGTATCAATCCTACCTCACATCATCTTAGGTATGTATCAATCCTACCTCACATTCTCTTAGCTATGTATCAATCCTACCTCACATCATCTTACTATGTTTGCATATGCAAAAAAAATCACTAAGTACAAGTGCAGCGCCCACGCCCCAGGCGTTGCACTATGTAGTGTGGCGCCTCCAGTCTAGGCGCCACACTGGTCTGTAGCCTGTCCAAACTTTTGTTGCTCTCTGGATAGCTACAGACCAGTGCAGCGCCCAGCCCGGAGGCGCCACACTCCATAGTGCAACGCCCAAGGGCCAGGCGCTGCACTATGGAGTGTGGCGCCTCCAGGCTAGGCGCCACACTGGTCTGTAGCTATCCAGAGAGCAACAGAAGTTTGGACAGGCTACAGACCAGTGTGGCGCCTAGCCTGGAGGCGCCACACTTCATAGTGCAACGCCTGGGTCGTGGGCGCTGCACTATGTAGTGTGGCGCCTCCCGGCTAGGCGTTGCACTGGTCTGTAACCTGTCCAAACTTCTGTTGCTCTCTGGATAGCTACAAACCAGTGTGGCGCCCAGCCCGAAGGCGCCACACTCCATAGTGCAGCGCCTGGCCCTTGGGCGTTGCACCATGGGGTGTGGCGCCTCCCTGCTAGGCGCTGCACTGGTCTGTAGCTATCCAGAGAGCAACATAAGTTTGGACAGGCTACAGACCAGTGTGGCGCCTAGCCTGGAGGCGCCACACTACATAGTGCAACGCCCAAGGGCCAGGCGCTGCACTATGGGGTGTGGCGCCTCCGGGCTGGGCGCCACACTGGTCTGTAGCTATCCAGAGAGGAACAGAAGTTGGACAGGCTACAAACCAGTGCAACGCCTAGCCGGGAGGCGCCACACTCCATAGTGCAGCGCCCGAAGCGTGGGCGCTGCACTGTGGAGTGTGGCGCCTCCCAGCTAGGCGCTCCACTAACACTTAGTGTTTTTTTGCCATTAAGACTGTCATTTTCAGCCACAATTCAACATTACCAAAGACTGTCCTTTTCAGTAAGGTTCAAATAGTGTTGAACCAAGACATCATTACCAAATAGTGTTCAAATAGTGTCATTTTCAGCCACAATTCAACATTACCAAAGACCATCACAATAAATTCAAGATTAACATAAAGCTACCATTACATAGAGCTACAATAAGTTCAAGTCCATCACTCTAACTTCAACGACATAACAAGTTCCACATTACTCTGGGTTGAACATTACTAAGGATGGCTAGTGCTTTCCGCGCTTGCTGGTTCCTCCCCCCCCCCTCTTGACAGTAATCTTCTTCACCTTCCTAGGACGAGGAACCCGCTCCGGCTCCGGCTCCGACTCCGGTACCTCCACGTCGTCCATTTCGTCCTCCAAATAGTCATCCAAAGCGTTCATCCGCGAGGTGCCGACCGTCCTTTTGCCTCTTTGAGTGAAGTCCTCAGGTGTGTATTTGTTGATTCCCTTCCTAGGCTTTAACTCGTATGCAGACCGAGCCTTGTAGGTCCCCAAGACCATATCATCAGGAACCTACGCATGCACAAAAGATATGGAAAGACCGTGTGTGAGGATATAGTTAGCAATGCATCAACAATTGGATATATCCTCATGCCATACCTCTTGGGTGACCACACCCACATCCTCATCATCCAAAAGATTAGCGTTGCCAGAAGTTGGATCTGATGGTGTCGCCGACCTAGAACGTTCTGGTGATACATACTCGGGGTCACGACAACCGAAAAGGTTTGATAGCCGCCTTAACTTTTGGCCCTGGCGCTGCAACATGAAGAAGTGAATGAGACATCGAAAGTGCCAACACATGTTAAGTGCTAGTTTGAAGGAGATGTGAACCTTAATGAAAGCTCGAAGTGCACCTTCCCCATCGCTTTTGCCAGCCGGGGTCGTTTGCAGAATAGTGTCGGTCTCATCAGCTGCTTTCTTGATCTGGGCACACTATGAACAGAAACGGTGTTAACGTGTTAGGCAAGTGAACATGTGAGTAGTGCGAATGGAAAAGCAAAAAGGGCAAATACCACAAAGTTCATCATTGGAGCTGAAGGGATAACTGAGTTGCCTTTCCTGATCAATGAGTTGTACTGGTGCTGGGCAACCTCATCAAAAACGGTGGGTTCTTCCAAAATCTCTTCGGCGTACATCGGCTTGCATACCTCCACACGGGTGCTTGCAAGAAACCAGGTGAGATAGTTGTTGAACGCGATCGGGCAGTGCTCACGAAGCTGGGCTCGTTTTCCAGCCCGAGCTTGCTCCACAGCATACTTGAACTGTATGATGTACTTGCTATGATGCTTGGACCAATCCTTGATCTTCCGCTGCTTTTTCTTATCCAACCTGCAAGTTAGAAACAGAATATTAGCATCATCAAAACCGCCGAGAAGCCGCTAAGTGCTCAAGGTTGATTATATCTTACGCATGTAGCACTATGTCCGTGTCCTCCCACTCTGACGGGTGTGGCTGGAACAAACCAAACTGGCGGAACACCCGATGTGGCTGGTGAATCTCAACCGCCCAGTTGCATATGAGTGAACACCGCATGTGCCAGAGATCCCTATCTCTAAGGCACATCAGATTCAGCTTGAACTCTAGAGGGTTCCCAAAGCTATCTCCTTTTCCATATGGTTGCCATTCAACCTACAAAATGGGATAGAATGCAAAATTGATATCGAGTTACGATATAAGCATCAAAATCACTTATGGAATGTCGATTCACCTGCTCAGGCGTGATCGCGTCCATCTCGCTCCTGTACAGCTTGTACATGACCGAGGGATCATCCGTCATCTCATTTAACACATCCGACTTGTAAGCCCAAGTGGGGAGCCGTAGTGGGTCGCCTTTGTCGTCCCAATCCTCGAACTTCACGATCTTGGGTCATCCAACCGGCAAACGCTCCCAGCTTCATATGGAGAGTGCGAGCAAACAACCACCAATACCTCCAGATAGCCTACAAGAGGCTTCGTCCAACTTCACATACAAAAGAACTTGTTTGAATTAACAGCAAGATTGGATTCATAATGTACCAATGAAGTGAAACATAAACAACTTCATACCTGTCTATACAAGTAAGCCAGTGTCGCCGAACCCCAACTCCATTTGCTATCGAAGACGGTCAACGCCTTGAGCCACATCCATGGAGCATTATTGCCTGAGCTATCAGCAAACATAGTCCTGGATATCACGTACCACATGTAGACACGAGCATATGTCTTCACCGTGTCCTCATCAGCATCATCAGGGCAAACACTGAAGTTCGATACAATCCACGTGAAAGTAGCACCGGCGGGGACTCTAGCCTTCTTCTTGCCTTCTTCTTCTGGTTGGCGAGGCTCCGGAGGAACATTACCAATAAGAGCAAACATCTGCTCGCGCCACCCATCAGAATCGGTGCTCATACATAGAGGATTCCCGTCAATAGGAAGACAGGTGATCATAGCTATATCCTGGAGCGTCACGGTCATCTCCCCGGTCCGAAGATGGAAAGTGTGTGTCTCCGGCCTCCAATGATCAATAAGCGCGGTGAGTGCTGGAGCATTGTTGGGTGGCGTCGACCGGCTGACCAACTGAATGAAAGGGAGAAGTCCTGTCTCCCTAACATACGGTGTGTACCGCTCGTCATAGCGCAACCCCCCCAGGTTGACCCCGTGAGCCCGAAGCTTCAGAGGTGCAAGCTCCTACAAACAAACAAACAAATCATTACATATGGGGGGTATGTGTTTGAAAAAAAACACGAAATTCATAACACCGGCAACTTTCATTATTACCCACTGCTCCACCGACATAGCGTACGACCGGTGTTGTTTGTCCCAGTGATCATTGATTAGCCAAACCATCCTAACAATTTGAAAGAAAGCTTTCTTGTCAACACGATTATCTTTTGAATACATAAAAAGTTAAGTACTAAAACTAGATGCAAAATACAAAGCATATGTATCCAAAACATTCTTGCCAATAGAAATGTAATTTCAATAAACTAAACTAAGCCTACCTCATGCAAGATTCAATACAAATATATTTTCCATATAAATAAAATGTCAACCTATATATCCAAACTATATAAATAACATGTCAATCTATGTATCCTAACCACATCCTAATCTAACGAAGGTTCACCAAATCTAATACATGCAAGATTTAAACAAAAGTTCCCCAAATCTAATACATGCAAGATTCAAAAAGGGTCCCTCAAATCTTCAAAATACCATATTCTCTATGGATAGAAAGAAGTGGATCGGAAGAGAGTACCTTCTAGGATGAATTGGAGAAGAAATGCATGGACCAAATCGTCAGATCTGAAGGATTTGGGAGAGGGGATTGAGAAGGGGAGAGGAGGAAGCCGCCGGCGCGCCCTGTAACTGCTGGAACGAATGGGGTGGGGTGGGGGGAGGGGGAGCGGGCGCCGGCGCGCCCTGTATCTAAGTCACAGTGCAGCGCCTACGAGCCGGGCGCTGCACATTATACATGTGTGGCGCCTAACTCGGGGGCGCTGCACTGCTGGGTGCGGGCTCAGGGGCTGCCACGGTGGACTGAGGTGCAACGCCCCCGTGCTAGGCGCTGCACAGTAGGGTGTGGCGCCGTCGTGGCGGGCGCCACACAAAAAGGTTACGGCTGTGAAATTTTTTCGCCGGCAGTTCATTTTGTGAATTGATTTCGTCTATAGGTCAAATTTGTCAAATTTGCCGTCCAAGCTAAAAATGGGAGGTCATGCTCTCTGCCAAACTTGTGGCCAACACAACACAAATAGCATAGCATTCACCTTTAGTTTCGCAAATGAGATGCTTCTCCCTTGGTCTGGTGAAGGCACAAGAACAAGTAGACAGCGCTCGTGCTCGCCGCACTTGGCCTGTGCACAAAATGCTATTCCTCCTTTGGTGCAGCTAATGCTTCCACGGACGAAAGCGCTATACAAGTCGAGTCCCCTTTGAGAAATTCGGCGAGACGATCTTGAGGATATGATGGGTGCCGACGACGCGCGGCGGGGATATATAGGATGACCGTCGACAAGGCTAAACACGGTTCTTCTGACTAAACGTGGTGTGTCCCCATCCCACTAATGTTTGGAACAATGGAACATTTGCACGGTGCGGCCGAGCACTAATTAGTCAGTCCATGCGCCGATGCGGCGACACAAAAGCTTCCGATTCCTGCACGGCACTGGCTTAAATCAGGGACCCGTACACCTAAAGATCACTTTGGATCACCGACCCACTTTTTCCCCTTTTAAGTTCAAAAAATAATAATTCATACGGCTCCAAAAAAATCATAAATTTTGCGTACCTGCCTATGTAGAATACTAGTATTATAGCTGTGTCCCGTTTTTGTCCCTTTTTTTGGAGCTACTTACTAGTATTCTACATACGGCTCCAAAAAAAGAATACGGAATATTTCTGACATTTTTGTTGCTACCTGTAATCCCATTATATATAGTAACTTCTTTATATAATACTCTCTCCGTTTCAAAATAACTGTCTAAACTTTATACTAACTTCAATACAAAGTTGTATTGAAGTTAAGACACCTATTTTGAGACGGAGGGAATATTATGCATGTTGGTTCAAACTAAAATTTGCTCTGAATAAACAGGCTTTTTATTTTACAAACTGCATCTTGGGGCTCACTCAGTTTACGGAGTATATGACTTAAAGGAATCGGAAAACTAAAAGATCAGGACGTCCACTCCAGTTCAATCTTTAAGAAATTTTCCATCAGGTCTCACCTAATTTATTTTTATTATAAAAGAGGGGTCACCCCCTCCGATTTATTTTAATAGAAACCTCAAGGTTCAGGACCCAATACAAAGCTCCAACCAGAACATAACATCTAGTGAGTTCATCTTACAAGGATCAGTGATCCAAGTACGACAACAACACAACTAGATCGACAACATAAAGAGGGAGCTACTTACATAGCAGCAACCTCCAGCACCCCCTTCCCCCCCCAGAGCTAGAACATTATCATATCACAAACCAAACTTCTCCCACAACCCTAACATGAAAAGGGTTGAGAAGCTAAATTTGGCAAATAGGCAAACCTAGGAGCATTACTACGAAAGAGGCAGAAAAGGAAACCCGATAAAGATTGCGGAAATAGGGGCAATCCACGGCACCTCGTAGGGGAAGAAATGAAGCAGAGATGGCCAGTCCTGTAAGCTTCAGATGCAGCCACCAATCCTCAGGACATGTCTCCAGCCTTGCGATGATCTATAAACTTCATTTGCAACCCGTTCGAGCAGTTTTGCCCCAGCATCACCACCCCTCCGCTTTCCTCCTTTATCTGCAAAATAAACCATCCAATAATCCAATAGCAAATCATCCTTATGAGGTTCATGGGATCATTGATAAGTTTTTTCTCTCGAAATAACATCATTTCTGCATTTCCAGACAGACCAGAAAACATATGAAACTCTAGCCAACACTAGCTTTTTATCACTCTTTGGGAAACTTCTAATCTAGTCCCCAAAGAATTTATTAAGTGCATTTGGAGTGGAGGTAAGGGTAAAAAAACATTTTAGTAGGCTCTAGACAAAACTAGAAGCATAGCATTGCAAGAATAGATGATCAACTGTTTCATCTCTACCAAAAAATATACATATTTTAGTACCAACCCATCCTCTTCTTAAGAGATTATCTTCAGTGAGAATGTTCTTTTCAGCCACAAGCTAGAGAACTTTAATCTTAGTTGGGACATTGACCTCCCATAAGAAGTTTTGAGGAACATTGCAGTCAGATTTAATCAGTTTCTAAAGATTTGACAGTAAAATTTCTATCAGTTGTTGGCATGCATTTTATTTTATCTTTACCAGATCCTGTTCCTACCTCTTCACATCTAAGATTCAAACTATTATAGAGCTCCAAAGACTCCCCATATAGAGTTCTCTTGAATCTGAAGCCGCACAATCTTTCTTCAGTGCTTTAGCAAAAATAATGCAATGATCAAAGCTCAACAAATACAACCTAGGGTAAGAAATTTTAAAAGTTTTTTCATCTACCCTCAAATCTTCCCAAAAACTAGTATTATGGCGATGTCCCAAACTTCTCTTGCAGAATTGATAAAAAATTTGACTTTCAAAATGCTAAAAAAACTATGAATCGGCCTCCTTGGGTTTAGCTCTAGAGATGCACCCCAATAGGGAGACATTTATTTTTTATAAATAGATTGCCAAAGCCCAGATTCATATTTGAATTTTCAAAACCACTTAGCTAATAGATCTAAATTTAAGAATCCCCAAACCCACTTGATCTCTTTGTTTACAACAAGTTTTCTTTTTAACTAAGTGATATTATTTTTTTACCCCCGTCACCCTTTCAAACCATTCTAGCTCTAAAGAAATTAGCTTTCTTAAGTACTCCCACAGGGATGGGGTAAAAATACATCATAAAAGGAGGCATGTCGGTAAGTAAAACTTGGACCAAAGTCATTCTGTCATCAATAGAGCCCAACAGTTTGCCTTGCCAACATACTCATCCTTTTTTTTCAATTTTATCCTCCACGCCTTTCCAATGTTTATTCCTTATCCTAGTATTTGAAACAGGCATATCCAGATATTTCGGGCGGGCGAGCGGCCTTTGTGAGTTTTAAAGTAATTATCAATCTTATCAGTTACTCTATACCCACATTATCCCCTCTAGTAAGCATGACCTAGTCACACCATTTATTAGGGAGACATTTCATTTTAAGCAGTTGGATGACAAAGGGCCATTTAATTTATCATAAGCTTCCTTAAAGTCAACCTTAAACTATAAAGCACTATGTTTCTTAAAATAAATATAATTTAATGTTTCATGTAATACGACCACTCCTTCCATGATGAGACTGCCTTTAAGGAAAGCAGTTTGGGTAGAGGAAATAACATGGGAATTTTTTTTGCTGAATCTGTTCATCAGAACCATGGTAATGATTTTGATGCTAACATTCAAAATACAAATAGGCCTGAACTTTTGAATTTCTTTAGCATCATTAGTCTTGGGAACATGAGTGATTGTCCCATAATTCAAACTAGCAATATCTCGCCCACCATGATTAAAAACAACAAGAAGTCCTTTCAAATCGTATTTAACCAAAACCCAAAACTCTTGATACAAATCTGCAGGGAGCCCATCTCGACCAGAATTTTTATTTATATCCATTTGTACATCATGAATTTCTTTCATTGAAAAAGGTTATACCAATTTGTCGACCACCTACCTCCTAGCATATTTAAGGTAAATATTGAGTTTTAAGAGCAATATTGGAAAATTTAGGTTGTTCAAATAGTTTTTTATAAAATCCAGTAATGTAAGACATCAACTAAACCTCACCCTCTGTCACACATTCCTCTTGTTCTAATAATGTAACCCTATGTTTGCTTCTCCTCCCATTACGTTAGTATGATAATATCTAGTATTGTTGTCTCCATCTATAAATTTTGATCTTCATGTCTTTGCAACCACTTCAATTCTTCATGTTTTAAGTTCTTTATGTTTTTTTAATAAAATCTAGTATTGAGGTCTCACCTAATGCTAACAATCCTCATGAATTATGTCAAATGGACATTATCCTAAGGAATCTAGTACCTCCGTTGCTATTAAACAAATGCCATAATAACTAGCAAAAAATGAGGATCACAGTCCTGTTGCGATACTCCAAAAACCTTCAAAGCAAATAATTGCTTAATGTTTATCTGTTTTTGGTTCTTGCCATATCCTTCTGTGTTGGAAGAATAATCTCATGTGATTTACATTTAATATGGATTATGTTAATGTATTTAAATATTCATATCAAGATTTCCTATATTTGGGGTGTGATAACCCACAACTATAGGGGATCGTAGTATTTTTTGATAAATAAGAGTATTGAACCCAACGAGGAGCTTAAGGTAGAATTAATATTCCCATCAAGTTCTATCGCCCACCGATACAACTCTACGCACACTTAACGTTCGCTTTACCTAGAACAAGAATAAAACTACTTTATAGGTGTAACAGGATAAGTTTGCAAGAAAAAAAACTAGAAGTACTTTGCGAGATAACAAAAGTTAGTTTGTTTTAGTAGGGAGCTTTTTGTAACATAAAGAGAAAGATTGCCCATAGGCAATTGAATATAACATGATAGATACTTATCATATGCAATGAGGGAGAGGCATGAGCAACATACTTTCCGTACTTGGATCACATGCACTTATGATTGGAACTCTAGCAAGCATACGCAACTACTAAAGATCACTAAGGTAAAACCCAATCATAGCATTAAGTAACAAGTCATCTTTACTCCTATACGCAACAACCCCTTTACTCAAATGTATGCTTCTGTCACTCTCGCCACCCACTATAATTGAATTATGAACGTATTGAAACACCCTACAATGGTAATCCCACACGCTTGCACGACACGGAGGGCACCATAGGACAACACCATATTAACATTCAACTCATATCAATCACACCATACCACAATTAACCCATAGGACAAAAGAGATCTACTCAAACATCATAGGATTGCCACACATCATTTGATAATAATATATAGCATTAAGCACCCGGTTTAAGTAGAGATTACAGCGAGAAGAAGAGGTGTTACACTGCTGCATAGATGGGGAGAGAGTTGGTGATCACGGCGGCGAAGTTGTTGGTGTAGATCGTCGTCACAATGGTTCCCCCTGCGGCGCTCCTGCGCCACCGAAAGAGAGGGGGAGAGAGCCCCCCTCCTCCTTCTTCTTCCTTGGCCTCCCACCTATGTGGGTGGAGGATTTCCCCTCTGGTCCTTGGCGACCATGGCTTCCGGATGGCAGGAGCCAATCCGGGATTGGGTCTCTCTCTCTCTATTTCGCTTTCCTGTTTTCTGGCCCTTCACCGTTTCTTATATTCTTGGAGTTCTGTAACTCCGATTGGGCTGAAATTTAACATGATTTTTTTCCAGACATTATCTTTCTTGTGGCGAAAGAAGGGCCCCAACCGACTTACGGAGGAGTCACATGCTCACACGACGCGCCCTAGTGTAGGGGGCTGATACGTCCATTTTGCATCATGTTTTCCTACTGTTATTTATGATATTTTTATGCATAATAATGCTTCTTGGAGTAATTCTAATGCCTTTTCTCTCATAATATGCATAAAAATGGATTTTTTTTAATTCTTCCAGTATTTTTATATGAATTTTTTTCTGAGCGGGAGCATCTGAGCCCGGGCTCAGATGCGGATTTTTGCTCTATTTATCTTTACTCTAAGGGGGGAGTTAGTAGACGGGTACTGAGGGAGTCCTGGGTTAGGGGGTGTTCGGATAGCCGGACTATACCTTCAACCGGACTCCTGGACTATGAAGATACAAGATTGAAGAATTCGTCCCGTGTTCGGATAGGACTTTCCTTGGCGTGGAAGGCAAGCTTGGCGATGCGGATATTCAAGATCTCCTACCAATGTAACCGACTCTGTGTAACCCTAACCCTATCCGGTGTCTATATAAACCGGAGGGTTGTAGTCCGTAGGACAATCATCTTCATACACAATCATACCGTAGGCTAGCTTCTAGGGTTTAGCCTCCTTGATCTTGTGGTAGATCTACTCTTGTACTACCCATATCATCAATATTAATCAAGCAGGAGTAGGGTATTACCTCCATCGAGAGGGCCCGAACCTGGATAAAAACATCGTGTCCCTTGTCTCCTGTTACCATCCGGCCTTGACGCATAGTTCGGGACCCCCTACCCGAGATCCGCCGGTTTTGACACCGACATTGGTGCTTTCATTGAGAGTTCCTCTGTGTCGTCGCCTTTAGGCCCGATGGCTCCTTCGATCATCAACAACGATGAGGTCCAGGGTGAGACTTTTCTCCCGAGCAGATCTTCGTCTTCAGCGGCTTCGCTCTGCGGGCCAACTCGCTTGGTCACCTGGAGCAGATCGAAAGCTACGCCCCTGGCCATCAAGTCAGGTTTGGAAGCTTAAATTACACGGCTGATATCCGCGGAGACTTGATCTTCGACGGGTTCGAGCCACAGCCAAGCGCGCTGCACTATCTCGAGGGGCATGATCTAGCTCTGCCTCCGAACAGTGTCCTGGAGGCCGCATACGCACCGGTTCCGACCCTTAATTCGGAGCCTATTGCATCAATCGAGGATGAGCGGTTGGATGTCGCCTCGGGGGCTGCGATCTCAAAGGCGATCGAGCCGAACGCCAGCCCCGCACTCCGCGTGACCCGTGACTCTGAGGGTCCGGACTCCGAACCTCCCATGCCCCTACCAATAGAATCTGATTGGGCACCCATAATGGAGTTCACCACCGCGGACATCTTTTAGCACTCACCTTTTGGCGACATTCTGAATTCTCTCAAGTCTCTCTCTTTATCATGAGAGCCCTGGCCGGATTACGGTCAGCCAGGATGGGATTCGGACGATGAAGAAATTCAAAGCCCACCCACCACCCACTTTGTAGCCACCGTCGACAACCTATACGACGTGCTCAACTTCAACTCCGCAGACATCGATGGCATGGATGACGATGCAGGAGATACCGACGAACCAACGCCTATAGGGCATTGGACAGCCACCTCATCTCACGATGTGTACATGGTGGATACCCCTAAAGGAAGTGACAACGAGGAAAAAGGGGATGGAACGGGAGATAGACCCCCCCAGAAAGCAATCAAAGCGTCGGCACAAACGCCGACCCAAGCCCCGCCTCAATAAAAACCCAGCCATAGAGCGGGACAAGCCGGTAGACGAGCAGGCCTTAGAGCAGCCGTCCGAATAGGGGAGCACGGATAGAGAACCCGAAACTCCCTCCCCCGGCGAAAACGGCACTCCGGACGACCTTACGCCGGATAAATCTATGGAACAGAAGAGTCTCCACAAGAGGCTCGTTGCAACTGCACGCAGCCTGAAAAAGCAGAAGCGGAAGCTAAAGACAGCGGAAGGTGCACTCCAGATTAGATGGAGTAAAGTAATCAACACCGCAGATAAATACGGCGATGGTCGCCGTACTAAAAGCTATCCGAAGAGAAAGCTACTGCCTGAATTCGATGAAGAGGCCATAGAGCCCTCGCATTTAAAAAATAAGAAAGCCGCACGGTCGGATAGACGACCCCATAAAACGGCAAGCGGCGCCGCACTTAAACCGGCATGCGACCCACTCAAGGATTCGCATCATGCCCCAGTTCGGTCCATTTATGGGCCAAGAAAGCAAGCTCTCGCAAGCAATGCAATAAAGCCATCATCAGAATCTGGCACACCCAAATACAGGGGTGCCGCACACCCCCTATGTTTCACCAACGAGGTCCTGGACTATGAATTTCCAGCGGGATTCAAACCCGTAAACATAGAGGCATATGACGGAACAACAGACCCTGGAGTCTGGATCGAGGACTACATCCTCCACATACATATGGACAGAGGAGATGATCTCCACGCCATCAAATATTTACCCCTCAAGCTTAAAGGGCCAGCCAGGCATTGGCTTAAGAGCCTTCCCGAAAACACAATTGGAAGCTGGGAAGAGCTCAAGGAGGCTTTCCGAGCAAACTTTCAGGGGACCTATGTCCACCCTCCGGATGCAGACGATCTTAGTCACATAACTCAACAGCCCGGAGAATCAGCTCGGCAGTTCTGGAATAGATTCCTCACTAAAAAGAATCAGATAGTCGACAGTCCGGACGCCGAAGCCTTAGCAGCTTTCAGGCACAATGTCCGAGACGAATGGCTCGCCAGACACCTCGGTCAGGAAAAGCCAAGAACAATGGACGCACTCACAAGCCTCATGACCCGCTTTTGCGCAGGAGAGGACAGCTGGTTGGCAACGCGCAGCCCCAGCGACCCAAGTACATCCGAAACTAGGGATGGAAACGAAAAACCACGACGCAACAAGGATCATCGCTGGACTAAAGGAAAAAGTCCGAAGAGCACGGCAGTTAATGCCGGATTCAAAGGCTCACGACAAAATCAGACAAAACCACCCCTCCAGGATAACAGGGATGATCCGTCCAACTTAAATAGAATCATGGACAGGATATGTCAGATACACAGTACTCCTGGGAAGCCTGCTAACCATACCCACAGAGACTGTTGGGTTTTCAAACAATCCGGCAGACTCAATGCCGAACACAAGGGGCTCGACACACCAAGCCAAGACGAGGACGAACCCCAGAAGCAGAGCACCAGGAAACAAAAGAACTTCCCACAAGAAGTAAAAACAGTGAACTTACTTCACGTAACAAAACGTGTGGCACCCATAAAGGTACGCACCACACGATCCATCCCCAAGGGGTCCGGCCACTGGTTATTAAAACCAATCATCTTCGATCAGCTAGACTATTCTAGAAACATCAAGAACGCAGGCTAGACTGCCCTGATACTCGATCCAATAATTGACGGACTCCAGTTTTCAAATGTCCTTATGGACGGCGGCAGTGGACTAAACCTGATATATCAGGATACAATCCATCACATGGGGATAAACCCAGCAAGAATCCGCCGCAGCAAAACCTCCTTTCAGGGGGTAACACCTGATCCGGACACCCATTGTACGGGTTGTCTTTGGCTATGCCGATAACTTCCATTGCGAAAAGCTGACCTTCCATATCGTCCCGTTCTCCAGTCGCTATCAAGCACTACTGGGACGCGAAGCTTTCGCTCGCTTTAACGCGATACCGCATTACGCATCCCTCACGCTCAAGATGCCCGGTCCACGAGGCATCATATCTTTAAAGGGGACGCACTAAAGCACGCCTCCCACAAGCGGAGGACTGTGCGGCCGCTTTGACAGCCACACAGCAAAATGGCCTCACCAAGCCAAAAAGACTGCGAAATAGGTCATTAAAGACCACGCACGCGGATAGACGAGTTCGGTAAAAAATAATCATCGATGCAGGCTCAGTGGCCATATACCCCCGCACGAGGGGCTACATGCAGAGACAATAAAGCCCAATTTTATATAAACTTATTTTACATCTTGTTTATTTTAAACTCTTGTTCGGCACGACCCGTTTTCAACTAAGTTCCTTTTTTACAGATGAACATCGTGCGGCGCCCGTCCAGGATACGGCACAACGGAGACACATGCGCATACGTGCAGTGGGGACCCGTCCTAAAGGATTCTTTTTAGATTAAGACCCTGCGTAAACCTTTTTTACTGTCTCTTGTTGCTAAACATCCCCTGGTTTTTTCGATATAACCAAGGAGGAGGCTGGCGTCTTGGCATGTGGCCACGCCAGAATTTTTGCACGTACCTGGACACTAGGGGCTTTTTTAGCAAAGAGTGTTGTTTTGCCCGCACTCATAGAGACCGAACACCTTAGGGAGTGTTCGGCGTCACGAGTTTTGGCATTATATGCATCAGCTCCGAATCATGTCTTTGGTCAAATGTTGGGTTGCCCGGCTCCTAAGTTCGGTTACCTTACCTTCCGCTCTATCGGCTAAGGTAGCACCAGGAGAACTACTGCGATTGTGCCCCGGTTCGGCCGGGCGAGCACCTCAGTAGAGAAAGCCAAAAACTGACTGTCATGATGTACCGTGAGACTGGTCAGCCACTCGATGACCTATCGGAATCTATCGGATTCCTCCGCTTTAACGAAGGACCGCTTCCCGGTCAGGCACACACGCGCCCCGAACTCGGGTGAGCACAGTCGCCACTAATGGGCTACCTAAATAGTCCCACTGTCAAGCTCCTATGGCTAAGTGAAAATGTTAAAGCATTATAGTCCGGTTGCCTGGCCCGCTGCGCTATCACCTCCTTTGTAGGACCAAGACGTTGGGTTAAGTGTGAAAATGCGTCTTCTGCGAGCAGCCCCGCACTATGTATGTGGGGGTTGAAGCCAACGACTGCAATCTTTCAGATTATATATATATATATATATATATATATATATATATATATATATATATATATATTTTAAACGGCCGCTGGGGAGGTGTTCATAATACTTGAAGGCAAAAATATAAACGGGCCACTATAGTTTATCAAAATATCACTTCTTCATTACACATGCTATAATAACATAGCATCCTTCGAGCACTGCGTCTCTATTACACGAGCGCCTTCAAGGACTTCCTGAAAATAGTGCTCGAAGGACACTCGGCTTTTATCTGAATCTCGGGATGCAATAACGGTGGTCTCCATCTCTGCCCAGTATGTCTTGACACGGGCAAAAGCCATCCTGGCACCCTCTACACACGCCGACCTCTTCATTGCATTAATGCGCGGCACCGCGTCAAGGAATTGCTGCACCAAGCTGAAATAACTCCTCGGCTCCGACCTCCCCGGCCACAGATGACCCATGACGTACTTCATGGCAGGTCTGGACAACCTATTAAGTTCGGCCCATTGAGCCAAGTGATCATACACTGCCAGTGGACGCTCTGAATTGTGAAATTGCGACCAGAACAACTTTTCCACTTCGCGATCTTTCAGATCTCGAAAGTGTTCGGTCGCGTCAGCAGCACTCGCCGCCAAATACAGATAGGTGTCCTCCACACTCCACATCCGGTCCAACGGAGCAAACTTTGGATCGCAAAATTTTCTTCGCAGCATGAAGGGCTTTCCAGCCGCAATTTGTTCGGCCTGACGCAGCTCCTCCTTTGCAGCTCTCATCGCAGAGCGCGCGTCCTTGGCATCAGCAACGGCCTTCTCTAGGACTGTCTGCCTCGCCTGGTCTTCTCTTTCGAGAAGTCTGCAACAGTCTGCAGTGCTCTTTAACTTTTCGGCCATATCGGCCATCTCTTCCTTGCTTCGGCAATGAGCAGCCTGTTCGGCTCTCAGCTCTTCAAGGGCTTTCCTGGCAGCCGCATCACTTTCCCTGGCTTGATCATTAGCTCGGGCAAGTTTCGCCCTAAGACTCTCCACGGCGGCCGCACCATCTGCGTCAAGCACACACATCGTAAGACACTGGAATAAAAGTTCTTCCTACCTAATGCTGCCCGAGGAATCACATACCTTGAACCTCATCCAACCGCTTGTTGACAAGCGTGATGTCGGCATCTGCCACGTCCAGTTGCCGCTTTAGTTCGGCAAAACCAGCAGTTCGACTTGATTCCGGACATCCTGCAGCCTACATTAAAAGGCGACGTTTTAGACCTGGGATTATGATCCTCCGCGTGCCGTCATTTCTTGACAACGCGCAGAGTCTCAGGGCTACTATCTACATAGGGCGCATCTTATTTAGGTGCCACTGACAAAAGTGTACATTATCTAACGTACCTCAAAACCCGTCAATAAACTTTCGACGGCCTCATGCAATCCGCTCTCTGCGGATGAAATCCTTTCAATCACCGTGCCCATCAATGCACGGTGCTCCTCCGAAATAGAAGCTCGCCCCAGCGGAGCCTTTACCTCCTCCGGCCGAGCACCAGGCGGTGCCGGACTTGTCCCATGACCTCTTTCGAAGGACGAACGTGGAGAACCTTGGGGGGCCCCACAGCGATCTTCCGCCCCTGCCGGACTCGGAAAAACCCTCCGCGACGACACCTCAGGGTCGCCTGCCTCATTGGGCGGCACAGCAGAAGGAGGCGTCCCGCTCTCCATCATCTCCGGAAGAAGATCCCCCGAGGACGAGCTCTGCTGAGAAGGGCTGAGGTCCGAACTGCAAGGTAAAAATCCGGTTAAAACTTCTCAGATATAAATCACATCCCTCGAAAGGAGAATCTTTCTCTACTCACGGCTCGTTGGAGGGCTGATCTCCTTGGGTATGTAGTCCGGCCGAGGAACTCCCCGACGTAGGGCCCTCTGATGAAGACTTTTTCCCCCGCTTTGAGGCCATGGCCTCCGGGTCGTCAGAGGCAGCTCTTTTCTTCCCTTTAGGAGAGGAATTGTCGGTTCCTCCCTTCTGAGCGGCCTCCTTCGAGGAGGCCATAATTTCCTTGTCATCCCCCCCCCCCCCCCCCCCCGCTTCCCTCCAAAGGCATTATCTCCAGCATCCTGACTAGCACGGGATCTGGCCTGGTCTCGGGAAGGGGAGCCGGACACCTTATCAGCTTTGCCTTCGCTATCCACTCCTGTTTAGAAGGACAGCTCTTTTAAGGGCAAGTTTATGACAATTATACGGAAAGAAGGTCCGGGCACAAGGTTACTTACTTGAGTATCCGGACGATTGCAGCTTAGTCCTGCGTCCTTGGTTACATCCGGACACACCTCTTGTGATCCGAAGAACAGTTTATACATCTCCGCGGGCGTCGCGCTCATAAAGTCCCGGAGAGCTCGTGGTCCCTCTGGATTGAACTCCCATAGGCGAAGGGAGCGGCGTTTGCCGGGCAATATTCGGCGAATTAGCATGACCTGTGTCACCTTGACCAGGTAGAGGTCTCTTTCCAAGAGATCCTTAATGCGGCCCTGCAGCAAGGGCGCGTCTTTGGTAAAACCCCAGTCTAACCCTCTGTTGACCCATGGCGCTAGCCGTAGTGGGGGACCCGAGCGAAAGGCAGGAGGCGCCACCCACGTGGTGCCCCAGGGAGCGATGATATAAAACCACTTTTTTTGCCACAAGCCTAGCTCCTCTTGAAAAGAGCCCTCGGGCCATGGAGCATTGGCATTTTTGCTTATAACGGCGCCTCCGCACTCTGCGTGCCATCCCTCGATCATCTTCGGCTCCACCTTGAAGGTCTTGAGCCATAATCCAAAGTGAGGGGTAACACGGAGGAACGCTTCACACACGATAATAAACGAGGAGATATGGAGGATGGACTCCAGAGCTAAATCATGGAATTCCAGCCCGTAATAAAACAGCAGTCCCCTCACAAAGGGATCCATTGGGAAGCCTAACCCCCGAAGGAAGTGAGATATGAACACCACGCTCTCACCAGGCTGGGGACTGGGAATAACCTGCCCTTGAGCAGGCAGCCTGTGCGAAATTTCGCCGGTCAGGAACTTAGCTTCCCTCAACCT
The DNA here is from genome assembly GCA_032464435.1 of Aegilops umbellulata. Taxonomy (NCBI): domain Eukaryota; kingdom Viridiplantae; phylum Streptophyta; class Magnoliopsida; order Poales; family Poaceae; genus Aegilops; species Aegilops umbellulata. The sequence goes on from CP136060.1 coordinate 559,333,372, forward strand.
TAGCACGTCCTCCTCCGTGACGGAGGAGGGCATCCACCGGCCTTGAAGGTCAGAACCGGACATTGTCGATGGTCCAAAACGCCTGAGATCTGGGGCCTAGGGTGTTGGAACTCGAGGCGATGGGCGAACTCGTTTTGAGGATTGGAAAAAAAGAGTTAGGCCTTGGTCTCTTTATAGGAGATTGAATACCAAGAGCCCTCCCCGTAACCGTTTGGGACTCGCCTTAAATCAAGGAAACGTGCTAACGGGCACGATTGGGTTACCCACGTCTGTATTGATGAGAATCCCTTAAAAAGGGCACACGATCTCTGCTTCGACAGGACGTGCCAAGGAAACCGCCTCGCAGAACGTGTTGAGGTGGAAAAGTAAAAACGATTCGTAAAGAACTTGGCCGTAGTGTAATGACGCACTGCGGAATACGTCAGCAGATTTGATTTGTGTTAATGTTATTCTCTCTATGGCAATATGTGGAAACTTATTTTGCAGAGCCGGACACTATTTTTGGTGTTTACAATCTTCTATGAAGGACTTGGAGGAGGAACCCGCCTTGCAATGCCGAAGACAATCTGCGCGCCAGACTCGTCGTCATTGAAGCCTGGTTCAGGGGCTACTGAGGGAGTCCTGGATTAGGGGGTGTTTGGATAGCCGGACTATACCTTCAGCCGGACTCCTGGACTATGAAGATACAAGATTGAAGACTTTGTCCCGTGTCCGGATAGGACTTTCCTTGGCGTGGAAGGCAAGCTTGGCGATGCGGATATTCAAGATCTCCTACCAATGTAACTGACTCTGTATAACCCTAACCCTATCCGGTGTCTATATAAACCGGAGGGTTGTAGTCCGTAGGGCAATCATCTTCATACACAATCATACCGTAGGCTAGCTTCTAGGGTTTAGCCTCCTTGATCTCGTGGTAGATCTACTCTTGTACTACCCATATCATCAATATTAATCAAGCAGGAGTAGGGTATTATCTCCATCGAGAGGGCCCGAACCTGGGTAAAAACATCGTGTCCCTTGTCTCCTGTTACCATCCGGCCTTGACGCACAGTTCGGGACCCCCTACCCGAGATCCGCCGGTTTTGACACCGACAGGTACGGTTTATTTTCGTTGGGTTTTTATTCATCTCACCTCCCACCACCCCTCCACTGGTTTTCTCCTTCTCATTAAAAACCAATTCCCATTAAAGTGGGAGATCTTCTTTCGTGCTTGCTTTAGCAAGTGCTGATTCAATTCAATCACGTAAATAATAGGTAATTAAGAATTCATAAATTGCACCATATATGTGAGATCACCTTCCTAAAATATAGACGGAATATTTTCTCCATAACCTTCCAAAACGAAATGAGAATTCCTCAATAACAAGTCATTAATCCCCGCACTATGCCATTTACCTTATCATTATCTCTAATATTAATTGATAATCACAAGTTTCCTAATAATACAACAACAAAACATTTTCTTTCTTATGGGCGTACGCATCCGCACACCTCTGTTGAGGACTTGAGGGACGTCGTGCGCGACACCATGGTTGGGCCTGACGGTGGCACGTTGCTCGAGAATGCCAGGGCATGGATCACTGTGTCGACAGCAGACGTGGTAGAACGCGGGTCGTCGGACCCCACGTGTAGGCGCTCGTGGACGCGGTCATATTATATTTCTTACCATTCATGCAGTATGTAAGACAGACTACATTCTCAAATTAAGTGTGTCCATTCAAATGTCAAGAAATTCGTTAAGAAAAATGTGTACTACAATACTCGGTAGTCCTCATCGTTCAAAGCAGCCATTCATGCCAAAAATAATTGGAAATCAAGTACTGAATCAATTTGGAAATTAAACCATTAAAATGTGTACTACAATACTTGGTAGTCCTCATCATTCGTAGCAGCCATTCATGTCAAAATATTTTGGAAATCGAGTGTTGAATCAATATGGAAATTAAACCATTAATGCAATTAATTAGCTAGATGGTTAATTACAGATGCAATTAATTAGGTCCGTTCATATAAGAATTATTTTTGCTCCAAATCAATTTGGAAACCTAGTCATTAATGCAATTAATTAACTAGGTGGGCACTTAATTATGCCTATATATAATTAGAAGCAGGGATTTTGTTTCCCAATTGGTTGATTTGGTTGGCAGTTCATTAGGCATGCAGATAATTACGTAGTATGTTAATTATCAATGTAATTAATTAATTAAGCAAGAACTTAATTATGCTGAATCATTTGAAAGTGCTCGTGGGCACGGATGATCGATAGGCTCTCCGCGACATGGCCGAACATCGCTTGTGAACCTAGATAACGACCACCATGTGCTCGCAACATGGGCGACCTAGCGTTCACCAAGATAGATGACGATCATGATCTGCGGGATATCCACATGTTGACGGTTGCCCAAACCTTTGCGGGTGAGGACAACATGACATTGCATTGGCTAGGTGGTTCATGTTGTACTTGAAAGGGAGAGTGTTCCAAGAATAAGAAGGAAAGTAAACTAAAGCAACGAAGAGCTCCATGGTGTTGGAGAACGAAAGAGTGTCCCAAAAAATAAAATAAACAAGAAAGAAAGAATATTATAGAAAATAAGTAGGAATATGTTCTTGAAAAAAAAGTAGGAATGAGAACTAAAACTGGCAAGGAAGGAGGAACAAAAAGATGAGGCATCGTTGAAAAACGCACTGATATTGACATGGCACTGGTTGGCGCCAATGAAACGGGTTGGCGAAGAGGCTATGAGTAGAAGATCTAGGGAAGGACGAGGAAGAGAACCACGACAATTATCCCTTCTAGAAATGAATGATATCTGGGCAGGAAGTGGAGCTTATTGGTGACTAGGCATATGTTCAGGTTGCCACTCGCCTCCCATGTCAGTGTGCACTTGCAAAGTTGAATTGACCTTGAGACTCTCTAGTTATTTATTGTTTTGTGTCAATAGTATATGTTAGCTTAACCCACTCTATTATAATGTAAATATGAAAAAAAAATCATCTCGGTTGGAATGTACAACGAAGGTGAGGTGGGCTTCATCTGGTTTTAAAGGAGTATGTTCCAGCCAGAAATGTCACCGAGCGAGAAGCGGAGGGTCCGACAGAAAAATGGAATGGTGCGTTGTGGGGTGGGTTTTTCTGTTGGGCCGTGTGTTGGAGATAACATGGTGGATAGTCTAGACAACAACATTTCTCTTTGGATCCCGGACTCTGAGCCTGCTGACCGCCCGTTTGATGCCCGAACACGCCCGGATGTATAAGGAGAAATGAGGTTTGACCTTGAAGATGACCTTGACCATTTGTTTGATTCATTTATGTATGCATTATACCCCTTAACAACGCACGAGCGTTATGCTAGTGTTGATTCCAATTCTGTGTGGCATCGGTTGAGAGTACAAAAAAAGATCAATAAAAAACCAAGGAGGAGGGGGTCGTGGGAAGGGGAAAAGAGGAAGGAGGGGAGATGAGGGAACCAACTCATCTTTAATAGTAGAAGATAGAGATAACTTCAAGGACGAGGCGATTTGGAGCCCCGACTCAGATGTGCCCGCAATGAACAGAAAATACAAAAAAAACACTAGAAAATTTAAAAAACATTTTTTGCATGTCATACATTTTGGTGTGTGAGGTGCGCTCCAAATTTCAGATTAGTTGGACAATTGAGTAGCTGTCGGCAAAAAAGACAAATTTGTGCTCTGTTAAATAATTTACTGTTCATGTATTGTTCTGACCCAGTTTGTCTTTTTTTAATATTTTTTGTGAATTTTCTCTTCGCCGGGTGCAGAAGAGTCTGGGCTCAAATGGATATTCGTAACTTTAACTAATACCATTATATTCCCTAAAAAACACTAATATTCTTACAGTTTTCCTTATTTACCTTTCATATTTCATGGCACTTTAATTTCTTTCCTAGTTTGTAGAAGTGAAATTCCAAAATGAACCTACAGAATAATTAGCATGATCATACCTTAACCGGAAAAAAAACATGATCATACCTTGCAAGAGTTAATGCTAATGCTAATACTAACCAGTGGATCGTAAAATATTGACGGCTCCTACCGATGTGGGAGGGTCTTAAAAAGCTCGTTACTGCATCTGCAAACCCCATGGATCAACAACTACACATGCCCTTTCGCCAAAAAGAAAAAAAAATGAAAAAACGCACATGCCGCGCCAATCATCTCGGAACTGGATCTGAACGCTTCACGGGTGGGGGAGGGGACACACGCCACATGCTGGTGCCGGCGCCTATGCAGGCCATCCGATCGCTGCACGGACGGCTGAGATCGCGTCGCCATAAGCGATGATTGGGTTCAGAACACTATACCAGGCGGTTGCCCAATAGGAGCATAAATCATATACGTGACCAATGGTTAGTGCGAGATTCAGAGGTTCTACTTCAAGGACCATAGGATAGGATCAGCTGCCATGCCATTCATGCAATCAAACATTTGTGTGGACCTCCATTGCTGTTAAACACTATACCGTGGCACGCAGAAGCTGGACAACAACCCCTGTGAATGTGGTCAGATCACAGTAACACAATCAAGTGGATCGCATCTGAACAATAACAAGAATCAGATAACGGAGAACGAGAGAAACAATGAGATGCCACTCCTTGTTTTTGGCATCCAACCATGTTGGTTCAAAATGCTACATGATCAGGAAGAAGGAATCCTCCGGTTCCCCGTGAATTATTGAAAGCGGCAAGATGCGGAGCACAGGTGTCCGGCCCGGTGTCACCGAACCTGAAGAATCCTGTTGCCGCGGGGCGCAGAAAACAACTTGACGCATCAACACTTGGCTGCCGCTCGCCCACCCAGTCCACGTATCCGGGAATCCAAATCCAAAATGCTCGTGGCTGTCCACGGAATACATGTGCAAAGCTCCTCGGGGTACACTCTAGCTACTACGAGTACGTACAATCCTCACCCACCAGCCTGACAGGTGCCGTCCACATGAGCTAGTTTTCTCCGGTTCATGCATCGCCCCGGTCGCGAGCCTTCACAACAAACCAAGGAAACCCGTAAGCGTGCCTTCAGCGGAATGGAGTCGCCCCAAACGGAAGGGATGAAGCAAGCATCTTTTTCTGGACGAAGGACACGTGCCTTCAGCGGAATGGAGTCGCTGAAGCATCTTTTCCTCTCGCGGAGAGCATCATGCGGCCGTTTCTTCCCCGCCTCCTCTTGTCTTCTCGTTCCTTGGGTTTCTTCTCACCTAGGTAGGCTATATGCAAGCAGGAATCCAATCTAGATCGCCTCGAAAAACCTCTGCGTCGTGTTGCCCTCCCTTGGCGAGCTCTTCGGCTTTGCTTGCCGCCGGCCGGCTCGTGCGGACGACGCAGAATATCGCAAAGCAGCCAGCCTTTTCCCCAAAGTGCGTGCAGGGTGAGACAAAATGGTTGCACCGCTCGAGGTTTCCAGATGAGTGATTGATCTTGATCCAGAGATTCGAAAGCAGCCACGAGGACGATGGGTAGATAGAAGAGAATCGCACAGAAAGCAGCGCAAGCCGCACCGCCAAATTCTTTTTGGAAATTCTCTGCTGTGCATTTCCAGCTCTGAACTCCAGAGAAAATTACAGTCGACAGGGATGGAGGTCGAGGAGATTGAGACCACATAGCCCCGTCTCCACTCACAGCCACGAATCCACCGAGCATTGTCACGAAGAAATGTAAAGAGCTGGAGTAAACAATTGTAATCCAAAGAAACATAGTACTGCTAGTTTCCTTTTGTTATTTATTCCAAGAAGAGAAGGGTTGAAAGAAACAGTGGACCGACGCATGGGAAATAAAAAGATGGCGCCAAAACAAACTCCGGCGGTGAAACTAAACGGCGACGAGACGCCCGACGACCTCACTACGACCACGAGTGACACGATACAACACCGGCAGCTGCCGCTTGCTGGCTGGTAAAGTAAACATCGCCGGCCGGTTGGACCGGCGACAGATACAGGAGAGTAAGAAGCTCGCCGTTGTCACACGGTGAGCCCGCGCATGAACTCCCACTCCTCGTCATCATCCTCGGCGGCGCCGGCCGCCGACCCCTCCGAGTCGCTGCTCATGCCGCTCGACTCCGCGCCGCTCATGGCCGCCGCCTCCTCGGCGTCAAACGACAGGTACGGCATTGACCCGAAGGCCCTGGCGAGGGCCGCGGCGGTGGCGCCGTCGTCGGCGGTCCTCTGCTTGAGCACCTCGAACATCACCTCCGGCTCGTGCTGCATGGCGCGGAGCACGTCGGCGCACGAAGGGCCCGGCGCGGCGCGCGTCACGGCGAAGCAGTGCGGCCCGTCGCTCTGGGACACGCGCACGACGCTCGGCCCGCCGAACAGGTTGTGCAGGCCGCCCAGCGCCTCCTGGTAGGCGCCGCCCAGGAACATGCCCAGGTAGTAGCCGCGGGTGCCGTGGGTGGGGAGCTCGTGCAGGGGGAGGCTGCTCCTGCCGCCGATGAACTGGTCCACCTTGCCGTCGCTGTCGCAGGTCAGGTCCGAGAGAACGCCGTCCACGGCGGGCCGCTCCTGCAGGCGCTGGATGGGGATGATGGGGAAGAGCTGCTCGATGGCCCACATGTCCGGCAGCGAGGTGAACACCGACAGGTTGATGTGGTACCTGCGCGGCCCCTCCGCCGCGCCCATGCCGCGGGCGACGATCTCGCAGAGCCCGTCCACGGCGGCGAGGTGCTCCAGCCCGAGGACCCCCTCCTTGAACTGCTCCGCGCAGCGCCGCTTCAGCTGGTCGGCGTACAGGCCGCAGGTGTCGAAGTCGCCGCGCACGGCGGAGGCCATGAGGTTGCGGTAGTCGCTGCGGCAGTCGTCGGTGAGCTCGTCGAGCAGGTAGGCGGTGGCCGGGTCCATCATGTTGGAAGCCGGCGCCGTCGCGGAGAAGGCCTCGAAGATGAGGACCGAGTGGTGCGACACCAGCGCGCGGCCGCTCTCGCTGCAGATGACAGGGTGCTGCACGCCCTTGCGGTCGCAGACGCGGCCGACGGCGGCGACCACGGCCGCCGCGTACTCCTCCAGGCTGTAGGCCACCGACATGTCCGTCTGCGCCGAGTGCGTCCCGTCGTAGTCGATGCCGAGGCCGCCGCCGACGTCAATGACGCGCATGGCCGCGCCGAGGCGGGCGAGCTCGCAGTAGATCTGCGCGGCCTCGCCGACGCCGTCGGCCAGCAGGGCGGTGGTGGGGATCTGGGAGCCAATGTGGAAGTGCAGGAGCTGGAGGCAGTCGAGCATGGCGAGGGCCTTGAGCTTGGCCACGACGGAGAGAATCTGCGCGGCGTTGAGGCCGAACTTGCCCTTCTCGCCGGAGGTGGCGCCGAAGTGGCCGGCGTGCTTGGTGCGCAGCTTGGCGCGCATGCCGACCACCGGGCGGATGTTGAGGCGGCGGCTGGCCTCGACGACAATGTCGAGCTCCTCCTCCTGCTCGAGCACGATGACGGTGTTGAGGCCCATGGTGCGGGCGATGAGCGCGAGCGAGACGTACTCGAGGTCCTTGTAGCCGTTGCAGACGAGCAGGGCGTCGGGGCTGCCGCGGGCGACGAGGCAGCTCATGGTGAGCAGCAGCTCGGGCTTGGAGCCGGCCTCGAGGCCGAAGCCGAAGGGCGCGCCGAACTCGACGATGTCCTCCACCACGTACCGGTCCTGGTTGCACTTGACGGGGTAGACGCCCTGGTACCGCCCGGCGTAGCCGGTCGAGCGCACGGCGTAGGCGAAGGCGGCGTTGAGGGTCTCGACGCGGTGGCGGAGCACGTCGGGGAAGCGCACGAGGAGCGGCAGAGCGAGGCCGAGCCCGCCGCCGGCGCGCGCGCCGGCGGCCCGGGCGACGACCTTGGCGAGGTCGATCTCCTGGCCGGGCAGCGTGGCGGCGCCGTGCGGGCGCACGGCGACGTCGCCGTCGTCGTTGACGAAGAAGTAGGGCGCGCCCCAGCCGTCGACGTTGTAGAGCGCCGACGAGAGGTCGGCCGACCAGGCGGCCATCTCGGGCTTCTCGGCGGCGGCCGCGGCGGCGACGGCAGCCGGGCCCAGCACAAGCGGCGCGGCGGCGAAGCGCGGCGACGCGTCGCCGCACGCGGCGAAGGCGTGGGCCACGGGGGCGGCGGCGTCGACAGCGAGCGCAGGCATCTCGTCACGGAATTAACAACCGGAGAAAGCTAATCCACTGGGAAAAAAGTCAGAAATCTTTTTGTTTCTTTGTGCTGTAGTCAGGAAATTTCTCTGCTATTCGTTTCTGGTGGTGGAAAAATCGAAGAAGAAAAGAATTGTATGTGGCGAAAAAGCTGTAGATCGATCGATCGACGAACAGCGAAGAAAATCAAGGCAAAAAGTCAGTAATTATGATAATCGAAATCAATCTAGGATGATGAGATTCCGAGGATCACTGATGCCAAAAGAGGAAGTTCTGGAAGGGGAGATAGAAGAAATCTAGGACGGGATTTTGGATCCTGTTGTAAGGAAGGGGGCTTAGAAAGCCGCCGAGGCCGGAGCCCCGGCTACCCCCGCAAAAGTTGCAGGCGGGCGGGGAGCGCGCGGCGGGGAGGGTCGCGTCGCCGGTTGTGGAGGCTGGGCACCCCACGCCGGCGTTCAGTCGGAGCGAAGAAAACCTTCGGCGACGGCGGCGGCGCTAGGGTTTGCTCCTGATCGCTCGCTCGCTCGCTGGGAGGAGGGGGGTGGATCGATTGGTGGCGCGATGGAGATCGATGCGCAGATGAACGAGCGAGCGAGCGTTGCTGGCGGTGGATGGATGGGTTTGCGGCTGTGCGTGGCGCCGGCTTTATAGGAGGCCCGCAAGGCCCGTGGGGCCCATCCGGGCCGGGAGAGCCTCCCCCGGTCATCCATCCTCCTCCCCTGCTGTTGTTGGTGGCGCAGCGTGAGCGTACGCGAAGCAACGCGTGATGGAAAAAAACTTGCCGCTTCCGTTGAGTCTTGGCTGGCTTGCTGGCGAGCTGCCAGTGAAGGAGCGGGGTAGGTGCGCTTTGACCCCGCCCGCCCGAGGGCCCCACCCGTCAGTGAGCGAAGGGAAGGCTCGTGCCGCGCCTCGTGGCTGCTGATGCCGCCTGCCTGCCTGACTGTTTTTTTCTTTTCTTTGGAGGAAACTGACACTGGCTGCTGTAGACCAGTAGTAGCGGTGGTTGGGTCGTGGACAGGGCCCGTCAATTGCGACCCATGCGCTTGGATCGGCGCCTCGCCTCGCGACCTGACCTACGAGCGGTGGTGGTGGTTGAACGCTTCCCCGCTCGCTCAGCCGGACCCGCTCACGCTCTTTGATCCCTCCTCGTTCTGCGCCGTCCGTCGGGGGATCGGACGGCCGGGGGCGCCCGAGATCGGACCTGTGCCCGGCTTTGTATGCGGTTCACTCGCGAGCGGCCCCGGGATCGATCCGCCGGGTCACGTGAGGCCGGTAGTAGCCAGCAGCGTCGCAGGGGCGTGGGCCGTCACCACGGCTGGCTCACGGTCACAGATCGCGCGCGCGCGCCCGCCCGCCAGAATCAGGGGGCGTGCGGGGTCAAGGCCGCGCCGCGGTCGGTCGGTCAGTGCGTGTGAACCGCACAGGCGGATCGTGTGGCTTTTCCAAGCGCTGCCACTCGTTTGACCTAGCGCGGCGCCCGTTCGTTTGGCTTTTTCCACTTCGGCCCCCCTTCGCGGCGGGGGTTTCAACGGGAGGGGCGGAAAAGAACGCATGGGGCATGGCGTTATCTTGGTGATGACACGCGCGCACGGGGGGTCAGGGGATAAGGGGCTTTGAACTGCGGGGGCAGAAGAGAAATGGCGTTGTTCGCATGGGAATTCCACTTGGTTGGTGGGCTGCGATTTTTCGATGGATTTTTGCGCGCCGGGGATAGGCCTCATAGCGATGTATGCTCACAAGTGGAACGTATACGGTGTAGAAAAATTGCTTGCAGACAAAATAAGCTGCCGGAAAATGCGCCTTCAAACGCAAAGGCCATAATTCGCCGCCGCGGGGACAAGGCAAAGGTTATGGCAGCAGGCATTGCCCAAGGAACAAGGTTCTATCTGCACTGATGGGACGAACACGACTCGTCACAACTTCCATGGCAAAAACCCACCTCCTCTCCATGGCCGGGAGGACGGACCGGGCACTGTAGGAACAAAAAACAGCCATCCAACCAGACCCCTCAAACCGGTGAATCCTATATGGCGGGTAGGGTGCCCCTAGCGCTCTGGCGTGTACACCCACCCCTACCCCCCCCCCCAGCTCACTTGCGCACCTTCTGGGCCGGCCCATGTGGGGCGCGAGGTCACCTAGTTTTTTCCTTTTTTTCATCTTTTCTTTTTCTTTTCTCATTTCCTTTTTTTCTGTTTTAATTTTTCTTTCCTCTTTTCATCTTTATTTTGTCCAACTGTTTTTGCAATTTTTCTTTTCAAATTCATGAACACATTTTCGTTCATCGAATTCAAAAAAGTTCATCTTCAACAATTCAAAAATTATTCATCGAATTCAAAAAATGTTCATCTTCAACAATTCAAAAATTATTCGTCAAATTCAACTTTTTTCTTCATCGGATTAAAAAAAATCATCAAAATTCAAAATATGTTCACCAACATAACAAATTGTTCATTAAATTCAGATTTTGTTCATCATTTTCAAAAAAAGTTCATCAAATTCAACTTTTGTGTTCATCTGATTTAAAAAATGTTCACCAAAATTCAAAAAATGTTCACCAACATAAAAAAAGTGTTCATTAAATTCAAATTTTGTTCATCATTTTCAAAAAATGTTCATCAAATTCTACTTTTTTTGTCCATCTGATTTAAAAAATGTTCACCAACCTAAAAAATGTTCATTAAAGTCAAATTTTGTTCATCATTTTTTAAAAAAATGTTCACCGAATTCAAATTTTTTGTTCATCGGATTACAAAAATGTTCACCGACCTAAAAACATGTTCATTAAATTCAAATTTTGTTCATCATTTTCAAAAAATGTTCATCAAATTCATCCTTCATGTTCATCTTATTTCAAAAATGTTTACCAACCTAAAACATGTTCATTAAATTCAAATTTTGTTCATCATTTTCAAAAAAGTGTTCATCGAATTCAAGTTTTGTGTTCATCGAATTTGAAAAATGTTCACCAAAATTCAAAAATTGTGCACCGACCTAAACAAATGTTCATTAAATTCAAATTTTGTTTCATCATTTGCAAAAAATGTTCATTGAATTCAACTTTTTTGTTCAACTGATTTAGAAAATGTTCACCAAAATTCAATGATCATGATTCCCTTAAGCTTGTGACCTCGTAGGTTCGGTAAAACTAGACATGAATAAAACCCCCCTTTTATTCAATGATCGATAACGGAACCCTGGACATCCATATCGATCATTCGAGTGAAACTTTGGTTATCATGTGATATTTTCTTTGCTTTGCGATACCTTACAAAACTCGAGTTGAGACATATCGGTATCCTCTTGAGACATATCGGAACTTCGAGTTGAGACATATCGGGTTCCTCGTTACCAGTTTTGTTCTTCTTTCTCGTTGACATGTTCCAGCATCCCCGTGACCTAGTCACCTATGTCTGGCAGACGATGATGGATGTCGCCACACTGAGAGGTCCCTAAGAATATCTCTCCATCATCGGAGGAGCAAATCCCACTCTTGAGTTATCTAGTCCCTTTTAAAACTTTCCGATGAACCTGTAAGTTGACGTTATGATCACCGTGTTATAGATGACGTTTGAGCAACCCCAAAGTCTATCGTACGGTAAGAAGTGACTACAGTACTCTCATGGTCTAAGGAACTGAAGCATATGTTAACTCTCTATGTTATAACAATTGACTTGTGACAATAATATCTCAAGTATAACAAACAAGTTTGGCTCCACTCAACATGATTGTCTTCCAACGTCATATTCATAAAGTTGTTTTGCGACTATCGTTACACTTAACGACATCCTAAAATCCGGAAACAATGATCACTAACAACACTTGAGCTAGTCCCAGAGGCAAGACTAGGAATCATGTTTTACAGTTTATCATTCCACACGTGCATATTGGTTTCCCATTGAATTACATATTCCACGATAATAGCAGTAATAGCATAGAATATAACTCTTAATTACAAACAAGAAAATATAATAATATAATAATATTGCTTCTAGGGCATATTTCCAACATATGCATACTCAGTCCAATCCACTCCTAAAATACCATCATAAGCTCCCAGAGACAGAAACTTAAAATCAGAAGTAAATTCAATATCAGCATATGACCAGCTACGGTTATTTACTTCAAACTGACAAGCTAACTGAGCACCACCTGCCCCTCTGACAATAGTAGGACTAACTGGCATGACACCTTGCAATTTAGTTTGAAGTGTTGCATCAAAAAAGGAGTTAGAGAATCCACCATGAACAGTAATTGTTTTTCTTGCTAATCAGTGCATTTTTTACACTCAACACACCGTTGCTTAAACCGGATCGTGTTATAAAATCTGAAATATTTCCTCCAATATTGCCTCTAATGACTAATGAATGGAAGAGATTGCGAAATCCTCTCTTTATTTTGTTTTCGTGGAAAAATAGGCTATACATGGATAAAAATCACCATTTATATGGAAAGAAGCAACATGGAGAAATAAGAGATCAATTGGGAGGCACACTGGAGGAAACGGGCACATGGTTTAGTTGTAGTCTTTTCGAAGTAAGAGTATCGATCCAACTGGGAGCACAGGATCAATCTTTTGTCTCTCGAGTGGTTTAAATAGCTATGCGTGCAAGTTGAGAGAAATCCAAAGCAGTAGTGATATGATGGAAACGGTGTAGTGAGCATGAAAGTAAAAAACTGCAATGGAATTGAGTAACAAGGATCGTAAACAAAGAGTGCCGAAACCAATAAGATTAAAGCGTTCCAAGGGAGTCTGGATTCCCCACTAGCGTGCATCTATAGTTGTGCATGAACACATAGCTATGTCGGATTCCTAAACCACTTTGCATATTTTTTGTTCGTGTACAGAGCCGGTACAGATACATGCATACACGCGGCAGCCCCGTATCACATACGCCACCACCGTTCCTCCCCACTCAGGCACAAAAAGCGTACGGGCGGAGGAGCACGTGTGAAGAAGCATGGATGTCTGACAGTTGGCCTAGAGCACGTATGGGAGCGCAGACGGGCGAAGGAGCACCAAGGGCCGCGGTGGCAGTGGCGGCTTGGTCTGATCTGATGCGTGAGAGAGTGAAAGAGGAAAGGGACACAACGAAGGATGCGGTGGCATTCAATGTAATTCTAGAGAATAACATGGCAATCATATATATCGTTTCAAAGTGAAGCTGTGGGTGCATGCGTGGGGTTCGCTCCGGGACGCTTGATCTCTTCATTCCTCTTAGCCTGGCTGAGAGGCCTTATTTTGCATCTATGGGCCAAGCCGAAGAGCTCACACAGGAAACCAAACGCTTCAAATTTTGCACGCGGGATGCGAGCCAGGTGCGGGCCAACCAACCAAACACACCCTTGGTAGTGCGGTTCATCTTTCTTCATGCATCTCGAGAGGCCCATGCTTGCTTCCCTTCAGGTTCTAATTTCTCTCTCTTGTGTCGCGGTGAAGATGGGTGTTGCCCTTGGTGTTGTGTGTTCGATTTGTGTGGCAGCGCTTTGCCAGTGTAGATAGGTGGTCGGACTTTTGACTGGTTATTTTCAAATTAATCGTGCTCTGTGTGTGTTTTTGTGTTTGATTTTCCCTTATAAATTTAATCAACTCTCTTGTTTTCAATGCAAACATTGTGTGAGCTCCTCATTCCCTGATGAGTTCCCAGAAATGATTTATTTTTTCGTAAGGTAGAAATTTGTGATCGAGCGTTGTTTGGAAAAAGAAAATGTGATCCACCTGTCTTGTGCAAACCAAAAGCATGTTCATGTTCATGACAGAAAAGAAGAAACAGAAAAGTGTGTGATTGATCGAACACCCACCACCCGTTCGACCGGGAAGTACTGCCGCAAAGAGGACCCGTGCGAGCAAGCAAACGGCGAGATTCGAGCGGCGCGAGGCGAAAAGATAGACGGACCCGCACCCGCCGGCCGGCCGGCCCCCTGCGCCGTCTGCTTTTCCGCGTGACGAAAGTGACACGGCCCCTGCGGCCGTGCATGCGTCGTCCATGACGGGAGGAGGGAATCCAAGCAGATCCGGCCGCGGCAGGACCGCGTCGAGACGCCGCCTCCTCTCTCTCCCACGATCGAAAGCGCCATGGCGTATTGCCGCTCGACGCGTCCACCACCCAAACCAGAGCCGCATCTATCTCCGCACTGCTCCAGTTCGCCGTTGCGTGGACGCCAATGCGAGGACGACGATCGTGGCTATTGACCGACGCCAGCCACAGCCGGGATTGTTCTCGCGTTGATAGAGTCCGGGAAATATCGAGATCGTTTTTGGCTCCGGTCCGGATTGGTGGTGCACGCATGGCAGACTCTGTCTGTCCTGCCGGTCGCGATGCTCTGGTGTATAGTCTAGAGGCTCTAGCTGGGGGAGCTAGCAGCGGCCGTCTCCACTTCGTTCTCCAACAGCGACTCCGTCGGCGACTTGTGATCAGCTGTGACCTGCGAATGTGTGTGGGTCGGACAAGTTACCGATCGAGCTGTTTTGCCCTGCCCAGACGTGTCTGTCATGCATGTGTTGTGATGCTGAGATGTAACTCGAGCTAGTCTTTCACCAGCGCAATACTAAATTTTGCCAATGAGCGGAAGATAGTTTTAAAAAACTAAGCATGTGTGATAGCAATTTTGCAGACTCCTCGGTGACCTCTTTTCCAAATTTGGGCTTTCAGGACATCGGCAGTGGCAAACAACAGATTACCTCTCCCATTTTGTCCCTGGTCTGAGCCCATTTGCCCGCAAAAGACGGGAGGCCCAACGGCGTTCCCCATTTGTACAATTTTTTTTATAAAAAATACACAGTTCAAATTAGGAATAAAAATTGTTTAAACATAAATATAATTCGTAGGACATTGTTCAAACATTAACAATCAAAGGACGTCACAAGTCTATGGAGCAGGATCCCCTGACGTACGGCCCCCCTGACGTGAGGCCACTGACAGATGGGTTCGTGCCCACACAGCAGTGTGTGGGTCGTACGTCAGAGGAGCCGCGTCCCAAGTCTATTGGTTTTCATGATGTATCCACAAATGGTCTACGAGACCATCGAGAAGTTGCTGATGCACTTCTCGGTCTCAAAGTTATCGACGCATCTCGAGAAAATGCGCAACCAGATTTGCCCCTCTTGTTGTGAGAGGTGGGTATGTTCTCCCAGCGACTGGATTTATCAAAATCAACATTACCCAAATAATCGCCATCACCCTCAACAGCCATGTTGCGCATAATCACACATGCAGTTTATCACCTCATCGGACGACCAAGACCCTTCACTAGCCGCGTACGCCTACAGTTGTGCTGGCTTCCGGAAGGACAAAGGCCCGGCAAGGAAGTGGTGATCCCCCTGCCCCCCTTAATGCTTATATTGTTTTTTTTAAGGAATGCTTATATTGTTTTTTTAAGGAATGCTTATATTGTTTTTAGTTGTAAAAGTTTAAAAACTTGTCCAATGATGAACTATAATCTTTTGAATGTGGCGAAGTGTGTTAATATCCGTCTGCAACCGATCTTGTATTCCTTTGCAGCCGGTTTTTTGTTGTCCGTCGTTTGATCACGTAGGGTAGATTCACGTTTGCATGTGTAGTATGAATATAAGGCGCCAGATATGAGATACACGGATGCAGAGTGCCAAATATGGGGCGTGCAGAGTGCCTCGTTAATCCCCGCCGACGTGTTTGAAGAGCTGGATTTGGCCATCGCGGATGTAGATGATCTTAGGTAATCTATTTATAGGTAGACACGCAGAAGATTTAAGCTGGGCGGAAGAGGACGGTCGTAAAGCGATTGATCCATGAAAGGGGATAGGTGGAGTCGGACGGACCCCATGTGCTTGCCGTCGCGCGCGCCGCGGAGGGCGAGGCGTGGCGAGGCGAGGCCGGGGAGGGCGCGATCCGGGGCAGCGCGATGCGGCAGGCCGGCAGGCAGACGCCACCTCCGCCGGTCCACACGCGCGCGCCGAGGACAAGCCAGCGACGTTTTCGTAACATCTATCCTCCGTACGTCCACGGAGATGGCATCACTCCTTGCTACGTTGCTGATTTTTTGCCCTCCTCTCCTACCTCCCCAGTCTACTCGTTCAGCTCACACCATTAGACGATTGCACGCGCAGTGTGTGCGTTTGTGTGTGGATGTGGTGCAATCCATTCATCGACCAGCCCGTGTCGTGTCGCTTAATTCATCGACCAGCCAGGGACCGAGTCGACGCACGCTGTTGGGCCTGACACGCAGCTATAGCAGCACCACAATGATCCAGGCACGGGACTGATTATAGGAGTGATTGATGAATCTCCCTGCCAAGCAAAAGTAGCTGCTAGTAGAGTAGCAGTGTCTGATGATAGCCTGACACATGAATAGCGCGCGAGATCGATGTAGCTCGTCCGGTCCACCCGTGCCCGGCAGCGACTGGACGGAAGACGAGCCGGACCAGGCAGGGGCGCCCAGCAACGCCCCGCACCACATGCTTCCAACGCTCTGCTAGTACTAGTACTCCTAGATACCCACGGACTACTCCTAGATAGAGTAGCCCGGCGCTCTGGTAGTGATAGTATATTCCCCCGAATCTCCCGGAATCCTGCACAGTAGAGTATTAAAAGTCCACTTTGGTTGACGCATGACGGCAAGGAAGCAACCAACAGAGATAGAAAGCACCATCACTCACACGCCCTCTTTGATATATACTCCCTCCGTTCGGAATTACTTGTCTCGGAAATGAATGTATCTACAACTAAAATACGTCTAGATACATCCATTTCTGCGACAAGTAATTCTGAACGGAAGGAGTACTTATTAAGATTAAAAGTGAAGTGATTGATTTCCGCGGAGCAGGAAGCGGCGCTCCATTTCTGACGAACGCGACATGAAAAAGGGCCAAAAGAGGATTAGCGCACGCACGAACGCTCCGTCGGCAAGGGAGACCTAAGTGACGGATGCACGTAATCCCATCCAAAAGGGGCAGACGCACCTTGCACCTGGCTGCTGCTTGCTTGCTGACGATGATCGGTCGATCGATAGATAGGTAGAAACGAACGTTCCTGGCTAAGCATAAATAATACTGCCCCGTACTGTCGCACGTTGTTTCTCCCTATAATTCACGGCGGCTGTGCTGCCCGGGAAACCATAAAAAACTAGCAACGATTCGCCCGGCCCCGGTGGTGGAGGTGTTCGTTCACTCACGCCGTGGGCTTCGTCGTTTCGCTTTGGCGTCTCTTTTTGGGTCTATCATATTTGCAGAACCAGAAACCGGAGAGCCAGCGTCATGTGATCTTGTGTACCTACTTGGCGACTGATACCTAATTCCTTCTATCGCCCTCCTCATCCTCCAAGGGATAATAATATGGATGTACTACCCAACCTGATCTTGCTGCCTCTGAAACTTTGCAGACACCAAGTAGTTCATAAGAGCATCTACAACCCTGGTTGCCCAAATTGAGGCCTATACGCCCGCGGACGCTTCCGTGGGCAGTGACAGGGCACGGCTCATTTATTCCTGTTCACAACGGCAGTCCCCATACATCCACATTCAAATCCATACGGACCATGCATATATAAAAAATTCAACAAAATTTCTAAAATTTCGCATTTCAGTGGAGTCCGAAATATTTTTGACACCAAAATTTCGATGCAAATTCAAACAGATTTCAAAACAAATTTAAATTATGTTTAAAATTCATTAGAACTATGTGAAATTTGAAATCTCAACGTCTGAAATAATTTCCAAAATATCCAAAATTTCACATATTTTCGGTGAGGTCCGAAATTATTTTGTGTCCGAAATTTAAAACCTTGCGTAGATCAACAATGAAGAACGAATGACGTCCGCGCTCGCCGGGAGGATCATCATCGTTGTCGTCCGCGCTCTCCAACGCCAAGGAGATGTAGCCGGAGAGTCGGCCGACGGCGCGAGCCTGCTCCATCGCATGTCGTGCCGCCTTGGCCTTGGCGGTCTCCTCCCTTGCAAGGAGCTCCAACGCTTTGATCCCGAGACGGAGTGCCTTCGCATTATTGCCGCGGAGGCGCCTAGGGTCCGTCTCTGCCGACGTAAGCAAACGACGCATGACCTCATGGCAGACCTACTCCTCTTGGTCGACGGGGACGAATCTGGCGCATGGGTGCTGGAAGGGCAGGCCTCTGCATCCCTTTGCGTGGCCCGCTGGCGCTCGCAGTGGGTTGCTTTCGCCTCCGACTCCAGCATCCGAATCCTCTTGGTGAGCGCAGACACGAACATCCAGCGCTGCCTGGGTGGAGCTGGCGCCGCAGGGGAAGGGGAGAGGGAAGGCCGGCGCTAGACCTAGAGTGGAGCGGCACTACTAGGAAAAGGGCTATAGATGGAATTGACACTAATGGCGCACCGGACATGTGGTGCGCCATTACTATATACTAATGGCGCACCATGTGTTGGTACGCCATTAGTGTCCAAATACTAATGGCGCACCACATCCACGGTGCGCCATTAGTAAAAATATTTTTTTTAATTTTTTTTTCAAAACTACTAATGGCGCACCGTGGCATGGTGCGCCATTACTAGTTGAACTAGTAATGGCGCACCACATCCACGGTGCGCCATTAGTAAAAAAAATTTTGTAAAACTTTTTTTTGATTTTTTTTCCAAAACTACTAATGGCGCACCGTGGGGGTGGTGCGCCATTACTAGTTCAAACTAGTAATGGCGCACCATGCCACGATGCGCCATTAGTAACTTGGCCACCACTTCCACCGAATGCACCCCCCCCCCGTGGATCGCCTTTTCAGTTTTAAAAAAAATAAAAGAAAATGATGAAAATGTCAAAAAAATAAAAGAAAATAAGTTTCCCATGTGATATGTGGTCTAGTTGTTGGGAAAATTTGCAAATATGAATTTCGACTTCATTTGCAAAATCTCGCGAGAATTTGTAAAAATGGGTATAACTTTTGCATACTAACTCGGATGAAAAAGTTTTTTATATGAAAAATCATCTACTCGAAAAGTTACATCCAAATTTAACCGGGGGAACCCCGTTAAACATTTTCAAAATCCTCAAAAACCTAACAGAAAAAAAGATACGGGGCTTTTAAGATCTGGAGAGGCAAAAAAATAAAAAAAAATTCAAACTTACTAATGGCGCACCTACCCATGGTGCGCCATTACTATCTTCCCGCCTTCAGAATTCAAAATAAGTCAAAAAAAAGTTACTAATGGCGCACCTGCCAATGGTGCGCCATTAGTATCTTCCCGCCTTCAAAATTCAAAATAAATCAAAAAAATAAAAAAAAGTTACTAATGGCGCACCTGCCCATGGTGCGCCATTAGTATCTTCCCGCCTTCAAAATTCAAAATAAATCAAAAAAATAAAAAAAAGTTACTAATGGCGCACCTGCCCATGGTGCGCCATTAGTATCTTCCCGCCTTCAAAATTCAAAATAAATCAAAAAAATAAAAAGAAGTTACTAATGGCGCACCTGCCCGCGGTGCGCCATTAGTATGCCGTATATATGGCTGGTTGTGGTCCTCTCCTCCTTATCTCTTCATTTCACCTCTCCTACACTCCATCTCCTCCTCTCCTTCACTCCATTTTCCCTTCTCTCCTCCACCATACTACCCTCCTTCTCTCCGGCGACCTCCTCCTCTCCGGCGACCTCCTCCTCCCTCCTCTCCTCCCCTCCCCTCCCCTCCCCTCACGGTCTCTTCTCCCTCCTCTCCGGTGAGCTCCTCCTCCCTCCTCTCCGGTGAGCTCCTCCTCCCTTCTCTCCGGTGAGCTCCTCCTCCCTCCTCTCCGGTGAGCTCCTCCTCCCTTCTCTCCGGTGAGCTCCTCCTCCCTCCTCTCCGGTGAGCTCCTCCTCCCTCCTCTCCTCCCATCCTCTCATGGTTTCTCCTTCCTCCTCTCCAGCGACCTCCTCCTCCTCCTCTCCGGCGATGTAGGTGAACTCCTCTCCGGCGAACTCCTCTCCGGCAAAAGAACGTACAAGATCCAAAAATAGGAACAAAATTTGAAATAATGTCGTGCCAAAAAACGAGCAAAAAAAAACGAGCAAAAAATGCGCAAAAAATCACGATCCAGATCTAGATTCAAAATGGCGCATCACTAATGGCGCATCACTAAACAGTGCGCCATTAGTATGCCGAAGTTACTAATGGCGCATCCCGTTGTCATGCGCCATTAGTATGCCAAAGCACCTGGGTATACATGGCCCCTGGGAGGCATACTAATGGCGCACCGTGGCCTATACTAATGGCGCACCAGTGGTGCGCCATTAGTATACCAGATACTAATGGCGCACCAGTGGTGCGCCATTAGTAAAAATTACTAATGGCGTGCTAGTAATGGCGCACCAGTGATGCGCCATTAATGGCCAAATTAGGTGCGCCATTAGTAGCGGTTTTTCTAGTAGTGCGGAGCACGATGGGCCACAATGCTGGGTCAAATGGTGCGGAGCTCGAGCTCTCGCGAGTGTCCAACCTGGATTGCTCGATGGTGATGTGGAGCACAAGCTCCTCATCGTCCGACGCCTCGCCATCGGAGGCCCCCTCCTTCGCGAGGCCATCCCAGTCGATGGGATTGGAGTCGCCGCCGGAGCTCTCCATGGTGGATAGGAGGAGAGGGGAGGGAATGGGAGTGGACTGAGAACTAGGGTTACGTCTGGAAGATGAGGATTTTATGGGTTCATGTCGGGCCATTACCTACGTGGCGGGCATGTTTGGGCATCCCCTTTATATGCCCCAGATATGAGCCGGATATGGAGAGTGTCGGACAACCCGGACGTTTGGGCAGGTCCGGTTGGTTGGCAATTTTGCACCCGGACAGCCCACCCGGTTATTTGAGGTGGATTTGTATTTTTTTATAAATGTTCATCATGTATTTCAAAATATCCATCATGTGTTAGTAAATAGTATCCATTATGTCTTAAAACTATTGATCATGTATTTCATAAAAATGTTCATGTATTTAAAATATGTTTATAGTTTAAATAAAAATAATAGTAGGGTGTTAAATATTTTTCATCATGTATTTAAAAAATTCATTGCATATTAAGAAATATTTATAGTATAATTTTATTTGATCAACAGGATGAGACTCAAAGGTCCGCAAAACTTCCCGATTAATTCAAAAGTGATACTACAATTTGACAAGGAGCGTCCTAAAATCTAAAATTGCATCCATGTCCTCCATTTTCTTCAAGTAGGGCCCTAGGGAGTGAAACTAGATTACATGGCAATCCTATTGCAGTTAGCGAATCTCACCGAAGCTACTTTGATACCAACTCCGGCATAATCCTTGGCATCCTCGGGCACATGAGAAAGGGCCTCACCAAGGTGGTTGAAAGAGGAATGTCAAAAAACACTTGCTCTTTGATCTGTTGTTGTGGCGACTGAGATTGAAGTAGCGGTAGAAGAAGAATCAAAGATCGACCATGGCGGCCTCCAAATCCCCCTGAAATAACATATCTGAGAGGGTAGCACCTCAACTAGCCTTCTCCTACATATCGCGTCCATGCCGATGAAGAAAGAGGGGAACGGGTCTGGGCTATTCAAGACCTGTTGCTTCATCGAGTTTATTGGGGGGGGGGGGGGGGGGTGCAGCGCGATGGATCTTTCTTTTACCTTTACTTGCTATAATCGACATCGAGAGGGAGGACTCCACTGCTAGACGATTCCACTCTCCGGCATCGAAGCTCAACTCCATCGTGACATAATACGAGACTAAGACACATGACGCCAAACCCCACCATGGACCTAGCCTAAAACTACACTTCACCCACTTCCCTCGTCATGGACATAACCCACGCTTTTTAGGAAAATGTGTGAACACTTTTTAAACTGCATGAACATTTTGTTAAAACTAGATGGACACCTTTTGTTACATGAACATTTTAAAAAATGCATGAATGTTTTAAATTTTCGTGAACAACTTTAGTAAATGGATTGAACATTTTTTTGTTTAGAAATTCTCATTTATTTTTTGAAAGTGTTTTGCTCCTTAAAAAAACGATAATGTATTTAAAGGAGCAAAGGACAGAAAGAAAGAGCCCAAGAAAAAGAGCACATACAATAGGATTATTACAGACCTAATGAACAGAAAGATGGCTATTACAGTTTTAGTTTTCATTCTCATTAGGGAAGGCGGGCTCGCAAAGCTAGCCTGATATTTAGTGGCCGGGGGGTCTTTTCGCTAATGTGAGAACCATCAGCAGTCTCATCCACGGTTCAAGCCACCCAAGTCATAATTGGTAAATTTGCGTGTTCAATTTCCTACTGGACACACACATACAGGAACGTTCCATAAGTCTATTGAAACTTTCACGGAGAAATTTTAAAATCTGTGATAATTGTTATAAAATTATGAATTTTTTTTAAATCGATGCATAATTATTAAACATTGCGAACACTTCCTAAAATCATTCAACCTTTTAGACGTTCCATCAATTTTTTTTTAAAAATATGAAAGTTTTTAACAGTTTGTGGAAATTAAAAAATAAATAAAAAAAGAACAAAAAACCGACTAATGGCGGTAAAAGTAGAAATAAAATCAGAAAAACTGAAGGAATGTAGCGCCTGGAAATGTGAAAACAAAGAAAACAAAAAGAAACTGAGAAGATGGGAGGAAGGTTGGAGGTGGCAGAATATCTAGTGCACATGTCCTTGTGGTGCACCTGGTCCATCGAACCCCCGTGGCACATTTAAATTGTTCGGAAATTCCTGAAAAAGTTAGCACACTCACACAACGTCAATATATGTTGTCACAAAAACTTAATTAACATTTGAAAGATAGCTCAGACAACAAAAATGACAAATTCAACACTGAATAGTACTCCCTCCGTTCCAAAATAGATGACCAACTTTGTACTAAAGTTAGTACAAAGTTGGATTATCTATTTTGGAACGGAGGGAGTATATAACATAAGTTGGGCTTTAGATTTGGCCCATTATCGCATTGATGTGAATTTTGTCTTTTTTTGTATCTTTAGCAATGTTTCGAATTTTATGAAGACATACATTGATGTTGCGTTAATTTGTTAGACTTTTTTTCAGAGTATTTTCATACATCTTATTATGTCATTCCCTTCACTGGCAGCACAACAAAGGTGGATGCACCAGATACGTTCCTGATTTCTAGAAAAAAAAAACAGATACGTTCCTGGTTGGAGGGAAGCACCGGCTCAATACAGGAGTGAAAGACAAAACAATTCAAGCTGCACTCCTTAATCTATCTACCCCTTTTCTTTTTGCCTAAAAAAATATTACTCCCACCGTTCCCAAATATAAGTTTGTTTTAGAGATTTCAACATGGACTACATACGGATGTATGTAGACGTAGTTTAGAGTGTAGATTCACTCATTTTGCTCTGTATGTAGTCCATATTAGAATCCCTAAAAATACTTATATTTAGCAAAAATACTTATATTTAGGAGTATCTAGAGTATATTATTCTAGTTGTAATCTTATCTATCCGGCACCACAAGCCGTGAAGCTTCATGTAACGGAGGCACCATGTTTCCTCTTCCTATGTTTCCTTCCATTTTCGCACGCCGTCCTCATGTTTCACAGGGGTCCGCACCAAGTGGGTAGCTGCTTGGAGTTTCATTTCTGAAGAGTGGAATATTAAAAGGAGAACGAATGTGGACTGAGGGCAAGAGCAGGGCAGCTTCCTGCTGCTGTAAAATAGGCTGAGGACTTCCTGGAACCGTTCGTGCGTAGGAAGCACACACAGCTACGTCTCGATCGACCATGCTCGGACCGGGTCAATCTACATTTGTCAAATCAAACTGCAAATCTCGACCACGTTTGCTGCACAACAACCATGACAGTGATCACGCAGTCATGGTCCACAGATGCACCGGTCAATTCATCAATCAAAGGGTTCATTGTCTTAATTACTCAAAATTGTTGTATACTACGTGCCTGTCAGCTGCTTGAGTTGAACATGGAAAAACGGACTCATGCATGCATGCATGCAATACTTGCATGTTGGCGGGCGGGAGATTGTTGGTAGGCCTCTGAACTATCGGATTTTGGCCACAAAATCGTCCACAGCTACGCACTTAGGGAGCGTAGCTCGTAGCTGTCTCGTAGTTACGCTGCAGCGAGCGGCACGTGTGAGGACTAGTCGTTGAACAGTTCTGGTCCTTAGTGCAGTTAAGGATATTTCCATAATGAGAGATCAATGACCAGCGAACGAGTGTGACTCTGCGCCATTGCTATTATATTGTAGTCGAGTCTGCCAGCAAGAGTTGAATAATGCGGGAGAAGAAGCTGAGACTTGTCCGCAGCTGGCCTGAGAGTTAACTTTTTACCAAGTTCTTTTAACATGTTGATCGATGCTTTCTCAGAATGTGTATGAACAGAAACATGCTGATGCTTTCTTGGAACGAGGATACAACTTGTGGGTCGTTCCAACATAGTACAGGTACTAGAACTGCAACTTGCTCTATCACCAACTTCTTTTTTTATTAAAGGAGGAAGACCCTCGGCTTCTGCATCTGGACAATGCATGCAGTCATTTTATTAATTATTCATAAAGACATTACAAAGTAGTACATCAGTAAGTCTGAAGCCATCATCTTACCAACATCTGTCGCTACTTCTATCCACTTGATAAAGGGGTGCCGGTAGTCCGAGCCTAATACCGAACAGACCGCGCACCTAAGCCTAACACCTAAAACCGGAGGCCCCAGCCAAGCCATATACCTGGTCTGGGGCACACACCAACTTGTTGCTATATATAATTGTATATATTAAAATAGCAAAAAGAAAAGCCCGAGCCAAGGTTTTATCCATTACACGTTCAGAATGATAAGATTGAATGGAAAAATTAAAGGCAAGAGATTTGAATGTGAACTCGCATGTAGAACACAATGACCAAACTAACACGACCTATGCGTAGAAATGTTCTAGCATAACGTGTGCGCAATGCACTGAAGCATGATCGATTGACTGCATGTTTCTTCCGTGTGCCTAGATTAGTGGTGCCCTCTCGGATCTCGTCAACTTCCTGGCAAACTGTCTCCAGTTTCTCCCTCTCATCGTGATGTCTGCTAGTACTCGTGTTGAAGCATTCTACACCTACACCCATATATGCTTACACCTACCTTTCTTTGGAGCTTGGGTATTAGTTTAAAATGGAGATGATAATGTAGCTTAGTGTGTGCAGTTTTCCTCATGTGGTTGTGAGATTTCCGTTGACCTATACCCTTGCGGAGACCAAAATAAACAAATAAATACTTAAGAACACTGATTCTTTATTTGAGAATGTGACTTTGGAAACGAGCCAATATAGGCATATACACAGACGAAAGACGACAAGAGTGCATTTTTTGTCTAAATAAAGAGCGCAGTTGCGTTGAATGAAGTTAACCGGCTTAGGTGATCGGACTCCGCATGATTATCAAGGCCTTTTTTTGCGAGGTGCATGATTATCAAGGCTGAGCGTGAGTAAACTAGAGATGCAAATTGTTTAACTAGTTATATGATCGAAAAATTGGTCACTCAACCTGTTCGGTGCGAATTTAAAAAAAATGTTTGTTGTATAATATAATTTTTATGCTTACAACATAATAATTTCATAAAATAGTGATGGGCATTTAAAACTATTTGCCGTGTACAAAAAAGGTTCGTCATCGATTGAAAATATATTACTTCTGTAAAATAAAATGGTTTTTAGAGGACATCATGTATAGAAAAACTTTTTTATTGTATTAACCACTTTTAATGTTTATTTAAAATGTTCATTCTGTTTTAGAAAATGGCCATCTTTTATTAAGAAATAGTCGCCTTTAAATATTTTTCCGATTTCTTAAAATGTACATATCGTTTTAAAATTTGTTTGCCCTCTATATTTTTACAGTTTATTAAAACCTTCATCATTTATTTAAAATAAATTGATCATATATTAATGAATGTTCACCATGTATTAGATTTTTATGTGTATTTTTTTATATGTTGTATAAAAAATGTCTTTTGGTACTAAAAATGCATGAAAGCTTTGAAAAGCAGGTCAACACTTTTTGTAACTACATGAGCTATTTTAAAAAATATACTATTTTTATAAGTATTTAATATTTTTAATAAAAGGCATGGTTTTTTTAAAGCAATGTAACTTTAAAAATGTGTTGTGTCCTTGAAAAAGTTCATTTACTTAATAATTTTTCAAATGTTTTAAAAATTCCGAAAGAAACTTTAAGAAGTTGCGAACATTTTTTGAATTGTTAATAATTTTTAAATTTTGTGAAGCTTTTTTTATACATGAGAATTTTGAAGATTTCGAAATATTTTCTTGACAATGTGACCATTTTAAATTTTGTGGGAAAAAAAGAAGAGAAATAATAATAATAATAATAATAATAATAATAATAATAATAATAATAATAATAATAATAATAATAATAAATGCTGGAATAAAATCAACGAAGCCGGTAGAGAAGAAATAGAAACGGGGCAAAAAGTACCTGCGGATTGTAGAGCTTGAGAAAAACAGAAAAGAAAGAAAAAACTGGGAAGTTCGGAGGAAGGTCAGAGGAAAGCAGTGGCTCAACATAAGAGAGTGAAAAGACAAGAGAAATACAACTGCACTTCGTAATCTATCTATCCCTTTTTTTGAGTTGTAATCCATCTATCCCGGAGAGGCGCAAAGCTTCATGTGACGGAAGCACCAAGTTTCCTCTCTCTGTTTTCATTCCATTTCCGCACGTCTTCCTCGTGTTTCACAAGGCATGTTTAGAGTTTCAGAAGATTATATAGGAAATTAAAAGGAGAACAAATTAAAGTGAACTCAGGGCAAGAGCAGGGCAGCTTCCTTTCCTGTTGCTTTAGATAAAACTAGAATAGGCTGATCACTTGTTGCGAGCACGGTCAAAGGCCAGGCTTGCAGGAAGCCAGGAAATGTTCTGTTTGCGACGTCTCGATCGCGCATGATCACTTGCTCAGACCAGGTCAATCTCCATTTGCCAAATCAAATGCGAGAGGTGCCATCGTGACCATGATTAGAGTACTGTCAATCTCGACCACGCTTTGTGCACAACAACTACGACAGTAAACATGCGGTCATGGTCCACAGACACACCGGTCAATTCATCAATCAAACGGTTTATTATCGTCTTAGTTAGTAAACTGTTAGGAAGTGCCTCAGTCTGGAATCTAGACGGCATATTTTACAGGCGGCTGCACTGAGAGTGCCCACTCCGGCTTGACGCAAGAACTAGAGATTTCATTGAAATGGAAATCTTGGAGCTCGACCAGGTCGATTCGACTCGGTCTCGCCACATCTTATGCCGTTGTTGGGATCTTAGAAATATGCTCCGATCGGTCCAAATTGCCGGGGGAACAATTTTGGACCCGATCGAAAGTGAGGAGGACGTTTGAAAACGTTGACGCGCAATGTTTGAATTGAACTTGGAGAAACAGGACAGATGCATGCATGTTGGCGGGCGGGAGATAACTCGGTTGTTGGGACGCCTGTGGACTTTTGGCACAAAATCGTCGACAAGGCCGCTTCCATGCACAGTCGTTGGTGAGAGTGAGACGCTCGTATGCGACACCGGGCATGTGTGCTGGACTTGCGACTGCATGCGGCACGTGTGTAGCAGTAGTCGTTGAACAGTTATTGTCCTTAGTGCAGTTAAGTATATTTCGAAAATGATTAGCTGGAGATCAAAGACCAGCGACCAATTGTGACTCTGCATCACTGCTATTATATTGTAGTCGAATCTGCCAACAAGAGTTGAATAATGCGGGAGATTAAGAAATGTCCAGAATAAACAGAGGCTCGTCTCCAGCTGGCCTGGGTGTTAAGTTTTTGTAAGTTTTTCTTAACATGTTGGTTGACAGATGCTTTCCTGGAATGAGGATACAAGTGGTGGGTCGTTCCAAACGTAGTGGTTGTTGCCATATACAGTACTCCGGAATTAAAACTGCATTTCTATTTTGCGGACCATGCGATTTAGGGTGAAGTGCTGTTGGTAAGTTTTGGAGTAGGTGTTTGTCACTGTGTGTTTTTAACACAATGTAGACGCAGACGCTCATACATACACTTATACACGCATCCTATGAAAATATACACACACACTCTACCCCTATGAGCACCTCCGTGAGACTGAACTGATACATCACATGAGATTGACGAAGTCGCCATATACATCTACGTAGTCGACGTGAACGTCTCCTTCCACTCAAATGCACATTGTCGGAATGTCCGAAATAAATCTATAAAAATGCAAGCACCAATGTCAAGTCCGGGACTTGAACTCTGATGGGCAGGGGATACAATTGTTCTCCTAACTATCCAACCACTGGTAGGTTCGCGTGTGTCACTGTGTTTGGTAAGATAGAGGCAACAACAATACATATAGATGCTGCCTACTTGTACTAGTCATTACGTGCTTGTACGATTAAATGTCAAATTATGCTGGTCGTTTCTTCTAATATCCATTACACGTTCAAATGGATAGGATTGAATGAAAAAATTAAAGGTCAAGATATTTGAATGTGAACTCGGATGTAGAACACCGAGACCAAACTAACATAACCTACACGTAGAAAAACTCTAGCACGACGTGTGTGCAGTGCACTTAAGCATGATCCATTGACTGTCTTTTTCTGAAGTGTGCCTAGGTTAGCTGTGCTTGACTGGGTCTCTAGTTTCATGTCTAAATTTGGCAAAGTCTAATTTATCTATTTGAAGGATGGAACATGCAAGCATGTGATACGTCTCTAACGTATCTATAATTTTTGATTGTTCCATGCTGTTATATTATTATTTTTGGAAGTTTTACAATAATTTTATATCATTTTTTGGTACTAACCTATTGACATAGTGCCTGTTTTCTGAATGTTTTTTACATCGCAGGAAATAAATACCAAACGGAGTTCAAACACAGTGAAACTTTTTGTGAATTTTTTTGGACCAGAAGACATCCAGTGGGCTGGAGAAGCACCTGGGGGGTGCCCCAAGGGGGGCACAACCCACCAGGGCGCGCCAGGCGCGCCCAGGTGGGTTGTGCCAACCTCGGTGGCCTCCCGCACCGCCTCTTTGCTCTATAATATCCCAATATTTCAGAAACCCTAGGGGAGTCGATGAAAATCAATTCCAACCACCGCAAGTTCCAGAACCACCAGATCCAATCTAGACACCATCACGGAGGGGTCTATCATGTTCATTGGTGCCTCTCCGATGATTCTTGAGTAGTTCTTTGTAGACCTATGGGTCCGTAGTTAGTAGCTAGATGGCTCCCCCCCCCTCTCTCTCTCTCTCTCTCTCTCTCTCGATTCTCAATACAATGGTCTCTTGGAGATCCATACGATGCAACTCCTTTTGCGGTGTGTTTGTTGGGATCCGATGAACTTTGAGTTTATGACCAGATCTATCTTTTTATCCATGAAATTTATTTGAGTCTTCTTTGATCTCTTATATGCATGATTGCTTATAGCCTCGTATTCCTTCTCTTATATTCGGGTTTTGTTTGGTCAACTTGATCTATTTATCTTGCAATGTGAAGATGTGCTTTGTAATGGGTTCAATCTTACGGTGCTTGATCCCAGTGACAGAAGGAGAACTGACACGTATGTATCGTTGCTATTAAAGATAAAAAGATGGGGGTCTATTTCTACATAAATAGATCTTGTCTACATCATGTCATCATTCTTATTGCATTACTCCATTTCTCCAAGAACTTAATACACTAGATGCATGCTGGATAGCGGTCGATGTGTGGAGTAATAGTAGTAGATGCAGGCAGGAGTCGGTCTACTGATCTAGGACATGATGCCTATATAATTATCATTGCCTGGATATCGTCATGATTATTTGAAGTTCTATCAATTGCATAATAATAATTCGTTTACCCACCGTTTGCTATTTTTCTCGAGAGAAACCACTAGTGAAATCTACGGCCCCCCGGGTCTCTTCTTTATTATATTTGCCTTTGCGATATATTTTTATTTGCTTTTATTTTCAGATCTATTAAACCAAAAAATATAAAAATATCTTACTGCACTTTATTTTATTTGAGATCTACTTATCCAATCTATTACAACTTTACCTCGTCCTCTTGCCAATTTCTGGCGCCGTTACCTGAAAGGGATTAACAACAATTTAACACGTCGAGTTGCGAGTATTTGTTATTTGTGTGCAGGTGCTATTTACGTAGTGTTGCTTGGTTCTCCTACTGGTTCGATAACCTTGGTCTCATCGCTGAGGGAAATACCTACCTTTGATGTGCTACATCATCCCTTCCTCTTTGAAGAAATACCGACGTAGTTCTACTAGACATCAGCATGCATAATGCTTCAAAATATCCGGTGAATATTTACAAGTACTTTCATTTTTGATTTATCTGGCCACAACAAAAGGGGAGAACATGGATGAAACCTGCTCTTCTATTTTTTTGACTTTTTAATCCATGTTTTTTTTACCCTAGACAAATTATTTGATGTTCCTACGTCGATGCACCCCCCCGCCCCCGGTACATACGCAGGGAAGTCGGTACGGATGAAGCGACCTCAGGGTTCGGACAATTAGGGGGAACTTTACGATGCAACCCCTGAGTTTACTTAGGGGTTTTTCACTTTGCGCGATACAGCCCCCGAGTCTATCATGGAGGGTTCATTTTTAGTTTTCAGTGGCCGGGAAGAAATAAAGGTAATCACAAGGCTCTTTTATCGAGATGTAACATCTTTATTTGCTAAACTAATGTTTGATTGTGGTAAGACAAAATTACAAATTATATATTCAAAAAATAACTTATAAATATAAAAAGGACGTAGCTGGGCGGTGTTCCACGTGGATGGTGTAACCCGTCTTTCTGTTGCGAAGTCTATAGGCCCCAACCCCGAGTACTATGTGTGGTAATCATGCGGTCATGATGATTACTGCCAATCTCGACCACCTTTACTGCACAACAACTACGACAGTGATCATACAATCATGGTCCGCAGACACACTGGTCAATTCATCAGGGTTCATTGTCTTAATTAGTAAGGTGTTGTATGTGCATGTCAACCTGGAATCAAGATGTCAGCATATCATTCGGTCCAATTTGACAGTGGTGGATATTTTTGAGCTTGATGGGAAGATGAGGAGGACGTTCGAAAACGTCTTTGAATTGAACTTGGAAAAAACAGGACTCATGCATGCTGGCATGTTAGCTGGCGGTTGATATATCACTCGATCGGTTGTTGGGACGCCTCTGAACTTTTGGTTTTGGATCTCGGCCACAATATCGTCCACAAGGCCCGGTTATTTTCCTGTCCATAGTCGTTGGCGAGAGTGAGACGCTCCTATGCGACACTGGGGCGAGCGAGAGAGCTCATGCGGCGGCCGTGACTAAACGGATAGGATTATGCTGGTCCTTCACGTACTGTACAATTAAATGTCAAATTATTCTGGTCGTTTCTTCTGATTTTATCCATTACACGTTCAAATGGATAGGATTGAATGGAAAATTAAAGGTCTAAGATATTTGAATGTGATCTCGGATGTGGAACACCGTGACCAAACAAAGATGACCTATACATAGAAATATTCCAGCACGACGTGTGTGCAGTACACTGAAGCATGATCAATTGACTGGTTTTTTCTTACGTGTGCCTAGACTGGGTCTCTGGGTTGATGTCTATCTATTTTTGAAGGACGGAACATGCAAGCATGCATAACGCATCCAAATATTCTCTACAAAGTTTCCTCAAAAACAAAGAATATTCTCTCCGAAATTGCGTGCTACTAAACTCTTCCGCCGAAACTGCGTCCAGTTTCTTCATCTCCTCGTGATGTCTACTCGCGCTGAGCCGTTCTACACCTACACCCATGCTCACACCTACCTTTCTAAATCTTGGCACGTAGTTTGAAATTGAAAGGAGGGGATAATGTTGTTTAGTAGGTGGAGTTTTCCCCTGTAGTTGGTGAGATTTCTCGTTGACCCCTACCCATGCATAGACCAAAATAAACAAATAAATAATTTAGAATGCACCTACACTAGTCCTATCTATACATCTATGTAGAATATGAATAACTCTGAATAACAACCGTGGTGAATCTGATCCGCCGGTAGAGACGTGGCAAATCCAAGTATCGCTGACCGTTGTATCTTGTCATTACTTATTCTACCACGTGTACTATCTAGAAGACTTTATGGTTGTTATCCTAAAAAAAAAGACTTTATGGTTGGGCTTAAACCATATGAAGATCTTGCACAGAACTTAAAGCACACTTCTACTTTATTCTAGACTCTACCATACTACTCTTCTAACTTTTCTATCCAAACTATCATTCATTTTTACTTCATATTCAACGCTATGTACCTTCATAAATCATATTTATCTTTGTGGATAGAACATTAGCCTTGAGATCGCAAAAAAAAAAAGACACCTGTACAAAACAAGATCGATATATTTTACACGATTTTGCCATCTTATACCTCATGCATGTGCCTCACAATTCCATTTGATTGTTATCATTAACTAGATCGTTAAAGGCGCGCGTTGCTGCGCCCGTCTAGTTTGACGTTGATCTTAATAGTCGATGGAATGATATTATAGGCATTTCACTCTAGCAAAATAGGTAGACATATTTTTAATATAATATGTAATTTAATTAGCAACTTATGTAGTTAATGGATATACAACCATGGAAGTACCAGTGTCTGGTACAAAATTAAAATATTAGGCCATATATATTTAAAAGCAAATTTATTTTATCATTATTAATGATTAAGTAGTATAATTGATTCGCACACAAAAATGGCAGTATT
The DNA here is from genome assembly GCA_032464435.1 of Aegilops umbellulata. Lineage (NCBI taxonomy): Eukaryota > Viridiplantae > Streptophyta > Magnoliopsida > Poales > Poaceae > Aegilops > Aegilops umbellulata. The sequence goes on from CP136060.1 coordinate 559,366,173, forward strand.
TGCTTTCCAAAAATCACATCTTACCAAACCGCAATTTTAGTGCTCTACAATCTCTCGGACGCCAGAGCATCCACGGCTCCACACGCTATGTTGCCATGGTCGTCCATTTTTCTAGTGGAATAGAAGGAATTTCTATAAATATATACAACAAAACATATACCAAATGTCTCCTGTAGGATAAATCAACAAAGTCTGAGTATATGTGTTCTAATATGCGCTATGTTGACACACAAGCAACTCTGAAGGCGACACACAATTAGCCTTGAAAGACCTCTTTAAGCACTGAAAAGCAAAAGCATGGAAGTAACTTTGGGCAATCTTGGTTTCTCTTACTAATTGTATTTTGTTGATATTTGAATTTCGGTCATAAGGCACACTTTTTCCCTTAATCTACCACATACACATCTAGTTTACAATTTATCAATTGGTGGTAGTTACACCGATAAATTCATCATAGTCTAGTATTTTCAGTTCTCCTACATACAATTCTATTTTTCAACAAAACAGTACAAATATCGGTTAGCAAACCATTCCCTACAAAGGTTGATAGAATACTTCTTAAAATATCAGGCTTGAATAATAAGCATCGGTTATTGTTGTGGTACTAAAGTTCAATAATATTATAGGTGCTTCGTCCAAATATGCATTACATGCAAAGTAAGCTTTGCATTATCCACATGGTCCAAATACACCAAACAAAATTTGTATACAACACACAAAGAAATATTTAGGTGGGGGATTTAATTCAATCACACAATCACAAGTATGTCATAGAAATAACATATATTTGAGGAAAATGTTACACACAAGCATGCTAACGAAGCAAAGCCTCATCATGTCATGCGCTGGCATATACCAGCAACTCTAAAAAAAGTTACAACAGGATAAAATAGGATGCTGTCGACAATACTTAAAAGTACAAGTCAAGTTCCTATCTAACGAAATCATCATCTGCATGTAGCCAGATTAGCATCACAACGTTGGCGGGGGTAATCCTATAAACAAAACGTAGGTGAGGTAATAACCCAAAAGGTATTTGTGTTGGTTTCAGACTGGACGATGTCAGAAGATTATACCAAGGTAGTTTATAATATACTGGATAAGAAATTAGCTCAATTTTTGGAAATTCGCTAAATCAAGTCAAAGAAAAACGACGTATGTATTAAGTAATGCACTGACCTTAGACCAACTCCTGTTGAAGGTTGCCTCGGAGTACTTCAGTTCCCCGTTGCAAAACGCATCATATTTCTCATGATGACCAAATTATAAATTTATATACTTCAAATGTAAATTTGACTGGCATGGGCAGGCTACTTCCAAACTCAGCCTAAAAACACAATATTCAGTCTTTTAAATAGCCAGGAAAATTTGTACAATTATAGACTGTAACCTCTATATTAGTATTCGATAAAAGTGTGGTCAGACATGTAGTCATAGAATACTTGGAGTGGAAAGAAAAGCATATGATGAGAAGAATATATTGTAGATATAGCTCATATGTATTTAATGTTATCATGAGAGATGAAACTATACAGCTATATGTATGTTTTGGCTAAAGATACATCCATATATACAACTACTACAAATATTGAAAACTGCAACTCTTGACGCTTCCATTATTCAACAGTATGCATCAATTTTGATTCCATAAATGCAAGTCATAGGGATAGTAACATGATCATAAAGTACATGGGATACTGAATTGTAATAAGTTGAAGTTCACACAAGGTCGATCTTGGGGAATATTGATGTGGTTAGAATTGCACTTTCTTATATCCAACCAGCTGCAGTTCCAATGCCTCTTAAGCCAACACAAATATTTATCTCATCTGAAATATAAAATTTATGGGAAGCTTCCAATGAAAATCAATTCCAGCAATGAATAACAAACAAATGGCAACTGCTATAGCATGTGCATGTTGTAGTCCTCAAAGACAGAAAGTAAAGAATATTAGAGTACAATGATTCCTGTTTTGCATTGCATCGAATACATGCCATGAACATTGTTAGGAAAAGCAATGCTTTGATATTATACAAAACAAACAATATGAAGATATAACTAATTAAGAAGAGAGGGTTGCCAGTACCAAATAATCCAGACGCCGTTCTGCATCAAGGCCGTCCTTGACCCACTTGTCATCACGAGTACCATGTGATCAGCTCAAAAAACAGCAACGAAAGCTTCTCCATGCCAACTGTTATGTGCCTAGACTTCTTCCTATATGAACCCAAACTATGCATAATCAAGAATCTCACCGTCATCCATGAGAAATTTGTGGCACGTAAACAAAATTGGGTGCAGATCCTCACCGGCATCACCGCGGTCCTCCCCTACACCTTGCCTCTGAATCCACACCAACCAACAGCGAGGTGATGTGTGAGGCCGTTGTTGTGATTGGACCTGGCTACAACGATCTAGGGCTTCTATTCCTTCATCGAGCCGTCTCGAGCGCCAAACACTATTGAGCAGGGGGGCATGCCTGGTATGCCTTCACGGCTGCCTGGAGCTCCCCTCGGGCCCGCCATCTCCCTCGCCTTGCCATGCGGCGCGCCGCTTCGCCGCCTGATCGTCCGTGAGAGGTAGGTAGAGGGAAGCGCCGAAGCGGAAGGGCAGAAGCCAAACGACCCCATGATTCTACAGGCCTTGGTTATCCCTCAGGCTACACGGGCCTGCAACAACGCGCATACGACCCAATCTACCACAACACTCCGATTTTTCCTCCAGAGTAGCCATCGATAGGACAACTGGCCCACTTAGCGAGACATCGCACGCATGAGGGAGATCTGACGACCCTGGACATTCAACACACAAAATCGAACGGTCAAAAATGCTGAGGCGTGAGAGGGCTCGGTTTAGATGCGGTTATACTGTCCTTAATACAGTAACATATGACTACCTTTGGTTGCAATTTAACTATTTGAGCTCTTACGTGCTATGCACTGTAACTTACTAGTATATACCAAAAAGTTCATCCCCACTATATTATTTATCTTAACGTGCACCATATCCATCTCATCGCATATGTTTCACACATGCCATCTCCCATTTAAATGCGCATGCAAGCCATCCACATCATCAAGTGCATGCAGTCAATCAATTTTTCACTTTTCACCACCTACACACCCTCCACATCATCAAGCGCCCATGCAACCATTCAACTTTCTGCCACATGCAAGCCCTCCACATCATCAAAGAACGTGAAAAGCCCTCCACATCATTTTTTTATTTTCAACAATAAATAATTGAACTGGAATGTCACAAGACAATATAACATGCATCGACCCTATCATCAAGTAACTTTGCTTGGTTGGGAAGTAGCAATAAAGGATGGTTGTGCTAGGACTAGAACTTCCACAAGGAGATTATGCCGACGGATGGAGCGGGAGCACACAAGTGAGATGGCGCATTATAGACTCGGATGGGAATGGGACGACCTGCCCTGACCCGGACCTGGTCCCTACCTGCCCATATGTTTTGTTCAAGGAGATGGAGCCGGCCCAAAGATCTGGCCTCATGTTCCGTTGGTCAACATGGTCCGACACATTTAAATACTAGATTTCGTAGAATAAGGAGCATTTACATGAAAACATTATTTCAACTAGCATCGTTTAGCTATGGGGATTTTTTTTTGTAATTTAGGGTATTTAAAATTTATTTGTGAACGAAAAAAGGAGGAAAATATGCAACTTTGTTTCTATTTCCACATCGTTTGCATCGTAAGGTAGCATATTTGTAACTTTAAACAGAAACAATCTTGGGTCAATAGTTTGCAAAGGCATGTGCGTTGTAACAAGTAACAACAGACTTCAACATTTATCTGGAGAGAAAAAACAGACTTCGCCCTTGGGCAATTAAAACAATTGGGTCGACCCACTTGTCCGAGTGGGCCGACGATGACGGGCTCCCCTAGCCTAATTTTCTTATGAAGTCAACCGAAAAGACCCATTAGTCTTAAAATTATGTGTTGCACCAATGTCCCAATGGGTAACATCGGCTCATGCTCATCATGAATTGGAGCTCCTATTGGACGCTCCCAGTGTCAAATTAACAACCAAACGATAAGGCAGGCCCAGTAACCTACTGTGCGTCATCACCAAATCTAGCGAATTTTTCTTTGGCTGGGTTTCCTTCAACTTATTCAATCGGTTTCATTAACCCGCCATTCAAGATTGAAAAACGTATTCACAAAGTTTAAAATGTATTCTCAAATAAAATAACAAGCTAATTGAGAAGTATTTAATATTTTGTTAAAACATTTCCAAATATAAAAAATGTTAAAAATATAAGAAAATATTGAATTAAAAACATGGTCATGATTTTCAAACATTATCCCAAACTCAGACAAGTCCCAAAGAAATAATAAAACCACCTAGAAAAACATATTTAAAAACAAAACAAGAATGAGAAACGAAAATCAATGGCCCGTGGGTCGGCCAAGCAATCGTGCTGGCTACCCGTTCGTGGGTTTATCTCGTTTGTTATCTGATGGCCATTGTCCTCGAAAAACCTGACCGCTTTTCTGTTAGTTTTTTAAAATTTGGTGAGATCATAAAATGATCACAAATTTATAAAAGTGTTGTGTTTGAGAAAAAAAAATCAACAACGTTTAAAAGGTCACAATTTTAAACAAAGTTCAGGGAATTCAATTTTTTCCTTATGCTGAATTTAGAAAAAAAATGTTCACGAGATATGAGGAAAGCCAACACAACTTGAAAAAAATCGTATATTTTGAAAAATTTCCCATACTTGGAAAATTTTGCAAATTAAAAAATAATCACGAATTGGGAAAACCAGAAATTCAGTAAATGTTTCGGTTTTTTTGCAAATTTGCTTAATATTCACGATTTTTTAAAATGTAAGAATTAAACAAAAAGAGAGAAGGAAAAAATAAAAGTAAAGGAGGCGTCCGCAAGCAAGAAGAAGAGCTCGCTAAGAGCAACACGGCGCAGAGGCTCTCGAGGCCATCTGGATTGGATTCCTGCTCGTGTATGGGGAAGGAGAAGAAGAGGCGGGAAACAAACGACGACGGCCACCACCCTCCACAGTCTCCCAGCTTCAGGCAGAAGAAAATATGCTTCATCCTTTCAAAAAAAAAATTGCTTCATGTTAGAATATTGGGCCCATTTATGGGGCAGCCCAATAGACAATTTCTGTAATCTCAAAGGCTCATGTGTGTGAGCAAGTGGTGGGAGTGGGAAGTTTAGTCCCACCCCGGAAGTTGAAAGAGTTGCACAACACCTTATAAGGTGGAGTGTTGTAGCACTTGTAAGTGAGTGAGAATAAGAGTGTCTCTCACGCACTCCTCCGCCGCTCGCTTGTCTCGACTCAACATGTCACGACCGCATTTCGTGAATTCGAGCCGAGACATATTCTGTCTTTATTTTTGGGCCTTTTCACTATTTTAACCCTTTCATGAAACTTTCGCACAAAATGAACTCCACATAAAACTATTTCACGATCTGACCCTTTTGGCAACCTCACATGCCATGGCGTTTCTTTTCTATTCAGAAACGCCGAGCTAGCTAGCGTTGCCGCACTTTATAAATAAATGGCAATATGGACAAGCTAGTTGAAACGCCAAACCCCTTAGCGTTTCATGCTTGGGCAGCAACGCCAGGCACCCTTGGCGTTTCCAGCAACACAACATACTTTGGCGTTTCTGCCCTGCCAGGTAGCGTTTCAACTAGGCCAGCACGCTAGCTAGCTCGGGGCTTCTAAATAGAGAAGAAACGTCACGGCCTGTGGCGTTATTAAAAGGGTCAAATCGTGAAATAGTTTTGTGTGAAGTTCATTTTGGGCTAAAGTTTCCTGAAAGGGTCAAAATAGTGAAAATATCCTTATTTTTGCTGTTTAGGAAAACTAAGTCTGGAGTCGTGATGAACGCGTCACAGCCTAGTCGGTTCGGGTCGCTCCTGCAATCGACTCGTACGTGCGACTTGGACCTCCCACGTTGCACCCGTTAGGGTTTTCCAAACCGCTATATAAAGACACGCTGCAAGCGCCGCAACACACAGAAAAACAATCTAGGTTTTGCCATGCCTCGTTCCTTGCGCCGCCACCGTAGTCCACCCCATTCCGAGCATCGGCGTGCACCGGCGAACGGGAGAGCAGGTCTCCGGAACCACTGGCCTTTGTGATCCTGTACGGGAGAGGGCGAATAAGGTTTTTGGAAAGCGCCACGCGCGCGACTGCTCGCTGTCTTCATCACGGCTCGCCTACCGTCCAGGTCGTGCGATCTTGCTCGTCGTCGTCTGCAATGTCGTCTTCTGCGACCGGTCCTCGCCTACGTCGTCATCAACAACATCGCTGATCCAACGGCTACCTCATCTGCAAACGATCGGTATAACTGCAGTGTCCCATCTCGTTGCTTAAACATGTGTTGTCAGTGTCATGTTTTGCGATGTTGTGCTGCTGCTGTTCACGTTGCTTAGTGCTTCTAGTATGCTTGAGATTCACATGTTAGTAGCGGTTTTCGTCATGCTTAATATTCTGGAATTAATCATGGAAATTATGCCTAATTACTTAACACTTCAGAGTTCAGTCTATTGCAGGCACATGTCGCTCGTCCTTAGCAGCCGTTGCGTCTGGGATCGGTGAGTGAACCCAAGATGTTCGGATCTAGTTCATCAAACGCTCTGACGCTTACGAGTTTTCTTGGGTTGTTGTGAGAAAACTAGTTTCATTTCATGTGCTCATGTCACCTGTCGTGTCAGGCTGGAGTGTTGATGTGCGAAGTAGTTTTCTATGCCCCGCGGCAACAGGATTCTTCTTCAGGTTCGGTGACACCGGACCGGACACCTGTGTTCTGCATCTTGCCGCTGTCAATTCACGAGGAATCAGAGGATTCCCTTTTTCCTGATCATGTAGCATTTCGACCAACATGGTTGGATGCCAAAAACAAGGAGTAGCATCTCAGTGTTTCTCTCGTTCTCCGTTATCTGATTGTTGTTATTGTTCAGATGCGATCCTGAAGCTGGTGCCGCACTCTTGAAGAGAACAATGGGAGGGACCGTTGATTCCACTTGATTGTCTTACTGTGATCTGACCACATTCACAGGGGTTGCTCTACAGTTTCTACGTGCCACGGTTTAGTGTTTAACAGAAATGGAGGTTCACACTGAATGGCATGGCATCTGATCCTATGGTCCTTAAAGTAGAACATCTGAATCTCCCACTAACCATTGGTCACATAGATGATTTATACTCCTAGTGGACAACCTGTTCTGAACCCAATCATCGCTTATGGCGATGCGATCTCGGCCGTCCGTGCAGCGATCGGATGGTCTGAATAGGCGCCGGCACCAGCATGTGGCATGTGTTCCCTCCGCCACCCGTGAAGCATTCAGATCCAGTTCCGAGATGATTGACACGGCATGTGCAGTTGTTTCTTTTTCTTTTCCAAAACACTAACGCCCATACGTGTGAGCGTCTGGCAACTCGCCCATACGCATGGATTATTGTCCAACCAATTCTGCACGAATCTTGGCGCGTTCTAGCAGTTTTTGTGTGTCACGTAGGACGATGCTGGTGTGTGGGTATTCATCTCGTCGCCCACACGTTCTTTTTTCACCACACGGGGGCTGGTGTGTGGGCGTTTAGCAATTTGCCCACACACTAGTTTCACGCACGCAGAAGGGCTAGTGTGTGGGTGTTTATCACTTCGTCCACACGCCCGTCTCCTAGCCCACACCCAAAGCTGGCAGTTGCCATGTGTTTCTGCAGGTACATGGCAACTGCCCAAGCTTTGCTTGTAAGCAGATGACAACTCTCTTTTACCCGAGTTGACATGCGTTTTTGCATGGTATATGGCAACTGCCGTAGCGTGCACGTAAGCAGATGGCAACTCTTTTTTTACATGACAACTGCCCTAGCGTGCTTGTGAGCACATGGCAACTCTCTCTTTTACCCGAACATGTTTTTTTGCCATGCCTTTTTGTACTGCTACATGGCAAGTGCCTACTGTTAGTGGGTGGCAACTCCTAAAGTTTTGAAATCATGGCAACTGCAGTAGATCAGACCATACATGGCAACTGCAGTAGATCAGACCATACATGGCAACTGCAGTTGAGCAACCATGGCAACTGTAGTCGTCCGACATGGCAACCGAAGTTCAGCGACATGGCAACTGCAGTTAAACAAACATGGACGAGGGTCTGGACCATGGCAACTGCGGGACGCGCGGTGACTGTCACGCGGGCGTGTGGGACCACGAGGTACGAGGCCTGACGTACGGGGCGTGTGGGCGTTATATATTTCGCCCACACGCACGCGTGTGAGAGGGATCGAGAGAGAAAAAAGAGGTGTGTGGGCATTACTTTTTTTGCCCACACGTAGATGTGTGGGCTGTTCCTCTTATACACCACACAAAATGTGTGGTCAGACCCCCTAACACCCACACGTGTGACACTTATCGGCGTCCTTCTTTTTTGCGAAAGGGCATGTCTAGTTGTTGATTCATGGCGTTTGCAGATCCAATGACGAGCTGTTTTAAGACGCTCCCTAATCGGTAGGAGCCATCCATATTTTACGATCCACTGGTTAGTATGATCATGCTTTTTTTTTGGGAAACAGTATGATCATGCTTTTTTTTTGGCGGGTAAGGTATGATCATGCTAATTAGTATTCTGTAGGGTCATTTTGGAATTTTACTTCTTGAAACTAGGAAAGATATTAAAGTGCCATGAAAGAATATTCTTGTTTTTAGGGAATACAAGTATATTAATTAAAGTTATGAATATCCATTTCCGAGAGCAGACTCATCTGCACCCCGTGAAAAGAAAATTCGCAAAAGATACTAAACAAAAGCAAATTGGGTCGGAACGATACATGACCTGTAAACTTTTTCACATACCACAAATTTGTCTTCTTTGCTAAGAGCTACTCAGTTGTCCAAATTATCTGTAATTTGGAGTGCACCTCTCGCACCAAAATATATTCGAGGAAAAAAGAGAAGATTTTTTTAGTGTTTTGTAAATATATTTCTGTTCTGGGTGCTGCTGAGCCTGGGCACCGAATCGCCTCGTCCTTAAAGTTATCTCTATCTTCTAGTATTAAAGATGAGTTGGTTCCCTTGTCTCCCCTCCCTCTTCCCTCTTTTCCCCTTCCCACGACCCCGCCCCTCCATTGTTTTTATTGATCTTTTTTGTACTCTCAGCCGATGCCACACAAAATTAGAATTAAAACTAGCAGAACGCCCATACATTGCTACGGCCTATAATGCATACATAAATAAATCAAACAAATGATTAAATTCGTCTTCAAGGTCAAACCTCATTTCTCCTCATACATCCGGGTGTGTTCGACATCAAACGGGCAGTCAGCAGGCTCACAGTCCGAGCTCTCAAAAATTCAGACCATATATGAGTGAGAAAGTTGTTGTTCGGACTATACACCATGTTATCTCCAACACAGGGGCCCAACACAAAAACTCCACCTCACAACGCACCATTCCCTTTTTCTGTCGGACCCTTCGCTTCTTGCTCGATTTCCTGCCGTAGCGGGGCATTTCTCGCTGGAGCATACTCCTTTAAAAACAGATGAAGCCCACCTCACCTTCGTTGTGCGTTGCAACAAATATGATTTTCTTATATTTACAATATAATAGAGTGGGATAAAATAACTCATACTATTGACACAAAACAATAAATAACAATAAAGATTAGTATCAAAGGTCCATTCAACTTTGCAAATGCACACGGACATGGGAGACGAGTGGCAACATGAACATATTCCTAGTCACCAATAAGCTCGACTTCGAGCCTAGATTCCATTCATAGGTAGAAAGGATAATTGTCGTTCTTCTCTCCCTCGTCCTTCCCTAGATCTTCTACTCCTAACCTCTTTGCCAACCTGTTTCGTTGGCGCCAACCAGCACGATATCAACATCAGTGCATTTTGCAGCGACACCTCATCTTCTTGTTCTTCCTTCCTCGCTAGTTTTAGTTATCATTCCTACTTATTTTCTATAATATTCTTTCTTCCTTGTTCGCTTTTTTGGAACACTCTTTCCTTCTCCAACACCATGGAGCACTGGATTGCTTTAGTTTCTTTTCCTTCTTATTCTTGGAACACTCTCCCTTTCAACTATACTATGAACCACCTGGGCATTGTAGTGTCATGTTGTACTCACCTGCAAAGGATTCGGCAACCGTCAACATGTGGATATCCGGCAGAGCATTATCGTCAACGCTAGGTCGCCTATGTCGTGAGCACATGTTAGCCGTTGTCCAAGTTGGCAAGCGGTGCTGGGCCATGTTGCTGAGAGCTTAATGATCGTCTGTGCCCACAAGCGCTTTGAAAATTATTCAGCGTGATTAACTTCTTGCTTAATTAATTAATTAAAATTAATGGCCTACCTAATTTTCTGACAACCAAATCAACTAATTGGGATTGTTTTGCCAACTGCTAATTATATATAGGAATAATTAAGTGTCTGCCTAATTAATTAATTAATTGCATTAATGACTGGATTTCCAAATTGATTCGGTGCGAAAATAATTTCTATTTAAACAGACCTAATTAATCAATACGTAATTAACTGTCTAGCTAATTAATTGCATAAATGCTTTAATTTCCAAATTGATTCAACACTCGATGTCCAAAATATTTTGGCATGAATGGCTGCGACGAACAGCGACGACTACGAGTATTGTAGTACATATTTCCTTAAACGAATTTATTGACATTTGAATGAACACACTTGATTCGAGAATGTAGTCTGTCTCGCTCTCTGTATGACTAACAAGAAATACAGTATGACCCCGTCCACGAACTCATGTAGGTGGGGCCCGACGACCCACCCTTCCACCATGCCCTGGAATTCTCGAGCATCGTGCCGCCGTCAGATCCGGACATGGCGTCCTCCATGGTGTCGTGCATGGCGTCCATCAGCAAAGGTGCGCGGATGCGTACCCCCCTAGGAAAAATGTATGTTTTTTTGTTGTATTAGGAAACTTGTAATTATTAATTAATATTAGAGATAATGATAATAATAAATGGCATAACACGTGGATTAATGATTTATTCAGGAATATCACATTTTTTGGAAGGTTATCAAGAAAATATTATGTCCATATTTTAGGAAGGTTATCTCATATATATGGTGTGATTTCTGAATTTTTAATTACCTATTATTTACATGATTGAATTGAATTAGCACCCGCCAAAGCAAGCATGAAGGAAGATCTCCCACTTTAATGAGATTTGGTTTTAATGGGAAGGAGAAAACCAGTGGGTGGGGTGGTGGGTAGTGTGACGAATAAAAACCGAACAAAAATAAATCGTAGTAGGCTACCAACTCCCTCTTAGGAATAGAGATAAATAGGGTAACATGGAATAATCTAAACCAAATTGGTACTTTGTCAAAATCACGTACTGCATTAACTCAATCGAATCAGTTCAAATCTTTCCAAAATCACAAGTAAATCATATATTTCCTTTCATTCTCCTACGAATACCCAAATCAAATTAAATCTTACCGAAATCTCAACTAAATCATAACTTACCTTGCATTCCCTACCCATACTCGCATCATATTAAATCTTATCAAAATCTAGCATATGGTGAGTGTAAGGCATATGTCAGATATAATTAGTATTGAACCACTAGAATATGTATGCGACCATTGCAACACACGTGCAATTAGGTAGTACTCATCAATATCGGAGTATGCAATTTCAAAATTTGGTTTCAACACAAGGGAGTGACTCGTAGTATTTGGTTTCTGTGTTAACACACAATTTTAAAGAACAAATAGTGCAATTATTAATTACCTAAGGGAAAAACCTTGAGGTTTTCAAAACACTTGGAAAATATTATATGTTTGATGTAGGTAAAATTATAATGATTCATTTATCGCATAAGTACTTTTGATGGACTATATTTCCTGTCATTTGTTTCATACACTTTTTTTTCAAAAAGACCCTGATCTGTTAAAACTCCCCAATATAGGAAATATTGATTTGAATATTTAAATACATTAAGATAATCCATAATAAATGTAAATCACATGACACTATTCATCTAACATAGAAGGATATGGCAATAACCAAAAACAGACATACATTAAGCGATTATTTTCTTTCCAGCTTTTAGGAGTACTCCAATAGGATTACGCTCCTCATTTTTTCCTACTTGTTATGCCATTCGTTTAATAGCAATGAAGGTACTAGATTCCTAAGGATAATGTCCATTTGACATTTTGTGAGGATTGTAAGCATTAGGTGACACCTCAATACTAGTTTTCATTAAAAAACAGAAAGAACTTATGGACCAGCTTGCCAGAATTTCTCAAAACATGAAGAATTCAAGTTGTTGCAAAGACATGAACAATACTAGATATTATCATGCCAAAGTAATGGGAGGAGAAGTAAAAATAGGATTACATCCTTAGAACAAGAGGAATGTGTGATAAAGGGTGAGGTTCAGATGATGGCTTGCATTACTGGATTTTATATAAAACTATTTGGAAAACCAATGTTTCTAATATTGCTCTTCAAACTCAAGATTTAACTTAAATACGCCAAGAGGTAAGTGGTTGAGTAATTGGTACAACCTTTTTATATGAAAGAAATTCATGATGTAGTTTTCCAATTGGAGAAAAAAATCTGGTCCTGATGGGTTCCCTGCAGATATCTATCAAGAGTTTTGGGTTTTGGTCAAATGGGTTTTGAAAGGACTTATTGATGTTTTTCATCATGGCGGGTGAGATATTGCTAGGTTGAATTATGGGATAATTACTCTTGTTCCCAAGACTAATGATGCTAAGGAAATTCAGAAGTTCAGGCATATTTGTATTCTAAATTTTAGAATCAAAATCGATACCATTGTTCTCACGAATAGATTGAGAAAATTTGTTTCCTCTACCCAAACTACTTTCGTTAATAGAAGACACATCATGGAAGGAGTATTACATGAAACTTTAAATTCTATTCATTTTAAGAAACATAGCGCTCTGTAGTTTAAGGTTGACTTTAAAAGCTTATGACAAAATTAGTTGGCCCTTTGTGATTCAACTGCCTCAAATGAAATAACTCCCTAATAAATGGCATGACTGGGTCATGCTTACTAGAGGGGGTAATGTGGGGGTTAGAGTAGCTGATAAGATTGGTCCTTACTTTAAAACTTAGAAAGAACTAAGACATGGTGATGTTTTGTCACCTCTGTTCTTTGATTTGGCTGCAGATGGTATAATTGTTATTATGTAGAAAGCCAACATTAATGGTTTTGTAAAAGGAGTTCTAAATGAAATTTTAACTAATGGAGTGAATATGCTTCAGTATGCTGATGCTATCATCTTTTTGATTCAAGATGATGTAGAAAGTGCTAAAAAATCACAAATTCATCTTGAGTGCTTTTGAGAAAATGCCTGGACTTAGTATTAATTTTAATGAGGGTGAGTTGTTTCTTTTTGAGGAAGCTAAGAATAAAGTTGAGGTTTCTAAGAAGATTTTTTACTTGTTATCTGGCAGATTTGCCAATGAAATATCCGGATATGCCTTTTTCGGACACTAGGATAGGGAATAACCATCAGAAAGGTGTGGAGGAGAAAATTGAAAAAAGATGAGTATGTTGGCAAGGCAAACAGCTGGGCTCTATTGATGGCAGAGTGACTTTGGTCCAAGTTTTACTTACCAACAAGCCTCTTTTTATGATGTATTTTTACCCCATCCATGTGGTAGTTCTTAAGAAAGCCGATTTCTTTAGAGCTAGAATGGTATGAAAGGGTGATGAGGATAAAAAAGAAATATCACTTAGTTAAATAGAGAACTTGTTGTAAACACGAGATCTAGTGGGTTTGGGGCTTAATTTGGATCTTGTCGTGGGATTGTCACGACAGATGTCCTAGTGTGAGGACTTAGTCATGGAGCCATCGCACTAGGTTAGCATAAAGGGGTTAAACGGGACAAAGTACACAGGAGTTTATACTGGTTCGGCCCCTTGCGGTGAAGGTAAAGGTAAAGGTCTAATCCAGTTTGAGGTGGTATTGCTTATGCCTCTATTACCAGGGAGTGAATACGCTTGACCTAGCTTTCGATCTGTTGTCTCTTGCCCTAAATCGCCGCCCGGTCGTCCCTTTATATACACAAGTTGACGCCCTACGACTTACAGAGTCCCGGCCGGCTCATAAATGTGTTCGGCTTGGTAACTAATTACAGTTGCCTTACAATACAAGTCATGCATATATGGCGGTTTACACCTATGGGCCTTAAGCCGCCTTTGGGCCTTGGGCTCTTAATAAGTCATCCTCATGAACCGCCATCTTTGATACCTTCATGGGCTTCATGGCAATGAACCGCCGTTGGTATAACCCGGCCCCTCCTCGGTGGGTCATACCTAATAGTTATATCCCCAACATTAGGCCCCAGGTTGATCTGAACTTGTTCATGTCAATCTTCAACACTTCGGAAAAATCCTTCTTCACTTATTCTCGCAAGATATTGTAACCCGCCATGACGTCATCTGCCATTAATTTCGCACAATACCCAACACATCTAATAGATCCTTATCTTTAATAACCATCCCAAAAATCGAGGCGTTGGAACAGCTAGATAATCATTCTTTGGCCTCCTTGATTCTCACGCCCGCCTGTTACCCCTTTCCTTATAAATAGGGCCAGACAGCCTTTTCATTTCCCCCCTTTTCCTTATCGTCTGCCACCTCTCTCTGCGACGCATCTACGCGCCTGAGCACTGCCGCCGCCGAGCTCGTCAACTTCCTCGACCCTGGCCGCTGCATCGGCCTGAATGCGACTAGAGAAACCGCGGCGCCTCTCCTTTGCTTAGTGGATCCAGTAAGTGCCTCTCCTTTCTTCGCTGTAGATCTCCATTAGGGTTTCTCAAAGTTCTTCAGAGTTCATCGTCGTTCTTCATCATACCTTAGTTTGATCCTTATTTTGATCCAAAGATAAGACTAAAAACATGCAGAATCAATTTCTGTTCCTTCCCTTAATCACTTAATCCCCTTCTTAGATGCAGAAATCTTGTCAATATGCTAGCTCTTTAACTGCTGTGATATTAAACTTTGATTTTACCTTTCTTTTTTGAACAACGTCAGATCCAAATTAATTGCATCCATCTACAAAACCTGTTTATCCATACTTAGCAGAATTTGCTCTGGATAGATCTTGAACATCATTGTTGTCATGGCGGCTTACATGACCAGTTATAACTATCCATACATCATTAGGCCCCATTGAAGCCGCCAATCTGAATACATATTGTAGTGTTTACTTATGGCTCAATGAATCAACTTAAACCGGCAAAATTTTCTTTCTTTTAGGATTCTTCCTTCACAATGCCGCCGAAGACAGTCACCTCATGTAATTGGGTTCCCTCAATTGTCACTGAGAACACACTCAAAGACTTTGTCAAAATCGGCTATTTACCAGCAAAAGATGTCATGCATTGGCGCGCTCCAAAACCAAACGAAGAAAGACCTCACCCAAAGGATGGTGAAGTCATCATTTTTACTGATCACATGAATCGGGGCTTCTCACCGCCCGGATCAAAAAATTTGCGAGACGTTCTGCACTTCTTTCAACTCCATCCTCAAGATATCGGACCCAACTCCGTGTCAAACATATGCAATTTTGAAGTCTTCTATGAAGTGTATCTTCAAGAAGAACCCAGTGTTGCACTCTTCAGAGAATATTTTTATTTGAACCGGCAAAATGAGTTTACCAACGGACCCAATTTAGAACTTGGCGGGATCTCAATTCAACGAAGAAGGGATGCTATCTTCCCCTATGCTCGCCTGCCGAGTCACCCCAAAGATTGGAACCAAACATGGTTCTACTGCAAAGATACTTCTCCGGCTGATGAAAATCCACTGTAGGGTTATCTCGTCCAGCGGCTCGAGCCAACGCATCATCTCCCCGAAAAGCTCACCACTGCTGAACGTGCAAAGCTTGCACCCACTATTGCAAAGGTCAAGGCCCTGCTGGGAAATGGGTTAACACCGACATTTATTTGGTTCGGTGCTGGGTTTCTTGGCGAATCATACCCCTGAGACGCCGATCCGGCTTAATGTGCAATTATACAGGTGGTGCATAAGATCCACTTCACCACAACTCTGTGTGCCTCACTGATGATGCAGTTAATGAAATGAC
Source organism: Aegilops umbellulata (assembly GCA_032464435.1). Lineage (NCBI taxonomy): Eukaryota > Viridiplantae > Streptophyta > Magnoliopsida > Poales > Poaceae > Aegilops > Aegilops umbellulata. The sequence goes on from CP136060.1 coordinate 559,382,282, forward strand.
AAAGACCCTTCTGAATGAGAGCCTGGGAAGCTGCAGCAAAGTGGGACTGAACCCTTTCTGCAAACTTAACCCGCCACGAGATGTGAGCCTCCAAATCACTTACTTCACCTTATTACTAAATATTCCATTAACTCAATGTTGACTTATTTCACAGGCTGAATCCGAGTTTTGGAAGAAAGAGTATGACCATGAAGCTGCCAACAAAGCTAGAGACAAAACAAAAGCCGTCAAGAAAGCCGCCAAGAAGAACAAGAAGAAATTAAGTGCTTCTGAGCTGCTTGAACTGGACGACAGTTCTGAGTCGGAGGTTGCCCTTGATTCCCTCGGCTCCTTTTTCAACAATCTTATTGACACTGATTATCATCAGGATGACACGGGGGCCAGTCAAGCAGTCAAAGAAGAGGTAATGTTTATTTCCTCCGACTCAAAGCCTTTGCCAAGGCAGAAAATTCGACGGGTAACCCGGAATGTAAGCTTTTCATACCCCTTAGCTCATTTGGATCCTCACTTTCTTTTGAAGCAACAACAGCACGAGAACCGGCGACAAACTCGGAACAGTGGAGGTGAAGAGTTATCCTCCGGCTTACCAAATACCCCAGCTCCACGGAAACGTCGAAATGAGGTCCTTATAGATTTAAACTCTTTTTATCCACTAGCGGTTCACATTCGCCAGCCACTTACTTCTTCCGATTCAAATTATCAGGAGGCTTCTCGCTCTTCCTCCGGCGACTCATCACAGACCCAGCTGCCGGCATTCAAAACTGCCCCTGGGTAACAACAATTACTTTTTATTTCCTACCTCCTTATGCTCTTATACTTGTACTGACTTGTCATAACCCGTGCAGTGGACAAGCAAAGCCTAGCAAGAAAGCAAAGGTGATCAAGCTGGCTGAAGATCCCAAAGTCCATGAGCCGGAGCAGCAAGTCCCAGCATCAGAAGCTTCTGAAAAACAACCAGAAGAACCTGCCCATGATGCCCCGACGGAAATTCCCGATCTCTCCTATGACCACACAAACATCAATACTTTGAACACCGAATCATCAAGCCCACTGAAACCGTTAGAAGAGCATAGTGAAGATGTTATGATCACTGGCACCAACTTCAAAGAACCGGAACAACCTACCGTCTTGGCCAAGCACTCCGCCAAAGAAGAATTCGTCGAAATGCGGAAAGTGAGATTTGACATCGCTGATTATTCTCAACTAAGCGTCAGTGAAGTATTCTCTGGTTATCTCAACCAAGTTCATACCAGCCGCGATCTTGAGATTGACATGGTGAAACAGATGCACCCGAAATATGAGGTATGAATTCCGGCTTAAATAAATTACGCATATTCTGTCCGCCCCCAAGTCTACTGTGTATAATAAAATAGAATATGATGTAGACTTAGAATAACGATGAGTATTTGATAAAAAAATCCTTCGAAAAAGCCGTCTTTCACTTTCAGAGTTAAACTAGATTTTAATGATCAGCATTGCATCCGTAGCCCCCAAGGGCAGGTTTAATCAGCATGAATGAACCTGTACTTATTATTGTTTAATTATCAAAACTTACACGTATAGCCCCCATGAGCCGGCTGTGGTTGTCTGCGGCACAACCGGGTCATCATAAAGTAGTAATGAAACACGAGCAAATATGCATTAGCCCCCAAGTGCTAAGCATTCTTGCTTGCAAAGTGCTTGGGACTTAGTCATATAAGCCGTTGTATGAAGAATTTTTTGGTAGGCATTAGCCCCCAAGTGCCAAGTGTTGTTGCTTGCAAAAGGCTTGGGACTTATATTCCTGTACCCCGGATATGAATATGATTGCAAATCTGTGTTTGTACAGGATGCCACTGCTCAACTTCAATCGCAACTGGCTGATGCAAAGACCCGGCTGTAGAATCAAGAATCTGAGACCCGGAAGGCCGACTCAAAATTCCAATTTAGCGTGGCTGAAACGGAAAAACTGAAAACCAGCTTTGATGCTGAAAGAACCACCTAGGCTGAAGAGAAAAAAGCTCTAACGCAGCGGGCTGAAAAAGTGGAAGTTGCTCTTCAAGAGGTGACCACTGAGCTTACCAATTTAAAACACCGTATCTCCCAGATGGTTTCAGCTATCTTTGGTAAGTAACTTTGCCAGCCTCAACAGTGAGTTTATCTTTCATGTCTTAAACCGCCGCTAATCAGTCCGCAATTATTACTCAGGTCCGAGGAGCAGCAATCTTGGTCAAGACATGCTGGTGAAGCTTAAAGCCGTATATACGCTTGTTGGACATCTATATACCGGAACTCAGCGCACACTGGCCCTGATTTCTCCGACTAATCAGGACCCCACTCTGTTGAGTGACGTCTTGAAGAAGTTTTCTGTTCTGCCTGCTAGGATTGAAGAAATAAAGCGGTCATCTGCAAGAGCCGATGCCGTGACAGCCTTGAGCCGGGCTAAAGCATGGTTACCAGAGCTAGACCCGGCCGAGGTAGCTACTGGATATCCGAGCTTGAAAGAAGATTGCACTTCATTTGACCAAAAGGACTTCGCTGCCTGTGTGAAGGAAATACGTCCTCTAGCGAATCTGATTGCTGATGAGACAAATCTATCAAAATACCAGCTGACTTATGATGCAGAAAATCAGAACATGCACACGCTGGCTTATAAAGGTGATGGATCTGATTCCCCCAATTGGTAAGCATACTTTCACCCTTGAAGTTGATCCATCTGACCTTATAGATGATGAATCTGAATTCGAAGCCTTGTGTGGCATTGATTGGTCATAACCAAACTTCCAGACGGCGGAGGAGGGCGAAGAACCGGAAAAGGATGATCCAGAAGCTTCAAGTCGCCAAGGCCAAGAAAATTGATCCGCTGGGCGGTTCGAGTGTTTGATCTTCTGAAAAACGCTTGATCTTTTTGGCTCCTTGAATCATGTAATAGGCTAGTGAGACTTTAATCTGCTATGCCATCATGCATTTTTTGTTTTGTATGATACTACTGATCTGTCAAGTTGAAGATCTGCCACTTATGTTTATGATTTCATTGACTATGTGCACCATATTAATTATTGTACCTGCACGGACACATGACAAGGATCCTGGCGATTTACCGCAGGAGGGGTCATAATACCTTATAAAGAACCACGGGTAGTTAAAGATAATCCATAACCAGGACCGGTTTAATCATGACTTTTAATAAAAATATCATACCTGTGATACACCCCCATCTTACCAGCGGATTAAGGCTGAAGACCTAAAAGATTGAACGTACAAAGCTCTGTGCGAGTTGGCACATACCACCGGCTTAATACGCCATACGCAGTAAGGGGTGATATCCCAAACTTAGAACATAACACTTCCAAGCATAAAATCATCATACCCTGGCGACTTATAGTCTTAAAGCCAGGCCGGGTCAATAAACTCCGGATATGCTCAAATATGAGCCATAGAGATGAAGGCTATGGGGCCTGAATTGTCCCAAGCTATATGTTAATATGGCGTAAATACATGAATCCCAAAAAATTCTCAGAAAAAGATAATGAATCAAAATCGAGAAAACGAGGCTTTCATAGGCTGCCAAGCCTAAAGCTCCAAGGCTTTCATGGGCCGCCAAGCCATTGATTTAACCTTTTACACTTTGTGAATCCGGCCTCACATGACCGCCGGTTTAACATTGACAAGTTCAGGGTCTATATAAGATTGACTGTCAATAGTTCGGCTTGTCATTCTGGGACTACCCAGGCAGAGTGGCAGATTCTACAAAGCAGGATAACCCGAAAGGTTTTGGTGAATACACCTGGTGTTCCAAGCCAGTTCACGAGGGTAGTAACGCTATGTTCTCTTTGGTGAATACACCTATGTTTGAACAGGAAGCCCCCACGTGCTTTAGGCGTATAAGCTAGACCAAGAGGGATATTCACAGCTATGCTCAATGAGCAGGAAGCCCCCAAATGGCTTGTGGCATTGAGCCGATCAAGAGGGATATTCACAACTATGCTCAATGAGCAGGAAGCCCCCAAGTGACCTGTGGCATTGAGCCGATCAAGAGGGATATTCACAGCTATGCTCAATGAGTAGGAAGCCCCCAATTGGCCTGTGTCATTGAGCCGATCAAGAGGGATATTCACAGCTATGCTCAATGAGCAGGAAGCCCCCAAATGACCATATGAAGATGTGGCGTTGCGCCGGATCAAGAGGGATATTCACATCTATGCTCATTGAGAAGGAAGCCCCCAAGTGACCATCTGTAGTGATAAAGACTCATTATTCTTGGAAATGAAACGATAGAGGCCCTGATTTATCAGGGATGCCGGCTTTATTATACTCTTTATAATATATACATTGTCAAATATGTACATCACCAGAGGCAATGGCTTCAGGTGTAGTAAGGCCGAAGATGAGCAATATTCCACGGTCGGCGGGTCTCCTCCTCCGACTTACGTGAGTCCTTGTGGTCTCGAATGTCGATAAGGTAGTATGATCCGTTGTTCAGATGTTTGCTGACTAGAATGGGTCCTTCCCAAGGTGGGGATAACATGTGCATATCAGTTTGATCCTGGATAAGCCGGAGCACCAGGTTGCCTTCTTGAAAAGTTCTGGTTTTAACCCGACGGCTGTGATAACGGCGCAGATCTTGCTGGTAAATCACCGAACGAGCCGCCGCAAGGTCACGCTCCTCATCCAATAAGTCAAGTGCATCCTGACGTGCTCTTTCATTATCAGCTTCAACATAAGCCTCCACACGAGGCGAATCGTGACGGATGTCACTGGGGAGAACCGCCTGTGCTTCATAAACCATGAAGAAAGGCGTGTAACCCGTAGATCTGTTGGGGGTGGTATTAATGCTCCATAACACGGAAGGTAACTTCTCCGCCCAACAACCCGGCGTCCTCTGTAAGGGAACCATGAGCCAGGGTTTGATGCCTCTCAGGATCTCTTGATTGGCTCTCTCGGCTTGACCATTAGACTGGGGGTGAGCCACTGATGATACATCAAGCCGGATATGCTCACGTTGACAAAATTCTTTCATAGCACCCTTGGATAGATTAGTGCCATTATCAGTTATGATACTATGGGGAAAGCCAAAACGGAAAATCACCTTTTTGATGAATTGAACCGCCGTTGCCGCGTCACATTTACTGACCAGCTCTGCCTCAACCCACTTTGTAAATTTGTCATCCACCACCAGGAGGTGTGTCTTTTTATCCTTGGACCTTTTGAAAGGCCCAACCACATCAAGCCCCCAGATTGCAAATGACCAAGTAATTGGAATCATCCTCAATTCTTGAGCCGGCACATGAGCTCATCGGGAGAATTTCTGACAACCATCACATTTACTGACTAGATCCTCAGCATCAGCGTGAGCCGTCAACCAATAAAATCCATGATGAAAAGCCTTAGCCACAAGAGACTTAGAGCCGGCATGATGGCCACAATCTTCTTCATGAATTTCACGCAGAATCTCACGGCCCTCCACTGGAGAAACACAATGCTGAAACACCCCCCTAACACTGAAATGGTGCAACTCTCCATTGACAATTATCATCGACTTAGACCGCTGGGTTATTTGCCTGGCTAATGTTTCATCTTCAGGTAACTCGCCTCGGGTCATATAAGCCAAATAAGGCACTGTCCAATCAGGAATAGCATGAAGAGTCGCCACCAGTTGCGCCTCCAGGTCAGGAATAGCGAGATCCTCCTATGTAGGCAATTTGAGGTTATGCAGAATATCCAGGAAAGTGTTAGGTGGCACCGGCTTATGTTGAGATCCTAATCGGCTTAAAGCATCAGCCACCTCATTTTTCCTGCGATCAACATGTTCAACTTGATAACCCTTGAAGTGACCCGCAATAGCATAAACCTCTCGATGATAAGCCGCCATGAGTGGATCCTTGGAATCCCAAGCACCAGAAACTTGCTGAGCTACCAGATATGAGTCACCAAAGCACCTCACCCGACTTAAGTTCATCTCCTTAGCCATCCGAAGACTGGGGAGCAAGGCCTCATATTCAGCTGCATTGTTAGTACAAGGTAACATCAACCGGAGAACATAAGAAAATCTATCACCTCATGGGGAAGTCAATACAACTCTAGCCCCCGAGCCCTCCAACTGCCTGGACCCATCAAAGTGAATAGTCCAATATGTGTTATCCAGCTTCTCCTTAGGCATCTGCAACTCTGTCCAATCATTGATAAAATCCACAAGTGCTTGAGACTTGATGGCTGTATGGGGCACCTACTTTAACCCCATGAGGTCCAAGCTCAATGGACCACTTGGCTACCCGACATGTGGCTTCTCTGTTTTGAATGATATCCCCTAAGGGGGCAGAACTAACCACAGTGATAGGATGACCGAGCAAATACTGCTTAAGCTTCCAGCTAGTCATAAAAACCCCATACACAAGCTTCTGCCAATGTGGATCCCTCTATTTGGACTCAATAATGACCTCACTGATATAGTAAACCGGCCGTTGAACCGGATATTCTTTGCCTGTTTCCTTCCTTTCCACCACAATGGCAACACTAACAACTCGGCTATTGACAGCCACATATAACAGCAAAGGCTCTTTATCAATGGGAGCAGCAAGAACGGGCGGCTCAGCCAACTGTTTCTTCAAGTCCTCAAATGCTTGATTAGCAGCATCACTCCACACAAAGTGATCTATTTTCTTCATCATCTGGTACAACGATATAGACTTTTCACCCAACCGGCTTATGAACCGGCTTAAGGCCACAATACGACCTGCCAGACGTTGAACATCATTGACACATGCCGGCTTAGCCAAGGAAGTAATGGCCTTGATCTTCTCCGGGTTAGCTTCAATGCTTCTGCTGGAAACCAAAAAACCCAAAAGCTTACCAGCTGGTACACCAAAAACACACTTGGCCGGGTTAAGCATCATCTTATACACCCGGAGATTGTCAAAGGTCTCCTTCAAATCATCAATTAGGGTCTCCTTCTTTCTGGATTTCACCACAATGTCATCCACATAAGCATGGACATTACACCCGATTTGATTATGAAGGCAATTTTGCACACACCATTGGTAAGTCGCCAGGGCACTCTTGAGCCCAAAAGGCATGGACACATACCAAAAGGATCCAAACGGAGTAATGACAGTTGTCTTCTCTTGGTCTTTAACTACCATTTTGATCTGATGATAACCAGAATAAGCATCCAAAAAGCTCAAACGCTCACAACCCGTCGTAGCATCAATAATTTGATCAATACGAGAGAGAGCAAAAGGATCAGCCGGACAAGCCTTATTTAAGTCTGTGTAATCCACACACACACGCCAAGTGCCGTTCTTCTTAAGCACCAACACCGGGTTAGCCACCCACCCAGGATGAAAAACTTCAACAATGAACCCAGCCGCCAAGAGCCGGGCCACTTCTTCACCAATGGCCTTACGCCTCTCTTCATTAAAACGATGAAGAAACTGCTTGACCGGCATAAACTTCGGATCAATATTAAGAGTGTGCTTAGCGAGTTCCCTCGGTACACCTGGCATGTCAGAAGGTTTCAATGCAAAGATGTCTCCGGTCTCCTGTTCATCCAGCCTCCACCGCGCACTACTCCACCGGCTACTGTTCAATCAGCCCTCTCCACGGGCTCCTGTTCAACCACCCCTCCACGGGCTACTGTTCATTCAACCCTCCACCGTCTAATGTTCATCCAGCCCTCCACGGGGTGGTCCTGTTCATCCAGCCCTCCACGGGGTCCTGTTCATCCAGCCCCAACCGGCTCGACCGATCGGGGTCCTGTTTATCTAGAGGCAACACCACGGGGTCCTGCTCATCCACCCCCACCGGGAACTGTTCATCCAAACCCCCCAGCAACGCTCACTTTACATCCAGAGGAAGCATCCATCGACTTCTGTTAGCAGCACCAGCAAAGGAATTGCTCGATCGGGTTCAGTTAACAGCCATCGATCAATCGCTCGGGTTCAGTAATGCGTAGCCTGCAGTGCAATCGTTCGGGTTCAGTTAGAGCCCAACGCCACACACCCACGCGCGTGCGTGTATGAGAGAAACGCGCATCGCCTGGCCCCGACCACCCACCGTAACCGGGAACACCCTGATATTTTCCTCGCCCTCGCTTCTACCATGATTTTTTCCGTCATGGACGGCCCAAAGAATGTCATGCAGCTGTGTCTCCGACCCGCCCAGGACGAAAAGCCCATTTTCTGTCATGATTTTTTGTCATAGAAGTAGGATCCCACCACATCTATGATGATACCGGGTTTTTTTCACAATTATCGTCATAGAAGTGTCATAAGTATGACAGAAAAAAATTTCGTTTGGCCCAAAATGTCACGGATGTGTCTTTTTTTTGTAGTGCAATCCCTAGCTGGCTAGAAGGAACCGAATGAGATGATGAATTTGAGAGAAACTACGAGGACTTAGATACGGGGGGGGGGGGGGGGGGGGAATGGAAAAGATAGTATGAAAATATGTGAAATACTTGGTAATATCTTTTTAGAAAATTATGTGGATAGACTGACAGATTGGGGGAAAGAAACAAAAAATGCAGATATTGATTTAATTAAACATATTGGGCCATGTAGTGGGGCAAAAAAAAACTAGATGGGCTGAATACAGCCCGTGACGTGGAGATGCAGGGAGAGGGATATGCGGGCAAAAAAGTATAAAACCTGACCACATCCCTCCCCTAGGGTTTACTGATCCTTTTTCCCTCCACCTTTTCGAGAGAGAGAGGAGGCGGCGGAAACTTCAGAAGCCAAGGAGGAGGAGATGTCTGGGAGAAATGGAAATTGGCACATGGGGATTGGAAGAGGAGGTTATGGAGGGTGAGGGAGTCCTGGATTAGGGAGTGTCCGGATGGCCGGACTATACCTTCCGCTGGACTCCTCGACTATGAAGATACAAGATTGAAGACTACGTCCCGTGTCCGGATGGGACTTTCCTTGGCGTGGAAGGCAAGCTTGGCGATGCGGATATTTAGATCTCCTACCATTGTAACCGACTTTGTGTAACCCTAACCCTATCCGGTGTCTATATAAACCGGAGGGTTTTAGTCCGTAGGACAACAACTCCAATATACAACAATCATACCATAGGCTAGCTTCTAGGGTTTAGCCTCCTTGATCTCATGGTAGATCTACTCTTGTACTACCCATATCAGCAATATTAATCAAGCAGGACGTAGGGTTTTACCTCCATCAAGAGGGCCCGAACCTGGGTAAAACATTGTGTCCCTTGTCTCCTGTTACCATCCGCCTAGACGCATAGTTCGGGACCCCCTACCCGAGATCCGCCGGTTTTGACACTGACATAGGGTGAGGTAATTTCTCATCTGGTAGAAATAATTCTTCACCTGGTAGGAACTTTGGAAGGTTTGAGGATATGAACCAGAATTTTGGAAACAGAAGAGATGGGGGTTTCAGATTCAGGGAGGGAGGAGGAAGAGGCAGTGGAGGGGAGAGAACTTACAACAACTATGGGAGGGGGAACGGATTTGAGAACAGAAGAGATAATGAGGTTCCTAATTCTTGGGGAAACAAAGGGAGATTTGATTCCTAGGGCAGAGGAGGGGAGAGAGTTGAGCTTTCTGGATTTGGACAGAGAGTAGGCGAGCCTGAACATAATCTAAAAGAAAGTAGTCAGGGGAATCAAGGTGGGGGGGGGAATGCCCGCAGTAGTCACCCAGAATTTCCCCCCAATAATGTCTATGGGGCTAGGGCTGGGTCAAATGGGATTTCTACCCCCTGAATAGGTGGCACATCACTACAAATAGTTGTTGGCAAATGTGCCAAAGGGTGGTATACTTACAGCTCCAAATGGAGAGAAAGAAGCCAGTGATAAAGGAAGTGAAAATAGAAATGAGGGAGGTCATGGGAAGGATGTCATCTGTGGTAAATGCAAAGAGAGTGGACATGTTAGTAAGGACTGTAGAAATAATGTGTTCTGTGTGGTTTGTCAGAGAGGATCTCATCGTAACGAAGATTGCACAATTCTCAGACAGCCAAAAGCAGTGGCAAAATATGTGGGGTATGGAGCAAAATGTTTGGAATGTTTGCTGGTGCAAAACACTAAGCAGATATCTGCAGTGGAACATGCCAATCCAATGGCTATAATTACAGTCTCTTCTGGAATGCTCAATGATACAACCTTGGTTCAAGGGATTTCTAGAATGTTTGATTGGGGATGGACCTGGAGGGCCAAATTCCAAAGTCCCAAGACTTTCTTAGTCAGATTTCCCAACAAAGCCAAGTTAGGGGAATTAATTTTTTGAAAAATTCACACTCCATGGTGCAAAAGTAGTGATTTAAGTGGATTTTTGGATCCCTACAAGTTACATACTATCTGGGTCCAAATGCATGGGGTACCAGATTCTCTGAGGCATTTCCCGGGGATATGTGAAATTGGATCTTCTCTAGGACCACTTGTAGAAGTGGATGTTGAGCATATTCACAGTAGAGAGGAGATTAGGATGAAAGTTGGGGTCAGAGACTTACATAAAATTCCATCTGGGACTGAGATCACTACAAAAGACCTACTGTTATATGATATTGAGTTCTCTCTAGAATCAGTGGCAGAACAAGGATGGTACAAAATTGAGGAAGGAAAGAAAAGGAAAGTCTTTGATTATATTAACTTGGAGGAGCTTGCTAACAAGAAAGATTGTGAGAAGAAGCTGAAGGGTGATCAAGAAGAAAACAGGAAATCAGGTGTACCTTGGGGGGGTGTCCTTGAACTAATATGAAAAGGTGATTAATAATGATACCACAAAGGAAAACAATGGAGGAGAATGCAGCTATAGTAAACAACAAGAGGAAGAGAAGATGTCAGAGGGGCAAAAGAAACTGCTTGCAAGGCTGGAAATCCTGGAGGAAATAACTGCTAGACAAGCTGCTCAACCGGCTGCTGAAGAAAGGAAAAGGAGAGAAGGAGAAAAGATTAAAGCAACTTTGGAAATGGAGATCAAAGTACAACATGATCTGCTTCAAGAAAAAGTGAATAAACTTGGAACTGAGGAGGAGTCGCAACCAGTGACTGAAGATGGAGAAGAAGAGAAGATAGAAAGGCTAACTTGGGATGTGAATCTGGAAAAGATGGATACTCTGGAAGATATATACAACCAACTGAAAGCCTTAGGAGGAGAGGAAGTAGTGGATGAATATCTAGAGCCACTTTACTACTCTGCTAGTCAGGATCCAGATTTGTTCGAACACATGGTTAACAAAGCAGAGAGGGGGGAGCTGGATGAGAATAGTATGGATATGTATAGAAGGAGTGAAAGGAATAAGGGAAAAGAAGACTGCAATCTTGAGGAAAATGCAAAAAAGAGGGCTGAAGACAAAGACAACTATGGTATGGAACAAATCCCAAATATTTTACATTCATCAAATACAGCCCTTAGTAAAGTTGCTAATGCAGTAGGGGTTAGATTGGGAAATGATATTGATAAGATTGTTTATAATACCAATCTGATTAAAATGGTTGAAAAATCCAGAGTTGATTTATGGCTTGTGAATAATAATAAAAAAGAGAATGGGGACAGAGAAAATAAAAAAGAGGAAGATAACAAATCTGAAGGAAATATGCCCTAAAGGCAATAATAAAGTTATTATTTATTTCCTTATTTCATGATAAATGTTTATTATTCATGCTCGAATTGTATTAACCGGAAACATAATACATGTGTGAATACATAGACAAACAGTGTGTCACTAGTATGCCTCTACTTGACTAGCTCGTTAATCAAAGATGGTTATGTTTCCTAACCATGAACAAAGAGTTGTTATTTGATTAACGAGGTCACATCATTAGTTGAATGATCTGATTGACATGACCCATTCCATTAGCTTAGCACCCGATCGTTTAGTATGTTGCTATTGCTTTCTTCATGACTTATACATGTTCCTATGACTATGAGATTATGCAACTCCCGTTTACCGGAGGAACACTTTGTGTGCTACCAAACGTCACAACGTAACTGGGTGATTATAAAGGTGCTCTACAGGTGTCTCCAAAGGTACTTGTTGGGTTGGCGTATTTCGAGATTAGGATTTGTCACTCCGAATGTCGGAGAGGTATCTCAGGGCCTTCTCGGTAATGCACATCATATAAGCCTTGCAAGCATTGCAACCAATGAGTTAGTTGCGAGATGATGTATTACAGAACGAGTAAAGAGACTTGCCGATAACGAGAATGAACTAGGTATTGGATACCGACGATCGAATCTCGGGTAAGTAACATACCGATGACAAAGGGAACAATGTATGTTGTTATGCGGTCTGACCGATAAAGATCTTCGTAGAATGTGTAGGAGCCAATATGGGCATCCAGGTCCCGCTATTGGTTATTGACCGGAGACATGTCTCGGTCATGTCTACATTGTTCTCGAACCGTAGGGTCCGCACGCTTAAGGTTTTGATGACAGTTATATTATGAGTTTATGCATTTTGATGTACCGAAGTTAGTTCGGAGTCCGGGATGAGATCACGGACATAACGAGGAGTCTCGAAATGGTCGAGACATAAAGATTGATATATTGGACGACTATATTCAGACATCGGAATGGTTCCGAGTGGTTTCGGATAATAACGGAGTACCGGGGGGTTACCGGAACCCCCCGGGGGTTTAATAGGCCTCATGGGCCTAATGTGGAGAAGAGGAAGGGGCTGCCAGGGCAGGCCGCGTGCCCCCTCTCCCCCTAGTCCGAATTGGACAAGGAGGGAGGGGCGGCGCCCCCCCTTTCCTATTCTCCCTCCACCTCTCCTAGTTGGACAAGGATCGGGAGGGGAGTCCTACTCCCGGTAGGAGTAGGACTCCTCCTGCGCGCCACCATAGGGCCGGCCGCACCTCCCCCCTTGCTCCTTTATATACGGGGGCAGGGGGCACCCTAGGACAAACAATTGATCAACGTGATCGTTCCTTAGCCGTGTGCGGTGCCCCCTCCACCATATTCCACCTCGGTCATATTGTCGCGGTGCTTAGGTGAAGCCCTGCGTTGGTAGTACATCAAGATCGTCACCACGCCGTCGTGCTGACGGAACTCCTCCCCGAAGCTTTGCTGGATCGGAGCCCGGGGATCGTCATCGAGCTGAGCGTGTGCCAAGAACTCGGAGGTGCCGGAGTAACGGTGCTTGGATCGGTCGGATCGGGAAGACGTACGACTACTTCCTCTACGTTGTGTCAACGCTTCCGCTTCGGTCTACAAGGGTACGTAGACAACACTCTCCCCTCTCGTTGCTATGCATCACCATGATCTTGCGTGTGCGTAGGAATTTTTTTGAAATTAGTACGTTCCCCAACAGTGGCATCCGAGCCAGGTTTTTATGGTTTGATGTTTTGCACGAGTAGAACACAAGTGAGTTGTGGACGATACAAGTCATACTGCCTACCAGCATGTCATACTTTGATTCGGCGGTATTGTTGGATGAAGCGGCCCGGACCGACATTACGCGTACGCTTACGCGAGACTGGTTCTACCGCCGTGCTTAGCACACAGGTGGCTGGCGGGTGTCAGTTTCTCCAACTTTAGTTGAACCGAGTATGGCTACGCCCGGTCCTTGAGAAGGTTAAAACGGAGTCTATTTGACAAACTATCGTTGTGGTTTTGATGCGTAGGTGAGATTGGTTCTTGCTTAAGCCCGTAGCAACCACGTAAAACTTGCAACAAACAAAGTAGAGGACGTCTAACGTGTTTTTGCAGGGCATGTTGTGATGTGATATGGTCAAGACATGATGCTAAATTTTATTGTATGAGATGATCATGTTTTGTAACCGAGTTATCGGCAACCGGCAGGAGCCGTATGGTTGTCGCTTTATTGTATGCAATGCAATCGCCCTGTAATGCTTTACTTTATCACTAAGCGGTAGCGATAGTCGTAGAAGCATAAGATTGGCGAGATGACAACGATGCTACGATGGAGATCAAGGTGTCGCGCCGGTGACGATGGTGATCATGACGGTGCTTCGAAGATGGAGATCACAAGCACAAGATGATGATGGCCATATCATATCACTTATATTGATTGCATGTGATGTTTATCTTTTTATGCATCTTATCTTGCTTTGATTGACGGTAGCATTATAAGATGATCTCTCACTAAATTATCAAGAAGTGTTCTCCCCGAGTATGCACCGTTGTCAAAGTTCGTCGTGCCCAGACACCACGTGATGATCGGGTGTGATTAGCTCTACGTCCATCTACAACGGGTGCAAGCCAGTTTTTGCACACGTAGAATACTCGGGTTATACTTGACGAGCCTAGCATATGAAGACATGGCCTCGGAACACGGAGAATGAAAGGTCGAACGTGAATCATATAGTAGATATGATCAACATAATGATGTTCACCATTGAGAACTAATCCATTTCACGTGATGATCGGTTATGGTTTAGTTTGATTTGGATCACGTGATCACTTAGAGGATTAGAGGGATGTCTATCTAAGTGGGAGTTCTTAAGTAATATGATTAATTGAACTTTAATTTATCATGAACTTAGTCCTGGTAGTATTAGCATATCTATGTTGTAGATCAATAGCTCGCGTTGTTGCTTCCCTGTGTTCATTTCGATATGTTCCTAGAGAAAATTGTGTTGAAAAGATCTTAGTAGCAATGATGCGGATTGGATCCGTGATCTGAGGTTTATCCTCATTGCTGCACAGAAGAATTATGTCCTTGATGCACCGCTAGGTGACAGACCTATTGCAGGAGCAGATGCAGACGTTATGAACGTTCGGCTAGCTCAATATGATGACTACTTGATAGTTTAGTGCACCATACTTAACGGCTTAGAATCGGGACTTCAAAGACGTTTTGAACGTCATGGACCATATGAGATGTTCCAGGAGTTGAAGTTAATATTTCAAGCAAATACCCGAGTTAAGAGATATGAAGTCTCCAACAAGTTCTATAGCTAAAAGATGGAGGAGAATCGCTCAACTAGTGAGCATGTGCTCAGATTTTCTGGGTACTACAATCGCTTGAATCAAGCGGGAGTTAATCTTCCAGATAAAATAGTGATTGACAGAATTCTCTAGTCACCATCACCAAGTTAGTAGAACTTCATGATGAACTATAATTTGCAAGGGATGACAAAAGTAATTCCCAAGCTCTTCGTGATGCTGAAATCGACGAAGGTAGAAATCAAGAAAAACATCAAGTGTTGATGGTTAACAAGACCACTAGTTTCAAGTAAAGGGCAAAGGGAAGAAGGGGAACTTCAAGAAGAACGGCAAGCAAGTTGCTGCTCAAGTGAAGAAACCCAAGTCTGGTCCTAAGCCTAAGACTAAGTGCTTCTACTGCAAAGGGACTGGTCACTGGAAGCGGAACTACCCCAAGTGATTGGTGGATAAGAAGGATGGCAAAGTGAACAAAGGTATATTGGATATACATGTTATTGATGTGTACTTTACTAGTGTTTATAGCAACCCCTCGCCATTTGATGTTGGTTCAGTTGCTAAGATTAGTAACTCGAAACGGGAGTTGCAGAATGAACAAAGACTAGTTAAGAGTGAAGTGACGATGTGTGTTGGAAGTGGTTCCAAGATTGATATGATCATCATCGCACACTCATTATACTTTCGGGATTAGTGTTGAACCTAAATAAGTGTTATTTGGTATTTGCGTTGAGCATAAATATGATTTGATCATGTTTATTGCAATACGGTTATTCATTTAAGTAAGAGAATAAATTGTTGTTCTGTTTACATGAATAAAACCTTCTATGGTTATACACACCAACGAAATGGTTTGTTGGATCTCGATCATAGTGATACACATATTCATAATATTGAAGCCAAAAGATGCAAAGTTAATAATGATAGTGCAACTTATTTGTGGCACTGCTGTTTAGGTCATATTGGTGTAAAGCGCATGAAGAAACTCCATGCTGATGGGATTTTGGAATCACTTGATTATGAATCACTTGATGCTTCTGAACCATGTCTCTTGGGCAAGATGACTAAAACGCCGTTCTCCGGAACAATGGAGCGAGCAACAGATTTGTTGGAAATCATACATACTGATGTATGTGGTCCGATGAATATTAAAGCACGCAACAAGTATCATTATTTTCTAACCTTCACAGATGATTTAAGCAGATATGAGTATATCTACTTGATGAAACATAAGTCTGAAACATTTGAAAAGTTCAAAGAATTTCAGAGTGAAGTGGAAAATCATCGTGACAAGAAAAATAAAGTTTCTACGATCTGATCACCAAGACGATTATTTGAGTTACGAGTTTGGCCTTCAATTAAAACAATGTGGAATAGTTTCACAAATTCATGCCACCTGGAACACCACAGCATAATGGTGTGTCCGAACGTCATAACCGTACTTTATTGGATATAGTGCAATCTATGATGTTTCTTACCGATTTACCACTATCGTTTTGGGGTTATGCATTAGAGACAGCTCATTCACGTTAAATAGGGCACCATCTAAATCCGTTGAGACGACACAATCTGAACAGTGGTTTGGCAAGAAACCAAAGTTGTCGTTTCTTAAAGTCTGGGGTTGTGATGCTTATATGAAAAAGTTTCATCCTGAGAAGCTCAAACCCAAATCGGAGAAATATTTCTTCATAGGATACCCAAAGGAGACAGTTGGGTACACCTTCTATCACAGATCCAAAGGCAAAATCTTTGTTGCCGAGAATGGATCCTTTCTAGAGAAGGAGTTTCTCTCGAAAGAAGTGAGTGGGGGGAAAGTAGAACTTGATAAGGTAATTGTACCTTCTCGCTTATTGGAAAGTAGTTCATCACAGAAATCTGTTCTTGTGACTACTACACCAATCAGTGAGGAAGCTAATGATGATGATCATGCAACTTCAGATCAAGTTACTACCGAACCTCGTAGGTAAACCAGAGAGAGATCCGCACCACAGTGGTACGGTAATCCTATTCTGGAGGTCATGTTACTTGACCATGACGAACCTACGAACTATGAGGAAGCGATGATGAGCCCAGATTCTGCGAAATGGTTTGAGGCCATGAAATCTGAGATATGATCCATGTATGAGAACAAAGTATGGACTTTGATGGATTTGCCCGATGATCGGCAAGCCATTGAAAATAAATGGATCTTCAAGAGGAAGACAGACGCTGATAGTAGTGTTACTATCTACAAAGCTAGAATTGTCGCAGAAGGTTTTTCGACAAGTTCAAGGTGTTGACTACGATGAGAGTCTCTCACTCGTATCTATGCTTAAGTCTGTCCAAATCATGTTAGCAATTGCCGCATTTTATGAAATCTGGCAAATGGATAAACAAAACTGCATTCCTCAATGGATTTATTAAAGAAGAGTTGTATACGATGCAACTAGAAGGTTTTGTCGATCCTAAAGGTGTTAACAAAATATGCAAGCTCCAGCGATCCATCTATGGACTGGTGCAAGCATCTCGGAGTTGGAATATACGCTTGGATAAGTTGATCAAAGCATATAGTTTTATACAGACTTGCGGTGAAGCCTGTATTTACAAGAAAGTGAGTGGGAGCACTACAACATTTCTGATAAGTATATGTAAATGACATATTGTTGATCGGAAATAATGTAGAATTATTCTGTGAGTTTTTCAATAAGTACATACCTTGACAAGATTTTGAAGTAGTTCAAAATGGAACAGTCAAAGAAAGAGTTCTTGCCTATATTACAAGGTGTGAAATTGAGTAAGACTGAAAGCCCGACCACGGCAGATGATAGAAAGAGAATGAAAGTCATTCCCTATGCCTCAGCCATAGATTCTATAAAGTATGCCATGCTATGTACCAGATCTATTGTATACCCTACACTGTGTTAAGCAAGGGAGTACAATAGTGATCTAGGAAGTAGATCACTGGACATCGGTCAAAATTATCCTTCGTAAAATAAGGATATGTTTCTCGATTATGGACGTGACAAAAAGGTTCGTCGTAAAAGGTTACGCCGATGCAAGTTTTGACACTAATCTAGATGACTCTAAGTCTCAATCAAGATACATATTGAAAGTGGGAGCAATTAGCTAAATTAGCTCCGTGCAGAGCATTGTAGACATAGAAATTTGCAAAATACATACGGATCTGAATTTTGGCAGACCCGTTGACTAAGCTTCTCTCACAAGCAAAACATGATCACACCTTAGTACTCTTTGGGTGTTAATCACATAGTGATGTGAACTAGATTACTGACTCTAGTAAACCCTTTGGGTGTTGATCACATATCGATGTGAACTATGGGTGTTAATCACATGGTGATGTGAACTATTGCTGGTAAATCACATGGCGATGTGAACTAGATTATTGACTCTAGTGCAAGTGGGAGACTGAAGGAAATATGCCCTGGAGGCAATAATAAAGTTATTATTTATTTCCTTATTTCATGATAAATGTTTATTATTCATGCTAGAATTGTATTAACCGGAAACATAATACATGTGTGAATACATAGACAAACAGTGTGTCACTAGTATGCCTCTACTTGACTAGCTCGTTAATCAAAGATGGTTATGTTTCCTAACCATGAACAAAGAGTTGTTATTTGATTAACGAGGTCACATCATTAGTTGAATGATCTGATTGACATGACCCATTCCATTAGCTTAGCACCCGATCGTTTAGTATGTTGCTATTGCTTTCTTCATGACTTATACATGTTCCTATGACTATGAGACTATGCAACTCCCGTTTATCGGAGGAACACTTTGTGTGCTACCAAACGTCACAACGTAACTGGGTGATTATAAAGGTGCTCTACAGGTGTCTCCAAAGGTACTTGTTGGGTTGGCGTATTTCGAGATTAGGATTTGTCACTCCGAATGTCGGAGAGGTACCTCAGGGCCTTCTCGGTAATGCACATCACATAAGCCTTGCAAGCATTGCAGTCAATGAGTTAGTTGCGAGATGATGTATTACAGAACGAGTAAAGAGACTTGCCGATAACGAGATTGAACTAGGTATTGGATACCGACGATCGAATCTCGGGTAAGTAACATACCGATGACAAAGGGAACAACGTATGTTGTTATGCAGTCTGACCGATAAAGATCTTCGTAGAATGTGTAGGAGCCAATATGGGCATCCAGGTCCCGCTATTGGTTATTGACCGGAGACGTGTCTCGGTCATGTCTACATTGTTCTCGAACCGTAGGGTCCGCACGCTTAAGGTTTTGATGACAGTTATATTATGAGTTTAGCATTTTGATGTACCGAAGTTAGTTCGGAGTCCCGGATGAGATCACGGACATAACGAGGAGTCTCGAAATGGTCGAGACATAAAGATTGATATATTGGACGACTATATTCG
Source organism: Aegilops umbellulata (assembly GCA_032464435.1). Classification (NCBI taxonomy): domain Eukaryota; kingdom Viridiplantae; phylum Streptophyta; class Magnoliopsida; order Poales; family Poaceae; genus Aegilops; species Aegilops umbellulata. The sequence continues at coordinate 559,401,512 of CP136060.1, forward strand.
GACATCGGAATGGTTCCGAGTGGTTTCGGATAATAACGGAGTACCGGGGGGGTTACCGGAACCCACCGGGGGGTTAATGGGCCTCATGGGCCTAATGTGGAGAAGAGGAAGGGGCTGCCAGGGCAGGCCGCGCGCCCCCTCTCCCCCTAGTCCGAATTGGACAAGGAGGGAGGGGCGGCGCCCCCCCTTTCCTATTCTCCCTCCACCTCTCCTAGTTGGACAAGGATCGGGAGGGGAGTCCTACTCCCGGTAGGAGTAGGACTCCTCCTGCGCGCCACCATAGGGCCGGCCGCACCTCCCCCCCTTGCTCCTTTATATACGGGGGCAGGGGGGCACCCTAGGACACACAATTGATCAACGTGATCGTTCCTTAGCCGTGTGCGGTGCCCCCCTCCACCATATTCCACCTCGGTCATATTGTCGCGGTGCTTAGGCGAAGCACTGCGTCGGTAGTACATCAAGATCGTCACCACGCCGTCGTGCTGACGGAACTCCTCCCCGAAGCTTTGCTGGATCGGAGCCCGGGGATCATCATCGAGCTGAGCGTGTGCCAAGAACTCGGAGGTGCCGGAGTAACGGTGCTTGGATCGGTTGGATCGGGAAGACGTACGACTACTTCCTCTACGTTGTGTCAACGCTTCCGCTTCGGTCTACAAGGGTACATAGACAACACTCTCCCCTCTCGTTGCTATGCATCACCATGATCTTGCGTGTGCGTAGGATATTTTTTGAAATTACTACGTTCCCCAACAAAATCTTACCTGGTGGACACAGGGGAACATGATATTGAGGATTTGCTGCAAGATGGCTTGGAAAGTGGAGAGGAAGAGGAAAGAGAGGGGTGGGATGAATTCAGATTAATGTTTTCTGGTGGAAAAACAAGAATAATGACAGATCTTCCAGAAGTTCTGGAAAGAAATCTGCCATTAAAATCAAAAATAAAAAAGAATCAGGAAAAAAGGAAAAGAGAAAATGAGAGGAGTGTTTTTTGGAATATGAGGGGTTTTGGGGGAGATATTAAGAAAAGATTCATGAGATAAATGGTTATGGATATGAAGATAGACTTCATATGCCTGCTAAAGACCATGAGGGGTCATTTCTCCAAAAATGACCTCCATGGAATCTGTGGAGGAAGAGATTTTCATTGACATCATATGCCATCTAGGGGGGGGGGGGAAAGGGGGCCTGTTGCTTGGAGTTAATTACACCACACTAGATGTTGTTACTTAGGAGGATGGGGAGTACTTTATAAAAATGACAATTCAAGATACAAAAACAAAGTTCATTTGGGACCTAGTGGGGATTTATGGGGATGCCCAGCCATATGGAAAAGCAAGATTTCTTGCTGAGTTAGCTAGGATATTCCAAAATAGAGTGAGTCCTATTCTGATGGGGGGAGACTTTAATATTATTAGAAAAGAGTTTGAAAAGAATAAACATGGTACTCCAGGGCACTAGAGCTTTGTGTTTAATGTGATTTTAGAACAAGCCGGGGTCAGAGAACTAGACATGCATGGGAGAAAAGTACACTTGGGGCAATAACCTACCCCAACCCACTTTTCAAAAGTTGGATAGGGTGTTGTGTGATGTGGAATGGGAGGAGAAATACCCTCTGACAGAAATCTCTGCTATGTACAGAGAGAAATCTGATCAGGTTCCTCTATTCCTAGATACTGGAGATGTGGTAAAAAATGATCCAATGTTCAGATTTGAGAATGCCTGGCTTTTGAGAGAGGGCATTGATGACTTAGTTAGTAAAACATGGAGAAAAAAGAGCTCAAAGAAATCTAGTATTGATAATTGGCAATGCAAAATGAGATGTTTGAGACCTGTGCTGAAAGGGTGGAATAGGAATATGAATGCATGGTATAGAGAGCTTAAGAAAGATATCTATCTATTATATACTTAAGACAGAAGACAAATAAGCCATCACGTTTGTCCACATATGATAATATTATTTCAACCGTTTGATTAGAATATTAATGGCTGAGATTTAAAAGATTTTACGTAACATGCTATTGTTGACATAATAGCATGTTGAACCGTCACGTGCAAACATATATATGGTAATACATATAGAAACAAGTCTAGATGGATGCCCAATTGTCAAAAAAAGGCTAGATGGATGCAGCGTATGGTAATACATATAGAAACAAGTCTAGATGGATGCCCAATTGTAAAAAAAGGCTAGATGGATGCAATGTCCACGCACACGCATCCAGAATCTGAGGGGAATAGTTGAGTTGGAGTACTAATCGGTCACATAGAGAATTTAGGCAAATCATATTGATAGAAAGAGTCTGGTCAAAAGGGAAGTCAAAAAGTCAAATATGGAGATGGAGTATACATGCCCCTGACCACCAGCCCATTAAAAAACACAGCCAGCCAATTAAAAACACATGTGCCGGCCTATGGACACAATGCTGCACTGCGTATAGACTGTGTTCTAGAAAAGAGCATATAGACTGTCTAGCGTATGAAAGAATATAAAATATACATAAGCAACAATGCGTCTATTTATAAGATCAACACGTCCAGCTGCTACATAGACAATAAAATTAGGAAATTTGATCGCTACGCCGGTGATATGGACAAATAATAATACAAGTATGGATTAAGAAAATATTGGTACAATTGCTTAGTACTCCCCGTAATTTTTATAAGACGATTTTAGAGTCCATGACAATGTCAAAAAAGTATCATACTAAGTTACAGAGGACGTACTAAGATAAATAAAAATTAAGCACAATTGCTATCTTAGCACCAAATATTTTTTACTTTACAAAAAATCCATTTTTTCTACAAACATACACATACATAAGATGTAGTAAAAAAACATGCTAGAGGTTGGCCCAGTGTGTGGGCCATTGATGTTCAAAAGTGCATGCATGGGTGTCATGTCCATATCAGCATGTATACATATCCGTAAGTTTCTAAAGAAACAAATCCACTTTGTAAACTGATTGGCCTCAACTGAAAACATCTTTATAAATAAATTAACTTTTGATTTATAGAAAAAACTATATGTATATATGATGGTATACAATAAGGATAAGAAGTAAGTATAGCAATGGAAAAAGTTACTATAAACTCTCTATGTAACTTAAATTGCTAAATACAGAATAAGTTATGCATAAAATTATTATTAGCGGGATAAAGAAAACTATGACTATATAAGAGCTATTCATCACACAGGGTGCAGAATGAGTTATTCTTCACCCAAGGTAATCTTACGGTCATTTCATAATTAAATTACTTTGGAATTCAAATAGTTACATTCCTATTGATTCACTACATAAAATTTGGCATAAGAAAATAAAAATATAGGTCATAAGACAAGAAAATATGTAGTTTATGTGTATTTCACACTATGTTTTTACATTTGTAATTTTACATAACATAAAATATTTTTTACGATGATTATATATTTTCTTACGGTCACTTTTTACGTCGGAAATAAGACAAAACTTACGGAACGTAAAATTACAGTGCACTGATGGTAAAATAGAGGGGGGGGGGGTGAAGAATAACTATTTCTCACCCTTCCATATGAACTACATAGCGAAGAAACATAAGCGAGGATGGCCTGAGCCCGGGTACATCTACAACACATTTTTTAATGCGTAGCGCATTTTAAAATGCCAAAATATTCACAAAAAAACGTACATCTGGGCAAAATATATGCGCGGCACAATTTTGTCTATTACTTTCCCTTAGCAAAAAAAGCAAAATTCAGTACTTCTGAATAGCATTCCATGACACATTTTTTTTCTCTTTTGCACACATGCTAAAAGAAGTTGTTTTTCAAGGAAACTTTCTGCGCGCAGATAGAACATGGAGATGTACGCGTAAAACTTCATTTCAGAATTTTTTGGCATTTAAAAATGTGTTTTTTGAAGTTGGTGCACATGTACCTTGGAGGGGACAAAGAGTATATTTGTTAACAAGCACGTGTTCCTTATGTAGCTATGCCAAAGGAAAAAACATGAAATATAGATTAGATGTATCACCATGATTGGGTTTGTAGTACAAGAAAAAGATCATCCTGAGTAGAATGTAGGCATCATTGGATTCATGTGCCGGTTCTCATTATCAAGGTTGGCAACAAATGGATGTGATGAACTTCCCGCAAAAAAATGGAAGTGATGAACAACTGAAAATTTTATATCTAAGTATGCATGACATCGTGTAAGAATAATTGCAAGTTGATGTTAGTGTGTTGTTTGTGCGTGTTAATATGATATTTGGGTGTGTGTGTGTGTGTGTGTGTGTGTGTGTGTGTGTGTGTGTGTGTGTGTGTGTGTGTGTGTGTGTGTGTGTGTGTGTGTGTGTCACATGAAGAAAACAACACAATATTATGTCAGCCATGTGATAAGCATTTTTTTATAAATTGCATTACAACATGATGCAAACTTTATGCACAAAGGTGGAAACTGGAAAACTATGAAATAGTTTGGAATCGTGTGGATGTATGATATTACACTTATAAAATAAATGAGATGTGCAGGAAGAAAACAATAAAGGTTTACCTATAAGTCTTCAGTCTCTAGATTTAACTATGGGTTGAATTTTGTTTTCAAGATTTAAATCATCCTGCAAAAGTTTTTCTACTCAACTTTACTAATTTTTATTATTAATATACATAAAAGGAACTAGAAAAATCATAAGCTATGTAATGGACTAAAAAAATCATTTCACCATAATTACAGGAGTAACTGCTTATTCAATTGAGGTATTGGTCAAGCATATCATAGATTCACCATAGATCAATCTATTTATGTGAAACATTTAGGTAGGCAGTCAACAATTTCAACTAAATCGACTGCTCATGTAAAGTGGTATAAAAATCTTCGATTTTGTGCAATCATGTGTATATAGAAAATATTGCCAACATTGTCAATTGGAGCATGTGCCAAAAATCTGAAATGATATGTGAAATCTAGCCGCCCAAACGCGCGGGTCACCCCGCTAGTTCTGATTAAATTGGATATCATTCATAATGTGAAGAATATGGTTTAAACGTAGAAGAAAGAAAAGAGCAACTAGAACTTAGGGCTCAACTTGATAGACTGCTGGGACAAGAAGAGGCTAAATGGAAACAGAGGGCAAAGGTGGATGCACTAATTAGGGGGGATAATAATACTAAATACTTCCATGCAAAAGCAAATGGATGTCGTAGAAAAAACAGAATTACAGCTCTCGACCAGGAAGAGGGGAAGATAGAAGGGGAAAAAATCAGTTAGACTACATCACAAATTTCTACAAAAACTTGTTTGGAGAGGATGATACTTCAGGTATTTCTTTGAGTATTGAAAACTCTGAAACAATTCTCCCAGAGCAAAAAGAAATACTGACCAAGGGGTTTTCCCTAGAAGAAATCAAGGCAGCTGTATTTTCTATGGCTCATAACAAATCTCCAGGCCCAAATGGTTTTACAGCTGAATTCTATCAGCACTTCTGGGACCTGATTAAAGATGATCTTAAACTTATGTTTGATGATCTATATAATGGGACACTTTGACATTAAAAGACTGAATTATGGCATTATTACCTTGATACCAAAAACTGAAGAAGCTAATCAAATCCAGAAATTTAGGCCTATATGCCTGCTAAATGTTAGCTTTAAAATTTTCACAAAAGTCCTGATGAATAGACTTAATACTGTTGTTGGATCCTTTATTTCTCCAATACAAAAAACTTTTGTCAAGGGGAGATACATCATGGAGGGGGTGCTAGCACTCCATGAAGCACTTAATAGTGTACATGTTAAGAAACAGAGTGCTCTGTTGTTGAAAGTGGATTTTGAAAAAGCATATGACAAAATAAAATGGCCTTTTGTGATGCAAATGTTAAAAGGGAAAGGATTCCCTGATAAGTGGATAGACTGGGTGATGAGTACTATAAGAGGGGGGAGTGTATGTATCAAGGTCAATGAAAATTATGGTTCATAATTTCAGACACACAAAGGTTTGAGACAGGGTGATTCTTTATCCCCATTAATGTTTAATCTAGCAGCTGATGCTTTAGCAATTTTGATGGATAATACACGAAAAATGGGACTGATCAAATGTTTGCTGGCTGAAAACATAGAGGGAAGGGTTAACATGCTACAATATGCAGGTGATACCATCTTTTTCCTGCAAGATGACTATGAAAGTGCTTGCAATTTAAAATACATTTTGTGTTTATTTGAACAAATGTCTGGTCTAAAAATTAACTTTCACAAAAGTGAAATTTTCTTATTTGGGGCAGCAGAAGATAAGAAACAGGAATATTCTAGAATTTTTACATGTCCTGTGGGTGAGCTGCCAATGAAATATTTAGGACTCCCAATTAATAAAAAAAGAATTAGAAATAAAGATTGGAAACCTTCTGAAAATAAAATGGAAGGAAAATGTGGGACCTGGCAGGGAGATCTTCAAGGCGACGCGTGGGTGGGCGACTTGAGTTCCAAGACTTGGTGGCTCCTAGATCGACTACGTTGAAGCTTGATCTTCTTTGTGCCTGCTATTAGCTCTCTTGCTTTTCTCTCATCTTCTCATCCAGAGAAAGTCTGTAATTCTGCACTTAGGGCCGTGTGTGGCTCTCTGATAAAACCGCCTATGATGTAATAGCTGTTGGGGAACGTAGCAGAAATTCAAAATTTTCCTACGTGTCACCAAGATCTATCTATGGAGAAACCAGCAACGAGGGAAGCAGAGTGCATCTACATACCCTTGTAGATCGCTAAGCGGAAGCGTTCAAGTGAACGGGGTTGATGGAGTCGTACTCGCCGTGATCCAAATCACCGATGACCAAGTGCCGAACGGACGACACCTCCGCGTTCAACACACGTACAGCCCGGTGACGTCTCCCATGCCTTGATCCAGCAAGGAGAGAGGGAGAGGTTGAGTAAGACTCCATCCAGCAGCAGCACAACGGAGAGGTGGTGGTGGAGGAGCGTGGCAATCCTGCAGGGCTTCGCCAAGCACCGCGGGAGAGGAGGAAGGAGAGATGCAGGGCTGCGCCATCGAGAGGTCAAAACTCCTGTCTTTGCTGCCCCCAAACCCTCAAGTATATATAGGGGGAGAGGGGAGGCTGCGCCCCCACCTAGGGTTCCACCCTAGGGGCGGCGGCCAGCCCCAAAACCCATCTAGGGTGCGGCCAAGGGGGGGAAGAGGGGAGACTTGCCCCCCAAGTTAGGTGGGTGCGCCCCCTTCCCCAAACCCTAGGCGCCTTGGGCCCTTGTGGGGGGGCGCACCAGCCCACCTGGGGCTGGTCCCCTCCCACATGTGGCCCATGCAGCCCTCCGGGGCCGGTGGTCCCACTTGGTGGACCCCCGGGACCCTCCTGGTGGTCCCGGTACGTTACCGATAAAACCCGAAACCCTTTTGGTGACCAAAACAGGACTTCCCATATATAAATCTTTACCTCCGGACCATTCCGGAACTCCTCGTGACTTCCGGGATCTCATCCGGGACTCCGAACAACATTCGGTAACCACATACAAACTTCCTTTATAACCCTAGCGTCATCGAACCTTAAGTGTGTAGACCCTACGGGTTCGGGAAGCATGCAGACATGACCGAGACGTTCTCCGGTCAATAACCAACAGAAGGATCTGGATACCCATGTTGTCTCCCACATGTTCCACGATGATCTCATCGGATGAACCACGATGTCAAGGACTTAATCAATCCCGTATACAATTCCCTTTGTCTATCGGTACGATACTTGCCCGAGATTCGATCGTCGGTATCCCGATACCTTGTTCAATCTCGTTACCGGCAAGTCTCTTTTACTCGTTCCGCAACACATCATCCTGTGATCAACTCCTTGATCACATTGTGCACATTATGATGATGTCCTACCGAGTGGGCCCAGAGATACCTCTCCATCACACGGAGTGACAAATCCCAGTCTCGATTCGTGCGAACCCAACAGACACTTTCGGAGATACCCGTAGTGCACCTTTATAGCCACCCAGTTACGTTGTGACGTTTGGCACACCCAAAGTATTCCTACGGTATCCGGGAGTTGCACAATCTCATGGTCTAAGGAAATGATACTTGACATTAGAAAAGCTTCAGCATACGAACTACATGATCTTGTGCTAGGCTTAGGATTGGGTCTTGTCCATCACATCATTCTTCTAATGATGTGATCCCGTTATCAGTGACATCCAATGTCCATGGTTAGGAAACCGTAACCATCTATTGATCAACGAGCTAGTCAACTAGAGGCTTACTAGGGACATGGTGTTGTCTATGTATCCACACATGTATCTTAGTTTCCTATCAATACAATTCTAGCATGGATAATAAACGATTATCATGAACAAGAAAATATAATAATAATCAATTTATTATTGCCTCTAGGGCATATTTCCAACAGTCTCCCACTTGCACTAGAGTCAATAATCTAGTTCACATCGATATGTGATTAACACTCAAGGTCACATCCCTATGTGACTAACACCCAGGAGTTCTGGGTTTGATCATGTTATGCTTGTGAGAAAGGTTATAGTCAACGGGTCTGAACCTTTCAGATCCGTGTGTGCTTTACAAATATCTATGTCATCTCCTAGATGCAGTTACCACGCTCTATTTGGTGCTATTCCAAATAACTGTTCTACTATACGAATCCAGTTTACTACTCAGAATAATCTGGATTAGTGTCAAAGCTTGCATCGGCGTAACCCTTTACGATGAACTCTTTTATCACCTCCATAATCGAGAAAATTCCTTAGTCCACTAGTTACTAAGGATAACTTTGACCGTTGTCCTATGATCCATTTCTAGATCACACTTGTACCCCTTGACTGACTCATGGTTTGGCACACTTCAGGTGCGGTACATAACATAGCATACTTTAGAGCCTACGACTAAATCATAGGGGACGACCTTCGTCCTTTCTCTCTATTTTGCCGTGGTCATGTCTTGAGTCTTGCTCAATACTCACACAATCATAGGGGACGACCTTCGGGGCTCCATGATCAAGGGGTTTCTTTGAGTATTGAAAACTCTGACACAATTCTGCCAGAGCAAAAAGAAATACTGACCAAGGGGTTTTCCCTAGAAGAAATCAAGGCAGCTGTATTTTCTATGGCTCATAACAAATCTCCAGGCCCAAATGGTTTTACAGCTGAATTCTATCAGCACTTCTGGGACCTGATTAAAGATGATCTTAAACTTATGTTTGATGATCTATATAATGGGACACTTTGACATTAAAAGACTGAATTATGGCATTATTACCTTGATACCAAAAACTGAAGAAGCTAATCAAATCCAGAAATTTAGGCCTATATGCCTGCTAAATGTTAGCTTTAAAATTTTCACAAAAGTCCTGATGAATAGACTTAATACTGTTGTTGGATCCTTTATTTCTCCAATACAAACAACTTTTGTCAAGGGGAGATACATCATGGAGGGGGTGCTAGCACTCCATGAAGCACTTAATAGTGTACATGTTAAGAAACAGAGTGCTCTGTTGTTGAAAGTGGATTTTGAAAAAGCATATGACAAAATAAAATGGCCTTTTGTGATGCAAATGTTAAAAGGGAAAGGATTCCCTGATAAGTGGATAGACTGGGTGATGAGTACTATAAGAGGGGGGAGTGTATGTATCAAGGTCAATGAAAATTATGGTTCATAATTTCAGACACACAAAGGTTTGAGACAGGGTGATTCTTTATCCCCATTAATGTTTAATCTAGCAGCTGATGCTTTAGCAATTTTGATGGATAATACACGAAAAATGGGACTGATCAAATGTTTGCTGGCTGAAAACATAGAGGGAAGGGTTAACATGCTACAATATGCAGATGATACCATCTTTTTGCTGCAAGATGACTATGAAAGTGCTTGCAATTTAAAATACATTTTGTGTTTATTTGAACAAATGTCTGGTCTAAAAATTAACTTTCACAAAAGTGAAATTTTCTTATTTGGGGCAGCAGAAGATAAGAAACAGGAATATTCCAGAATTTTTACATGTCCTGTGGGTGAACTGCCAATGAAATATTTAGGACTCCCAATTAATAAAAAAAGAATTAGAAATAAAGATTGGAAACCTTCTGAAAATAAAATGGAAGGAAAATGTGGGACCTGGCAGGGAGATCTTCAAGGCGACGCGTGGGTGGGCGACTTGAGTTCCAAGACTTGGTGGCTCCTAGATCGACTACGTTGAAGCTTGATCTTCTTTGTGCCTGCTATTAGCTCTCTTGCTTTTCTCTCGTCTTCTCACCTAGAGAAAGACTGTAATTCTGCACTTAGGGCCGTGTGTGGCTCTCTGATAAAACCGCCTATGATGTAATAGCTAGCGGTATTCCTGGAGTCTAGTTTGCTTTTGGATTTCCTTAGCGTGAACTTCGTTAGGGTTTACCAATTACCCTGGCAAAAATGATGATGTGGGGGAGACGGGAAGGATGGCTCCCTCTCCAACATATCATCGTCAGGTGTTTGGAGGGTTGCGTGTGGTATGTTTGGAGTCTGTGAACGGATGATTTCTTTATATGAAATCGCAGAGGCAAGCTCTCTTTTATCAAAAAAAAATGTTTAGCATTTTTGCATTAGCTGCACCATTAGGCGCCGAAGGAAAAATAGCATTTTCTGCACAGGCCAAGTGCGCGCAGCCAGCACGAGCGCTGTCCAGCTTGTTCTTGTGGCTTCACCAGAGCAAGGGAGAAGTATATCATTTCCGAAATTAAAGGTGGATGCTATGCTGTTTTCACAGTCGTACATACTGCTAGTCGAGACAAAGAATCTGTTCCACACAAAACAGAAAAATCCAGCCAAGAATCTGTGAAAAGCAGCTGATGAAGTGAACCGAGTGTTTCTCCACTTGTGTTGCCGTGGGTTGATCGTCTCCGTTGTGTTGTGCCAATAATGGGTGGACAGACTGGGCATGAGACCGGCCTGGTCGAGGACATGTTGGCATCGTCCGGTGCACCCACGAACGCAAGTGGCATTCTGTTACTACTGATCTGTAATCTCATTGGACGGAGATTATACCACAAGCATACGTTCCAAGAGGTGAAATGGAGAGCAAGACAACTGAATCGATGCGATTTTTAGTAAAGCAGAGAGCCGGGAATGTCAGAGGAACTCAAACTGCAATCCGTAATCCAGAGGCGTGAAGCCTCACATTAGCAAAGGGGTTACGGAAGCGCCAAGTTTCCTCTCTCTTTTTGTCTCCATGTCATCCTCGTGTTTCACAAGGCCCGTCTTGGAGTTTCTGGAGATTTTTTTAGGAAAAGAAGAAGAAAGTGGACTCAGGGCAGCTTCCTGCTGCTTCTGCTGTAAAACAATTTCAGGAGCCGTGAGCACTGCAGGGTCAAAGGCCAGGCTCGCGCGTAGGAAACACACACACATACACAGCGACGTGTCGATCACTCGCCCAGGCAGGACCCAGTTTTCAAATGAGACATGCATGCCGACGCCGGCGCCGGCGCCGGCGGTTGGAACTGTTTTGTTTTGTGTGCACAGCAGGTGTGGAGCAATCATGCACCACAGACGGACACAGTGGCTCGTCAATTAAGAACAGGTAACTGTTTCTTAATTGTTCTTAGTACGTGCCTGTCAGTGCTGAATCTAGCAGCCAGCATATTCTACTTCTACAGCGTGGCTATACTCCGGCTTGGCGGGAAAACTAGAGATCGAGATCGAAACCTCCAACAGATCTCGCCTAATCTTATCCGGTTGTTGGGATTTCACAAGAAAAATGCACCGATCACATCATCCGGTTCCGGTACAATTTGAACGGCTGTGCGTCGTTTGAATTCAACTTGGAAAAACACAGGATGCATGTGTGCTGGCGGACTCGGTTGTTGGTTGGTCTCTCAAATTTAGGATCAGGGCCACAGAATCGTCCTCAACAAAGCTTAATTATTTTCTTCCACATAGTCGCTGGCGAGAGTGAGTGAGACGCTGGGATGCGACACCGAGGCGTGTAGTACGTTGTGTTGGACTAGCCACTGCATGCACGCGGCGGCCGCAGCCTGCACGTGCGTAGCGCAGTTGTTGAACTATTTAATGTGGTCCTTGATACAATTGAGTATTTCGAAAATGAATGATTAGCTAGACAAGACCAGCCAGCCATTGTGACTCATCTGCGCCATTACTGTATTCTAGTCCGCCAACAATGGTTGAATAATTCGGAGAGGATTAACAAATGCCCAGAAGAAGCTGCGACTTGTCTGCAACTAGCTGAGTGTTACGTTTTAGTAAAAAAATTGCAGGGTTAGTAAGTTCTTCTAACATGTTGATTGATGCTTTCTTGGAAATTAAGGGTATGGGCCTAAACATGTTGATGCTTTCTTGGAACCAGGATGCAAGTTGTGGGTCGTTCGAACATTACTACAAGTGGTACTAGAGGTGCAACTTGCTGGATCACAACCTTGTTGCTATATATTTATACTCCGGAATTGAAACGGCATTTCTTTTTTTAGCTGACAATGGGATTTCAGGGTGAAATGATGTTGGTACTTGCATTGGTAAGAGGACCAATTTTGTCCTGTCAATAATAAATAAATTAGTGAATAAGAGGATCAGTCTTGGAGTTGGTTATTTGTCACTGTGTTTGCTAAGATAGAGACAACAGCAATACATACATACACACTTACTAAATGTCAAATTATGCTGGTCGTTTCTTCTGATTTTATCCATCAAACGCTTCAAATGGATAGGATTGAATGGAAAAACTAATGGGCAAAAGATTTGAATGTGAACTTGCGCATAGAACACCATGACCAAACAAACATGACCTATACATAGGAAGATTCTAGCACGACGCGTGTGCAGTGCACTGAAGCATGCCTGACTGGGTCCTTGGATTGATGTCTAACTTTGCCATACCTAATTAATCTTATCACACAACATGCATGATGCATGAAGACATTCTCTAAAAAAAACAGCATGTATGGTTTTTGGGTCGGATTTCCCTTATTAGCCGGACCAACTCTCTTCTTAATGCAATGCGGGAGCTCCCCGCCCTCTGACGAGGTTCCATAAAAACAAACTGCATGTGGATATATACATGCACTTCCGTTTTCGATTTATTTGGACAATGAGGGAAGGACAAAAGGGTTAAATTTCGGTTATTTTTTCAGTCCATGTGTATTTTTTTCCACCAAGAGAAATTTCATTCTCTACTAGAAGGGCAGTGTGCGCTTTGTTGCGCCGCTTATATTCTTAGGGTTGTACATGTTTTGTTTTTACGTGATTTTTTCTTTTAAGTTGTGAAAATTATTTATGTGCTAGTTGGTTTGTCGTGTGGGGGGCAACAGATGTATTTTTTTATCAAAGATGCTACAGACTTTACGAAATCATCACTACAGATGGATGTGTCAATTTATGGTTGGAAATTGTGGAAATAATGGCCCAACGGTGAAAATCTGGGAAGTGATTGGCGGGGGAGTGTTTGCTATGACCAATCCGTGAGTGTATCATTTTTATTTTTTTTCATTGTGATGTTTGGGTGGGTCTTTTTGACCATGTGACTGAAAGGCGTGTTTTAATTAATACGAATACATTCGAAAATTATCTATGTTGTTAGCCGCGTGTGTTATATTGATGCTAAATGTGCCATAGTCGACATTGTCTTTTTGTCAACGAAGGCACATATCACCCAAGCACTTACAAAGGGACCCATTCATTGAGAGATCCCACAACGAAGCCCAGGCCAATGACACAATCAATGTATCCAATCCAAATTGAAGACCTCACTTGAATGAGGGGCTTGAAAATTAGGGACCTTAATGAAGTTAGAGATTTCATTGGGCCACAACTAAGGATAGATAAAGTCAAATCAAGGATTAAAATTGTATACCTCAGTCGAATGGGGGAGCTCAAAAATTAAGGAGCATAGTGTATTAAAAAATTGAATGGGAGCTCCTTGTGAAATTGTCGACCCGGTCAAAATTGGGTCACCAATTTCAAATTGGAGACCTCAGTTGATTGTGAGGCCTTTAAAACTAGGAAGCTTAGCGTTATAGTGAATTAACGGAAAACGAAGTAACGGACTCCACAAGTATACACGCATCCACAGGAGAAATTTCATTCTCTATTCACGAAAAACAAAGTAACGGACTCCACACTAGTATACACTCATCCATAGCTGGTACCACGACTGACTCCCTCTCGTTGTCAACTTCCTGGCGAGCAGTGTCTAGTTTCACCCTCTCATCATGGTGTCTGCAATTCGTGTTGAAGCGTTCTACACCTACACCATGCTTACACAGTTACACCTAACTTCTTAGAATCTTGGTACGTACCAGCTTGAAATGGAGTGGATAATGTAGTTCAGCAGTATCTGCAGTTTTCCTCCTGTAGTTGTTGAGATCTCCATTGAGTCGTTTTTTTTTGTGTGTGTGAATGAGAAACTTGTATTACTCAATCAAGGGAACCTTACAATCCTCAGCTACTAACACCAGAGTCTCCTCCGGACCAGACCCTAGCCAGGTCATAGTCCTGTCATGAATTCTAGCAAACAATGCTAAACTATCAGTAGCTTTATTTTGGGATCGAGAAACATGAGTAATACAAGTTTGTCTCAGGGACAACAAGTACTTAATCTCCTGCACAACGGGGGCATAGATAAAAATCTCTATCTCTATTCTCTATCTATATCTCTATCTCTACTACTTAAAAATAATGTAAGGTCAACAGTGGAAGTACACGCATCAACAGTAGAACAAGTAACAATTTTGCTAAGTCTCAGTCAACTTAGACTTCGTTATATCTCAGTCGATAATATCTTTTTTTGATTTTACATGAAGATTCGTGCAAGAATATTATTTTCAGTTTTTTCTTTTCCTTTTTACATACGATATCACTTGACTGAGACTTCGTTAAGTCTCAGTCGACTAAGACCTAGCCACACCCAACAAATAATACCTATTCTTAACTACCAAAGGCAAAAGAGAGAATATCACACATCCATAAGTAATATTGTATAATCAGTTAAGTACTTTAGGAAAATTTTAATTCTGCCATTTGTCCCACACACATATACAAAAAAATGTCAATATGAACATTTAAGTACAGAAGCATAATCCTTATTAGATACTAAATACAAAACATGTGTCATTGCTCATCCAACACTGAAGGATGTGGCAACAAGATAGAATAATTATGCATTAAGGTATACTCGATATTCAGAGTGTATTTTTGGGAAGGGATTCAGAGTGTATTTTGTTTTTTTGCTGAGGGAAGAGTGTATTTTAGATTACCCTCTTATACCTCCTCTGAGCTACTAAGGAATAGGGGCGCTTTAAATATAATTGTGCTCGAATTAATCCTTCTTAAGGCATAGGAATTGGAAGCTTTTTTCTCGCCGCATCGCCGCATGGACCGGTTATTTAGTGCCCAGCTGCACCGTGCAAATGTTCCATTGTACCACGCATCAGTGGAATGGTTAATCAGTGACACGTTTTGTTGGAAGAATCGTGTTTAGCCCTGTCGACAATTATCCTATCCCCACCACGCGTCGTCGTCAATCATCATAATCATATCCTGAAGATCGTTTCACTGAATTTCTCAAAGTGGGGAGGTATTATATATCGTCCTGTCCGTCGAGCTCTTTCGGTCGTGGAAACGTTAGGCGACGAGGAAGGAATAACACTTGACACTTTCTCACAAGTCACAAGCCAAGAGCGGCGAGCACGGGTGCCGTGGAAGATGTTCTTTCACCAAGGGGCTATGATGATATATTCAGGTAATCAGGAGTATCCAATTTCCCAGAGGTCACAAATTTTGGCAGAGAGCATAATCAACGTTAACCTCCCATTTTTAGCTTGGCCCTACGTTTATTCTCAGCTCTCTCGGTGCTATGTTTTTCGCACTCGTACGTACTGCTAGTTGAGACAAAGAATCTGTTCCACACAAAACAGAAAAATTCAGCCAAGAATCTGTGAAAAGCAGCTGATGCGGTGAACCGAGTGTTTTTCCACTTGTGTTACGGTGTCATATCGTCTCCGTTATGTTGTGCCAATATTGGCCGGACAGACTCAGCAGGTGAGACCTGCCTGGTCAAGGACATGTTCGCGTGAGCCGCATCATCCGGTGCACGCAAGCACGCACGCAAGTGGCGTTCTGTTACTACTGCTTTCATTGCACAGAGAGTATACTGTAAGCATATATTCCAAGAGATGAAATGAAGAGCAACACAACTGAATCGATGCGATTTTTTTAGTAAAGCAGAGAGCCCGGGAATGCCAGAGGGAGGCAGAGTAGTGGCTCAGGTGACATGGATGCTGATGCCGGCAGTTGCAACAGTTTCCTGCACAGCAACTGCGGAGTAATCACGCACCACAGACCGACACAGTGGTTCATTAACAACAGGTTTAACTGTATTTTTATCGTTCATAGCACGTGCATGTCAGTTTGGAATCCAAATTAATTATCACAGCATCAGTATAAAGTTGTACTAACTTTAAAGTAATACCAAAACCGCGACAATTAATATAGGTCTGAGGGAGTAGCATATTCTTGAGCATGGCTGCTTGCCGGCTGCCCGGCCCTCTGACTGACCATGCACACTCCGGCTTCACGTGAAAATTAGAGATCGAGATTGATGCCCCCAACAGCTCGAGCAGGTCAGATCGAAATGGCCTAATCTTATCCGGTTGTTGAAAAATTCAGAGAAAATGCACCGATCGATCATCCGGTCCAATTTGAATGCAGTGTGCATTGTTTGAATTGAACTTGAAAAAACAGGACGCACGCACGCATGCTGGCGGACGGGAGGTAAAGTATATCGCTCGGTTGTTGGGACGCCTCTGAACTGAATGTTTTGACTTTCGGCCACAAAATCGTCTGCAAAGCCGCTTATTTTCCTCTTCATACTCGTTGGAGAGGGTGAGACGCTTGTATGCGGCACCGGGGCTGGGCATGTGCGTTGTGTTGGACTAGCCACTGCATACGGCGGCCGCAGCCTAGCTACTACTTTCTCTGTCCCAAAATATAAGAACATCTTTCATATTAGTGTAGTATGAAAAACATTCTTATATTTTGGGACGGAGGGAGTAGCTGGCAGTTACACTGCACGTGTGTAGTGTAGTTGTTGAACTGTTTTGGTCCTCGCTACAATTAAGTATGTCGAGAATGATTAGCTACAGATCGAAGACCAGCGTGGAGACTAGGCACAATGGGTAGTAACATAGAGTGTTACTATTCTATGTTACTACCTCTATAGTGGGGAGTAACATATGTGTGGTAACATGCAACACTTTATTTATTAGGCTATAGACTCATCTTGCCTTTATATGTGTGATGTTACTCATACTATTAGTAACTAGCTACTCCCTCCGTCCGCCAAAGAGTGAACTTCTGCATATTCTAAGACAAATTAAGGATTTTGCAGAAAAGCCCTCCCACCACTCAATTAAGGTGCCATCAGTTTTGTCACTGCTTCGATTCTTGGATATAATAAATGAGAAGGGAGAAGATAGTTGGCGGAGAGGAAGAGGATTGGGGGAGTTTGCATGCAGTGATTGCGCTGGAGTGACGTTCGATGCATGGACCAGGGGGCGAATGCAAAAGTACCCAGTAGACGTACAGTTATTTTCGGAAAAACGCTGGACTCTAAACGTCCACTCTTTGGCGGACAGAGGGAGTATATTACCACATGTTTCTCTTTCTTCATTTTTTACTTGCCACATCATCTATTTTATATAGATATGTGTGATATTAGACCTATCTTATTCCCACTGTGGGTAGTCATTACTTTATTGCGGGCTGCCAAGCCAACAAAAGTTGAATAATGCGGACGGATTAAAATATGCACAAGAAGCTAAAACATGTCTGCAGCTGCCCTGAGTGCTACTGCCTTTTACTAAGTTTTTCTTAACATGTTGATTGATGCTTTCTTGGAAAGTGTATATATGGACAGAAACATGTTGATGCTTTCTTGGAACCAGGATACAAGTTATGGGTCATTCCAACATAGTACAAGTGGTACCATAGATGCAACTTGCTGGATCACAACCAACTTGCTGGAATAAAAACTGCATTTCTTCTGAAGACTAGTAAGATGCCCGTGCTATGCTACGGAATCACATGAAATAAATTGGAATCACAAAAGTACAAGCCCAAATATGTAGTACTATGATTTTCGTCAAGAGAAGGTCAGTGTTTAGCCATATCAAGAAAGTCTTTGTTCAACGACGCTACAAACATCAGAGAGTTACATGGAGCCACACACACCATTTCATTTTGATTACATCTACCCTTAGCTAACACATGTGAACAACTATTTGCGACTCAACATGCCTCCAAGCTGTTACATTTTACTTTACCCAGAGATCACACCAACTTGATATGTTGTTCAAGTGGTCTTGGCATTACACTACCTTAAGATTTCACTTCATAAGATAAACTCAGATTCAGTTACAACACGGATCACAAAAGCACTTCCCATCATTGTCCACGGCACCGTACACCCAAAATTAAGCAAAGTGAAGTAACACGGTTCAAAAGTAGCTCAACCTAGCTTAAGTAACGCATTATCCTATTATTCTAAGACTTCACTTTTGCTTCATGACTCCATTCTTCATCTTCTTTTGATTCATGGAGGTGATTGTCCAGGAAGATCATTGTTGATCCTATAGAAAATTATTTTTAAATATTTAATATACCGTATAAAGCAAATAGTGGATAATTTCAACCAAATTTCCAACTACCTCTGCCTTAATTCACGCACTGCTGTGATGTTCGGGTTAAAGTGCATCCTACTTAAGTATGTAGTATGCAGGCCACGATCTAGTTAATTAAACACAACATCAATATATTAGCAAAATTTATTTTCACGTTATAATTATATGCATAGAAAAATGCATGGACTTAGACTTACCGATGCGCTCTGCACGTAACATTGTTGCCACGACAATAGCACGCTCCTCGGCGAGTTTTTCCCGTGCACTTAGATTATTAGTCACCAACTTGCCCCATACAACTAACTTGACAATATTATAGCTACAAAATCAATTAATATAGAAGAGAAATGTAAGAACTTTGACTCATTTCGATAACTGAAAATCATAAGATACACATACGTGTCATCTAGCAGAACAATATTTCTCACTGGGGTCCTCCGATTGTAGAAACCGTCTTTATATCCCATAGAACTTACAAATAAAACCATGCCAATAACATCTAGCATTTGAACAGAAAAATATTAGTAGTTAATTTGTTACAAAAGAACAGTTAGAACGAACAAAAGAAAACTGAAGCACTTACCAACATGTGTATCATTATCTAGGGTGAACTCCCAAACTCTGTCAAAAGGAATAAACGCAGGGAACAATGGGATCAAGCGCTCATTCACATTTCTCAACTCATTAATTGTTCTTTTTTTCTTGGCCGTATGCATCGTTCTGATGCAGAGACCGGGGAGTCCTCCTTTTCGAAAAAAAAGAAAAAAAAATTGTTCTTTTGGTGTGGCCTCCTCCCTCTAGAAGTTCTTTTGGTTAATGTAATATCTGAATCAGTGATCTTTGGCAACTTTGCTAGTTTCTACTTTCTAGTGCCCCCATTTGCAACAGCCTGCGGAATTGGTACACATGTCTGTTGCTATAATAGGTGAAAAGAGCATGTTTTATAGACTTTTTCCCAAGCATTATCTGACAATAACAGACACTGTAGCAGCATTTGAAATTCTGAATTATACATAATTTAGCCATATCGGTCTTTTGAATACTCAATCATTAGGCCAGTGTCATACCCAGTCCAGTCCCTGGTCATACCAGATCAACAAAATTACAAAATTGACGAAGGTATAAAGTAACAGCCGAAATACTTGAAGGTAATGCCTAAATCTATCAAAATTAGGACGAAAAGAGAAGCTCAAAATGCCGGCATCTGCAGTAATATAAGGACCCAAAAGCTTTCGGGAGACTTCAAGGGCGTCTTACGACGTGGCGAGTGGACGGCAGCTCGGTAGCGGCGTGGCTCGAGTCTGTCGTAAGCCTGCCCGGTAGATTTGCGGATGTGTTCAATTTGAACAATAAACTGCAATTTTTACTACTAAGCTATAAACAAACTGATTCAGAACCAACATGGTGTCCCTTGTGGAGACGTACAGAAAGGAGTCTGAAGAGGCCGATGTGCTCGGATGGAAGGGGAAAAGGCAGCGCAGACCAAGACGAACTGTCCGCGCGATCGTGAGGTGGCGCTGCAGTTCCCGACCGAGCTTGCCCACAGGGGGTGCGACCTCGAAGCGGTCGAAGACGGCGAGCGGGCGTGCCGGCAGGGTAAGCGGCCTCCACGCAATCCTGGCACGGCGAGCGAACACGCCGACAGGGGTTGCAGTTTCCTCGTTTCGGCGACGGTGAGCGGGCGACTCGGCAGTACCGGCGACGGCGAGCGAGCAGGGCAGCGGAAACTGAGTATTCCAGGAGGCAGAGAAGAAAACAACGAGCATAAGGGATGGGGAACCCCGGGAGTAATATGCATGGCTGTGCGGCATCGGCAGTTTGAATTTTGAAGGGAGGGGTGGAGCTGAAGAACGGGGAGTGGGATTGGAGGAGAGAGGCGGCAAGAGATACGGGATTGGGGGAGGTGAGAGGCGGCAAGAGATACGGGATCGGGGGAGGCCATGAGAGCAGGCGATGGGAGAGACGAGGCGGACAGATTTTGGGGGAGAAAGGCCGGTGCTGACACGTGCTTCGGGAGAATAGTAGTACTCGATTAGGATTCTTTTTTTTAGTTCGAGGTGGCTTCACGTAATGGAGAGGCAGGATGGCGGTTCCTCTTGCTGCTGCATATTTTTTATCCCTATCCCATCAAAGAGGGCAGACGGACCATCAACACCAACTGGCTCTTTTAAAGGAGTAAAGATTTCATCCATTACACGTTCAAACGGAGTGACATGACCTTCGTATGTTTTTGGAGTTGGTATTTGTCACTGTGTTTGGTAAGATAGAGACAGCAGCAATACATGCATACGTGGTGCCAACTTGCACCGCTAGTTATTATGCGCTCGTACAATTAAATGTAGGATTATACCGCTCGTTTCTTCTGAAGATTTCATCCATTACACGTTCAAACGGATACTAAATGGAAAAATAAATAAATGTAGGATTATGCCGCTCGCATGTAGGACACCGTCATGACCAAGCAAACATGACCTATAGGTAGAAAAATTCTAGCGCGAAGCGTGTGCATTGCACTAAAGCATGATCCATTGACTGGCTGTTTCTTACATGTGCCTAGATCAGTGGTGCCAACTAGGTCTTGCCACATCTAATTAATCCCATCACAGAACATGCATGATGCATGCAGACATTCAATAAAAAAGTGCACGTGAATATATACATGCCACTTCCATTTTCAATTTATTTTGGCTATAGAGGGAAGAACATTTGTGTTGAATTGATTTAATTAATGTTATGCTATGAGATACGTTCGTCATGTGTTAATGGTTTTATAACACAGGGAAAGTTATACATTTGCATAATTCCTTAGACCATGAGAGCATCGAGTTCCTTCATACTTTCTTCGTGAACTTTGGGGTTTGTTAAACGTTATCTGTAATAGGGTGACTATTATGGCCCAAACCTATATAATTTCTTGAGCGTACTCCCAACCGCACCGTTCGCTAGATAAGATTGCCTCTACATCCATAACCCCCTAATATTGTCAGGATTATATCCACGACACCCCTAGTTCTCGGGTATATGGATGAACCTTGGTATGTATAGGAGTTAAAACGTTAATAAGGATATGAGATCCTATATTGCATGCTTAATTTAATAAACTTCATGAATATTGTGAAGCGGCCCCACTCAGTATTTTCACCGCAAGGCCAGGAAGTGTATCAACTACCGTTGTAAAAGTTAGGAAGTGAAGGTAATTCAAGGTGATAGTAAAAGCCTTCAACCTAGGTTTTTCAATTGATAGGGAAATTATGGAGAACCCTTAGTGAAGCCACGTCCATGGGGAAACCCTTAATTACCATAGTTGTAACCTGAGGGGAGACTATGGTAGTAGCGTGCGTGACACGAAGTCTACCTAGAGTAAAACGTGTTCTTTACCCGGCTCCACCCAATGTAAATGTCAAGAGAGGGTCAAGTATCCAGTTAGTACTATACCATAACATATTTCGTAATAGACACATCGTATGGGAATTCGAGACTCACTTAAAACGCCTTACTCCTATGCCAATCCACTTGTTACTAGTCCTACCGCTCTCATTTATTTATGTTTATGTTACTTATTTGAAGTTCGCACTTCACCAAAACCATTATTTATTTCCGTCCCTAATTTGCTTTGAGTCTACAATTATTTGCAAGCACAATTCAGTAAGTCACTACAAGAGACAAACCTAATTCCTCTGCTCAATTTGAGATTGATACTCTTACTTCAAAAAACCTACAACTAAACTCTGTGCACTTGCAGGCCATGAGTATGTTGCCGATGGCATCATGTCGGCCGGTGGATGGAGGCTGCCTGAAATGGACATGGAGTTGTGGTCGCCCAATGGCAAGCACGTGCTCCTGACACATTTTCTGGACCGCAACGTTGCATTGTTGGTTTATCCTTTCTTTGGAACGCCCTTGAGTATTATCGTGCAAAACTCCACCAACTCACTCCAAATGGGGCAAGGCATCTTGCTTGATTCGTTTCTCTCTGCATGAATTTCCCGGGCACTCAACCCAATTGGGCGTTGTGGACGTATTTGTTCCGCGCCAAGCCCCACAGAATGGCTGATGATCAATTGCATATCTACGTGGGACTCGACCTTCAAGCGAAGAGCACACCCAATTATTTCAACATGAGGTGACGAGAAACCGTGAAGAACTATCAGAATTCCTGGTTCAACAGGAGCTAGTGGAGTGCCACCGGACATCCCAGTACTGGCTGACCGCCACAACAGGTGGAAGGTGAATCTCTCCAAGGCAGAAATGTCTAGGTAAATACCCTGGTGAGGAAATTGGGGGGTATGTCTTGTGGCTGTCGCAGTCTGCTGGATATGAGGCCAACTCCACCGCACGACCCCATCCTGTTCGGCTCTGCCCGTTTGGGGTAAAACAGACAAACCCCACGACCCAGCGCGCAATAAACTTGACCCATCTCGTCCGTTTTATGTCCGTCTGATCCTATTTTCAGACCAAACTTGGGCTGGATTTGGGGCCAAAGCGGACAGAACGGGATGCGTTCTGGGTCCTCTCCGTCCGCTCCAGTCCGGGGTGACCCCACTTGTCACCCACACACCCCACCTCCCATCACGCTCTCTCTCTCTTCCTTTTTCTCTCTCCCCTCCCTTTCTCTGCCAGGCGCAAGATGCAGCCGCACATGCCATGGCTGAAAGCACGGCTGAGCCGATGCTCCTCCCCGCCGGCGGACCAACGAGCACCAGCACCAGCCTCCCGAGCACGCGCAGGTCGCGGCGCTCCACCCGTGGCTCGCGGCGGAGCCGGCGTGCTGTGCCTGGCGCCCGGGGCGCAGGCGGCAGTGCACGGGCGCGGCAGGGCGAGCAGGGGTGCGCATGGCGGGCGCGGCGGACTGAGCGGCGGTGCACGTGGTGGCCGCGGCGGACCGAGCGGCGGTGCACGTGGCGGGCGCGGCGGGGCGCGGACGCGGCGGGCGTTGCGGGGAGCGCGTGGCGCGGCCATGCTCGGGGCAGGCTGGGCAGTGCGCGGGCGCGGGAGCTCGCGGGCGCGGCATGCGACGGCAGACGAGCGCGCAGGCAGAGGCGGACGCGGCGAGGCGGGCGCGTCGAGCCAGGCGCGGCGAGGCGGGGCAGGGCGGGGCGGGGCGAGGGCGCGGGCGGGAGCGGCGAGGCCCGGCGAGGCGGGCGCGGCGAAGCGAAGCGGGGCGGGGCGGGGCGAGGGTGAGCGCTGCTGGGGCGCGGGCGCGCGGGGCAAGCTCGCGGCGGCCGGTGCCGGGGCGCGGCGCGACGAGCGGGCAGTGTTGGCTGCTGCTGCTGCCAGCAAGACGGCGTTAGCGGCGGCGAGCGGCGAGGCTCTGGAGCGGCAGGCGCGTGGCCGGGGGACGGGGCGTGGCGAGCGTACTGGAGACGTATAAGTTGGGGTCCCTCTGCCGTGGTGGGCGCCTCGAACCCAAACCGGACACACATCCGTTCTCATCCCCATTGCCACCCCAAGCGGATGAAATCCGGACAAAACTGACGTCTGTTTAGGGTCGTGCGATGGAGTTGGACTGAGGTTGTGGGATGGAGGAGGGGTGGTGATGTGGGATGGAGGAGGTGCGGGATCTGGTTGGTCCGGCCGTCCGGGCTATCGCGAAGAGTGTGAAGTTCTTTTGCACCGCTTCCATCTTGATGAAGTTGTCATGGACACCCGATCCACCCCAAACAATTGGGATCTCATCCTCTAGGTGAAACAATATCTTCGAGCGGCGCGAGGCGAAAAGATAGAGAAGAGACCCGACGGCCGGGCCCCTGCGCCGCTCGCATGCCACGGCCGGTCCGGATTGGCGCGTCCTCATGCCGGTCGCAGTGCTCTGTCTACTCGTGGCTCTGCCTGGCCTAGCTAGCACCCTGGGAATGGTTTGGACTCAAACTGAAGTTTCAGTTCGGTTTTCCCATTGGCTTGCTTTGGGTTGGATTAAATGGGCTGAGCACCTGTGGTAGTTTGGTCTAGTGTGGGCTTTAGCAATTATACTAGATTGGGTTGGTTTGGTCTGGACAGAGACCGAACGGTCGCAACCCGTTTCAATCCATAGACAAAAACTGGATCGAGTGACCAATTCAACTGTACCTCTGTACGAGACCAGCGATTCCATCAGCCTCGCGCTGGTTAGAGAGCATCTACAATCAGAGTTCGCAAATATGGCTCATTAAACGTCCGCAAACGCGTCCGAGCACGTCCGCGGACAGTCATTGGGGCATGCCTCAAATTTCAGTAGTTACATCCGGATATCTCATACTAGATTCTTAAATTCATACAAGGACATGCAAACAAAATAAATCTACATACTACGTAGATCACCTAGCTACTCATCATCGGAGATGTCGATGATCCAAGTGCCCGGCTCCGGCAGCATGGGCGACAACTGCAGCTCCAGCTCCTCCGACGCGTCCGCTACGGCCTCCTCCTCCTCCTCCATCTCCACGTCCAGTTTGGCGAAAAGCACGTCGAACGCCCGGTTGACCTCCACATAGGCTTCATCTGCTGCCCCGTCATCTCCTCCGTTCGGGTGACCACCTCCACCTGCTCCATGTTGAAGCCCGACAGCTCCGCCTATGTGCTAGGGTTGCGGGACGCCGGCCGGGGTAAATAGACGGATTTAGACTCGAGCGGCGAGCCGGAGCGGCGCCACGCGGCGTTTACACGCGGCGACGGAGGACGCATCCTTCGGACCACCGGGTTTCCGACCGAGTCCATCTGGGACCCCTTCGTCAGTCCTACGTGTCGGGTGCCCCTGTACCCGCCTCATATTTGAAATGAATATGAGGGTGTCGGTCAGCCCGGGCATTTGAGGGCCGTATGGGTCAAAAATTCGTGACCGAGAAGTGATCGGGCGGCTCGCCCGGGCGTATAAGACGGGTCTAGGGCGCCCGGCTGTAGATGCTATTAGTGCCGTTGCCACCGGTGTCGGGTGCCTAACGCTGAGCCTTTCGCGGCTGGTGGGTGTGCCCCCTCTCGCCTCTGTAGGTAGAGATGCTGATGACTACCAAACTGTGCAGGCTTGGCTTGTTGGTTGGATTGCTCAAATTACTTCAGAAATCATTATGCCTGATTGGGCTTGGTCGTAAACTGCCTATGCCCTTTTCATGTTTGGCTTCGTCCATGGTGTGAGCTTGTGGTCTCGATCCAAAAATCAGAAACAGTTTGGATGAGGTTGGGTTGAAAAAACATACAATTTGGTTTGGTCTGGGTTCTAGCTGATTCATTTTGGATCGGTTTGGTTTGGATCCTGGGCGTGTAGTGCTATGGGTTGGACTAGTTTTGGTTTGGATGTGAAACTATTCCCAGGCTTAAGCACACCCCGTCTCCACTTCGTTCTCCAACAGCGACTCCATCGGCGACTTGTGAACAGTTGTGACCTGCGAATGTGTGTGGGTCGGACAAGTTACCGATCGAGCTGTTTTGCCCTGTCCACACGTATTGGTCTCTGTCATGGATGTGTTGTGATGGGAGGAGTACTATGCAGACGAAACTCCATGCACGACAAGGGAACGACAGCCAAATCCAGACGTCTACTTCCCTCTAGTATTCTGCATGGACGAGCTGATCTGGGTTGTCGTTCACGAATCGTCCCAAACCATCGTGTGTATAGCAGCGCTGTTGTGATGGTGAGATGTAACTTGAGCTACTCTTTCACGTTTCACAACCACAACATTGACGTGCGGTGGGGGTACTCAACTCCTTCAATTTTCCATGGAGCAGAAGATGGTTTAAGAAAAAATCAAACGTGTGACCCCTTTCTCAAAGCATCCATCATCATAGGGGTTTTAGGGCATCTCCAGTGGCAAACAACAGATATTTTTTCCAGGCAAAGTGGCAAACAACAGATGACAACTCCTGTGGTTGAGTTGGTTAGGTGGACAGTGGTATCCCCAACCCACCAGGGTTCAAATCCTGGTGCTCGCATTATTCCTGGATTTATTTCAGGATTTCCGGCGATGCGCTTTTAGTGGGAGGAGACGTTCCCGTCGACGACGAGGCGCCTACGGTGACTTCGTAAATCTCAAGATGATATGCCGGCTCAGTCTCTCGGAGGTGCTCATAGGGGTAGGGTGTGCGTGTGTGCGTTCGTAGGGATGAGTGTATGCGCGTGTATATGAGCGCTTGTGTCTGTACTGATGCTAAAAAAAAACTCCCATTGTCCCCGCCGGACACAGCCCATATGTCTGCAAAAAAAAAACAGGAGGCCCAACGGCGTCCCACATTTAGCCAGCCAACATTTTTGCTCATTTTCAAAAAAAAAATTCCAATCTAATCTGAATACTCTAAAGACATACAGTTTAGACATAGAAACAGATAGTAGAAATTGAAAATGTGCAAACATAAATGTTATTCAGAGGACATTGTTCAAACATTAAAAAAATGAAGGACATCACAAATCTATTGGTTTTCATGATGTATCCACAAATGGTCCACGGGACCATCGAGAAGTTGTTGATGCACTTCTCGGTCTCAAAGTTATCGATGCATCTCGAGAAAATGCGCAACCTGATTTGCCCCTCTTGTTAAGAGAGGCGGATATGCTTTCAGGGCGACAAGGAGTAGGAGCAGCCGCCCCTCCTCGCCAAGGCTGCGCGCTCGTATAACGTGGTTGTGGCGCACATAGAGCTACTGCTAGAGCGGTCGCTCCACGGCCACACTCCACCATCGCACAACTGCCGCGTCCAAATCAAGCGTCGCGTCAAGGAGGAGTCGGCGTTCCTGCCGTGCAGCTAGCCGACAACTTTGTCCAACCGGAGCCCCTGCCATGAAGTTTCGTACACCGCAAGTAGGTGGCGCAACGCCTCCCCGTCAGCAGTCCGGTAGCCAGCGACACTTGGTGAAGAAAGAGGAGGAGGCGCCTGGCCCGACTGTCGTGAATGCACGCGACCGCCTCCTCTACTACCTTAGACATGGCGGTGTCGCCTCCTCCTCCCACACGATGATGGTGGTTGACTAGGTGACAATCGAGCAGACGCGCGGGGAGCAGCACCCTGCGGCACGCCAGACGGCGTTCGCTATATCCGACGTGTCGGACTGGGTCCACGCCGACCCGTACCTCGCATTGGCCTGGGTCGAGGATCGGTCTATGGCCACCATGTAGACGTTCATTGCTGGTGCCACCATCTCCTCAAAGTGGGGCCGGAGGAATCTGTGTGGGCCATCAAAGCCGGTCAGCACGGGCGTATATGGGGGGGAGGGGAGTGTAGGAAGCTTGTCTGGGTCGGTTTTTTTACCGGTCAGTGACCGGGCTATTCGTCCAGGCGTATATGGAGGGGGAGGGGGGAGTGTAGGAAGCCTGTCTGGGTCGGGTTTTTATTTACCGGTCAGTGACCGGGCTATTCGCCCAGGCGTGTAGGAGGTGTTCGGGGAGCCCGATTGTAAATGCTCCAATGTCCGCACTTTCCAAATGGAAATATAAGGTAGACTAGGGGAGGTTGGTACAGGTTTTGTGGCTCTCGGGTGCCACACACCCCTATATGATTATAGCATTAAAAACATATTAGGAAAATTCAACAAATTATGAAATTTTGGGATATGAAACTTGAGTGCCCATTGTACACACGTGTTCAGTTCGTGAGGAATGGGTGCCCATGGTAATGACAGTAAAAAGACAAAAAAAATCGTATGTGTAGAAAAAAACTGAATATAACGTATGTCAGACCGTAATTCCTACGCCGCGGATACCACGGGCACCATTCGCCATGAAAATGAACACGGGTGTACAACGGGAACTCAGGTTTCATATCCTAAAATTTCAGAATTTTTTAACGGGCACGGGTGTACACGGGTGCTCATCCATTTGATGTACCGGTAGTGTTGTTGGCACATCCATGTGTAGGTGCGCAATCAAGACGTTTGGCGCCGTCCCTTCGGTGGCACCCTGCTTAATCAGAGATAGTTAACCTATAGGTAGACCGTAGTACACGCAGAAGATTTAAGCTCGGCCGAAGTGGACGCTCGTTATTAAAGCGATTGATCCATGAAAGGTGCCGGGGGACAGGTGGAGTCGACGGACCCCATGTGCGTGCCGTCGCGCGCGCCGCGGAGGTCGTGGCGTGGCGAGGCGATGCCGGGGAGGGCGCGAACCAGGGCAGCGCGATGCGCCGGCCGGCCGGCAGGCAGACGCCACCTCCCCCTCGCCCCTTGCCGCCAGTCCACGCGCACGCACGCGCCGAGGCCAAGCCAGCGACGTTTTCGTAACATCCTCCGTACATCCACGGTGTTAGGCAGGCGCCTTGGTCCACCTGGCCTGCCCACGATCAGCGCTTCCCCACCTCCCACGATTCCAGTATTCAGTTGGGGCCTCGTTCCCATATATGTAACCTGTCTGTACTCTGTATGCGGCAAGCAAAGCAATCAATCAAATTTACATGGTATCAGATATCTCTCCCACGATCCTCTCCTAACCTCCAGCGCCATGACCAACCCCGGCGCCGGCAATCCGTGCCAACCGGCCGCCGGCAACCAAACCTCTCCGGCGACCTCCTCCACCACTACCCTCACCATCCCCTCTCTCTCCTTCAGCGACACTATCACCGATGTGACTCCCTTCATCCCCATTGTTCTTGATCTCCACAGCAGGAACTACTACCACTGGCGCCACTTGTTCGAGATCCACCTCGGTCGTTGCTCGCTGTTGCACCACATCTCCGACGCCTCTCCTCCCGAGCCGCACAATCCCCGCTGGCTCAAAGACGATCTTGCCATCATCCAGTGGCTTTACACGCGCATCTCCACCGAGCTGTTCAACCTCGTCGTCAAGGACGGCGCCACCGCGCGTGACATCTGGACGGAGCTCCGGCGTCTCTTCCAGGACAACCGCGATGCCCGCATCTCGGCCCTCAACGTCGAGCTCCGCACCATCACCCAGAGAGATCGTCCTGTTGGCGTCTTCTGTCAACAGATCAAGGCGATTGGTGATGAACTCCGTGAACTCGGGGAAACCGTTGCCGATCGCTCTCTTCTTCACGCCCTCATGGGCGGGCTCGATGAACGGTTCGCTCAGCAGGCATCGCTGATTCCTCTACTCCGCCCACTGCCGTCCCTGTCCGAGGCCAGATCGATGCTGCAGCTCGAGGAGCAGACCCAGGCGCGCAAGGTTGGCGCTCCGCGTCTCTTCCACACCGCCGCTCATCCTGCTCCGTCGCCGCCAGCATCATCCTCAACGCCGCCCGCCCCGCAGCCGCCTCCTGGATGGCGCCCAAGCCCCAACTATAAGGGTAAAAACCCGGTCTATCGACCGCCCAAACAGCACTCGTCGGCTTCCTCGTCGTCCTCCGCGCCTCCACCGTCGGCGCCTTCATCGGCGCCACTGTCACCAGCGACCGCGGCGCCTCCGGCTATTCCTAGTGTGTCTGGTTTTAAGTACTACCTTGTAATTGTGGATGATTATTCTCACTATATATGGACCTTTCCTGTTCGCTCTAAATCCGATGTCCATCCTCTTTTTGTACATTTTCAACGCTACGTCTTCACTCACTTCTCCCTTCCCATTCTCTTTCTCCAGTGTGACAATGGTCGAGAGTTTGACAACGCTCGCAATCGAGAGTTCTTCTTGCAGCATGGCATCCTCCTACGTTGCTCCTGCCCATACACTTCCTCTCAAAACGGAAAAGCGGAGCGCTCTCTTCGCACTATCAACGACATTTTGCGCACACTCCTCATCCAGGCCTCCATGCCACCTAAGTTTTGGGTAGAAGCTCTACGTCACGCTACATACCTTCTCAATATTCGACCAACTCCCACCTGCCCAAAGTTCTCTCCATACGAATCATTATTTCTCGCCCCACCTTCCTATGATAGCCTTCGTATTTTTGGCTGTCTCTGTTTTTCAAACCTTAGCGCCACCACCCCTCACAAACTCTCCCCACGTTCCTTGCCATGTGTTTTCCTCGGCTATTCTGATTCGCACAAAGGCTTTCGTTGCCTACACCTAGACACTGGTCGTGTTTTTGTTTCTCGCCATGTCACTTTTGACGAAACAGCCTTCCCTTTTGCGTCCCACTCCCATCCAGATTTTTCCAACCCACTCAGCGCCACTAAAAACGCCTCCAAGCCACCCAACATGCATGGCCTGCATGGCCCTGTTCACGCAGTCTTGTCTCCGGGGCCCGCCACCGCATCACCACGCCCAGCTACCGACGAACCTGTGTGGCCGACAGCCTCCCCGGGATCCACCCAGCCTCCCACCACCACACATGCTGCCTCGTCTGTTCCGCCCTCCCCAGGTTCCGCTGCCCCCAATCCCCACATCGATTCTCCAGGGCCCACCACCACACCCATGCATCCCTCGCATGCAACTTCATCCCCTTCCCATGCTTCGCCTCCTTCCCCGTCCAAAGAGCCTACACCGCTATCATCTACCCCTCTTTCTTCTTCTCCACAACCACGTCCATTACCACCTGCTGCCGTTCCCGTTCCTATTCCCACCAATGCGCATACCATGCGTACTCGCAGCAAGGCAGGGTTCGGTCAACCTTCCAAACGCCTCAACCTCACTGCGTCCTCTACTTCTCTCTCTCCCATACCTAACTCCTACAAAGCTGCTCTTCTCGATCCTAACTGGTTCAACGCCATGCGCGAGGAATACGACGCTCTTCTCCTGAACAATACCTGGTCTCTCGTCCCTCGTCCCGTTGGTGCTAATGTTGTTTCCGGCAAATGGGTTTTTCGGCACAAGTTCAACTCCGACGGCTCTCTTTGTCGCTATAAAGCTCTTTGGGTATGTCGTGGTGATTCCCAACAGGCCGGTGTTGATTTCGACGAGACTTTCTCCCCTGTAGTTAAGCCGAGCACGATTCGCGTTGTTCTTAGCCTTGCTGTTTCCTCCTCCTGGTCCATTCATCAGTTAGATGTGAAGAATGCCTTTCTACATGGATCTCTCACCGAAACAGTTTTCTGCCGGCAACCCCTCGGATTCGTTAATCCTTCTCTTCCTGATCACGTATGCCACCAGCAGAAATCCCTATATGGTCCCAAACAGGCGCCCCGCGCTTGGTTTCAACGATTCGCCACGTTCTTGCACACCATCGGTTTCCTTCCTTCTCGTTCTGACTCCTCGCTCTTCATTCTCAAAACACCCAACCACATTGCTTATCTTCTTTTATATGTTGATGACATTGTCCTCACTGCCTCCTCTGATGCTTTTTTACACCACATTATTCGCTCACTGCGCCACGAGTTCAACATGACAGACCTTGGATCTCTCCATCATTTTCTTGGCATTGACGTATCTAGATCTTCCTCCGGTTCCGGTCTCTTTCTTTCTCAGCGTCAGTATGCACTAGATCTTCTCTCTAAGGCCGGCATGTCTGGCTGTCATCCCTCCCGCACTCCCGCTGAAACTGGCTCTAAACTTTCTTCTGCTGGCGAACCTTTCTCCGATCCTACTCTCTATCGCAGCCTCACAGGAGCTCTTCAATACATGACTCTCACTCGCCCTGAACTCACCTATGCCGTTCAACAAGCCTGTCTACATATGCATGACCCACGTGTTCCTCACTACAATCATGTCAAACGCATTCTGCGCTACCTCAAAGGGACTCTTGACCACGGTCTCTCTATCACACCTTCCGCTCCAACTTCTCTCACAGCGTACTCCGATGCCGACTGGGCTGGATGTCCGGATACTCGTAGGTCTACCTCCGGTTATTGTGTGTACTTGGGTGATAACTTGATTTCATGGTCTTCGAAGAGACAGCTCACTGTTTCCAGGTCATCCGCTGAAGCCGAGTACCGCTCCGTCGCACACGCTGTTGCCGAAATTGTATGGCTTCGTCAACTACTCAGCGAGCTGCACCGACCTCTTCAACAAGCTACACTCGTCTACTGTGATAATATTTCTGCCGTGTACATGTCTTGTAATCCTGTGCAACACCATAGAACTAAGCATATAGAGATAGACATCCACTTTGTTAGGGAGAAGGTAGCCCTCGGCGATGTTCGTGTCCTGCACGTTCCTACAAGTGCATAATTTGCCGACATCTTCACCAAGGGACTACCGACAGCAGCCTTCATCGACATACGCTCCAGTCTCAACATCGTCGAACCCGCCGTTGACATTGCGGGGGGGTGTTAGGCAGGCGCCTTGGTCCACCTGGCCTGCCCACGATCAGCGCTTCCCCACCTCCCACGATTCCAGTATTCAGTTGGGGCCTCGTTCCCATATATGTAACCTGTCTGTACTCTGTATGCGGCAAGCAAAGCAATCAATCAAATTTACACACGGAGTGACGGCTCCTTCCTGCTTTGCTGCTCTCTTTCCTCCTCAGGCTACACGTTCAGGTCACACCGTATCGCTTAGACGAGATTGCACTCCATTGATGTGGAGGTGGTGCAAGCACGGCAAACCATATTCCTCTCCCCTCTCGTCTCGTGTAGCTTAATTCATCCACCAGCCCGTGGCCGAATGGCGAGCTGACACGCAGCTATGGGATGATTGCTCGGCCACGATGATCCAGGCACGGTTACATGAATGATTGATGAATCTCCCTGCCAAGCAACAGTCTACAGTGGCGGAGCTGCTTGCTAGCTGATGATAGCCTGACACCTGAATAGCGCGCGGGATCTAGCTTGTCCGGTCCACCCGTGCCCGGCAGCGACTGGGCGGAAGGCGCGCCGGACCAGGCCCAGGCCGGAGGTGCGCCCAGCAACGCCCCGCACCGCATCCTTCCAACGCTTCAAATACTAGTAATAGCTAGAGTAGTCCGGCGCTCGGGTAGTATATTCTACCCTACCCAAATCTCCCGGAATCCTGCACAGTATTAAAAGTCCACTTTGGTTGACGCATGACGGCAAGGAAGCAACCAACAGAGATAGAAAGCAAGCACCATCACTCACACACCCTCCTTGATAGTATGATATACTCTCTCCGTCCCATAATATAAGAACGTTTTTGACACTAGTGTTGTGTTAAAAATGTTCTTATATTTTAGGACAGTGGGAGTAGTACTTAATACGATGCTAAAAGTGATTATACGATAGACTAAAAGTGATTGATTTCCGCGGAGCATGGAGCGGCGCTCCATTTCCGACGAACGTGACACGAAAAAAAGGGCTCCGTCGGCAAGGGAGACCTAATTAAACTTGCTGACGGACGCACGCAATCCGATCCAAAAGGGACAGACGCACCCTGCACCTGGCTGCTGCTGCTTGCTGACGATGATGGATCCATCGATAGGTAGAAACGAACGTTCCTGGCTAAGCATAAATAATACTCCGTACTGCCGCACGTTGTCTTCTCCCTATAATCCACGGCGGCTGTTCTGATAATAAAGTATAGCAACGATTCGCCCAGCCCCGGTGGTGGAGGTGTTCGTTCAGTCCCGCCCTGGGCTTCCTCATTTCGCTTTGGCGTCTCTTTTTGGATATATCATATTTGCAGAACCAGAAAACGGAGAGCCAGCGTCATGTGATCTTGTGTACCTACTTGCCCACTGATACCTAATTCGTTCTATCGCCCTCCTCATCTGGACATGACAGAGATGATAATATGTATGTACCCAACCTCATCTTTGATGCCTCTCAAACTTTGCAATTGCAAACACCTACTCGTTCATATAACCGACCTAACCGAATAGACCCGCAATGTCCACGGACGCAGCCGACATGGCGAACTCGTCTGGACCCGCAATGTTTGGGCAGGATGTGAGAGGTGCCGGTCAACCGGACTTTTAGGGCCGGAACGAGGAGCCCGTCTGGGTCATGTTTTTTTGACCGGTCAGTGACCGGCCCATCCTCCCGGGCGTATGGGGGTAGTCGGTTTGGGAGCCCAACTGTCGATGCTCTTACTTCCTTTGATTTCCAGCGGCTTTTTAATTATTATTATTATTTTGTTTCTTTGGTCTTTACTTGGTTTTCTTTTGTTTTTCTGTATTTTTTTTCAAATTCTAAAAATATTTTGACAAATAACCTGAACAAAAAAATGTGTGAACACTTTTTAGAGCTGCATGTTTTTTAAACTAGGTGATCACTTTTTGTAATTACATGAACATTTAAAAAAATGTACAACTGTTTTATATTTACATGAACAGATTTAATAAATGTAATGGATATTTGTTTCTTGCAAAATGCCCATTTAATTTTTATAAGTGTTTTGCACCTTTTAAAAAAACATTAACGTAACTAAATTTAATGAAGAATCTTTCAAACCCATGAGCATTCTTATTAATTTGCAAATATGGTTTAAAATTCATAAATGTTTTTAAACATTGTGAATACTTCGAATTCTTCACATTTTTAAAAATTCCATGAAATTTTTTAAAATTATGATTTTTTTTATATTTTGTGGAAATATGCAAAATGAAAAGAAGAAAAAACAAAGGAAGAATAAATGCTAGAAGAAAAATGGGTAATAGCGGTAGAAAAATGTACAAACGGGAATCAGAAATCTGATGGAATGTAGCGCCTAAAAATGGGAATAACAAAGAAAACAAAAAAAAGAACAAAAAAGGGCAAGATGGGAGGAAGGTTAAGGGGGAGAATATCTAGTGCACCATTCTTTGTAGTGCACCCGGTGCACCGAACTTTCGTAGCATATTTGAAACTATTCAATAATTACTGAAAAAAATAGCACATTCACACAACATCAATGTATGTTGTCACAAACATTTAAATAAGAATTCTGAAGATAGCTAACAAAAAAAATGATAATTTCGACACTAAATAGTACATAACATAAGTTGTGCTTTAGATGTGGCCCATTATCACATTCACGTCAATTTTGTCATTGTTTGTAAGCCGAGCTTGAATTTCAATACGAAATTTCATGACAACATACATTAATTT
This sequence comes from Aegilops umbellulata, assembly GCA_032464435.1. NCBI lineage: Eukaryota > Viridiplantae > Streptophyta > Magnoliopsida > Poales > Poaceae > Aegilops > Aegilops umbellulata. The sequence goes on from CP136060.1 coordinate 559,436,910, forward strand.
TGTGTTAGTGTGGTAAATTGTTTTCTGTTGATGATTAACAAGACCACTAGTTTCAAGTAAAGGGCAAAGGGAAGAAGGGGAACTTCAAGAAGAACGGCAAGCAAGTTGCTGCTCAAGTGAAGAAACCCAAGTCTGGTCCTAAGCCTAAGACTAAGTGCTTCTACTGCAAAGGGACTGGTCACTGGAAGCGGAACTACCCCAAGTGATTGGTGGATAAGAAGGATGGCAAAGTGAACAAAGGTATATTGGATATACATGTTATTGATGTGTACTTTACTAGTGTTTATAGCAACCCCTCGCCATTTGATGTTGGTTCAGTTGCTAAGATTAGTAACTCGAAACGGGAGTTGCAGAATGAACAAAGACTAGTTAAGAGTGAAGTGACGATGTGTGTTGGAAGTGGTTCCAAGATTGATATGATCATCATCGCACACTCATTATACTTTCGGGATTAGTGTTGAACCTAAATAAGTGTTATTTGGTATTTGCGTTGAGCATAAATATGATTTGATCATGTTTATTGCAATACGGTTATTCATTTAAGTAAGAGAATAAATTGTTGTTCTGTTTACATGAATAAAACCTTCTATGGTTATACACACCAACGAAATGGTTTCTTGGATCTCGATCGTAGTGATACACATATTCATAATATTGAAGCCAAAAGATGCAAAGTTAATAATGATAGTGCAACTTATTTGTGGCACTGCTGTTTAGGTCATATTGGTGTAAAGCGCATGAAGAAACTCCATGCTGATGGGATTTTGGAATCACTTGATTATGAATCACTTGATGCTTGTGAACCATGTCTCTTGGGCAAGATGACTAAAACGCCGTTCTCCGGAACAATGGAGCGAGCAACAGATTTGTTGGAAATCATACATACTGATGTATGTGGTCCGATGAATATTAAAGCTCGCGACAAGTATCATTATTTTGTAACCTTCACAGATAATTTAAGCAGATATGAGTATATCTACTTGATGAAACATAAGTCTGAAACATTTGAAAAGTTCAAAGAATTTCAGAGTGAAGTGGAAAATCATCGTGACAAGAAAAATAAAGTTTCTACGATCTGATCACGGAGACGATTATTTGAGTTACGAGTTTGGCCTTCAATTAAAACAATGTGGAATAGTTTCACAAACTCATGCCACCTGGAACACCACAGCATAATGGTGTGTCCGAACGTCATAACCGTACTTTATTGGATATAGTGCAATCTATGATGTTTCTTACCGATTTACCACTATCGTTTTGGGGTTATGCATTAGAGACAGCTGCATTCACGTTAAATAGGGCACCATCTAAATCCGTTGAGACGACACAATCTGAACTGTGGTTTGGCAAGAAACCAAAGTTGTCGTTTCTTAAAGTTTGGGGTTGTGATGCTTATATGAAAAAGTTTCATCCTGAGAAGCTCAAACCCAAATCGGAGAAATATTTCTTCATAGGATACCCAAAGGAGACAGTTGGGTACACCTTCTATCGCAGATCCAAAGGCAAAATCTTTGTTGCCGAGAATGGATCCTTTCTAGAGAAGGAGTTTCTCTCCAAAGAAGTGAGTGGGGGGAAAGTAGAACTTGATAAGGTAATTGTACCTTCTCGCTTATTGGAAAGTAGTTCATCACAGAAATCTGTTCTTGTGACTACTACACCAATCAGTGAGGAAGCTAATGATGATGATCATGTAACTTCAGATCAAGTTACTACCGAACCTCGTAGGTAAACCAGAGAGAGATCCGCACCAGAGTGGTACGGTAATCCTATTCTGGAGGTCATGTTACTTGACCATGACGAACCTACGAACTACGTGGAAGCGATGATGAGCCCAGATTCCGCGAAATGGTTTGAGGCCATGAAATCTGAGATATGATCCATGTATGAGAACAAAGTATGGACTTTGATGGATTTGCCTGATGATCGGCAAGCCATAGAAAATAAATGGATCTTCAAGAGGAAGACACACGCTGATAGTAGTGTTACTATCTACAAAGCTAGAATTGTCGCAGAAGGTTTTTCGACAAGTTCAAGGTGTTGACTACGATGAGAGTTTCTCACTCGTATCTATGCTTAAGTCTGTCCAAATCATGTTAGCAATTGCCGCATTTTATGAAATCTGGCAAATGGATAAACAAAACTGCATTCCTCAATGGATTTATTAAAGAAGAGTTGTATACGATGCAACTAGAAGGTTTTGTCGATCCTAAAGGTGTTAACAAAATATGCAAGCTCCAGCGATCCATCTATGAACTGGTGCAAGCATCTCGGAGTTGGAATATACGCTTGGATAAGTTGATCAAAGCATATAGTTTTATACAGACTTGCGGTGAAGCCTGTATTTATAAGAAAGTGAGTGGGAGCACTACAACATTTCTGATAAGTATATGTAAATGACATATTGTTGATCGGAAATAATGTAGAATTATTCTGTGAAGCATAAAGGAGTATTTGAAAGGAGTTTTTCGAAGAAGGACCTCGGTGAAGCTGCTTACATATTGAGCATCAAGATCTATAGAGATAGATCAAGACGCTTGATAAGTTTTTCAATAAGTACATACCTTGACAAGATTTTGAAGTAGTTCAAAATGGAACAGTCAAAGAAAGAGTTCTTGCCTGTATTACAAGGTGTGAAATTGAGTAAGACTGAAAGCCCGACCACGGCAGATGATAGAAAGAGAATGAAAGTCATTCCCTATGCCTCAGCCATAGATTCTATAAAGTATGTCATGTTATGTACCAGATATATTGTATACCCTACACTGTGTTAAGCAAGGGAGTACAATAGTGATCTAGGAAGTAGATCACTGGACATCGGTCAAAGTTATCCTTAGTAAAATAAGGATATGTTTCTCGATTATGGACGTGACAAAAAGGTTCGTCGTAAAAGGTTACGTCGATGCAAGTTTTGACACTAATCTAGATGACTCTAAGTCTCAATCTAGATACATATTGAAAGTGGGAGCAATTAGCTAAAGTAGCTCCGTGCAGAGCATTGTAGACATAGAAATTTGCAAAATACATACGGATCTGAATTTGGGCAGACCCGTTGACTAAGCTTCTCTCACAAGCAAAACATGATCACACCTTAGTACTCTTTGGGTGTTAATCACATAGCGATGTGAACTAGATTACTGACTCTAGTAAACCCTTTGGGTGTTGATCACATATCGATGTGAACTATGGGTGTTAATCACATGGTGATGTGAACTATTGTTGGTAAATCACATGGCGATGTGAACTAGATTATTGACTCTAGTGCAAGTGGGAAACTGAAGGAAATATGCCCTGGAGGCAATAATAAAGTTATTATTTATTTCCTTATTTCATGATAAATGTTTATTATTCATGCTCGAATTGTATTAACCGGAAACATAATACATGTGTGAATACATAGACAAACAGTGTGTCACTAGTATGCCTTTACTTGACTAGCTCGTTAATCAAAGATGGTTATGTTTCCTAACCATGAACAAAGAGTTGTTATTTGATTAACGAGGTCACATCATTAGTTGAATGATCTGATTGACATGACCCATTCCATTAGCTTAGCACCCGATCGTTTAGTATGTTGCTATTGCTTTCTTCATGACTTATACATGTTCCTATGACTATGAGATTATGCAACTCCCGTTCACCGGAGGAACACTTTGTGTGCTACCAAACGTCACAACGTAACTGGGTGATTATAAAGGTGCTCTACAGGTGTCTCCAAAGGTACTTGTTGGGTTGGCGTATTTCGAGATTAGGATTTGTCACTCCGAATGTCGGAGAGGTATCTCAAGACCTTCTCGGTAAAGCACATCACATAAGCCTTGCAAGCATTTCAACCAATGAGTTAGTTGCGAGATGATGTATTACAGAACGAGTAAAGAGACTTGCCGATAACGAGATTGAACTAGGTATTGGATACCGACGATCGAATCTCGGGTAAGTAACATACCCGATGACAAAGGGAACAACGTATGTTGTTATGCGGTCTGACCGATAAAGATCTTCGTAGAATGTGTAGGAGCCAATATGGGCATCCAGGTCCCGCTATTGGTTATTGACCGGAGACGTGTCTCGGTCATGTCTACATTGTTCTCGAACCGTAGGGTCCGCACGCTTAAAGTTTTGATGACAGTTATATTATGAGTTTATGCATTTTGATGTACCGAAGTTAGTTCGGAGTCCCGGATGAGATCACGGACATAACGAGGAGTCTCGAAATGGTCGAGACATAAAGATTGATATATTGGATGACTATATTCTGACATCGGAATGGTTCCGAGTGGTTTCGGATAATAACGGAGTACCGGGGGGTTACCGGAACCCCCCGAGGGGTTAATGGGCCTCATGGGCCTAATGTGGAGAAGAGGAAGGGGCTGCCAAGGCAGGCCGCGCGCCCCCTCTCCCCCTAGTCCGAATTGGACAAGGAGGGAGGGGCGGCGCCCCCCCATTTCCTATTCTCCCTCCACCTCTCCTAGTTGGACAAGGATCGGGAGGGGAGTCCTACTCCCGGTAGGAGTAGGACTCCTCCTGCGCGCCACCATAGGGCCGGCCGCACCTCCCCCCCCTTGCTCCTTTATATACGGGGGCAGGGGGGCACCCTAGGACAACTGTTTTATATTTACATGAACAGATTTAATAAATGTAATGGATATTTGTTTCTTTCAAAATGCCCATTTAATTTTTATAAGTGTTTTGCTCCTTTTAAAAAAACATTAACGTAACTAAATTTAATGAAGAATCTTTAAAACCCATGAGCATTCTTATTAATTTGCAAATATGGTTTAAAATTCATAAATGTTTTTTAAACATTGTGAATACTTCAAATTCTTCACATTTTTAAAAATTCCATGAAATTTTTAAAAATTATGATTTTTTTATATTTTGTGGAAATATGCAAAATGAAAAGAAGAAAAAACAAAGGAAGAATAAATGCTAGAAGAAAAATGGGTAATAGCGGTAGAAAAATGTACAAACGGGAATCAGAAATCTGATGGAATGTAGCGCCTAAAAATGGGAATAACAAAGAAAACAAAAAAAAGAACAAAAAAGGGCAAGATGGGAGGAAGATTAAGGGGGAGAATATCTAGTGCACCATTCTTTGTAGTACACCCGGTGCACCGAACTTTCGTAGCATATTTGAAATTATTCAATAATTACTGAAAAAAATAGCACATTCACACAACATCAATGTATGTTGTCACAAACATTTAAATAAGAATTCTGAAGATAGCTAACAAAAAAATAATAATTTCGACACTAAATAGTACATAACATAAGTTGTGCTTTAGATGTGGCCCATTATCACATTCACGTCAATTTTGTCATTGTTTGTAAGCCGAGTTTGAATTTCAATACGAAATTTCATGACAACATACATTAATTTTGTGTTAGTGTGGTAAATTGTTTTCTGTTGTTTCCAAACATTTTGAAATGTGTTACGGCATTCGATGCACTGTTAGCACCACAAGGGTGGGTGCATCGGATACATTCCCGATCAGAGGAAGGCACCGGCTCAACATGGGAGCGAAAGACAAGACAATTCAATTCAAATTGAGCTCAATCTATCTATCCCTTTGTTCGCCCGAAAAACATATATCTCCTATTTTAACTGTAATTTATTTATCCGGCACCACAAGCCGTGAAGCTTTCATGTAACGGAGGCACCAAGTTTCCTCTTTATTTTTCCTTCCATTTTGGCACGCCGTACTCATGTTTCACAGGGGATCCGCACCAAGTGGCTAGCTGCTTGGAGTTTCATTTCAGAAGAGTGGAAAACTATAATGAGAAGGAAAGTGGACTCGGGAGGGCAAGAGCAGGGCAGCTTCCTGCTGCTGTAAAATAGGCTGAGCACTTCCTGGAACCGTTCGTGCGTAGGAAACACAGCGACGCCTCGATCGGCCATGCTCGGATCGGGTCAATCTACATTCTTCCAATCATACGCGACCGTGATCGCTGCCAATCTCGACCACGTTTGCTGCACAACAACCATGACAGTGATCACGCAGTCAGGGTCCGCAGGTGCACGGGTCAATTCATCATTCAAAGGGTTCATTGTCCTAATTACTTCAAATTGTTGTACGTGCCTGTCAGGGAACTGCTTGAGTTGAACATGGAAAAACGGGCTCATGCATGCATGCTGGCATGTTGGCGGGCGGGAAGATCGTATCACAAAATCGTTGACAACGCCGCTTATTTTCCTGTCCATAGAGTTGTTGATCAGGGTGAGACGCTAGTATGCGACACAGAGGGGAGGGAGCGTAGCTGGTAGCTGTCACGTAGTTACGCTGCATCCGTGAGCTTTTCCTCTCCCTCTCGCGTCGCCCCCCTCGCGGGCGACACGGGGGGCCAACCTCCGCCGCCAGCGACCCTCCCCACGCCCCGTCCTCCCCTCCGCCACCGCAGGTAGTCGGCGCGGGGCAAAGCCCGTGTGTGTGACGCGGTGGCGGAGGGCCTTTTCCCCGGATCCATGGATGGCGCGGGCACCCAGATCCACGGAGGTGCGGCCCCCACTTTGGCCCACGGCGACGCGACGTCCTAGCGGAGGCGGCGGCTGTGGTGATGCCGGTGGGAATCGGCCGGATGCACAGGGGGCGGCGGTGGCCAGGGCGGCGACCCCATGGCTGGGTGGCGGCGCGCCCGTTGGTCCGACCGGTTTCGGCTCGTTCCGGATCTGGTGACTACCAGACGGCGCGGGGGCTGGCGGCGGCCCGGCGTGGCCGGTGATCTGGACACGGTGGTGCCGGCGGCTCGCTGGTCTGCCGGAGATCCAGGAGTATCATCGTCTCCGACTCGATCAGCTTCGGTTCGTGCTAGCTCTGGTACAGGGAGACTGTCGTCATCTCCCGGTGTTGGCTGCATGGATATGGCGGCGGCGGCTGGATCCTTTTGATCTAGTCTCCAACAGAGAAGGCGGCGGTCCGTGCACAAGAAGCTGGATGGAGTTCTTCTAACAGATCTGGATGAAAACCCGCTCTTGGCTAGATGCCAAAGCCGGCAATGGCGGCGTTCTACGACGTCGTTCCCTTCTTGAAGGCATCGCAGTGGAGAAGTTCTAGACTACTATCTGCTACCTCCGGGGGAAACCCTAGATCGATAGATCAGAAGACGGCGGCGCGATTGTGTCGTTTCCCCCTTGGAGGCGTCTTTCTTGGAGGTGTGCGCGGGCTCGAGAGACCAGTGGACGACGCCTTTGGTGGAGCGGTGCTTCATCATACACATGGATGGTGACAGATCTCGATGGCATGGCGCCCGCGAGATTAGGAGTCTGATGTGCGATGATGGACTTGCGCAGGAGGTAGACGCTATCTGGCATCGTGGTGGCGTCGGCGGCAGCTAGACCGGGCAAGGTCGATGCTGCAGTACAACTCTGAAGATGGATTGGTGGCAAGTGGCTGCGGCGGCCTCATACCCGGCAGGCGTCCTGGTTCAGGAGCACGCCAGACTGGTGGGTGCCCATACCCGGCAGGCGTCCTGATTGGGACCTCAGGGCTTAGATGTTTGGTTTGGCTGCGATGTCTGTTTGGTATTAGGCCCAGGCTATCAGCGCCCCTTCATCAATTGAATAGGTGTAGCGACAGTTGTTGATTAGACGGTGGCTTTAGTCTTACTGTTGTATGACTTTGTAAGGTCTTGCGAGAATAATTAATAAAATGGCCGTATGCATCACCCAGTTGCAGAGGCTGGGGGTCCTCCTCCTTTTCTAAAAAAATGTAGTTGCGCTGCAGCGAGTGGCACGTGTGAGGACTAGTCGTTGAATAGTTCTGGTCCTTACGCCATGTTTGGTTTAGTTTTTATCGACAGATTCCGCTACCGCGCAGCAGAATCTGAACCAAAGGGCGAACCCAGTAGAATCCGATTCCAGAAATCCGCTGGCAAAATCTGAACCTAAAGCGGAAGCAGCCCAGGACGTGTTTTTCAAAATCTGATTCCGCTGCAGACCAAAATCTGAAAAAGTTGTATCAGCTGGTTTACCAAATGACCTACATCTTTTTCACATCAGTTTTTTCACAACTGTTTTTCCACAACAGATTTTTCACATCTGCTTTTACAAATCCACAGCCAAACTAAACAGGGCCTGCAGTTAAGGATATTTCCATAATGAGAGATCAAAGACCAGCCAATGAGTGTGACTCTGCGCCAGTGCTATTACTATATTGTAGTCGAGTCTGGCAGCAAGAGTTGAGTAATGAGGGAAGAAGCTAAGACTTGTCCGCAGCTGACCCGAGAGTTACTAACTTTTACCAAGTTCTTCTAACATGTTGATCCATGCTTTCTTAGGGCATCTCCAGCCGTGCCCCCAACAGGCCCCCCAGGCCACTTTTTCGGCGAAGGCGCCAAAAAAACGGCCCAGTCGCGCCCCCAGGACGCCGAAAATCGTCGGTTCGGACCTTTTTTCCACCCGGCAGTCAAAGGCCGAACTCGGCGCGCTGGGGAGCAGTTGGGGGCTCCGGCGCTAGGGAAAAGCACGCCTGACCCACACCGATAGGGGAAAAGTCAAGGTTTTCTTCCCCCGACTCGCCTCGCACCCCCCGCGCCCTCGGCCACCAACTAGCTATATCCCGGCGATGGCCGCCGCCCTACTCCGCTAGATAGCCACTCCCCACCGAAAAATAGCGGCGCTTCGCCGCGGCAGCCCCTCCCACAGCAGCTGGGCGTTTCCGGCCGTGGAGGCGCGGTTTAACGGCGGGTACACGCCCACCGAGCGCAAGGTGTTCGGCTCTTTGCCTGTCTCGGCGATGGACTCGGACGAGGAGGAAGAGCTCACCGCGCTGCTGGAGGAGGAAGCCGCGGCCGACGTCCAGGAAGAAGAGCATCTCATGGTGTTCGCCGCCCTCGCCCAGCTGCTGGCGAGCAATGAAAATCCGCGGCGAGGTGGCTCGGCGCCGGGGCGGGTGAAAGCAAAGAACCAGCATCGTCTCCAAGGCTACTGCATGCTCTACTCCGACTACTTCGCCGATGCTCCACTTCATGGCGAGAGAACATTTCGGCGTCGTTATCGGATGAGCCGAAAGCTCTTCCTCAGGATTGTGAATTCCATCCGGGAGTTCGACAACTACTTCAAGTGCAAGATGGATTATACTGGCGCTCTTGGATTCACCTCCATCCAGAAGTGCACGACAGCGATGAGGATGCTTGCATATGGAGCTCCCAGTGATTCACTCGACGACTATGGGCGCATGGCCGAGTCCACCAGCATAGAGTATTTCTACAAGTTCTGTCGGGCAGTGGTGGCAGTGTTTGGGCCACAATACTTGAGAACACCCAATGCGGAAGACACTGCTCGGATCCTAGCCCAGAATGCAGCAAGAGGATTTCCTGGGATGCTTGGAAGCATCGACTGCATGCATTGGAAATGGAAGAACTGCCCATTTGGTTGGCAGGAGATGTACAAAGGCGCCAAAGGCGGTTGCCGTGTGGTGCTTGAGGCGGTAGCCACACAGGATCTCTGGATTTGGCACTCCTTCTTTGGTATGCCAGGAACTCACAATGACATCAACGTGCTGCAGTGCTCTCCTGTTTTTGCCAAGCTCGTTGAGGGCCATTCTCCTCCGATGAACTTCGAGATCAATGGGCACCAATACAACAAGGGGTACTATCTAGCTGACGGCATCTATCCGAGATGGTCGACATTTGTGAAGACGATCTCAAACCCTGTGGCAGGAGGCAAGAACGTCTGGTTTGCGAAGCTTCAGGAGGCTTGCAGGAAGGATGTCGAGCGGGCATTTGGTGTGCTCCAATCTCGATTTGCTATTGTTCGGTACCCCGTTTAGACCTGGTCCAAAGATCAAATGTGGGATATTATGACTTGCTGTGTCATCTTGCACAACATGATCATCGAGAGCGAGCAAGAAGACCCAGTGTTTGACACTGAACCATACTACAGGCAGGGTCCTCTAGCCGAAGTTGATCACCAGCTACCGGCAACTTGGACTGCCTATCTCAGTATGCGTCGGGAGAGTCGAGACCCACAGGTGCATCATCAACTGCAGAAAGATCTGATTGAGCACCTATCGAGGCTCAAGGGGGACGCCGTGTGATGAAATACGAGTTTTTATTTGTTGAACTATATAATTTGTATTGAACTATTTGTTATTGTACTATTTTGTTGAAGTATTTGATTTTTCTGTGATTGAAATATGTGATAAGAAATATTTGATTAAATACGCCCATAATTGAACGCCGAGACACGGCGAAACCACGCCGAATATGAGCCTATTCTCGCCCATATGGGCCCTTTATTCGCCGAAATTGGGCTGCAAAGTGGGCCAAATTCGATGCCTGTGGGCGACGACTGGGCGCAAAACCGCCCCCAGCGTCGAGTGTATCGCCGGCTCGCCCCCAGGGGACAATTTTTATGCGTCCTGGGGGGGGGGGCAACGGCTGGAGATGCCCTTAGAATACCATTGTTAGATTGGGAGCCAAAATGAAGCCTCCTCAGGGCGTTTGCAATGTGGACCGTCGGATTGTCCGTCCAAACGTATCCCAGCCGTCAGATCTTCAGATGAAACGATCCCGACCGTCGGATCAAGTCTTATGCGACAAGCAATGAACGTGCCCATATTTCCACACCCGCGCTGCCGCACCTGCTCTCTATTACAGGCGGGCCCAGTCTGGGTGGGCCACTGATGTCAGCGACGGTGGAGGTGGGCGTGACCGGTGCTGGTTCTTACCGGTGCGGGTGGCGTGCCACCGCCTGTAAATTTGGAGGGCCGCCAAGGGTAGTGTCGGGATTTCACGGCATGTCCCTTGCGTGTCGTCCTGTGGGTGGCTCAGCTGCGCGTTAGGCCGAGGAGAGCGAGCGATTGGGTGAACCCTAGCCGCCACTCTCCCTCTCCCCTTCTCTGCCCGTGCTCTCCTCTATTCCTCGCTTGCCCTCGCGCCGCCACCCGCCGGGAAGCGCCGCAGCGGCTGCTCCTCAGTCCGCACACGCGTCGCACTAGCGTTTCTAGCTCCTAGCGCCTGAGAATCGGCTCGAGGTTGGCTTCGCGTCAGCGGTGAGAAGGGGCCGGCGGCCACCGCGGGAGGAGCAGGAGGAAGATGGGATGCCATCCGTTGAGGCGTGTCGCGGCCCTTCTCCGCGCCGGCGACGCGTGCAACAAAGAATGGAGGGCGTGCGTTCTGTCGGCATCGGATCCAGATGACCTCACGCCGCCGCTCCCGTCCTCCTTCCGCGTTGCCGCTCCTCTCGAGCCGCCGGCTGGCGCTCCCCTTCGCCGGAAGAGCCTCCCCCTCCTCCGGAAGCTATTTGTGGCCCAGGTTAGCTTCTTTTCTTTCCCGCTGCTCAGATTTCATTCATGTTTTCACGAAATTAGATTCGTTTCGAGGATAGCACAATATTTAGTTTTTGAGATGTGCTAAATCAATTTGGGCGAAAAAGTTCTTCTCCTGTTGGGCAGGATTCGTAGCTGTACATGTACATGTATGCTTTCTGATTGAACTGTACTAGCAATCTTAGGCGTAGAACTATTGTCATTTGTGAGGTCGCGCTGCTGCTTTCCTCGTGGTGCTCAGCTGACCATGTGATTCATCTCTTTCTTACAAGAGACATTTTGCTCGATGTATACAACTTACTGATGCTAGGAACTTCTGGTCCAATTTCGTGCAAGAGTACATGTTGTGACTCTCTCCTGCAATGTGAGATAATAATGCTTTTGTGTCGGTGGACACTCACTTTATTTAAGACAATGACAGTTCTGCTCCTGATTTCTTGCTTAATCCTGAAGATGTCATCACAATTATAAGCATGATTTCTGATGTAGTTGTTCGGAGATGGACACATCGCAGTGGAGGAAGAACTCACCGTCTCGATCGAGGAGCGGCGGGGGTAGAAGTGCAAGGAGAGGAGCGCTTGATGCGAAGTGCTCATAACAGCCATGCGCGTCCGCCTTTACTGGCGAGGGCATCAAGATTTGCCACCAACTGCTCTCTTTTTCTTCAGAGGATGAGAGGAACACTGCTGATTAGATACTCCCGTTAAAAGTTCCCAACCGGACACTAGGTTTTGAATCTTAAATGATGGCTGCTTGATAATTTGTCCAAGTTGAGATCCACCACTGACGGCATGAGTTTGCTACCCTGCTCCTATGAAGGTAGCCGAAGGCCTGCACCTCCCACCATGAGATCCTCTCTCATCTTGCACCTCTTCACTGAGCTCCTCCTCCTAATTTATTTCTTACTACAGTTTGATTTTTATGATTCAGGTTCCTATTTTTTTGGTTGAATCAAGTGCCAATTGATGAGATGGATGTGTTGTTCATGCTCTTTGAGAAGGCCAGCCGCTCCAGACGACGGTGAACTCATCCAACTGGTACCTCCAAAATATATTATTACCTATGTGTTTTTAGGATCAAGTAATGTGCGACCAGTTTCAAGTGAGAGGATGCCAATTTCAGATTTTGTAGGATACACGCTGAATGCGTCGCTCGCCTGTCACTCCTTCGCTAGGAGGGGCGCAACATGCTACTCACTCCGACGCTCCAGGTGCATTTACATGTTGTGATTTTTACTGTGTGATTAGACAAAATCTTGGAGAAGGCTATATATGTAGATTAAACCTATTTTGTTTCCTCTGCCTACTAAGATCAGATATTTTGATTCTTTTGGCCATGTGAAAGCAATCAGATTGCTTGGATATTTTGCTTATGGTATCATGGTAGTTATTAAATGGAGAATATATGCAGATAATGCTCCTGGGTCACTTGGACTCCTATCTGAAGGACATGGCAATGCAGGTGTATAGCTACATGAACCTACACGTGCTATACGAGTTAAGTGAGCAGTTATGATACTAGCTAAAACTCTTTCTTTTCATTCCCTTTGGACCCTCTAGCGTTGAGATAGCATGCCAAGCATTATGAATCCAGGTTTACAAGCATCAGGTTCAGAAATTGCCAAGCATTAAGTCATAACCTTCCCTTTTTTTTTCTGCTCATTGATATCATGGTTGCAGCTTGCAAACTATACTGATTACAAAAAAAGCATTAGTATGGTAGATTCTTTCATATTGAAATTAAAAAAGGAACAAGAACAATTGGCTTAGAATTTAGGGTTGATTCTCAATGATTTCACATGGATAATTGTATTTTGGGTACATATATAATTTCCGCGATGCCATGATTTTGGTTAAGTCCAGGTTATAATTTCAATGATGCTTTATGAGGATCTTTAAGATTTGTCCGTGATGGCTTATTCTTACCAGTGATGCTTTTTCATTTATTTTTCAGATCATTGCCTTATCAACATGAGGAGTCTTTGAAATATTGTTGTCGAAGTTTGTGAATGAAATGCTTTCATCCTCCAGTTTCTATGTGGCGGCCAATCACTTTGTTGCTTGTTGTAAACAATATTTGCTTGTGAAGCATTGATTGGAAGAGAAATGTGTTTCCTCTTCACGAGTGCTGCTTTCCTCGTGGTGCTCAGCTGACCATGTGATTCATCTCTTTCTTACAAGAGACATTTTGCTCGATGTATACAACTTACTGATGCTAGGAACTTCTGGTCCAATTTCGTGCAAGAGTACATGTTGTGACTCTCTCCTGCAATGTGAGATAATAATGCTTTTGTGTCGGTGGACACTCACTTTATTTAAGACAATGACAGTTCTGCTCCTGATTTCTTGCTTAATCCTGAAGATGTCATCACAATTATAAGCATGATTTTTGATGTAGTTGTTCGGAGATGAACACATCGCAGTGGAGGAAGAACTCACCGTCTCGATCGAGGAGCGGCGGGGGTAGAAGTGCAAGGAGAGGAGCGCTTGATGCGAAGTGCTCATAACAGCCATGCGCGTCCGCCTTTACTGGCGAGGGCATCAAGATTTGCCACCAACTGCTCTCTTTTTCTTCAGAGGATGAGAGGAACACTGCTGATTAGATACTCCCGTTAAAAGTTCCCAACCGGACACTAGGTTTTGAATCTTAAATGATGGCTGCTTGATAATTTGTCCAAGTTGAGATCCACCACTGACGGCATGAGTTTGCTACCCTGCTCTTATGAAGGTAGCCGAAGGCCTGCACCTCCCACCATGAGATCCTCTCTCATCTTGCACCTCTTCACTGAGCTCCTCCTCCTAATTTATTTCTTACTACAGTTTGATTTTTATGATTCAGGTTCCTATTTTTTTGGTTGAATCAAGTGCCAATTGATGAGATGGATGTGTTGTTCATGCTCTTTGAGAAGGCCAGCCGCTCCAGACGACGGTGAACTCATCCAACTGGTACCTCCAAAATATATTATTACCTATGTGTTTTTAGGATCAAGTAATGTGCGACCAGTTTCAAGTGAGAGGATGCCAATTTCAGATTTTGTAGGATACACGCTGAATGCGTCGCTCGCCTGTCACTCCTTCGCTAGGAGGGGCGCAACATGCTACTCACTCCGACGCTCCAGGTGCATTTACATGTTGTGATTTTTACTGTGTGATTAGACAAAATCTTGGAGAAGGCTATATATGTAGATTAAACCTATTTTGTTTCCTCTGCCTACTAAGATCAGATATTTTGATTCTTTTGGCCATGTGAAAGCAATCAGATTGCTTGGATATTTTGCTTATGGTATCATGGTAGTTATTAAATGGAGAATATATGCAGATAATGCTCCTGGGTCACTTGGACTCCTATCTGAAGGACATGGCAATGCAGGTGTATAGCTACATGAACCTACACGTGCTATACGAGTTAAGTGAGCAGTTATGATACTAGCTAAAACTCTTTCTTTTCATTCCCTTTGGACCCTCTAGCGTTGAGATAGCATGCCAAGCATTATGAATCCAGGTTTACAAGCATCAGGTTCAGAAATTGCCAAGCATTAAGTCATAACCTTCCCTTTTTTTCTGCTCATTGATATCATGGTTGCAGCTTGCAAACTATACTGATTACAAAAAAAGCATTAGTATGGTAGATTCTTTCATATTGAAATTAAAAAAGGAACAAGAACAATTGGCTTAGAATTTAGGGTTGATTCTCAATGATTTCACATGGATAATTGGATTTTGGGTACATATATAATTTCCGCGATGCCATGATTTTGGTTAAGTCCAGGTTATAATTTCAATGATGCTTTATGAGGATCTTTAAGATTTGTCCGTGATGGCTTATTCTTACCAGTGATGCTTTTTCATTTATTTTTCAGATCATTGCCTTATCAACATGAGGAGTCTTTGAAATATTGTTGTCGAAGTTTGTGAATGAAATGCTTTCATCCTCCAGTTTCTATGTGGCGGCCAATCACTGTGTTGCTTGTTGTAAACAATATTTGCTTGTGAAGCATTGATTGGAAGAGAAATGTGTTTCCTCTTCACGAGTGCTGCTTTCCTCGTGGTGCTCAGCTGACCATGTGATTCATCTCTTTCTTACAAGAGACATTTTGCTCGATGTATACAACTTACTGATGCTAGGAACTTCTGGTCCAATTTCGTGCAAGAGTACATGTTGTGACTCTCTCCTGCAATGTGAGATAATAATGCTTTTGTGTCGGTGGACACTCACTTTATTTAAGACAATGACAGTTCTGCTCCTGATTTCTTGCTTAATCCTGAAGATGTCATCACAATTATAAGCATGATTTCTGATGTAGTTGTTCGGAGATGGACACATCGCAGTGGAGGAAGAACTCACCGTCTCGATCGAGGAGCGGCGGGGGTAGAAGTGCAAGGAGAGGAGCGCTTGATGCGAAGTGCTCATAACAGCCATGCGCGTCCGCCTTTACTGGCGAGGGCATCAAGATTTGCCACCAACTGCTCTCTTTTTCTTCAGAGGATGAGAGGAACACTGCTGATTAGATACTCCCGTTAAAAGTTCCCAACCGGACACTAGGTTTTGAATCTTAAATGATGGCTGCTTGATAATTTGTCCAAGTTGAGATCCACCACTGACGGCATGAGTTTGCTACCCTGCTCCTATGAAGGTAGCCGAAGGCCTGCACCTCCCACCATGAGATCCTCTCTCATCTTGCACCTCTTCACTGAGCTCCTCCTCCTAATTTATTTCTTACTACAGTTTGAATTTTATGATTCAGGTTCCTATTTTTTTGGTTGAATCAAGTGCCAATTGATGAGATGGATGTGTTGTTCATGCTCTTTGAGAAGGCCAGCCGCTCCAGACGACGGTGAACTCATCCAACTGGTACCTCCAAAATATATTATTACCTATGTGTTTTTAGGATCAAGTAATGTGCGACCAGTTTCAAGTGAGAGGATGCCAATTTCAGATTTTGTAGGATACACGCTGAATGCGTCGCTCGCCTGTCACTCCTTCGCTAGGAGGGGCGCAACATGCTACTCACTCCGACGCTCCAGGTGCATTTACATGTTGTGATTTTTACTGTGTGATTAGACAAAATCTTGGAGAAGGCTATATATGTAGATTAAACCTATTTTGTTTCCTCTGCCTACTAAGATCAGATATTTTGATTCTTTTGGCCATGTGAAAGCAATCAGATTGCTTGGATATTTTGCTTATGGTATCATGGTAGTTATTAAATGGAGAATATATGCAGATAATGCTCCTGGGTCACTTGGACTCCTATCTGAAGGACATGGCAATGCAGGTGTATAGCTACATGAACCTACACGTGCTATACGAGTTAAGTGAGCAGTTATGATACTAGCTAAAACTCTTTCTTTTCATTCCCTTTGGACCCTCTAGCGTTGAGATAGCATGCCAAGCATTATGAATCCAGGTTTACAAGCATCAGGTTCAGAAATTGCCAAGCATTAAGTCATAACCTTCCCTTTTTTTCTGCTCATTGATATCATGGTTGCAGCTTGCAAACTATACTGATTACAAAAAAAGCATTAGTATGGTAGATTCTTTCATATTGAAATTAAAAAAGGAACAAGAACAATTGGCTTAGAATTTAGGGTTGATTCTCAATGATTTCACATGGATAATTGGATTTTGGGTACATATATAATTTCCGCGATGCCATGATTTTGGTTAAGTCCAGGTTATAATTTCAATGATGCTTTATGAGGATCTTTAAGATTTGTCCGTGATGGCTTATTCTTACCAGTGATGCTTTTTCATTTATTTTTCAGATCATTGCCTTATCAACATGAGGAGTCTTTGAAATATTGTTGTCGAAGTTTGTGAATGAAATGCTTTCATCCTCCAGTTTCTATGTGGCGGCCAATCACTGTTTGTTGCTTGTTGTAAACAATATTTGCTTGTGAAGCATTGATTGGAAGAGAAATGTGTTTCCTCTTCACGAGTGCTGCTTTCCTCGTGGTGCTCAGCTGACCATGTGATTCATCTCTTTCTTACAAGAGACATTTTGCTCGATGTATACAACTTACTGATGCTAGGAACTTCTGGTCCAATTTCGTGCAAGAGTACATGTTGTGACTCTCTCCTGCAATGTGAGATAATAATGCTTTTGTGTCGGTGGACACTCACTTTATTTAAGACAATGACAGTTCTGCTCCTGATTTCTTGCTTAATCCTGAAGATGTCATCACAATTATAAGCATGATTTCTGATGTAGTTGTTCGGAGATGGACACATCGCAGTGGAGGAAGAACTCACCGTCTCGATCGAGGAGCGGCGGGGGTAGAAGTGCAAGGAGAGGAGCGCTTGATGCGAAGTGCTCATAACAGCCATGCGCGTCCGCCTTTACTGGCGAGGGCATCAAGATTTGCCACCAACTGCTCTCTTTTTCTTCAGAGGATGAGAGGAACACTGCTGATTAGATACTCCCGTTAAAAGTTCCCAACCGGACACTAGGTTTTGAATCTTAAATGATGGCTGCTTGATAATTTGTCCAAGTTGAGATCCACCACTGACGGCATGAGTTTGCTACCCTGCTCCTATGAAGGTAGCCGAAGGCCTGCACCTCCCACCATGAGATCCTCTCTCATCTTGCACCTCTTCACTGAGCTCCTCCTCCTAATTTATTTCTTACTACAGTTTGAATTTTATGATTCAGGTTCCTATTTTTTTGGTTGAATCAAGTGCCAATTGATGAGATGGATGTGTTGTTCATGCTCTTTGAGAAGGCCAGCCGCTCCAGACGACGGTGAACTCATCCAACTGGTACCTCCAAAATATATTATTACCTATGTGTTTTTAGGATCAAGTAATGTGCGACCAGTTTCAAGTGAGAGGATGCCAATTTCAGATTTTGTAGGATACACGCTGAATGCGTCGCTCGCCTGTCACTCCTTCGCTAGGAGGGGCGCAACATGCTACTCACTCCGACGCTCCAGGTGCATTTACATGTTGTGATTTTTACTGTGTGATTAGACAAAATCTTGGAGAAGGCTATATATGTAGATTAAACCTATTTTGTTTCCTCTGCCTACTAAGATCAGATATTTTGATTCTTTTGGCCATGTGAAAGCAATCAGATTGCTTGGATATTTTGCTTATGGTATCATGGTAGTTATTAAATGGAGAATATATGCAGATAATGCTCCTGGGTCACTTGGACTCCTATCTGAAGGACATGGCAATGCAGGTGTATAGCTACATGAACCTACACGTGCTATACGAGTTAAGTGAGCAGTTATGATACTAGCTAAAACTCTTTCTTTTCATTCCCTTTGGACCCTCTAGCGTTGAGATAGCATGCCAAGCATTATGAATCCAGGTTTACAAGCATCAGGTTCAGAAATTGCCAAGCATTAAGTCATAACCTTCCCTTTTTTTCTGCTCATTGATATCATGGTTGCAGCTTGCAAACTATACTGATTACAAAAAAAGCATTAGTATGGTAGATTCTTTCATATTGAAATTAAAAAAGGAACAAGAACAATTGGCTTAGAATTTAGGGTTGATTCTCAATGATTTCACATGGATAATTGGATTTTGGGTACATATATAATTTCCACGATGCCATGATTTTGGTTAAGTCCAGGTTATAATTTCAATGATGCTTTATGAGGATCTTTAAGATTTGTCCGTGATGGCTTATTCTTACCAGTGATGCTTTTTCATTTATTTTTCAGATCATTGCCTTATCAACATGAGGAGTCTTTGAAATATTGTTGTCGAAGTTTGTGAATGAAATGCTTTCATCCTCCAGTTTCTATGTGGCGGCCAATCACTTTGTTGCTTGTTGTAAACAATATTTGCTTGTGAAGCATTGATTGGAAGAGAAATGTGTTTCCTCTTCACGAGTGCTACTTTCCTCGTGGTGCTCAGCTGACCATGTGATTCATCTCTTTCTTACAAGAGACATTTTGCTCGATGTATACAACTTACTGATGCTAGGAACTTCTGGTCCAATTTCGTGCAAGAGTACATGTTGTGACTCTCTCCTGCAATGTGAGATAATAATGCTTTTGTGTCGGTGGACACTCACTTTATTTAAGACAATGACAGTTCTGCTCCTGATTTCTTGCTTAATCCTGAAGATGTCATCACAATTATAAGCATGATTTCTGATGTAGTTGTTCGGAGATGGACACATCGCAGTGGAGGAAGAACTCACCGTCTCGATCGAGGAGCGGCGGGGGTAGAAGTGCAAGGAGAGGAGCGCTTGATGCGAAGTGCTCATAACAGCCATGCGCGTCCGCCTTTACTGGCGAGGGCATCAAGATTTGCCACCAACTGCTCTCTTTTTCTTCAGAGGATGAGAGGAACACTGCTGATTAGATACTCCCGTTAAAAGTTCCCAACCGGACACTAGGTTTTGAATCTTAAATGATGGCTGCTTGATAATTTGTCCAAGTTGAGATCCACCACTGACGGCATGAGTTTGCTACCCTGCTCCTATGAAGGTAGCCGAAGGCCTGCACCTCCCACCATGAGATCCTCTCTCATCTTGCACCTCTTCACTGAGCTCCTCCTCCTAATTTATTTCTTACTACAGTTTGATTTTTATGATTCAGGTTCCTATTTTTTTGGTTGAATCAAGTGCCAATTGATGAGATGGATGTGTTGTTCATGCTCTTTGAGAAGGCCAGCCGCTCCAGACGACGGTGAACTCATCCAACTGGTACCTCCAAAATATATTATTACCTATGTGTTTTTAGGATCAAGTAATGTGCGACCAGTTTCAAGTGAGAGGATGCCAATTTCAGATTTTGTAGGATACACGCTGAATGCGTCGCTCGCCTGTCACTCCTTCGCTAGGAGGGGCGCAACATGCTACTCACTCCGACGCTCCAGGTGCATTTACATGTTGTGATTTTTACTGTGTGATTAGACAAAATCTTGGAGAAGGCTATATATGTAGATTAAACCTATTTTGTTTCCTCTGCCTACTAAGATCAGATATTTTGATTCTTTTGGCCATGTGAAAGCAATCAGATTGCTTGGATATTTTGCTTATGGTATCATGGTAGTTATTAAATGGAGAATATATGCAGATAATGCTCCTGGGTCACTTGGACTCCTATCTGAAGGACATGGCAATGCAGGTGTATAGCTACATGAACCTACACGTGCTATACGAGTTAAGTGAGCAGTTATGATACTAGCTAAAACTCTTTCTTTTCATTCCCTTTGGACCCTCTAGCGTTGAGATAGCATGCCAAGCATTATGAATCCAGGTTTACAAGCATCAGGTTCAGAAATTGCCAAGCATTAAGTCATAACCTTCCCTTTTTTTCTGCTCATTGATATCATGGTTGCAGCTTGCAAACTATACTGATTACAAAAAAAGCATTAGTATGGTAGATTCTTTCATATTGAAATTAAAAAAGGAACAAGAACAATTGGCTTAGAATTTAGGGTTGATTCTCAATGATTTCACATGGATAATTGGATTTTGGGTACATATATAATTTCCGCGATGCCATGATTTTGGTTAAGTCCAGGTTATAATTTCAATGATGCTTTATGAGGATCTTTAAGATTTGTCCGTGATGGCTTATTCTTACCAGTGATGCTTTTTCATTTATTTTTCAGATCATTGCCTTATCAACATGAGGAGTCTTTGAAATATTGTTGTTGAAGTTTGTGAATGAAATGCTTTCATCCTCCAGTTTCTATGTGGCGGCCAATCACTTTGTTGCTTGTTGTAAACAATATTTGCTTGTGAAGCATTGATTGGAAGAGAAATGTGTTTCCTCTTCACGAGTGCTGCTTTCCTCGTGGTGCTCAGCTGACCATGTGATTCATCTCTTTCTTACAAGAGACATTTTGCTCGATGTATACAACTTACTGATGCTAGGAACTTCTGGTCCAATTTCGTGCAAGAGTACATGTTGTGACTCTCTCCTGCAATGTGAGATAATAATGCTTTTGTGTCGGTGGACACTCACTTTATTTAAGACAATGACAGTTCTGCTCCTGATTTCTTGCTTAATCCTGAAGATGTCATCACAATTATAAGCATGATTTCTGATGTAGTTGTTCGGAGATGGACACATCGCAGTGGAGGAAGAACTCACCGTCTCGATCGAGGAGCGGCGGGGGTAGAAGTGCAAGGAGAGGAGCGCTTGATGCGAAGTGCTCATAACAGCCATGCGCGTCCGCCTTTACTGGCGAGGGCATCAAGATTTGCCACCAACTGCTCTCTTTTTCTTCAGAGGATGAGAGGAACACTGCTGATTAGATACTCCCGTTAAAAGTTCCCAACCGGACACTAGGTTTTGAATCTTAAATGATGGCTGCTTGATAATTTGTCCAAGTTGAGATCCACCACTGACGGCATGAGTTTGCTACCCTGCTCCTATGAAGGTAGCCGAAGGCCTGCACCTCCCACCATGAGATCCTCTCTCATCTTGCACCTCTTCACTGAGCTCCTCCTCCTAATTTATTTCTTACTACAGTTTGATTTTTATGATTCAGGTTCCTATTTTTTTGGTTGAATCAAGTGCCAATTGATGAGATGGATGTGTTGTTCATGCTCTTTGAGAAGGCCAGCCGCTCCAGACGACGGTGAACTCATCCAACTGGTACCTCCAAAATATATTATTACCTATGTGTTTTTAGGATCAAGTAATGTGCGACCAGTTTCAAGTGAGAGGATGCCAATTTCAGATTTTGTAGGATACACGCTGAATGCGTCGCTCGCCTGTCACTCCTTCGCTAGGAGGGGCGCAACATGCTACTCACTCCGACGCTCCAGGTGCATTTACATGTTGTGATTTTTACTGTGTGATTAGACAAAATCTTGGAGAAGGCTATATATGTAGATTAAACCTATTTTGTTTCCTCTGCCTACTAAGATCAGATATTTTGATTCTTTTGGCCATGTGAAAGCAATCAGATTGCTTGGATATTTTGCTTATGGTATCATGGTAGTTATTAAATGGAGAATATATGCAGATAATGCTCCTGGGTCACTTGGACTCCTATCTGAAGGACATGGCAATGCAGGTGTATAGCTACATGAACCTACACGTGCTATACGAGTTAAGTGAGCAGTTATGATACTAGCTAAAACTCTTTCTTTTCATTCCCTTTGGACCCTCTAGCGTTGAGATAGCATGCCAAGCATTATGAATCCAGGTTTACAAGCATCAGGTTCAGAAATTGCCAAGCATTAAGTCATAACCTTCCCTTTTTTTCTGCTCATTGATATCATGGTTGCAGCTTGCAAACTATACTGATTACAAAAAAAGCATTAGTATGGTAGATTCTTTCATATTGAAATTAAAAAAGGAACAAGAACAATTGGCTTAGAATTTAGGGTTGATTCTCAATGATTTCACATGGATAATTGTATTTTGGGTACATATATAATTTCCGCGATGCCATGATTTTGGTTAAGTCCAGGTTATAATTTCAATGATGCTTTATGAGGATCTTTAAGATTTGTCCGTGATGGCTTATTCTTACCAGTGATGCTTTTTCATTTATTTTTCAGATCATTGCCTTATCAACATGAGGAGTCTTTGAAATATTGTTGTCGAAGTTTGTGAATGAAATGCTTTCATCCTCCAGTTTCTATGTGGCGGCCAATCACTTTGTTGCTTGTTGTAAACAATATTTGCTTGTGAAGCATTGATTGGAAGAGAAATGTGTTTCCTCTTCACGAGTGCTCTGCCCCCTTTTTTACATTGATAGTTTATGTTCTTCATTAGGAAAAGTGGTTAATCCTTTTTGGATCGTGGCTTCTTGTCATAGCCCATGCTGGCTACATGATAGCATGCTGTAGGGATGCATCAGACATGTCAACTTTCTTGGCTTGTGCTTTTCAAGGAGAAATATTGCAACTTATGCTTGTGCATTAGGTGACCCAATTTCAGGGTTCTCTTTGTTCGATTCATTTCTGTTGTTACTATCACGGTTCTTCACATGCATAATCGAGTGTGTTATAGCTGAATGTTCTTCTGCACTAAAAATGTTCATCGACATCAATTATTTTCCAGTTGAGTATAAAGCAGCAAACATTTTAGATTTCTCTACCATTATTTCAGACTAAAGGTGAGGAACAATGCCCAAATTATGAGCAATATACACTCTCATTTGTAATGGCAGCAATGTGTTTTGAACCCTGATCATGATTATATATGAATCGTTAAGTTCAGTGCTTTGCCAGATCAATAATAGAATATTTCTATGTAGCACATGTCCTTCACTTCTCAATGATGATATCATTATCTACTATATCAATGTACGTACATGCTTTGCAAGTGCTCCATTTTTAGAAGAACTACATCTCTATAGTCATTTTTGCTTTAAGACAACGATCATTATCTACTACTATAAATGTCACTCAGTTCTTATAAGTACATACTTTGCAAGTGCTCCATTCTTGTTTTACTTAATAGTCAATGGATCCTCGTTATCGGCAACATCGATTTATTTAATATCTTCGAAAATCAATTAAGTTAGCATGTGTTGGTACGGACTGCTCCCTCTAATATTTTTAAAAAGGCTCCCTCTAATAGTTTATCTATGTCTGTTTCTTTTTTCTGCCAGCCTTACTGAAATTGGAGATGTAACGTTTTTGGCTAATAATTAGTAAGAATGGCAGATACGGTTTGGCCCATGAACGCACGACCCGTTTGCCGCTTCCTCTCCTATGGGCGATCCAACCTCATGCCTCGCCTCTGCTCAACCCCAAGCCCAGTTCATCCAGGTTTGTTGGTCCGTCTCCCTTCTCCCCATCTCTCTCTCTCTCTCTCTCTCTCTCTCTGGGGGATACATTTAGATGTATTGTATATTTCCTTAAAAGTCATATTACCCTGAACAGATCCTAGGATTTTCAAAGGCACATGTTTTTGGTTTTGGACATGAACATAGATGCCTCTGATTATAATTTTCTGCAGTAGAAATACTCACCAGCTAATGATTATGTACATCTACTCTTTTCTAAGAATGAAATATGTGACTCTTGGATAAAGCCGCCGGTTGGTTCAAGAGTACCCGCCATTAAGTTTTATGTCTGTCAAATGAACATCACATTCACCGCACCTGGAAAAAAAATGGTGTGAATTAATTTACACTTTGTCATATGCCTTAATGTGCTTTGCTTACCCGCACCATATAACTTCAGTCTGCTCCCTCGCTGCAACACTTCTCTGTTATATATACTAAGATGTATCTTCTGGAGTATCTCAATCCAACCGTCGAGCGAATGCCCCAATTAGAACCCCATGTGGATGTGTGCAAGATCATGTTCGTTTAATAGAAGGCAAATACAAAAGGGCAACTATCACCACTAGCTGGACACAATTTGTCAAGGCAGCCAGAAGGGATATATGTGTCTTCGTCTACAAGGAGACTCGGGGGCACCGGCTTTCACTCACTGTTCATAACCTTTCCTAAGGTTAACTCATGTTTAGTCTACTTCAGTTGATATGAACATTATATGAAAGGTAATAACCAAGCAATGTTGTTTTTAGCAGGCCGTACGACATTGTTTGATCAATCAGGAAAAGGATCTCCAACCAGGATGCATCAAGGCATATGCTAGGGGGGAACAAATCGCGAACAAGCTTGGTGAACCCTCCACGGAGGAGGCCGCCTGACTGTGGAGGTCTAAAGACGATGTTGATGCCATGGTGGACAAGATGCAAGATCTTGAAGCCGTTTACACGATGCGGATCATAGCTGGGCCAAGGAGGAAGAGACGGGGAAGTTGTTGGGCAGTGGCTCACCAAATTCAAGTTTGTCACCTACGACGTCGAGGACGTGCTGAATGATCTGGACGCTGCGGAGCTATTAAAGAAGAGCCAATCAAAGGTACTCCCTCCGTCCTTTAAAGAGTGTACTTCCAACTTTGTTGGAAAGTCAAACTTTTTAATGTTTGACCGTATTTATACAATAACACATCAACATTTATGACATCAAATTAGTAGCATTAGATTCATGATAACATATATTTTCATCATATACCTATTTGGTTTCACAAACATTGATATATTTTTGCATAAATTCAGTCAAAGTTTGAGATAGTTTGACCCTCCAACAAAGTTGGAAGTACACTCTTTCAAGGACGGAGGGAGTACTCGCTTGGTGCACTGTCCAGGTCAAAGATCTGGTCTACCAGCAAGTGATTCATGTGGACATGGACTTTTCACTTTCTGGAGTAACACACTGACATGGCGTAGTAAGCGACAGTTCTTTTTTTATAACGGCTTATAATTATCATTGGACTCATACTATTATGCAAATGCCTCATGTGGTTTCATTGGTTAAATTGTATAATTGTGACATCATGTCAAGCAAGAGCTGAGAACGAGACGACCCGATGTCTCATCGTGTTGGTTTACTTTTGGAATCAAAATGCTGCTAAGCCTTTGGTGTAACAGATTACACTGTCTTTTTGGTCCAGTCTGAATGGATGCCATGTATTGGACACATTTATGTAATCTACGAAGGCATTCTCAGTTTCTTGACATCTCAAGTTGTCAACCTATCGAATTTGAAGCTTGACCTACCGTGTCAGGTTATATGTGACCGCACCCGGCAGGGGTGCGGGGTGCGGCAAGGCGCACTTTCCATCTAGTGTGTATGGACAGAAACATGTTGATGCTTTCCTGTAGTGATACTCATTTCAGCCAGATACAAGTGTGGGTCGTTCCAACACAGCAAAAAGAAAATTTGCCGACGTTGCAATATGCGGGTGAAATGAGATGTTTGGTCAGCTGGTTGTTTATGAGTGTTGAGTACTTATAAATATTTATGCTGGTCGTTTCTTCTGAAGGTTTTATCCATTACTCGTTCAAATGGATAGGATTGAATGGAAAAATTAAAGGTATAAGATATTTGAATGTGATCTCGCATGCAGAACACCATGACCAAACTAACGCGACCTACGCGTAGAAATGTTCTAGCATGACGCGTGTGCAGTGCACTGAAGCATGGTCGACTGACTGCGTGTTTCTTACGTGTGCCTAGATTAGTTGTGCCCTCTCGGATCTCGTCAACTTCCTGGCGAACTGTCTCCAGTTTCTCCCTCTCATCGTGATGTCTGCTAGTACTCGTGTTGAAGCATTCTACGCCTACACCCAAATATGCTTACACCTACCTCTCTTTTTTTTGTAGCGTGGGTACGTAGTTTGCAATGAAGAGGATAATGTAGCTTAGTGTGTGCAGTTTTCCTCCTGTAGTTGTGAGATTTCCGTTGACCTCTACCCTTGCATAGACCAAAATAAACAAATACTCCCTCCGTCCTTTAAAGAGTGTACTTCCAACTTTGTTGGAGGGTCAAATTATCTCAAAGTTTGATCGAGTTTGTGCAAAAATATATCAATGTTTGTGAAATCAAATAGATATATGATGAAAGTATATTTTATCACGAATCTAATCCTACTAATTTGATGGCATAAATATTGATGTATTATTATATAAACACGGTCAAATATAAAAAGGTTTGACTTTCCAAGAAAGTTGGAAGTACACTCTTTAAAGGACGGAGGGAGTAAATAATTAAGAATACTGATTCTTTATTTGGGAATGTGACTTTGGAAACGACCCAATATAGGCGTATACACAGACAAAAGACGACAATAGTGCATTTTTGTCTAAATAAAGAGTGCAGTTGCGTTGAATGAAGTTAACCGGCTTAGGGGATCGGACTCCGTATGATTATCAAAGCCTTTTTTTGCGAGGTGCATGACTATGAAGGCTGAACGTGAGTAAAATAGTGATGCAAATTGTTTAACTAGTTATATGATAGAAAAATTGGTAGCACTCAATCTGTCTGGTGTCTCTTAAAATAGACTTTCACCCCACTTTATAAATAAACAAGTATCACATCCATACAACAAGTACAAGTGCATCAACGGAAATAATAAAGTCTGCTGGGGCATCAGGACAAACACGCCAAAAAAAGAAAGAAAAAAAATACTAAGTGGTTGGAAGCTCAGGAGCCTGGGGCGTGACAGTAGTCATCGCGTTCATCATGAGGACAAGCCGGTCATGATCCCTCTGTCAAAATAGCGGGTGCCAATGCCGCAAAAATGCAAGAAATTTGAAGATAGAGTTAGAAGACCGCCTAAGAAAGACCAGCTCAATAACCATCTACTTGTAGGTCGTCCATAGGTACCAGGTTTATTAAGGTTACTTGAAGTTTTCTAGTTCTGATTTTAATTTATTTATGCTTTCTATTTCTTATTTCTTCTTCTATCGTTTTCTTTTTCCACTTCTCTACCTTTTGTTGTTGGTTTCCTTTTAGTTTTTTATTTTGGTTTTTCTTTTTCTTCTTCTTTGTATTTGTGTTTTCTTTTCCTTATTATTGTACTTTTGGTTCTTTTTTCCACCATGCATCAACAAACACTCATCGTGTTTGAAAAAGTGGGTTGCCATTTTTTTAAGTGTATATTAAAAATGTTCATTGTGAAATTTTAAAAACGTTTGTTGTCTGATAGAATTTTATGTGTACAATATGATAGTTTCATAAAATATTGTTGGGCATTGAAAACTATTTTCCGTGTACCAAAAAGGTTCATCGTGGATTTAAAAATTATTTATTCTGTAAAATAAAATGTTTTTAGCCGACATCGCGTATTAGAAAAACGTTTGTATTGTATTAAGCCACTTTTAATGTTTATTTAAAGTTCTCATTGTGTTTTAAAAAATGTTCATGTTTTACTAAAAAATAGTCACCCTGTAAATATTTTTACAATTCATTAAAATATACATATAGTTTTAAAATTTATTTGCCCTGTATATTTTTACAATTCATTAATATGTTTATGATTTATTTATAATACATTGATCATGTATTAACGAAATTTCACCATGTATTAGGTTTTCATGTGTATTAATTTTCATGTTATATAAAAAATGTCCTTTGGTCTTAAAAATGCAGGAACAGTTTTCAAAAGTAGGTCAACACTCTCTGTAACTACATGAGCTATTTTAAAAAATGCACTGATGTTTATAATATATGTAATATTTTTAATAAATGGTTAATATTTTTTTTGTAAAAATAATGTAATTTTAAAAAGTGTTTTGTGTCCTTTAAAAAGTTCATGTATTTAATAATTTTGCAAAAGTTTTAAATCATTTCGAAAGAAATTAGAAGTTGCAAACATTTTTATATTCGTGAATAATTTTTAGGTTGGTTAAACTTTTTTATTCGTGGGAGTTTCAAAATTTCTAAATATTTTCTAGGCATTGTGACCATTTTAAATTTTGTCGAAAAAAGAAGGGATATAATAATAATAATAATAATAATAATAATAATAATAATAATAATAATAATAATAATAATAATAAAGAAACTAAATAAAGATAAATGCTGGATGAAAAATCAACAAAGCCGGTAGAGAAGAAATAGAAATGGGACCAGAAGAACTTGCAGATTGTAGAGCTTGCGAAAAACAGAAAAAGAAAGAAAAAACTGGAAAGTTCGGAGGAAGATCAGAGGAAAGCAGTGGCTCAACACAAGAGAGTGAAAAGACAAGAGAAATGAAACTGCACTTCGTATCTATCTATCCTTTTTTTTTTACTTGTAATAATCTATCTATCCCTGGAGAGGCGCGAAGTGTTAGAGTTGTGTCGAATATTGTGTACAAGGTAGGTTACAGTTAGACTTGTAGTTGTATTATGTTTAGATAGGATATGGAGTCGTGTCCTAATAGGACACTTGTATCCTAGGCCTCTCATATATAACGGTGGTAGACACACGATGTAACCTATGCCAACATAATAGCACAGGCGCGCAAGGGAGAGCCGGCGGCGTGTGCCGGCGCCCGGGTGGACGGTGTGCGGTATTGTGATGGTGTCACGTGGAGGAGCGCCCGTAGTCAGGCCCCGGGGATGTAGCCATATCGGTAAACCTCGTTGACAAATCTTGGTGTCGTGCCTCGTGTGATTGCTTGGTCCTCGGATAATCAACGGTATGCCTCGGATTATTCTAACACAAAGCTTCATGTGACGGAAGCACCAAGTTTCCACACGCCGTCCTCGGGTTTCACAAGGCATGTTTAGAGTTTCAGAAGCAGTTTGTCTAATTCACATGTAGATGTTTTTTAAGATGTCACATCTAAGCTCCCACAAACATATAATGCAACAATAAAAAATAAAAAAACTAGGACAAAAAAATAGACCACAAACAAAGTAGACACCAGCTATGTCATATCTAGATGTGTCCTACACAGACCCTTTCAAAAGAGTATATAGAAAATTAAAGTGAGAACAAAGTGCGCTCAGGGCAACTTCCTTTCTTGTTGCTTTAGCTAAAACTAAAATAGGCTGATCACTTGTTGCGAGCACGGTCAAAGGCCAGGCTTGCAGTAAGCCAGGAAACGTTCCGTTTGCGACGTCTGGATCGTGCATGCTCACTTGCTGAGACCAGGTCAATCTCCATTTGCCAAATCAAATGTGAGAGGTGCCATCGCGGCCATGATTACTGTCAATCTCGACCACGTTTTGTGCACAACAACCACGACAGTACACATGCGGTCATGGTCCACAGACACACCGGTCAATTCATCAATCAAATGGTTTATTATATTGTCTTAATCAGCAAACTGTTAGGACGTGCCTGTCAGTCTGGAATCTGGAGTAGATGGCATATTTTACAGGCGGCTGCATTGACAGTGCACACTCTTGCTATATCCGCAAAAAAAGAAAAGAAAAAAGAGCACACTCCGGCTTGACGCGAAAACTAGAGATTAAAATGCAAATTTTGGAGCTCGACTAGGTCGATTCGTCTCGGTCTCGCCATATCTTATCCGGTTGCTGGGATCTCAGAAATATGCACCGATCGGTCCAATTTGACGGGGGAACATTTTTGGACTCGATCGAAAGATGAGGGGGAGGACGTGTTGACGTGCATTGTTTGAATTGAACTTGGAGATACAGAACGGATGCATATGCATGCATGTTGGCGGGTGGGAGATAAGTTTGTCTTACTCGGTTGTTGGGACGCCACTGAACTTTTTGATTTCGGCCACAAAATCGTCTGACAAGGGCACTTATTTTCTTCATTCATAGTCGTTGGTGAGAGTGAGACGCTCGTATGCGACACCACGCATGTGTGCTGGACTTGCGAGTGCATGCGGCACGAGTGCAGTTAAATACTCCCTCTGTCCGGAAATACTTGTCATCAAAATGAATAAAAGGAGATGTATCTAGATGTATTTTAGTTCTAGATGCATTTTTTTTTGTCCATTTTAATGACAAGTATTTCCGGACGGAGGGAGTATATTTCGTAAATGATTAGCCAGAGATCAAAGACCAGCGAACGAGTGTAACTCTGCTCCACTATTGTTTACTAGATCAGCAACGCGCCTTGACGCGAGGGTGCCGGTCCCAACAATATGGTCAAGCGTTGGAAGATCAAACGGCATGATGCATTACTCCGAGGAGAACCAATTATTTCACTCTGTACCAGAAAAGTAACGTCATTAAGTTCAACTATTCAACACGGCCACGACCACCTCGACTCGCCGCTCATTCTTGTGTTGCAGCAGGGTGCTGCATCCAAGAAGGAGCATGCTGCAGGGGCTCCTCTCGACACTCGGAAGGATGCATCTAACACACATCCCGGCGATGGAGTCTCACTTCTGCACGAGATCATGGTCCTTTGATGCGGCCTAGTGGGGAGGCAACGATAGCTCAGTCCGCCACTCTCCTCTCGAGGATGACGAGAGGCAAAGCTCGATGGGGAGTGTAGTGACAGCGACGAGCTCGGCGACGAAAGAGGAACGGAGAGGAGGGGCGGAAGCACGGTGACGGTTGCACGATGGGGAGTGGCGGCTAGGGCTTTTTTTCCAATCAAGGAAATGTGGACCAGGAAGAAGAGAAGAAGACGACCTACTCACCCCTATCCGTCTTGCAGCCATCTACACGACGCCACTTACCACCCAACACGCGAAATCACAACTCGATGGGCTTTGAGAATTACACCCGATGGCTTCCTAGTTTGACACTATTTCAATCTACAATGCTCAACTTTGATCCTACCACCGAGGTCATCCAGGAGGCAGATCCGACGGCCGAGAACGCATAAAAGAAAAAGCATGCGCATAAAAAAAACACCCGACAGCCAGGAATTGCTAAACTCCGAGGAGCCAAGGATTCTCCCATGAGTCTTGTGTGCGGCTTGCCACACCCCACCTGTGTCATCAATATCCAACCTACTAAGATATGGTTTATATTCCGAAGGTTCAGAAAAAGCTAAAAAGATCGAGAGCGCCAAAGCCCATTGCATGCAAGTGCTGCGCAAAGGATGAAGGTTCAGTATGATATATTGAAAGAAAGCCATAATTGATAATTCATCTTACTATTATCTCCGGATGATGAGTCACTGGAATAAGAACATCCATCATAGCTACACATTATTCTGTCCTCATCCAGAATTGTATTCATTGGAATTTTACGACAAACTAAATATTTTCATCAAAAGAAACTGCATAAAATTCCAAACGATGGTCTCGAAAACTGCATATAATTCAAGGTGCATCCTTATTTTGATAAGGATGAAAAATAAATATACACAGGAACTCTTGTAAAATACAGATGACCAAAATTAAAAGATATCATAGGTACACGTAATTCAGTCCTCACGACACAGATTGTGTTCAAAAAGAATCTCTTCGATCTTGCAGCAAAATAGAATTTCATACCATTATAAAACAAGGGAGGAAGAGAGACTAAAGTAACAAACCTAAATATAGCAATATATTTTCATAGCAGTAACAACCCAAGCAATTAAAATTTCACACTACAGTAAGAAATCATAAGCAAAAAGAATTTTACAACAGAATAGGAGATTACATATAGGCAAAGCATGGCACCAACACATCCTGAGTGCAATAAGCAGGGGGCAACGGAAAAGCACACAGACCTATCTGGCAGTGTGGTGTGGGGCAGCGGGGAGGGCGACGACGGCAACGGCGGTGGTGGCAACCGGGGAGGCCCCCATTGGTGTTGTTGCCGGCGGTGTTCTTCTTTTGGTCTATCTCGATGGCATGCTCCACACTGCAAAGTAGTTGCGCGAGTAGTTGCCTGCACAACCCTCTCGGTGATGGCAAGGAGAGAGCCGGTGAGGGACACAACAGCGTCCTGCAAACCAAGATAATGGGAGGACCAGTTAGAGGGACATCCCAAAATGAGGTAGCATTTGACAACACAAACTTTTGGAGCCCTTCAACTACACCAAATGGAAGCAAATGATTATGCTAAGCACCATACCATGATCGGGAACATGGTTCTGGTGTTGATGCACATTGTAGCAGAAGTCACCACTGCATAGGTGTAGACCAAAAAAAGCTCTTGCTTGGCCACTCGGAAACGTCACCACCCAACCAGGCTGCTCCTGAAGAAAGACACCCAAATCATAGATACATCAGTCGATATCACACAATGAGATAGTTTTAAGAGTACTCTAATTTTAATAGAAGTAGTGTTCAGATAGACATATTTAACAACTCTTAATTTTAATAGAAGTAGTGCTCATATCTAAGTTCGGATTGTTCAACGGGCACTCTTAATGTACTTTTTATCATGGTCCAAATGAAACATCGATATAAACCATATAACCAAAACCATTTCGTTTTCTAAGAGTTATAAAGAGGAGGAAATGGCTACCCTGTTACTATCCATCATCTCGTCATGGAACAAAGAATAAAACAAATTAAATGCCTACACCGGACTCACATACCTAACTCACTGACTGCCAAATCGACTTCTTGCTTCGAGAAGCACATTTTGGTCAGCAAATACGACCTCTTCTTTGATAAAGAATCTAGCTCCTGCTGGAGTTAGGAACATTCAGAAGATTTGGACAAACTTAATCAAAACGAATAATATATGACAACAGCAGCGGGTACGAGGATATATATCACCTCGGTATCTCGGTTAGCTTCTGTCATGGGCACTGAAGGGGCACTGTTTTCTTCATCATCAGAATCAAATAGACTGCCCAACGAAGCTGACGATCCCGACCCGGTGTTATGCGAGGCCTATAACATCAACGTAAATTTTGTACTATCTTTTAAGGGCATATTCAAAATGAGGCTAAAATTATTACTGATTTAGTTCTAATTCCATATAGTAATTAAAATGCTTAGAAAGATGCGGACTACTTGGCATTTTAGGAACTGGCCACTGGAAATAAACCCATAGGATCTCGGGTATTGGTTGTCGGACATTATTTCTACATATGACTTTTCAGCAAAACCAAGATATCATCAACCATTACTCCACTAAACAGACAGGTCAGTCACCTTTAGGACAAATTGTGGTTGTTTATATGTGTCAACAAATTACAATTTCATATGTAGGAGTGGGTCAATTCAAGCTGTTAGCAAGCAGTCACATGGCCGATTAAAAAAAGATAGTTATGTCTAACATAATTTTTATGGACCAACTATACTCAATCCACCAGTCCAGGCCATGGTATATTTATCCAGCCTAAATACTCACATATATCAGCCATGAGTGGAAGTAGTTGACAACAAACTATGATCCTAGAAAGTACGACTAAAAGTTTGTCTATCAATGTAAAAACAAAAACACATTTGTAGATCAGCAAACAGAGGAGATGCCAACAGTGAAGTAAAACTCCATCAAGAATCATATTTTCAGGGGAGAACAAATAGTGCAGACCTTGCAGTATA
Source organism: Aegilops umbellulata (assembly GCA_032464435.1). Lineage (NCBI taxonomy): Eukaryota > Viridiplantae > Streptophyta > Magnoliopsida > Poales > Poaceae > Aegilops > Aegilops umbellulata. Next base: position 559,470,817 of record CP136060.1, read on the forward strand.
ACTGTAAAAAGTATTGCTAGGATGGCTAAAGACAGTAAAGCCTGAAACTTGCCAATTGTAAACAAACACGAAAGCAAGACACATCACAACAGAAGTAGTAGTACAACCCCCAGATCTCTGGAACAATTTTCGCTTCGTTATATTTTTGCTCCGGATGTCCCCTTCTCTAAAAAAAAACTTTTGCTCCGGAAATATAGTCAAATCCTCACTTCTAGCATCGCATATAAGCATATCACTGAGATAGCGAGGGAAATGGCAGGCAAAGGAGGGAGCTCAGCGAGAGGAGGAAAATGGGGAACTCACCTTGGCCTTGGGACCGTTGGTTGCTGCCATGGAAGACCTCTGAACCATGGAGCAGTCACGTACGCAACTTTGATTGTTTGTTGCTATAATATACCAACAATTAGTACCCAAAATAGATATTCTAAATGGAGACTATGCAAGTGCACTTCTACACCCCTTAAAAACAAAGATAACCTTACATAATCAGTTCTCTCTAGCTTCTACACCCCTTAAAAACAAAGATAGGAAGAATAAGTTTCCGAGAGAGATCTCCATAAAATGGAACACACCAAACTGCTAGAAAGTTAACCTTGCAAATCAGTGTTCCTACAAAAGTTAACCTTACAAAGTGATGAACAATATGGGCTAGTATATTCAAAGTGTTCAAAGGTGAAAGAAATAGATAGTAGATAAATCACAAAATTGGCATAACTATTTGCCAAATAAAATATAAATATCCTAGGTATGCTTAAAGTTCACAACCCTGCTGCTGCAATCAGCTTATGATCAATGGTGTTTTTCAAAGCAAAAAAGTCAAGGAGATGCTATAACAGAATTATGACTCCAGAAAAAATATTGGCCAGTTAATAGAAATGAGAGGATAACTGTAAGTGATGCATCTAAAGAAAATATGACATCAAATATTGGCCAATTAATAGAAATCAAAGCATGTCTCAACACAATAATAAAAATCCACTCGTAGAGTTTGATGCCAACCTAAAAGGATTAAGATGTCATACGGTCGAAAGAAAAGTGTATAGTTTTGCAATGCAGTTTTTTTGGTGACTCGCGACATAATGATACGTGAAGCTCTAATGTAAGTTCATAACATATTTGAACCTCAAAGCTAGGGCATATTTGTGCTTGTCGCTGCCTCCATTATCATAGACATGGTATGGTAAGAACAGGATAACATGATAAAGTTAAACTGCTAAATGCGTATAAGTTGAATCAGAGAGCAACATAATACATGGGCATTCGAAAACAGAAGGTAAATTCTACAATGAGATTCTGTCATGGAGACTGATCAAATTTACAATATGGGCTTCCTAGGTATCATATGATATGTATGAAGCTAAATTCAAGTGTCTGATTATAAATTCAAATAAAAAATTCATGTGGTGTCTAGCCTTAAGTTTCTTCCATTATTTAGTTATATTGTCACTGTGGTCATGCAGTTCAAAGCTTAAAATATTCAGTAAACTGATGTACTGAAACGAAGTGACTGTCATCTTTTTCTTACCTTATTCAGAATCTTCAAAGGTACAGATCATGCCATTAGTCCACATAGCAAAGATAATGATGCAGCACAATCCAACAATATTCAGAATCTTCAACCTTAGGCATAGATCATGCCATCAGTCCACATAGAAAAGATAATGATGCAGCCCATGCCAACTATAGAGCTCTATCCTCATATCCCTAAAGAAATGGAAAACAAACAAATGGTTATCATCTTTTTCTTACCTAATTCAGAATCTCCAAAGTTAGGTACAGATCATGCCATCCGTCCACCTAGCAAAGATCAACCATATCACTTTGCGGAATGATGCAGTCACCGCCAATAGTAGAGTTCTCTCCTCATATCCCTAAAAACGAAAAAGAAACAAATCAAAATTTATGTCTAAAAGCACACTCAAATAAGCAAATCCGAGGCAATATGCACCATGGATTGATCAAAGTGCAAGAAATCAGTGGCAATATGCAGCATGGCTAATATGGACATAAATACTGAATGTCACATGGCATCATCTTTTTAACCGAACTAAACCTTCAATTAAATTTAGCATTAACCAAAAATATGGCCTTAACTAAACCATATCAGTACGCAAAACACAGCCAACTACCTATACACAATCAGATAGAAGCAGAAAGGACAACCTGAGATCTGACCAAGTCACAAAATTATATATTGTTCTCATCCAAAATGAGTTGCTTCCTGAGCCGAGAGGATGAACAGATTAACATATTTAATTGAATAGATCTTGAGCGGATGAATAGGTAAACCCACAAAAGAGAGAGGGGAATTTGGAAGTGGACAGGGTGCTCACCGATCCAGAACCCAACCGGTCGTCGCGCACAATGCAGTGGACGGGATGGATGTGGCACAACTTCTCCTCCCCTTCTCCTATTCCTCCCATCTCCTTCCAAACATCCCTCTATCCATCTCGTGTTGGGTAGGAGGATCTGACAGGGACAGTCGATCTAAGAAAGGGAACTATGAGAGAGAGAGAGAGAGAGAGAGAGAGAGAGAGAGAGAGAGAGAGAGAGAGAGAGAGAGAGAGAGAGAGAGAGAGAGATGCGAACCTAGACGGAGACGAGACTTTGATGCCGCCCTTCCTCCCCTGGCTGTCCTCCTCCTTCCCGCCGTGCTCCTCCTCCTCGCCGTCGACGGTGGCCGCGCCGGGGTGGTCGGCTGGGTCGAGGAGACGGCAGGGCGGCGGCGGCCTGGTAGGCTGTCCTCCTCCTTCCCGTCATGCTCCTCCTCCTCCTCGCCGTCAACGGTGGCCGCGCCGGGGTGGTCGGCTGGGTCGAGGAGACGGCAGGGCGGCGGCGGCCTGGTAGGCTGTCCTCCTCCTTCCCGTCATGCTCCTCCTCCTCCTCGCCGTCAACGGTGGCCGCGCCGGGGTGGTCGGCTGGGTCGAGGAGACGGCGGGGCGGCGGCGGCCTGGTAGGCTGTCCTCCTCCTTCCCGCCGTGCTCCTCCTCCTCGCCGTCGACGGTGGCCGCGCCGGGGTGGTCGGCTGGGTCGAGGAGAAGGCGGGGCGGCGGCGGCCTGGTAGGCGAAGGAGATGGCGGCGCGAGGCAGGGCGGGACGGTGCGTGGCGGGGTGGGATGGCGCGGCGCGGGGTGGGGCGGGGGTGACGCTGGGCGGGGCGAGGCGGCGGCGATGCTGGCGGGGCGGCGAAGACGAGGTAGGGGGCGCGGGTGCTGGCCGGGGAGTGGCTAGGTCATCTCCACGCGGGCCGTCGCCTTTTATACATCCCTAGGAGAAATTACGAAAATGCCCTCGGCGGCCACCCAATTTTACAGGCGGTGGCACGAACGACGGTAAACTATTCATTTCAGCAGTAACTTTTTTTCATCCGACGGACGAGGTCGATCGGGAGCGATATCCAACGGTCCAGAATGCATCAAAAATTCGATCCGACGTCCGAGAGTCGCTGAGCTCTGAGGAGGCTCGGTGGAACACTCCTCTCTTATTTCTGGATGGTAGGCGAATCTGCCAACAAGAGTTGAATAATGCGGGAGATTAAGAAATGCCCAGAATAAGCCGAGGCTCGTCTACACAGCTGGCCTGGGTGTTACGTTTTGGTAAGTTTTTCTTAACATGTTGATTGGCAGATGCTTTCTTGGAATGAGGATACAAGTTGTGGGTCGTTCCAAGCATAGTACAGATACTAGAAATCTAGAAGTGCAGCTTGCTGGATAACCAACTTGTTGGTTGTTGCTATATACCCCGGAACTAAAACTGCATTTCTAGTTTGCAGGCGATGCGATTTGAGGGTGAAGTGATGTTCGTAAAGTTTTGGAGTAGGTGTTTCTCACTGTGTTTGGTAAGATAGAGACAGCAGCAATACATATATGCGGTGCCTACTTGTACTAGTCATAACGTGCTCGTACGATTAAATGTCAAATTATGCTGGTCGATTCTACTGAAGATTTTATCCATTACACGTTCAAATGGATAGGATTGAATGGAAAAACTAATGGTCAAGATGTTTGAATGCGAACTCGCATGTAGAACACCGTGACCAAACTAATAATGGCCTATAACGTAGAAAAGCTGTCCCCTCAAAAAAAAAAAAACATAGAAAAGCTGTAGCACGACGTATGTTTCGGGCAGTGAAGCATGATCCATTGTCTGGCTTTTCTTAATTAAGTGTGCCTAGATTAGCGATGCCTGACTAGGTCTCTGGCTTCATGTCTAAATTTGGCAAAGTTTAATCAATCTATTTGAACGAGGGAACATGCAAGCATGCATAATGCATCAAAATACACTCTGCAAAATTGTCTGTGAATATTTACATGCACTTCCTTTTTCGATTTATCTGGCTATACACCAAAAGGGGAGAACATGGATTAAACCTACTCTGCTAATTTTTCTACTATTTCCGTCCATGTCTTTTTTTACCGTACACAAACTGCTTGATGTTCTTACGTCGATGCAGCCCGGCCTATACACGCAGGGAGGTCCGTACGGATAAAGCGCCCCCCGGGTCCGGATAATTAGGGAAAACTTTACGATGCAACTCCTGAGCTGACTAAGTTCAAAAAAAAAAAAAAATCCTGAGCTGACTACGGGTGTTTTCACTTTGCGCGATACATCCCCTGAGAGTCCGACGAGAGATGGATTCGTTTGGTTGCAACTCCTAAGTCCATCCTGGAGGGTGCATTTACTGTTTTTATCGATCAGGAAGAACTAAAGGTAATCACAAGGCTCTTTTATCATGACGGAACATCTTTATTTGCTAAATGTTTGATTATGGTAAGACAAATAATCTAAAACTTACGAAAATAACTTAGGAATAAGAAAGACGTAGATTCCTCGCAAAAAAAAAAGACATAGATGGGTGGTGTTTCACGTGCAGGGTGTAACCCGTCCTGTCTTTGTGTTGCGAAGTCTACCCATCACTGAGTACTTCGCGCATGATGTATGGACCCTCCTACAGGGAGGGGATTACTACACACCAATTATGCGTGGTGATCATTCAGTCATGATGTAGGCACCATGATTACTGTCAAACTCGGCCACATCTACTGCACAACAACTATGACAGTGATCATACAATCATGGTCCACAGACACACTGGTCAATTCATCAGGGTCCATTGTCTTAATTAGTAAGGTGCCTGTCAGCCTGGAATCAAGATATTAGCATATCATTCGGTCCAATTTGACGCTGGTGGATATTTTTGGACTCGATGGAAAGATGAGGAGGACGTTTGAAAACGTGTTTGAATTGAACATGGAAAAATAGGGCTCATGCGTGCATGCTGGCATGTTGGCGGGCAGGAGATAATATCACTCGGTTGTTGGGACGCCTCTGAACTTTTGATTTGGGATCTCGGCCACAAAATCGTCCACAATGCCCGCTTATTTTCCTGTCCATAGTCGTTGGCGAGATGAGACGCTCGTATGCGACACTGAGGCGAGCGAACGAGCTCATGCGGCCGTGACCAAACGGATAGGATTATGCTGGTCCTTTACTTACTTTTTTTTTTAGAAAAGGAGGAATCACCCCCGGTCTCTGCATCTGGGTGATGCATGCGGCCATATTATTTATTATTCACAAAGACCTTACAAGGTAATACAACAGTAAGCCCGAGGCCACCATCTAGACGACACCTATCGCTACTCCTATCCCCTTGATGAAGGTGTGCCGAATGTCCGGGCCAAATACCAAACAGACATCGCATGAAAGCGTAACATCTAACGCCGGATGCCCCATCCAAGCCACATAGGCGGGACTGGGTAACACTCCGGTCCGGCGCACTCTCAGTGAGTACCACACGCACACGCTGCAAAGGGCTGTCACCTCCGTCTTCCCTCGATCCATCCTCAAAGCATGTACTGACGCATCGACCTTGTCAGGCCACTCTGCCATCGACGCCATCACGACGCCAGACAACGTCGACCTCCTGCGCGTGTCCCTCGCCACACATCTGACGCCAAGCCTCCACTGCTCCATGCCGTCGAGAACCGCCGCCATGAATATGTAGAAAGAAACACCGCTCCACCGCAGATGCCATCCGCTGGTCCCTCGAGCCCGAGTGCATCTTCAAGAATGCCGTCCCCAAGGGGGTAACGACACATGAATGTCGCCGTCATCCGATCAACTGATCTAGGGTTTCCCCCGGAGGTATTGGGTGGGGTTGGGAACTTCACCTCGATGATGCCTTCATGAAGGAAACGATGATAAGAGTATCGTCATCACCGGCTCCGGCCAATGACCGAAGACCAAGTTTTCACCCGGATCCGTTCCAAGAAATCCACCCGACAACCTGTGCACTGTCTCGACCGCCTTCAAAGCCCCAGATCTAGCCGCCTAGATCCGGCGACCAACCACAACAACAGGCCATGCTCGCTTCTCCAATATGTCAGCAGTCCAGATCCTATCCTGAAGCGCGAGCCAAGCAAAGAACTTGACTTTCGGTGGGGCCCAAGCCTTCCAAACCATTTGGTCCATGGGGGAGAGGACCTAGCCCAAAAATTGTGCCCTGTAAGCGGAGGCCACGGAGTAGTGCCCAGATTCCGTGTGCTTCCATAAGATGTCATCCTCAGTGAGCTCATCCAAGTGCACCTCGTGCACTAGCATCCAGAGGGTAAAGAATTGCGCAACATGCTCGATGGAAACCGATGCGGGCAGTCTGATTTTGAGGATCCACGCGTTGTCCTGGAGGGCCTCCCATATCTTCCAGTGCTTCCGGGAGGAAGCCTCATAAATGAGCGGAGCAATGTCTTTGGGCTTGCGACCAAGGAGCCAAAGGGAGTCCCAAAATGGAATCTTCGCACCGTTCCCAACCATGATGGTGGTACAGGCGTAGAAAAAGTTGAGGTCCTCCTCATCGCACGGGTTCCCACTCCCGACCCACAACTTTGTGGGCTCCTTCCACTCGTACCAAGGTCACCACAGACGCAAAGCCCGCGCGAACTTGTTGGTGTTGAGGACCCCAAGTCCATCATAGGCGAGCGGCCGGCTGACAACATCCCAATTGACCTTGCATTTTGCCCCGGATGTCGTATCCGACCCCGACCATAGGAAGGCCCGCTCAAGCTTGTCGATGTTTTGCAGAATGGTGGGTTGTATGACAAGTGGCGTGATGAAGTAGATCACTTGAGAAGTGAGGACCAACTTAACGAGGGCCGCATTGCCAATGGTGGTGATGTTTTGGCCGTCATATGTAGTCAATCTGCTTGCCACTTTATCGACAAGAAATTGTAGGTCTGCTTGCCATCAAACAAACATGACCTATACGTAGAAAAATTCTAGCACCACGTGTGTGCGCAGTGCACTGAAGCTTGATCGATTGACTTGTTTTTTCTTACGTGTGCCTAGACCGGCGATGCCTGACTGTGTCTCTGGGTTCATGTCTATCTATTTTTGAAGGACAGAGCTTGCAAGCATGCATAACGGATCCAAATATTTTCTACAAAATTTCTCAAAAAGAATATTCTCTACAAAATTGTGTGCGACTATATAGAGGCACTTCGTTTTCGATTTATCTGGCTACATGGAAGAACATGGATGAAACCTGCTCTGCTAAATATTCCAATTTTTATCGTCCATGTGTTTTTTGCCGTAGGCAAACTTATGCTTTCTTTTGTGGGAAAACAAAGCAGCGGACTCTACAAATATACACGCATCCACAGGTACCATACGACCGACTCCCTCTCGTTGTCAACTTGCTGGCCTTGATTACGTGTTCTCATTCTTCCGATGAAACTGTGTCCAGATTCTCCAACTCATCGTGATGGCTACTCGTGCTGAACCGTTCTACGCCTACGCCCATGCTCACACCTACTTTTCAAAATCTTGGTATGTAGTTTGAAATGGAGTGGATAATGTTGTTTAGTATGCGGAGTTTTCTCCTATAGTTGGTGAGATTTCTCGTTGACCTCTACAGTGGCGGAGCGTGAACCAAATATAAGAAGGGGCCGATTAGTCAAAGCACTACTAGGAAAAGGGCTATAGATGAAATTGACACTAATGACGCATCAGAGAAGAGGTGCGCCACTACTATATACTAATGACGTACCATCAGACGATGCGCCATTGGTGTGGAAGACACTAATGGCGCACCAGGCATAAGGTGCGCCACTAGTAACAATTTTTTTTCATTTTTCCAAACATACTAATGGCGCATCCAGGCTAAGTGCGCCATTAGTAGTTCTAACTAATAATGGCGCGCCAGCAAAAGAGTGCGCCACTAATGTATTTTTTTATTCTTTTTTTTTGCAAAACTACTAATGGCGCACCGTGGCGTAGTGCGCCATTACTAGTTTAAACTAGTAATGGCGCATTATGCCACGATGCGCCATTAGTATGTATATATATTTTTTAACTTTTTTGCAAAACTACTAATGGCGCACGGCCAGGTGGTGCGCCATTAGTATGTTGGGTTACTAATGGCGCACGGCCAGGTGGTGCACCATTAGTAACCTGGGACCAGCTAGATATTTTGGACAGCCACATCTACACACTCATTTTCCCCACTTCATTCCCTCCACCTCCTTCTCCAAGCTTGTCGGCTGCCTCCTCCTCCTCACCTCATTTGCACCATAGATTCATCAAAATTAAGTGGTGAAATTACCTTTTTTTGATAGGTAAGTAAGGGGAAAGCTATCTTCATGTTGTAGATCTACTTTTTTTCTCCCTAGCTCGCTCCAACAACGTGCACATGCACTTTTTGTGGCCTAGCTAGATCTATATATGTTTGTGGTGTTGCATATGTTTGTGGTGTTACATATATCTTTGTGTTTGCAGGTACCGGTATTTGAAATGCGATAGTTGCCAATATTTTGCTGGAATGTTGATTCATTTCCGTTTTGGCGAGAATTTTGGCACTAAGCATTCTTTTTGGTCCTATTTTTAGGGAAAGTCATGCAATTTTTTTTTGGTTCTAAAATATCTTTTTGCTCTACCCCGCAGGCGACCATGGTCCGCACGATGACCGAAGGCATCGTGAATAGGTTTTTGAGCTCCGCGAAGGCCGAGATGCTTCAAAAGAACGATACAGAGATAAGATGTCCGTGTCGAAGATGCAAGCTGAAGAGCCTTATTGCAGACCCGGATTCCGGGCAGGTGCCGGACCACCTGCTCTTGCGTGGTTTCATGGATGGCTATCGGTGGCAAGGTGATGAACATGACTATGAAGTCGTCCATGGGGGCCGGGCAAGAAATGAGGAAGGGCAGCAAGACAACCACCGCGGCTCGGGCGGGCGAGAAGACGAAGAATCTCCAGGACATGATCACGACGGTGATGCTATACACAGTCATCATGTAGAAGATGCCGGACATGTTGATGAGGAAGATGCCGGAGCAGATGAAGGGCATGATCATGAAGATGAAGATGCCGGAGCAGACGGCGATGGAGGCTGGGTGCAGGACCTGAAGGAAATATGCCCTAGAGGCAATAATAAAGTTATTATTTATTTCCTTATTTCATGATAAATGTTTATTATTCATGCTAGAATTGTATTAACCGGAAACATGATACATGTGTGAATACATAGACAAACAGAGTGTCACTAGTATGCCTCTACTTGACTAACTCGTTGATCAAAGATGGTTATGTTTCCTAGCCATAGACATGAGTTGTCATTTGATTAACGGGATCACATCATTAGGAGAATGATGTGATTGACTTGACCCATTCCGTTAGCTTAGCACTCGATCGTTTTGTATGTTGCTATTGCTTTCTTCATGACTTATACATGTTCCTATGACTATGAGAAAATGCAACTCCTGTTTACCGGAGGAACACTTTGTGTGCTACCAAACGTCACAACCTAACTGGGTGATTATAAAGGTGCTCTACAGGTGTCTCCGAAGGTACTTGTTGGGTTGGCGTATTTTGAGATTATGATTTGTCACTCCGAATGTCGGAGAGGTATCTCTGGGCCCTCTCGGTAATACACATCACTTAAGCCTTGCAAGCATTGCAACTAATGAGTTAGTTGCGGGATGATGTATTACGGAACGAGTAAAGAGACTTGCCGGTAACGAGATTGAACTAGGTATTGGATACCGACGATCGAATCTCGGGCAAGTAACATACGGATGACAAAGGGAACAACGTATGTTGTTATGCGGTTTGACCGATGAAGATCTTCGTAGAATATGTAGGAGCCAACATGAGCATCCAGGTTCCTCTATTGGTTATTGACCGAGAATAGTTCTAGGTCATGTCTACATAGTTCTCGAACCCGTAGGGTCCGCACGCTTAACGTTACGATGACAGTTTTATTATGAGTTTATGTTTTGATGTACCGAAGGTTGTTCAGAGTCCCGGATGTGATCACGGACATGACGAGGAGTCTCGAAATGGTCGAGACATAAAGATCGATATATTGGACAACTATATTCGGACACCGGAAGTGTTCCGGGTGATTTCGGAGAAAACCGGAGTGCCGGAGGGGTTACCGGAACCCCCCGGGGAAGTATTGGGCCTTAGTGGGCCTGAGGGGAGAGAGAGGGCAGAAGCCCAGGAGGTGGCACACCCCCCCATGAGGAGTCTGAATTGGACTAGGGAGGGGGGCAGCGGCCCCTCTTTCCCTCTCCCTCTCCCTCTCTTTCCTTCCCCCTCTCTCTTCCTAGTTGGACTAGGAAAGGGGAGTCCTACTCCCACTAGGAGGAGGATTCCCCCCTCCTTGGCGCGCCCCATAGGGCCGTCCGGCCTCCCCCCTTGCTCCTTTATATACGGGGGCAGGGGGCACCCTAGAACACACAGGTTGATCTTCGTGATCGTTCCTTAGCCGTGTGCGATGCCCCCCTCCACCATATTCCACCTCGGTCATATCGTTGCGGTGCTTAGGCGAAGCCCTGCGTCGGTAGAACATCATCATTGTCACCACGCCGTCGTGCTGACGGAACTCATCCCCGACACCCTGCTGGATCGGAGTCCGGGGATCGTCATCGAGCTGAACGTGTGCTGAACTCGGAGGTGCCGTACGTTCGGTGCTTGGATCGGTCGGATCGTGAAGACGTATGACTACATCAACCGCATTGTCATAACGCTTCCGCTTTCGGTCTACGAGGGTACGTGGACAACACTCTCCCCTCTCGTTGCTATGCATCACCATGATCTTGCGTGTGCGTAGGATTTTTTTTGAAATTACTACGTTCCCCAACAGTGGCATCCGAGCCTAGGTTTTATGTGTTGATGTTATATGCACGAGTAGAACACAAGTGAGTTGTGGGCGATATAAGTCATACTGCTTATCAGCATGTCATACTTTGGTTCGGCGGTATTGTTGGATGAAGCGGCCCGGACCGACATTACGCGTACGCTTACGCGAGACTGGTTCTACCGCCGTGCTTTGCACACAGGTGGCTGGCGGGTGTAAGTTTCTCCAACTTTAGTTGAACCGAGTGTGGCTACGCCCGGTCCTTGCGAAGGTTAAAACAACACCATTTGACAAACTATCGTTGTGGTTTTGATGCGTAGGTAAGAATGGTTCTTGCTAAGCCCGTAGCAGCCACGTAAAATTTGCAACAACAAAGTAGAGGACGTCTAACTTGTTTTTGCAGGGCATGTTGTGATGTGATATGGTCAAGACATGATGCTATATTTTATTGTATGAGATGATCATGTTTTGTAACCGAGTTATCGGCAACTGGCAGGAGCCATATGGTTGTCGCTTTATTGTATGCAATGCAATCGCCCTGTAATGCTTTACTTTATCACTAAGCGGTAGCGATAGTCGTAGAAGCATAAGATTGGCGAGACGACAACTATGCTACGATGGAGATTAAGGTGTCGCGCCGGTGACGATGGTGATCATGACGGTGCTTCAGAGATGGAGATCACAAGCACAAGATGATGATGGCCATATCATATAACTTATATTGATTGCATGTGATGTTTATCTTTTATGCATCTTATCTTGCTTTGATTGACGGTAGCATTATAAGATGATCTCTCACTAAATTTCAAGATAGAAGTGTTCTCCCTGAGTATGCACCGTTGCCAAAGTTCGTCGTGCCCAGACACCACGTGATGATCGGGTGTGATAAGCTCTACGTCCATCTACAACGGGTGCAAGCCAGTTTTGCACACGCGGAATACTCAGGTTAAACTTGACGAGCCTAGCATATGCAGATATGGCCTCGGAACACTGAGACCGAAAGGTCGAGCGTGAATCATATAGTAGATATGATCAACATAGTGATGCTCACCATTGAAAGCTACTCCATTTCACGTGATGATCGGTTATGGTTTAGTTGATTTGGATCACGTGATCACTTAGAGGATCAGAGAGATGTTTTTCTAAGTGGGAGTTCTTAAGTAATATGATTAATTGAACTTTAATTTATCATGAACTTAGTCCTGGTAGTATTAGCATATCTATGTTGTAGATCAATAGCTCGCGTTGTTGCTTCCCTGTGTTTATTTTGATATGTTCCTAGAGAAAATTGTGTTGAAAGATGTTAGTAGCAATGATGCGGATTGGATCCGTGATCTGAGGTTTATCCTCATTGCTGCACAGAAGAATTATGTCCTTCATGCACCGCTAGGTGACGGACCTATTGCAGGAGCAGATGCAGACGTTATGAACGTTTGGCTAGCCCAATATGATGACTACTTGATAGTTTAAGTGCACCATGCCTAACAGCTTAGAATCGGGACTTCAAAGACGTTTTGAACGTCATGGACCATATGAGATGTTCCAGGAGTTGAAGTTAATATTTCAAGCAAATACCCGAGTTGAGAGATATGAAGTCTCCAACATGTTCTATAGCTAAAAGATGGAGGAGAATCGCTCAACTAGTGAGCATGTGCTCAGATTGTCTGGGTACTACAATCGCTTGAATCAAGTGGGAGTTAATCTTGCAGATAAGATAGTGATTGACAGAATTCTCTAGTCACCATCACCAAGTTAGTAGAACTTCATGATGAACTATAATATGCAAGGGATGACGAAAGTAATTCCCAAGCTCTTCGTGATGCTGAAATCGACGAAGGTAGAAATCAAGAAAAACATCAAGTGTTGATGGTTAACAAGACCACTAGTTTCAAGAAAAGGGCAAAGGGAAGAAGGGGAACTTCAAGAAGAACGGCAAGCAAGTTGCTGCTCAAGTGAAGAAGCCCAAGTCTGGACCTAAGCCTGAGACTGAGTGCTTCTACTGCAAAGGGATTGGTCACTGGAAGCGGAACTACCCCAAGTATTTGGTGGATAAGAAAGGATGGCAAAGTAAACAAAGGTATATTTGATATACATGTTATTGATGTGTACTTTACTAGTGTTCATAGCAACCCCTCAGTATTTGGTACTAGTTCAGTTGCTAAGATTAGTAACTCGAAACGGGAGTTGCGGAATGAACAGAGACTAGTTAAGGGTGAAGTGACGATGAGAGTTGGAAGTGGTTCCAAGATTGATATGATCATCATCGCACACACCCTATACTTTCGGGATTAGTGTGGAACCTAAATAAGTGTTATTTGGTGTTGAGCATGAATATGATTTGATCATGTTTATTGCAATACGGTTATTCATTTAAGTAAGAGAATAAATTGTTGTTCTGTTTACATGAATAAAACCTATATGGTTACACACCAATGAAAATGATTTGTTGGATCTCGATAGTAGTGATACACAATATCATAATATTGAAACCAAAAGATGCAAAGTTAATAATGATAGTGCAACTTATTTGTGGCACTGTCGTTTAGGTCATATTGGTGTAAAGCGCATGAAGAAACTCCATGCTGATGGGCTTTTGGAATCACTTGATTATGAATCACTTGATGCTTGCGAACCATGCCTCATGGGCAAGATGACTAAAACTCCGTCCTCCGGAACAATGGAGCGAGCAACAGATTTGTTGGAAATCATACATACTGATGTATGTAGTCCGATGAATATTAAAGCTCGCGACAAGTATCATTATTTTCTAACCTTCACAGATGATTTAAGCAGATATGAGTATATCTACTTGATGAAACATAAGTCTGAAACGTTTGAAAAGTTCAAAGAATTTCAGAGTGAAGTGAAAAATCATCGTGACAAGAAAATAAAGTTTCTACGATCTGATCACGGAGACGAATATTTGAGTTACGAGTTTGGTCTTCAATTAAAATAATGTGGAATATTTTCACAAATTCATGCCACCTGGAACACCACAGCATAATGGTGTGTCCGAACGTCATAACCGTACTTTATTGGATATAGTGCAATCTATGATGTTTCTTACCGATTTACCACTATAGTTTTGGGGTCATGCATTAGAGACAACTGCATTCACGTTAAATAGGGCACCATCAAAATCCGTTGAGACGACGCCTTATGAACCGTGGTTTGGCAAGAAACCAAAGTTGTCGTTTCTTAAAGTTTGGGGTTGTGATGCTTGTATGAAAAAGTTTCATCCTGATAAGCTCAAACCCAAATCGGAGAAATGTGTCTTCATAGGAAACCCAAAGGAGACAGTTGGGTACACCTTCTATCACAGATCCGAAGGCAAGATATTCGTTGCTGAGAATGGATCCTTTCCAGAGAAGGAGTTTCTCTCGAAAGAAGTGAGTGGGAGGAAAGTAGAACTTTATTAGGTAATTGTACCTTCTCCCTTATTGGAAAGTAGTTCATCACATAAATATGTTCCTGTGACTACTACACCAATTAGTGAGGAAGCTAATGATGATGATCATGTAACTTCAGATCAAGTTACTACCGAATCTCGTAGGTAAACCAGAGTGAGATCCGCACCGGAGTGGTACGGTAATCCTGTTCTGGAAGTCATGTTACTAGACCATGACGAACTTGCGAACTATGAGGAAGCGATGATGAGCCCAGATTCCGTGAAATGGTTTGAGGCCATGAAATCTGAGATAGGATCCATATATGAGAACAAATTATGGACTTTGGTGGACTTGCTCGATGATCGGCAAGCCATTAAGAATAGATGGATCTTCAAGAGGAAGACGGACGCTGATAGTAGTGTTACTATCTACAAAGCTAGAATTGTCGCAAAAGGTTTTCGACAAGTTCAAGGTGTTGACTACGATGAGAGTTTCTCACTCGTATCTATGCTTAAGTATGTCCGAATCATGTTAGCAATTGCCGCATTTTATGAAATCTGGCAAATGGATAAACAAAAGTGCATTCCTTAATGGATTTATTAAAGAAGAGTTGTATATGATGCAACCAGACAGTTTTTGTCAATCCTAAAGGTGTTAACAAAATGTGCAAGCTCCAGCGATCCATCTATGGACTGGTGCAAGCATCTCGGAGTTGGAATATATGCTTTCATGAGTTGATCAAAGCATATAGTTTTATACAGACTTGGGGTGAAGCCTGTATTTACAAGAAAGTGAGTGGGAGCACTACAACATTTCTGATAAGTATATGTGAATGACATATTGTTGATCGAAAATAATGTAGAATTATTCTGCAAAGCATAAAGGAGTGTTTGAAAGGAGTTTTTCAAAGAAAGACCTCGGTGAAGCTGCTTACATATTGAGCATCAAGATCTATAGAGATAGATCAATACGCTTGATAAGTTTTTTCAATGAGTACATACCTTGACAAGATTTTGAAGTAGTTCAAAATGGAACAGTCAAAGGAAGAGTCCTTGCCTGTGTTACAAGGTGTGAAATTGAGTAAGACTCAAAACCCGACCACGGCAGAAGATAGAAAGAGAATGAAAGTCATTCCCTATGCCTTGGCCATAGGTTCTATAAAGTATGCCATGCTGTGTACCAGATCTATTGTATACCCTACACTGATTTTGGCAAGGGAATACAATAGTGATCTAGGAGTAGATCACTGGACAGCGGTCAAAATTATCCTTAGTGGAATAAGGATATGTTTCTCGATTATGGACGTGACTAAAAGGTTCGTCGTAAAAGGTTACGTCGATGCAAGTTTTGCCACTAATCTAGATGACTCTAAGTCTCAATCTAGATACATATTGAAAGTGGGAGCAATTAGCTAGAGTAGCTCCGAGCAGAGTATTATTGACATAGAAAATTGCAAAATACATACGGATCTGAATGTGGCAGACCCGTTGACTAAACTTCTCTCACATGCAAAACATGATCACACCTTAGTAATCTTTGGGTGTTATTCACATAGCGATGTGAACTAGATTACTGACTCTAGTAAATCCTTTGGGTGTTGATCACATATCGATGTGAACTATGGGTGTTAATCACATGGTGATGTGAACTATTGCTGTTAAATCACATGGCGATGTGAACTAGATTATTGACTGTAGTGCAAGTGGGAGATTAAAGGAAATATGCCCTAGAGGCAATAATAAAGTTATTATTTATTTCCTTATTTCATGATAAATGTTTATTATTCATGCTATAATTGTATTAACCGGAAACATGATACATGTGTGAATACATAGACAAACAGAGTGTCACTAGCATGCCTCTACTTGACTAGCTCGTTGATCAAAGATGGTTATGTTTCCTAGCCATAGACATGAGTTGTCATTTGATTAACGGGATCACATCATTAGGAGAATGATGTGATTTACTTGACCCATTCCGTTAGCTTAGCACTCGATCGTTTAGTATGTTGCTATTGCTTTCTTCATGACTTATACATGTTCCTATGACTATGAGATTATGCAACTCCCGTTTACCGGAGGAACACTTTGTGTGCTACCAAACGTCACAACGTAACTGGGTGATTATAAAGGTGCTCTACAGGTGTCTCCGAAGGTACTTGTTGGGTTGACGTATTTTGAGATTAGGATTTGTCACTCCGAATGTCGGAGAGGTATCTCTGGGCCCTCTCGGTAATACACATCACTTAAGCCTTGCAAGCATTGCAACTAATGAGTTAGTTGCGGGATGATGTATTACGGAACGAGTAAAGAGACTTGCCGGTAACGAGATTGAACTAGGTATTGGATACCGACGATCGAATCTCGGGCAAGTAACATACCGACGACAAAGGGAACAACGTATGTTGTTATGCGGTTTGACCGATAAAGATCTTCGTAGAATATGTAGGAGCCAATATGAACATCCAGGTTCCGCTATTGGTTATTGACCGAGAATAGTTCTAGGTCATGTCTACATAGTTCTCGAACCCGTAGGGTCCGCACGCTTAACGTTACGATGACAGTTTTATTACGAGTTTATGTTTTGATGTACCGAAGGTTGTTCGGAGTCCCGGATGTGATCACGGACATGACGAGGAGTCTCGAAATGGTCGAGACATAAAGATAGATATATTGGACGACTATATTCGGACACCGAAAGTGTTCCGGGTGATTTCGGAGAAAACCGGAGTGCCGGAGGGGTTACCGGAACCCCCCGGGGAAGTATTGGGCCTTAGTGGGCCTGAGGGGAGAGAGAGGGCAGCAGCCCAGGAGGTGGCGCCCCCCCCATGAGGAGTCTGAATTGGACTAGGGAGGGGGGGGCGCGGCCCCTCTTTCCCTCTCCCTCTCCCTCTCTTTCCTCCCCCCTCTCTCTTCCTAGTTGGACTAGGAAAGGGGAGTCCTACTCCCACTAGGAGGAGGACTCCCCCCTCCTTGGCGCGCCCCATAGGGCCGGCCGGCCTCCCATCTTGCTCCTTTATATACGGGGGCAGGGGGCACCCTAGAACACACAGGTTGATCTTCGTGATCGTTCCTTAGCCGTGTGCGATGCCCCCCTCCACCATATTCCATCTCGGTCATATCGTTGCGGTGCTTAGGCGAAGCCCTGCGTCGATAGAACATCATCATCGTCACCACGCCGTCGTGCTGACGGAACTCATCCCCGACACCCTGTTGGATCGGAGTCCGGGGATCGTCATCGAGCTGAACGTGTGCTGAACTCGGAGGTGCCGTACGTTCGGTGCTTGGATCGGTCGGATCATGAAGACGTACGACTACATCAACCGCGTTGTCATAACGCTTCAGCTTTCGGTCTACGAGGGTACATGGACAACACTCTCCCCTCTCGTTGCTATGCATCACCATGATCTTGTGTGTGCGTAGGAAATTTTTTGAAATTACTACGTTCCCCAACAGGACCCTCATATTCAAGAGCTGCTTCTCAAGCAGACAGATAACGCAAGAGCTGCCACCCGAGAGAAAGCCAAGCTGGATCAACTGGAGATAGATGCGGTTACTCCATTGTATGAAGGATGCAGGCCCGAGGATACCCGCCTGAAAGTAACGCTCTTGGCTCTGGAGATGAAGGTAAAACACAAAATGACCGATGCATGCTTCGACGAGAACATGTCATTCTGGCACAAACGCCTTCCCAAGGGGAACAAGTGCCCGACCAGTTTCGAGGAGGCGAAGAAAATAGTGTGTCCTCTGGATTTACCGCACGTGAAATACCATGTGTGCATGAACAATTGCATCATTTATCGGGACGAGCACGCGGAGTCTACCATATGTCCGGTGTGCGACGTCACTCGATACAAGAAGAGGAAGAAAGCTCCTCGAAAATTGGTGTGGTACTTTCCGATCGCTCCTCGTCTGCAGCGGTATTTCGCGGACCCTAAGGTAGCAAAGCTCCTGTGATGGCACGCGGATAGGGAGGAGAAGAAGTGGGAAGATGACGGAAATGATCCGTAGATAAATAGAAAAGACAAGATGCTGAGTCACCCTAAGGATGTGAGCTAGTGGCAAGCGTTGAACTTCGAAGACCCAGAATTTGGGAAGGATCCAAGGAATATCGTGCTGGGTGCGAGCACCGATGGAGTCTATCCGTTTGGCATCCAGAGAAGCACACATCGCACCTGGACTGTGTTTGTGTGGATGTACAACCTTCCCCCCTGGTTGTGCATGAAGAGGAAGTACATTCACATGAGTATGCTAATTGAAGGGCCGAAACAACCAGGGAACGACATCAATCTGTATCTGGGGCTGCTAAAAGAGGAGCTAGACACCCTGTGGAAAACGCCAGCCAATACGTGGGATGCCGCAGAGAAAGAATATTTCCCTATGAGAGCCGCACTGCTCACGATGGTGGACGACTATCTCGGTTACGGATATCTCGCGGGGCAGGTGGTCCACGGATTTCCTGGATGCGTCAGGTGCATGGATGACACAACGTATCACCAGCTAGATAGAGATCCCGGGTCTTCAAAAACCGTGTTCATGGGACATCGAAGGTGGCTTCGCGACGATGACCCGTGGAGGAAATGCAAGGATCTGTTCGATGGTGAAACCGAACCCCGAAAACGCTCGCGTACGAGGAACGACGAGGAAATAGACCAGCTGTTGAAAAATTGGAAAGATTGCCCACTGCCGGGAAAGAAGCAAAAGGCGCCAAAGCCGGGAAAGAAGCGAAAGACGCCAGAGCCGCTGCTGAAGGTATGGAAAACGAGGTCTATTTTTTGGAACTTGCCGTACTGGAAGATCCACCGTGTGCCTCACAGCCTTGATGACATGCATATCACAAAGAACGTGTGCGAGAGTCTGCTTGGTACCTTGCTCAACATGCCAGAGAGGACCAAAGATGGGCCGAAAGCAAGGGCAGACTTGAAACCAATGGGCATCTGGGAGGAGCTTCACGCTGATGATGATGATGAGGCAAAGCAGGACACGAAAAGTCGTCGCAAAGGCAAAAAGGCCAAGAAGACCGGAAATGACTACCCTCCCGCATGCTTCACTCTAAGTCAGGAGGAGATCGAGCAGTTTTTCACCTGCCTCATAGGAGTAAAACTTCCTTACGGTTACGCGGGGAAGATAAGCAGATACCTAGACCCAGCGAAGCAGAAGTTCAGCGGGATGAAGTCTCACGACTGTCACGTGCTGATGAAGCAGATACTTCCAGTTGCAATCCGTGGGATCATGGACGCGCACGTCCATGAAATGCTATTTGGCCTATGCAACTTTTTCGACATGATCTCTCGGAAGTCGGTTGGCGTGAGGCAACTCAGAAGGCTACAAGAAAAGATCGTGGTGATACTATGCGAGCTTGAGATGTACTTCCCGCCCGCATTCTTCGACGTTATGGTGCATCTGCTGGTCCATATCGTGGAGGATATCATCCAACTCGGGCCGACGTTCCTGCACATCATGATGCCGTTCGAAAGGATGAATGGTGTCATCAAAGGATACGTTCACAACATGTCACGTCCAGAGGGAAGCATAGCCTGGGGCTTTCTGACCGAAGAGTGCATCTCCTACTGCACGAATTATCTAGGCATCAAGGACCCCATTGGTCTGCCCGTCAACAGGCACCTCGGCAGGCTCGCTGGATGGGGTCACCGTGAGGGTCGCCGCGAAATGCATGTCGACTTCAAGGGTTGACTCGCCGACTTTGAAAGAGCAAACCTAGTCGCTCTACAACACATAGACGTGGTTGATCCTTGGGTGGTAGAGCACAAAACCTTTATTGAGAAGACGTACAATGACCGAGGCCAACAGAGGACGGGCGGAGATTTAATCAAAGAGCACAACTCATGTTTCACGCGTTGGTTCAAGCAGAAGATTCTGTCGTACCCTTTACATGAGGATTCTTCCGCGGAAGAACAACTCATATTCGCCTTGTCACAGGGCGCCGAGCACAACCTGATGACCTATGAGGCGTACGATATCAACGGCTACACATTCTACACCGAGGACAAGGACATGAAGAGCGATGGTTATCAGAACTCCGGGGTAACGATGGAATCCTACACCGGTAACGACAAGGACAGATACTGCGGAAGGATCGAGGAGATCTGGGAGCTGATTGAGCTACGCTGGAGAGAAGGTGCCGATGTTCCGTATCAGATGGGCCAAGAGCGTCCTAAAAGAAGACCGGTATTTCACCACCATGGTTATACCCGAAGCCAAATCCAAGACCGCTATTGACACACGAACACGTCACGTGTACCCTCAACACCGGGGGTGATGCACCGCAGCTCACATCGAAGGAGACCCGACCGACAGCGCGATACGCAAAACAGTCGACGGGCGCTTTTGCAGACCCGAAAACCCCACACCCCCGGGAGGGACCCCGTCAGGGAGTGCGGCGGCTATGGGCTGCCCTAGGTCGATTCGCTCGCCCCTAGAGCCTCGAGATTCGCAGCTCTCAAACACGAAGAACAGCGAAGAACGAGAGAGAAAAACGATGGAGAGATAAAAAAGTAGATGAACACGAAAAAGTAGTAGATTGATTTGTTCGATTGAGTGTTGTTTCAATCGGCCGTCACCCCCAACATATATAAGAGGCGGCTGGTCTTCCCGTACAAGCAAAGGATTTATCTAAGCTTTCCTTACAAGAAAATTGCATCAATTCACGTCCAAAACCCTAGTCAAATTCGGACTGGTTTTATCCGAACTTTCCAAAACTGTTCGGTTTAAACTGGCTGTACTTTCAGGGTCCTTTTTTTGGTGACAAACCACCTTGGATGGAAACGAGCCCAAAAGCAATCTTGACCGTTTCGACGAGACGAACATCTTTCATGTTGAACATTTTTTCATACGAGGTCATCTTGAGAGTCAAATCACTCGCGCAAAACAGCTAATTATTCACGCAGCTCATCAGACATACCCACGTATGTGTCTGGTTCTGGGCGTCATATTTTGCTCACTGAAGGGTCGCGCTGTGCGGGCTCTAACTTTTGCATACGAACTCGGATTTGAACGATTTTTATATCAAAATCGATCATTTCGACGAGACGAACAACTTTCATGTTGAACGTTTTTTGATTAGAGGCCATCTTGAGAGCGTCCGGCCTACAGCAGAATATGGAATCCGGAGGGTTGTCTCTGGAGTGTCCGGCCATCTACTGTAGAAGCATATTGTAGCGGCCATAACTTTTGTATACTAATTCGGATTGGGACGATCTTTATATCAAAATCGATCGCTTCGACGAGACGAACAAATTCCTTGTAGAACATTTTTCCATCCGAGATCATCTGAATAACCATTTGAGCCCATCTTCAACTTCTCGTCCGATTGACTATCACAGCTTCCAACCCGGCAACTTTTCCATCTGAGTAAGCTTTCCACACCGACAATGTTTCTATCCGGCAAGCTTTCACACCGGTAAGGTTTCACTCCGGCAAGGTTTGTACTCCGGCAAGGGTTTCACTCCGGCAAGGGTTTTACTCCGGCAAGGTTTGTACTCCGGCCATGGTTCCTCTCTGACAAGGTTTCCACCCCGGCAAGAGTTTTCTTTCCCACTCAGAGCCGGCCCGCGAAGTGTTGCCTCTAACTTTTGCATACGAACCCGAACTCTTAACCATGCCAAAATCTGGTGTCAACACATGTCCCCCTGTTTTTCGACAAAGCTAGCGTGCCGAAAAATAACTTGTACCATGTTTGTTCTAAGGACGGTGTCAACACTCCATCGGCCATTTTATGTGCTTCAGGCGATAATTTCTATATCGGCCATGTTTATGCTTAGGGCGATAATTTTATATCGGCCGCTGATTTTAACTTCTTGCTTACATCATACTGTCGGTGTCAAAATGTTGGAAATATGCCCTAGAGGCAATAATAAATAGGTTATTATTATATTTCCTTGTTCATGATAAATCGTTTATTATCCATGCTATAATTGTATTGACAGGAAACTCAGATACATGTGTGGATACATAGACAACACCATGTCCCTAGTAAGCCTCTAGTTGACTAGCTCGTTGATCAATAGATGGTTACGGTTTCCTGACCATGGACACTGGATGTCGTTGATAACGGGATCACATCATTAGGAGAATCATGTGATGGACAAGACCCAATCCTAAGCCTAGCACAAAGATCGTGTAGTTCATATGCTAAAGCTTTTCTAATGTCAAGTATCATTTCCTTAGACCATGAGATTGTGCAACTCCCGGATATCGTAGGAATGCTTTGGGTGTGCCAAACGTCACAACGTAACTGGGTGGCTATAAAGGTACACTACAGGTATCTCCGAAAGTGTCTGTTGGGTTGGCACGAATCGAGACTGGGATTTGTCACTCCGTGTGACGGAGAGGTATCTCTGGGCCCACTCGGTAGGACATCATCATAATGTGCACAATGTGATCAAGGAGTTGATCACGGGATGATGTGTTACGGAACGAGTAAAGAGACTTGCCGGTAACGAGATTGAACAAGGTATAGGGATACCGACGATCGAATCTCGGGCAAGTACAATACCGCTAGACAAAGGGAATTGAATATGGGATTGATCGTATCCTCGACATCGTGGTTCATCCGATGAAATCATCGTGGAACATGTGGGAACCAACATGGGTATCCAGATCCCGCTGTTGGTTATTGACCGGAGAACGTCTCGGTCATGTCTGCATGCTTCCCGAACCCGTAGGGTCTACACACTTAAGGTTCGGTGATGCTAGGGTTATAAAGGAAGTTTGTATGTGGTTACCGAATGTTGTTAGGAGTCCCGGATGAGATCCCGGACGTCACGAGGAGTTCCGGAATGGTCCAGAGGTAAAGACTTATATATGGGAAGTCCTGTTTTGGTCACCGGAAAGGTTTTGGGTTTTATCGGTAACGTACCGGGACCACCGGGAGGGTCCCGGGGGTCCACCAAGTGGGGCCACAAGCCCCGGAGGGCAGCATGGGCCAAGTGTGGAAGGGGACCAACCCCAGGTGGGCTGGTGCGCCCTCCCAGAAGGCCCAAGGCGCAAGGGAAGAGGAGAGGGGGCAAACCCTAAGGGCAGATGGGCCCTAAGGCCCATGCTCCCTGCGCCTCCCTCTCCTCCCCTCTTGGCCGCCACCCAAAACCCATCTAGGGCTGCCGCCCCTCTAGGGGTGGGAACCCTAGAGGGGGCGTGAGGGAGTCCTAGATTAGGGGGTGTTCGGATAGTCGGACTATACCTTCAGCCGGACTCCAGGACTATGAAGATACAAGATTGAAGACTTCGTCCCGTGTCCGGAAGGTTCTTTCCTTGGCGTGGAAGGCAAGCTAGGCGTGCGGATATTCAAGATCTCCTACCAATGTAACCGACTCTGTGTAACCCTAACCCTATCCGGTGTCTATATAAACCGGAGGGTTGTAGTCCGTAGAACGAACAACATTATTCATCATCATACCCATAGGCTAGCTTCCAGGGTTTAGCCTCCTTGATCTGGTGGTAGATCTACTCTTGTACTACCCATATCATCAATATTAATCTAGCAGGAGTAGGGTTTTACCTCCATCGAGAGGGCCCGAACCTGGGTAAAATAAAGTGTCCCTTGTCTCCTGTTACCATCCGACCTTGACGCACAGTTCGGGACCCCCTACCCGAGATCCGCCGGTTTTGACACCGACATTGGTGCTTTCATTGAGAGTTCCTCTGTGTCGTCGCCTTCGGGTCCGATGGCTCCTTTGATCATCGGCAACGATGAGGTCCAGGGTGAGACTTTTCTCCCCGGACAGATCTTTGTCTTCGGCGGCTTCGCTCTGCGGGCCAACTCGCTTGGTCATCTGGAGCAGATCGAAAGCTACGCCCCTGGCCATCAGGTCAGGTTTGAAAGCTTAAACTACACGGCAGATATCCGCGGAGACATGATCTTCGATGGATTCGAGCCACAGCCAAGCGCGCCGCACTATCTCGAGGGACATGATATAGCTCTGCCCCCGAATAGTGTCCTGGAGGCCGCATACGCTCCGGCCCCGATCCTCGATTCGGAGCCCGTTGCATTCGTTAAGGATGAACGGTTGGACGTCACCTCAGGGGCTGCGATCTCAAAGGCGATCGAGCCGAACGCCAGCCCCGCACTCCGCGTGGCCCATGACTCCGAGGAGCCGGACTCTTCTCCGAGCTCCAAAACTCCCGCGTCCCTGCCGATCGAATCAGATTGGGCGCCCGTAATGGAGTTCACCACCGCGGACGTCTTTCAGTATTCACCTTTCGGTGATATTCTGAATTCTCTCAAGTCTCTTTCTTTGTCAGGAGAGCCCAGGCCGAACTACGGCCTGCGAGGTTGGGATTCGGACGATGAAGAAATTCAAAGCCCGCCCACCACCCACTTAATAGCCACTGTCGACGATTTAACCGACATGCTTGACTTCGGCTCCGAAGACTTCGACGGTATGGACGACGAAGACGGAGATGAACTAGAACCAGCACCCATAGGGCACTGGACCTCCACCCCACCTAATGACGTATTCATGGTGGACACACCTGAAAAAATCGACAATGAGGAAAAAGGGGGTGAAAGGAAGGGTAAACCATCCGAAAAGCACTCAAAATGGCGACGTAAACGCCGAGCTAAGCCCCACCTCGATCAGGACCCAGCCGTAGAGCAGGACGACCTGGCAGATGACGAGTGTGTCTCGGAACAGCCGTCTGAACAGGGTAACACGGGAGGAGAGGACGAACAGTCCTCCCCCGATCATAACAGAACTCCGGACGATACCACGCCGGACAAAATCATGGAGCAGAAAAATCTCCAAGAAAGGCTCGTGGCTACAGCACGCAGCCTGAAAAAGCAGAAGCGAAAGCTAAAGACGGCGGAAGATGCACTCAAAACAAGATGGAGCAAAGTAATCAAGACCGCAGACAAATATGGTGGCAGCCACCGCACCAAAAGCTATCCGAAGAGAAAGCAACTGCCCGAATTCGACCAAGAGGCCATAGAGCCCCCAAACTCGAAAAACAAAATGGCAAACGGCGCCGCACTTAATGCGGCATGCGACCCAGTCAAAGACTCGCATCATGGCCCAGCCAGGTCCATTTACGGGCCAAGAAAGCAAGCTCTCACAAGCAATGCAAAAAATCCACCGTCAGAATCCGGCACACCCAGATATAGGGGTGCCGCACACCCCCTATGCTTCACTGATGAGGTCCTGGAATATGAATTCCCAGAGGGGTTTAAACCCGTCAACATAGAGGCATACGATGGAACGACAGACCCTGGAGTCTGGATCGAGGACTATATCCTCCACATACATATGGCTAGAGGAGATGATCTCCACGCCATAAAATATTTACCTCTTAAGATTAAAGGGCCAGCCCGGCACTGGCTTAAAAGCCTTCTCGAAAACACAATTGGAAGTTGGGAAGAGCTCGAGGACGCTTTCCGAGCAAATTTTCAAGGGACCTACGTCCGTCCCCCGGAGGCAGACGATCTCAGTCACATAACTCAGCAGCCCGGAGAATCAGCTCGGTAGTTCTGGAACAGATTCCTCACTAAAAAGAATCAAATAGTTGATTGTCCGGACGCCGAAGCCCTAGCGGCTTTCAGGCACAATGTCCGAGACGAATGGCTCGCCAGACACCTCGGCCAGGAAAAGCCTAGAACAATAGCCGCACTCACAAGCCTCATGACCCGCTTTTGCGCAGGAGAGGACAGCTGGTTGGCACGATGCAGCCCCAGCGACCCAAGTACATCTGAAATCAGGGATGGAAACGGGAAACCACGACGAAATAAGGACCATCGCCGAGTCAAAAGAAAAAGTCCGAAGAGCACGGCAGTCAATGCCGGATTCAAAGGCTCACGACAAAATCAGACAAAAACACCCCCTCAGGATAATAGGGAGGATCCGTCCAGCCTAAAGAGAATCATGGACAGGATATGTCAGATACACAGTACTCCTGGGAAGCCTGCTAATCATACCCACAGAGACTGTTGGGTTTTCAAACAATCCGGACGGCTTAACGCCGAACACAAGGGGCTCGACGCACCAAGCGAGGAAGAGGACGAAACCCAAAAGCAGAACACCAGGAAGCAAAAGAACTTCCCGCAAGAAGTCAAAACAGTGAACTCACTTCACATAACAAGGCACGAGGCACCCATAAAGGTCCGCACATTCAATCCTAAATCTCAGGAGTCCCGCCACTGGTCACTAAAGCCAATCATGTTTGATCAGTTTGATTATTCTCGCAATATCAAACACGCAGGCCGGACTGCCCTGATACTTAATCCAATAATAGACGGATTCCAGTTTACCACTATCCTTATGGACGGTAGCAGTGGACTAAACCTGATATATCAGGATACAATTAACCGCATGGGCATAAACCCAGCACGAATCCGTCACAGTAAAACCTTCTTTCAAGGGGTAGCACCAGGCCCGGACACCCACTGTATGGGTTTTATCCGGCTTGTAGTAATATTCGGCTCTGCCAATAACTTTCGTCGCGAAAAGCTTATCTTCCACATAGTCCCATTTTCAAGTCGCTATCAAGCACTAATGGGACGCGGAGCTTTCGCTCGCTTTAACGCAATACCGCATTATGCATCCCTCACGCTAAAGATGCCCGGTACTCGAGGCATCATCTCTTTAAAGGGAGCATACTAAAATACAAGTCCTCCAAACGGAGGATGGTGCGGCCGCTTAAACAACCGCACCACAAAATGGCCTCGCCAGCCAAAGGACTTTTTCGATGTAAGTCACAAAAGGCCGCGGACCCGGACTCAACGAGTCCGACACAAGCCCATTATAGGCTTGGTATGCCATACCAGGGGCTGTACGTAGAGACAATAAAGCTCGACCGTATCTATTTCTCACTTTACATTTTGTTTATTATTCTTTTTGATCCGCACGACCCATTTTTCCATTTAGTTCCTCTCTTTTACAGATGAACGTCATGCGGCGCTCGTCCAGGACACGGCACAGCGGAGACACAGGCGCAGACGTGCAGTAGGGACCCGCCCCAAAGGATTCTTTTTAGATTAAGACCCTGTGTAAACCTTTTTTACTGTCTCTTGCTGCTATACATCCCCTGGTTTATTTCACTATAACCAAGGAGGAGGCTGGCGTTTTGGCATGTGGCCACGCCAGAATTATTGCTCGTACCTGGACACGAGGGGCTTTTTTACTTTTTTATAGGGTGTTGTCCTGCACACATCCACAAAGACCGAACACCTTAGGGAGTGTTCGGCGTCGCGAGTTTTGGCACTATATGCATCAGCTTCGAGTCATGATTTTGGTCATATGTTGGGTTGCCGGGCTCCTGAGTTCGGCCACCTTACGTTCCGTTCTGTCGGCTAAGGTAGCACCAGGAGAACTACTGCGATTGTGCCCCGGTTCGGCCGGGCGAGCACCTCAGTAGAGAAAGCCGAAAACCGACTGTCATGATGTAGCAAGAGACTGGTCGCCACTCGATGACTTACAGGGATTTATCGAATTCCTCTGTTTTGACGAAGGGCCGCTTCCCGGTCAGGCTCACACGCGTCCCGAATTCGGGTAAACGCAGTTGCCACTTACGGGCTACCTAAAGAGTCCCACTGTCAAGCTCCTATGGCTAAGTGAAAGTGTTAAAGCATTATAGTCCGGTTGCCTGGCCCGCGGCGCTATCACCTCCTTTGTAGGACCAAGACGTTGGATTAAGTGTGAATGCGTTTTCTGCGCGCACCCCCGCACTATGTGCGTGGGGGCTGAAGCCAATGACTGCAATCTTTCAGAATTTATATATTAAAACGGCCGCACAGGAGGTGTTATTAATACTTGAAGGCACAAGTCTAAAATACGCCATTACAATTTATAAAAACACTAATCTATGATTACATATGCTGTCATAAAATAGCACCCTTCGAACACTGCGTCTCTATTATGCGAGCGCCCGTGAGGACTTCCTCAAAATAGTGCTCGGAAGGAATTCAGCTCTTATCCGAATCACGGGACGCAACAACGGTGGGCTCCATATCTGCCCAGTATGTCGTGACATGGGCAAGAGCCAGCCGAGCGCCCTCTGTGCAAGCTGACCTCTTCAGCGCTTCAATCCGAGGCACCACGTCAAGAAATTGCTGCACCAAGCTGAAATAGCTTTTCGGCTTCGATCTCCCCGGACACAGGCGATCCATGACATACTTCATGGCGAGTCCAGACAACCTATTTAGCTCGGCCCATTGGGCCAGGCGATCGTCCACTGCCAATGGACGCTCTGGATTGGTGAACTGCAACCAGAAGAGCTTTTCCACTTCGTGATCTTTCTTATCTTGAAAGTACCTGGTCGCATCAGCGGCACTAGCCGCCAAATCCAGATAGGTGTCCTCCACGCTCCAGGCTCGGTCCAACGGGGCTAACTTCGGATCACAGAATTTTCTTCGCAGCAGGAAGGGCTTTTTATCCGCAATTAGTCCGGCTTGACGTAGCTCTTCCCTTGCCACTCTCATAACAGAGCGGGCATCCTTGGCGTCAGCAACGGCCTTCTCCAAGTCCGTCTGCCTGGCTCGACCTTCCTCTTCAAGAAGTTTGCAACGGTCAGTAGCACTTTTCAATTTTACGGCAAGATCAGCCATCTCATCTTTGCTTCGGCAATGGGAAGCCTGTTCGGCTTTCAGCTCTTCGCGGGCTCTTCCGGCAGCCGCATCACTTTTTCTGGCTTGTTCCTTTGCTTTGGCGAGTTCGGCTCTAAGTCCTTCTACGGCCGCCGCACCATCTGCATCAAGCATACACAAGGTAAGATATTGACATAAAACTACTCTTACTAACAATCGCCAAATAAACTCAATACCTTGAGCATCATCAAGCCGCTTGTTAACAAGCACGATGTCAGCTTCTGCCTCATCAAGTTGTCGTTTCATTTCGGCAAAATCTCGAGTCCGGCTTGATTCCGGACAATCAGCCACCTACATACAAAGGTGCCACTTAAAGGACCTGGGATTAAGATCCTCTGCGCGCCGCACATCTTTGCGCCACACAGAGTCTCAGGGGCTACTATCTACACAGGGCGCATGTTATTATGCGCAATTAACACCAATGTTCGTTATTTAAAACGTAACTCAAGGCCCGCCAATAAACTCTTGACGGCCTCGTTCAGCCCGCTTTCCGCGGATCAAATCTTTTCAATCACCGTGTGCATCAACACACAATGCTCCTTTGAAACAAAGGCTCGGCCCAGCAGAACCTTCAGCTCCTCCGACCGAACACCAGATGGTGCCGGACTCGTCCCATGGCCTTTTTCGGAGGCCGGACACGGAGAACCTCGGGGGGCCGCATGATCACCTTCTGCCTCTGGCAGATCCGGAGCAACCCTCTGTGACGACACTTCGGCGTCGCCCGCCTTGCTAGGCGATGTAGAAGGAGGAGGCGTTCCGCTCTCCATCATCTCCGGAAGAAGGTCCCCCGACGACGAGCCCTGCTGAGAAGGGTCGAGGTCCGAACTACAAGGTAAGGTTTCGGTTAAAACTTCTCAGGTATAAATCAAAGACTTCTCTTAAAAGAACAACTCTCTTTCTACTTACGGCTCGTTGGAGGGCTGCTCCTTTTGAGGATTTAATTCGGCCGAGGGGCTCCCCGGCGTCGGGTCCTCTGACGTGGACGCTTTCCCCCGCTTTTGAGCTACGGCTCCCGGGTCGTCAGAGGCGGCCCTTTTCTTCCCCTTAGGAGAGGAATTATCGATTCCCCCCTTCGGAATGGCCTCTTTCGAAGAGACCACAGTTTCCTTGTCCGCCCCTTCATTTCCCTCCAGAGGCGTCACCTCCAACATCCTGACTAGCACGGGATTTAACCTGGTCTCGGGAAGGGGAGCCGGACACCGGATCAGCTTCGCTTTCGCTATCCATTCCTGGACAATAGGAAAAGCGTTATTAAGAACAAGTTAATTATGCGGGTGAACGGTCCGGGCACAAGGTCACCTACTTTGGTATCCGGGCGGTTGCGGCTTAAACCAGCATCCTCGGTCAAATCCGGACTCGCTTCTTGTGGTCCGAAGAACAGTTTATACATCTCCATAGGCGTCACGCCCATGAAATTTCGGAGGACTCGCGGCTCCTCTGGGTTGAACTCCCACAAGCGGAGAGGGCGACGTTGGCCGGGCAATGTCCGGCGAATCAGCATAACTTGAGTCACCTTGACCAGGTTGAGGTCTCCTTTCAAGAGATCCTTGATGCGGCCCTGCAGCAGAGGAACGTCTTAGGGCAAGCCCCGATCTAACCCTGTGTTGATCCACGATGTTAAACGTGGTGGGGGGCCCGAGCGAAAGGCGGGAGGCGCCACCCAAGTGGTGCCCCGAGGAGAGGTGATATAGAACCACTCCTGTTGCCATAAACCGAGCTCCTCTTGAAAAGCGCCCTCGGGCCATGGAGCATCGGTAATTCTTTTTATAACAGCGCCTCCGCACTCTATGTGGCGCCCCTCGATTATCTTCGGTTCTACCTTGAAGGTCTTGAGCCATAATCCGAAGTGGGGGTGACATGGAGGAACGCTTCACACACAACAATGAAGGAGGAGATTTGGAGGATGGACTCCGGAGCTAGGTCATGGAACTCCAGCCCACTGTGGAATACGTCAGCAGATTTGATTTGTGTTCACATTATTCTCTATATGGGAATACGTGGAAACTTGTTTTGCAGAGCCAGACACTATTTTTTGGTGTTTATTATCTTCCTGAAGAACTTGGAGGAGGAACCCGCCTTGCAATGCCGAAGACAATTTGCGCGTCGGACTCGTCGTCATTGAAGCCTGGTTCAGGGGCTACTGAGGGAGTCCTGGATTAGGGGGTGTTCGGATAGCCGGACTATACCTTCAGCCGGACTCCAGGACTATGAAGATACAAGATTGAAGACTTCGTCCCGTGTTCGGAAGGTTCTTTCCTTGGCGTGGAAGGCAAGCTAGGCGTGCGGATATTCAAGATCTCCTACCAATGTAACCGACTCTGTGTAACCCTAACCCTATCCGGTGTCTATATAAACCGGAGGGTTCTAGTCCGTAGAACGAACAACATTATTCATCATCATACCCATAGGCTAGCTTCTAGGGTTTAGCCTCCTTGATCTCGTGGTAGATCTACTCTTGTACTACATATATCATCAATATTAATCTAGCAGGAGTAGGGTTTTACCTCCATCGAGAGGGCCTGAACCTGGGTAAAACAAAGTGTCCCTTGTCTCCTGTTACCATCCGACCTTGACGCACAGTTCGGGACCCCCTACCCGAGATCCGCCGGTTTTGACACCGACAGTAGCCCTTTAGCGGCGAATGCGTTTGCCCGAATTCGGGGCGCATGTGAGCCTGACCGGGAAGCGACCCTTCATCAAAATGGAGGAATTCGATAAACTCCTATAAGTCATCGAGTGGCGACCAGTCTCACGCTACATCATGACAGTCGGTTTTCGGCTTTCTCTACTGAGGTGCTCGCCCGGCCGAACCGGGGCACAATCGCATTAGTTCTCCTGGTGCCACCTTAGCCGACAGAACAGAACGTAAGGTGGCAGAACTCAGGAGCCGGGCAACCCAACATGTGACGAAAATCATGACTCGGAGCTGACGCATATAGTGCCAAAACTCGCGACGCCGAACACTCCCTAAGGTGTTCGGTCTTTGTGGATGTGTGTAGAACAACATCCTTAATAAAGAAAAAAGCCCCTCGTGTCCAGGTACAAGCAAGAATTCTGGCGTGGCCACATGCCAAAACGCCAGCCTCCTCCTTGGTTATAGTAAAAGAAACCAGGGGATGTATAACAGCAAGAGGCAGTAAAAAAAGTTTACGCAGGGTCTTAATCTGAAAAGAATCCTTTAGGACGGGTCCCTACTACACGTCTGCGCCTGTGTCTCCGCTGTGCCGTGTCCTGGACGGGCGCCGTACGACGCTCATCTGTAAAAGAGAGGAACTAAATTGAAAATGGGTCGTGTGGATCAAAAAAGGGTAACACACAAAATATTAGAGTAAGAAATAGATGAAGTAGAGCTTTATTGTCTCTGCGTACAGCCCCTGGTACGGCGTACTAAGCCTATATTGGTAATGGGCTTGTGCCGAACTCATTTAGTCCAGATGTGTAGCCATTAATGACTTAAAAAAGGTCCTTTGGCTGGCGAGGCCATTTTATTGTGCGGCTGTTTAAGCGGCCGCGCAATCCTCCATTTGAAGGAGGCGTATTTTAGGACGCTCCCTTTAAAGAGATGATACCTCGAGGTCCGGGCATCTTGAGCGTGAGAGATGCATAATGCGGTATTGCGTTAAAGCGAGCAAAAGCTTCACGCCCCAATAGTGCTTGATAGCGACTGGAGAACGGGACTACATGGAAGGTTAGTTTTTCGCGACGAAAATTATTGGCAGAGCCGAATATGACTACGAGCCGGAGAAAACCCATACAATGGGTGTCTGGGCCTGGTGCTACCCCTTGAAAGGAGGTTTTGCTGTGGCGGATATTTGCTGGTTTTATGCCCATGCGGTGGATTGTATCCTGATACATCAGGTTTAGCCCACTGTCGCCGTCCATGAGGACATTAGTAAATTTGAATCCGTCGATTATTGGATCGAGTATCAGGGCAGTCCGGCCTGCGTTTTTGATATTTCTAGAATAATCTAGCTGATAAAAAATGATTGGTTTTAATGACCAGTGGCAGGACTCCCGAGGGGTAGGTTTCTTTGTGTGTACCTTAATGGGCAACACACGTTTTGTGACGTGAAGGGAGTTCACTGTTTTGACTTCTTGTGGGAAGTTCTTTTGTTTCCTGGTGTTCTGCTTTTGGGGTTCATCTTCTTCTTCGCTTTGTGTATCGAGCCCCTTGTGTTCGGCGTTAAGCTTTTCGGATTGTTTGAAAACCCAACAGTCTCTGTGGGTGTGATTAGGAGGCTTTCCAGGAGTACTATGTATTTGACATATTCTGTCCAGGATTCTGCTAAGGCTGGACGGATCTTCCCTATTATCCTGAGGGGGTGGTTTTGTCTGATTTTGGCGTGAGCCTTTGAATCCGGCATTGACTGCCGTCCTCTTCGGACTTTTTCTTTTGATTCGGCGATGGTCCTTATTTCGTCGTGGTTTCCCGTTTCCATCCCTCACTTCTGTTGTGCTTGGGTCGCTGGGGTTGTGTCGTGGCAACCAGCTGTCCTCTCCCGCGCAAAAGCGGGTCATGAGGCTTGTGAGTGCGGCCATTGTTCTTGGCTTTTCCTGGCCGAGGTGTCTGGCGAGCCATTCGTCTCGGACATTGTGCCTGAAAGCCGCTAGGGCTTCGGCGTCCGGACAATCCACTATTTGATTCTTTTTAGTAAGGAATCTGTTCCAGAACTGCCGAGCTGATTCGCCGGGCTGCTGAGTTATGTGACTAAGATCGTCTGCATCCCGGGGCGGACATAGGTCCCTTGAAAATTTTCTCGGAAAGCGTCCTCGAGCTCTTCCCAACTTCCAATTGTGTTTTCAGGAAGGCTTTTAAGCCAGTGCCAAGCTAGCCCTTTAAGATTAAGATGTAAATATTTTATGGCGTGGAGATCGTCTCCTCTAGCCATGTGTATGTGGAGGATATAATTCTCGATCCAGACTCCAGGGTCTGTTGTTCCATCGTATGCCTCTATGTTGACGGGTTTAAATCCCTCTGGAAATTCGTGTTCCAGGACATCGTCGGTGAAGCGTAGGGGGTGTGCGGCGCCCCTGTATTTGGGTGTGCCGGATTCTGATGGTGGATTTTTTGCATTGCTTGTGAGAGCTCGCTTTCTTGGCCCGTAAATGGACCTGGCTGGGCCATGATGCGAATCTTTGATTGGATCGCATGCCGCATTAAGTGCGGCACCGCTTGCCATTTTATAGTGGCCACGGGGCCGTCTATCCAACCGTGTGGCTTTTTTGTTTTTCAAGTGTGGGGGCTCTGAGGCCTCCTGGTCGAATTCGGGCAGTAGTTTTCTCTTCGGATAGCTTTTGGTGCGGCGGCTATCGCCGTATTTGTCTACGGTCTTGATTACTTTGCTCCATCTTGTTCTGAGTGCATCTTCTGCCGTCTTTAGCTTCTGCTTCTGCTTTTTCAGGCTACGCGCTGTGGCAACGAGCCTTTCATGGAGATTCTTCTGCTCCGTGGCTTTATCCGGCGTGATATCGTCCGGGATTCTGTTATGGCCGGGGGAGGGCTGTTTGTCCTCTCTGTCCTTGTTGCCCTGTTCGGACGGCTGTTCTGAAACAGGCTCGTCGTCTACCGGCTCATCCTGCACCACGACAGGGTCCTGATCGAGGCGGAGCTTGGCTCGGCGTTTACGTCGCCGCTTTGAGTGCTTTTCGGAGGGTTTACCCCTCTTTTCACCTCCTTTTTCCTCAATGTCAGTTTTTTCAGGTGTATCCACCATGAATACGTCACTAGGTGGGGTGGATATCCAGTGCCTTATGGGTGCTGATTCCAGTTCGTCTCCGTCTTCGTCGTCCATATCGTCGAAGTATTCGGATCCGAAGTCAAGTATGTCGGTTAAATCATCGACAGTGGCTATTAAGTAGGTGGTGGGTGGGCTTTGAATTTCTTCGTCGTCCGAATCCCAACCTCGCAGGCCGTAGTTTGGCCTGGGCTCTCCTGACAAAGAGAGAGACTTAAGAGAATTCAGAATATCACCGAAAGGTGAACACTGAAAGATGTCCGCGGCGGTGAACTCCATTACAGGCGCCCAATCTGATTCGATTGGCAGGGGCGCGGGAGGCTCGGAGTTCGGAGAAGAGTCCGGCTCCTTGGAGTCATGGGCCATGCGGAGTGCGGGGCTTGCGTTCGGCTCGATTGCCTTTAAGATCGCAGCCCCCGAGGTGACGTCCAACCGTTCATCCTCAAAGGACGCAGCGGGCTCCGAGTCGAGGATCAGGGCCGGAGCGTATGCGGCCTCTAGGACACTATTCGGGGGTAGAGCTATAACATGCCCCTCGGGATAGTGCGGCACGCTTGGCTGTGGCTCGAATCCGTCAAAGATCAAGTCTCCGCGGATATCCGCCGTGTAGTTTAAGCTTCCAAACCTGACTTGATGGCCAGGGGCGTAGCTTTCGATCTGCTCCAGATGGCCAAGCGAGTTGGCCCGCAGAGCGAAGCCGCCGAAGACGAAGATCTGTCCGGGGAGAAAAGTCTCGCCCTGGACCTCATCGCTGCTGATGATCAAAGGAGCCATCGGGCCTAAAGGCGACAACACAGAGGAACTCTCAATGAAAGCACCAATGTCGGTGCAAAACCGGCGGATCTCGGGTAGGGGGTCCCGAACTGTGCGCCAAGGTCAGATGGTAACAGGAGACAGGGGACACTTTATTTTACCCAGGTTCGGGCCCTCTCGATGGAGGTAAAACCCTACTCCTGCTAGATTAATATTGATGATATGGGTAGTACAAGAGTAGATCTACCACGAGATCAAGGAGGCTAAACCCTAGAAGCTAGCCTATGGTATGATTGTGTATGATGATGGTTGTCCTACGGACTACAACCCTCCGGTTTATATAGACACCGGATAGGGTTAGGGTTACACAGAGTCGGTTACATTGGTAGGAGATCTTGAATATCCGCACGCCTAGCTTGCCTTCCATGCCAAGGAAAGAATCTTCCGGACACGGGACGAAGTCTTCAATCTTGTATCTTCATAGTCCTGGAGTCCGGCTATCCGAACACCCCCTAATCCAGGACTCCCTCACATACCCTGGAACCGATTATCACCAATCGGCTTTAAAGAGATGGGAATGAATCCGTTCCTCATAGCACTAAGGAAATCAAACCCCGAGAGGTCACGCCCTGTTAAGCAAGTAACATTGGGATGATTCCAATCCACCGATGCATCGGCCAAAGCAACACAAGCCGAATTATCCGCGTGAATGACTTCGACCTCATCATCGACCCATTGTATTAAGAGTTGATGCATGGTAGATGGCACACATTGGTTAGCATGAACCCAATCGCGACCTAATATAACATTATAGTTACCTTGCACCTCGGCGATGAAGAATGTGGTGGCCAAAGTTTTACTTCCCACGGTGAGTTCCATGCACATCACACCTTTGGCCTATGTTTTTTCTTTTCCCTCAAATCCATTAAGTACCATATTGGTCTTCATCAATGCATTATCGTCTAACCCCAACTTCTTGAAGACCGAGTAGGGCATAAGATTTACCACAACACCACCATCAACGAGCATCCTAGCAACCGGCGATCCTTTAATATGACCTTTGAGGTACAATGGCTTCAAGTGTTTCACCGGTTCTTTTGGCTTCTCGAAGATAGCATTCTTAGGACCAAAATCCAGCTGGGCTACCTCCCCTTCTTTACCCATAGCATGAAACTCGGCAGGTAAGTAATATACCATATTAATATCCATACCTTCCCGAACCGGCGTAGATTCATAGTCCACCATCTCATCTTCATCCCCCAATGTGAATATTGGGCTCAAAGATTCCTCAACCGAAGGGGATGTTTCAGGTGGTGTGGACGATGTAATAGGGGTTGCATCATCCTCTTTTCACTACTAGGAAAAGGGCTATAGATAGGATTGATACTAATGGCGCACCAGAGAAGCAGTGCGCCACTAGTATATACTAATGGCGCACCTGTTGGTGATACGCCATTAGTGTGGAAGACACTAATGGCGCACCAGAAACGGGGTGCGCCACTAGTGTTAAATATTTTTTTCCATTTTTCCATACACTTTAATGGCGCATCAGACAGGCAGTGCGCCATTACTAGTTCTAACTAGTAATGGCGCACCACACAGGGAGTGCGCCATTACTGCAAATTCCCCCCTCCATCTCGATCTCGATCCCCCTCCATATCTCGATCGCTATCCCCCTTCATCTCGATCTCGATCCCACCCGCACCCTCTCCGGCTAGCTCCACCGCCGTCGACGACCCACCGCACCCTCCCCCCCTCCACCGCCGGCCGCTGACGAGCACCCCCCGCACCCTCTCCCGCTAGCTCCACACCGCCGCCGACGACCCACAACGCACCCTCCCCCGCTCCACCGCCGCCGACGAGCACCCCCGCACCCTCTCCCGCTAGCTCCACCGCCACCGACGACCCACACCGCACCCTCCCCCGCTCCACCCCGCACCCTCCCCCGCTCCACCACCGCCGACGAGCACCCCGGCCCCGCACCCTCCCACGCTCCACCGCCGCCGCCGACCACCCCCGCACCCTCTCCCGCTAGCTCCACCGCCGCCGACGACCCACACCGCACCCTCCCCCGCTCCACCCCGCACCCTCCCCCCCGCTCCACCACCGCTGACGAGCACCCGGCCCCCCGCCGACGACCCAACCGCACCCTCCCCGGCTCCACCGCCGCCGCCGATGATATTTTCAAATAACCAATTTGATGATATTTAATAAAAAATTATTTACTGTTTTTATAAAAATTATTACTGTTTCATATTCATATTCATTTTCTAAAAAAAAAAAATAATAAAGTGTAGACTACAATTGTTGTTAAACAACACTTATTACTGTTTTTATAAAAAAATATTACTGTTTCATATTCATATTCATATTCATTTTTTAAAAAATAAAAAAAATCTTACTTATGGCGCACGTGTTGCTGGTGCGCCATTGCTATGAAAAAATCTAACCCGCGCCGCACCTTCCCCCTCCCTCTCGCCAGAATTTGATTCGTCCACTGCACCGCTCCACCGCGTCGCCGCCGCCCGCGCCCCCGCCACCTCCCTCTCCCCTTCCTCCCCCTCGAGCGCCGCCTTCCACCCGCTGCCCCGACCCACACCGCCGCCGCCCCCGTGCCTCCGCCGCTCCCGCGCCCCCCGCCACTGCAGCTCCTGCCCTGCCCTCCGTCGCCGTCGCCGACAGCCCCTTCCCTCCGTCTCCATCGCCGTCTTCGAGGAAGGGCTCCGGGAAGCAAGAAGGCGTCGCGGCCTCCTCGACACGCCGCCTCCTCCTCGACGCGCCGCCTCCTCCTCGACGCGCTGCCTCCTCGACGTGCCGCATCCTCGACGCGCCGCCGCCCGCCGCCTCCTCGACGTCGGCGCCCTCCTACGGCAGCCTGCTGTTATCCCACAGGTGATTCCTCACCTCTCCCCCCTTCCCCTCCTTCCCCCTAGGCTACCTCCGGCGAGTACCACAGCCCTCTTCCCCCTCTTCCCCCTCTTGATTTCCTTCTGATGTGTTCTAGGGTTAGCAAAAGTCAGCAAATTTATAGTAGAATATGTGTTCTAGGGTTATGTTACGCAAATTGTATCATCTTGCCACTTTAGGAGCTACTGTTAGG
The DNA here is from genome assembly GCA_032464435.1 of Aegilops umbellulata. NCBI lineage: Eukaryota > Viridiplantae > Streptophyta > Magnoliopsida > Poales > Poaceae > Aegilops > Aegilops umbellulata. The sequence goes on from CP136060.1 coordinate 559,509,518, forward strand.
AGCTACTGTCAAAAAATTCAGTTAGGTACAGTTAGGAGCCACTGTCAAAAAATTCAGTAATGGCATCTAGAATTATGTCAGTTTTGTTTGGTAACTATGGGTATGTGTCTATGTGAGCAGAATGGATGGTACTACTGAATGGTTTTAGGTGTTTGTCTACTTCAGTTTGTATGTTCTGGTCATCATTACCATCTGCACATTGTGTGTTTTGCACCATGTATTGTGCTGTGCCTAAGTTATATAGGCTCATTCTAGCTGAAAGTCTTTGATATTCCCATTCCAAGAACTTAACTGTTGAAGTGAAAGAAATTTGCCATGGTGCATATAGTAAAAACAATGCCATGATCTGTAAAATACATTTGTCATGCTCCATGAAAGTAAATTGCCATGGTCCAAATGTAGCAGAAGTTTCAAGTAGTGTTTTGTTTCTGTGTTTGAATAGGCAGCAAACTTTCTATTCTTTGCTCTGTGATGCAAGATGTTAGGCTCTGGCACTTTACAGAGTTTCTTTGTGAAATCCCTAACTGTGAGTCTTGCTAGTGATCTAATTGTGATAATCCTGCTCAGATCCACACTTGCAGCAGAGGCAGGCAATGCCTCTATATGCTCTATTTTACTGCCTAGCTAGAGCACAAACCTAGCCCCAGTTGTGTTTTACTGCCTCTATATGCCTCTATATGCTCTGTTTAACTTGTAGCTTCTAGCTTAAGTGAGTAGCCAGTACTGTAGTCAGTAGCTTAACTTGTTTAAGTACTGCTAGTTAGTTGTACTGATATTAAATGATGCCTGAAATGATGTATCATGTATCTTTAGCATGATCTGTTTCAGATAATAAATGATGCTTGAAATGAATTCTTGTGTAAGTGAAGGCTTGCTATGTTGCTGCAGCTAGCTATTTCCCCCTCCCTCATTTGGATTACTCAGTTATTTAGTTTATTATTACTTGGGAAAAGTACTGTGAGAAAAAAATGATTATCTGCATTGCATTGTTAAATATTGTACTTGGGCACAATACCTTTTCATCCATCTTTTACACTGTGAATCCAATACCAGTTGCCCATGCTGATTATTTCACTTCAAACAGGCCACCTAGTGGCACAAAGCTCCATCAGAAACACATTGACTATTATTATGGCAAGTACTGTGTCAAGTACTCCATGTGTTTTTGTTGGCAGTTTATCATGAAATTGCAGGTACCCCATATGTCCTGTTTTCAGCAAAGGTCATGCTGAAATTTTCCGTGAATTTTAGCATGACTTTGCTAAAAATAGGACATATGGGGTACTTGGGACTTCAGTGTAAGGGTACTTGCTAAAAATAGCATGCTGAAATTTTAGCATGAAACACATTGACTATTATTATGATCTGTTGTAAGGGTACTAATTGGTCTCTTCTGTTGCTTATCAGAGATGGAGGGAAGCAGCCAACGCTGCTCTGCGACACCGCAGTACGAGTTGGATGCTTCCGAGTTCTTCACTATCATACTTGGGACTTCAGTGTCATCCATGATGCAGGTATATAAAATGAGAGATCTCCCCTAGCTTCACCCATCTTATTATGATATCTGTTGTTTGCCTACATCACTCATTGTCCCAAACTGCAGAGGCTGCCTGACAGTTTTAAGAACATGCTGATGGGTGAAGATCCGCCAAATAATGTGAAGGTGCGACAGGCCGACAGCGGGTTTCGCAGGCTGTGGGATGTGGAGTTGATGATCAAGGAGGGCCACATGTACTTGTCTCGTGGGTGGGAGAAGTTCTACCGTGCCTATGACCTGCGGCTGGGATACTTCCTTCTCTTCAGGTACGACGACGACGCCACCATGCTCATCGTGAAGGTGTTCAACCCGACTATGTGTCGCATGCGCTACGCTGAAGATTATGATGCCGGTACGTTCTGCCTCTTCTTATTCTTCTACATTTGGCTTTGTCTCACATTGATTGTTAACGGTCATTGTTGCATTTGGACAGGTAATGGGAGCAGCAGCAGCGACAATGGCTACAGCCAAAGCAGCAGCGACCATGGCGGTAGCGAAAGCAGCAGCGACCATGGCGGTAGCGAAAGCAGCAGCGATTCTGGCAGCAGCATAGACAACAAGAAGGATGATCCGGACTGGAGTGCGGGAGAAGAGGAGCAGAGTGGGGATGAGGAGTTGCAGGATGACCTAGCGCTGGTGGTGGCTGACCAAGGGCAAGAGATGGAGGTGGCTGAGGATGACCTAGTGATGGTCGTGCCTGAAGGTGGCCTCGCGATGGTGGTGGTGCCTGACAATGACCACGCACTGGTGGTGGCGCCGGCGATCCCACAGCTGGGCGACATGACCGCACCAATTCAGGTAGAAGACTACATCCCACTACTTCCACCGCCTCCACCGCCTCGCCGCTCTTGCCGCATCAGGCTGAGGAAGGAGAAGGAGAAGAACAATGCATGAGAACTGAACGGTGTTGGATGAACAATGTGAAACTTTTGTAATATGTAACGATGGAACTATGTGTTGGCTATGTATGTATATATGATGGAACTTGTGTGTTGGCTATCTATGTATATATGATCGAACTTGTATGTTGGCTATGATTGTTATATGGATGCTTGTTGTATATATATGTGTTGGATATCTCATAGGTGAAATAGTGACCTGAGATTAAGAAAAAAAAATTAAAAAAATTGTTACTAATGGCGCATTAGAGTATGGTGCGCCATTAGTATAGCAGACACTAGTGGCGCACCGTGGGAAAAACTAATGGCGCACTGCCTGGTGCGCCATTAGTATACCAGATACTAATGGCGCACCAGTGGTGCGCCATTAGTAAAAAATTCTAGTGGCGTGCTAGTAATGGCGCACCAGTGATGCGCCATTAGTAGGCAAAACTGGTGCGTCATTAGTAGCCCTTTTCCTAGTAGTGTTTGGTGGTGAATGTGTTGCTGTAGCTAATGTAGAATCATCTGTGTTTTCTTTTTGTTTAGGCCTCCACACTTGTTTTGTGAGTGCCATGGGCCGAATTTCACTTAACAATTCGTCCCTTTGCCTCTCCTCTTTGTGCTCTACCTTCTTGTGGTTCCTCATGCGTTGTAATCTCCTTTTCATGGTCTTGGTTAAACCGGGAGGACACCACTTAGGTTGAGTATATTTGGTATCCCTTGGTTTGGCCTTGCTTGTGCTTGTCTCATAATCACTAACCATGGAACCCTGCTGAACAATAACAATATCACCATTAGAAGTAGTCAGATTACCAACAATCGCCTTTTTGATCTCCTTTTGCTTGTCGCATTCTGAAATTTCTGCATTAGATGACTTAACACGCCACACTTTTTTATTGGCCTTACTTGGAGAATTTTTTGTTGGCCGATTAACACCATAGCTCAAACGGCCTTGTGTGGGATAATAAAGCCTCTCGCGAGCAGGCCTTCTAGGTGCTGCCCACCCCATATGGAAAGCATAAGGAGCCATTGGGGGCTGCCCCCATCCTCCACTGAAGCCTCTCATGTAATATGGCGCATAGAAGGGTTGTGACATCCATGGTGTCGGTGCCCATGACCCATATGGCCTTGCATATCGTCGAAACTCTTGCTCCGGAGGCAATCTTGAATGATTTGAATGTGATGGCCGATTAGAGCTAGAACCAGCCGCTTGACTTGCATATTTGGATAGCAACATATCAAAAGTTGGCTTGATTCTCTTGTTCTTAGTTTCATTCTTTTTCCACTTGCCAACTTCTGAATTCTTGGGCTTGATCAATTTAACATGAGCATCCTCTTGTACTTGTGGTTGCCCCCCGAGTGTAGCATTTTTTATAGTGATCTTCAACACTTCCTTGCCATCGGGTTGCTACTCAAGCACAATCTTTCTTCCCAAGACCTTATCGCCCTCCTTGCTATTCCTGGGTTCACCAATAACAACATTATCTTCATTAGCGGATTCGGCTATGTTAGGCCGAATTAACATTTTCTTCCCTTCCAAGTCTATGGTGTTTATGGGGAAGGGTTGCTTATCAACTTGCATCTCAGCAAAATTCAATCATCCGTCATTAATGGCCGATTGTATCTGTCGTCGAAAAACATTGCAATCGTTAGTAGCATGAGAAAATGAATTATGGTACTTGCAATAAGCACGCCGTTTCAGCTCCTCAAACGGTGGTATGGTGTGTGATATTCTAATCATCTTATCTTGCAAGAGCGCGTCAAATATTTTATCACACTTTGATATATCAAAAGTAAACCTCATCTCCTCATCACGATTCTTGTGAATCGGCTTAAGAGCATTGCACATATAGGGTTTGGCCTTTGAGGACCAAACAAATTCAGTAGTATAGACATCAACCTCATCGTCCGAATTATCATCATTGTGTTCAACCATATGCATTCTAGGACGATCGGTTGCAGACCTATGGACCTCTTTACTTCGACTCTCTTGGGCCAAAGCTTTTTGTAAGACTTGATAAATGCTCGAAAACTCATAACTTTCTAGCCTCTCTTTAATGTGAGTTTTCAAACCATTAAAAACAAGATCTGCCAAGTCTTTCTCAGTTATCACTAAGCTATAACATCGGTTTTTTTATATCTCTAAACCTCTTGACATAATCGGTGACCGATTCATCATGTTTCTGCCTAACCAATGTAAGATGTGACAACTTTAGCTCATTATCGCCGCTATAAAAGTGATCATGAAACTTTTGCTCTAATTGCGACCATAAGAGAATTGAGCCATGTGGTAAAGCAGCAAACCATGAAAATGCGGTACCAGTTAATGATAATGGAAATAAATGCACTTTCAATTCTTCTATGGAACTTGCTTCACCCAACTGTGCTAGATACTGACTCACATGCTCCCAAGTTGTTTTCCTACCCTCACCACTAAATTTAACAAAATCAGGAACCTTATAACCTTGAGGGTAAGAAATTGCATCGAAGTGTTCAGGATAAGGCTTTTGGTACACACGACTCTTTACTTTCAGCTCGTTTCCGAAAGTTTCTAGAAACATCTTATGCAAATCCTCCCTTAATTTAGCTAAAATTGGATCCGAGGTAGATGAAGATGTTTGTGGCAATGACATAGGACCAACCTGAGTACTAGCTATTGGTGCAACTTGTGGGATGGGTGCTGAACCATAATTTGGTGGAAGACCAAACATGCCTGCGCCTATGGGTGGTGTGACAAAGTGATTCAGCGTTGACGCCGAATTGGGCACACTCATAATAGGATTAGAGTATGTAGGTGTAGCCACAAGCTGGTTGGTTTGAGTAGGGTAAAAATTCAACGGCATATTATATTGTTGTTGCATAGGCGGTGCCGATGAAATAGGTAAAATTGGACTAGGGTTTTCAGATATACCAACAGTACCACTAGATGATGGAGGCATATTTTTCTGAGCATTGGCACTAGCCACAAAAGAATCGTATGCCATCACATTACCCTTACTAACAAGACTTTCAATCACAGCCACTTGCTCTGGAGAAAAAACTTTACTCACAGTGATTACATCTTGTTCGTCAATGAGAGGAGGGAAATTGATGTTTCCAACCGGAGTGATGTTGCCTTGACGGTCCTTCTTGAAACTTTAAAGAAACACCTCCAAACCGTCCTCCTCGCGCTTCTTCTTGAGCGCCTCAAAAGCCTCTTCATGCTGCTTCTTGCGTGCTTCGTAGGCTTGGCGATGTTCATCCGATAGTTCATCAAGACCGGGCTTAATGATGTTATCGGCGCTAATTTCTGAGGGCTTGGGGAGATCCGACATGGTTGATGATGATTCTTGATCTTTCTGTCCCCAGCGGAGTCGCCAAAAAGTGTGTTGACACACGAACACGTCACGTGTACCCTCGACGCCGGGTGTGATGCACCGCGGCTCACGTCGAAGGAGACCCGACCGACAGCGCGATACGCAAGACAGTCGACGGGCGCTTTTGCAGACCCGAAAACCCCACACCCCCGGGAGGGACCCCGTCAGGGAGTGCGGCGGCTATGGGTTGCCCTAGGTCGATTCGCTCGCCCCTAGAGCCTCGAGATTCACAGCTCTCAAACACGAAGAACAGCGAAGAACGAGAGAGAAAAACGATGGAGAGATAAAAAGTAGATGAACACGAAAAAGTAGTAGATTGATTTGTTCGATTGAGTGTTGTTTCAATCGGCCGTCACCCCCCACATATATAAGAGCGGCTGGACTTCCCGTACAAGCAAAGGATTTATCTAAGCTTTCCTTACAAGAAAATTGCATCAATTCACGTCCAAAACCCTAGTCAAATTCGGACTGGTTTTATCCGAACTTTCCAAAACTGTTCGGTTTAAACTGGCTGTACTTTCAGTGTCCTTTTTGTGGTGACAAACCACCTCGGATGGAAACGAGCCCAAAAGCAATCTTGACCGTTTCGACGAGACGAACATCTTTCATGTTGAACGTTTTTTCATCCGAGGTCATCTTGAGGGCCAAATCACTCGCGCAAAACAGCTAATTATTCACGCAGCTCATCAGACATACCCACGTATGTGTCTGGTTCTGGGCGTCATATTTTGCTCACTGGAGGGTCGCGCTATGCGGACTCTAACTTTTGCATACGAACTCGGATTTGAACAATTTTTATATCAAAATCGATCGTTTCGACGAGACGAACAACTTTCATGTTGAACGTTTTGTTGATTAGAGGCTATCTTGAGAGAGTCCGGCCTACAGCAGAATATGGAATCCGGAGGGTTGTCTCTGGAGTGTCCGGCCATCTACTGTAGCAGCATCTTGTAGCGGCCATAACTTTTGTATACGAATTTGGATTGGGACGATATTTATATCGAAATCGATCGCTTCGACGAGACGAACAACTTCCTTGTAGAACATTTTTCCATCCGAGATCATCTGAATAACCATTTGAGCCCATCTTCAACTTCTCGTCCGATTGACTATCACAGCTTCCAACCCGGCAACTTTTCCATCTGAGTAAGCTTTCCACACCGACAATGTTTCTATCCGGCAAGCTTTCACACCGGCAAGGTTTCACTCCGGCAAGGTTTGTACTCCGGCAAGGGTTTCACTCCGGCAAGGGTTTTACTCCGGCAAGGTTTGTACTCCGGCCAGGGTTCCTCTCTGACAAGGTTTCCACCCCGGCAAGAGTTTTCTTTCCCACTCAGAGCCGGCCCGTGAAGTGTTGCCTCTAACTTTTGCATACGAACCCGAACTCTTAACCATGCCAAAATCTGGTGTCAACAACCGCGGGCGCAAACGTCATCGCAAAAAATGAGCCATGGGTACTGGCTTCCCAAGTGGACCAATGCTTCTTCATTACCGACCCGTCAAAGCCCAGTCGTGTTGTCGTGAGGAGAGGCAAAAGGAAGATCATCTGAATGGATGGAGTAGCCAATGAGCAAGACTTCGACAAGTACGGCGACCCGAAGATGGAACATGACGACGACGATGAAGTAGCAGCATACACCACAAGAAGAAGCAGGACCACCCTACCTAAAGGACGTCCGTTCCACAGAAGAACTCCATTTGCGAAAAAGAAGGGCAAGAAGATTGTGATCAGATAGCTAGCTAGCTAAGATCGATTGTATTTAAATCATAGTCTTCATTTCTCAATTGTATTACATGGGCACTTTTTGCACTCATGAATATTTTCAAATTTGATGAATATTTTTAAATCTCGATCGCTATCCCCCTCCATCTCGATCTCGATCCCCGGCCCGCTCCACCGCCGCCGAGCACCCACCGCACCCTCCCCCGCTCCACCGCCGCCGCCGACCCACCGCATATATGTTACTCCCAAAAGCATATAAAGTTTGTCAAATTTGGAGCTATGGATATTTAGTTATGATTTAAACAAGTTTGAACATATTTAAACACAAATAAATATCAAACAACATTTCAAATGTTCTTAACATGGCAACAAACTGCATATTATTTTTCTACACGAAATTCTGAGCATCTAGCATATGTGACATGTTATATTTGGATGCATGCATAAAAAGATATGTGCAAAGAAAAAAATGCATAAAAACAAATTTGGGGAGCCTGTGAATCAAACCCAGGACCTCCCAGTGTGTGTGCTGCGTGCTGACCAGTCGGGCTAGTGTGTGTGTGTTCTGTTTTGGATACGGTTAGGTGGAATATAACCTGAGTGGTCGAACTGTAATAAAAAAATTACTAATGGCCGGTGCGCCATTGCTGTCATCGTACTTATGGCGCACTAGGGGGAGGTGCGCCATTGCTAACCCTCCCCCCACTCAACCTATTCCCCTCTGGCCTCTCACCCTCCCTCGCCAGATCCCCCACTCAACCTAACCTCGCCGCAACCACCCACGCGCCCCCGCCGCCTCCCTCTCCCCTTCGCCGCCTCCCCTCGAGCCCCGCTTCCCCCCCGAGCGCCGCCTCCTCGCCTCGGAGCCGCCCCACGTCCACCAGGAGAGGACGCCCCACGTCCACCAGGAGAGGAGGCCCGCGACCTCCCCGCCGTCTATCCCCGCCTCCCCCAAGCTCGCCGTCTCCGCCCTCCGTCGTCTCCGCTCCGGCCACCACCTCATCGTGGTCAGGTAACCCTCCTCCCTCTGCCTCTCTTCTCCTCTCTTCCTCCTCTCCTGCCTCCCGGCCATGCCCTCTTCTTCTCTCTTTTGCTAGGTTTAGGTCAAATCCCTCTCGAATTTAGGTCAAATTAGGTTCAAAAAATTGTGGGAGTAGTGCCTAGCAAACATGAATAATTAGTACTCCATGTGCATTAGGTACACCTAATGTATTGGGTTTGAACCCTAACCACTTCCCCCTCCTTTTTCTTTTTTCTGCAGTTTATGTTTGGTAGTAGACCATATCTGTAGTTGCAGTTCATGTTTGTCCATTTTTTGGTCCCTTTTAAAAAAAACTGAGGAAAATAGATGAGTATATGTAGTGTTCTTTTTATGTGTTCATTTTCTATTCTTTTGAAATAGGTTCAGTGTAGTTGTTGTAATTCTAGCAGGTTTTTTTTGCTGACAGTATAGTTCATGGAAATTTGTTGTAGTAATTTGTACCCTGCGCCGTGCCTGTTTGTTGTTGCTGCTTGGTACTAAGTACTTGCCATGAGACTAGTTAGGTTGCATCTGTTTTGTGCTGAGTTGCTTGCTTGCTCTCTTGCTGCAATCTTTCATCCACAGTAGCAGTAAGCAATTCGGTTAGCCGAGAGATTAGCTTCAATTCTGAAATTAAGCAATTCAACTAGCCGCTGATTTTTGCCAAAGTCAATCGCTGTTCAACCATCAGATTTCCCACCCATACAGTTAAAAGTTTGAAGTATGATCACATTCAGCTATGAACCACATATAGCTCACATAAAACTGTCGCTTGCTAGAACAAACTCAGTGATGTGCCTAGAAGCCCCACATAACTAAGGGTAGTCTTCCCTGTGAATAAAAGTTTCACACTAATTGCTAGTCTTCTCTTTGGTCATCCCAGGTTGCCTACTTGTAGAAATCTTGCTGACCTGCTGCTGCTGCTCTGTTCACCTCATTTCGCAGGGTCGATTGGCCATCGTGTCGTGGGTTTGTTCTTGATCCGGGCATCGTGTCTCCTTTTGTCCAGACCTACTCCTCCCTTTGTTGTGGCAAGTCTCGACCTTGGTAGTCAAAGGTAAAGAATACATGATTTTATTCCTGGATTCACTTGCTTATAGAATTCATCTAGAATATAGGTCTGAGAACATCAGCCTAATTCCTTTTTCTCTTGGCTCATTGGTGAAAAATTAGTCTTATGCTAGAAAGTGTATTGATTTTTCTGTTTTGATGTTGCAAAAAATGGCATTGCTCTCTGTATGCTAGCTCAAAGTTTGGGTGGTACTGTTATGTGTGATGTTTAGCAATCCCATAATGAAAAACTGGGCAGGTTAATGTCCATGTAATTTTCACCCTTTCTAGCTATGTGGCTTCTGGATATGCAGTTTATGCATGAGAAGATGAGACCTATTATTTTCTCAGTGGTAGTTATGCACATTTAATCATGGCTTTATGAGTGAATTGCAGTATAATGTCTTGAAACTCGATATCTCAAACGTTTGACTTGTTTTCCATGCTTGATGTGTTGTATCTGGAGGCTCATCTTTATTACATATCAGAACTTGCAAACAAATCTGTGAAAGACTTGTAAAGTTGCTGGGTTTTGTCTCCGACCATTGTGTCGTGATGAGTTTGCAGGTACCCCGAGAGGCCCTTGAGTTTGCCGGAATGTCGGTTAACTTCCGTTCCGGCAAATTCGGGTACTCCATATGTCCTATTTTCAGCAAAGGTCATGCTGAAATTTTCCGTGAATTTAAGCATGACTGTCGGTGTCAAAACCGGTGGATCTCGGGTAGGGGGTCCCGAACTATGCGTCAAGGTCGGATGGTAATAGGAGACAAGGGACACTTTATTTTACCCAGGTTCGGGCCCTCTCGATGGAGGTAAAACCCTACTCCTGCTAGATTAATATTGATGATATGGGTAGTACAAGAGTAGATCTACCACGAGATCAAGGAGGCTAAACCCTAGAAGCTAGCCTATGGTATGATTGTGTATGATGATGGTTGTCCTACGGACTACAACCCTCCGGTTTATATAGACACCGGATAGGGTTAGGGTTACACAGAGTCGGTTACATTGGTAGGAGATCTTGAATATCCGCACGCCTAGCTTGCCTTCCACGCCAAGAAAAGATCCTTCCGGACATGGGACGAAGTCTTCCATCTTGTATCTTCATAGTCCTGGAGTCCGGCTGAAGGTATAGTCCGGCTATCCGAACACCCCCTAATCCAGGACTCCCTCAGTAGCCCCTGAACTAGGCTTCAATGAAGACGAGTCCGGCGCGCAAATTGTCTTCGGCATTGTAAGGCGGGTTCCTCCTCCAAGTTCTTCAAGAAGATTATAAACACCAAATATAGTGTCCAGCTCTGCAAAAACAAGTTTCCACATATTGCCATATAGAGAATAATATTAGCACAAATCGAATCTGCTGACGTATTCCGCAGTGCGTCATAACACTGCGACCAAGCCTTCTGTGTAAATTATTTTTGTTCCACCTCGGCGTGTTTAGCGAGGCGGTTTCCTTGGCACGTCTTGTCAAAGCAGAGATCGAGTGCCCCATTTAACGGGATTCTCACTCATACGGACGTGGGTAACCCAACCGTGCCCATTAGCACGTCCTGCCTTAACTAAAGGCTAGTCGAAGACGGTTACGGGGAGGGCTCTTGGTATTCCGCCTCTTATAAAGAGATCAAGACTGTCGGTGTCAAAACCGGCGGATCTCGGGTAGGGGGTCCCAAACTGTGCGTCAAGGTCGGATGGTAACAGGAGACAAGGGACACTTTATTTTACCCTGGTTCGGGCCCTCTTGATGGAGGTAAAACCCTACTCCTGCTAGATTAATATTGATGATATGGGTAGTACAAGAGTAGATCTACCACGAGGTCAAGGAGGCTAAACCCTAGAAGCTAGCCTATGGGTATGATGATGAATAATGTGGTTCGTCCTACGGACTACAACCCTCTGGTTTATATAGACACCGGATAGGGTTAGGGTTACACAGAGTCGGTTACATTGGTAGGAGATCTTGAATATCCGCACGCCTAGCTTGCCTTCCACGCCAGGAAAGGATCCTTCCGGACACGGGACGAAGTCTTCAATCTTGTATCTTCATAGTCCTGGAGTCCGGCTGAAGGTATAGTCCGGCTATCCGAACACCCCCTAATCCAGGACTCCCTTAGTAGCCCCTGAACCAGGCTTCAATGACGACGAGTCCGGCGCGCAAATTGTCTTCGGCATTGCAAGGCCGGTTCCTCCTCCAAGTTCTTCAAGAAGATAACAAACACCAAAAAATAGTGTCCGACTCTGCAAAACAAGTTTCCATGTATTGCCATATAGAGAATAATGCGAACACAAATCAAATCTACTGACGTATTGCGCAGTGCGTCATAACACTGCGACCAAGCCTTCTGTATGGAGTATTTTTACTGTTCCACCGCAGCACGTTCAACGAGGCGGTTTCCTTGGCACGTCTTGTCGAAGCAGAGATCGTGTGCCCCCTTTAACGGGATTCTCATTAATACGGACGTGGGTAACCGAACCGTGCCCATTTAGCACGTCCTGCCTTAATTAAAGGCTAGTCCAAGACGGTTACGGGGAGGGCTCTTGATATTCTGCCTCTTTATAAAGAGACTGAGACCCTGCTTCCCTCGTGTGCTCTCAAAACAAGCTCGCCCATCGCCTCGAGCTCCAACACTCCAGGCTCTTAGATTCTAGGCGCACCGGACCTTTCGATAATGTCCGGCTCCGGCCTTCAAGGCCAATGGATGCCCTCCTCCTTCACGGAGGAGGACGTATCAAGGTTGAGAGAGGCTAGGTACCTGACCAGCGAGATTCCGCACAGGTTGCCCGCTCAAGGGCAAGCGATCCCGAGCCCTCAGCGTGGCGAGAGCGTAGTATTCGTCTCCCACCTCCTTCGGGGATTAGGCTTCCCAACGGATCCTTTCGTAAGGGGGCTGATGTTTTACGATGGGCTGGAGTTCCATGACCTAGCTCCAGAGTCCATCCTCCAAATCTCCTCCTTCATTGTTGTGTGAAGCGTTCCTCCATGTCACCCCCCACTTCGGATTATGGCTCAAGACCTTCAAGGTAGAACCGAAGATAATCGAGGGGCGCCACATAGAGTGCGGAGGCACTGTTATAAAAAGAATTACCGATGCTCCATGGCCCGAGGGCGCTTTTCAAGAGGAGCTCGGTTTATGGCAACAGGAGTGGTTCTATATCACCTCTCCTCGGGGCACCACTTGGGTGGCGCCTCCCGCCTTTCGCTCGGGCCCCCACCACGTTTAACATCGTGGATCAACACAGGGTTAGATCGGGGATTGCCCAAAGACGTTCCTCTGCTGCAGGGCCGCATCAAGGATCTCTTGAATGGAGACCTCAACCTGGTCAAGGTGACTCAAGTTATGCTGATTCGCCGGACATTGCCCGGCCAACGTCGCCCTCTCCACTTGTGGGAGTTCAACCCAGAGGGGCCGCGAGTTCTCCGAAATTTCATGGGCGTGACGCCTATGGAGATGTATAAACTGTTCTTCAGACCACAACAAGAAGCGAGTCCGGATTTGACCGAGGATGCTGGTTTAAGCCGCAACCGCCCGGATACCAAAGTAGGTGACCTTGTGCCCGGACCGTTCATCCGCATTATTAACTTGTTTTTAATAACGCTTTTCCTATTGTGCAGGAATGGATAGCGAAAGCGATGCTGATCCGGTGTACGGCTCCCCTTCCCGAGACCAGGCTAGATCCCGTGCTAGTCAGGATGTTGGAGGTGATGCCTCTGGAGGGAAATGAAGGGGCGGACAAGGAAACCGTGGTCTCTTCGAAAGAGGCCATTCCGAAGGGGGGAATCGATAATTCCTCTCCTAAGGGGAAGAAAAGGGCCGCCACTGACGACCCGGGAGCCATAGCTCCAAAGCGGACCCGACGCCGGGGAGCCCCTTGTCCGAATTAAATCCTCAAAAGGAGCAGCCCTCCAGCGAGCCGTAAGTAGAAAGAGAGTTGTTCTTTTAAGAGAAATCTTTGAATTATATCTGAGAAGTTTTAACCGAAACCTTACCTTGTAGTTCGGACCTCGACCCTTCTCAGCAGGGCTCGTCGTCGGGGGACCTTCTTCCGGAGATGATGGAGAGCGGAACGTCTCCTCCTTCTACATCGCCTAGCAAGGCGGGCGATGCCGAAGTGTCGTCGCAGAGGGTTGCTCCGGATCTGCCAGAGGCAGAAGGTGATCATGCGGCCCCCCGAGGTTCTCCGTGTCCGGCCTCCGGAAAAGGCCATGGGACGAGTCCGGCACAATCTGGTGTTCGGTCGGAGGAGCTGAAGGTTCTGCTGGGCCGAGCCTCTGTTTCAGAGGAGCATCGTGTGTTGATGCACACGGTGATTGAAAAGATTTCATCCGCGGAAAGCGGGCTGAACGAGGTCGTCAAGAGCTTATTGGCGGGCCTTGAGGTACGTTTTAAATAATGAACATTAGTGTTAATTGTGCATAATAACATGCGCCCTGTGTAGATAGTAGCCCCTGAGACTCTGTGTGGCGCAAAGATGTGCGGCGCGCAGAGGATCTTAATCCCAGGTCCTTTAAGTGGCACCTTTGTATGTAGGTGGCTGATTGTCCAGAATCAAGCCGGACTCGAGATTTTGCCGAAATGAAACGGCAACTTGATGAGGCAGAAGCTGACATCGTGCTTGTTAACAAGCGGCTTGATGATGCTCAAGGTATTGAGTTTATTTGGCGATTGTTAGTAAGAGTAGCTTTATGTCAATATTTTACCTTGAGTATGCTTGATGCAGATGGTGCGGCGGCCGTGGAAGGACTTAGAGCCGAACTCGCCAAAGCAAAGGAACAAGCCAGAAAAAGTGATGCGGCTGCCGAGAAAGCCCGCGAAGAGCTAAAAGCCGAACAGGCTTCCCATTGCTGAAGCAAGGATGAGATGGCTGATATAGCCGTAAAATTGAAAAGTGCTACTGACCGTTGCAAACTTTTTTGAAGTGGAAGGTCGAGCCAGGCAGACGGATTTGAAGAAGGCCGTTGTTGACGCCAAGGACGCCCGCTCTGCTATGAGAGTGGCAAGGGAAGAGCTACGTCAAGCCGGACTAATTGCGGATGGAAAGCTCTTCTTGCTGCGAAGAAAATTCTGTGATCCGAAATTCGCCCCGTTGGACCGAGCGTGGAGCGTGGAGGACACCTATCTGGATTTGGCGGCTAGTGCCGCTGATGCGACCAGGTACTTTCAAGATAAGAAAGATCATGAAGTGGAAAAGCTCTTCTGGTCGCAGTTCACCAATCCAGAGCGTCCACTGGCAGTGGACAATCGCCTGGCCCAATGGGCCGAGCTAAATAGGTTGTCCGGACTCGCCATGAAGTATGTCATGGATCGCCTATGTCCGGGGAGATCGAAGCCGAAAAGCTATTTCAGCTTGGTGCAACAATTTCTAGACGTGGTGCCTCGGATTGAAGCTCTGAAGAGGTCAGATTGCACAAAGGGCGCTCGGCTGGCTCTTGCCCGTGTCAAGACATACTGGGCAGATATGGAGCCCACCGTTGTTGCGTCCCGTGATTCGGATAAGATCCGAATTCCTTCCGAGCACTATTTTGAGGAAGTCCTCGCGGGCGCTCGCATAATAGAGACGCAGTGTTTGAAGGATGCTATTTTATGACAGCATATGTAATCATAGATTAGTGTTTATATAAATTGTAATGGCGTATTTTAGACTTGTGCCTTCAAGTATTAATAACACCTCCTGTGCGGCCATTTTAATATATAAATTCTGAAAGATTGCAGTCGTTGGCTTCAGCCCCCACGCACATAGTGCGGGGGTGCACGCGGAAAACGCATTCACACTTAACCCAATGTCTTGGTCCTACAAAGGAGGTGATAGCGCCGCAGGCCAGGCAACCGGACTATAATGCTTTAACACTTTCACTTAGCCATAGGAGCTTGACAGTGGGACTCTTTAGGTAGCCCGTAAGTGGCAAATGCGTTTACCCGAATTCGGGACCCGTGTGAGCCTGACCGGGAAGCGGCCCTTCGTCAAAACGGAGGAATTCGATAAATCCCTGTAAGTCATCGAGTGGCGACCAGTCTCTCGCTACATCATGACAGTCGGTTTTCGGCTTTCTCTACTGAGGTGCTCGCCCGGCCGAACCGGGGCACAATCGCAGTAGTTCTCCTAGTGCTACCTTAGCCGATAGAACGGAACGTAAGGTGGCCGAACTCAGGAGCCGGGCAACCGAACATATGACCAAAATCATGACTCGGAGCTGATGCATATAGTGCCAAAACTCGCGACGCCGAACACTCCCTAAGGTGTTCGGTCTTTGTGGATGTGTGCAGGACAACACCCTATAAAAAAGTAAAAAAGCCCCTCGTGTCCAGGTACGAGCAATAATTCTGGCGTGGCCACATGCCAAAACGCCAGCCTCCTCCTTGGTTATAGTGAAATAAACCAGGGGATGTATAGCAGCAAGAGACAGTAAAAAAGGTTTACGCAGGGTCTTAATCTAAAAAGAATCCTTTGGGGCGGGTCCCTACTGCACGTCTGCGCCTGTGTCTCCGCTGTGCCGTGTCCTGGACGGGCGCCGCACGACGTTCATCTGTAAAAGAAAGGAACTAAATTGAAAAATGGGTCGTGCGGATCAAAAGAAGAATAATAAACAAAATGTAAAGTGAGAAATAGATACGGCCGAGCTTTATTGTCTCTGCGTACAGCCCCTGGTATGGCATACTTAGCCTATAATGATAATGGGCTTGTGCCGAACTCATTGAGTCCGGGTCTGTGGCCTTTAATGACTTACATCGAAAAAGTCCTTTGGCTGGCGAGGCCATTTTGTGCTGCGGCTGTTTAAGCGGCCGCACCATCCTCCGTTTGGAGGAGATGTATTTTAGTATGCTCCCTTTAAAGAGATGATGCCTCGAGGACCAGGCATCTTTAGTGTGAGGGATGCATAATGCGGTATTGCGTTAAAGCGAGCGAAAGCTCCGCGTCCCATTAGTGCTTGATAGCAACTTGAAAACGGGACTATGTGGAAGATAAGCTTTTCGCGACGAAAGTTATTGGCAGAGCCGAATATTACTACAAGCCGGATAAAACCCTTACAGTGGGTGTCCGGGCCTAGTGCTACCCCTTGAAAGGAGGTTTTACTGTGACGGATTCGTGCTGGTTTATGCCCATGCGGTTAATTGCATCCTGATATATCAGGTTTAGTCCACTGCCACCGTCCATAAGGACATTGGTAAACTGGAATCCGTCTATAATTGGATTAAGTATCAGGGCAGTCCGGCCTGGGTGTTTGATATTGCGAGAATAATCAAACTGATCAAAAATAATTGGCTTTAGTGACCAGTGGCGGGACTCCTGAGATTTAGGCTTGAATGTGCGGACCTTTATGGGTGCCTCGTGCCTTGTTATGTGAAGTGAGTTCACTGTTTTGACTTCTTGCAGGAAGTTCTTTTGCTTCCTGGTGTTCTGCTTTTGGGGTTCGTCCTCTTCCTCACTTGGTGCGTCGAGCCCCTTGTGTTCGGCGTTAAGCCGTCCGGATTGTTTGAAAACCCAACAGTCTCCGTGGGTATGATTAGCAGGCTTCCCAGGAGTACTGTGTATCTGACATATCGTGTCCATGATTCTCTTTAGGCTGGACGGATCCTCCCTATTATCCTAAGGGGGTGTTTTTGTCTGATTTTGCCGTGAGCCTTTGAATCCGGCATTGAATGTCGTGCTCTTCGGACTTTTTCTTTTGATTCGGCGATGATCCTTATTTCGCCGTGGTTTCCCGTTTCCATCCCTGATTTCAGATGTACTTGGGTCGCTGGGGCTGCATCGTGCCAACCAACTGTCCTCTCCTGCGCAAAAGCGGGTCATGAGGCTTGTGAGTGCGGCCATTGTTCTAGGATTTTCCTGGCCGAGGTGTCTGGCGAGCCATTCGTCTCGGACATTGTGCCTGAAAGACGCTAGGGCTTTGGTGTCCGGTCAATCAACTATTTGATTCTTTTTTGTGAGAAATCTGTTCCAGAACTGCCGGGCTGATTCTCCGGGCTGCTGAGTTATGTGACTGAGATCGTCTGCATCCGGGGGACGGACATAGGTCCCTTGAAAATTTGCTCGGAAAGCGTCCTCGAGCTCTTCCCAACTTCCAATTGTGTTTTCGGGAAGGCTTTTAAGCCAGTGCCGGGCTAGCCCTTTAAGCTTAAGAGGTAAATATTTTATGGCGTGGAGATCATCTCCTCTAGCCATATGTATGTGGAGGATATAGTCCTCGATCCAGACTCCAGGGTCTGTTGTTCCATCGTACGCCTCTATGTTAACGGGTTTAAACCCCTCTGGGAATTCATATTCCAGGACCTCATCTGTGAAGCATAGGGGGTGTGCGGCACCCCTATATCTGGGTGTGCCGGATTCTGACGGTGGATTTTTTGCATTGCTTGTGAGAGCTTGCTTTCTTGGCCCGTAAATGGACCTGGCTGGGCCATGATGCGAGTCTTTGACTGGGTCGCATGCCGCATTAAGTGCGGCGCCGTTTGCCGTTTTGTAGTGGCCGAGAGGTTGTCTATCCAACCGTGTAGCCTTTTTGTTTGTCGAGTTTGGGGACTCTATGGCCTCTTGGTCGAATTCGGGCAGTAGCCTTCTCTTGGGATAGCTTTTGGTGCGGCGGCTGCCGCCGTATTTGTCTGCGGTCTTGATTACTTTGCTCCATCTTGTTTTGAGTGCATCTTCCGCCGTCTTTAGCTTTCGCTTCTGCTTTTTCAGGCTGCGTGCTGTAGCCACGAGCCTTTCTTGGAGATTTTTCTGCTCCATGATTTTATCCGGCGTGGTATCGTCCGGAGTTCTATTATGACCGGGGGAGGACTGTTCGTCCTCTCTTCCCGTGTTACCCTGTTCAGACGGCTGTTCTGAGACACGCTCGTCATCTGCCGGGTCGTCCTGCTCTACGGCTGGGTCCTGATCGAGGTGGGGCTTAGCTCGGCGTTTACATCGCCGTTTTGAGTGCTTTTCGGATGGTTTACCCTTCCTTTGGCCCCCTTTTTCCTCATTGTCGATTTTTTCAGGTGTATCCACCATGAATACGTCATTAGGTGGGGTGGAAGTCCAGTGCCCTATGGGTGCTGGTTCCAGTTCATCTCCGTCTTCGTCGTCCATACCGTCGAAGTCTTCGGAGCCGAAGTCAAGCATGTCGGTTAAATCATTGACAGTGGCTATTAAGTGGGTGGTGGGCGGGCTTTGAATTCCTTCGTCGTCCGAATCCCAACCTCGCAGGCCGTAGTTCGGCCTGGGCTCTCCTGACAAAGAAAGAGACTTGAGAGAATTCAGAATATCACCGAAAGGTGAATACTGAAAGACGTCTGCGGCGGTGAACTCCATTACAGGCGCCCAATCTGATTCGATCGGCAGGGGCGCGGGAGGTTCGGAGCTCGGAGAAGAGTCCGGCTCCTCGGAGTCATGGGCCACGCGGAGTGCGGGGCTGGCGTTCGGCTCGATCGCCTTTGAGATCGCAGCCCCTGAGGTGACGTCCAACCGTTCATCCTCAACGAACACAACGGGCTCCGAATCGAGGGTCGGGGCCAGAGCGTATGCGGCCTCCAGGACACTGTTCGGGGGCAGAGCTATATCATGTCCCTCGAGATAGTGCGGCGCGCTCGGCTGTGGCTCGAACCCGTCGAAGATCAAGTCTCCGCGGATATCTGCCGTGTAGTTTAAGCTTCCAAACCTGACTTGATGGCCAGGGGCGTAGCTTTCGAACTGCTCCAGATGGCCAAGCGAGTTGGCCCGCAGAGCGAAGCCGCCAAAGACGAAGATCTGTCCGGGGAGAAAAGTCTCACCCTGGACCTCATCGTTGCTGATGATCAAAGGAGCCCTCGGACCCGAAGGCGACGACACAGAGGAACTCTCAATGAAAGCACCAATGTCGGTGTCAAAACCGGCGGATCTCGGGTTGGGGGTCCCGAACTGTGCGTCAAGGTCGGATGGTAATAGGAGACAAGGGACACTTTATTTTACCCAGGTTCGGGCCCTCTTGATGGAGGTAAAACCCTACTCCTGCTAGATTAATATTGATGATATGGGTAGTACAAGAGTAGATCTACCACGAGATCAAGGAGGCTAAACCCTAGAAGCTAGCCTATGGGTATGATGATGAATAATGTGGTTCGTCCTACGGACTACAACCCTCCGGTTTATATAGACACCGGATAGGGTTAGGGTTACACAGAGTCGGTTACATTGGTAGGAGATCTTGAATATCCGCACGCCTAGCTTGCCTTCCACGCCAAGGAAAGAACCTTCCGGACACGGGACGAAGTCTTCAATCTTGTATCTTCATAGTCCTGGAGTCCGACTGAAGGTATAGTCCGGCTATCCGAACACCCCCTAATCCAGGACTCCCTCAAAGACCCTGTTCCCCTCTTCTACTCTCAAAACGAGCTCGCCCATCGCCTCGAGTTCCAACACCCTAGGCTTCCAGATTCTAGGCGCACCGGACCTTCGACAATGTCCGGCTCCGACCTCCAAGGCCAATGGATGCCCTCCTCTGTTATGGAGGAGGACGTATCAAGGTTGAGGGAAGCTAGATTCCTGACCAGCGAGATTCCGCACAGGTTGCCTGTTCAAGGACAGGTGATCCCGAGCCCTCGTCCTGGTGAGAGCGTGGTGTTCATATCCCACTTCCTTCGAGGATTAGGCTTCCCAATGGATCCCTTTGTAAGGGGGCTGATGTTTTATTATGGGCTGGAATTCCATGACCTAGCTCCGGAGTCCATCCTCCATATCTCCTCGTTCATAGTTGTGTGCGAAGCGTTCCTCCGTGTTACCCCTCACTTCGGATTATGGCTCAAGAACTTCAAAGTAGAACCAAAGATAATCGAGGGGCGCCGCGCATAGTGCGGAGGCGCTGTTATAAAAAGAAATACCGATGCTCCATGGCCCGAGGGCGCTTTTCAAGAGGAGCTTGGCTTATGGCAACAGGAGTGGTTTTACATCACCGCTCCTCGGGGCACCGCATGGGTGGCGCCTCCTGCCTTTCGCTCGGGTCCCCCACCACGGTTGGCATCGTGGATCAACACAGGGTTAGATCGGGGCTTGCCCAAAGATGTTCCTCTGTTGCAGGGCCGCATTAAGGATCTCTTGAAAGGAGATGCCAACCTGGTCAAAGTGACACAAGTCATGCTGATTCGCCGGACACTGCCCGGCCAACGTCGCCCCCTTCGCCTGTGGGAGTTCAATCCAGAGGGACCGCGAGCTCTCCGGAATTTTATGGGCGTGACGCCTATGGAGATGTATAAACTGTTCTTCAGATCACAAGAAGTGAGTCCAGATTTGACCGAGGATGCTGGTTTAAGCCGCAATCGCCCGGATACTCATGTAGGTGACCTTGCGCCCGGACCTTCTATCCGCATAATTGACTTGCTCTTTAACAACACTTCTCCTTTTAAGCAGGAGTGGATAGCGAAGGCGAAGCTGATCCGGTGTCCGGCTCCCCTTCCCGAAACCAGGCTAGATCCCGTGCTAATCAGGATGCTAGAGGTAGTGCCTTTGGAGGGAAATAAGGGGGCGGACAAGGAAACCATGGCCTCTTCGAAAGAGGCCATTCCGAAGGGGGGAATCGATAATTCCTCTCCTAAGGGGAAGAAAAGGGCCGCCTCTGACGACCCGGAAACCATAGCTTCGAAGCGGGGGAAAGAATCCTTGTCAGAGGGCCCGACACCGGGGAGCCCCTCGACCAAACTAAACCCTCAAAGGGAACAGCCCTCCAGCGAGCCGTAAGTAGAAGGAGAGTTATTCTTTTAAGAGAAATCCTTGATTTATATCTGAGAAGTTTTAACCGAAACTTTTCTTTGTAGTTCGGGCCTCAGCCCTTCTCAGCAAAACTCGTCCTCGGGGGATCTTCTTCCGGAGATGATGGAGAGCGGAACGCCTCCTCCTTCTGTATCACCTAGCGGGGCGAGCGACGCTGAAGTGTCGTCGCGGGGGATTTCTTCGGATCCGCCGGAGGCGGAAGGTGAACATGCAGCCCCCCAAGGTTCTCCGTGTCCGGCCTTTGAGGAAGGCCATGGGACGAGTCCGACACCATCTGGTGTTCGGCCGGAGGAGCTAAAGATTCTGCTGGGGCGAGCCTCTGTCTCAGAGGAGCACCGCGCGTTAATGAACACGGTGATTGAAAAGACTTCATCCGCAGAAAGCGGACTGCACGAGGCCGTCAAGACCTTACTGGCAGGCCTTGAGGTATGTCTTAAATGACGTATATTTGTGTGAGTTGCGCATAAATAAAGTGCGCCCTGTGTAGATAGTAGCCCCTGAGACTCTGTGCGTCGTAAAGATGTACGGCGCGCAGAGGATCTTAATCCCAGGTCCTTTAAGTGGCACCTTTATATGTAGGTGGCTGATTGTCCGGAGTCAAGCCGGACTCAAGAATTTGCCGAACTAAAGCGACAACTTGATGAGGTAGAAGCCGACATCGTGCTTGTTAACAAGCGGCTTGATGATGCTCAAGGTATTAAAATTGTTGGGCGATTGTTAGTAAGAGGAGCTTTATGTCAATATCTTATCGTGTGTATGCTTGACGCAGATGGTGCGGCCGCTGTGGAAGGTCTTACGGCCAAACTCGCCCGAGCGAAGGAACAAGCCAGAAAAAGCGATGCGGCTGCCGTGAAAGCCCGTGAAGAGCTGAAAGCCGAACAGACTGCCCATTGCCGAAGCAAGGAGGAGATGGCT
This sequence comes from Aegilops umbellulata, assembly GCA_032464435.1. Lineage (NCBI taxonomy): Eukaryota > Viridiplantae > Streptophyta > Magnoliopsida > Poales > Poaceae > Aegilops > Aegilops umbellulata. Next base: position 559,531,713 of record CP136060.1, read on the forward strand.
GATATAGCCGTAAAGTTAAAAAGTGCTACTGACCGTTGCAAGCTTCTTGAAGAGGAAGGTCGGGCAAGGCAAACGAGCTTAGAGAAGGCTGTTGCTGACGCCAAGGACGCCCGCTCTGTAATGAGAGCGGCAAGGGAAGAGCTACGTCAAGCCGGACAAATTGCGAATGGAAAGCCCTTTTTGCTGCGGAGAAAATTCTGTGATCCGAAGTTTGCCCCGTTGGACCGAGCATGGAGTATAGAGGACACCTATCTGGATTTGGCGGCTAGTGCAGCCGATGCGACCAAAAACTTTCAAGATAAGAAGGGTCATGAAGTGGAGAAGCTCTTCTGGTCGCAATTCACCAATCCAGAGCGTCTACTGGCAGTGGACGATCGCCTGGCCCAATGGGCCGAACTGAATAGGTTGTCCGGACTCGCCATGAAGTACGCCAAGGATCATCTGTGTCCGGGGAGATCGAAGCCGAAGAATTATTTCAGCTTGGTGCAGCAATATCTCGACGTGGTGCCACGTATCGATGCTATGAAGAGGTTAGCGTGCACGGAAGGCGCTCGGCTGGCTCTTGCTCGTGTCAAGACATACTGGGCAGATATGGAGCCCACCGTTGTTGCGTCTCGTGATTCGGATAAAAGCCGAATACCTTCCGAGCACTATTTTGAGGAATTCCTCGAAGGCGCTCGCATAATAGAGACGCAGTGCCTGAAGGATGCTATGTTATGACAGCATATGTAATCATAAGACAGTATTTTGATAAAATGTAGTGGCATATTTTAGACTTGTGCCTTCAAGTATTAAGAACACCTCCTGTGCGGCCGTTTTAATATATAAATTCTGAAAGATTGCAGTCGTTGGCTTCAGCCCCCACGCACATAGTGCTGGGGTGCGCGCAAAAGACGCATTTTAACACTTAACCCAACGTCTTGGTCCTACAAAGGAGGTGATAGCGCAGCGGGCTAGGCAACCGGACTATAATGCTTTAACACTTTCACTTAGCCATAGGAGCTTGACAGTGGGACTCTTTAGGTAGCCCCTTAGTGGCGACTGCGTTTACCCGAATTCGGGGCGCGTACGTGCCTGACCGGGAAGCGGCCCTTCGTCAAAACGGAGGAATTCGATAAATTCCTATAAGTCATCGAGTGGTGACCAGTCTCGCGCTACATCATGACAGTCAGTTTTCGGCTTTCTCTACTGAGGTGCTCGCCCGGCCAAGCCGGGGCACAATCGCAGTAGTTCTCCTAGTGCTACCTTAGCCGATAAAGCGGAACGTAAGGTAGCCGAACTCAGGAGCCGGGCAACCCAACGTTTGACCAAAGACATGATTCGGAGCTGATGCATATAGTTCCAAAACTAGCGACGCCGAACACTCCCTAAGGTGTTCGGTCTTTGTGACTGCGTGTGAAACAACACTCTGAAACAAAAGAAAAGAGCCCCTAGTGTCCAGGTACGAGCAAGAATTCTGGCGTGGCCACATGCCAAAACGCCAGCCTCCTCCTTGGTTATAGCAGAAAAAACCAGGGGATGTATATCAGCAAGAGACAGTAAAAAAGGTTTACGCAGGGTCTTAATCTAAAAAGAATCCTTTAGGACGGGTCCCTACTGGACGTCTGCGCCTGTGTCTCCGCTGAGCCTTGTCCTGGACGGGCGCCGCACGACGTTCATATGTAAAAGAGAGGAACTGAATTGAAAATGGGACGTGCGGAACAAAAAGGATAATAAACAGAATATAAAGTAAAAATATATAAAACTGAGCTTTATTGTCTCTGCGTACAACCCCTGGTATGGGGGTATATGTCGTACTAAGCCTGCGTTGATGATGAACTTGTGCCGAACTCGTCGAGTCCGGGTCCGTAGCCTTTAATGACTTATATTGAACAAGTCCTTTGGCTGGCGAGGCAACTTTATTGTGCGGCTGTTTAGGCGGCCGCGCAATCCTCCATTTGGAGGGGGCGTATTTTAGTGTGTTCCCTTTAAAGAGATGATGCCTCGAGGACCGGGCATCTTAAGCATGAGAGACGCATAATGCGGTATTGCGTTAAAGCGAGCGAAAGCTCCGCGTCCCATTAGTGCTTGATAGCGACTTGAAAACGGGACTACATGGAAGGTCAGCTGTTCGCGACGAAAGTTATTGGGAGAGCCAAATATAACTGCGAGCCGGAGAAAACACATACAATGGGTGTCCGGGCCTGGTGCTACCCCTTGAAAGGAGGTTTTGCTGTGATGGATTCTTGCTGGGTTTATGCCCATGCGGTGGATTGTATCCTAATATATCAGGTTTAGTCCACTGCCGCCATCCATAAGGACATTGGTAAACTGGAATCCGTCAATTATTGGATCGAGTATCAGGGCAGCCCGGCGTGCGTTTTTGATATTTCTAGAATAATCTAGCTCATAAAAAATGATTGGTTTTAGTGACCAGTGGCGGGACTCCTGAGGGATAGGCTTGGTTGTGCGTACCTTTATGGGTGCCACGCGTTTTTTACGTGAAGTGAGTTCACTGTTTTGACTTCTTGCGGGAAGTTCTTTTGTTTCCTGGTTTTCTGCTTTTGGGTTTCGTCTTCTTCTTCACTTGGTGTATCGAGCCCCTTGTGTTCGGCGTTAAGCTTTCCGGATTGTTTAAAAACCCAACAGTCTCTGTGGGTGTGATTGGTAGGCTTCCCAGGAGTACTGTGTATCTGACATATTCTGTCCAGAATTCTGTTTAAGCTGGACGGATCATCCCTATTATCCTGAAGGGGTGGTTTTGTCTGATTTTGCCGTGAGCTTTTGAATCCGGCATTGACTGCCGTGCTCTTCAGACTTTTTCCTTTCATTCGGCAGCGGTCCTTATTTCACCGTGGTTTTTCGTTTCCATCCCTGATTTCTAATGTACTTGGCTCGCTGGGGCTGCATCGTGCCAACCAGCTGTCCTCTCCTGCGCAAAAGCGGGTCATGAGGCTTGTGAGTGCGGCCATTGTTCTTTGCTTTTCCTGGCCGAGGTGTCTGGCGAGCCATTTGTCTCGGACATTATGCCTTAAAGCCGCGAGGGCTTCGGCGTCCGGACAATCCACTATCTGATTCTTTTGAGTGAGGAATCTGTTCCAGAACTGCCGAGCTGATTCTCCGGGCTGCTGAGTTATGTGACTGAGATCGTCTGCATCCGGGGGCGGACATAGGTCCCTTGAAAATTTGCTCGGAAAGCGTCCCCAAGCTCTTCCCATCTTCCAATTGTGTTTTCGGGAAGGCTTTTAAGCCAGTGCCGGGCTGGCCCTTTAAGCTTAAGGGGTAAATATTTTATGGCGTGGAGATCATCTCCTCTAGCCGTATGTATGTGGAGGATATAATCCTCGATCCAGACTCCAGGGTCTGTTGTTCCATCATACGCCTCTATGTTGACGGGTTTGAATCCTTCTGGAAATTCATATTCCAGGACCTCATCGGTGAAAGATAGGGGGTGTGCGGCGCCCCTGTATTTGGGTGTGCCGGATTCTGATGATGGGTTTGTTGCATTGCTTGTGAGAGCTTGCTTTCTTGGCCCGTAAATGGACCTGGCTGGGCCATGATGCGAGTCTTTAGTTGGGTCGCATGCCGCATTGAGTGCGGCGTCGCTTGCCATTTTATGGTGGCCGTGGGGTCGTCTATCCGATCGTGTGGTTTTTTATTTTTCAAATGTGGGGGCTTAGGGCCTCCTGGTCGAATTCGGGCAGTAGTTTTCTCTTCGGATAGCTTTTTGTGCGGCGGCTGCCGCTGTACTTGTTTGTGGTCTTGATTACCTTGCTCCATCTTGTTCTGAGTGCATCTTCCGCCGTCTTTAGCTTCCGCTTCTGTTTTTTCAGGCTGCATGCTGTGGCAACGAGCCTTTCGTGGAGATTCTTCTGCTCTGTGGTTTTATCCGGCGTGAAATCGTCCGGAGTTCTGTTATGGCCGGGGGAGGGCTGTCTGTCCTCTCTATCCGTGTTGCCCTGTTCTGACAGCTGCTCTGAGGCAGGCTCGTCGTCTACCGGCTCATCCTGCTCTACGGCTGGGTCTTGATCGAGGCGGGGCTTGGCTCGGCGTCTACGTCGCCGCTTTGACTGCTTTTCGGAGGGTTTACCACTTTTTTCGCCTCCTTTTTCCTCGTTGTCGTTTCCTTTAAGGGTATCCACCATGAGTACATCGTTGGGTGGGGTGGAGGTCCACTGCCCTATAGGTGCTGGTTCCTGTTCGTCTCCGTCTTCGTCGTCCATACCGTCGAAGTCTTCGGATCCGAAGTCAAGCATGTCGGTTAAATCATCGACAGTGGCTATTAAGTGGGTGGCGGGTGGGCTTTGAATTTCTTCGTCGTACGAATCCCAACCTTGCAGACCATAGTCCGGCCTGGGCTCTCCTGATAAAGAGAGAGATTTAAGAGATTTCAGGATATCACCGAAAGGTGAACACTGAAAGATGTCCGCGGCGGTGAACTCCATTACAGGCGCCCAATCGGATTCGATCGGCGAGGGCGCGGAAGGCCCGGAGTTCGGAGAAGACTCCGACACCTTGGAGTCGTGGGCCATGCGGAGTGCGGGGCTGGCGTTCGGCTCGATCGCCTTTAAGATCGCAGCCCCCGAGGTGACGTCCAACCGTTCATCCTCAAGGAACGCATCGGGCTCCGAGTCGAGGATCGGGGCCGGAGCGTGTGCGGCCTCCAGGGCACTGTTCGGAGGTAGAGCTATATCATGCCCCTCGGGATAGTGCGGCATGCTTGGCTGTGGCTCGAACCCGTCGAGGATCAAGTCTCCGCGGATATCTGCCGTGTAGTTTAAGCTTCCAAACCTGACTTGATGGCCAGGGGCGTAGCTTTCGATCTGCTCCAGATGACCAAGCGAGTTGGCCCGCAGAGCGAAGCCGCCGAAGAAGAAGATTTGTCCGGGGAGGAAAGTCTCACCCTGGACCTCATCGTTGTTGATGATCAAGGGAGCCATCGGGCCTGAAAGCGACGACACAGAGGAACTCTCGATGAAAGCACCAATGTCGGTGTCAAAACCGGCGGATCTCGGGTAGGGGGTCCCGAACTGTGCGTCAAGGTCGGATGGTAACAGGAGACAAGGGACACTTTATTTTACCCAGGTTCGGGCCCTCTCGATGGAGGTAAAACCCTACTCCTGCAAGATTAATATTGATGATATGGGTAGTACAAGAGTAGATCTACCACGAGATCAAGGAGGCTAAACCCTAGAAGCTAGCCTATGGTATGATTGTGTATGATGATGGTTGTCCTACGGACTACAACCCTCCGGTTTATATAGACACCGGATAGGGTTAGGGTTACATAGAGTCGGTTACATTGGTAGGAGATCCTGAATATCCGCACGCCTAGCTTGCCTTCCACGCCAAGAAAAGATCCTTCCGGACACGGGACGAAGTCTTCAATCTTGTATCTTCATAGTCCTGGAGTCCGGCTGAAGGTATAGGCCGGCTATCCGAACACCCCCTAACCCTAGAAGCTAGCCTACTCTTAGCCGGACTCCAGGACTATGAAGATACAAGATGGAAGACTTCGTCCCGTGTCTGGAAGGTTCTTTCCTTGGCGTGGAAGGCAAGCTAGGCGTGCGGATATTCAAGATCTCCTACCAATGTAACCGACTCTGTGTAACCCTAACCCTATCCGGTGTCTATATAAACCGGAGGGTTGTAGTCCGTAGGACAACCATCATCATACACAATCATACCATAGGCTAGCTTCTAGGGTTTAGCCTCCTTGATCTCGTGGTAGATCTACTCTTGTACTACCCATATCATCAATATTAATCTTGCAGGAGTAGGGTTTTACCTCCATCGAGAGGGCCCGAACCTAGGTAAAATAAAGTGTCCCTTGTCTCCTGTTACCATCCGACCTTGACGCACAGTTCGGGACCCCCTACCCGAGATCCGCCGGTTTTGACACCGACATTGGTGCTTTCATCGAGAGTTCCTCTGTGTCGTCGCTTTCAGGCCCGATGGCTCCTTTGATCATCAGCAACGACGAGGTCCAGGGCAAGACTTTCCTCCCCGGACAGATCTTCGTCTTCGGCGGCTTCGCTCCGCGGGCCAATTCCCTTGGCCATCTGGAGCAGATCGAAAGCTACGCCCTTGGCCATCAAGTCAGGTTTGGAAGCTTAAACTACACGGCTAATATCCGCGGAGACTTGATCTTCGACGGATTCAAGCCACAGCCAGGCGCGCCGCACTATCTCGAGGGACATGATATAGCTCTGCCCCCGAATAGTGTCCTGGAGGCCGCATACGCTCCGGCCCCGACCCTCGATTCGGAGCCCGCTGCGTTCGTTGAGGATGAACGGTTGGACGTCACCTCAGGGGCTGCGATCTCAAAGGCGATCGAGCCAAACGACAGCCCCGCACTCCGCGTGGCCCATGACTCCGAGGAGCCGGACTCTTCTCCGAGCTCCGAAACTCCCTCGCCCCTGCCGATCGAATCAGGTTGGGCGCCCGTAATGGAGTTCACCGCCGCGGATATCTTTCAGCATTCACCTTTCGGCGATATACTGAATTCCCTCAAGTCTCTCTCTTTGTCAGGAGAGCCCAGGCCGAATTATGGCCTGCGAGGTTGGGATTCGGACAACGAAGAAATTCAAAGCCCGCCCACCACCCACTTAATAGCCACTGTCGACGACTTAACCGACATGCTTGACTTCGGCTCCAAAGACTTCGACGGTATGGACGACGAAGGAGGAGACGAGCAAGAACCAGCACCCGTAGGGCGCTGGACTGCCACCTCGTCATATGACATATACATGGTGGACACTCCGAAAGACGGGGACGGCGATGGAACAGTAGAGGATGGCACCTCGAAAAAGCCTCCCAAACGCCGGCGTCAGCGGCGCCGCTCTAAATCCCGCCAAAGCAAGAATGGTGATTCCAGCACGGGGGATAATGCTACCCCGGATAGCGCTGAAGAGCACCAAACTCAGCATGATTCGGCACAGGAAGATGGAGAAGCCAGCCTTCATGAGAAAGCGGCAGAACAAGAGGTTGAGGATGATAACTATATGCCTCCCTCCGAAGACGAGGCAAGCCTCGGCGACGACGAATTCGTCGTACCATCGGACCCTGATGAACAAGAGCGTTTTCAACGCAGGCTTATAGCCACGGCGAACAGCCTAAAGAAAAAGCAGCAACAGCTTAGGGCTGATCAAGATTTGCTAGCTGACAGATGGACAGACGTCCTTGCGGCCGAAGAGTATGAACTCGAGCGCCCCTCCAAAAATTATCCTAAGCGCATGCCGCTCCCCATATCAGAGGAGGAAGCACAAGACATGGCAGATCATCCACCTCGTGGCCGCGACAGAGAAAACTGCCGAACAACCAAACAAGCCATGCCCCGCCGCCGCTTCACAAAGGCACGGGAACACGAACCAGATCTGCGAGACGTCCTAGAGGACAAAGCAAGGCAAACAAGATCGATCTATGGATCGCGCGGACGCCCAACACATGATGATTTTCAGTCCGGACATAAATCCGGCTGGGCCGAACACAACAAACACAGCTCTTCCGAGCTGCGTCGTGACCTAGCCCAGTACAGGGGCGCCGCGCACCCGCTATGCTTCACAGACGAAGTAATGGATCATAGAATCCCAGAGGGTTTCAAACCCGTCAATATCGAGTCGTATGATGGTACGACAGATCCGGCAGTACGGATCGAGGATTATCTCCTCCACATCCACATGGCACGCGGCGACGACCTGCACGCCATCAAATACCTCCCACTCAAGCTTAAGGGACCAGCTCGGCATTGTCTTAACAGCTTGCCAGCAAATTCAATCGGTTCTTGGGAGGACCTGGAAGCCGCATTCCTTGACAACTTCCAGGGCACTTATGTGCGACCACCGGACGCCGATGACCTAAGCCACATAATTCAGCAGCCAGATGAATCGGCCAGGCAATTCTGGACACGGTTCCTAACAAAGAAAAATCAGATAGTTGACTGTCCGGACGCACAGGCCCTAGCGGCCTTCAAGCATAATATCCGCGACGAATGGCTTGCCCGGCACCTAGGACAGGAAAAGCCGAAATCCATGGCGGCCCTCACGACACTCATGACCCGCTTTTGCGCGGGCGAAGACAGCTGGCTAGCTCGTAGCAACAACTTATCGAAGAAGACTGGTAATCCGGATACCAAGGACAAAAGCGGCAGGTCACGTCGAAATAATCCAAAGCGTCGCATTAGCAGCGACAGCAATGAGGATACGACAGTAAATGCCGGATTTAGAGGCTATAAATCCGGTCAGCGGAAAAAGCCATTCAAAAAGAATAACCAGGGTCCGTCCAGTTTGGACCGAATACTCGACCGCTCATGCCAGATTCATGGCACCCCCGAAAGGCCAGCCAATCACACCAACAGAGATTGTTGGGTGTTCAAGCAGGCAGGCAAGCTGAGAGCCGAACATAAAGACAAGGGGCTGGACAGCGATGACGAGCAGGAGCCCAGGCCGCCGAACAACAAAGGACAGAAGGGGTTTCCCCCACAAGTGCGGATGGTGAACATGATATACGCGACCCATATTCCCAAAATGGAAAGGAAGCGTGCGCTACGAGACGTATACGCGATGGAGCCAGTCGCCCCCAAGTTCAACCCATGGTCCTCTTGCCCGATCACTTTCGATCGAAGGGACCACCCCACCAGCATTCGTCACGGCGGTTTCGCCGCATTGGTTCTTGACCCGATAGTTGACGGGTTTCACCTTACAAGAGTCCTCATGGATGGCGGCAGCAGCCTGAACCTGCTTTACCAGGATACAGTGCGAAAAATGGGCATAGATCCATCAAGGATCAAGCCCACAAGGACGACCTTTAAAGGCGTCATTCCAGGTGTAGAGGCCAATTGCACAGGCTCGATAACACTTGATGTGGTCTTCGGATCTTCGGACAACTTCCGAAGCGAAGAGTTAATCTTCGACATAGTCCCGTTCCGCAGTGGCTATCATGCCCTGCTCGGACGAACCGCATTCTCTAAATTCAATGCGGTGCCGCACTACGCATATCTCAAGCTCAAGATGCCAGGCCCTCGAGGTGTAATAACGGTCAGCGGAAACACCGAATGCTCCATCCGTACGGAGGAGCACACGGCCTCCCTCGCGGCGGAGGTACAAAGCAGCCTTTTAAGGCAACTCTCCAGTCCGGCCGCTAAAAAGCCGGACAATGCAAAGCGCGCCCGGAGTACTCTTCAGCACGACCAACTGGCGCGTCCGGAGCAAGCGTAGCAATAACGCCCCAACCCTAGCCATCGCTACATAAAAGAGCTAGTACCTATAATTACGCCCTCAAAATTCCATGGGCACAGGGGAGGGGGATATTCCTGGCATACCTGCAATACGGCGTCAAACGTACTAGGGGATGACCAGTAATTTTTTTTCCCTTTTTTTCAGGACTCTGTAAAAACTGTTCGGCTTCGCTGCGGCACAGACGGTACAAGACCCAGGAAAGCAGGCAAAACGACGCCGCATTATGGAACTCTCAGGTGGTCTCTATTTCGAGCAATATATCTGTTTCTAAGTTTCTGCGGCCTGCGCCTGGTCAGGACATGTTAAATAGTCTAGTATTTTTTGCTTATTGCACTACTTCTATCGTTCGGCTTGGACAAACAGCCTCCTTATAAACAATGCATAGCTTTAGTCTATTTTTCGCATTATCATCTTTTTATATATGTTTATTTTATAACATGATGGCACCCGTACAACATGGTACGGCAAACCACGCCAGGGGCTTCATTACCCTTTTATCTGGTCGTGAGAAGTCCGCACACTTTCCCAAAGTGCGGCACCCCGAACTTATAGCACTATATGCATTGGCTTCGAGTCATGATTTTGGTCATATGTTGGGTTTGCCCGGCTCCTATGTTTTGGTACCTTACGTTCCGCTCTACCGGCTAAGGTAGCACTAGGAGAACCACTGCGATTGCGCCCCAGATCATGTGGGTGAGCGCCTCAGTGGAGAAAGCTAAAACAGACTATCATGATAGGGCGTGAGACCGGTCGCTGTTCGAGAGGTTTTTCGAGTCCTTAAAGGCTTATGCCGCTTTCGAGCTGAGAGCTGGTTAAATCCGGCTAAAGGCGTGGATAGTGCCCCGAATTCGGCCTTCCGAACTAGGGGCTTTGCCGAAATTTAAAATTATAAAGTTCTATGGCTAAGTGAGAGTGTTCAAGCATTATAGTCCGATTGCCTGGTTCGTTGTGCTGCGGGCCTCCCTCGAAGGACCCAACTATGGGAACAAGAGCCCGCAGGTTTATCCCGAACACCTCAGCACTAGTTGCATGGGGCAGAAGCCGACGACTCGCCATCTCTGAATTACTGATAAACGACCGCACAGAAAACAATATTTTAAATTCAAAGCATTGCTTAAAGCGCATATGAACAAGTTTTCAGCGCACAGGATACAAACGAACGAGTTTATTGAAATATTACATCCCTGGTACATTCATCCGCAATAAGGCGGGATCCGGCAAGAACTTCCTCATAGTAGTTCTTGGGTTTACGATGCTCCTTCCCCTGCGGCGGCCCGTCCTTCACTAGCTTCTCGCCGTTCAGCTTACCCTAGTGTACCCTTACACGGGCATGGGCCCTCCGGGCGCCTTCAATGCAGACAGAGTGCTTGATGACCTCAAGTCGTGGACAGGCCTCCACCAGCCGCCGCACTAGCCCGAAGTAGCTCCCAGGCAGGGCCTCTCCAGGCCACAGCCGAACTAGTAAGCCCTTCATGGCCTGTTCGGATGCCTTGTGGAGCTCGGCCAGCTGCTTCAGCTGGTCGCTCAAGGGCACAGGGTGTCCGGCCTCAGAATACTGAGACCAGAACACACTCTCCGTCGAGCTGTTCTCTTCGCTCCGGAAGAATGCGGCGGCGTCGGATGCACTGCGGGGAAGATCGAAGAACGCCCCTAGAGAACTCCGGATTTGGGGCCTTCTGGGCTTCGGCCTTGGCACTCTTGGTGGCCTCAACGGCAGAGGCGAGTTCGGTGGCTTGCGTTTTCACGTCAAGCTCCAAACCCTCATGTTTTTTCATGAGAGCTTGCAGCTCCTGTTGCACCTCTCCGTATTGGACCCCAAGCTTCTCTCGTTCGGTGCACTCTTCGGCCGTCTTCTTCTCGGCCTCAATAAGCGCCTGCCTCAGGGTTTCCACCTCCGTGGCGACCCCTACAATAGGCAGTTCAATCCTGTTATTTTTTGCAATCAAGCCTCTCTATAGGCACATTTTATTATTGAGGGGGTATCTTACCTTCCTTCTCCTCGAGCCGCCTCTTAGCAAGGCCGAGCTCTTGCTCGGACCGCTCGAAGTCCTTTTTCAGGACTTCCACCTGCGCAGTTAGCGCGGCAGTGGACAGCAGGGAAGCCTGCATACGCATATTTGACTTTATATGGTTAGACTCCTGCGAAAATTATTAGATCCTCTATTCGGCTTTTCTTTCCGAACACCGAACAGAGCATCAGGGGCTACTGTCTATGCGGTAATGATTTTAGTACATTTTTTTCTTACCTGGAAGCCTGTTTGAAGGCTAGCTTAAGCTGCATTCAGTCCGCTCTTGGCGGACTGAACCCTCTGGACCACCGTACTCATAACAGTACGGTGCTCCTCGTCGATGGTGGCACCTTCAAGTGCCTCCATCAGGTTGTCCGGCGCCTCTGGCTGGACAGAGGTCGCCGGATCGGATGGCTTACTCCTTTTGGAAGGAGTCCGCCCACCGTGAACCAGGACGGTTGAGTCCGGCACGGTGTCCGGCACAAAGCCGGACTGGGAGCCCTGGGGGGTTTTATCCCCTTTACTCCTGGGATCCTAAGGATTGCCTTGCGGCTCCTCCAGGACCACCTCCTCCTGCCCTGTTCGGCGGGACGCCGCTTCGGCGTCGCCCGCCCTACGGGGGAGACCGCGGGAGGGACGGAGTCCATCTCCGACGAATTCAGGGAGCCGCTCGACGAAATGTCGAGTGCGGCCCAGGGCGGCCTGCACAATTATATTGATACGTAAGGGAAAGCTGTGCAAATAAAAGAATATCATGAGTTACTCTGGTATCCGAATACTTATGACTTCACCGGACGCTTGGTCCTTTCCGGCCACTCCTCCTCGTCCTCGTTGGTGTCAGGGAAGTAGTCCGGTGGAGGGGTCTTCCTCTTTTTGGACCCTTTAGCTGCCCCCGCTGGGGCAGCCTTCCTCTTCTTACCTTCCCCCGTTGGAGGGGGAGGGATTTCTTCTTCCTCCTCCTCGTTTTCACGAGCGAAGGGCATCGCGTACTCGTCAGATGACGAGTCCGACATCACCACGTGACGGGCACTCTTTCGAGTCCCGGTGGTCTTGATCTTCTTGACCTTCTTTTCCGGCACCACATAAGGCGCCGGAGCCAGCAACTTCTCTAGAAGAGCTAGGGCTTGGTCTTCGGGCAGGGGAGCTGGACAGTTGATTGGTCCGGCTATCTTCAGCCACTTCTGTCAAAGACAAAAGGGAGTTTTTAGATCCCGCATGGAGTTAATCTATAGAGAAGAGCTTAATGAACCTGTAAAAGGTATAAATAGCTTACTTCCTTGGCATCGCGCTGCGAGCTGTATCCGCGATCTTCGGAGGCGGATGTGGGACACCCGGCGCCTTTGGTCAGCGTCTTCCAGACGTCTTCATACATCGTATCGAAGATCCTATTGAGGGTTCGGTGCTGCGCCGGGTCGTATTCCCACAAAGTGAAATCCCGTTGTTGACACGGGAGGACCAAACGAACGAGCATAACCTGGATTACGTTAACGTGCCGGATCGGCTTGTTCACCAGGGACTGGATGCAAGTTTGCAATCCGGTCACTTCGCTCTCGTTGCCCCACGATAAGCCCGTCTCTTGCCAGGACTTGAGACGTGTGGGGGGTCCGGATCAAAATTCAGGGGCCGCGACCCATTTCGCGTCGCGTGGCTCGGTGATGTAAAACCACCCAGCCTGCCACCCCTTCAAGGTCTCTACGAAGGAGCCCTCGAACCAGATGGCGTTGGCCATTCGGCCAGCCATAGCTCCTCCGCACTCCGCCTGGGTGTCGGACACCACCTTAGGCTTGACGCTAAAGGTCTTCAGCCAGAGGCCGAAATGAGGGCGGATGCGGAGAAAGGCCTCGCACACGACGATAAACACCGAGATATTAGGGACGAAGTTCGGGGCCAGATCGTGGAAATCTAGGCCGTAGTAAAACATGAGCCCCGGACAAAAGGATGGAGCTGAAAGCCCAGTCCGCGGAGGAAATGGGGGAGGAAAACCACCCTCTCATCAGGCCTGGGGGTGGGAAGGAGTTGCCCCGCCTCAGGAAGCCGGTGCGCGATGTCCTTGGACAGATATCCGGCCTTCCTAAGCTTTTTGATCTGTTCCTCCGTGACGGAGGAAGCCATCCACTTGCCTCCTGCTCCGGACATCGCTGGAGTAGGTTGAGGACGAAAGGGCGGACTTGGGCGTTGGAGCTCGAGTGCGCGAGAGATGGATAGGCAGAGGAGGAAGAAGGCGTAGGTGAAAGAGGTGGATCTTTATCCCCTTATATAGGCTGATGCTGTTATGCGTCCCCACCTGCCTCATAAAACTCGCTTGCCGCTCAAGCGCCGTGGTAAATGGCGCGGTTGGGTTACCCATGTCCGTTACACACGATCTCTGCTTCGACAAGACGTGCCAAGGAAACCGCCTCGTTGAATGTGCTACGGTGGAACAGTAAAAATAATCCATACAGAAGGCTTGGTCGCAGTGTTATGACGCACTGCGGAATACGTCAGCAGATTTGATTTGTGTTTGTATTATTCTCTACATGGCAATACGTGGAAATTTGTTTTGCAGAGCCGGACACTATTTTCTGGTGTTCATTATCTTCTTGAAGAACTTGGAGGAGGAACCCGCCTTGCAATGCCGAAGACAGTTTGCGCGCCGGACTCGTCGTCATTGAAGCCTGGCTCAGGGGCTACTGAGGGAGTCCTGGATTAGGGGGTGTTCAGCTAGCCGGACTATACTCTCAGCCGGACTCCAGGACTATGAAGATACAAGATGGAAGACTTCGTCCCGTGTCCGGAAGGTTTTGTCCTTGGCGTGGAAGGCAAGCTAGGCGTGCGGATATTCAAGATCTCCTACCAATGTAACCGACTCTGTGTAACCCTAACCCTATCCGGTGTCTATATAAACCGGAGGGTTGTAGTCCGTAGGACGACGATCATCATACACAATCATAACCATAGGCTAGCTTCTAGGGTTTAGCCTCCTTGATCTCGTGGTAGATCTACTCTTGTACTACCTATATCATCAATATTAATCTAGCAGGAGTAGGGTTTTACCTCCATCGAGAGGGCCCGAACCTGGGTAAAACAAAGTGTCCCTTGTCTCCTGTTACCATCCGACCTTGACGCACAGTTCGGGACCCCCTACCCGAGATCCGCCGGTTTTGACACCGACAGGTGGCCTCGCGATGGTGGTTGTCGGTGTCAAAACCGGCGGATCTCGGGTAGGGGGTCCCGAACTGTGCGTCTAGGTGGATGGTAGCAGGAGACAAGGGACACAATGCTTTACCTAGGTTCGGGCCCTCTTGATGGAGGTAAAACCCTACGTCCTGCTTGATTAATATTGATGATATGGGTAGTACAAGAGTAGATCTACCACGAGATCGAGGAGGCTAAACCCTAGAAGCTAGCCTATGGTATGATTGTTGTATGTTGTCCTACGGACTAAAACCCTCCGGTTTATATAGACACCGGAGAGGGTTATGGTTACGCAAAGTCGGTTACAATGGTAGGAGATCCAAATATCCGCATCGCCAAGCTTTCCTTCCACGCCAAGGAAAGTCCCATCCGGACACGGGACGAAGTCTTCAATCTTGTATCTTCATAGTCGAGGAGTCCGGCTGAAGGTATAGTCCGGCCATCCGGACACCCCCTAATCCAGGACTCCCTCAGTAGCCCCTGAACCAGGCTTCAATGACGACGAGTCCGGCGCGCTGATTGTCTTCGGCATTGCAAGGCGGGTTCCTCCTCCAAGTACTTCATAGAAGATTTTAAACACTAAGGATAGTGTCCGGCTCTGCAAAAAAAGTTTCCACATATTGCCATAGAGAGAATAACATTTACACAAATCTAATCTGCTAACGTATTCTGTAGCGTGACATCACACTACGGCCAAGCCTTTATTCGAATCGTTTTTACTCCCCCACCTCAGCACATTTTGCGAGGCGGTTTCCTTGGCACGTCTTGTCAAAGCAGAGATTGTGTCCCCTCATTTACGGGATTCTCATCAATACGGACGTGGGTAACCCAACCGCGCCATTTATCACGGCGCTTGGGAGATAAGCGAGTTTTACCAGGCTGGTGGGGACGCTTAACCGCATCCGCCCATATAAGGGGATAAGGATCCACCTTTTTACCTACGCCTTCTTTCTCCTTTGCCTATCCATCTTCCGCGCACTCGAGCTCCAGCGCCCAAGCCCGCACTTCCCACCTCAACCTTCTCTAGCCATGTCCGGAGCGGGAGGCAAGTGGATGGTCTCCTCCGTCATGGAGGGACACATAAAAAAGCTAAGGAAGGCCAGATACTTGTCTGACGACATCGCGCACCGGCTCCCCGAAGAGGGGCAGCTCATCCCCACCCCCAGGCCCCATGAGAGGGTGGTGTTCCTCCCCCACTTCCTCCACGGACTGGGCTTTCCTCTCCACCCATTTGTCCGGGGGCTCATGTTCTACTACGGCCTGGATTTCCACGATCTGGCCCAGAACTTCATCCTCAACATCTCGGCGTTTATCGTCGTGTGCGAGGCTTTCCTCTGCATCCGCCCCCATTTCGGTCTTTGGCTCAAGACTTTTAATGTCAAGCCGAAGGTGGTGCGCGGCACCGAGGCGGAGTGCGGAGGTGCCATGGCGGGCAAGATGCCCAACGTCCTATGGCTCGAGGGCTCCTTTGTGGAGTCCCTAAAGGGGTGGCAATCGGGGTGGTTTTACATCACCGAGCCGTGCGATCCGAAATGGATCGCAGCCCCTGAGTACCGGCCCGGACCCCTCACGCGGCTCACGTCCTCGAAAGAGACGGGCCTGTCATGGGGCTACAAAGAAGAGGTGACCTGGACTGCAAACATGCATCCAAACCCTGGTGAACAAGCAGCTCAAGCTTGTCAATGTAGTCCAGGTTATGCTCACCCGCCGGATCCTCCCGTGTCAACAACGGGCCTTCAATCTGTGGGAGTTCGACCCGACGCAGCACCAAACTTTGAGCAGGCTCTTCGACACGACGTACGAAGATGTTTGGAAGGTGCTATTCAAGGGCGTCGAGGCTCCCGCATCCGCCTCCGAGGATCGCGGATTCAGCACACAGCGTCGAGCTGTTGGGGAACGTAGTAATTTCAAAAAAAATTCCTACGCACATGCAAGATCATGGTGATGCATAGCAACGAGAGGGGAGAGTGTTGTCTACATACCCTTGTGGACTGAAGCGGAAGCGTTGACACAACGTAGAGGAAGTAGTCGTACGTTCTCCTCACGATCCGACCGATCACAACACCGTTACTCCAGCACCTCCGAGTTCTTAGCACACGTTCAGCTCGATGACGATCCCCGGGCTCCGATCCAGCAAAGCGTTGGGGAAGAGTTCCGTCAGCACAACGGCGTGGTGACGATCTTGATGTGTTACCGGCGCAGGGCTTCGCCTAAGCACTGCAACGATATGACCGAGGTGGAATTTGGTGGAAGGGGGCACCGCACACGGCTAAGGAACGATCCGTAGATCAACTTGTGTGTCTATGGGGTGCCCCCTGCCCCTGTATATAAAGGAGCCAAGGGGGAGGGGCTGGCCGGCCAAGCCTGGCGCGCCAGGAGAGTCCTACTCCCTCTGGGAGTAGGATTCCCCCCCCCCCCCCCAATCCTAGTTGGACTAGGATTCTCCAAGGGGGAGAGAGAGAGAGAGGGGGGCCGGCCACCTCTCCTAGTCCTAATAGGACTAGGGGAAGGGGGGAGGCACGCAGCCCATGAGGGCAGCCCTCTCTCCTCTCCACCAAGGCCCATGTTGGCCCATCATGCTCCCGGGGGGTTCCGGTAACCCTCCCGGTATTCCGGTAAAATCCTGATTTCACCTGGAACACATCTGATGTCCAAACATAGGCTTCCAATATATCATTCTTTACGTCTCGACCATTTCGAGACTCCTCGTCATGTCCGTGATCACATCCGGGACTCCGAACTCCTTCGGTACATCAAAATGCATAAACTCATAATAACTGTCATCGTAACGTTAAGCGTGCGGACCCTACGGTTCGAGAACAATGTAGACATGACCGAGACACGTCTCCGGTAAATAACCAATAGCGGGACCTGGATGCCCATATTGTCTCCTACATATTCTACGAAGATCTTTATCGGTCAGAACGCATAACAACATACGTCGTTCCCTTTGTCATCGGTATGTTACTTGCCCGAGATTCGATCGTCGGTATCCAATACCTAGTTCAATCTCGTTACCGGCAAGTCTCTTTACTCGTTCCGTAATACATCATCTCACAACTAACACATTAGTTGCAATGCTTGCAAGGCTTATGTGATGTGCATTACCGAGAGGGCCCAGAGATACCTCTCCGACAATCGGATGACAAATCCTAATCTCGAAATACGCCAACCCAACATGTACCTTCGGAGACACCTGTAGAGCACCTTTATAATCACCCAGTTACGTTGTGACGTTTGGTAGCACACAAAGTGTTCCTACGGTAAACGGGAGTTGCATAATCTCATAGTTAAAGGAACATGTATAAGTCATGGATAAAAGCAATAGCAACATACTAAACGATCGGGTGCTATGCTAATGGAATGGGTCATGTCAATCAGATCATTCAACTAATGATTTGATCTCGTTAATCAAATAACAACTCTTTGTTCATGGTTAGGAAACATAACCATCTTTGATTAATGAGCTAGTCAAGTAGAGGCATACTAGTGACACTCTGTTTGTCTATGTATTCACACATGTATTATGTTTCCAGTTAATACAATTCTAGCATGAATAATAAACATTTATCATGATATAAGGAAATAAATAATAACTTTATTATTGCCTCTAGGGCATATTTCCTTCAGTCTCGCACTTGCACTAGAGTCAATAATCTAGATCACATCACCATGTGATTAACATCAATAGTTCACATCATCATGTGATTAACACCCATAGTTCACATCGCTATGTGACCGACACCCAAAGGGTTTACTAGATTCAGTAATCTAGTTTACATCGCTATGTAATTAACACCCAAAGAGTACTAAGGTGTGATCATGTTTTGCTTGTGAGAGAATCTTAGTCAACGGGTCTGCTACATTCAAATCCGCATGTACTTTGCAAATTTCTATGTCAACAATGCTCTGCATGGAGCTACTCTAGCTAATTGCTCCTACTTTCAATATGTATCCAGATTGAGACTTAGAGTCATCTGGATCAGTGTCAAAACTTGTATCGACGTAACTCTTTACGACGAACCTTTTTGTCACCTCCATAATCGAGAAACATATCCTTATTCCACTAAGGATAATTTTGACCGCCGTCCAGTGATCTACTCCTAGATCACTATTGTACTCCCGTGCCAATCTCAGGGTAGGGTATACAATAGGTCTGGTACACAGCATGGCATACTTTATAGAACCTATGGCCAAAGCATAGGGAATGACTTTCATTCTCTTTCTATCTTCTGCCGTGGTCGGGCTTTGAGTCTTACTCAATTTCACACCTTATAACACAGGCAAGAACTCTTTCTTTGACTGTTCCATTTTGAACTACTTCAAAATCTTGTCAAGGTATGTACTCATTGAAAAAACTTATCAAGCGTCTCGATCTATCTCTATAGATCTTGATGCTCGATATGTAAGTAGCTTCCCCGAGGTCTTTCTTTGAAAAACTCTTTTCAAACACTCCTTTATGCTTTGCAGAATAATTCTACATTATTTCCGATCAACAATATGTCATTCACATATACTTATCAGAAATGCTGTAGTGCTCCCACTCACTTTCTTGTAAATACAGGCTTCTCCAAAAGTCTGTATAAAACCAAATGCTTTGATCACACTATCAAAGCGTTTATTCCAACTCCGAGAGGCTTGCACCAGTCCATAAATGGATCGCTGGAGCTTGCACACTTTGTTAGCTCCCTTTGGATCGACAAAACCTTCTGGTTGCATCATATACAACTCCTCTTCCAGAAATCCATTCATGAATGCAGTTTTGACATCCATTTGCCAAATTTCATAATCATAAAATGCGGCAACTGCTAACATGATTCGGACAGACTTAAGCATCGCTACGGGTGAGAAAGTCTCATCGTAGTCAATCCCTTGAACTTGTCGAAAACCTTTTGCTACAAGTCGAGCTTTATAGACAGTAACATTACCATCAGCGTCAGTCTTCTTCTTAAAAATCCATTTATTCTCAATTGCTTGCCGATCATCGGGCAAGTCAACCAAAGTCCACACTTTGTTCTCATACATGGATCTCATCTCAGATTTCATGGCCTCAAGCCACTTTGCGGAATCTGGGCTCACCATCGCTTCTTCATAGTTCGTAGGTTCATCATGGTCTAGTAACATGACTTCCAAAATAGGATTACCGTACCACTCTGGTGCGGATCTTACTCTGGTTGATCTACGAAGTTCAGTAGAAACTTGATCTGAAGTTTCATGATCATTATCATTAGCTTCCTCCCTATTTGGTGTAGGTGTCACAGAAACTGATTTCTGTGACGTACTACTTCTCAATAAGGGAGTAGATACAGTTATCTCATTAAGTTCTACTTTCCTCCCACTCACTTCTTTCGAGAGAAACTCCTTCTCTAGAAAGTTTCCGAATTTAGCAACAAAAATCTTGCCTTCGGATCTGTGATAGAAGGTGTACCCAACAGTCTCCTTTGGGTATCCTATGAAGACACATTTTTCCGATTTGGGTTCGAGCTTATCAGGTTGAAGCTTTTTCACATAAGCATCGCAGCCCCAAACTTTAAGAAACGACAACTTTGGTTTCTTGCCAAACCACAGTTCATAAGGCGTCGTCTCAACGGATTTTGATGGTGCCCTATTCAACGTGAATGCGGCCGTCTCTAAAGCATAACCCCAAAACGATAGCGGTAAATCGGTAAGAGACATCATAGATCGCACCATATCTAGTAAAGTACGATTACGACGTTCGGACACACCATTACGTTGTGGTGTTCCGGGTGGCGTGAGTTGCGAAACTATTCCGCATTGTTTCAAATGTAGACCAAACTCGTAACTCAAATATTCTCCTCCACGATCAGATCGTAGAAACTTTATTTTCTTGTTACGATGATTTTCCACTTCACTCTGAAATTCTTTGAACTTTTCAAATGTTTCAGATTTGTGTTTCATTAAGTAGATATACCCATATCTGCTTAAATCATCAGTGAAGGTGAGAAAATAACGATATCCGCCACGAGCCTCAACATTCATTGGACCACATACATCAGTATGTATTATTTCCAATAAATCTGTTGCTCTCTCCATAGTACCGGAGAACGGTGTTTTAGTCATCTTGCCCATAAGGCACGGTTCGCAAGTGCCAAGTGATTCATAATCAAGTGACTCCAAAAGTCCATCAGTATGGAGTTTCTTCATGCGTTTTACACCGATATGACCTAAACGGCAGTGCCACAAATAAGTTGCACTATCATTATCAACTCTGCATCTTTTGGCTTCGACATTATGAATATGTGTATCACTACTATCGAGATTAAGTAAGAACAAACCATTCTTTAATGGTGCATGACCATAAAAGATATTACTCATATAAATAGAACAACCATTATTCTCTGATTTAAATGAATAACCGTCTCGCATCAAACAAGATCCAGATATAATGTTCATGCTCAACGCTGGTACTAAATAACAATTATTTAGATCTAATATTAATCCCGAAGGTAGATGTAGAGGTAGCGTGCGGACCGCGATCACATCGACTTTGGAACCATTTCCCACGCGCATCGTCACCTCGTCCTTAGCCAATCTTCGCTTAATCCGTAGCCCCTGTTTTGAGTTGCAAATATTAGCAACAGAACCAGTATCAAATACCCAGGTGCTACTGCGAGAATTAGTAAGGTATACATCAATAACATGTATATCATATATACCTTTGTTAACCTTGCCATCCTTCTTATCCGCCAAATACTTGGGGCAGTTCCGCTTCTAGTGACCAGTCTGCTTGCAATAGAAGCACTCAGTTTCAGGCTTAGGTCCAGACTTGGGTTTCTTCTCTTGATTAGCAACTTGCTTGCTGTTCTTTTTGAAGTTCCCCTTTTTCTTCCCTTTGCCCTTTTTCTTGAAACTAGTGGTTTTGTTAACCATCAACACTTGATGCTCCTTTTTGACTTCTACCTCCGCGGCTTTCAGCATCGCGAAGAGCTCGGGCATAGTTTTGGTCATCCCTTGCATATTATAGTTCATCACGAAGCTCTTGTAGCTTCGTGGCAGTGATTGGAGAATTCTGTCAATGACGCAATCATCCGGAAGATTAACTCCCAGTTGAATCAAGTGATTGTTATATCCAGACATTCTGAGTATATGCTCACTGACAGAACCGTTCTCCTCCATCTTACAGCTATAGAACTTATTGGAGACTTCATATCTCTCAATCCGGGCATTTGCTTGAAATATTAACTTCAACTCCTGGAACATCTCATATGCTCCATGGTGTTCAAAACGTCGTTGAAGTCCCGGTTCTAAGCCGTAAAGCATGGCACACTGAACTATAGAGTAGTCATCAGCTTTGCTTTGCCAGACGTTCACAACATCTGGCGTAGCTCTTGCACCAGGCCTGGCACCTAGCGGTGCTTCCAGGACGTAATTCTTCTGTGCAGCAATGAGGATAATCCTCAAGTTACGGACCCAGTCCGTGTAATTGCTACCATCATCTTTCAACTTTGCTTTCTCAAGGAACGCATTAAAATTCAACGGAACAACAGCACGAGCCATCTATCTACACAACATAGACAAGCAAGATACTATCAGGTACTAAGTTCATGATAAATTTTAAGTTCAGTTAATCATATTACTTAAGAACTCCCACTTAGATAGACATCCCTCCAATCCTCTAAGTGATCACGTGATCCAAATCAACTAAACCATGTCCGATCATCACGTGAGATGGAGTAGTTTCAATGGTGAACATCACTATGTTGATCATATCTACTATATGATTCACGCTCGACCTTTCGGTCTCCGTGTTCCGAGGCCATATCTGTTATATGCTAGGCTCGTCAAGTTAAACCTGAGTATTCCGCGTGTGCAACTGTTTTGCACCCGTTGTATTTGAACATAGAGCCTATCACACCCGATCATCACGTGGTGTCCCAGCACGAAGAACTTTCGCAACGGTGCATACTCAGGGAGAACACTTCTTGATAATTAGTGAGAGATCATCTTATAATGCTACCGTCAATCAAAGCAAGATAAGATGCATAAAAGATAAACATCACATGCAATCAATATAAGTGATATGATATGGCCATCATCATCTCGTGCTTGTGATCTCCATCTTCGAAGCACCGTCATGATCACCATCGTCACCGGTGCGACACCTTGATCTCCATCGTAGCATCGTTGTCGTCTCGCCAATCTTATGCTTCTACGACTATCGCTACCGCTTAGTGATAAAGAAAAGCATTACAGGGCGATTGCATTGCATACAATAAAGCGACAACCATATGGCTCCTGCCGGTTGCCGATAACTCGGTTACAAAACATGATCATCTCATACAATAAAATATAGCATCATGTCTTGACCATATCACATCACAACATGCCCTGCAAAAACAAGTTAGACGTCCTCTACTTTGTTGTTGCAAGTTTTACGTGGCTGCTACGGGCTTAAGCAAGAACTCATCTTACCTACGCATCAAAACCACAACGATAGTTTGTCAAATAGACTCCGTTTTAACCTTCTCAAGGACCGGGCGTAGCCACACTCGGTTCAACTAAAGTTGGAGAGACAGTCTTACGCAAGCCATCTATGTGCAAAGCACGTCGAGGGAACCGGTCTCGCGTAAGAGTACGCGTAAGGTTGGTCCGGATCGTCTCGTCCAACAATACCGCTGAACCAAAGTATGACATGCTGGTAGGCAGTATGACTTGTATCGTCCACAACTCACTTGTGTTCTACTCGTGCAAATAACATCAAACCATAAAAACCTAGGCTCGGATGCCACTGTTGGGGAACGTAGTAATTTCAGAAAAAATTCCTACGCACACGCAAGATCATGGTGATGCATAGCAACGAGAGGGGAGAGTGTTGTCTACATACCCTTGTAGACTGAAGCGGAAGCGTTGACACAACGTAGAGGAAGTAGTCGTACGTTCTCCTCGTGATCCGACCGATCACAGCACCGTTACTCCGGCACCTCCGAGTTCTTAGCACACGTTCAGCTCGATGACGATCCCCGGGCTCCGATCCAGCAAAGCGTCGGGGAAGAGTTCCGTCAGCACAATGTCGTGGTGACGATCTTGATGTGTTACCGGCGCAGGGCTTCGCCTAAGCACTGCAACGATATGACCGAGGTGGAATTTGGTGGAAGGGGGCACCGCACACAGCTAAGGAACGATCCGTAGATCAACTTGTGTGTCTATGGGGTGCCCCCTGCCCCTGTATATAAAGGAGCCAAGGGGGAGGGGCTGGCCGGCCAAGCCTGGCGCGCCAGGAGAGTCCTACTCCCTCTGGGAGTAGGACCCCCCCCCCCCCAATCCTAGTTGGACTAGGATTCTCCAAGGGGGAGAGAGAGAGAGGGGGGCCGGCCACCTCTCCTAGTGCTAATAGGACTAGGGGAAGGGGGGAGGCGCGCAGCCCATGAGGGCAGCCCTCTCTCATCTCCACCAAGGCCCATGTTGGCCCATCATGCTCCCGGGGGGTTCCGGTAACCCTCCCGGTATTCCGGTAAAATCCTGATTTCACCTGGAACACATCCGATGTCCAAACATAGGCTTCCAATATATCATTCTTTATGTCTCGACCATTTCGAGACTCCTCGTCATGTCCGTGATCACATCCGGGACTCCGAACTCCTTCGGTACATCAAAATGCATAAACTCATAATAACTGTCATCGTAACGTTAAGCGTGCGGACCCTACGGTTCGAGAACAATGTAGACATGACCGAGACACGTCTCCGGTAAATAACCAATAGCGGGACCTGGATGCCCATATTGGCTCCTACATATTCTACGAAGATCTTTATCGGTCAGACCGCATAACAACATACGTCGTTCCCTTTGTCATCGGTATGTTACTTGCCCGAGATTCGATCGTCGGTATCCAATACCTAGTTCAATCTCGTTACCGGCAAGTCTCTTTACTCGTTCCGTAATACATCATCTCACAACTAACACATTAGTTGCAATGCTTGCAAGGCTTATGTGATGTGCATTACCGAGAGGGCCCAGAGATACCTCTCCGACAATCGGAGTGACAAATCCTAATCTCGAAATACGCCAACCCAACATGTACCTTCGGAGACACCTGTAGAGCACCTTTATAATCACCCAGTTACGTTGTGACGTTTGGTAGCACACAAAGTGTTCCTACGGTAAACGGGAGTTGCATAATCTCATAGTTAAAGGAACATGTATAAGTCATGGATAAAAGCAATAGCAACATACTAAACGATTTGGTGCTATGCTAATGGAATGGGTCATGTCAATCAGATCATTCAACTAATGATTTGATCTCGTTAATCAAATAACAACTCTTTGTTCATGGTTAGGAAACATAACCATCTTTGATTAATGAGCTAGTCAAGTAGAGGCATACTAGTGACACTCTGTTTGTCTATGTATTCACACATGTATTATGTTTCCAGTTAATACAATTCTAGCATGAATAATAAACATTTATCATGATATAAGGAAATAAATAATAACTTTATTATTGCCTCTAGGGCATATTTCCTTCACAAGCTAGTGCGGTGAGCTATTTTTACCTTTTACAGGATGTTAGTTTTTCATAGTTTGACCCTATGCGGGATCTAAGCTCCCTTACCTTTGACAGGATTGGCAGGTGAAGTCCGGACAGATAGACTGTCCGGCTCCCTTGCCCAAAGACCCAGCTAATGCTCGGTTAGCGAAGCTGCTGGTTCCGGCACCCTACATGGTGTCGGAGAAGAAGGCCAAGAAGAAGGCCACACGGACTCGAAAGAGTGCCCGGCGTCTGGAGGTGTCGGATTCATCGTCCGACGAATCCGAGACGCACTCCTTCCGTGAAGACGAGGAGGAGGAAGAAGAAGCCTCTCCCCCTCCAGCGGGGGGAGGGAAGAAGAGGAAGGCCGCCCCGTCCGGGGAGGCCGAAGGGTCCAAGAAGAGGAAGACCCCTCCTCCGAACTACTCCACCGACGCCGATGATGGCGAAGAGGAGTGGCCGCACAGGGCCAAGCGCCCGGCGAAATCGTAAGTATTTGGATACCAGAGTAACTCATAGCATTCCTTTATGGCACAATCTTTCCTTATGTCGAATACGATTATGCAGCCCGCCCAAGGCCGGGCTCGACGAGTCGTCGAGTGGTTCCCTGGACTCGTCGGCTACCTCCCCCCATCCTACGGACGACGCCGAAGTGGCGTCGCAACAAGTTCCGGGCCAAGAGGAGGTGGTCCTGGAGGAGCCGCAAGGCGACCTCCCGGACTCCAGGAGTAAGGGGGATAAGACCCCCCAGGGCTCCAAGTCCGACTTTGAGCCGGACACCGCACCGGAATCATCAAAAATTCCGGACCGCGGTAGGCAAACTCCTTCCAAGAGGAGCAAACCTACTGAGCCGGCAGCCCCCGTCCAACCGGAGGCGCCAGACAATCTGCTGGAGGTGCTTAAAGGCGCCTCCATCGACGAGGAGCACCGCGCTATTATGAGTGCGGTGATCCAGAAGGTTCAGTCCACCAAGAGCGGACTTACTGAAGCTTGTGCCAGCCTTCTAACATGCTTTGAGGTAAGTAAAAAATATGTAAAAATATTACCGCATAGACAGTAGCCCCTGATGCTCTGTTTGGCGTTCGGAAAGAAAAGCCGAATAGAGGATCTAATTAAATTCGCGGGAGTCTAACAGAAAAGAGTCAATATGCGTATGCAGGCTTCGCTGGTAGCGACCGCCGTACTGACTGCGGAGGTCGGCGCCCTAAAGCAGGGCCTCGAACAGTCCGAGCAAGAGCTCGGCCTTGCCAAGCGGCAGCTCGAGGAGAAAGAAGGTAAGAGATACCTTATAAAAAACAAAAAAGATGCAATTGCAAAAAGTGACAGGATTAACGCGGCTTATTGTAGGGGCCACAACTGAGGTGGCGTCCCTCAACCAGGCGCTGTCCGAGGCCGAAAAGAAAGCGGCCACGGAGCGCATCGAGCAGGAGAAGTATGAGGCGCAGGTCGGCGAGGCGCGGCAAGAGCTCCAGGCTCTCATGAAAAAACATGAGAGTTTGGAGCTTGACTCGAAGACGCAAGCGTCCGAGCTCGCGGCAGCCATTGAAACTGCCAAGTCTGCCAAGGCCCAAGCCCAGAAGGCCCTTCAGGAGGTGGATGTGGTGAAGAAAATAGCGGCGGGTAAGGCATTCTTTATGCAAAGCAAACATGTAAAAGTGAGTTACTTGTTACTTACCCGAATCTGGAGCTCTCCAGGAGCATTCGCAGATTTGCCCCCCAGCGTATCCGATGCCGCCGCATTCTACCGAGCCGAAGAGGGAAGCTCGACGGAGAATGTGTTCTGGTCTCAGTATGATGAGGCCGGACACCCTGTGCCCCTGAGCGACCAGCTGAAGCAACTGCTCGAGCTCCATAAGGTGGCCGAACAGGCCATGAAGGGCCTCATAGTTCGGCTGTGGCCTGGAGAGGCTCTGCTTGGGAGCTACTTCGGACTGGTGCGGCGGCTGGTGGAGGCCTGTCCAAGGCTCGAAGTCATCAAGCGCTCCGTCTGCATCGAAGGTGCCCGGAGGGCCCTTGCCCGCGCTAAGGTGCACTGGGGCAAGCTGGACGGTGAGAAGCTTGTGAAGGACGGGCCACCGCCAGGGAAAGAGCATCGCAAGCCCGAGAACTATTATAAGGACGTTCTGAAGGGTGCCCGCCTTATGGCGGATGAATGTACCAGGGATGTAATTTTTGAGTAAACTCGCTCGTATTGTCCTGTGCGCTGAAAACTTGTTCATATGCGCTAAGCAATGCTTTTTGAATTTAAAATATTACTTTCTGTGCGGCTGTTTATCAAAAATTGAGAGATGGCCAGTCGTCGGCTTCTGCCCCCATGCCACTAGTGCTGGGGTGTTCGGGATAAACCCGAGCGCTCTTTTTCCCATGTTTGGGTCCTTCGAGGGAGGCGCTCAGCACAACGAACAAGGCAATCGGACTATAATGCTTGAACACTCTCACTTAGCCATAGAACTCTATAATTTTAAATTTCGGCGAAGCTCCTAGTATTCGAAAGACCGAGTTCGGGGTGCTATCCACGCCTTGGCCGGACAAAGCCAAATCCTCGCTCTAAGTGGCATAAGTCTTTAAGGACTCGAAAAACCTCAAGAACAGCGACCGGTCTCTCGCTTCATCATGACAGTCAGTTTTAGCTTTCTCTACTGAGGTGCTCAGCCCAGCTCAACTGGGGCACAATCGCAGTAGTTCTCCTAGTGCTACCTTAGCCGATATAGCGGAACGTAAGGCACCAAAACATAGGAGCCGGGCAAACCCAACTATTGACCCAAGACATGATTCGGAGCTGATGCATATAATGCTATAAGTTTGGGGTGCCGCACTTGTGAAAGTGTTTGGACTTCCTCACACCATATTGAGGGGTACTTAAGCCCCTGGCGCGTTGGCCGTACCACAGTGTACGGATGCAACATGTCATTAATGAACATATATTCATAAAAATAGTAATGCAAAAATAGATAAAAGCTATGCATTGTTTATTAAAAAGGGCTGCGATCAAAGCAGAATGATATAAATAGCGCGATAAGCAAAAGGTTGGACTATTTAACATGTCCGGTCCAGGGGCAGGCCGCGGAATTGTATGCAAAACAGGTATACTGCTCGTGATAGAGACCACCTGGGAGTTCCATAATGCGACATGGCTTCTCTGCTTCCCTGGTTCTTGTATCGTTTGTGCGGCAATTATACAGCCGGACAGGCCTTCCGAAGAATGGAGTCCTGAAAGTAAGAGAAAATTAAAAAAAATCGGCAGCCCCTAGGACGGTTTAAGCCGTATTTTGGGTGTGCCGTAATGGTGCCCCTCCCCCTGTGCCCATGGTATTTCAAGAGCGTAGTTATGTACGCAAAGCACTGGTTTCGCTATATCGCGAGGGCTAGGGTTGGGGCCGCATTGCTACGCCTGCTCATAACATGCCAGGCGGTCTTGTTGTAGGTTACTCCGGGCGCGCTTGACAGTGTCCGGCCTTTTAACGGCCGGACTGGATAACTACCTGAAGAGGCTGCTTTGTACTTCCGCTGCGAGGGCCGCCGTGTGCTCCTCCGTTCGGAGGGAGCGTTCGGTGTTTTCATTGACCGTGATTACTCCTCGAGGGCCTAGCATCCTAAGCTTAAGGTATGCGTAGTGCGGTACCGCATTGAACTTTGCAAATGCGGTTCGCCCAAGTAGTGTGTGATAGCCACTGCAGAACGGGACTATCTCGAAGATTAACTCCTCGCTTCGGAAATTATCCGGGGATTCGAAGACCACTTCAAGTGTAACTGAGCCTGTACAGTTGGCCTCTACACCTAGTATGACACCTTTAAAGGTTGTTTTGGTGGGCTTAATCCTCGAGGGATCTATGCCCATTTTCTGCACTGTATCCTGGTAAAGCAGGTTCAGGCTGCTGCCGCCGTCCATAAGGACTCTTGTGAGATGAAAACCGTCAATAATTGGGTCTAGAACCAATGCGGCGAATCCTCCATGACGGATGCTAGTGGGGTGGTCCCTTCGATCAAAGGTGATCGGGCAGGAGGACCATGGGTTGAACTTTGGGGCGACTGGCTCCATCGCATATACGTCCCTTAACACACGCTTCCGCTCCCTCTTGGGGATGTGGGTTGCGTATATCATCTTCACCGTCTGCACTTGTGGGGGGGAACCCTTCTGTCCACTGTTGTTCGGCGGCCGGGGCTCCTCCTCGTCGTCTCTATGTAGCCCCTTGTCTCTATTTTCGGCATGTAACTTGCCTGCTTGCTTGAACACCCAACAATCCCTGTTGGTGTGATTGGCTGGCTTTTCGGGGGTGCCATGTATCTGGCATAAGCGGTCGAGTATGCGGTCCAAACTGGACGGGCCCTGAGTATTTCTTTTGAATGGCTTTTTCCGCTGACCGGATTTATAGCCTCTGAATCCGGCATTGACTGTCGTGTCCTCAGGATTATCGCCGTTGATGCGGTGCATTTGTTTGTTGCGACGCGTCCTTCCACTGTTGTCCTTGGTATCCGAATTACCACGGTTTTTGGTCAAGTTATTGCTACGAGCCAGCCAGCTGTCTTCTCCCGCGCAAAAGCGGGTCATGAGCGTCGTGAGTGCTGCCATAGATTTCGGCTTTTCCTGTCCAAGGTGTCGGGCAATCCACTCGTCACGGATGTTATGCTTGAAGGCTGCGAGGGCCTCTGCATCCGGACAGTCGACTATTTGATTTTTCTTTGTTAGGAACCGTGTTCAGAATTTCCTGGCCGATTCCTCTGGCTGCTGAATTATGTGGCTTAGGTCATCGGCGTCTGGTGGTCGCACATAAGTGCCCTGGAAGTTGTCAAGGAATGCGGCTTCCAGGTCCTCCCAACAACCAATTGATTCTGCATGCAAGCTGTTAAGCCAATGCCGCGCTGGTCCTTTAAGTTTGAGTGGGAGGTACTTGATGGCGTGTAGATCATCACCGCGGGACATGTGGATGTGAAGGAGATAATCCTCGATCCATACCGCAGGATGTGTAGTGCCATCGTATGATTCGATGTTCACGGGTTTGAAACCCTTCGGGATTTGATGATCCATTACTTTGTCTGTGAAGCATAGTGGGTGTGCGGCGCCTCTGTATTGGGCTATATCACGACGCAGCTCAAACGAGCTTTGTCTATTGTGTTCGGCCCGGCCGGATTTATTGTATCCGGAGTGACGATTAGCGTCACGTGCCGCGGGGCGCCCGCGCGATCTGTAGATCGATCTTGTTTGCCTTGCCTTGTCTTCCAATATATCTCGCAGGTCAGGCGCATTTTCCCGTGCCTTAGTGTATTTTGAGCGGCACCGGGGTGCGGTTTGAGTGGAGGGCCGAGAGGCCTCTCTGTCACGGCCACGAGGTGGCTGGTCGGCCATGTCATGCGCTGGTGATGTGGGTGCTTCCTCCTCTAATCGGGGTAGCAACTTGCGTTTTGGGTAGCTCTTGGAGGGGCGTTCGAGTTCATACTCTTCGGCCGCAAGGACTTCAGTCCATCTGTCGGCTAGCAAATCTTGATCAGCTCTAAGTTGTTGCTTCTTTTTCTTGAGGCTGCTTGCCGTGGCCATAAGCCTGCGTTTAAAGCGCTCTTGTTCGACGGGATCCTCTGGCACGAAGAATTCGTCGTCGTCGAGGCTTGCCTCGTCTTCGGAGGGAGGCATATAGTTATCGTCCTCGACGTCTCTGTCTGCCGCTCCCTCACGATGGCTGGCTTCTCCATCCTCCTATGCTGAATCTTGCTGGAGGGGGTGTTCTTCGGTGCTGTCCGAAGTGTTATTATCTCCTGTGCTGGAATCACCGTTTTTATTTTGGCGGGATTTAGGGCGGCGCCGCTGACACCGGCATTCAGGATGTTTCTTGGAGGGGTCATCCCCCGCTGTTCCATCGCCATCTCCTTCTTTTGGGGTATCCATCATGTATATATCATACGACGAGGTGGCTTTCCAGTGCCCTATAGGTGCTGGCTCTTGATTATCTCCTGCATCGGCGTCCATACCGTCGATGTCTTCGGAGTCGAAGTCGAGCATGTCGGTTAAATCATCGACAGTGGCTACAAAGTGGGTGGTGGGCGGGCTTTGAATTTCTTCATCGTCCGTATCCCAACCTTGCTGACCGTAGTCCGACCAGGGCTCTCCTGATAAAGAGAGAGACTTTAGTGACTTCAGAATGTCGCCAAAGGGCAAGTGCTGAAAGATGTCCGCGGCGGTGAACTCCATGATTGGCGCCCAATCAGATTCGATCGGCAGGGGCGCGGAGGGCTCGGAGTCCGGAGAGGAGTCCGGCCCCTCGGAGTCACGGGTCTTGCAGAGGACAGGGCTAGTGTTCGGCTCAACCGCCGTAGAGATTGCAACCCCCGAGGCGGTGTCCAACCATCCATCCTCGATTGGCGCGGTTGGCTCCGAATTAAGGGTCGGAGCTAATGCGGGTGCGGCCTCAAGGGCATTGTTCGGCGGCAGAGCTAGATCATGGTCATCGTGACAGTGCGGCGCGCCCGGCTGTGGCTCGAATCCGTCGAAGATCAAATCTCCGCGGATATCAGCCGTGTAGTTCAAGCTTCCAAATCTGACCTGATGGCCAAGGGCGTAGCTTTCGATCTGCTCCAGATGGCCAAGCGAATTGGCCTGCAGTGCGAAGCCGCCGAAGACGAAGATCTGTCCGGGGAGAAAAGTCTCGCCCAGGACTGCATCGTTGTTGATGATCGTAGGAGCCATCGGGCCTAAAAGCGACGACACAGAGGAACTCTCAATGAAAGCACCAATGTCGGTGTCAAAACCGGCGGCTCTCGGGTAGGGGGTCCCGAACTGTGCGTCTAGGCGGATGGTAGCAGGAGACAAGGGACACAATGTTTTACCCAGGTTCGGGCCCTCTTGATGGAGGTAAAACCCTATGTCCTGCTTGATTAATATTGATGATATGGGCAGTACAAGAGTAGATCTACCACGAGATCGAGGAGGCTAAACCCTAGAAGCTAGCCTATGGTATGATTGTTGTATGTTGTCCTACGGACTAAAACCCTCCGGTTTATATAGACACCGGAGAGGGTTAGGGTTACACAAAGTCGGTAGGAGATCCAAATATCCGCATCGCCAAGCTTGCCTTCCACGCCAAGGAAAGTCCCACCCGGACACGGGACGAAGTCTTCAATCTTGTATCTTCATAGTCCAGGAGTCCGACTGAAGGTATAGTACGGCCATCCGGACACCCCCTAAACCAGGACTCCTTTAGTGGTGGTGCCTGACAATTACCACGCACCGGTGGTGGCGCCGGCGATCCCACAGCTGGGTGACATGACCACGCTAATTGTGGTAGAAGACTACATCCCACAGCTGCCTCCACCGCCTCGCCGCTCTTGGCGCATCAGGCTGAGGAAGGAGAAGGAGAAGAACAATGAGAACTGAACTATGTCAGGTATGTCAGATCTCCAAAATGATATATATATATATATATATATATATATATATATATATATATATATATATATATATATATATATATATACTTAGTTACCTATGTTATCTCTAATATGCTCAGTTTCCTATAGGTTAGCTCCAAAATTACTTATGTTAGCATAAAATGATCAAGTTTACATAATAAGCTTATAGTCTTCTTCTTATTCTTCTTCTTTTCCAAAATGACATATGTTAGCTTCATTTTAGCTGAGGTGGCTCTAATATGCTAACTTAGAGCTTATATGCTTAGTTTCCCATAGGTTAGCTCCAAAATAACTTATGTTAGCACAAAATGATCAAGTTACATAATAAGCTTATAGTCTTCTTCTTATTCTTCTTCTTATCCAAAATGACATAGGTTAGCTTCATTTTACCTAAGTTGGCTCTAATATGCTAACTTAGAGTTTATATGCTTAGTTTCCTATAGGTTAGCTCCAAAATTACTTATGTTAGCACAAAATGATCAAGTTTACATAATAAGCTTATAGTCTTCTTCTTATTCTTCTTATTCTTCTTCTTATTCTTCTTCTAGTCTTATTCTTCTTCTTCTTTTAACTTCTTGTTTATCATTTTGTAGATTTGATTTAATTCATGGAAGCTTGCATGGATGGAGTGCTTCTTTTCCATTTGTGTTTTTATTTTGTATCAATATGAAACTTTTGTGAATTGATGGATAACAGTGTTGAATGAACATTGTGAAACTTTTGTAATATGTAACGATGGAACTATGTATTGGCTATGTATGTATATATGATGAAACTTGTGTGTTGGATATGATCTGGTGGACGCAGGTAACATCGTTACATATGGCCCCTGTATGTAAGCTAAGCAGATCTGTGTTGTATGTTATCTCTAATATTTTGTAACCTGTGAAAATATCAGAAATGAAAAAAATCCCTAATATTCATACTAGTGACGCACCACACAAGACACTAATGACGCACTGTGATAATCACACTAATGGCGCATCACCCACTGGTGCGCCATTAGAATGCCAAAGCACATGGGTACATATGGCCCCCTGGGAGGCATTCTAATGGCGCATTGAAGGCTATACTAATGGCGCACTACGCGGTGCGCCACTAGAACACCAGATACTAATGGCGCACCAGACGTGCGCCATTAAAATTTAATTCTAATGGCGTGATGCCAGTGGCGCACCAGTAGTGCGCCATTAGAAGGCAAAACTGGTGCGCCATTAGCATGCCTTTTCCTAGTAGTCAACTTGCGTTGTCAACTTGCTGGCCTTGATTATGCGTTCTCATTCTTCTGATGAAACTGTGTCCAGATTCTCCAACTCATCGTGATCGCTACTCGTGCTGAACCGTTCTACACCAACACCCATGCTCACACCTACTTTTCAAAATCTTGGTATGTAGTTTGAAATGGAGTGGATAATGTTGTTTAGTATGCGGAGTTTTCTCCTATAGTTGGTGAGATTTCTCGTTGACCTCTACAGTGACGGAGCGTGAACCAAATATAAGAAAGGGCCGATTAGTCAAAGACTTGGTACCGAAGAACAACCATGAGGGCATGACCAGATAAGAGAGATGGGGAATCGGGGGCTGGTTTATGTGCGTTCTGAACCAGTGGCATGTTCGCCATCAAACTGCGCAAACTAATGGGCTAGATATCCTACAAAAATATGT
Source organism: Aegilops umbellulata (assembly GCA_032464435.1). NCBI lineage: Eukaryota > Viridiplantae > Streptophyta > Magnoliopsida > Poales > Poaceae > Aegilops > Aegilops umbellulata. The sequence continues at coordinate 559,565,663 of CP136060.1, forward strand.
TTGCACTTTGTCGAAAAAGGGTTTCCCCCGCTTTGTATACAAAGCAACCAACCGAACCATACATGGATAGGTGCTGGGGCGGAAGCAGCACAGACACGCCCAAAAAAAATGACAGAGAAAAGCAAAAGAAACAAATGCCAAAAACGGCGGATCAACAAAACGAAGATGCCTCGCGATCGCAGCGCCCACCAGGATCTTGCACTAGACTCCAAGACTCCGAAGCGCCGGCACCTATCAACACCTCCAAGAAGGATCGCGACGATGACGACGCTGTTGCTAAGGGTTTCCCCCGGTACACGACGAGGCGAGAGGAAGGGTAGCTCCGACGCCCTCCCGGAAGGTCAGGTGGCACCCACAGGCGCCACCGCGCCGGCGTTGGCCATGCCGACAGGGGTTTCCCCCGGTCCCAACCCGCACCTCGGGCGCCCCGGAGCCTGCCACCAAACCAACCACCATCGTGCGCCAACGCGGTCTTGAGGCCCCCACGCCGTCTCACCACGGCACCGCGAAGTGAGGATAGCAGGACGAAGAATCAGAGCCGGGACTAGGGCATTAGCACCATCGGCACGCGGGAGGGCCCCACCTCCACCGTCAGCGACGGTAGCCGTCCGGACGCAATAGCGGGAGCACACCAGGCCCGTGGGCCCATCGGCCCGGCCAAGCCCTCGTGGGCTCGCAAAGCTCCCGCCTTCGCGCTGCTGCCGGCACGCCGGCGGTGCCGCCGCCCTAATCCGAGCCGCTCTTCCTTCACACCGCGCCGCAGGCAACGAGGCTATGCCCAGGGACCGGCCCGCTAGGACCCAGATGGGGCCCTAAGGGCCCAGATCTGGGTCGAGGACGCGTCGCCGGCCACCCTGCGCAACCAGGCCGCCCCGCCGCCAAAGGACGGCGCCACCACCGCGACGGGCCGCCGCCAGCCACCTCCAGGCCGCCGGGCCGTCGCCAGCCGAGGGGCAACCGCCGCCACCCCTGCCCCCGGGTCAGGAGGTGCGCGCGCGGGGTAAGGGAGAGCGCGCCGCCGCTAGCCCGCCCGGCCAGATCCGGGGGCGGCGCCGGCGGCGGCGGGGGGGAAGGGCACGGGGGAGGAGGAAGGAGAGGCGAGCGGGGGGAGCCGCCCCGGCCGCCCCCCGGGGAGGCGGCGCGGGCGCGGGGTCGGGGTCGGGGGAGGGGAGCATGTTTGCACTTTGGAAGGGGGGGGTCAGAGCCCGGAATTGTCCCCAAGAGGCTCCGCCTCTCGACCCCTATCCATCCGTAGACCAAAATAAACAAATAAATAATTCAGAATGCAGCTACACTAGTACTATCTATACATTTGTGTAGTGTACGAATAACTCAAATAACAACCGTGTGGTGAATCTGATCTAACGATAGAGACATGGCAAATCCGAGTATCGTTGACCGTTGGATCTTCCCATTACTTATTCTACCATGTGTGCTATCTAGAAGGTTTTATGGTTGGGCTTAAGCCATATGAAGATCTTGCACAGAACTTAAAGCATACTTCTATTTTATTCTACACTCTACCATACTACTCTGCTAACTTCTTTTTCTATCCAACCTATCTTTCATTTTTTTACTTCATATTCAACGCTATGTACCTTCATAAATCATATTTATATTTGCGGATAGAACATTAGTTTTGAGACAGCCAAAAAAGACACCTATACAAAACACGCTCAATATACTTTACGTGATTTTGCCATCTTATACCTCATGCATATGCCTCACAATTACATTTGATTGTTATAATTAAGACAATACCATATGTCTATCTTTGGTTGTAATTTAACTATATGAGCTCTCACATGCTATGCACATGTAACTTACTAGTCCTATATACCTAGGAGAGTCATCCCGACTAACATATTTATTTCAACATCAAAATATGTCACATCACCACATAATTATGGCTGGGATAAAGCCCACCTCAATATGCTACCATGCATGAGAAAAGACCCACCACCACATGCAACCGTGCATGGAGATATTTTTCATTCTTTTATTCTACTTATATTCAATCAATATTTTCAACTATTCATAATCAAATATTATTTGGTTCACATGTTATTAATTTAAATCTTTATATTTCACACAATCAAATCTTACTTAAATAAATTGCAACTGATTCCCGCAACAGCGCGGAGGGTATCATCTAGTATACCTAAGAAGTTCGTCCCAACTATATTATTTATCTTATAATACACCCTATCCATATCATCACAGATGTTTCACACATGCCACCTCCCACTTAAGTGCGCATGCAAGCCATCCACATCATCAAGCACGTGTATTCAATCAATCCACTTTCCACCACAGCACGCCCTCCACATCAGCAAGCACCCATGCAAGCATTCAACTCTTCACTTCAAATTTCTACTACATGCAAGACATCCACATCATCAAAGAACATGAAAGCCCTCCACATCATTAATTTTTATTTTTATATTTCAACAATAAATAATTAAACTTGAATGTCACAAGACAATATAACATGCATCCACCCTATTAGCAAGTAAGTTTGTTTAATGGGGAAGTAGCAAGAAAAGAAGGTTGTGCTAGGACAAAACTTCCAGAAGAAGGCTATGCCGACCAGTGGAGCTGGAGCATATGAGTGAGATGGAGCATTATAAGCTCGGATGGGATGAGCCGGCCTGCCCAATGATTCGGCATCATGTTCCATTGGTCAACATGATCCGACCCATTTAAATACTAGATTGCACAAGAACAAGGAGCATTTACATGACAACATTATTTCAATTAGCATCATTTTAGCAATATGGATTTTAGAATTTATTTGTCAAAAAAAGGAAAATATGCAACTTTTTTCTATTTCTACATCGTTTGCATCATAAGGTAACATATTTAAAATAAAAAGCTGTCTTGGTCAATAGTTTGAAATTTTCATGTGAGCACAAGGGTAACCTTGCAAAGGCATGTGCTTTGTAACAACAAACTTCGACCTTGTGCAATTAAAAATTTGGGTCGACCTGCTTGTGCCAGTGGGCCGACGGTGACCGGCTCCACGAGCCCAATTTTCTTATGAAGCTGACCTAAAAGACCCATTGTTCTTAAAATTATGGGTCGGACCAATGTCCCAATGGGTAACATCGGACCATCTCCATCGTGAATTAGAGCTCCTATTTGACACTCCTTATGTCAAATTGGCAACCGAGATAGGGTGCTCGTCTTCGAAGGTCCACCCAATAACCTATTGCGCATCATCACCAAATCTAGTGATTTTTCTTTGGTTCGGTTTCCTTCGAATTATTCAATCGGTTTTCATTAAGCCGCCATTCAAGATTAGAAATACTTTTAAAAAGTATTCAAAAAGTTTAAAAATATTCTCAAATAAAATAACACACCCATTGAAAAGTATTTAATATTTTATTAAAAAGAATTAAAATAGAAAATGTTAAGAAATAAAAAACATTGAATTAAAACAAATGGTCATGATTTTTCAACATTATTCCAAACTCAGGCAAGTCCCAAAGAATTCATAAAACCAACAAGAAAAACAGATTTAAAAACAAAACAGGAACGAGAAACATAAATCAACGAGTAAAAATAATCACTGGGAGTCGTCTTGCTCACTACTAGGCCGGCCCCTCTCGCATCGCCTAAGGTGAGTGGATGCTAGGTCTCTAAGGGCATGTACAATGGTTCATAAGATAGTCTTATCTGAAGTCTTGCATGTAATTTAGAGACGACAAAAAAACATGTCTACAATGGGTCATCTCTTAGGCTTATCTCCAATAACTAGATATTTCTAAAAACGTGGTGAGACATATTGGGCTAAGAGATCATCTTTTGTCTTCTCTTAAATAAGAGAAGACAAAACATTTCTTATGATTTCTCTCTTCTCCACCTCATCATTTGTCCTATGTGGCATTTCTAAGATAAAACCATTGTACATGCCCTAAGTATGGAGATATAATATCTGTGGGAGAGCGCCTTGTCAGCGCTTAACGAGCCAAGTTGCGCAAGAATACACATAGCGTCTCCCCGTGGGTCGGCCCAGAAATCGTGCTCGCTGCCTGCTCGCTACCCATTTGTAGGTTTATCTCGTTTGTTGTCTGTTGGTTCGTTGTCCTAGAAAAACCTGACCACTTTTTCTATTAGTTTTTCTAAAACTTGGTGAAATAATATAATGATCATGAATGTTTAAAAGTATTATATTTGAGATAATTTCAACAACTTCTAAAAGGCTCATGAACTCAAACAAAGTTCAGGTGAATTTGTTTTTTATCTTCTTTTGAAGAACTTAGAAAAAATGGTTCACGAGATATGAAAATAGTTAACACAACTTGAAAAAAATTCATAAATTTTGGAAAACTTCACGAACTTGGAAAATTTTGCAAATTGGAAAGAGATAATGAAATTAGAAAAGATTGCAAAATCGCAAAAATCATGAATTTGAAAAAACAAAAGTTTTGGAATCTATTTTTAAAACAGATTTTGGGAAAAAATATAAGAATTGAAAAAAGGGAAAAGGAAAAAAGAAAAGGAAAGGAGAAAATGTAAATAAGTAAAAAGTCGAAAGAAAACAATAATACCCGGTACGACATAAAACAGAAAATCTGCTTGAAGGAGTGTGTGCGTGTTGTACCGTTTACTATACATTTGGCGGTGTAAGCGCCAAATAACATATTCCTATGTGGCGCTCCTCACAGTCGGATCTCGAGATGCTCGGGATTGTTGATACATTCTGGCCAATCTGACACCAAAATGGGATGTGGCGGGGGGGGGGGGGGGGGGGTCCATGCCTCGCTTCATGCCAGATGGAAGCCCGTTCCAGGTCAATGAAAATTTATTCATCTCTTTCAGTCAGTCTTGTGTTTTTCTCAAATTTCAAATTTTATTTTCGAAATATTCTGTGTACATATAACCCAAACACAATTACTTAAGTTTTAGGGAAACAGTTTGTGCAATGGTAGAAAAAATGTTCATGCAAGTTAAAAAAATGTTTGAGAAAATAAAAAATAAAAATTCAAAAAAGATTTTGTGACATTTTCACAAATGTTTACACAATGTACTTTTTCCGCATAATTCAAATTAAATGTTTGATACCATTAAAAAGTGTTCGTAACATTAAAAAAATGTTCAATTGTCGCAACAATATATTTGTGACATTTCCATAATTTTGTTTATGAATGTAAAAAAATGTTCATGTAGTATAAAAATATTTTGTATCATTCAAGTAAATGCACGTGACATTTTAAAGCCTGCTGGAGGAAGGGCCATTTGACCTTATCGTACGTTTTCTTGAAATCCACCTTGAAGATCACCCGATCTAGTTTCTTCAAATGGATTTCATGTACAGTTTTGTGTAAGACAACAACCCCCTCGAGGATATGTCTCCCTGGCATGAAAGCAGTCTGACTTGGTTGTACCACCAAACCGGCAATCCGCCTCAATCTATTTGTGTCGACTTTAGTGAAGGTTTTGAAACTCACATTCGAAAAACAAATTGGCCTAAACCGCTCCATGCCCACTGCCTCCTCCTTATTAGCGTGGGATACTGCAAGGATAGAGGCATCTCCCCTAACCATGTATCTTCCTAGAATCTGGTTGTTCTATCGTTTCCAATAACAAATTTCGCTCTGCGAAAAAGGTATGCTTCGTCCTTATTAGCCCCTTCCAAAACGGCGAGTTATTAGGTCTTACAGTAACCTGGGCTGAAGACTTAGATTGTAGGTACTTGTTACGCAGAATCTGTGCCCGCATACTGTATGTCTCAACCCATAACCTATATGGCCATTTGCTAAGTTGGCATTTGTTCCTAATCTCCAAGTTCTCAATCCCTAGAACCCATTGGGTCTACAAATAATATCCCACCTAATCAATTTGTATTTTATCTTAACTTCATCACATTGCCAGAAAAAACGAGATCGATAAAAGTCTAACCTTTTCCTTACCCCTATAGGTACTTCAAAAAAGATAGGAGGAACATCGACATACTAGTTAATACTAAATTTATTAACACAAGTCGACCTCCGTAAGAGATAAGCTTAAATTTTCATTCTTCATTGGATATTCTGCAATGGTGAATTGGAATTCCTAGGTAACTAAATGGCAAGGAACCCATTTCACAACCGAACAATTGTATATATGCATCTTGTTCCTCTTTGGCACTTCAAAAGCAAAACAATTCGCTCTTGTGAAAATTAATTTTTAACCCCGACAATTGTTCAAAAAGGTAAACTACTAGTTTCATATTTATAGCCTTTGCAAGGTCATGTTCCATGAAGATAAGAATGTCATCAGCGTAGTGTAGTATGGAGACCCCCCCCCCCCCCCACATCGACAAGATGAGGAACAAGTCCTCCTACTTGGCCATTCTCCTTGGGCCCTACCGATAAGAACGGCCAACATATCTGTCACTATGTTGAAAATAATAGGAGACATCGGATACCCTTGTCTTAAGCCCTTATGTGTATGAAAATAATGACATGTGTCATCATTGACCTTAATCTCCATGCTACATTTTTGAATAAAGTAGTTCACCTGTTTCCTCCAGGCTTCACTGAACCCCTTCATGCGCATAGCCTGCTGGATGATGTAATGAGACTATTATGTGTATGATATGATGAGCATATTGTATGTTTATGATATGACTACACTACTATATAAAATCTGTACAAATACAACGCAAATACATAGTAAAAAATGCATGTAATGTTAGCTGTAGCGATGGTCTAAAACAAGCAGTAGCGTTGGTTTTGCAGTAGCACTGGATAAGGAACAACGCTACAACTAACTAGCAGTACGCTGGACCAACACATGCTACCGCTAGGTAGGGATAGAAGTAGCGCGCGTCAGACCAACGCTACCGCTACAAGTTAGTTGTAGCACCGTAGTAGTAGAGCGGCCACCCGCGCTACTACTAGCACTATTTTGAGCGCTACCACTAGGGTTTTCCCTAGTAGTGATCGCATCGGTCAGCACTGCCCCAGTCCCTCCGATCATGAGTGCGGGGAAGGGGTTTTTGGTGGGCCAGTGCAATCAAAAGCGGGTTTGGGATCAGTCCGATCTCCCGCAAAGCGCTGGCCTCCATGTTTATCTCTGGTTTGCGAGATAAATCGCGTCCGGACTGCTCGGCGGATCGATACGATACAGGTCCGCGTTAGATGGCTTCCGTTGTCCGGATGCATGTGTGATGTTTGCGGGTCGGTTTTGGAGATGCCCTAAGCACCTCAACACGAAGCACGAGAATGACATGTTCCGATCCAAGTTCCAACGGCATTAATCTACTACCTCTTCTCCTCTGACAAATTTTTGAGGGAGAGTACTAGGCACCGGTGTGCCGACCCAATAGTTAGGTCGGTTGCTACCTCTTGAGCACTGCGTTGGATTTCCTTGAAGAGGAAAGGATGATGCAGCAATGTAGCGTAAGTATTTCCCTCAGTTTTTGAGAACCAAGGTATCAATCCAGTAGGAGGCTACGCGTGAGTCCCTCGTACCTACACAAAGCAAATAACTCCTCGCAACCAACGCGATTAGGGGTTGTCAATCCCTTCACGGTCACTTACGAGAGTGAGATCTGATAGATATGATATATAATATTTTTGGTATTTTTGTGATAAAGATGCAAAGTAAAATAAAATAAATGTAAAAAGCAAAGGCAATAATAAAGTGTAGGAAGATTAATATGATGAAGATAGACCCGGGGGACATAGATTTCACTAGTGGCTTCTCTCAGGAGCATAAGTATTTTACGGTGGGTGAACAAATTACTGTTGAGCAATTGACAGAATTGAGCATAGTTATGAGAGTATCTAGGTACGATCATGTATATAGGCATCACGTCCGAGACAAGTAGACCGACTCCTGCCTGCATCTACTACTATTACTCCACTCATCGACCGCTATCCAGCATGCATCTAGAGTATTAAGTTCAAGAAAACAGAGTAACGCCTTAAGCAAGATGACATGATGTAGAGGGATAAATTCATGCAATATGGTAAAAACCCCATCTTGTTATCCTCGGTGGCAACAATACAATACGTGCCTTGCTGCCCCTACTGTCACTGGGAAAGGACACCGCAAGATTGAACCCAAAGCTAAGCACTTCTCTCATTGCAAGAAAAACCAATCTAGTAGGCCAAACCAAACTGATAATTCGAAGAGACTTGCAAAGATAACCAATCATACATAAAAGAATTCAGAGAAGATTCAAATATTGTTCATAGATAATCTTGATCATAAACCCACAATTCATCGGTCTCAACAAACACACCGCAAAAAGAAGATTACATCGAATAGATCTCCACAAGAGAGGGGGAGAACATTGTATTGAGATCCAAAAAGAGAGAAGAAGCCATCTAGCTACTAACTATGGACCCAAAGGTCTGAGGTAAACTACTCACACTTCATCGGAGGGGCTATGGTGATGATGTAGAAGCCCTCCGTGATGGATGCCCCCTCCGGCGGAGCTCCGGAACAGGCCCCAAGATGGGATCTCGTGGGTACAGAAGGTTGCGGTGGTGAATTAGGTTTTTGGCTCCGTATCTGATCGTTTGGGGGTACGTAGGTATATATAGGAGGAAGAAGTACGTCGGTGGAGCAAGGTGGGGCCCATGAGGGTGGAGGGCGCAAGGAGTTTTCAAGTTTTGGCTGAAAGATTATTTATGGATTATGGAACAAGGAGTGGCAAGAGCCTAAGCTTGGGGATGCCCATGGCACCCCCAAGATAATCTAAGGACACCAAAAAGCCAAAGCTTGGGGATGCCCCGGAAGGCATCCCCTCTTTCGTCTACTTCCATCGGTAACTTTACTTGGAGCTATATTTTTATTCACCACATGATATGTGTTTTGCTTGGAGCGTCTTGTATGATTTGAGTCTTTGCTTTTTAGTTTACCACAATCATCCTTGCTGTACACACCTTTTGAGAGAGCCATACATGATTTGGAATTTCTTAGAATACTCTATGTGCTTCGCTTATATCTTTGAGTTATATAGTTTTGCTCTAGTGCTTCACTTATATCTTTTAGAGCACGGTGGTGGATTTATTTTATAGAAACTATTGATCTCTTATGCTTCACTTAGATTATTTTGAGAGTCTTAAATAGCATAGTAATTTGCTTTAATAATCTTAATATGCTTGGTATTCAAGATTTGTAAAACTTTCTTATGAGTGTGTTGAATACTATGAGAAGTTTGATGCTTGATAATTGTTTTGAGATATGAAGATGGTGATATTAGAGTCATGCTAGTTGAGTAGTTGTGAATTTGAGAAATACTTGTATTAAAGTTTGTGATTCCTGTAGCATGCACGTATGGTGAACCGTTATGTGATGAAGTCGGAGCATGATTTATTTATTGATTGTCTTCCTTATGAGTGGCGGTCGGGGACGAGCGATGGTCTTTTCCTACCAATCTATCCCCCTAGGAGCATGCGCGTAATACTTTGCTTTGATAACTTGTAGATTTTTGCAATAAGTATATGAGTTCTTTATGACTAATGTTGAGTCCATGGATTATACGCACTTTCCTTCCTTCCACCATAGCTACCCTCTCTAATACCGCGTACTTTTCGCCGGTATCATACACCCACCATATACCTTCCTCAAAACAGCCACCATACCTACCTATCATGGCATTTCCATAGCCATTCCGAGATATATTGCCATGCAACTTTCCACCGTTCCGTTTATTATGACACGCTCCATCGTTGTCATATTGCTTAGCATGATCATGTAGTTGACATCGTATTTGTGGCAAAGCCACCGTTCATAATTCTTTCATACATGTCACTCTTGATTCATTGCATATCCCGGTACACCGCCGGAGGCATTCATATATAGTCATATTTTGTTCTAAGTATGGAGTTGTAAGAAAATAAAAGTGTGATGATCTTCATTTTCAGAGCATTGTCCCAAGTGAGGAAAAGGATGATGGAGACTATGATTCCCCCACAAGTCGGGATGAGAATCTGGACGAAAAAAAGAGGCCATAAAAAAAAGGTCCAAAGAAAAAAAAATGAGAGAAAAAGAGAGAAGGGACAATGTTACTATCCTTTTACCACACTTGTGCTTCAAAGTAGCACCATAATCTTCATGATAGAGAGTCTCTCATTTTGTCACTTTCATATACTAGTGGGAATTTTTCATTATAGAACTTGGCTTGTATATTCCAATGATGGGCTTCCTCAAAATGTCCTAGGTCTTCGTGAGCAAGCGAGTTGGATGCACACCCACTTAGTTTCTTTCGTTGAGCTTTCATATACTTATAGATCTAGTGCATCCGTTGCATGGCAATCCCTAGTCACTCACATTGATATCTATTGATGGGCATCTCCATAGCCCGTTGATACGCCTAGTTGATGTGAGACTATCTTCTCCTTTTTTTGTCTTCTCCACAACCACCACTCTATTCCACATATATTGCTATATCCATGGCTCATGCTCATGTATTGCGTGAAGATTGAAAAAGTTTTGAAAATGTCAAAAGTATGAAACAATTGCTTGGCTTGTCATTGGGGTTGTGCATGATTTAAATACTTTGTGTGGTGAAGATAGAGCATAGCCAGACTATATGATTTTGTAGGGATAACTTTCTTTGTCCATGTTATTTTGAGAAGACATGATTGCTTTGTTAGTATGCTTGAAGTATTATTATTTTTATGTCAATACTAAACTTTTGTCTTGAATCTTTCGGATCTGAATGTTCATACCGCAATTAAGAAGAATTACATTGAAATTATGCCAAGTAGCACTCCGCATCAAAAATCCTTTTTTATCATTTACCTACTCGAGGACGAGTAGGAATTAAGGTTGGGGATGCCTGATACGTCTCCAACGTATCTATAATTTTTGATTGCTCCAAGCTATATTATCTACTGTTTGGACATTATTGGGCTTTATTATCCACTTTTATATTATTTTTGGGACTAACCTATTAACCGGAGGCCCAGCCCAGAATTGTTGTTTTTTGCCTATTTCAGAGTTTCGAAGAAAAGGAATATCAAACAGAGTCCAAACGTAATGAAACCTTCGGGAACGTGATTTTCTCACCGAACATGATCCAGGAGACTTGGACCTACGTCAAGAAATGAAAGAGGAAGGCACGAGGTAGGGGGCGCACCCACCCCCCATGGCGCGCCCTCCACCCTCGTGGGCCCCCTGTTGCTCCATCGACGTACTCCTTCCTCCTATATATACCTACGTACCCCCAAACGATCAGATACGGAGCCAAAAACTTAATTCCACCGCCGCAACCTTCTGTACCCACGAGATCCCATCGTGGGGCCTGTTCCGAAGCTCAGCCGGAGGGGATATCCATCACGGAGGGCTTCTCCATCAACACCATAGCCTCTCCGATGAAGTGTGAGTAGTTTACTTCAGACCTTCGGGTCCATAGTTAGTAGCTAGATGGCTTCTTCTCTCTTTCTGGGTCTCAATACAATGTTCTCCCCCTCTCTCGTGGAGATCTATTCGATGTAATCTTCTTTTTGCGGTGTGTTTGTTGAGAACGATGAATTGTGGGTTTATGATCAAGATTATCTATGAACAATATTTGAATCTTCTCTGAATTCTTTTATGTATGATTGGTTATCTTTGCAAGTCTCTTCGAATTATCAGTTCGGTTTGGTCTACTAGATTAATATTTCTTGCAATGGGAGAAGTGCTTAGCTTTGGGTTCAATCTTGCGGTGTCCTTTCCCAGTGACAGTAGCGGCAGCAAGGCACGTATTGTATTGTTGCCATCGAGGATAACAAGATGGGGTTTTTATCATATTGCATGAATTTATCCCTCTACATCATGTCATCTTGCTTAAGGCGGTACTCTGTTTTTTATGAACTTAATACTCTAGATGCATGCCGGATAGCGGTCGATGAGTGGAGTAATAGTAGTAGATGCAGGCAGGAGTCGGTCTACTTGTCTCAGATGTGATGCCTATATACATGATAATACCTAGATATTCTCATAACTATGCTCAATTCTGTCAATTGGTCAACAGTAATTCGTTCACCCACCGTAAAATACTTGTGCTCTTGAGAGAAGCCACTAGTGAAATTATGGCCCCCGGGTCTATCTTCATCATATTAATCTCCCAACACTTAGTTACTTCCTTTGCTTTTTACTTTCCTTTTATTTTACTTTGCATCTTTATCACAAAAATACCAAAAATATTATCCTATCATATCTATCAGATCTCACACTCGTAAGTGACCATGAAGAGATTGACAACCCCTTATCGCGTTGGTTGCAAGGATTTATTTGTTTTGTGCAGGTACGAGGGACTCGCGCGTAGCCTCCTACTGGATTGATACCTTGGTTCTCAAAAACTGAGGGAAATACTTCCGCTACTGTGCTGCATCACCCTTTCCTCTTGGAAATCCAACGCAGTGCTCAAGAGGTAGCATCATCGGCCACCACCACCTCACTTGGACCTCCTTCCTCCGCCGCCCACGCTGTTGGATGCGCTCGCCATCCTCGTCACCGCCGGTCGCCGTCGGAACATCCGTCCTTCCCGGTCCAGAAGAATGTCGCCACCCCTCGTTGCAAAAACGACGTCGTCTTGAAGCACACTGACGCTGTCGGTGTCAAAACCGGCGGATCTCGGGTAGGGGGTCCCGAACTGTGCGTCAAGGTCGGATGGTAACAGGAGACAAGGGACACTTTATTTTACCCAGGTTCGGGCCCTCTCGATGGAGGTAAAACCCTACTCCTGCTAGATTAATATTGATGATATGGGTAGTACAAGAGTGGATCTACCACGAGATCAAGGAGGTTAAACCCTAGAAGCTAGCCTATGGTTATGATGATGAATAATGTTGTGCGTCCTACGGACTACAACCCTCCGGTTTATATAGACACCGGATAGGGTTAGGGTTACACAGAGTCGGTTACATTGGTAGGAGATCTTGAATATCCGCATGCCTAGCTTGCCTTCCACGCCAAGGAAAGAACCTTCCGGAGATGGGACGAAGTCTTCAGTCTTGTATCTTCATAGTCCTGGAGTCCGGCTGAAGGCATAGTCCGGCTATCCGAACACCCCCTAATCCAGGACTCCCTCAGTAGCCCCTGAACCAGGCTTCAATGACGACGAGTCCGGCGCGCAAATTGTTTTCGGCATTGCAAGGCGGGTTCCTCCTCCAAGTTCTTCAAGAAGATAATAAACACCAAAAAATAGTGTCCGGCTCTGCAAAACAAGTTTCTACGTATTGCCATATAGAGAATAATGCGAACACAAATCAAATCTGCTGACGTATTCCGTAGTGCGTCATAACACTGCGACCAAGCCTTCTGTATGGAGTATTTTTATTGTTCCACCGCAGCACGTTCAACGAGGCGGTTTCCTTGGCACGTCTTGTCGAAGCAGAGATCGTGTGCCCCCTTTAACGGGATTCTCATTAATACGGACGTGGGTAACCCAACCGCGCCATTTACCACGGCGCTTGAGCGGCAAGCGAGTTTTATTAGGTAGGTGGGGACGCATAACGGCATCAGCCTATATAAGGGGATAAAGATCCACCTCTTTCACCTACGCTTTCTTCCTCCTCTGCCTATCCATCTCTTGCGCACTCAAGCTCCAACGCCCAAGTCCACTCTTTCGTCCTCAACCTACTCCAGCGATGTCCAGAGCGGGAGGCAAGTGGATGGCTTCCTCCGTCACGGAAGGACAAATTTAAAAGCTTAGGAAGGCCGGATATCTGTCCAAGGACGTCCCGCACCGGCTTCCTGAGGCGGGGCAGCTCCTTCCTACCCCAAGGCCTGATGAGAGGGTAGTTTTCCTACCCCATTTCCTCCGCGGACTGGGTTTTCCACTCCACCCTTTTGTCCGGGGGCTCATGTTCTATTACGGCCTGGATTTTCACGATCTGGCCCCGAACTTCGTCCACAATATCTCGGCGTTCATCGTCGTGTGCGAGGCCTTTCTCCGCATCCGCCCCCACTTCGGCCTCTGGCTCAAGACTTTTAGCGTCAAGCCTAAGGTGGTGTCCGGCATCCAGGCGGAGTGCGGAGGAGCTATGGCTGGCCAAATGGCCAACGCCATCTGGTTCGATGGCTCCTTTGTGGAGACCTTGAAGGGGTGGCAGGCTGGGTGGTTTTACATCACCGAGCCACGCGGCTCGAAATGGGTCGCGGCCCCTGAGTTTCGATCCGGACCCCCCACGCGCCTCAAGTCCTGGCAGGAGACGGGCCTATCGTGGGGCAACGAGAGCGAAGTGACCGGATTGCAAACTTGCATCCAGTCCCTGGTGCACAAGCCGACCCGGCATGTCAACATAATCCAGGTTATGCTCGTTCGCCTGATCCTCCCGTGCCAACAACGGGATTTCACTTTGTGGGAATACGACCCGACGCAGCACCGAACCCTCAATAGGCTCTTCGATACGACGTATGAAGACGTCTGGAAGATGCTGACCAAAAGCGCCGAGTGCCCCACATCCGCCTCCGAAGATCGCGGATACAGCTCGCAGCGTGATGCTGGCGAGGTAAGCCATCTATACCTTTTATAGGTTCATTAAGCTCTTCTTTATAGATTAACTCTATGCGGGATCTAAAAACTCCCTTTGTCTTTGACAGAAGTGGCTGAAGATAGCCAGACCAATTAACTGTTCGGCTCCCCTGCCCGAAGACCAAGCCCCAGCTCTTCTAGAGAAGCTGCTTGCTCCGGTGCCTTACGTGGTGCCAGAAAAGAAGGTCAAGAAGAAGAAGACCACCGGGACTCGAAAGAGTGCCCGTAACATGGTGGTGTCGAGCTCGTCATCTGGCGAGTCCGCGACGCCCTCCTCTCATGAGAACGAGGGGGAGGAAGAAAGCTCTCCCCCCCCCAGCGGGGGGAGAGAAGAAGAAGAGGAAGGCCGCCCCAACAGGGGAGGCCGAGGGGTCGAGGAAAAGGAAGACCCCTCCGCCGGTCTATTCCAACGACGCCGAAGAGGGCGAAGAGGAGTGGCCGGACAGGACCAAGCGTCCGGCGAAATCGTAAGTGCTTACATACCGGAATGACTCCTAGTATCTCTTGATGCGCGGCTTTCCCTAACGTCAAACATTTCTTGTGCAGCCCGCCCCGGGCCGCACTCGATGATTCGTCGAGCGTCTCCCTGGATTCGTCGGAGATGGACTCCGTCCCTCCCGCGGTCTCCCCTAGCAGGGCAGGCGACGCCGAAGCGGCGTCCCGCCGAACAGGGCAGGAGGAGGTGGTCCTGGAGGAGCCGCAAGGCAATCCTCAGGACCCCAGGAGTAAAGGGGATGAAACCCCCCAGGGCTCCAAGTCTGGCTTTGTGCCGGACACCGCGCCGGACTCAACCGTCCTGGTTCGCGGTGGGCGAACTCCTTCAAAAAGGAGTAATCCGTCCGAGCCGGCGACCTCTGTCCAGCCAGAGGCGCCGGATAGTCTGTTGGAGGCGCTTGAAGGCGCCACCATCGACGAGGAGCACCGTACTGTTATGAGTACGGTGGTCCAAAGGGTTCAGTCCGCCAAGAGCGGACTGAATGAAGCTTGCGCTAGCCTTCTAATAGGCTTCCAGGTAAGCAAAAAATATGCTAAATTCATTACCGCATAGACAGTAGCCCCTGATGCTCTGTTCGGTGTTCGGAAAGAAAAGCCGAATAGAGGATCTAATAATTTTCACAGGAGTCTAACCATAAAAATTCAAATATGCGTATGCAGGCTTCCCTGCTGTCCACCGCCGCACTAACTGCGCAGGTGGAAGTCCTGAAAAAGGACTTCGAGCGGTCCGAGCAAGAGCTCGGCCTTGCCAAAAGGCAGCTCGAGGAAAAGGAAGGTAAAAAACGCCCTCAATAATAAAATGTGCCTATAGAGAGGCTTGATTGCAAAAAATAACAGGATTGAACTGCCTATTGTAGGGGCCGCAACGGAGGTGGCAACCCTAGGGCAGGCGCTTTCTGAGGCCGAAAAGAAAATGGCCGAGGAGCGCGCCGAGCGAGAGAGGCTTGGGGTTCAATGCGGCGAGGTGCAGCAGCAGCTGCAAGCTCTCATAAAAAAACATGAGGGTTTGGAGCTTGAGGCGAAAGCGCAAGCGATCGAACTCGCCTCTGCCCTTGAGACCACGAAGAGCGCCAAGGCCGAAGCCCAGAGGGCCCTCCAAGTGTTGGAGGATATGAAAAAGATAGCAGCGGGTAAGGCATTCTCAATGCAAAGTAGGAACATAAAAGTAAAATACCTATTACTTACCCGAATCCGGAGTTCTCCAGGGGCGTTCTTCGATCTTCCCCGCAGTGCATCCGACGCCGCCGCATTCTACCGGGCCGAAGAGAACAGCTCGACGGAGAGTGTGTTCTGGTCTCAGTATTCTAAGGCCGGACACCTTGTGCCCTTGAGCGATCAGCTGAAGCAGCTGGCCGAGCTCCACAAGGTGTCCGAACAGGCCATGAAGGGCTTACTAGTTTGGTTGTGGCCTGGAGAGGCCCTGCCTGGGAGCTACTTCGGGCTAGTGCGGCGGCTGGTGGAGGCCTGTCCATGGCTGGAGGTCATCAAGCGCTCCGTCTGCATTGAAGGTGCCCGGAGGGCGCTTGCCCGTGTAAGGGTACACTGGGGCAAGCTAGACGGGGAGAAGCTAGTGCGGGACGGGCCGCCAGCGGGGAAGGAGCATCGCAAGCCCGAGAACTACTACAAGGAAGTTCTTGCTGGAGCTCGCCTTGTAGCGGATGAGTGTGCCAAAGATGTAATATTTCAATGAACTCGCTTGTTTGTATCCTGTGCGCTGAAAACTTGTTCATATGCGCTTTAAGCAATGCTTACTGAATTTAAAATATTGTTTTCTGTGCGGCCGTTTATCAATAATTGAGAGATGGCGAGTCGTCGGCTTCTGCCCCCATGCAACTAGTGGTGGGGTGTTCGGGATAAACCTGAGGGCTCTTGTTCCCATAGTTGGGTCCTTCGAGGGAGGCGCTCAGCACAGCGAACCAGGCAATCGGACTATAATGCTTGAACACTCTCACTTAGCCATAGAACTTTATAATTTTAAATTTCGGCGAAGCCCCTAGTTCGGAAGGCCGAATTCGGGGCACTATCCACGCCTTTAGCCAGATTTAACCAGCTCTCCGCTCTAAGCGGCATAAGCCTTTAAGGACTCGAAAAATCTCTCGAACAGCGACTGGTCTCGCGCCTTATCATGACAGTCTATTTTAGCTTTCTCCACTGAGGTGCTCACCCACATGACCTGGGGCACAATCGCAGTGGTTCTCCTAGTGCTACCTTAGCCGATAGAGCGGAACGTAAGGTACCAAAACATAGGAGCCGGGCAAATCCAACATATGACCAAAATCATGACTCGGAGCCGATGCATATAGTGCTATAAGTTCGGGGTGCCGCACTTGTGAAAGTGTGCGGACTTCTCACGACCAAATAAAAGGGTAATAAAGCCCCTGGCGTGGTTTGCCGTACCATGGTGTACAGGTGCCATCATGTTATGAAATAAACATATATATATATATATATATATATATATATATATATATATATATATATATATATTAAAAGATGATAATGCAAAAAATAGGCAAAAGCTATGCATTGTTTATAAGAAGGTTGTTTATTCCAGCCGAACGACACAAGTAGTGCAATAAGCAAAAAATATTTTAGACTAGACATGTCCTGACCAGGCGCAGGCCGTGGAATTTAGAAACAGATATATTGCTTGAGATAGAGACCACCTGAGAGTTCCATAATGCGGCGTTGTTTTGTCTGCTTTCCTGGGTCTTGCATCGTTTGTGCGGCAGCGAAGCCGAATAGTTTTTATAGAGTCCTGAAAGGAAAAAGGAAAAAATTTGGCAGCCCCTAGTACGTTTGACGCCGTACTGTAGGTATGCCAGGAATATGCCCCTCCCCCTGTGCCCATGGAATTTTATGGGCGTAATTGTGTACTCTAGGTACTAGCTCTGCTATGTAGCGATGGCTAGGGTTGGGGCCGTATTGCTACGCTTGCTCCGAACTCGCCAGTTGGTCTTGCTGCAGATTACTCCGGGCGCGCTTTGCATTGTCCGGCTTTCTAGCGGCCGGACTAGAGAGTTGCCTTAAAAGGCTACTTTGTACCTCCGCTGCGAGGGCCGCCGTGTGCTCCTCCGTACGGATGGAGCGTTCGGTGTTTCCGCTGACCGTGATTACACCTCGAGGGCCTGGCATCTTGAGCTTGATATATGCGTAGTGCAGCACCGCATTGAATTTAGCGAATGCGCTTTGTCCGAGCAGGGCATGATAGCCACTGCGGAACGGGACTATGTCGAAGATTAACTCTTCGCTTCGGAAGTTATCTGGAGATCCGAAGACCACATCAAGTGTTATGGAGCCTATACAGTTGGCCTCTACACCTGGGATGACACCTTTAAAGGTTGTCCTTGTAGGCTTGATCCTTGATGGATCTATGCCCATTTTCCGCACTGTATCCTGGTAAAGCAGGTTCAGGCTGCTGCCACCGTCCATGAGGACTCTTGTAAGGTGAAATCCATCAACTATTGGGTCGAGAACCAATGCGGCAAAACCGCCGTGACGGATGCTGGTGGGGTGGTCCCTTCGATCGAACGTGATCGGGCAAGAGGACCATGGGTTGAACTTGGGGGCGACTGGCTCCATCGCGTATACGTCCCGTAGCGCACGCTTCCGCTCCCTTTTGGGAATATGGGTCGCGTATATCATGTTCACCATCCGCACTTGTGGGGGAAACCCCTTCTGTCCTTTGTTGTTCGGCGGCCTGGGCTCCTCCTCGTCATCGCTGTCTAGCCCCTTGTCTTTGTGTTCGGCTCTTAACTTGCCTGCCTGCTTGAACACCCAACAATCCCTGTTGGTGTGATTCGCTGGCCTTTCGGGGGTGCCGTGAATCTGGCACGAGCGGTCGAGTATTCGGTCAAAAACTGGACGGGCCCTGGGTATTCTTTTTAAATGGCTTTTTCCGCTGACCGGATTTATGGCCTCTGAATCCGGCATTTATTGCCGTATCTTCATTGCTGTCGCTGCTGACGCGGCGTTTCTGTTTATTTCGGCGTGACCTGCCACCTTTGTACTTGGTATCTGAATTACCTTGCTTCTTTGATAAGTTGTTGCTGCGAGCTAGCCAGCTATCTTCGCCCGCGCAAAAGCGGGTCATGAGCGTCGTGAGGGCTGCCATGGATTTTGGCTTTTCCTGTCCCAGGTGCCGGGCAAGCCACTCGTCACGGATGTTATGCTTGAAGGCTGCTAGGGCCTCCGCATCCGGACAATCGACTATCTGATTTTTCTTTGTAAGGAACCGTGTCCATAATTGCCTGGCCGATTCTTCTGGCTGCTGGATTATGTGGCTTCGGTCGTCGGCGTCCGGTGGCCGCACATAGGTCCCCTGGAAGTTATCGAGGAATGCGGCCTCCAGATCCTCCCATGAGCCGATCGAATCTGCAGGGAGGTTGTTAAGCCAATGCTGGGCCGGCCCCTTAAGCTTAAGGGGTAAATACTTAATGGCGTGCAAATTATCGCCACGCGCCATGTGGATGTGGAGGAGGTAGTCCTCAATCCATACTGCCGGATCTGTCGTACCATCGTATGACTCGATGTTGACGGGTTTGAAACCCTTCGGGATTATGTGTTCCATTACTTCATCTGTGAAGCATAGCGGGTGTGCGGCGCCCCTATACTGGGCTATGTCACGACGCAGTTCGGAGGAGCTGTGCCTGTTATGTTCGGCCCGGCCGGATTTATCGTGTCCGGAGTGAAAGCTATCACGTGCCGTCGGGCGTCCGCGCGATCCGTAGATCGATCTTGTTTGCCTTGCTTTGTCCTCCAGGACGTCTCCCAGGTCTGGTTCGTGTTCCCGTGCCTTGGTGAAACGGCGACGGGGCATGGCTTGTTTGGTTGTTCGGCAGATTTCTCTGTCGCGGCCACGAGGTGGCCGATCTGCCATGTTTTGTGCTTCCTCCTCTGATTGGGGTAGCGGCCTGCGATTAGGATAATGTTTGGAGGGGCGTCCGAGTTCGTGCTCTTCGGCCGCAAGGACTTCAGTCCATCTATCAGCTAGCAAATCTTGATCAGCTCTGAGTTGTTGCTGCTTTTTCTTTAGGTTGTTCGCCGTGGCTAAAAGCCTGCGTTGAAAGTGCTCTTGTTCGGCGGGGTCTGATGGTACGACGAATTCATCGTCGCCGAGGCTTGCCTCATCTTCGGTGGGAGGCATGTAGTTATCGTCCTCGACCTCTCGCTCTGCCGCTCTCTCATGAGGGCAGTCTTCTCCATCTTCCTGCGCCGAATCTTGCTGGTTTTGGTGTTCTTCGGCGCTGTCCGGGGTAGTATTATCTCCCGTGCCGGAATCACCGTTTCTGCTGTGGCAGGATTTAGAGCGGCGCCGTTGGCGCCGGCGTTTTGGAGGCTTTTTTGAAGTGCCATCCTCTGCTGTTCCATCGCCATCTCCATCTTTTGGAGCGTCCACCATGTATATGTCATATGACGAGGTGGCGGTCCAGCGCCCTGCAGGTGCTGGTTCTTGCTCGTCTCCTCCTTCGTCGTCCATACCGTCGAAGTCTTCGGAGCCAAAGTCGAGCATGTCGGATATATCGTCGACAGTGGCTATTAAGTGGGCGGTGGGTGAGCTTTGAATTTCTTCGTCGTCCGAATCCCAACCTCGCAGGCCATAGTTTGGCCTGGGCTCTCCTGACAAATAGAGAGACTGGAGAGAATTCAGAATATCACCGAAAGGTGAATGCTGAAAGATGTCCGCGGCGGTGAACTCCATTACGGGCGCCCAATCTGATTCGATCGGCAGGGACGCGGGAGGTTCGGAGCTCGGAGAAGAGTCCGGCTCCTCGGAGTCATGGGCCGCGCGGAGTGCGGGGCTGGCGTTCGGCTCGATCGCCTTTGAGATCGCAGCCCCTGAGGTGACGTCCAACCGTTCATCCTCAACGAACGCAACGGGCTTCGAATCGAGGATCGAGGCCGGAGCGTATGCGGCCTCCAGGACACTGTTCGGGGGCAGAGCTATATCATGTCCCTCGAGATAGTGCGGCGCGCTTGGCTGTGGCTCGAACCCGTCGAAGATCAAGTCTCCGCGGATATCTGCCATGTAGTTTAAGCTTCCAAACCTGACTTGATGGCCAGGGGCGTAGCTTTCGATCTGCTCCAGACGGCCAAGCGCCCGCAGAGCGAAGCCGCCGAAGACAAAGATCTGTCCGGGGAGAAAAGTCTCACCCTGGACCTCATCGTTGCTGATGATCAAAGGAGCCATCGGACCCGAAGGCGACGACACAGAGGAACTCTCAATGAAAGCACCAATGCCGGTGTCAAAACCGGCGGATCTCGGGTAGGGGGTCCCGAACTATGCGTCAAGGTCGGATGGTAACAGGAGACAAGGGACACTTTATTTTACCCAGGTTCGGGCCCTCTCGATGGAGGTAAAACCCTACTCCTGCTAGATTAATATTGATGATATGGGTAGTACAAGAGTGGATCTACCACGAGATCAAGGAGGCTAAACCCTAGAAGCTAGCCTATGGGTATCATGATGAATAATGTTATTCGTCCTACGGACTACAACCCTCCGGTTTATATAGACACCGGATAGGGTTAGGGTTACACAGAGTCGGTTACATTGGTAGGAGATCTTGAATATCCGCACGCCTAGCTTGCCTTCCACGCCAAGGAAAGAACCTTCCGGACACGGGACGAAGTCTTCAATCTTGTATCTTCATAGTCCTGGAGTCCGGCTGAAGGTATAGTCCGGCTATCCGAACACCCCCTAATCCAGGACTCCCTCAGACGCCCTCTGTCATTGCAACACCTAGCAGCCACCATCGTAGCACATCTGTCGCTGCACTGTCGTGCCACCGGCCGCAGATCTCAACATCGCCGCTTGCACCATTGGCGTTTCGGTTGAAACTTTCTCACACCGGTTGAAGCTTTTTCCATGCGGGTTAAAGCTTTTTTCACACATTGAACCTTTCCACGGTGCCGATTGAATCTTTTTTCATCTACGACTGAAGCTTGTTCTGTAAACGATTGCAACTTTTTCCGTCTTGCAGCGCATGGTTGAAACTTTGTATATCTTTCGGTTGAATCATTTTCACCTAAGGTTGAAGCTTTTTTTCGTAAAGATTGCAGTTTTTTCAGTTTGACAGTGGCTGGTTGAAACTTCCCCTGTAGATGGTTGAAGCTTTTTCTATTTAGGCTTGAAGCTTTTTTTTTCAACTAGCAAGGTGGAGGGCATGGCCTATATAGTATTGAATGTATCCGAGAAATAAAATTATGATTTCATAGTTATAGAAAACAGGGAGTTCTACAAGCCATAGTTTCATAGTCACCATAAATATATTTTAAGTAAGATGAAATAATCGTTTCATTTTAATTCCTCTTTTCAAAGAAATTATTAAATGATTGATAAATTGAAGAAAAATACCATTCCTGCCCTTATAATATATGTTTGTGAAGAAATTGGAACACTAAATTGTTTACGGTAATTAGCCACCGGCACTCTTGCCAGACGAGACAAAGCATTGCTTATGTGCCCTGTTAAAGGTTTCAATTGTTAACACATGTAACTATGTGTTGAACATTAGGTATATATAGTAATATCTGTACCTCTTTTCCAATAGTGAGATTGAGATTCAAAAGACTCTGATGATCCAATTATGATCCATTG
Source organism: Aegilops umbellulata (assembly GCA_032464435.1). Taxonomy (NCBI): domain Eukaryota; kingdom Viridiplantae; phylum Streptophyta; class Magnoliopsida; order Poales; family Poaceae; genus Aegilops; species Aegilops umbellulata. The sequence continues at coordinate 559,588,222 of CP136060.1, forward strand.
AATACCCAATAAATAATTACAATATGACATAATTCAAAAAATATACCAAAAGTGCAAAAGAATGTTATTTTTGATACAAAGGTCTATGAGTAGTTAAAAATTCGAAGAATTTTTCTTTGGCAACATATAATAATAATAATAATAATAATAATAATAATAATAATAATAATAATAATAATAATAATAATAATAATAATAATAATAATAATTGTGTTACCACAAATAAAATGTTATAACCAGGTTGTTGTTTTGGGTCCGGACCTGATCCCAATTTTCTCACGTACAATCTTGTAATGGACTCTCCCTAGTTCTTAAAACCACCACATTTGATTGTTCTCTTGATGTGATCCTCCATTGTCTTTCTTTTATTCATGTAAGTCGTACTGCCAATGAGGTGGCTCATGTGTTGGCAAAATCGCGTGAATTATGTAATTACTCCGTCTTTCGAAATTCTATGCTGAGTGCATCTCCAAAACATTGTAAACTCTGAATTTGTTTGTGAACAAATGACCCAACCTTTACCTAGAGAAATGTTGTTTGCTGATGCTACGATGTCATGGTAGCTATATCAGCCAGATAAAATAGAACATAATAATTAATGGGTTTAAGATCCCCAGTACCTGGAAATAATCGGTGCTTGGCCTGCATACCTTTCCATGACGGCCAAATTAAAGGAGGGTTGTCGAGTACGTACAGTATAGATGACCAATGTACGTATGACTTCAGTTTGAACAAAGTGTCTAAAGATCAAAACATATAGGAGAAACAATTAGTCTTCATTATTACTCATCGATACTAAGAAATAACTTTATAGCAAATTTAACTAAGATCTAGATAAATACTTTTTAATAATAGCTTGAAACCATTACGCTCCTGACCTAGAAATAATCGGTGCATGGCCTGCATACCGTTCCATAACGTCCAAACTGAAGGAGGGTCGTTAAGTACGTATGATATAGATGACCAATGTACGTATGGGTTCAGTTTGAGCAAAGTGTCTGAAGATCGAAAAATTTAGGAGAAACAATTAGCTTCAGTAATCATGGACACTAAGGAATAACTTTCTAGAAAATTTAGCTAAGAACATAGTGTAAATACTTTTTAATATTAGCATGAAACCGTTGTGCCAACAGTCGGCGCTTCTGTAGCTCAACTTCCCGTCTCCATCTCCTTGATTGGAAGTTAGAGCATCTCCACCCGTTGTGCCCCTCAGGAGGCGTTTTTTTGCCCTCCTGGGGAGGCCCCGGCGAAATTTTTGCTTTGGTGGTGAGGATTTTTCCAGTCGTCCACCCCACCCGCGCGCCGCCCAGGCCACATCCGCGCCGCTCCGGCCACGCCCACGCCGCGAGCAGGTTGTGGTTGCCGGTCGTCTTCGCCGCCGCCGGAGACGCCGCTCGAGCTCGGCGCGCCCGTGCTCCACGTGCGCGGCCTCGACTGCGCCCCCGTGCTCCTCGTGCGCGGCCTCGACGGCGCCCCCGTGCTCCCTGCCCCGCCATGCGCGGTGCTGTGGCGCCCCGGACCATGGTGCCGACCACGCCCGTCTGGCTGCTGCTGGTGCATGCCCGGCCACGCAGAGGCGGGCGCGGGCGCGGGCTGTCCCGGCCACACCCCGGCGAGCGCGGGCGAGCTCCGCCCCGCCCAGGCAGAGGCAGGCGCGGGCGCGGGCCGCCCCGGCCACACCCAGGCGGGCGCGGGCGAGCTCCGCCCCAGCCACGCAGAGGCGGGCACGGGCGCGGGCCGCCCCGACCACGCCAGCTCCGGCCAGCGCCACCGCTCCTCGAGCCCGGGCCGACGCGCGACGAGCATGGCGGCGCGCTGTGAGTAAGGCGGAGCTGTGTGAGAGAGGGCGGCGGAGGAGGCAGGGGCCGGCGTGCGGCGAGGAGGCGGTCGCGACCAGCAGGGGGGGTGAGTATGTGGGGAAAGCACGTGGGTGGGGACCGGAAGGAAAAGTATGAAGAGATGAGTGGGAGGCTGACAGTGGGTCATTGACATGTAAAATCTTCTCTCTCCGCCCCCAACAGCCCCCGATGGCTTGGGGTCGCCCTGGTACCGCCGGCTCTGTTTTTTGCTAAATCCGGCGTTTTTTAAGGTCGTGGGGGCGCGAGTGGGGAGTTTTTCGCCCGCCGGCGCTGAAAAAGTGTCTCTGGGGGGCTTCTTGGGGAGCCTAGTGGAGATGCTTTTATATGCACCAGGTGGTAACTAAACGCCTTGGATCAATAGGTAGATGTGTGTACAAGTGATGTTAGAGTTGTGTCAGAATATTTTGTATAAGGTAGATTACAGTTGGATTCTGAGTCATACGGTCTGTAGATAGGATTACCGCGAGTCATGTCCTAATAGGCATACGATGTAACCTATGGCCCTGTTTGGATACTCTAACACAGTTAGAGGTTAGAGTTAGATTATAACTCCGAACCAACCCTGAACTAACTCTAACCAAAGAGGTGTTTGGATGGCAGGCTTAGATTGACAATAAATGCTCTTTCTCAATCATTTGGCAACTTTGAACCCTGTTACCTGCCGGATTTGGCGGAGCGAGCCCTGGCCAAGGAAAACGGGGATGCGCCCGGCAAGGAGCCGCGTTGGCCTCTCGCGCAGCCCGCCGACCGAATACGCCGTCCCTGCGCAAGGAGTCGCGCTGGCTGAGGCCGACGGGGACGGGCCGCGCAAGGAGCCGCCTGTTTACCGGCGAGCGGACGGGCCGCGGGGAGACGAGGGGGTTGGAACGGGAGGATAGGGCGGGGCTGCTTACCGGCAGCGGACGGGAGCGCAGATAGGGCGAGGCGCCTTCACGGGTGGTGCGAGAGGGAGAGAGGGAGAGGACGAGAAGCTTCGAGAAAGTGGGGAGGGATCTGCTACGGGGAGAGTGAGAGAAAAAGTGTTTTTTTAGTGGTCCCAAGGAGAACCAACCCAAATAAGCACCTCTTGGGTGGGTTAGATTTTTTGGGCGGGTTAGATGCATCTAACCCAAACTAACCCTCCTGTTTGGGTATTTTTCGGTTAGTTGAGTCCAAACTAACTCTAACTCGTGGAACCAAACAGGGCCCATGTCAACATAATAACACAGGCACGGACGGGAGCCAACGGCGTGTGCCGAGAGCCGGGTGGCCGATATGCGGTATTGTGGCGGTGTCACGTGAAGCATTGCTAGTCAGGTCCCGGGGATGTAGCCATATCGGTGAATCTCGTTAACAAATCTCAGTGTCATGCTTATATGATTTTTTGGTTCTCGGATGATCGACTATACGACTCAGAATTATTCTAACAAGTGGTATTATGAACTAGATTGTTTGGAGGTCACGAGTTTGATTAGAGAATGGATTCATGGAGCTGTATGCGTGGTCGACAGCAGTCGCGGAAGCCGAAAGGGTAGAAACTTCATTGTTGATCGCGGGGATGGTCCGCACGGAGACATGTTGTGCGCTGCATGCTCGGCAGGCAGCGCTGCGAGTAGCAGATCAATCCAAAGCGGCGGCTGCGTGTTCCAGAGGACTCGAGACCGATCGAGGTTGGATCGTGACGTAGCGTAGGACGGTTGGAGATCGATCTTATTTTTGTTTTTGAGGGGTACCTCTTTCGAAAGCAACTACTTAACTAGCGCTCCTTCGGAAGCCTCGCAACGTTCAGCATCATTTGGCGTGCTCTCAGCCATTCGTCATGTGTCGTGCTTTGGATATTTCCTCCGGATTTTGTTTTTATTTTTAGTTTTCCGCACGCCTTTTCGGCTTTTTAAATGGTCTTTTTGTTTTTTTCGACGTTTTGATTTTTCCTCGGTCTTCCCTAGCTTTTTGATAAAAAAAATTAAAAAAAAATTGTGCGCGAAAAAAAGCGTTTTTTTTCCGCCAAAGTCACGGTTTTTATTCCGGAAGAGCCACGGTTGTGCTTTAGCGAGAGTCACGGCCGTGCCTTTCAGAAACGAAAAAAAGGCGTCTTCTGTTTTTTCTTTCTTTCGCGAGAGTCACATTTTTTCTTCCGCGAGAGGCATGGTTGTGCTTTCGCGAGAGTCACGGTCGTGCTTCTCGGAAAGGGAAAAAACAAAACGCGTTTCCTCTTTTTTTTCTTTCGCGAGAGTTACAGTTTTGCTTCCCTGAGAGGCGCGGTTGTGCTTTCGCGAGAGTCACAGCCGTGCCTCTCGGAAAGGAAAAAAACACGTTTTTCTTTTTCTTTCGCGAGAGTCATGGTTTTGCTTTCGCGAGAGGCACGGTTGTGCTTTCGCGAGAGTCACGTCCGTGCCTCTCGGAAACGAAAAGAAAACGTGTTTTATGTTTTCTTTTTCTTTCCACGAGAGTCATGGTTTTGCTTCCACGAGAGGCACGGTTATGATTTCGCGAGAGGCATGGGCGTGCCTCTTTCGGAAAGGGAAGAAAACCATGCTTCCGGTTCGGTTTTTTCGCCCGGTTTTTTTTGGAAAAAAAGTTCGTCGAAACCTATTAACATGAGATCTAGTTTTGAAGATCTCGACGCGAGGAATCCAATGATGAAAACGGTTCGAGATTTGAACGCACGGTTTAAGAGATAAGACGTTTTGAATAAACGAATCGACGAAAAAAAGGAAAACTCCCAGGTTGCGACAAGTGGCACGCTGCATGTGCGCCACTTGTCACGACCTGGGAAAGTGGAGTGTTCTTTGCAATGAGTACTCCTAAATTAGGGATTTTCAGATCTTTCTGGCAAATTGTTAGGAATTAATTAATTAGTTTAATTAAAGGGTTAATCCCTGCTTATGTCGGTTTCACTATTGGCAACCGCTCTTTGTAACCGCCTTTGTATCCGGGTATATATTACCCAAACTTCATCATTGCAATGAAAGTAACTGTTCCATCATTTGCTCCTCTCTCTCTCGTTTTACTTTCACACGTTATCAGCACTTTGCCCTAACCGAGAGCGATTAGGCCAACGACAGGAAAAGACTGGCAGCGCAGCGGCGCTGGCGCATCTAGGGCATCGCGCGACTCTCGGCCGTGGGCTGCTATCCGGCGTTTTGCGGTGAAGCAGCAACCCCAACGCGGATGGCGACATCAGTGGCGGTGGCGCTCGCGTCTGCCGTTTGCGCCTGTACGCGCAGCGTCGACTCGCATCCTCGCGACCTCGAACTCAAGGCGCGGCCCTCGATGGCGCTCGGCGAGACATCGGCAGAGAAAAAGACGAACAAATAGAAAGAAGGAACATGAGAATTGGCACCCACAATCGATGGATTGAAAATCCAAACCAAGAAACGGAAGTACCCACATGGTATTTCTTCAGTTCGTCATATTCATACCTCTAAATTACTTTGGAAGCGAAACTGCGCGCTTGTTCATATAGTGCGGCGGTCCAAGCAGCCATGGCCTTCGGCCTCGACATGGATGCGCTTCCACGCGTGATGGGCGGCTACCGCGGAGCGACCAGCCATGACGCGGTTCCTCTCCTGTACCAGGCTGCGGCGCGAAGAGCTTCTACCGGCAAGGCGGCACCCTCCGGCCGGCGATGCCTCCAGGCACGGTCGCGGAGGCCGTCGATGTCCGGCTCGCCGTAGGCGGCGTGCCGTCGTTCTGCAATCGGCGGCGACGGCTGGGTGAATCCCTAGCCGCACAGGAGAATTGGGGATTCTTATCCTCTTCGCTATTGTTTGATTAAGTCCTCAGACTTTATCTTGACTACGTATAAGTCCATGTAAATTATGATACGGCCCTCAGGCTTACTATTTTCAGGATTTTAAACTTCAGGTTACTATTATTCACTTTTTAAGTCTCGGTTTTTCAACACACGTTCAGACTAGACCATAGGTCCTATCCAAATGACATAAAAAAATAATTGTACATCAATTTGCATCATGTAAAGATACCTTTTGAAGCTCACATTTCTTCACATATTACATGAATGTGTATAATTTTGCATTTACATGTATTACCTCAGTAATACTATTGCAACAGAATATTTTGCTTATATCAAAGATCTTATTCCTACGTAATTTAAGACATCATCTATGTTTTTACCCCTAGCATTACATGCGATTTGTGACAACAACTACGATTTTGCAATAGAAATCAATTTTCTTGCGAATCTGAATGAAATTCTAATAAGAATTATAAATTGTCATAGTTAATATGACAAGCTCAAAGTTTATTTGTGAATCACAAGGTAATGATGACATCTACTGCACAATTTGCAGATTACTCATCAATACTGCGAGGTCTACGTCTTGTCATTTTAACAAGATGACTACCTTCAATGTGCTCTTCCAAATATATTAATGTAACTACCCAAAATTTATTCGAGAATCACAAGGTATTGGTGGCATCTACTGTGAACTTTTGCAGATTATCCACTACTACTGTGAGGTCTACATCATGTCATCCTGACATATGACTACCTTCAAAGTGATTTTCTTAAATATAGCATAGCATAAGGTAATAGAGATATGAACATCTACTGACAAAAGTCAGATTATGTTTTCAATTACTGTGAGATCTACACCATATTGGTCCTATTGGTGATTATCTTCAAAGTGTTATCCTATATAAATTGAGGTCTGCACATATGGTTAAAAAGCATCACATATGGTTAAAAAGCATCAGCTATTCCAAAATTTGTTCTTCTGAAGCAATTGTTGTTGTTCACTAAAATGATTTACTATCATAGTAAATTCATGTATGATCATTAGATATTGCAGGTATTATCTACCAAATATCAGTTATCCAAGTCTCATTCTGCTTGAATAAGTCTTAGAGAATTACGCAAATATATGCATACCCCAATAATTACCTTCTATTACATTGGTTAAATACATGGCAGTTGAGCCTATGATATGTCACTATTTCTAATAGTAGTGTCGCCCATCAATCAAGACGGGTACCATAATTTATAGCAACAAATAAGTGTCTCAACACTATTGCAACGTCCACATCTTATTGTGGTTATACTGTCATAGTGACTAACCAATGATAAACATGAAAAGTTTGTGTGTTTTGGCAGTGACTCCGAAGTCACATATTTTCTCAAGAGTGAAGTCCAAAACATTAGCAATGATTTCATCACATGTGTTGTATTGAAGGATACACCCAGGTTCACCAAGGATCAGCTTGGCTATATGATTGTTCTCAAACAAATCATTTTATCCATAGATATTAAATAAAATAAATGCATGAGTATTTTCATGTAACGCATGCTTGACATTTCCAAATGCAACAAATTCATGATTAGGTGGGAGTATTTATTTTAAGATGATTCATGACATCAGTCATTCCACATGTGGCATTGCTGTCACCATAACCCCACGTTGGAAAAATGACATGGCTATTCTAGCCAAATATGTACATATGCATTTTATATGTCACAAACATCACTTAGTTCTCAAACTAAGTACATAATGGATGAATATTTATTCATCTCAAATATTTTCCTTTAGAGAAAAATGTTACTATGAGCACACAACAGATGATCACCCATTTGTTTTTCAAGACCTCAAGTCTACAACTGCTCACAATTCTGTCACTTAATCAACTTCAAGTTAAAATCCTGTGATCAAATATTTCCATATGCAGATCTAGTCGAGATGCCTTAATACACTTTATGTCCTCTTATGACGGTACTACAATTTTACATGATGAAGAAACATAGAATTTCTTAAAATCATCAGATTCACCCAACATGTGATATACCATTATTTGAAATATTTGTTGGTACTGAGAATACTATGCAAGACAATGGTCACAAACTAGAACCATGAGGAATACGAAGTAAGTGGAGGCTAATAGACAACCAAAGACAAAATTACCTCTTAATAGGGAATATATCGTTTTCAAACGATCACAAAGACAACTCTCAAGTTTGTCAAATGTGTGGTTATACAAAGATTATATCTACAATTACCAAACCCTCAAATAGATAGTCAAACCACACCACATATTTGGGATAAATTTTAAAATTTGCAAACTTAAAACCAGAAAATATTCTGGTAAATGATTGTTCTCAAATCTTCATCAGAAGGTGAGAACCAAAAATCTAGTGCAATAAAAGGATGGTGAATTCCATTGCAACGATGATATGTTTGCATAATAAAAAAAACAATAATATTGGAGACCTAATGTAATCTCTTAATTATCCCAAAATATTATTAGACTATATTTGTTCTACTACAAGTAGTGTGATGTCCAATATCTTATTTCTCGGAAATGATATTCAATAAATTTTGAAAGTGTGAATCAAGTCATACTCAATATTTTTGCGTACACAATAATTTTCTAGATCTTAATAAATTAAATATTTGGCATGGTAGCCTTAACCATCCTGGTTTGGGGATGATTAGAAAATTATTGACAATCTTGTTGGTCACAACTTATCAAGTTACAAATTTTCCAAATCATCAGATTTTATGTGCACCGCATGTGCCATAGGGGAAATAAGTTTTAAGATACTCTCACCTTAAAATTCTAAGCAGGACACTTATTCTTCCTTGAACACATTCAAAAGATATGTATGGATTGCTTAACCATTATCTGGGGTAATTTAGATACTTCATGGTACTCATATACACATTCATAAAATGTTTTTAAGTGTGTCTCTTATCACACACAACCATGCATGATCTTACTAAAAAATTGCTCAACTTATCAAAGTAAGAGCAAATTCTCCTGAAAACAGGATCTATAAACCCATTCAAATGAACAATGTTGTTGAACTCATTCAATGAGCATTTTTTTGCATTAACTACTTTATGTACATACCCAGAATGGTTTAGCTAAATTTCTTATCAAAGAGAGTTAAATGAATTACATGACCACTTTTAAAGAATTGTAAAGTTACCAGCCTCTTGATGAACACATACGGCCTTACACACCGTAAGTATGATCTAAATCATACCAACTGCATATTATACTACTTTCCCCTTGTAGTTACTACGTGGAAATCAACAAAGTATTTCCCATCTGCGATAATTCAGTTACATACCGATATCACCACTCCGGCGTACATCAATGGGCACTCACGAAAATTAGGGATCTATGTGAGGAATAACAATTTATCTGTCAATCAAAATTATTCATAGCCCGTATGCTGATTGCATCAGCAATAAGGATATTTTTGGCATTAGGGGGATATAAGTACCACAAAGAATGCCGAGAAATAAATTAGAAATGTTATTGACATTCAATCCTTATATCCACGTACTCAAAGAATCTGAACTAGAAGTTTAGAGAATCATATATTTGCAACACATTGCAAATTTGCCACATACATTTACTGATGACAAGGTGTCACTAAATTCTATATTCCTGCAGGAAAGTGTCAGAAAGAGTGGAGGTACCTGATAAACCACTCTTATCCCCAAATGAGAGCAAGAGGGGGAGAAAATCTGACAACACGAGATATAACTTCTCATATGCTTCCGCGGAAACAGAGGAAATCAAAAATCCTCAACCAGTAAATGTAATTCAACATAAATGTTGAAAGACACCTCATTGGATGCTCATCATCCAAAGCCCGACATAAATGTGCACAAATGCTTTGGTGCCGGGACATCGAAACACCTTGACTCCATTTGTTGTAGGAAATCACAAGGAGTTAAAAAGGAATAAATATTTTATCCACAAACTTCAATTATTCCATCAGAATCATATAAACTAAAGACTACATTTGTCGACATATATTTCTTCTCAAATTGCTAAAATCTTTTGGGCCCTAAACCAAAATCCATGGTAGAGTGCCTCTTGCACTCATATTGGTTCACATAAAAGGAAGCAAGTAAGGAAGAATAGCACTCGCTCTGCAAATGAGTGGTATTTACCACAGTAATACCTACTCCTCATAAGTATCTTCCATATGGAATACTAAAACTTCTCATTCATATACAAAGTCAATGAGGTGGTGAGAAAGCGAGGCTTGTAGCAAAAGGGTTCACGCAGAGACCCGACATCAATTATGATGTAACATACCTTCTTGGTATGGGTGGATTTATGTTTCGATACTGAATATCATTGGCAATAACATAATAATAATAATATCCATGCAGTTAATGGATGCAGTGACTACATACTCATATGAGTCGCTCATTTCGGAAATCTCTATTGAAGTCCCTGAAGGGCTTATACTTCCGAATCCAAAAGTAAATCGCAACAAGTTTTGTGTAATACTTCATAAGTCACTCTATGACTTTAAATAGCCGGAAATCATATGGTACTACCGACTAAATGAGTTTATTCTTCAAAAGGATTACTCAAATAATGATCATTATTTACATGTTTAATAAAGGAATCCCAAATTTCATTTCCTTTCATCACCTCAATGTATATTCACGACCTCATCATCAATGTCTATACAAGAGTTAAACATGCACAAAATCATCTCAAGACGGGAAATTTTCAACCAAATTTAGCTTAAGTTTACAACTTGATCATTCTCTCAAGAATACATATCAGTCTACATATATCCAAACATATATGAGAAGTTCAATGTGGATATATCATACCAACAAAAGGTATATGGTCGATATAAGAAATATTAACTTATATCTCAAGCTCACAATAAATCTTGGGCAATTCCATCAGGAAAATCAAGATATGACCATGATATATGAAATGATATTGGCTCTTTATTTGATCCCAACAATGCCACATCAATGACTGAATTCGTCAGAATAGTCTTCTCTTGGAAGTCATCTAAATTGACTCTAATGACTACTTCCACTTATCATTCTAGCATAATTGCTTTATCTAAAAGCATTGCAAAATATGCATGGCTCAGTAGAATGATAAACCACACTCTATATCATGTGGTTGACATTCATCAGAATCACATAACTTGATTTACTAAGATGCTTCCACTTGTGTTACTCAATACCTACAGGTTATATGAAGAGCAATATCATAAAAACACATTGCTCGAAATTACTTATCCTCACAAACTATAGAAAAGTGAGGAAATAATCCTATAGATTATTCACAGTGTCATGATCATGTTAGTGAAATTGGTATGACACATCCTCCAGATTTGCAAAGTTTAGGGGGGAGTAATCTCCCAAATTATAACCTGTTAACAATCCTCAGATTGCATATATTGTACTCTTTTTCCCCTTGATGAGTTTTTTCCCTAATGGTTTCTCATAAAAGGTTTTTAATGAGACAATATAAACACAAGTGTATGTATATGCCATATTATTTTCTCCTTATATTTTTCCCACTCGGTTTTAAGAGAGTTTTCAATGGCATATCAGATTGCGCTCTTTTCCCTTATGAGTTTTCTCTCAAAGTTTCTCATAATGGTTTTTAATGAGGCAACATCATTTTAAGATCATATGCTATACTTTCAATTTTTTTAATCGGGTTTTTAAAGGAAAGTATACAAAGCATATTTACTGTTCTCTATACTCACCAACGAGTTTTATCCTTCCTTGAAGGTTTTTCTTGTATGAGTTATCAAGAGATAATAATCATTATATGTTGCATAATTTTTCTCCTTATTATTTTTCCCAATGGGTTTAAAGGAGTTTTAGCAACATATCTACACTATTCTCCTCATATTTTTCCCACAGGGTTTTTGGAGGAGACTTTAAGGATTATACATGTCTTTCTCAAGATGAAGATGATGAACTTTCTCAAAGGCAAACACTTACAAGGACGGTTGTTTATCAAGATGGTGTATATTCACAAAGACAAGCATTGCTTAGGGGGAGTGTTAGGAATTAATTAATTAGTTTAATTAAAGGGTTAATCCCTGCTTATGTCGGTTCCACTATTGGCAACCGCTCTTTGTAACCGCCTTTGTATCCGCGTATATATAGCCCAAACTTCATCAATGAAAGTAAATGTTCCATCATTTGCTCCTCTCTCTCTCTCTCTCTCTCTCTCTCTCTCTCTCTCTCTCTTGTTTTACTTTCACACAAATCACACGATGTAACGCGGGGAGGCCCAAGTGCGTGTGGTCAAAGGCGTGGTGGTCTGGTGCAGCCCAGAAGGGTGGCAAGGCCCAGGAGGCAACAGGCTGAGCTGGTGCGAGGCAAAGGCTTGGTGTCGGTGTCAAAACCCGCGGATCTCGGGTAGGGGGTCCCGAACTGTGTGTCTAGGCGGATGGTAACAGGAGACAGGGGACACGATGTTTTTACCCAGGTTCGGGCCCTCTCGATGGAGGTAAAACCCTACTCCTGCTTGATTAGTATTGATGATATGAGTAGTACAAGAGTAGATCTACCGCGAGATCAAGGAGGCTAAACCCTAGAAGCTAGCCTATGGTATGATTGTTGTTCTCCTCTACGGACTAAAACCCTCCGGTTTATATAGACAACGGAGAGGGCTAGGGTTACACAGAGTCGGTGACAATGGTAGGAGATCTACATATCCGTATCGCCAAGCTTGCCTTCCACGCCAAGGAAAGTCCCTTCCGGACATGGGACGAAGTCTTCAATCTTGTATCTTCCAGGAGTCCGGCTGAAGGTATAGTCCGGCTATCCGGACACCCCCTAATCCAGGATTCCCTCAGTAGCCCCTGAACCAGGCTTCAATGACGACGAGTCCGGCGCGCAGATTGTCTTCGGCATTGCAACGCGGGTTCCTCCTCCAAGTACTTCATAGAATATTTCGAACACATAGGATAGTGTCCGGCTCTGCAAAATAAGTTTCCACATATTGCCATAGAGAGAATAATATTTACACAAATCTAATCTGCTGACGTATTCCGTAGCGTGACATCACACTATGGCCAAGCCTTTATTCGAATCGTTTTTACTGTCCCACCTCAGCGCGTTTAGTGAGGCGGTTTCCTTGGCACGTCCTGTCGAAGCAGAGATCGTGTCCCCTTTATTTACGGGATTCTCATCAATACGGACGTGGGTAACCCAATCGTGCATGTTGGCATGTTTTCTCGATTAAAGGCGAGTCCCAAACGGTTATGGGGAGGGCCCTTGGTATTTAACCTCTTATAAAAATACCAAGGCCTTACTCCTTTCTTTCAATCTCAAACGAGTTCGCCCTTCGCCTCGAGTTCCAACACCCAAGGCTCCAGGTTTCAGGCGCTTCGGATCTTCGACAATGTCCGGTTCCGACCTTCGAGGCTGATGGATGCCCTCCTCCGTTACGGAGGAGGACGTGCTAAAGCTGAGAGAGGCCAGGTTCTTGACTGGCGAAATCTCGCATAGGTTGCCTACTCAAGGGCAGGCCATTCCCACTCCCAAGCCTGGTGAGCGTGGTGTTCATGTCTCACTTCCGTCGGGGGCTAGGCTTCCAGACGGATCCCTTCGTGAGGGGGCTCATGTTTTATTATGGGTTGGAATTTCACGACTTAGCTCCGGAGTCCATCCTCCACATTTCCTCATTCATCGTCGTGTGTGAAGCCTTCCTCCGTGTTACTCCTCACTTCGGACTATGGCTCAAGACCTTCAAAGTAGAGCCGAAGATGATCAAGGGACGGCACGCAGAGTGCGGAGGCGCTCTTATAAGCAAGAATGCTGATGCTCCATGGCCCAAGGGCTCTTTTCAAGAGGAGCTCGGTTTATGGCAACGAGAGTGGTTCTATATCACCGCCCCCAGGGGCACCAAGTGGGTGACGCCACCTGCCTTTCGCTCGGGTCCCCCACCACAGCTAGTGTCATGGGTCAATAAAGGAGTAGACTGGGGGCCATCCAAGGACGTGCCCTTGTTGCAGGGCCGCATCAGGGATCTCTTAGAAAGAGACCTCAGCCTGGTCAAAGTGACGCAGGTCATGCTGATCCGCCGAACCCTACCCGGCAAACGTCGCTCCCTTCTCCTGTGGGAGTTTAATCCAGAGGGACCGCGAGCTCTCCAGCATTTCATGGGCGCAACGCCCGCGGAGATGTATAAACTGTTCTTCGGATCACAAGCAATGTTTCTGGACTTGACCGAGGAAGCAGGTCTGAGCTGCAATCGCCCGGATACTCAAGTAAGTAGCCTTGTGCCCGGACTCGCTATTCGTATATTTTTCATAAACTTGCCCCTAAAAGAGATGTCCTTTAAACAGAAGTGGATAGCGAAAGCAAAGCTGATCAGGTGTCCGGCTCCCCTCCCCGAGACCACGCCGGATCCCGTGCTAGTCCGGATGTTGAAGATTGTGCCTTTGGAGGAAAGCAAGGGAGGGGACAAGGAAACTACGGCCTCCTCAAAGGAGGCTGTTCGGAAGGGAGGAATCGAAAATTCCTCTCCTCAGGGGAATAAGAGGACCGCCTCTGAAGACCCGGAGACCATGGCCTCAAAGAGGGGGAAGAAATCCTTGTCAGAGGGTCCTACGCCGGGGGATACCTCGGCCGAATTATGCCCTCAAGGGGATCAGCCCTTCACCGAGCCGTAAGTAGAGAGAGGTTTTCTTTTTAAGAGATGAGAGAAATCCTTGCTTTATATCTGAGAAAAGTAACCGAAATTTTACCTTGTAGCTCGGACCTCAGCCCTTCTCAGCAGAGCTCGTCTTCGGGGGACCTTCTTCCGGAGATGATGGAGAGCGGAATGCCTCCCCCTGCCGCACCGCCTAGCGAGGCGGGTGACCCTAAGGTATCGTCGCGGAGGGTTTCTCCGAATCCGGCAGGGCTGGAAGGTAGTCGTCTGGGCCCCCAAAGCCCTCCGTGTCCGGCCTTCAAAAAGGTCCATTGGACGAGTCCAGCACCGTTTGGTGCGCGGTCGGAGGAGCTGAAGGATCTGCTAGGGCGAGCATCTATCTCAGAGGAGCACCGTGCATTGATGGGTACGGTGATTGAGAGGATTTCGTCCGCGGAGAGCGGATTGCACGAGGCCGTCAGGAGTTTACTGACAGGTTTTGAGGTATGCGAAATAATGTGCACTTTTGTGACAGTTGCGCATAAATAAGATGCGCCCTGTGTAGATAGTAGCCCCTAAGACTCTGTGCATTGTCAAAAGTGACGGCGCGCAGAGGATCATAATCCCAGGTCTAAAATGCCACCTTTATATGTAGGTGGCGAAGTGTCCGGCGGCCAGCTGGACTAATGAATTTGCCGAGCTAAAGCGACAACTTGACGTGGCAGATGCCGACATCGCGCTTGTTAACAGGCGGTTTGACGAGGCACAAGGTATGTAGTTCTTCCGGTGGCACCTGGTAAGAGGAGCTTTATGCCAGTATCTTACAATGTGTGTGCTTGATCCAGATGGTGCTTCTTCCATGGAGAATCTTCGGGTGGAACTTGCCCGAGCCAAGGAGCAAGCCAGAAAAAGTGATGCGGCTGCCGGAAAGGCATTTGAAGAGCTGAAAGCCGAACAGGCTGCTCACTGCCGAAGCAAGAAGGAAATGGCCGAGATGGCCGTGAAGCTGAAGAGCGCTGCTGACCGTTGCAAGCTTCTTGAAAAAGAAGACCGGGCGAAACAAACGGACCTGGAGAAGGCCGTAGCCGATGCCAAGGATGCTCGCTCTGCGATGAGAGCTATGAAGGAGGAGCTGCGTCAGGCCGGAGAGATCGCGGCTGGAAAGCCCTTTATGCTACGAAGGAAGTTATGTGATCCTAAACACGCTCCGTTAGAGCGAATATGGAGTACGGCGGACACCTATCTGGATTTGGCAGCGAGTGCTGCAGATGCGACCGAACACTTTCGAGATCAAGAAGATCGTGAAGTGGAAAATCTTTTCTGGTCGCAGTTCCATAATCCAGAGCGTCCGCTATCAGTATCCGATCGTCTGGCCGAATGGGCTGAGCTGAATAGGTTGTCCGGACTCGGCATGAAGTGTGTCATGAGCCATCTGTGGCCGGAGAGGCCAGAGCCAAAAAGTTATTTCAACTTGGTGCAGCAGTTCCTTGGTGCGGTGCCGCATATTAATACGATGAAGAGGTCAGCATGCATAGAGGGTGCACGGATGGCTCTTGCCCGTGTCAAGACATACTGGGCGGAGATGGAGACCACCGTTGTTGCATCCCGTAATTCGGACGAAAGCCGTGTACCTGCCGAGCACTAGTTTCAGGAAGTTCTTCAAGGCGCTCGTGTGATAGAGACGCGGTGCTCCAAGGATGTTATGTTCAAATAGCATATGTTATTATAAAACAATGTTTTGATAAATTGTAGAAGCTTTTTATACTTGTGCCTTCAAGTATTGTAACACCTCCTGTGCGGCCGTTATATAATCTGAAAGATGGCAGTCGTCGGCTTCAGCCCCAACGCAAATATTGCGGGAGTGTTCGCAGAAGGCGCGTTTTCACACTTGATCCAACGTCTTGGTCCTATAAAGGAGGTGATAGCGCAGCGAACTAGGCAATCGGACTATAATGTTTTAACACTTTCACTTAGCCATAGGAGTTTGACAGTGAGGCTACTTATATAGCCCCTGGTGGCGCCTGCGCTCGCCCGAACTCGGGGCGCGTATGTGCCTGGCCGGGAAATGACCCTTCGTTAATACGGAGGAATCCTAAAGATTCTGGTGAGTCATCGAGTGGTTGACCAGTCTCACGCTATATCATGACAGTCAGTTTTCGGCTTTCTCTACTGAGGTGCTCGCCTGGCCGAACCGGGGCACAATCGCAATAGTTCTCCTGGTGCCGCCTTAGCCGATAGAGCGGAACGTAAGGCAGCAAAACACAGGAGCCGGGCAACCCAACATTTGACCAAAGACATGATTCGGAGCTGATGCATATAAGGCCAAACTCGCGACGCCGAACACTCCCTAAGGTATTCGGTCTTTATGAGGGCGGGCGGGACAATGCCCTTAGTTATAAGCCCCTAGTGTCCATGTACGCGCAAAATTCTGACGTGGCCACATGCCAAGACGCCAGCCTCCTCCTTGGTTATACCAAAAAACCAGGGGATGTGTATCAACAAGAGACAGTAAAAAAGGTTTACGCAGGGTCTTAATCTGAAAAGAATCCTTGGAACGCGTCCCTGCTGCACGTCTATGCCTGTGTCTTTGTTGTGACGTATCCTGGACAGGCGCAGCACAGTGTTCATCTGTAAAAGAGAGGAACTTAGTTGAAGAAGGGTCGTTCCGAACAGAAGTAATACTAAATAAACAAAGTATAAATAGAAATGGGTAAATTGAGCTTGATTGTCTCTTGTTTTATATGCGGAGCCCCTAGTACAGGGGTATACGGCTATTAAGCCTTTATCAATTATATTTTTATGCCGGACTCGTCTAACCGTGTCCGTTGTCTTAATGACCTGTTTAGATGTTTTGGCTAGTGAAGCAGTTTTATTGTGGGGCTGTTAAGGCAGCCACACAATCTTCCGTGCGGGAGGCGCACTCAATGCTTTCCTTTTAATGAAATGATGCCTCGTGGACCGGGCATCTTAAGCGTAAGGGATGCATAATGCGGAATTGCGTTAAAGCGGGCGAAAGCTTCGCGTCCCAGTAGTGCTTGATAGCTGCTTGAAAATGGGGCGATATGGAAGGTTAGCCTTTCGTGACGGAAGTTGTCGGGTGAGCCGAACATAACTTCTAGCCGGAGAGAACCCATGCAATGGGCATCCGGGCCTGGCATTGCCCCTTGAAAGGAGGTTTTCCTATGGCGAATTTTTGTTGGGTCTATCCCCATGTGGCGGATTGTGTCCTGATATATCAGGTTTAGACCACTGTCGCCATCCATCAGGACATTTGTAAAGTGGAGTCCGCCAATTATTGGATCTAATACCAAGGCAGTCCAGCCTGCGTTCCGGATACTTCTAGAGTAATCTAGTTGGTCGAAGGTGATTGGTTTTAACAACCAGTGGCGAGACTTCTTTGGGACAGGTCGTATGGCGCGTATCTCTATGGGCGCCGCTCGTTTTGTTATGTGAAGTGAGTTTACTGTTTTGACTTCTTGTGGAAAATTCTTTTGTTTCCTGGTGCTCTGCTTTTGGGCTTCGTCATCGTCTTCGCTTGGTGTGTCGAGACCCTTGTGTTCGGCTGGATTGCTTGAAAACCCAACAATCTCTGTGGGTATGGTTTGCAGGCTTCCCGGGAGTACTGTGTATTTGACATATCTTGTCCAAGATTTTGTTTAAGTTGGATAGCTCATCCCTGTTATCCTTGAGGGGCGGCTTTTTCTGATTCTGCCGAGAGCTTTTGAATCCGGCATTGACTGCCGTGCTCTCCGGTCTGCTTTCCTTAGTCCGGCGCTGGTCCTTGTTGCGTCGCGGTTTTCCGTTTCCATCCCTAATTACGGATGTACTTGGGTCGCTGGTGCTACATCTTGCCAGCCAGCTGTCCTCTCCTGCGCAAAAGCGGGTCATGAGGCTTGTTAATGCGGCCATTGTTCTTGGCTTTTCTTGGCCGAGGTGTCTGGCGAGCCACTCGTCTCGAACGTTATGCTTAAAAGCTGCTAGGGTTTTGGCGTCCGGACAGTCGACTATCTGATTCTTTTTAGTAAGGAATCTGTTCTAGAATTTCCGGGCTGACTCTCCGGGCTGTTGAGTTATGTGACTTAGATCGTCTGCATCTGGAGGGCAGACATAGGTCCCTTGAAAAATTGCCCGGAAAGCGTCTTCGAGCTCTCCCCAACTTCCAATGGTGTTTTCGTGAAGGCTTTTGAGCCAATGCCGAGCTGGCCCTTTATGCTTGAGGGGTAAGTATTTTATGCCGTGGAGGTCATCTCCTCTTGCCATGTGTATGTGGAGGATATAATCCTCAATCCAGACTCCAGGGTCTATTGTTCCGTCATACGCCTCTATGTTTACGGGCTTAAATCCCGCTGGAAATTCATGGTCCAGAACCTCATCGGTGAAACATAGGGGGTGTGCGGCACCCCTGTATTTGGGTGTGCCGTGATGTTCGGATATTGGTTCTGTTGCATTGCTTACGAGAGCGTGCTTTCTTGGCCCATAGATAGATCTAGCTGGGCCATCTTTTTGATGTGAATCCTTGAGTGGGTCGTGTGCCGGCTTGTATGCGGCGCCGCTTGCCGCTTTATGCTGGCCATGGGGTCGTCTATCCGACCGGGTGGCTTTCTTATTTTTTGATTGCGGGGGCTCTAAGGCCTCCTCGTCAAATTCAGGCAGTAACTTTCGCTTCAAATAGCTCTTGGTGTGGCGACTGCCGCCGTATTTGTCTGCGGTGTTGAGTACTTTGCTCCATCTGATTCTGAATGCATCTTCCGCAGTTTTAAGCTTTCGCTTCTGCTTTTTCAGGCTACGCATAGTGGCGACGAGCCTTTGGTGGAGGTTCTTCTGCTCCATGAGCTTGTCCGGCGTAAGGTCGTCCGGAATGCTGTGCTCACCGGGGACGGGTTGTTCGGTTTGTTTATCCAAGTTGCCTTGTTCGGACGTTTGCTCGAGGGCATGTTCGTCGTCCGTCGGCTTGTCCTGCTCTATGGCTGGGTCTTTATGGCTGCTGTCTCTATCGAGGCAGGGCTTGGAGCGGCGTTTACGTCGCCGCTTTGATTGCTTTTCGAGAGAACGGTCCCTCGTTGCGTCCCTGTGTTCCTCATCGTCGCTTCCTTTAGGTGTGTCCACCATGTACACATCGTGAGATGAGGTGGCGGTCCAGTGCCCTATAGGCATTGGTTCATGTTCGACTCCTACATCGTCATCCATACCGTCGATGTCTTCGGAGTTGAAGTCGAGCACGTCGTTTAAATTATCGACAGTGGCTACGAAGTGGGTGGTGGGTGGGCCTCGAATTTCTTCGTCGTCCGCATCCCAATCCTACCGTCTGGCCAGGACTCTCCTGACACAGAGAGAGAGAGACCCGAGTGAATTCAGAATGTCGCCGAAGGGCGAGTGCTGAAAGATATCTGCGGTGGTGAATTCCATGATCGGCGCCTAATCGGCTTCGATTGGTACTGGGGCAGAGGGTTCGGAGTCCGGAGAGGAGTCCAGCGGCTTGGGATCACGGGCTTCGTAGGGGACAAGGCTGGTGTTTGGCTTAATCGCCGTAGAGATTGTAGCCCCGGAGGCGGTGTCTAACCACCCATCCTCGATTGGTGTGGTCGGTTCCGAGTTAAGGGTCGGAGAGGACACAGGTGCGGCCTCCAGGGCACTGTTCGGCGGCAGAGCTAGATCGTGCCCATCGTGACAATGCGGCGCGCTTGGCAGTGGCTCAGATCCGTTGAAGATCAAGTCTCCGCGGTCGTTCGCCGTGTAGTTTAAGCTTCCAAATCTGACCTGATGGCCAAGGGCGTAGCTTTCGGTCTGCTCTAGATGGCCAAGCGAATTGGCCCGCACTGTGAAGCCGCCGAAGACGACGATCTGTCCGGGGAGAAAAGTCTCACCCTGGACTGCATCGCTATTGATGATCGGAGGAGCCATCGGGCCTAAAAGTGACGACACAGAGGAACTCTTAATGAAAGCATCAATGTCGGTGTCAAAACCGGCGGATCTCGGGTAGGGGGTCCCGAACTGTGCGTCTAGGCGGATGGTAACATGAGACAGGGGACACGATGTTTTTACCCAGGTTCGGGCCCTCTCGATGGAGGTAAAACCCTACTCCTGCTTGATTAATATTGATGATATGGGTAGTACAAGAGTAGATCTACCACGAGATCAAGGAGGCTAAACACTAGAAGCTAGCCTATGGTATGATTGTTGTTCTCCTCTACGGACTAAAACCCTCCGGTTTATATAGACATTGGAGAGGGCTAGGGTTACACAGAGTCGGTTACAATGGTAGGAGATCTACATATCCGTATCGTGAAGCTTGCCTTCCATGCCAAGGAAAGTCCCTTCCAGACATGGGACGAAGTCTTCAATCTTGTATCTTCATAGTCCAGGAGTCCGGCTGAAGGTGTAGTCCGGCTATCCGGATACCCTCTAATCCAGGACTCCCTCACTTGGTCCGATTGTAGAACGATCCAAGGAATTTATGAGATGCGAGATCATTTTTGGAGGACGTAGTTTAAATTTTGATGCACATAATTTAGCTAAATTTTCTTCTTCTTTATATGCGGGTCGCTATTTGTAGCTTGTTTCACCCCACGACCCTTTTGTCATCCCTGTAAACCGCACTCAGAGTTAATAAAAGGTTTGGTTTACCGCTTGAGGGAGTCCTGGATTAGAGGGTGTTCGGATAGCCGGACTATACCTTCAGCCGGACTCCAGGACTATGAAGATACAAGATTGAAGATTTCGTCCCGTGTCCGGAAGGATCCTTTCCTGGCGTGGAAGGCAAGCTAGGCGTGCGGATATTCAAGATCTCCTACCATTGTAACCGACTCTGTGTAACCCTAACCCTATCCGGTGTCTATATAAACCGGAGAGTTGTAGTCCATAGGACAACCATCATCATACACAATCATACCATAGGCTAGCCTCTAGGGTTTAGCCTCCTTGATCTCGTGGTAGATCTACTCTTGTACTACCCATATCATCAATATTAATCTAGCAGGAGTAGGGTTTTACCTCC